>CM077185.1:29846850-31319350 GCA_039654105.1 Coreius guichenoti
GCATTCCCATAACTGATATGCAGCGCTCTCAAATATGTCATATTGTGGGGAAAATTTGGGTTTCAAAGAGCAATTCACATTTAACAGGTTTAAGAGATGAATTGCAAAACAGAGAAACAAAGAATATAGGCTCATGGTTTTCAACAGGCGTATAGAATTAGCAACACTGACTGGGAACATACAAGTGTGTCACGAACACTATTCACAATACTAGAGAATATGCTCAAATTTGAGAGTGGGTAGCATAACTAAAGGAGTTTTTCAGGTTTGTGTGAAAATATTCCCTGAGCTGCATATTCAACCTTTGGCATATGGCATAAGAGCTAATTAGAACTATGCTAATGTGCTCCCTCAGGCCCAGCGACTGAAGAGGAAACCAACTATGTGCTTTGATATATCTGTCATGCTTCAGCAGACACTAACAAGGATGAATCTGAGACACTACAGACCCGGCATAATATAGGTCTGTATTGTTCAAACGTATTCTTTACAGGTGGTCTTGTCAGTTTTATTTGTGACTTTTAGGCCCGGTTTCACAGACAGGGTTTAAATTAAAGTAATTTAAGTAGCTTTTATAAACGTGCTTTAGAAAAAAAACACTGGTGTGCATCTTGAGACAAAACAATGGCACTGACATAACTGTTTTAACTGTTGCTTTCAGTTAAAACAGGTCAAACATACATAGCTTAAACCTTGACTGTGAAACTGGGGGTTAGTGAATTATTTACTTTTAACTTCTGCACATCATATGTGGAAAATACTTGTTTCCTAAGAAGCTTAATATTTAAATATAGATGTTATGATTGAATTGATTTACGGTCATCAATGGTCCTTATGTCCTTGGTTGCACGGCAAAGCTGAATTAATAATTTGTCATTTAGCTGTCACTTTTGTCCTCACTGTCATACATTGCACTTATTTCAGGGATAGTCCTCCTGAGGTGAAGTTCCCTGTTTCAAGGATAAAATGGTGGCTGTCTGATGCATGTTTTTGTGCTAAAAAGAAAAATGTCAAGAGCCAGCTGAAATCGTTTGTTCCAATCTGATTGACTGGCACTATGCAACATCCGGGAGTCAAGGGAAAATGTGCACCTGGAAATTAAATGTTTACGAGCTATACATGAGTGTCAGGTTACTGGCATCAAATATATTTTCTTTGAGGCACAAGTGAACTAGATAAAATTGCCAGTTCTGCTTTGTTTGTTGTGGACTGATATGTCTGTAAATGAGGATTTCAATGCTGGTGTATTATTGTGGTCATCTTATATTCTTATATAATGCAATATTTCACATTACTTTAATTCAGATTGATTCCTTAACAAACTGTGTTTGTACTTTTCATGTATAGCATATAATCAGACCTTTCCTGTCTAAGTGGCAATGAATTTCCATGAATTTTCCTGCCATTCATGATACAAGATACACAACAAACATTTTCTAACCCGTTAGCACATATAGGTGAACCTATAGGTGAATGTGCTTTAACTTTAATTATATTCATTACCTATAGAAATTCATGATTTTCCATTTAGGTTTTTATGTATTTGCATGGCTTTTCCAGTACTAAAATCGCTAATCATAAAATCCTCTGATATTTTCAGGCTTTCCATGGCAGTGGGACCCCCTGCTTATTGTAGGCTAAGCCCATTTCACAAACAACGGAGATAAATTCAGAGCGAGTCAACATTAGAAGCGCATCAGGAACAGGCAGGTCCGTGAAAGCGCAGTTCCGCGGTAGGTGGTGCTAAACTCATTCACATTTTGTCGGTACCTCGGTGGGTACACAGGATGATTTTAATCTCCCTGGACAGCGTCCAGCGTCACTCACAGTCTCAGCAAGTCAGCGCGCTGCGCACGAGAGCAACAACCTCATTCCTGGATATTATAGGCACTACGGGCAAGTGCGCGAGCGCAGCAGGCGGACACATTTCGCCTTTCGCTCGCTAAGAGAGGAGCGCGCGAATGGTTTTCAAACTGAAATGAATCGTTAACGGCCGTTTGAAAATGAAGAGGCTTTCTCGAAAGCTGACTTTAGCTCTCGCAGCGCTTTTTTGGATAGCCGCTTTACTCTATTTCATATTGCTGAATAGCCGGAAAATACTACCTGACCAAAGAAACGAGCAACCGAAAGTAAAAGAGGTGAGTGATAGGCTACATCATACATATATAACCTCAAAGACGATAGAGCTTGAATTGGTTGGTTGGTTTATTGATTTCTAAGATCTGCCAATAACTCTTTAATCTTTGTTTGTCTATTTCTGAGAGAAAATATTTGTATAGGTGCGTCACTTTTATGATATCTGGGCGGATAATAAAGGACAAAACTGTCCAATATGTAGCATCTTTTATATTGTTGGGTGTGTAAAATTCAGAAATCCTTTTCTGAATTTATTCTGAAATAGGAGAAATTTAGCCTAATGTGCTACTTTCCCCTCGGGAGACGAAATAATATGCTTTGCGATAACCTTTTCACATTTTGTTTGTTAACAAATATAATTCTGTAATAGCATTTTTCTCTCTTTTCCTATTCAAACATGAATTCCTATCAGTCAGAATGATGGACGCATGGAAACAGCTTTCATATATAAGTGCATACATGAGGGAGCAGATATTCAATCTAGATTATTGAGTGGAAAGTAAATATTTAAATAGTCTGTGCAAAATGCTCGTAATTAAGGCTATAAATGAACCAAGATCATTTGTACCCATGGCATTTGATCTAGAAACTGTTCAGCCACTTGCTGACTCCCCACAGGAAAGAAAAACAGATCGCTGTACTGTCAATTGTTTCTCAGACGAGTTTTATTAGGCTTTATTTCACAAGTCTACTACTTTCTCTTGATAAATAATAATCTTGCATGTGGTTCCTCTATTCTGGAGTTTCAGAGGAGTCTCAAACGGTTTGCAAAAAAGATACCAGTCTGAGAAATTCCTCACAAAATCAAATTATGCGAGCTATATGCCATCCACATTCATTTTATATATCTATATTCTTACTGTATGTAAACAGCTGTCTGATTTGCATCAATTTTATTCATCCCAAGACACTGAAGGAGAAACATCTGAGACAAAGCTGATACTAAAAGAACTCCATTAAGTCTATCAAAGAGCAAACTGCGCAATAAAACATTTCTTTGGGCCTGGATGTTTGAACTTTCACATACTTCTTTCTGTATAATTCCCCATAAAACTAATTCAAGATTATGTTTCTTAAGATGAACACTGTATATTGTATAAAACAATCAATTTTGTATGTTTGTGAGATCTAAATAGTGAATAAGCAATTGATAGTTCTCTTGTTCTGAAGATGTAGTGATTTTACCAGGAAGCACAAATCAATAAATAATTCCACTATTTTGTTCAATATATCTATTACGACTACGATAGAAAGTAATGGGAACAGAAGGTCAAGAATATTCACAAACAAAGTGAGATGATGCTCATATCTGTTGCATTAATAAAAAAAGCCTAGTTGCTGTATTCTTGCTGTATAGGATGCGTAAATCTGCAGCAAAGTCTTGTAAGTCAGTTTTTCATTGAAACAGCGGGTGGTATATGACAATAAAGTATCACTGAGGGTAATGGGGTATGAAATATGATATATGGTGCAATATATCACAACACTCTATAGGAACAGAAATATGAAAACAGTTAGCATGTGCTCCTTACATCTGTATGGAGACGATGATAGAATTTTTATGGTATAATGACTGGATTTATCTCAGAAGAAACAGAAATAAAATCTTAGCTGGTGAATGCTTGAGTAGTGATGGATTTGACTTTTTTAATCTCAGCTTTTTGTACGCCCTTGTGCGAGTACGTAAAACTAAAAATAAGTAAACCGTTAGTGTGGCCTTGAAAAGCCGCAGTGTGATAGTTGTATTTTTAAGGGAGAATGTCTGCAAAATCTAAGCGCTGGGAGAGAAATGTCTACTTTAGTATTCTGTGTTGAACAACATGTTTCCATTTGCTGTTTGCTTCAATATCTATTTTCTATAATAACCCTGACAGGGAAGGCCAAACCTGCAATAGCTGTTATTGGCGAGGAGGAATATGAAATACAGGGTTGGCACAGCGGCTGTTGAGGTGAATGCGGTGTGTGTCACGGTGGCCAGTGTGTTCAAACCATTCATCAAATGGTGGTGACATCTCACTCAGATTCGATGGGAAGATACTCCCCCATCAGCAGAGTGATGCATTATCTTCATAATGGTAAGGGAGGACTGAGATATCACCCATGACATCTGCTATTACCATGATTCATGGCAGATATGTCCCACAATACAGATTACACAAGCAGACAGTGTTGTTGTGTGGTATATTCACGGTGGCTTCGTGTCACTGGTGTTGAGGTGTTAGACCGGACAGATGGAGTTTGATGGACTCATCATTTGCTTGCACATGAATTCTGACAGAACATCGGAATGAATCATTTTAATGCAGTACTGCAGACCAGTTTTACAGTCATGCATGACTTCTCTACCTGCGGAGAGTGTGCTGAGGCCCTTAAAAAAGGAGCAGGAATTCAAAAGAAGCCTTATGAAAGTTCAGATGTGTGGTTTTGTGCATTGCAAGAGGGCAGAGGCTTTGGTGGTGTAGAACGCGCTATAAAAAGGACCCACACAACCACACATACAGATTACAGACGACAGGACAGGGAGGATCCAATTACCACTTCCTCAGTCTGTCCTCCTCCTCTCATTAGAAGGCTGAGCTCTGTGGGAGCTGGGGGAACACTGAGCCCCAAACGTGGCACAGCTCAAAATGCCCTGATCAGTGACTGTGGAGCATCAAGGGGAGCATCGGGGTGTGTGCGCGAACTCTGCCTTTTGAAGGCGAATAAAATTGTTAAGCAGATAGGAAATTTGACACATTGATTCAGAACCTGTCATCTTTTTTTCATGTGCCAATTAAATTCTGTTTCTATTACTGAGTATGCTTAATCATTAGAAGAGTTCATTTTGCAGCGAGTCATTGTGCCCTAATCCAAAGTGTCTAGATTAACAACAACGTTTAAACATTAGCTCAGCCTGTAGGCTTGACATGTTGCTTTAAAGTTGCTAGGCCTGTTTTAGACAAACTCAGAATGAATACATTTCCTGTGTTGTGGGTAATAAAAACTAGAACTGGATTAACAATATCTATTTATCGATTTTAATCGATTCTTATTTTGATGAACTGATATTGATTCTTAAAGACACAATCTGTAAGTTTTCACCGCTAGAGATCGCATTTTCAAAACAATAACCAACGCGAATCCTGTTAACGGATGAGGTAACAAATAGGGATGCACGCTACATCAGCCACCATATCGGTATCGGCCGATATATGGTCATTTTTTAATGTTATCGTTATCGGCCCAATAAAAATTTGGCCGATATTAAAGCTGATAAATAATTGATTATTTATGAGACGTTTAAGACACTTCAGATGCGCACTGTTCGCCATGATGGTTTTGAATTGCTTGAAATATGATTGGAATCACTTCAAAAAGGAAAATACAGTTAAGTGCAACATGTGCAGCGCAAGTCTGTCCTATAGGCTACATAAAATTATAATGAGAACATCATAATTGTGTGCTTGGGACATGGCTTTTAATGGTGAGACTTTTATTTTTGTAATCAGGCTGTCAAAGATTATATAAAAATTTGGATTTATCAGTCAATATATCGGTTATCGGCTTTCAAATATGAAGAATTATCGGTTATCTGTATCGGCCAAAATTTTCATATCGGTGCATCCCTAGTAACAAATTAGTTTTTTTATTACCTGTACGTTTGATCACACTATTTTATGTCATTGTTAATGCTGTTTAAAACAATCGTACTAAAATTAAATTTGAAAGGCTAAATATTTTTGTGCAACGTGTACTGTATTTAATTTCACTGCCATAGACTTGGTCACCAGACTTGATAAAAAGCGTTACTGAAGTACAAAGTGCAATATAACGGTATGTGTAATTTCATCAGCATAACCCACACAGAATCATGTACAATAAATATTTGCTTATCTGTCTATTAAAAAACATGCGAGAGCGGAGTCTCTGTCAAGTCCAAGTTTGTTGTGAAGCTCTCTCCATCTCAAAAATTATTTCTCCATTTTTCACAAAGCCTGCTTGTCTCAAGGCCAAAGTACACTTCGGCCGTCCGCTTCCGTACAACAGCGCATGTGCGAGTGAATTGAGCGCTTGAAAACAAAAGTCCACTAGATAGTGCGCAAGCGCAGAGCGCGTCTTTCCGAGCTCACGGTCAAAGAAGTATACTTTGAAAGGCTCGCGCGCACATCTGTGGAAAGTGAAGTATACCCGGGGCTTCAGTTGATCTACGTTTACGTTTTTTTTTTGATTTTCTTTACTCTCCATTGGATAATCGTGATCCATGATGAACGACACAACAGCGGGATGCTGCAGCATTTGTCCACGTGTGTTGCCATGGTTTCTACAAGCGGAAACCGTGGATATTACGTCATTTATAGGCGACAAGGGACGAGCCATAATTTAAAATAAGAATTTCTCTGGATTTACAAATCCTTGGGAACTTTTGGGATAATGTAAGCACACTTGTACTTGTGCAAGTGGTTTTTGGATATTTTATTACAAAAATCTTACATATTGTGCCTTTAAATCCCAAGAATCAATTTATTAGCCTATGCTGTTTTCTACTGATCCATGAACAAACGTTCACTAAATATTATTTGTAGCGTGCCTCTCATCCAATAAATCGCAATAATCTTTCAAATTTGGTCATTTTTCTCATGAAATGTGGCGTGACAGATCGCTGTAGCCGCCTCCCTTCAAGCGCGGAACGCATGTGAATTATTTATCTTTTGTGCAATTTAAATGTTTGTACACATAATTTTTTATTTGAGTGTTAATTATTATATCTGAAAATAAATAGCAACTGAATTTGGACTTTGTTGATCATTTTTAACTTTTAACTAAGAACTAAGGATTGTATAGTTGATTCATCCACTGCAGAGGTTGCCTACCCTTACGAAAAAGAAGTTTATTCAAGTGTTCTATTAGTATACTTCTTTTAAACTAAAAATAAGAAAGTATACTTTCAGTCTACTTTTTATATACTTCTCAGAAATATACTTTCCCCTTCAGTCGGTCACGTTCGACGTACGTCGGACGTCACCGACGAATTGGGATCACTTCTGGGAGCCCCTATCAGCTTCGAGTGTATAGAGAACGGGCCAATGGCCATTGGCGTGCGAGATTTGCATCTCGCGCTCCGCCCCGCATCGCGGGTATAAAGCGGAAGCGGATGCAGCGCACATTTGTCATTCACTTCGGAGCCAAACAAGCTTCATGGAAGACTGTTCCTGCGTCAGCAGAGAGAGAGAGAGAGAGCAGAGAAGAGGCTTTTGTGCCGGGAGAGAAGGCACGTGCAGTGACAACCGCGAGCTCACCGAAATCGGTGAAACAAACTGCTGTTTTTACAGCATCCCGGTTGGTTCGGTGGGGGCGTTCCACGGTGAGTGCAAACACAGGCTGCACTATCCCCTGTGTTTGCCGCGGTTGTTCCTGGGTGCTTCGGCACGTTAAGAGCTTCTTCTAAAAGAGCAACACGGGTGTGAAATTGCGTCTTTTTCAAGATGTCATTCCACCCGTGCGTTTCTGGATGCGGTCGTTCCCTGTCACCAGCTGACGGTCACAATCGCTGCCTGACATGTCTGGGTATTCAACATGCCGAGGCAGCGTTTGTGGATAGTTCGTGTTCCCATTGCGGGAACATGACTATCGCGGCGCTAAGGTCGAGACTCGCCTACCTTCGGGAGGGTGGAGTCCCCTTACCTATGCCCCGATCTAGTGCTATCCCTGCCCAGCAGGATAGACCTACTTCGGCGAATAGCCAGGGTGACCTGAGGATCACGTTTAGGGCACACCCGCCGAGCCAGCCTCCGTGGGCCCCTAAACCCTCTGTAGTGCCGCAGCCGGTTGAGCTTTCGGAGGAAGTCGCTGGCCCCTCTCGAGGTGGTCCAACGGTGACCTTTGGAGCTCCAGCAGAGGATAGGATGTCGATCGCTGCATCGGAGGGGGAGTTTCAGTCCTCGGGGGATGAAGACCCGGCTGCGTTGCCTCCCTCTGGGAGAGTGGCGTTGTCCGAGACGGACCCCGAGCTGACGGCTATGCTTTCCCGGGCCGCCGAAAAGGTCGGGCTCGTGTGGAATCCTCCACCGTGTCCCGAGCCTTCTAGGCTGGATGATTGGTTTCTCGGGGCGGCTCGCGCTGGTTCTCAGCGTCCCGCCCCGGTGCCCTTCTTCCCGGAAGTGCATGAGGAGCTCACAAGGTCGTGGACGGCACCTTTTTCTGCCAGAAACCGGCCGAGTAGCTCCTCCCTCCTCACTACTCTCGACGGCGGGCCAGCCAAGGGGTACGTGGGGATCCCGCCGGTGGAACGGGCGGTCGCGATGCAACTGTGTCCGGCGTCCGCTTCCACCTGGCGCGGAGACCCACGCCACCCATCCAAGGCCTGTAAGTTCTCCTCCAGTCTAACTGGGAAGGCTTACAAGGCTTGTGGACAGGCTGCGTCCGCCTTGCATGCCATGGCGTTGCTCCAGGTCCACCAGGCCCAGGCACTCATGGACATGCACGAGGGTAGACCTGACCCAGAGCTCCTCCGGGAGCTCCGGACGGCGACGGACCTCGCCCTCCGGGCGACGAAAGTCACCGCCCGTTCCATTGGTCAGGCGATGTCCACTCTTGTGGTCCAGGAGCGACATCTCTGGCTCAACCTGGCCGATATGAGGGAGACTGATAAGTATCGGTTCCTGGACTCCCCCATTTCCCAGGTTGGGCTGTTCGGCGACGCGGTCGAGAGCTTTGCCCAGCAGTTCTCGACTGTCCAGAAGCAGACGGAGGCCATCAAACACATCCTGCCCCGGCGGTCAGCTGCTGCCCAGCCGCCGGCCGCAGCTCCTCCGCCTGCTCGTCGCCGAGGGCGGCCGCCCGCCGCCGCCCCCGCTCCCGCCCCAGCCCAGCAGCAGCCTCCACCAGGGCAACGGCGTGGAGCCGGCCGCGGGAAGGCCGTCCAGCCCGCTCAGGCCGCTGCCAAACCAGGTGGCAAGCGTCGTCGTAAGAGACCCTGAGACGGGCCACCCAGAGATGGAGGAGACAGCTCTTCAGGAGGTGGTGACAGCACCGCTCCTTCTCCCGCTGGAGGGCCGGGAGAGAATTTTATGTTCTTGTTTGGTTTCTGTTCCGCCACTGGCCTTCGGGCCAGTGGTACCCAAAACTTCAAAAAAAGAGCTGTTTCTAAAATCTCTGGGTGCCAAGAGAGCGCGCTTGGCGGTGTACGACGCTCCCATGCCTTGTCACCCTCCGGTGCCTCTCTTATCGCCAGCAGGGGGTGCTGGCTGTGTCCAGGACGCACACAAGAGGCCTCCGCACACTCGTGCACCCCCTCAGCGGAAGCAGGTAAGTGTTGCATTGCGCACTCAGACCCCACTTCGGGCCGCGATGCCGTCCGAGTCGGGTCCCTGCACTCCGCTGCGCTGCCCCGCTGCGGGTACGTCTGTGGTGCCGTTGGTCCCGCTGGTTCGGTCGCTGGGAGCCTGGTTAGCGCTCCCCAGCCCGTCCCGCTGGCTCATCCGTACTATCAGACTCGGCTATGCGATTCAGTTCGCTCGGCGGCCCCCCAAGTTCAGGGGCGTTCACTTCACCTCCGTGTCGAAGGAGGACGCCCCCGTGCTACGGGCGGAGATCGCAGTCCTACTGGCGAAGGACGCGATAGAGCCGGTCCCTCCAGCCGATATGAAGACAGGCTTCTACAGCCCGTACTTCATTGTACCCAAGAAAGGCGGCGGGTTACGGCCAATCTTGGACCTGCGGTTCTTGAATCGGTCCCTTCACAGGCTGCCGTTCAGAATGCTAACGCAGAAACGCATCTTCAGGTGCATCCGTCCCCAAGATTGGTTTGCAGCGATCGACCTGAAGGACGCGTACTTTCATGTCTCGATTCTCCCCCGACACAGACCGTTCCTACGCTTTGCGTTCGAGGGACGGGCATATCAGTACAGAGTCCTACCCTTCGGGCTGTCCCTGTCGCCCCGCGTCTTCACGAAGGTCGCGGAGGCGGCCATTGCTCCCATGAGAGAGCGTGGTGTTCGCATTCTCAACTACCTCGACGACTGGCTGATTCTGGCTCAGTCGAAGGCACAGTTGTGCGAACACAGGGACATGGTGCTCAGTCACCTCAGCCTGTTGGGACTTCAGGTCAACTGGGAAAAGAGCAAACTCTGCCCCGTGCAGAGGATCTCTTTTCTCGGTATGGAGTTGGACTCGGTCAATCTGACAGCGCGACTCACAGAGCAGCGCGTCCAGTCGGTGTTGAACTGCTTGAATTCGTTCAAATGCAGGACAGCGGTACCACTGAAACATTTTCAGAGGCTCCTGGGGCATATGGCATCCGCAGCCGCAGTGACGCCGCTCGGATTGCTTCATATGAGGCCGCTTCAACACTGGCTACACGACCGAGTCCCGAGATGGGCGTGGCAGAGCGGCTCATTCCGTGTCTCAGTAACACCGAAGTGTCGCCAAACCTTCAGTCCGTGGTTGGACCCTTCGTTCCTACGGGCAGGAGTTCCCCTAGAACAAGTGTCCAGGCATGCTGTGGTCTCCACGGATGCCTCATCCACCGGCTGGGGGGCCACGTACAACGGGCTTGCAGTTTCGGGTCTGTGGACGGGGCCTCAACTGCAATGGCATATCAATTGCCTCGAGTTGTTAGCAGTTCGTCTTGCGCTGGGCCGCCTCAAAGGGCCGCTACGAGGCAAGCACGTTCTGGTCCGTACGGACAACACTGCGGCCGTTGCGTACATCAACAAACAGGGTGGTCTACGCTCCCGCCGCATGTCACAACTCGCCCGCCATCTCCTCCTCTGGAGTCAGAAGCATCTGAGGTCGCTTCGTGCCATTCATATCCCGGGCCTGCTCAATCGTGCAGCCGACGAGCTCTCACGACAGCAAGTGCTCCCAGGAGAGTGGAGACTCCATCCCCAGGTGGTCCAGCTGATCTGGAGTCGCTTCGGGACCGCACAGGTAGACCTGTTTGCCGCCCCGGACACGTCTCACTGCCAGTTGTTCTATTCCCTGACCGGGGGGACCCTCGGCTCGGATGCGCTGGCACACAGCTGGCCCCGGGGCCTACGCAAATATGCGTTTCCCCCAGTGAGCCTTCTTGCGCAGACACTGTGCAAGGTCAGGGAGGACGAGGAGCAGGTCTTGCTAGTTGCGCCATACTGGCCCAACCGGACCTGGTTCCCGGAACTAGTGCTCCTCGCGACAGCACCTCCTTGGCCCATTCCTCTGAGGAAGGACCTCCTGACTCAGAGACGGGGCACCCTGTGGCACCCGCGTCCGGACCTCTGGAAACTCCATGTCTGGTCCCTGAACGGGACGCGGAGGTTCTAGGTGGCCTACCACAGGCTGTGGTAGACACCATCACTTCCGCCAGAGCCCCCTCTACGAGGCACCTCTACGCGTTGAAGTGGAACCTGTTCGTCGAGTGGTGTTCTTCTCGTCGAGAAGACCCCCGAAGATGTTCGATCGGCTCTGTGCTTTCCTTCCTGCAAGAAGGGTTGGAGCGAAGGCTGTCTCCCTCCACCCTCAAAGTGTATGTTGCCGCTATCGCCGCAAATCACAGCATGGTCGAAGGTAAGTCCCTAGGAAAGCACGATCTGGTCGTCAGGTTCCTGAGGGGGGCGAGGAGATTAAATCCGCCTCGCCCTCACTCTATACCCTCTTGGGACTTGCCCCTGGTGCTAACCGCATTACAGAGGGCTCCCTTTGAGACTTTGCAGTCAGTAGAGTTAAAAATCCTGTCCTGGAAGACAGTACTCCTGACTGCATTGGCTTCCATCAAGAGGGTAGGGGACCTGCAGGCATTTTCGGTCGACGAATCGTGCCTGGAATTCGGGGCGGGTAACTCTCAGGTAATCCTGAGACCCCGGCCCGGATATGTGCCCAAGGTTCCCACCACTCCCTTTCGGGACCAGGTGGTGAACCTGCAAGCGCTGCCTTCGGAGGAGGCAGACCCAGCCCTGGCTTTTCTCTGTCCCGTTCGCGCTCTGCGGACTTACGTGGACAGAACGCAAAGCTTCAGGACCTCAGAACAGCTCTTCATCTGTTACGGAGGCCAGCAGAAGGGAAAGGCTGTCTCCAAGCAGAGGATGGCTCACTGGATAGTGGATGCCATCGCCTTGGCGTATGAAACCCAAGGCGTGCCCTGCCCGCTTGGGTTGAGGGCCCACTCCACTAGGAGTGTGGCCTCTTCCTGGGCGCTGGCACACGGCGCCTCGCTGACAGATATATGTAGAGCTGCGGGCTGGGCGACACCTAACACGTTCGCTAGATTCTATAGCCTCCGTGTAGAGCCGGTTTCTTCCCGTGTGCTCGCTTCAAATAGCCGGTAACACCGAAGTGCCCGTTCTAGTGTCGGCTTGCTGCGCCATTCCCCTCCTCATGGACCGGATACGTGCGCTGATATGCTCCAGTCGAGTTCCCCAGCACGGCGAACCCTGTTGAGTCCTCCGCAACCCGTGGCAGTCAGACGTGGCGGAGCGTCCGACGCCAGGTCTAACACTCGTATGCATTGGTGGAACTTGTGTTAGGCTGGGTATCCATATGTTGTGACCCCTACGGCGGTCCCATATGTGTATTCTTCCACGGTACGGCTCCCTACGGCGAGCCCGTGTCTTTCCCTTGGCAGAGCTCGCTCTGCCGTCTCTGTGCGGTGTAGTCTCCCGCCTGCATTGGCCGGGGCCACCCCTGGGACTTCCGTATGTTGTACTGCCCAAGGCCAGTCCATACATGTATATTCCACATGATACCTCCCTACGTGTAGGATGTGGCTTCCGCAGCGGCCCCCCGGGGCACGCTTTCCCAGCGTTATCCAATACTCTGCTGAGTGGGTCTTGCGGAACAGCAGCAGTGACTCTCCCTGCGTAGGTTCCCCGCCCCGAACAGACGGGGGTCTGAGGGGCTTTCGCTGGGCGCTGGAAGTGGTAGTAACTGTGGCGTTTTCCATAGGGATCCCAATTCGTCGGTGACGTCCGACGTACGTCGAACGTGACCGACTGAAGGGGAACGTCTCGGTTACGTATGTAACCCTCGTTCCCTGAAGGAGGGAACGGAGACGTACGTCCCGTCGCCACAGTTGCTGTACCATCACTGCAGCGGCCGAGTCACTAGTTCGGCTCCTCAGTGAAAAACAAATGTGCGCTGCATCCGCTTCCGCTTTATACCCGCGATGCGGGGCGGAGCGCGAGATGCAAATCTCGCACGCCAATGGCCATTGGCCCGTTCTCTATACACTCGAAGCTGATAGGGGCTCCCAGAAGTGATCCCAATTCGTCGGTGACGTCCGACGTACGTCTCCGTTCCCTCCTTCAGGGAACGAGGGTTACATACGTAACCGAGACGTTATGTACTTCTCAGAAATATACTTAAAATTGCACTTAAGTATACTTGACTTATACTGACAGAAAAGTCTAAGTATATTTGGCCTATACTTGTACTCAATCTTTTAAACGAGATATATTTAAAAGTATAATTAAGTATTCAAAGTATACTTGGCTTGTAATTGTGTTTAATCTTTTGATCTAGTAGCCTATTAAATATACTTTTTTACAAAGTTTTACATACAGTCTTACTAAACTTACATTGTTTAAAAATATTGATTAGAATATTGATATAAAACAGATATGTTCCTAATTCTGCGTATCTGAATTTTTGTGTAGGCTAGTCCACTGGTAGTGCACATAGGAATTTACTTAAAATCTACTTTACTCTTTCCCCACCACTGACTGAATTTTTCCAGCTATCCATGTTTTCACTGTTATACGGTAGGGGGCGCTATGATGCATCTTCTAGTACAGAATCTCCAGATCAAAATACAGGAGAAGAAGAAGCTGAAACAAGTGATAGAAGATTGCTCACACAAATGTAAAATAACGCGATCATCAAACATTAAACTGCATGTAAATCAAAACTGCCTAATGTTACCAAATTAAATGTCGAACCCATGAAGAGGAAACGACTGTGAAGCTTTGGGGGTGTTGATGGACTCGATCTACTCCATCTGTGTTTTGATCATCGCTCTGAATCTGATCCAGACAAAGTCTTTGGCAAAAATGCAATTTTCTCAGCTTTTTGTTTAAAATGTTGCCTTTCTTTATGAAACTTACCCACATTCAAGTGTTGACAAAAAAAGATGCATGAAGCTATAATAAAATGTTTTTAAAATTAGAGTTAAAAGTATATTTCAAGTATAAAAAAAATATATTTACATTTGAACATAGTAGTATACTGAAAGTGCAAAAATAATATATAAATAGTAAACTATAAGTATAATGTTATGTTCACTTAAACCTTGAAATCAAAATTTAAGTTTTTTAGCTTTTAGTATGACTATGTTAGCCTTAAGGTTAGGAATAAGCTGGTGTGTTCCAAAACAATGACAAAATTTGCATTTAGGAGATATAAGTGTTCAAAACTTACAGTCTCTCACTTCCACTAAAATGGATCACAGATTTTGATGATCTACACTATAAATAGACGCTGAAGCGGCGGCTGAAATCGGTCACTTGTTCACAGATTACTATTTTTTACATGGTGAATGGCACATAGCGCACTATATATGCGATAGGAAACGATTCAGACAGTGTAAATATGCTTTCAGTTGAGGCGAATGAAGTCTGGTTCCACGTTAGTTTCACGCGCACCGCGGCAGCGCACACATAGTCTGGACGAGCACAGAGCGGATCATATGCGCGAGTCGGCGCAGACAACAAAACATATCGGACCCATTTAAATTCTGCACAGAATGCTGTATTTCAAAGCGATATGGAGGAGATTATGATGAGATAAAGGGTTAGAGATAAGGAGGAAACTGTGGCTTTACCAAACAGAAAGGCTCTAGTCAAACTGTGATATTAACGAAACGCCATTGGCTGTTTAAAAAAGGGGGAGGAGCTTCTTACAGCTGGAGCCGTTTCAGGGGAAATTACGTTAACACATTGAATAATGCTGCGGGTTTCAAGGCACTTCAGTGGGCCTTTAAAGAAAACTTACAAGTATACTTGCAGTATAAACTACTAAACTAGTAGTTTACTGAGAGTACACTTCAAAGTGTACTTTCATAAACTAAAAAATGTACTACTTGTATTAAAATAGTAAACTACTAGTATACTTATAAGTTCACTTGTAGTACAGATGCAGTATAAATGAGAAACCTAGTTGTGCACTTAAAGTTTACTACTGGTACACTTAAACGTATACTTTTATATACTAAAATGTGGGCCAATTTAGTCCCAAGCAGTATTGAAATAGTATACTTACAAGTTTACTACTAGTACATTGATATTAGTATACTTACTACACAAAGTATACTTGAAAACATACTTGAACATTATTTAAGTATACTTCATAAAATTAACTTGAAGTATACTTCTTTTTCGTAAGGGTAGTTTACCCACAACATTTTTTTTATCGTTTTTTGTTTTGTTTTGTTTTGTTTTTTGTGGCAGTACTTTTAAATTCATCCTTTTTTTTAAAGTAGAGTGTGGAACTTTAAAGGGGACCTTTTGATAAGATTTAATATAAATCTCAGGAGTCCCCAGAATGTGTCTGTGAAGTTTCAGCTCAAAAAAACCCACAGAACATTTATTATACCATGTTGTAAATGCCCATTTTTGAGTGGAAGGAAAAACATGCTGTTCTCTTTTACGTGTTATTGCGTTTAAACTGTCAAATACACTCAAGGTTATGTCAAAAACACACAAGTTCACATAAACACAGTCTGTTATGTCTGTGAACGTAAACAGCAAGTAAAGAAATCGCTTGTGTGTATTAGATCTGTGTATTAAAGTGAAAGCAGATCTGTGTATTAAAGTGAAAGCAGCGTAATATACAGTACCTAGTGCTATGCTGTTAATATGATTCAAACAACAAAAGAAAAACAGAAAATCACTCATTGCTCTTGATTGAATAACTTAGTAGCTTTAATAAGAATACATTTCTTACTTGAATGCTGCTGTTAAATGCTCTGACGAGGAGATAAACATGGTGTACTGTGTACAGCTCACTCAAGGCTGGGTCTATGCTAATCAGGCAGAGTCCGTCAGCAGTCGTGGGGGGTGGCTTAAGCATTTGTGATGTCACAAAAGCTACAAGCTGCAAACGGTTTGTTCTGAGACACTGCTTATGATTTATGGGGATTATTTTTACCATTATAGGGTGGTTGTGTACACACACTGCCGACACACATTTATGTTTAAATACCATGTAAAAGTGAATTTTGCATATTAGGTCACCTTTAAATCGCCTACTTTAAAAGATTTTATTTGTACCCATTATTATGTTTTGTGCGATAAAGGTTATAGATATTTAGCCTATATACAGTATTTGCTGATATCTGCAGGCTTCTGTTGAAAAAGTGCTTTGCGTTTTTGGATTCAGATTGCATTTCTAAACCAGCAAATCATGTAAATAAACAAAGTTCAGCTTTGTAAAAACTGTCTGTGTTCTGTTCTATTCTGTAGTACTCTGTCCAGTTGTGTTTGAACACAAAAATGACTCCTGTGTGAACACCTCCTGAGAGACTCATTTAATTGGGGATTTTTTTCCCCCAAACTATTTCAGCGCAAACTCCTTCCCACATCCGATCCTAAAGATTTCATTGGTCATGTCAATCACAGTGCTGATTGCTTATACCAGAGCTGCATCGGAAATCGCATACTTCCCTACTAGTAGACGAAAAACAGTTTGTGACAAAAGAAGTATGTCTGAATTTACAGTATTCATAAAAGAGTAGGCAAAAAGTACCCGGATGACCTACTTCCAGCAAGATTCTGAAGTGTTCATACGATGGACACTTTACTATCCCATGAGGCCATGGGATTGGATTTGTGAATGGCGATGAAACGGCGCAACTGATGCTGATAGATCATGTGATAATGACAGCATGGCGAATGTACGTCCGGATTACATTCATATTATACAAATTCATACTATATTGAACATACATTTTTAGCGGTCGTGAAGTAATTACTTATTAAAAAGTACTTTCAAACCTGTGCTGGATCATTCCCATTACTGTACATTTTGTATGGCTTCTTTATCTGACACACCCACTTCAGGTCTTGCAGTCTCTACTAATGAGCTGATGAGTTGAATCATGTGTGTTAGATGAGGGAGACATACAAAATATGCAGTGCTAGGGGTGCTCCAGGACAGGTTTGAAAACCCCTTGCCTACACAATGCTACATCAAATACTAAACCCTAGGTGTGTCTCAATCAGCTCCTTAGTTCAGTAGTCAGGGCACTGATCAGGGACATTTTAAGGGCAATCTCAATCGGAAAATCCTACCAGTGCACTGAAACGTTTGCTCTCGAAAAAGTCCCACAATTGGCTGTGAAAACCAGGGAGTATTGATGCTCACTAAGTTCCCTTAACGGAACTTCTGAAGCGTGAAACATAAATCACGTGAACCAACTCACTACACATAATGACACCACGCAATATATGTTTTTTTTACAATACAAACCATTATTTAATTATATTTCAGAAACATACATTGCTAAAAGACGTCTAATAGCCGTCCAAACACAGCCCTGATGTCTAGGCTAAAACAAGGCAAAATTTAGGCTTTCAGTGAAAATTTAATAGACGTCTAACCATAGCCCAAGAATAGACTAGTCATCTAGAACATGTTAAAGAAATTAAACCAAACACCTTGTAATCACTGTTGACTTTGCTTACATGATGGAATATCATACATCTCGCAAGTTACTTTGGCAAAAATTACATGTAACCAAATTCAAGGTTATTTTGGCTAGAAGTGGGTTACTCATAGCCGGACTATATCGGGTCTATAGTTAACTGAGACGGCTATTTCTTGCTGGGACAGGTTATGAACATAATCTAGCTAACATTTATAATTTATTTACGGCTTAAATGTCGTACATATATGTAACATGCAAAGTATTTACCATAATGTACTTTAAATAATATTAAAAAATAAAGTCAGAAAGATATTAGTTCTTCTTTTGGTCATAAATACCAGTAGTGATGTTGCATAATGAGGACGTTGTCATGTCGCCGGAAATAGTCATCAGTGTGTATGGGTCCCTGACTCTACCCTACACCCTACCCTTACCCAATGAAATTGGCTGCGGGACGGAATTGTGCTGAACTGATTTGAGGGGAACATTTTTTGCAGGTTCCTAATGAGAACATTTACATATTATTTGTATTATCAGAATGTGTCTCTACATTTTAATATCAGCCTGACTTTAAGACAAACAGAAACCAACAGTTTTGAGAAAAAAAAGCACCAATATTATCTGATCCCAATATGACTGGGAAACTGAATTGGCGAGCTGAATTAAAAGCCCAGCCATTATCATGCTAAGCAGTCTAAAGAAACAGGCATGTGCAATTACCCACCACTATTACTGGCTGTAAAGATGCTGTTGTGGCTGTTGTAAAGCAGCGGGCCATGACATTCTGACCACACACCGACACATGCAATACTGTGAAAAATCATGTGAGCTCACTGGTGAATTCTTAACTTACTGTGTTTTACAATGCCCTGAAGTCCACTTAGTCCAGAAGTAAAATTTAATAGCTCAATATTAATGTTATTTTATTGCAAAAAAGTGAGTTTCTTGACATTATTCCAAGTGAGAACTGGTTTGTGCTTGATGACTTTCAGGTATTTTTATTTCTTGGGTACTTTTATACATTACAGATTACTTTTTCTAATTATATTTGTTTTATTTTTTACATGTCTGTACACAAGCTTCACTAAGGCTTATATTTTCAGAAAATCTAGGCTTTTAAAAAAAAAAATTCTCTCTACCCCCTTAGTCCTAATTAGCAATACCTCTGAAACTGTCATGAGCATGGGTTATTGATTTATGATGTGTGTTTTCATAGTAACAACCCTCTCTATTGTTTTAAGCAGAATCTCTACACAAATACGAATTCTAGTAGCAATTATTTCCATGGAGGGCAGTAGCTGCATTTGGAAATACAGGAGAGAAGGAAGCATCATCATTAGTCAGCATTCATACAGGCGTCTGGGGAGAAACTAGCAACCTGCTGGCATGGGTAATCACTAGCCCCAACCATAACCAACAGCCTCTAGCCCCCTTAATGGTCTAACATCAGCAAAAAAAGCTCAAGGAAATAATAAGTGGGAAAACATGGAAACTCTCAAACTGCTGTCGGTGCAGAATGTGGAGGTTTATTAAATTATGATTGATATGGCCTTATGGATTCCAAGACGTAGTGTGTTCAACCCTCAAAATTTGTGACTACAGCTTGCCATGTGCTTTATATTTCAAGGGGTTTGGTGCTGCAGAATGCTGAAATATTAATGACTTTCTTATGATAATTGGGAATATTGCCTACAGCCACTTTATTTACTTTCCCCACTTTTTAAAATAGTTTACTGAACGTTTCTTTTCACAGAATGAACATGCTCATTTTAGATTCTTGGATTTTGCTTTGGATATTTATTTATTTGTTTGTTGCCGATTTTAGATTTGAAACTCAAAGATGCTAGGCTTTTTGTTTGGTCAGAACTGTAGGGTTAACTTATGCAACTGATGTGTCTTTGACTTCCAGTATTTCTGTGGAACAACACAACAGACAGTGAAAAATGGATAGACTAAATGATTACAATACATCTGACTGCTGCGTTTCCATTATATTGTAGATTTCAGATGCTGAGTGGGATGACCTGCTGGAAGAGTTTGAAGAGAAAAGCTACCTCAATGCTCACAAATGGAAGCCAGGCCAGGACCCCTACAGTCTGAATGCCTTCAATCAAAGAGAGAGCGAGAGAATTCCCAGCAACAGAGCACTTAGAGACACCCGACATTACAGGTAAGCCCTGTGTGTGTGTGATCTATATATAATTTCCACACGGTTCATATTAAATGAATGAAGGTGCATCTGTGAGTTCTTGAAAACTTTTAGAAACTGATGAAAGGTGTACTGAGATAAAAAGAGTAAGGATTTTTTTTTTATGAGCGGTTCATGGCTGGGTAGTGAGTGATTCTCAGGTTCTTTAAGGTCAGCATGCTATATTAGATGCATTTACACTACAGTTCAAAAGTTTGGGGTCGGTAATATTTTTTATGTTTTTGAAAGAGGTCTCTTATGCTCACACAGGCTGCATTTATTTGATCAAAATTATAGTAAAACAGTAATAATACATTATTTAGTACTGGGGAAAAATTTATCGTGAATAATCGCATCCAAAATAAAAGTTTGTGTTTACATAATATATGTGTGTACTGTGTATAATTATTCTGTATATATAAATACACACACATGCATGTATATATTTAAGAAAAATATGTTATATTTTTATTTAAAAAAATATGTTTATATTTAAGATAAATTATATATACAGTATATACATGCAAATATTTCTTAAATATATACATGTATGTGTGTGTATTTATATATACATAATAATTATACACAATACACACACATATATTATGTAAACACAAACTTTTATTTTGGATGCGATTAATCACGATTAATTTTTCCCCAGCACTAATATTATTACAGTTTAAAATAACTGTTCTCCATATTAATGTATTGTAAAAGATATTTTATTCCTGTGAAGGCAAAACTGAATTTTACTCCAGTCTTTAGTGTCACATGATCCTTTAGAACTCATTCTAATATGCTGATTTGGTTCTCAAGAAATGTTTCTTATTATTATTAATGTTGAAAAGAGTTGTGCTACACATTGTGTGGAATTTGATGAATAGAAAATTTAAAAGAACAGTATTTTTTGTTATAGAAATCTTTTGTATCCTTATAAAGTTCTCTTTTGATCTCTTTGTTCTAATTCAGTGATTACACAGGCAAAACTCAATTTTTGTAGTGCACTACCACAACCACGTTTTTCTCACCCTCGTCCATATGCAATGCTAACAATTGTGCTCTTTCAGATATTCAGCAGATACAATTCATTTGATCGTTAACATACTTTCACTTGTACTGGTAATTGTATATAAGCTTCTTAATGAGACAGCTGTCTGTGATATTTGGCAGCTCTTGGTGGCAGCGTGACCTCATGGTATTTGTAGCTCATGAAATGAGACCACTCCTTGCCACAGTACATTTTCACCCTCTGCAGTGCTGTGGGAGGTCGCTCACTCATTAGTGCATGTCACTTCAGTCAGGCAGAGGGCCATATTTAATTTTTCAGCTATTTCTGGATTTTTTTCATGTTTACCCTGTTTACACCTGGTATTAACATCCATCTCGGGTAATTCGTTTGTAAGTGATCAGCTTTGACAGATTTTCTCATATTTGCACCTCATGTTACCACTTGTGATCGTATTCATTGAGGGGAAGGTGTCATGTTGAAAAATAAAAGCCAACACACTGTTGCTTCCAAATATACTTGAATTTTTAAGCTCACTGCAAATGTTATGCTTACAGGGATTCCCAAGAATTTGCGTGTATTGTATTTCTTTTAAAGCTACACTTAAGAGTAGCTTTAAAAGAGTTTAAAACTCTTTGTTTTATTGCAGTGGATGATTGATAGATGAGTAAGCAGTCTTTCACTGTTGTCTCAGACACATCAGGACGCACAATCATTTACACTATATGGTCACGTGTTTCTGACTCTAAATGTGTATGAGAGATCAGTGCTGTCCACATTTGATCATACAGTATATTAAATCCAGGTCTAAACAGGGTCAAAGTCTTGTGTAAACAACTGAAGAATCTTTTATTTGCATTCCTTGAATAAACAAGAACTTCGATCATAACATTCTCAACATCATGTCTTGGGTTCAGAATGCGAAAATAAGGAGACATTTATTTTTATATAAAGTTTTGTACGATTTTGTTCAAGCTTGTGCCCAGATTAAATCTGTAGGTTTTTTGCCTTTCTGCAAAATAAAGTTCTTAGTTTTAATCACTTTTTCATTTTTATTAGATTAAAAGTAATATGCATATTAATTCTATTATATATTTCAATGTTTACTATTATTACAACTTTATTAAATTATTATTTATTTATGTATTACTTTAGTAGCAGGCTAGGCTTAGATTACAGATAAATTACAGTTTACAACAATAACAAATAACTAAAACAACTTCATTAGGGTTTTCTGAGAATTGCAGACATTTTCATAATATGGGCCACAGACCCACTGTTTTGTCAACAAGAAAATTATTGATGAATGTGCCTTGTCAACTAAAACCATGGGCTATTCTCAGTTACACAGTCTCCAAAAATATGTAGGCTAGGTATATGTCAGGTTTATAAGAAATCATCTAGAGAGCTGTCGGGGCTTCTATAGCGGTGCAATATTGTTCTCTATATAATAATTCATGCAGGGGCTGGGAGACAGTAGAGAGAATCTCCGATATAAAAGGTGAGGAGGCGGCTTATTATGCAGGCCCAGTGCTCTAATGCTATACTCTTGCTCTCTCTCGCTCTCTTTCCCGGTGTCGACTATTTTCTATGTAGCCCTCGTTTCTTCCTTCCTCTTACATGACTCAAATGCCTTTGTAATTACAGTAGGAACACCACACTCATTGTTCATGCCGTTGTTGACCAGTAGCACAATATTGAAATTTCCAGGGAAATGCAATCAAAGTGCCAACGTTACCTCTTAATTAACTTAAGCTGAAATTGGACAAACAAAGGATAATTCTAGTGTTCCAGCAGGAGCCAGTGTTTGATTGTGGCTTTGGACTTCAGTATAGATGCAAGGTTTTTGTGTTAGTGTTGTGTTGACTATATTTAGTCAATTAATATAACCTTGCTGAATTTATATGTTCTCTTTTAACAAGCTTCTGTTGAATCTTGGTGCATTTTCTCATACTGCATGATCAGATTAGAGTAAATTAAGCAACCTAACATGGTGTCTTATAAAGTTACATTGTTTGAAAATATTGATTTATAAAGAAAAAAGATTTGTCCCTAATTCCACACTGAACATTTGCTCTTAGATTACACATTCCTTCAGGTGTTTTCAGGCAAGCTTAGTCCTATCAATATGGGGAAGGCAAAAATGCTACGTCTCAGTATAAACAGCATTCAATCAAATGCAGAATGAAACTTTGACAGCCATCTGTGGCAAGACCCTGGTCCTTTCACTTAGCCTGGTGCCTGAACCTCATTTTGCTTCAGAGAAAAGAGCCACCACCAGAGGAAATTAACATGAACCTCAATTCAGAAGGACTTCCATTCCTCAAGGGCTAATAACAGATAAGCTCAGGCACCAGGAGCTTTGCAAATGTTGTTCATTAAAGCTGCCATTTATTCAATTCAAAAAGAGGCTTCCGAGTTACCGTGATGAAACACCAGGGAGGGGGTGGAATATAACCATGGCAAAGATAGCCTGTAGTTTTTAAGATTACTAAAACACTGCAGTCTGACTTGATGAATTTCTTTGAAAGATTCTGTAAAGGACACTTTTTTTTACTGTCTACATTGCACCTTCTTCCAGAAAGCAGGATATTATCAGGATTTCCTGTTTTAAATTGTAACATTTTATACAACAGTTAGTTTCAGGCCTTGAATCCTCAAATGATTGGTCAAACAGAGTGCTGATAACAGTCCAACAGTACTGGAACTTAAGCCTTGTTCAGACTATCTGTCCAAATCCAATTTTTGTGCATATCCGTTTGGAATCCGATCATATTTAGCAAGTGTGAACGGCAAAAAATCACATGAAATCTGATTTTTACAAATCTGTTTCAAGCTACATTCATATGTGGTTTGAAATCTCTGATCGGATTTCATGTAGCTTACATGTGCACTTTCTCACGCCATGTGAAACGTAAACACATCAGCAGTCATTGCAGAAACAAGGTTGCATTGTGTTGTTGTCAATGTGCAGGTCATGCAGAAAATTATAATATAATGGAGACATCTCTGTGGACCAGTGATGAGGTGTCTCTTCACTTCTTTCACTGTGCAGCAGAGACGGCAGCATGGAATAAAGCTGCTCATGGCAACCTCTGTTTCTGTCTCTGCTTCATTAGTACCCTTACAAAAAATAAGTATACTTCAAATTGGCCTACTTTTTAGTGTATAAAAGTTTTTTGTTTGTACTGCAACTATACTACAAGTGAACTTATAGGTATACTGATAGTTACTAGTCAAATACTATAAGTATACTCTCAGTAAACTAGTAGTTATATACTGCAAGTATCATAAAGTATATTTCTGAGAATTACTTAAAAAGTAGACTGAAAGTATATTTAGTTTAAAAGAAGAATGCTAATAGCACACTTGTATAATCTTCTTTTTCGTAAGGGTAGTTCAACACTGCAGCTACATTGTCATATTCTAAGACAATTGCAAAACCCTCCATGTTGTTTTTGGTGTAGTCCTACCACCTTAACGTCATTGCCATGGAAACCAATGCAGATATTCCAGAAAACGAAAGAGAGCCACAGGAAACACAAATCAGATCTGAACAGTTGCGATACACAGTGTGGACAGTCAATCATGTAGATCAGATTCCAATCGGATACAGGAATAATCGGATTTGGACTGACAGTGTGAACAAGGCTTTAGTGGTAGGGATTTTTCAGCAACTCTTTCTGCTGATTAAATTCTGGTCTTTATAAGTGTATATAACACTGATTGTTTCAATTCTGAATCAAGTAACTGTCTTTGTGAGTTATTGAATCATTTAACCGATTCATTCAAAACCTTAATTCTTTCAAGAATAAAACAAGTGACTGCACTGTAAAAAATGTACCGTAGAATTTACAGGCAAAAAAGTTGCCAATAAAATCCTGTAAAAATGTTGTTAATTGCTGTAAAATTGATTACAGCATAATACTGCAAATCAATTTACAGTTAATTGTTGTATGTGAAATACAGTAATTTGAAGTTTACAGTACCATTGAATTAAACTTGTATTTTATTTTACAGCAATGTTTTGTAATTTCACTAAAGTACAGTATTTACCTGGCAATAAAGTTGCCAATAAAATCCTGTAAATATATTTTACAGCATTTTTTTTGTAATTTCACTAAAGTACAGTATTTACCTGGCAACTAAAGTTGCTAATAAAATCCTGTAAATACCCCCATAATCCAAGATGATGTTGTAATAGTTTAACATTAAACATGCTGAAAAGAATAATTTTAACAGTAAACTGTAATATACTGATTTAAATGCAGAATGAACTGAATAGAATCTGAATACATTTACAAATGAATAAAAACCAAGTCAAGGGTGTTGCAAGTAAATATTTATTAAAACTAGCAGCAAGGCAACATTTTCAGTCTTTCAACTGTTAAAATCTTATCATAAAAAATGGCTTTTTGGCTTTTTAAAAAGCCATTTTAAGACATATTCCGAGTAGAACATTAACTTTCAATAAAAAATTAAAGTCAATCAACAGAATTTGTGGCATTTTGGCTCCTATTGAAACTCACTGCAACTCAGATTTTTGCTTTTATTTTAAAGAAAAGCATTAATAAAATGCTAAAATCAACATTATTCCACAAATTCTGTTGTTTGAGCTTATCTTCTATTAAACTAAGAATATTTCATCAAAAGACAACTTAATATATCAAAGTTCATTAACCTTCTGAGATGAGCAAACACATGAGGGTTGACTTGTTCCTCTTCTCTGAGACCTTTCCACTTGTTTTGCCTCTGTGCTTGTTGTCTTGCCTCCAGTGAGTACTCTGATTCCAACAAAACATCTGCACAAAAATATAAGCAGAAACTTTAGGTGTTCACGTTTAATGTTCAAAATTGAATGAAACTAGCTCAATAAAATAAAAGTAAAAATGCCACTAATACAATCAGCATTTGTTGCACTACTAATGTATGAAGTACTGTTAAATGGTTAGTTCACCCAGAAATGAAAATTCTGTCATCATTTACTCACTCTTATGTCGTTCCAAAAGTCTTTCGTTCATCTTCGGAACACAAATGAAGATCTTTTTGATGAAATCTGAGAGCCTTCTGTCCCTCCATTGACAGTCTACACAACTACCACTTTCAAGGCCCAGAAAGTTAGTAAAGACATCATTAAAGTAATCCATGACTCCAGTGGTAGTGACATGATTGTGACATGATATTGCTTATACATTAAATGAAATAAATATGAAAGAGTATACTTCTAAAGAACTTACCAGGAATTATGAATAATGCCTCTGATCTCCAATCATTCTGGCGCAGCTCCAGTCAACTGGATTTCAAATCTGAATGAAGCCCGCGCAATCCCATAATGCCACACCACAGTAAGTTATTGTGAAAACGCATAAGCTACAGTAACAACACCTCCTTCTTGTAAATGAATTACAGTTGACATGGAAATATACTGTTAACAACTGTAAAACGTCATTTGACCCATAATGCATTGCGAACTACAGCTACATCTTGTAAAACGCTTAAACAGTAATATTCTGTAAAATTTTGCTGTAAAAACTACAGCAATTTGTTATAGTGTGTCTTTATGAGTGAGTCATTGAGTGAAATGAATACTTTTGAATATGTGACTGTCTACATTTTGTAAACCCCTCCCAATATAATTCAGACAAAAAATGTTTTATTATAACAAAGCAATACTAGTTCCATTATAACACCATAAGTGCATCCCAATGGGAAAAAAAAAATGAATAATACAAAATTTATGATATGACCCATTAAACTTCAGATTTGGTCTATGGTTATCCTAATGGCCATTCTTAGACATCCACATTTGGCAGAGATTCGACATTTATTGTTGTAAATCTGCCTTTATTTCTAGATGAATGCAGTCAGGGACTGGACCCTTTTATAGCCATTTATGAGTGAAATGTTACTGTAATTCAGTTGTATTGTGAGTTATGGCTGCTGTATAATGGCATTCAAATAGCCTACATGGCAATGGTGAAACTATGAATTTGTAAATCAATACAGTGTTAGCAACTGCAATCGATAGATCCCTGCAATGATAGGAAACCATTATGCTGAGCACCCTAGACATTTTTAACATTGCAAGGACACTGTCATGAAAAATTGAATACATGTAATTTATTCAGGTATATGTCATATGACAGTCACTGAAAATTTACTCACATAACAGGACACTGAAATTCTTGTATTTCCTAACTGATATTTGATAGTGTTTATTTTCTGCCTTCCAGAAACATAACTTGACAATATTTTTTTTGATGTTTTTATGATTTGCGTTTTAGGCTTTATACTAGAGTAGTTTCATTTTTTCCTCTAATTAGAGTAAACCACTCTGTATCTGCTCCCACTGCTCAGTAATGATGGGCATGTGCATGTGGCAGGCCTGAGAGGAAGTGTCTCAGATCATCAGCAGTAGCCAATTAGACACCAAGGACAGTGTCCTCACACTAGCATCCTTCCAAATCAAGCACAGGCTCTTTAAAAACCGATGATCTCATGCTCATTACTTGAAGAACCATGATACAGTATCTCAGCATCTTTCATTTCAACTGCTTTATCAATAAAATTTACAAAGCTGCTTCTTTTTGGAGGTCTTTGGATATTTTGGGACTGTTTATTTCTCAAGCTTAATAAAAGGCATATTGCCTTCTGGGCTTTTCTGGCTCACCAAGGTTGGAGCAGTGTCACTCGGTTCCCTAGAGCTCTTACACATCCTATTGTGTGTATAACAAAAGGAGCACCTGAAGGACGTTTGCATATCCGCTGAGCATCTGAGACATGAATACATATTTTCGCGATAAACTTCCTCGTCGGTTCCTATCATTGTTCTTCGTATATCAAACAATAAAACATATGCAAAGCATTCAGAGCAATTACTCACTAGAGCAGCTTATTTAATTAGCTTTTCCTCCCTTTTCCTATTTGTCATATGCACTATTTTCATTGGTGTGGCCATATGTTGTGATTTTGTCCAGCAGTAGCAATCTTAAGGAAAGCGAGTTGGATACATCATAATGAGAAATGCTAAGACCAAATTCCCAGTTCCCAATTTTCTCAGGAACGCATCCATCATTTTGGCGAAATATCAAGCTTCCCCTCTCCCAGATGTTGTTTTCTGACAGAAACCCTAATGATGTTCTGTGTTTTGCTGTTTAAAGCATCCCCCTATCTCAAAAGACCTTGGGCTATAGCTGCATTGAGCGATGGATCCCGCTCCCAGGCTGGCTTCAAACAGCATATAAAGCTGTGAACGCAGCCCTTAGCTCATAAAGTGTGTTTAAGGCTGATCTAACTGTATTCATGAATGAATAAGCAAAATCACCAATATATATGCTACTTCATTCCAAAGCAAATTTATCATGACTGTTTAACCCCCAAAAGTTTTGACATTACACATAAATACATCTGCACTTTACAGTATGTGTTGCTCCAACAGAGCACTGGTGCTCTGATTAAATCATTTTAGAGGCTATGGCTTGTCTAATGAATGGTGAAATCTATATCATGTGATTTCACAGTTTGACTCAACATTTAAATGATCGCATTAGAGTGAAATAAAAAGTGAAATATGGAAAATCCTAAATTACACTCTGCTAATGCAGTAAACAGTCAATTTCAGTCACTTTCAATTGCAGGCTTTCGAGACAGCTTGGCTCTGTTCCGAAATCAAGTGAACTGCCTATGTAAGCAGCATTCTAAAACATAATTTACAAGCTCCTTGATGCCTCTGAGGCCCCGTTTACACTAGTGCGTTTTCGTTTTAAAACACATAACTTTTGCTACGGTTCCGCCTGTCGTCTACACTACTCTGGCGTTTTCGAACCTCGAAAGCGGATACTTTTGAAAACGCTGCAGACCCTGTTTTAGTATGAAAACTCTGGGGTTGCGTTTCAGTGTAAACGGACTAGGGATGGGCATTTTTGTCAATTTATCATTTCGATCATCGATAGGTCTCCCGTGTGCGGGGGGCGGGCATGTCCGTCATGGAGATAATGAAAATACTGTTACGAAAATTACTGTTGACAAATACAAACGTGAAATGAAAACATGTCTATGAAAACATGAACATATGACTAGAAAAAATAACTGCTAGATTATGATGCATCAATGTTTTAAAATAAGAAACATCTAAAAACAAAATGACCGTCTCAAATAAGCCAGTCAATAATATCGGGCATTGCATTTGAGCTGAAACTGTGAATAAACACCACCCTGCAGAGCTTTGCTAGCGGGTTAATAAACTCAACCAAACGAGTCCTATATTAGATTAATCAGATATACACCTATTACAACTTCTATCTGCACAAAAGGACGCGAATGCGCACGTGAACTTGACCATGCTAGTTTTTACAGTCTATGTTTTGAAAGGGAAACTCACATTTTGAATGCGCTCTTCCCTTAACAACAGATACACGGGCACCTAAAGCACAGAGAATTTACAACATTCTATTACAATCTTGTTCTCATTATAATGCTATGTATATGACAGATTGGCGCTGCACATCTTGCACTTAATTTTATTTTTCATGATCAAAGTGATTACAGGGGGGCGATTTCGGATTCAGCCTGGGTCTCGAGAGCAACACATTGGAAAAAATGTGAGACGCAACAGTCAAAGATGATTATTCAGCGCATATTTAAATAGAAAAACTATTAAAAAGCTTACCGTACACAGTAATCACGTCAAGTGATACAGACATCACTGCACATTTTCGAAGCCATAACGAGAAACAACTTTAAAACATAGGCTAGGTCTACTGTTAAAAAATATGAGAACAAAATAACACTGTCGCATTATTAATATCATCAATGATTTTGAAAAAGAAATAGCCTATCTAAAAATAATAACCATCTCAAATAACCCAGAGTCAATAATGTCGGGCATTGCATGAATACTGAAGAGTGAATGAGCACCAGTCGATATATAACGGCAGCACTTTGCTAGCTGGTTAATAAACTCAACCAAACGCATCCTATATGAGATTAATCAGATATAAACAACATAAAATGATGTAACTCTCGTTGTGGATTTCCTTTAACAGCGCGCTGATACACGGGGAACTAAAGCACAGAGAATTTACAACATTCTATTACAATCTTGTTCTCATTATAGTGCTATGTATATGACAGATTGGCGCTGCACATCTTGCTCTTAACTGTATATCATGATCAAAGTGATTCCAGGCATCAGTGCAGTGCTTTCAAATCCAGTTTCACTTTATTTTGCCGGTCTGGAAGGCGTGCTGTCTAACGCTAACCAATCAGACCTCAGGTACCGCCCAAAATGCCGTAATAACCAATAAAAAAATTAGACAAATATATTTTTTTAAAGTCAGGGCGATCATCGTTTTCATGATCGAACGTGGACGTCACGTTCGAGTACCCGAGTACACTTGCCCATCCCTAAAACGGACCAAAACGGACACTTTTGAAAACGATGGCATGGCTGCCCACATTACGCTACCTGAACACGACAGTATCAGACCAGGGCTGCGTTTCCCAAACGGCTCTCTCAACGGCTCTGTAATACACCAGCCTTGACGACCGTGTAAACAAACACGGAGACGGAACTGTATGCTCTGCTGACTTTGTGGTCCTTTTAGCAGCCGTTGTGCAGTTAAACGCTGTATTGTATAATACTGCAGCTGTCCACATGCTCAAGAGGCAACTGTTTAGTGTTTACACTTGTATGCACATGCCCAGTGTGCATGAATGGTCATGTGACATGCGTTTTCGGTTGTTCAGTGTAGACAGATATCGTTTCTGAAACGCAGTGGAAACGCCAGTGTAGACGAGGATGGTTTTCATTTTAAAAAGCTGTTTTAAAATGAAAATGCACTAGTGTAAATGGTGCCTGAGATAACTAGTTGACCATTTTGCATTTTGTATGTCCTTTGCATTGTAATGCTTAAGGTAACTTATTACAGTTTGATTGTTAGCTTAGATGCATGTTATCGGTAAACTTTTTAAAATAAATACATATTGAGTTGAATCTCCTATATGTGGTTTGTGTAAATAGCACTATAAGACTGCCTTTGTACACAGCAGACAGCAAGGCGGCTCACCAGGTTGGAACAGAGCCATTAATTAAGCAAGCCATATTGAGCACAAAATTAAATAGGCATTCACTTAGGTGATTATGATGCAAGTAGTCAATGCTGCTACTAATATAACTAATTTAATAAGGGTTTTATATTGTGTATTTACATGAGACCACTTAAAATGACCACCCACTTTAAGTGGCATTGCTTCTTGAAATGTTTTTGCCATTAATTTTTTTCATAAGGATATTAAAGAAACCTTTAATAAAACATTCTCAGTCATGAACCAAACCAATAGCTCCAGGATAAATAAAAAAAAAAAACTGACTGAAATTGACTGTTTACTGCATATAGATAGATTGTGAACTCTTTTTATGAGTGGAGGAAGAAAGACGTTAACAAATGTTAAAATCCAAAACTACAGTTGATATAAACAATATGTTTTATCTTTAGCCCCTTTCACACAGCAATACCGGTAAATTACCGCAAAATTACCAGAACGACTTTACCGGTAAATACAAAAATGTGCTGTTCACACAAGCGACGGGACCATTCACACAGCAGCAGCAAAATACCGGTAAATTCTGTGATGATGTCAATCATCGCTGCGCTGTTGTCTTCATTCTCCCGCATGAGGAGAAGCGCTTTTTCTGTTTAATTTGACAACATTGGGGCAAAACCCGACACAGCGGTAGATCTACAATATTAGCCTAATATCAGTTCACACATAGGCTTATCACTGTGTTAGTTGTAGTGGGAGACTTACAACAAGCTACCGAACAATATTCGCTAACATATCGGACTCGAGGAAAAATACATTGGTTATCATCATGTTTTGTCATTGCTAATTTATTAATAACTCAGCATCGTCTGCATTAAAGAGAGAAGAACCACTTAATCAGATGTTTAAAGTGAATAAAATAGCCTTAACAGCCCTTACTGGAGTTCCACAACTACTGAAGAACTTTGTTCTCTCCCACCGGAGTTGTGTGTGTAGGTGAGGTGCGTGATGGACTGTGAGGCAAGAGGGGAGGACTCAAAATGTTTCTAAACTTAAAACTGATTTTTTTTTTGCTCCATTTGCGTTTGTATTGTTTTACTACTTACACAATTATTTTAAGTATATATCATTATACTATTTACAATACACAATGTGGTTTTTAATTATATTTTTAGGGGAGGGCAACCCTCAGATGGGGTGGGTCCTGACTCCTGATCCCCCTTTGCCTTACGCCTATGAATAGTTTCCAACTGCAGTACAGCGCGCTAATGAATGGAAAAGAAGGCTGGGGCTGAATCCGAAATCGCCCCCTAAACCCTCAATCACTACTCCCCACGTTAGTCCACTAATACAGTTCACTTGAAGGAGTGAATTAAAACGAGCATGTGAATTCGTACAGCCGTTGAGTGTACAACGGCTGTACACTCGTTATTGCGGTGCAATGTGGGATGGAATGAGTGCACTTGATAACGTCCACTATGGTTTCGGACACCACTACAAATGGCTGTCCCCTCAAATAATGCCCTATTTGAGGGTATAGGGGGCGATTTCGGATTCAGCCTGGGTCTCGAGAGCAACACATTGGAAAAAATGTGAGACGCAACAGTCAAAGATGATTATTCAGCGCATATTTAAATAGAAAAACTATTAAAAAGCTTACCGTACACAGTAATCACGTCAAGTCTTTATGATTGGCTCAAAACAGACTTACGTCAGCGCGTTCTGACTTCGAAAGTGCAAAATACCGGTAATCTTCATTCTGCGTTCACACAGCACACATCACCGGTAATTTACTGGTAATGTTACAACTTCCCTTACTGGTAAATTGCCAGAACCAATTTACCGGTATTTTTGAAAAAGTCCTGTTCACACATGATCTGTTACCGGTAATTTACCAGTAAAGACTGTATGTGTGAAAGGGGCTTTTATTACAAAATGTTTAAGTAGTAGGGAGACTGACTTGATTACTTCACTCTCTATGCTTCATGGCAATGGGTGGTCAAAGCATATCACTGTCTTTCATAAAAAAATTACATGAACTGAAAATACAATTTTAACAACAACAATTTCTAAAATGTTAACCTGTTTCTAGAGATCATCTTGCACCCCATCTTAAAAGTCAGACGTATTTTATGCCATCTGTGTGTGTGAAAAATAAATTGATCAGCTGAAGAAAAGATGTTTGAATGAATTGGGAGCATCCCATCCTGTCTGAATCTAGGACACAAGCTCCCTACAACAGTCTGTCCTCTGTCTGTTTTCACTTTCTCTATAGACGTTTCTCATACACCAAGGCCAAATGGCTCCATGAATAACGTGTTATTCCTGTAACTGTTTTCCAGTAGTTTTGTCTTTTGAGTCAGGAAGACTAAGGGCCAGAATTACTAAACATGGCAAATTAGGCCTATTTTTGTGTCTTTAGTAAATCCTGTCAGTATTTTTTTAACGCCAAAAGAGGGTTTGCATTGACGCAAGCTGTTAGTAAATCTGGCCCTATGTGTTATATATACTTAGCTGGTCATTTTGATCTTTTGTTTTTTTCTTGTCCACTGACACTTTTTACAACCAAAACCTAAAGTCTCCTGTTTTTTTGAGGTGGAGCGCTGCAGGGTAATGGTTGGTGTTTACTGCAAGTCAGAATGTTCATCCTCAAAACAAAGTGCTTTTTGCTTGCCCACTCCTGCTGTTGGGGTGAAGCGAAAATGCTATTTATTTTTAATCAGATCCTCCATTATTGATGCTCCCACTCCTCTGGGTTTTGCCTGCTGTCCTTACCATTCTTACCACATGCTACCTCTTCCTCCACACAATGGGGTGCTGTTGGCCTGTTAACACAGGTAACATCTCTCTTGACCATGGCCCCTGTTTTATATTGTCTATCCTTAACTGCTCACTGTTTACTAAAGCACTTTAAAAACAGTTGCTTTACACATTTCAGCAGTTGCTGTTGTTCGCCATATGCTTAAGGGCTGTCTTGACCTTCTTTAAGTTTGATCATTAAGTACGTGTAAATTTAGCAAAGGTTTTGCCACACGTTAAACTTATGCTTAATTAGTACCACAGAGTCTCATTATTTTGACTCCCTCCTGTCTCTCCCAGGTGTACAACACTGCACTATGACCCCGACCTGCCATCCACCACCATAGTGATCACGTTTCACAATGAGGCACGATCTACCCTACTGCGCACAGTTAGGAGGTAAGGCTTGGACATAAATCCATCTGTTCCATTCTCATGTGTATTTCTTCTTTTTTTTCTCTTTGTATCACAAAGAAAATGTACCTTTTAGCCCCTATTGTGCTACATAAAACTAGGCACTATTATTTCCTTTTGCCTTATTCGCTTTCTGAAAAAATATGCAAAAATGTTATCCTTTGGGGTACCAGGGAATTACCCTCAAAAGGACATCTTTGTATGTTCTTGAGTACCTTAAAGTGGAAATGAAGCAGTCACTCAAGTTTTCATTAATTAGTAAACTGATTTCCACTAAAATAAAAAAACATATATATAGCAAACATGATTAATGTAACCATTTTTAAGACAAAAGGATGTTTTGTTATAGCTTTTAGAGCAAGGGCGCCGCCATCTTGCGATACCACAGCGTGTGTTGTCACAGTGTTGGTTTGCTCCGTTGGCCAGTGAAATAATATAAGAATTTCTTAACTTTTTTAACACACGCTTGTTTTGAAATGGAGGAAGACGAAATTGAAAAGACTGTTAAGGCCATAATAAGTCAAATTGCTTATGCATATCTCTTAAAGATGTCCGAGCAGAAACACTGAGTCCTGTTAACAGCAGGTGTTGTATTCGCAGGTGAACATAAAATATGTTACATACCACTACTGGTGAACGAGCCAGTGTAATGCAAATATGTCTGAAAGGTCTGACATAACAATAAGATGCCACATGAACGATATTGTATGAAGCGTTGTTTGTTTACATCATGCTGCGCCTCGCATTATGAAAACAATGTTTGGGATACCACGATCAAAACTTTGTGATGTAGACAGTTTGATGTTGGATATTCATCCAAATTATAACAGGACGCTCCAGTGTTTCCGCTCGGACATCTTTAAAGGTGATGATACACGGGACAACTTTTTGAGCAATGTTGTCGGGCGATGTTGCTTGGGCAATTTCTCATTGAGAATGGGCAACATTTTTCTATCTGGATACTTTAGATCGGTTGTGGGCAACTTTTTGAGATCCTCCAATCAGAATGCTAGCTGCCGATCACGTGACCGGCTTGGAGATTTCAGAAAATTTTCAAACAAGATGGTGGCCTCTCAGCGGCAGTGGAGCGAAGAAAAGGAGCGTCAACTAATATCTTTTTATGCTGGTAAGTTGTCATGTGTAAACCCAAAACAGAAAATGTGCTTAATTTAATGCTTAAAATACCAATAGATGTCAAATTTAATGTGCCCAGGCTGTAATTTAGACATTGAATATTTTTAGTTATGATAACTGCCGTTAGCCACCGCTCCATAGATGGGATTCTATCTGGGATTCACCGCTCCATCCTTTCTATGGGATTTAGCTAACTTGAGGTGAATTTGCTACATAGTTACCTGAAAGTTAACTAGATACCCTGCTACTAGCATTTTGAAAGCAAAAAAAAAAAAAAAGATGGAATGTATGCATGTAAGTTTTGTGTTATAAGTCATACTTACTTAAGTAAAATAATTGTTGAAGAAGCCAAGACAACAGTGACAGCTGCAAAAGTTTCAGCATCCATCTTTGTGGTGTCTGTCTCCATGGCAATATATTTGCTCCTCTCTGATTGGCTGCTGCCAACTGTCCGTTGCCCTAATTAGTTACCCCGTGTCTCACCTGGTTGCCCGTTGACAGCAACATTGCCCGGCAACATTGCTCAAAAAATTGCCCCGTGTATCATCACCTTAAGAGAAAGCATTCCCACCTCCAACACGTCCACCTCCCAGCACAGTGTGCTAAATGTGCGCACCATGGTGAAGTGACCGCGCAATACATGGTCCAGATCACCATCCACACTTACACCAGGTAATGTTTCTGACCCGCTCTTCACCCCAAACCAGCAGGTTCACGACTTTTTCCACCCCTCACCGTATCGGCTCAAATGCATAAGCAATTTGACTTATTATGGGCTCAACAGTCCTTTCAAGTTCGTCTTCCTCCATTTCAAAACACTCGTGTTAAAAAAGTAAATAAATGCTTTTATTATATCCTTTCAAGTTCGTCTTCCTCCATTTCAAAACACGCATGTGTTAAAAAAAGTAAAGAAATGCTTATATTATTTCACTTGCCAACGGAGCAAACCAACACCATGACGTCACATGCTGTGGTATTGCAAGATGGCAGCACCCTTGCTCCAAAAGCTATAACAAAACATCCTTTTTTCTTTAAAATGGTCAAATTAATCGTGTTTGTTAAATAATTTTAATGGAAATCAGTTTACTAAATAATGTAAACATGACTGACTGCTTCATTTCCACTTTAACACATATTACTACTCTAAGGCACTAATGGCTCGTTTCCACTGAGCAGTACGGTTCAGTACAGTACAGTTCAATACGATTCGGGACACTAAACCCTGATCCGGCTTGCGTTTCCACTGCCAACAGCACCCTTACTTGATAGGCATGGTGTAGCGATCAACGTCATTCTCGCATGAAGAAGAAAGCGACACAGTAAATAACAGTGGACGACATACAGCAGATCTTGTTGTTGCTTCTCAGGATGTAGCTGTTTGTCACAAGAAGACATGCTTTGTTTAGAGCCAAGGCTGCAGGCTGCAGGGAAAAACACAGCCGAAAAAGCACGCGCAAGTGATGATTTTCTGTCAACTAATCAACGTTCTGCAGTGAGTCTAGCTCCACCCTTTTGTACTGGACTACTGTGCTTGTTACCCCAACGGAAGGGTGCCAAAAAAGTGGTACGGTACGGTTCAGAACTAGGGTACCATTCACCACCTCTGACAATGGAAACGGCAAAAATTGCATACCGTACCGAACTGTACTGAACTTTTAGGGGTGAATAAAGTACAAAGGTGCCCCAGTCACAAGCTGTTGTACATAAAAGGTTCAATTTTTGTACATTTTTTTCTGACAGTGTTGGTACAAATGTTTTTCCCCTTTCAATGTTAAAATCCACTTCACTTCCAATCCTGACCTTTGACCTACTGTAGATTGATGGAGCACTGAGCAAGTCTTACTGTAGCTGCAGGTCAGGGCACATATTAATATAGCTTCAGTATAGCTTAGAGTAGGCCACAAGAGACAAGGAGTCCATTTTAATCATCAGTTCCTAAGCAGTTATTTCATTGGAGTAAAGCTTTGTGAATATAAGAATATATTGAGAATATATTTTCCCCATCTTCTAATTACCATAATGCAGAGGTAATAATAATGATATCTATATTGCAGTATTTATACTTTCAATTTTACTTTTAATTTATACTTTTAGGTTTGTTAGTATTTGTTGCACTCAAATTTATGTTGAGTTAAATAAAAAAAAAACACTAATGAGGAAAATAATGAAATTTCATGAATTTTACGTCTCAATTTTCCTACGGATAGGTTTCGTTTTCTTATTGGTCCTAGAAATATTAGGGTTGAATATTGTCAAATACTCAGGATATTAATTAACACATGATTAAAAAATATTGATTCAAGCACCTGAAGTATCAATGCAATAGTGATGCATTTTCTGTATGCTAACAATAATATGAAAATGAAAATATAATTTATCTCTTTTTTGGGGGGATGAAATATGACCTAGGCATGTTTTTGTTAGATTCAGCCAAAAACTGTTTTTGAAGCATTAGCAGGATCCAGGTGCAGTTTGGCATTGAAGCAATGTGTTGTGAGGTGTTTTGCCCTCGAGTGTGTGCAATCTAAACTACTCTCATCACACATTAGTCACGGTAGCTCCAGTGCACAGCAGAAATGACTTTGGCCCTGCTTAAACCTTTAACCTTTGTTAAAGTTTTCAGCCATTTAACAATAGCTTTGATAATAACGTTAAATATCCTGTTGACTAACTAGATATGCTAGACACCTTGTTGTCAAAGCTGTATTAAACCTTATCTTTCTATGACCTTTCCACTACGTGGGGAATCTCTTTCTCTCATGCACCCAAACACACTCAAACATCCTTTCACATGAGCGCTCTCATAAACTAAACATTCACACAGAGTGAGTTTGAAGTTTAGACCCCAGGCAATTTTTGATGGGTGTTGCTGCTGACAGAGGTTATTACTACAGGGCAGTCCTAAGAGGTGGAAGAGAACTTTCTGGAGCATTTCCTGGTTTTCTCAGACTCTCCTTGCAGCTACTTATCAGGCAAAGGAGAGAGAGCAAGAGAGAGAGAGAGAGATGTGAGAGGAGGTATGCGGAGAGGCTGTTTGTTTTTCTTCACCCCTCAGGTAAAGTGAGGTCAGAACAGACCTTGGCGGCATCTACAGAACACAAGCGCTATTTCCTCCTGTCTCAAGATGAGCAATTCGTACTGTAGACTAAAAAAAGCACTTCAGGAAATGGATTAGAAGGGAAATGAATTGATTTGCCAGAAGGGCCTTAAAAAAACTTTTAACATTCCTGTGTCAGTGTGATGATGACAAGCCGCTATGTTGCATTATTTGCATCTGAAAGCAGCACAGAGTTTATGCCAACTTATATAAATTGGTGGAAGAATTATTTTAAAAAAATATCTTACATACTTTCACCATTTTATAAAATGAATGAATTAATTACATCTTTTAAAATAATTCAATCATATATAGCAGGATACACTATGTCTTTCACTATGGCAATAAATTACATTGGTCATATCCTATCATGTTTTTATTTTTGTTCCATGTCCACATATGGTGGTAATTTTTTTGTATACATTCAGAAAACTTAAATGTGAATCCTCATATAACTGTTTTTTTTTTTATAAATGTTTTATTTTCAATAAACACAACAGTTTTAAGGTGGCAAACTGGGGTTAGATAAGTCCTGTGTATAAATTTATAATTTTGTTTGTGGGCAGAAATTGAAACACCTTTTGGGGAAAACATATGTACAAACAGACAACCACTCCTCATCACTAAAATTTGCATACAACTGTTTTAAAGTAGAAAATGATTTGCAGTAACTTTTTTGTCAATGTGTCTTCCCAAATGCTGCACAATTTAGAGCCACATTGACCAGTTTCCTTACCCTGTTTTATAGGTCGGATTGGTTTCAAAGCCTTGTTTGGGCGTCAAAGCCAATGCGCTATAGCGCTATACCCTGCTTCTACAAAGCCACCTACAAAACTAAAAATCAATAGACTGACATTCACTCCCACAGTCAGTACAGCAGTGATAGGAAACAGCAGCAGGAATTGGTGTTAAAAGTGCTTTGATTTTTAATTAGTCTTTAAGCAGGTGTAAAACGATAAAAACAAATCAGCGAGCAAAGTTACTGTCACTTGAAAGTTAAAAATATCTAAATGAAAAGCAGTCAAATCCAAGTATATATATATATATATATATATATATATATATATATATATATATTATTTTTGTGGGTTGTTCGACTTAAAGCTCTGTAGACATTCCTAGTGAATTTGAATTGTGCATGTGTTTACTTGTGTATATGTGAGCATTTGTATCTTTGCGCATGTGCAGTACAGGGAGAGCTGAGATGAATGTGTCTCACTGAATCAGACGTGGAAACATACCAGTGAGCGTGAGTGCAATGCAATCAGTTACCTAGCGTGAGGACAAAGAAAAGAGGTTTAGACGAGGTCTGTGCTCTTCAACTGCACAGCACTGCATGCACACATCACCCCAGCATCTCCTCCATACCTGGCTAACAACACAACTGCTTATTTATTTATGGCCTTTTTGTAGGTGAAATGGCTAAAACTGGCCCGAAACAGCTGCACATTTTTATGGTTCTGTTTTACAGTATTATGCATAGTATTATTTCTGAAGATATATAGTATAATAATAATAATAGTATAACAAATTAACTATTAATAATTCAGTATTGGTATACCTAATAAGACTTTCTCTTCAGAAATGGATCTCATGTGATATGTTAAACTGGATATGAAGTGTGACCCATAAAGAACTCAGCAGTAAGTTTTGGTGGATGTTTTGAAATGAAATTAAAGTACTTCTGCTGCATATATTATTTTTTTGCCTTGCAAATATTTGAGAATTTTAGTTATTTGAGAATTTTTAGAACTTTCTGTATGTGAAACTAGCCATTGTTATTACAGTTTCGGTATTTTAAATACAAATCTGTGTGAATATGTATATAGACCAGTTGTTATTTGAGTATTATTTATATACTATTACATTATTTATTAATATTTTGCGTTAGCTTTTATTTTATAATTTCAGTTTTCATTTTTAAGTTATAGTAATTTTGTTGTGCTTTTTGTATTTTTATTAGTTTTATTAATAAGACTTTCTATTATTAACAAATATTTCAATTTTTTTATATTTCGTTTTTGAAGTTGAAGTTTTGAATTTTTTTTTTATAATTTTAGTTTTAGTTAACAATAACAGCACTGATATAGACCTCAAGAATGATTAATTTTATAGCCTACATACTAAAGAGACTTTCTGCTGGACAGAAATTCAGACTTTCTATTTCTGTTAATTCTGTTTCTCTTCAGTGTGTTGAATCGGACTCCTGTGCATCTGATTCATGAGATCATACTAGTGGACGACTTTAGCGAAGATCGTGAGTACCAGCACTGTGTATTATAACATATTTGAAATTATATATGTTAGAAATAAAGTACAAATTCACATTCTAATATCATGACTGTAGTTACATTAATATATTTGATAAATAAATAAATACATTTAAATATTTTTTTTTTCTTTTCAGCAAATGACTGCCTTCTTCTCACCAAGTTGCCCAAAGTAAAGTGTCTTCGCAATAAACGCAGAGAAGGTAGGCAAGTGATGACGTCTCTGTCTCTCTCTCCCTCTCCCTCTCCCTTTACCTATGAATTATGTGATGTCTGTCAGGAATTAATAAGTAATTAAGTACATGAGACAGGAGTAGCGAACTTCATTCATCTTGTTTACTCATTTACTTCTGCTCTCCCACACCTTACGTCATTACACAACAGTTTAGACTTAGTTTTCAAAATAGTAGTCGTATGCTCTAATGTGACCAGTCATTCACATCGTCATCACCCAGGTGTTCATAGCACGAGAGTGCAGTTAAGACTCGAAACAGAACACATTGCCTTCTGTGTTTAAACTGGCACTCAGTGCTAATTCGGACAGGCACAAAACAATAATGAAAGTGCTGGGCAGGGCTCAACAATAACTGCCAAACTGGGCCGGTGCTGCATGGTCACAAAAGTTTATAATTTGTGCATGTTTTTAAGCCTTGCCAATTTAAACATTCAAGCGCAATGCGACACTAAAGAGAACTCACACGCACTGTGAAGCATGCACTGTGAACTCACACGCACATCAGATCCGAAGCATGTACTCAGAAATCCGCATCTCACGGCTTCACATATACTCCGTTTGCAGTGCGTATGCGGTACGTATTTTTTTCTGTGCCCATGTTAACAGGTTAGAGCATTTACACTGCACACAGAAGTGCAGCGATTATTTCCCCACCGAGTCTATTTTTGCTGTGCAAATGCAGCGCATTTGTTCACATAAAAATAAACATGGATTCACACGAAAATGTAAATAAATTAATATAATTAAACTCTGCTGTGTTTTACAGTCAACACATGGATTTTTGCCCAGGGTAAAGCAAGGAGAAAAATACACCCTCACATTTAAATAAACAAGGCGACATAATGGATGGCACTTGTCTTTTTGTGGAGGTGGAAAAACAAAGTTCTTTATGACCCACAGGATTTCTTGTTAAATATTTAAATGCAAAAGAAAGAATGTTTGGAGTACAATCTGCGTGTAATGCTTGAATATTCCGTGTACAGTACAGTAATTTAAGGTAATTCAATTTCACAGACCTCACGCATATTTGATTGCGCTGATTGGCACAGTTTACCGTAATGTCTAATCTTTCTACACTTCCTGCATGTTGCAGTTGCAGTCCAATCCACAGCTAAAGCATGACTTCCTCTTCCCCACCTGAACAGAATTAAGAGGTGCATGTGATGGTTTCCCCATGCATTTTACAGTGTGCTACACTACTTGTACAGGGGCTTTAACTTGGCGGGAATTTGAAAAGAATTTAGCCTGATTAGCAGCAGATTCAATCTGGCTTGGTATCATAACAGCACTGTCCAAGTGTACGATCAGTTTCTAGTAAAAGTCTCTTACGTATTCGTGGGCTAAGAAAATCATTTAATCAGTACTGACACCAAACTCACATGAAACAACAACATACTGTAAAACTGTCTCGTGAGGCACCTGACAGCATTTACGGAAGGCATAAAGTAGGCTTTTAATGCATCCTTATACGTCGTACCTGTGATAGGCAATGAGTAGAAAATCTGTTGTCCCTCTAGCCTGGAACACACCATTTGAAGGGCTCAATCCGAGGAGCGGGATAACCGGTTGTCTTTCAAATTCCCTCTGCACGCAATAGGATAGCGCTACAACCAACCAGAGCAACGAAGAAACGTGATGCAGCGCTAGTTGATAGATTCAACTTTTGCCGTATCCGGTCGGCAAAACTCCGAACACATCTTCCTTTTTTAAGAATGACTTCAGTGCCGTTCTTTGTTCTTTTCTCAAAGAAAAGCTTAACTCCAAGTCTTCCAGAGTCGCGGCCAAAGCCGATTCGAAAGACCGTTGTTCGCCAGCTTCTTTGTTTTCGAATAGCACGCGGAACCGTCGCAACTCTGCCGTCATTACGTTAAGCCCGCCCACCGACTCTATACACGATGTGATTGGCCTGACTAGAGTTTGGTTTTTCAAGCTCGCAAGCCAACGGAGAGTTGCTAGACAACACTGGTTGCAAATTACATTTGCTGCCGCTAGGGTACGTCTAGATTTCTAGGCTATTGTCCCTCTGTACCAAGGCAGTAAAGTAGTTCAGCTCTCTGTCTTTTGTCCGGCCAGGCATCCCCTGTGGCATCAATAACCCATAGATAATTTTCAAAAATCCGCAGCCATGTGCTGAATGGCATAGCAGGCTCACCGGGGCAAGGCAAGAAAAAAACTTGGGAAAGGCATGTTAGCAACAGCCATCTTCTTGACCAACGATAGACCAACAATAAAAAAAAACTAATCCTAATCCCGTCTGTCAGGAGTTAATAAGTAATGAAGTACACGAGACAAGAGTTCAGGAACTTCATCCATCTTGTTTACTCATTCACTTCTTTTCTCCCACACTTTACGTCATTACACAACAGTTTAGACTTCCTTTTCAAAATAGTCCCAATATAATTCTACACACAAACACAACAAATTAAATATTTCATTTAGGGCTGGCAACACGCCTGTTTGTAATACCATCCAGATCCTAAAAGCAGCTGTTTGCTTTTCGCCCGTGTGCAGGTGAGTGTTTTAACAGCAGGTGGTGCGTTACTGGGAGGGTGACTATGAACAGACTGTGAAGAAGATTACTGCACATTGACTGAAGCTTTGGCCAGTGTTTCACCTTACATGTACTGGTTGCACAGGTGGAAAACAGAGCATACAGTTCCCCCACCATGCACTCGTGCTGTCATCCATATCTTTCCATTCGGATGAACAGATATATTGAGTCTAGAGGGTGACGGAACATGAATTAGTTGGCAAGCAGCTTGCATAGACAGATTTAAACTCTTGATAAAATAAAAATAAAAACATTTAAAAATCCATTTGTAAGCAGAGCATTTCGATGTGCATCTAACTGAAAACATTGGTCTTAAACCGTTATAGCAAATATTGATTTTGCTACTGCTGTACAGCCTGTGGCAGATTTTATGTCGGCCGTTGTTCGGAATGGCTGTCCGAGCCCTTAGAGATTGACTTTGGATAAAATGCCCACTTAATGTTTAATGAAATCCTATTAGCACGGTTTAACAACATTATGGATGTTGAAAGGTTAAGTCATCTTTATGGCTGGTTACCTTTTTGGTAAATTAAACAGGTCAAGCTTTACATAAATTTCCATGTCCAATTTGGATTTAAATTTCTCATTTAGTTTATTAGCTCTATGCTCTTAATGTCACTGGGCCAAAATGCATTCATACGTTAATAACTAGATTTTCATACTTTCTGAAGGTAATATGAGTAGGGCTTCCTTGTGCAAAACTCGCCGCCACAATGCAGTTGATAAAGTGTTCTGAGCAATGGTATTTTAGTATTATTTATATACTATAATAGTATTTATTAATATTTTTTTTAATAAAATTTTTCATTATTTTTATTTTCAGTTTTCATTTTAATTTCAGTTAAAATTTTTCATTATTTTTATTTTCAGTTTTCATTTTAATTTCAGTTAAAAATTTTCATTATTTTTATTTTCAGTTTTCATTTTAATTTCAGTTAAAAATTTTATAATTTTGCTATTTGCTTTTGTCATTTTTTATATTTCTATGTAGCTTCAGTTTTAGTTTTAATATTTTTCATGCTTTAACTTGTTTATTTCAGTTAGTTGCCAAGGCAACATTTCTAAGTTTTTTAAGTTTAAGTTTTTCATCTAATATTTATGTTTTATATTAGTTCAGCTTTATTTTAATTACCTAAAACAATTTTTAATAGTTTTAGTTTACAATAACAACACTATGGAAGCCTGTTTCCGCCACAATTGAGTAAAAAAATATAATTCTTTAAGTCATAATAATGAGAAACTTTCTCGTAATAATGACTTAATATCTTGTAATAATGAGAAACTTTCTCATAATAATGACTTAATATCTTGTAATAATGAGAAACTTTCTCGTAATAATGACTTAATATCTCGTAATAATGAGAAACTTTCTCGTAATAATGACTTAATATCTCGTAATAATGAGAAACTTTCTCGTAATAATGAGAAACTTTCTCGTAATAATGACTTAATATCTCGTAATAATGAGAAACTTTCTCGTAATAATGACTTAACATCTCATAATAATGACTTAACATCATACAATAATGAGAAACTTTCTCGTAATAATGAGAAACTTTCTCATAATAATGACTTAACATCACATAATAATGAGAAACTTTCTCGTAATAATGACTTAACATCTCATAATAATGAGAAACTTTCTCGTAATAATGAGAAATGTTCTCGTAATTATGACTTAATCCACAAATGCAAATTGCGCATACGGGCAGCAACTTCCAGCACATCAAGCGAGGCGGGCAGCAAGCATTATATATAATTCTTTAAGTCATAATAATGAGAAACTTTCTCATAATAATGACTTAATATCTCGTAATAATGAGAAACTTTCTCGTAATAATGACTTAATATCTCGTAATAATGAGAAATTTTCTCGTAATTATGACTTAATCCACGCATGCGCAATCTGCACATGCGGGCAGCAACTTCCAGCACATCAAGCGAGGCGGGCAGCAAGCATTATATGTGCTATCTTATTAATTTATTTTTATTCTTTATTTTTTATTTTACCATCTGTGTACTTGTCTCTGTGTACTGAAGCATCTTGTGTCACCAAAACAAATTCCTTGTGTGTGCAAACATAGCCTACTTGGCAATAAAGCTCCTTTTGATTCTGATATTGATTAAATAGGCTACTCTGGTTGAATTTGTCACGTGCGCCATTTATTGAAACATACAATATCATTTTTACAGGAGTATAAGCTATATTTATTGTTGAATGAAAACTGTTGCCCGATCACAACCTCATATTTCTGTTGCAACTGTTCGGCAGCAGAACTCACTGTTTCCCTGTCGGTTACAACACCATCCAACCAACATGTGTGTGTGCGCATCAATAATCATGACATTAGCCAGAGGTTTGAAGTTGTTCAATGAATGTTGCCACCTCATGCACCTCTGTTCTGTTCTTTCTGCGCCAAAGCTTGCTCTTGCTTAAAATCCTCTCAAGAGCGCGTTTGCTCAGAGATAGGCTATTCAATGCCATTCAGATAATAAGATAATAAGGCAATAATTTATTCATTAGTAGCTAAAACCACAGTTAAAATACTCCTTAATGTGTTCACAATTCATTCTGTGTCGGGTCGCGGCAGATCAATGAGCAGCAAGTCATAATTTCGATTTAGTTATGTCATAATTTCGATTTAGTATGTCATAATTTCGATTTTGAAATTATGACTTAAGTATGTTTTTCTTATGTGCCGGAAATGGGCTTCCATACGGAGGCCCACTGTTTGCATGAATCAGCATCAGCAACACCGGCGCCTCAGTAGATAGCGTGGTGCAAGCGCACAGTGCGTCGTAATGACAGTTTCTCATTATTATGAGATGTTAAATCATTATTATGAGAAAGTTTCTCATTATTATGAGATGTTAAGTCATTATTACGAGAAAGTTTCTCATTATTATGAGATGTTAAGTCATTATTACAAGAAAATTTCTCATTATTACGAGATAAGTCATTATTACGAGAAAGTTTCATTATTATGAGATGTTAAGTCATTATTACGAGAAAATCTCTCATTATTACGAGATGTTAAGTCATTATTACGAGAAAGTTTCTCATTATTATGAGATGTTAAGTCATTATTATGAGAAAGTTTCTCATTATTATGAGATGTTAAGTCATTATTACGAGAAAATCTCTCATTATTACGAGATGTTAAGTCATTATTACGAGAAAGTTTCTCATTATTATGAGATGTTAAGTCATTATTACGAGAAAATCTCTCATTATTACGAGATGTTAAGTCATTATTACGAGAAAGTTTCTCATTATTATGAGATGTTAAGTCATTATTACGAGAAAGTTTCTCATTATTATGAGATGTTAAGTCATTATTATGAGAAAGTTTCTCATTATTATGAGATGTTAAGTCATTATTATGAGAAAGTTTCTCATTATTATGAGATGTTAAGTCATTATTACGAGAAAATCTCTCATTATTACGAGATGTTGTCATTATTACGAGAAAGTTTCTCATTATTATGAGATGTTAAGTCATTATTACGAGAAAGTTTCTCATTATTACGAGATATTAAGTCATTATTACGAGAAAGTTTCTCATTATTACGAGATATTATGAGAAAGTTTCTCATTATTATGACTATTTTACTCAATTGTGGTGGAAACGGGCTTCCATACAACACTGGTTCTGAATGGTTGCTAGAATGGTTGCTTCTCCATAAATAAGGCTTGATTCCCTTATTTTAAGTCTGTTGGAATTATTTGCTAATTTCATCATCTGCCAGGCAAAGTCCAGTCCCTTAGAAAAGTAATGGCGCAGCTCTTCTAAATAAGCTGCAAATAAGTCCCTAGCTAGTTATGCACAAAAGAGATTAATACCAGGGCTTTGAGGTTTGTTCCCTAAACCAAAGTATGAGCAAGCTCCACTAATAATGATAATATTAATAAGAATAATATAACATTCAGTCATCATTGTCACCTACAACATGAAGAAAGTAACATTGCAAAGTTCTTTTTAGTAATGATCATCCACTTGCTGCCCCCTCCCTGTTTATTCCAACGCTCCAAGGTTCCATTACACACTGTCACACATTGTTGCTTAGACAGCATTGATTAATGCATAAAAACCCTGTGCAGCCAACTCTGTACAAGAGAAAATTGTTAAAAGGTTTAAGGCATTTAAACCTCATTGTCGTCCCGGAGCTACAAACAGGGTGTGCGGTTCTGCTATGTTAACTCTATTAGCTGTAGGTGAATGTAATCTCTGCCATTCACTCACTTTCTCTCTCTCTTTCATTGTCTGTCTTTCTCGCTCTCTCTTTCCTTCTCCATCTGCCCAGCACATACACAGAGGGACCACACTGCCCCAATATGCATGCACACACAAACACAGCCTGCTCTCAACAACTCTGTAGAGGGTGCGCTCACCCATCTGGAAAATACAGCCTTATTGAGGATGAAATGGGATTTTTAATTGGCTGAAGTTGCCATGCAGTGTGAAACTTTGCACGAGTCTTGCACGTTTACAATTATTATGCATCCTCAGTCAGGCTCTACCGATTTAACAGCCTTGCCTTCATGGAAAAGCTTCTTGCTCTGATTCGATAATAACCATAAGGCTTTAATTGTCCCTTCAACTAATCAGATTTAAATGGCTCTTCTCATATCTTTTTCTGTGAATGAGATTGTTGAAATGAGAGTATTTGTCAGTTTAACAGGCTTCTCAACAGATGCAATGTGCTGCTCTGATGGACAGCGAATTCTCCATTGCCCCTGATCACCCACTCTGTGTGTGTGTGTGTGTGTTTCACAGGACTGATCCGATCCAGGGTTCGAGGGGCGGATGCTGCAGGAGCCGGGATCCTGACCTTTTTGGACAGTCACTGTGAGGTCAACAAAGATTGGCTGCCTCCACTGCTGCAGAGGGTCAAAGAGGTACAATTTTACACTCATTCTTATTGTGGCCGTAAACTTTGGAGTATTTTTGCCTGGCGTCTGTGGAATTGTCTTCTTTTTTCAGTTCATTTTCAATGGGAGAGAGTCAGCAGGCAGAATGGAGGGGGCACTGAATGCAGCACCGCTTGCCAAGCGCATGCACAAAAAATGCTTTGTTCTGTCTGACTGTTAGCAGCACTGTCATTTGACATATTTTAGCAGCAAAAATAAATATTTTGAAAAAAACTAATTTTATTTGAAATATCTTAGTAGTGCCCAACATTTAACAGCACACGCCAATAAATAAAATGGGTTTTTTTTTTGCATCAATACAATTCTTTTCACAATAAAATGATTTTATTTTCAACCAATCAGCATTTCACTTTTATTGGATCAAAAAACAACATGGAGGAGAACTGATTGTTAATTTTTCTGAGCACTATGACATTTTATGGAGAAATAAATGCCATTTTAGTTATGTTAGATCACAGATGCCATCATGTGGTGTGTAAAATACCCTTTAACCTGTAATTCAAGTGTAAACTCCGAACTCATATGTCAACTCAGAAGTGACAAGATTTTTTTTACTGAGAACAAAATTAATAAAAATCACAGTTTTCAAAATGCATTTCATAAGCAGTTTGAAGTAGTTTAAAAGCCAAGTAGTGCTGACACATCTCAAGTATTCTTTTCTTTCAGCAGGACTGTATTGTGAGGCATGAGAGGGTTGAGCGATGAGGTCAGAGCGTCTGGTGTAATGATGTTGAATGAGTGTGTGTGCACAGATAATCCCAGCTCTCACTGATTTTTCACCTCCTTTGTTGTGAAATCAAGCTGAACAGACAGAGAGTCAAGCCATTCACATACCCTTTCAAATCTCTTGTGCTCTTTTGTCTCAATTTGTAATATTTTCATTTTTCAGGACCCGACCTGTGTCGCCAGTCCTGTGATTGACATCATTAATATGGACACGTTTGCCTACGTTGCTGCTTCCTCAGACTTGCGAGGAGGTAAAAGCTGCAATTATAATCCTCCATTCCGTGTCCCACCACTGACATCAAGGGGTGTCGGTCATACTCCCCAATCAGCGGTGTCACCCAGAAACAAATCTAACAATTAGCTGTGATGAAAGGCCCGGCCTATCATCAGCAGTACACTTTAATTATCACCGCCACTACGGTGTATAATTATGACTTATAATAATTAAAGTTACAAGAAATTAGAGCAAAAAGATCTTCATTGATCTCTCTCTCTTTCTCCTGTCTCTCCCTCCATCTCTGCGGCAGGCTTCGACTGGAGTTTGCATTTTAAATGGGAGCAACTATCAGCTGAAAAGCGAGCCAAGAGAGCTGACCCTACAGAGCCCATTAAGTAGGTGAAGAGAAGCAAAAGGATTTTTTAAAAACCATTCTGCTAAATGAGGACAGAGGTTTTCTCTAACACCTGTTGGGCTTTTGTTTAGCTTCTTGTTTTTTTTGTTTGCTGTAAGTTCAAATTACTTTCCGAAAAAGGTTTAAAAACAATATGGAATGGCATTCACATGTAACTTCTGTAAAATGAAGTGATACAGAAGTGAAACAGGATTTTTATCCATCAAGATTTGATTAAATCGTGAATTATATTTTATTCCTTTTATTAATGGTGTTTGTTAGCATCACTGTAACTGTTTTGCATTTGGACTTAGGGTTAGCGGTTAGATCAAGTTTCTAACTAGCGCAATGGTTCTCAACTAGGAGGCCAAGCTTCCAAGAGGGCCAAAGGATGACTTAAAAGTATTTAAATCAATATATTATTATTTATATATTAAAATAATCTAACTTTAATCTAAAAACATTAAAAGACACATAAAATCATTGCAGGAGGAACACATATCCCACATCTAGGGTCCAGAATGTCATAGAGATTCTTTTTTTTTTTTTTTTTTTTAACTTTTTTCAACTTGGGAAACGCCCTAGAAACCACTCACAACAATCGCATAGCAACATGCTGAAATCACTCACAACACCTTAGAAACTGCATAGCAATGCCATGACCAAAAAATCTATTGGGTCCCATCTATTTTGAGATTTATGTTAGATTCTAATTATTTTGTATTAAATCTAAATTTTATGAAGTGAATAATATCTCAGTTTGATGTACTGATTAGTTTTAGTTTAATAATCTGACGATTACTTTTTTGTGATTGGTGAGAATTGGCGTGGTCTCAAATACACAGCAAGTGAGAAGAATGGAGCCTCTTTTACACTTACATCGTGGGGGCGAGTTTTACATAGGAAAGTATAAAAATATAATTATAAATATAAAAATAAGTTGGTTAATATTGTTTTTCTCCCTTGTGTGGCCTTGGTAGCAAAAAAACAAAAAGTTGTTTCAGATGTGGAGAAATGCACTACATTTTGATTAAAACAAACAATCAAAAAGTCTTCAGAAGAGCATGCTGAAAATCATCCCTAGTTAGAGCAGGGGCATTTATTAGGAACATATATAGGATTTTAATTTCATGTTGTCTTTGAAGGGAGAAAAGGGCATTTGAAGCATCGATTTCCACTGAGAAGTTCAGCCTGGTTGATCATTAAGAACTGAAAAATTATATCATAATTAAAATATTGAGTTGCTATAAAATTATTTAATTAATCATTTGTGATTGTTTAAACAAAGCAATATCAACCTTTAAATCCTGGTTGTTTTTCCTTCTCCTCCTCAATTGTCTCTCTCTCTCTCTCTCCTCTTGTTGTGGTGTAATTCACACTGTTCACAGCGCTCTCAGAGGCTGTTGTAATGAAGGCTGTTAATAGCTCAGATAAGCAGGCAGTCAGGCTGAGAGAGGCTCAGATCCCGTCTGCTGCTGCACGTGCTGTGCACCGGTGCAGCACTGTAGCCGGCCTGGGTCTTTCACAGCCCATCCGCCAACAGATGCAGAATAGATCGGTGATAACTGAGTGACTGAGAGCTGTGTGTGTGTGTGTTTGTGTACATATATATAGTTTTCTAATGTGTTACATGCACTGCCATTACACTGATTTCTTTTTATGTTTTTGAGAGAATTGTTTTATGCTCACTTGGGCTAATTTATATTTAATATTTTATTAATTTAATAATTTATTCCTGTGATGGCAAAGCTGAATTTTTAACATCATTACTCCAGTCTTCAGTGTCACATGATCCTTCAGAAATCATTCTAATATGCTGATTTGGTGTTTAAGAAACATTTATTATTAGTATGTTGAAAACTGTTTGGCTGCTTAATATTTTTGTGGAAATATTTTTCTCAGGATTTTATGAATAGAAAACTTTAATTTGAAATAGAAATCTTTTCTAACATTATAAATGTATTTACTATCACTTTTCATCAATTTAATGTGTGCCTGCTGAATAAAAGTATTAATTTCTTTAAAAAAATCTTATTGACTCTTAACATTTGAATGCCAATGTATGTACAGGAAATTAATCCAAGCATAGCAGGGGTGTGCAGTTAGCATCCGGAGTTGTTTGGTGAAACGTTCTATGTTCTTCTATGAGCTTCCCATAACAGTTATTATTAATGGTATTTTCTAAGGCATACTTGGGATCAATGTCTGTTCACTCGTAAATGGTCTTACATGTTTGCTATGGACACTTCCAGTCATGCCACTTGTTAAGTGTGCACTATTACATGCTTTCAAGTCTGGCAGTAACGTATGCATTTAATTTATTTGCATACCTTTATACAAGAAATTCATTTTATTACGTTATTTAAAATTCATTCGCACTCTCTCATCTTTGAAACCTTTGACAGGTTTTTCCACTTTACACTCATACACTGTGCCCAATTGTTGAAGCTTTTGGGCTTTGTTTCTGCCTACTAAAATGAGATGAGAATAGCTGTGTGAAAAGTAAATGAAATTGAACTGAAAGTACGTGAGTGGCTCTGAGGAGAGGCAGAGGAAACGATGTGTCCTACCACTTCACAATGAGAGATTATGGCTGATGCAATTCAAATGCTTCCGATAATACCGGAGCCACATTCTCCAGTGTCCTTAGCGCTTGAAGGAGCTCTCTGGGTACAGTGATTTTGAAGGGCAAGCTGAGCTTCATCAGGAGAATGAGAAATGGGCCACACACCCCCACTTCAGTGACCTTTTATCCTCTTTCCTTGTTCCAAGACTCTTCACTCAAACCACATTCAAAAAGAAATGCTTTCTTACATCAATCCTGAGTGACAGAAGTATTTTAAGCAGTCACCTGGATTGAAGTGTTTAATGTCAAGACTTAATGTTTCACTCTTTTTTTTTTTCACTTTTTCAACCCTCAGAACGCCCATCATCGCAGGAGGACTTTTTGTGATTGACAGATCCTGGTTCAGTCGCTTGGGAAAATATGACACAGCCATGGACATCTGGGGAGGGGAGAACTTTGGTGAGTTATTACTATGCATGAGAGCACCTGTCTGATGGCACATAAACCTTCAATCACTTTTCTTCCCTGATCGAGCACTGGCAGAGGAAACTTAGTGTTGTTGTCTCATCACAAAGAGGAAATGACACGCAAGGACAATGACAACCTAGAAATAGCTTCTCTTGATCTCTGGAATCAATTTTCTCAAACCGTATCTAGAGTATTTTGGTGCTTTTATTTAACTGCTAAGGGTTTTCTTTTCTTGACTTTGTAAAATCATTAAGAGCAATGCACTGTGGGGAATTGGATGGTTCTCTGAGTTAACCCATCATTAACCATGCTTATACTGTATGACAGAATTAGACTGGAGCTGCAGCAGCGCTGTTTTTTTCAGACTCAAGTATGCTACTGTGCTCATAATTGCAAATGAGCGTTGGACAGTGGCATATTTAGACAGGAGATTTCAGCCGTATGATCTAATTCTTGCCATGAGAGTGAGGCTGTATCCTGGAGGGCTAGTGTAAATCACATATACACGTCAGCAAGTTATTTTTCTCTACATGACATAATATGCATATGCATTTTCTGCAATATACTGTGTCAGGTGAGCCATCTATTAATGTACACTACTGTTTTTTAAAAGAAATACATACTTTTATTCAGCAAGGATGCATTAAATTGATCAAAAGCCAAAGTAAGGTTTTACTGTTTTATGTATTTTTGGTCAAATAAAATACAACCTTGATGAGCATAATGGTGAGCATGTTAACAAAATCTCCCAAATTTTGAACAGTAGTGTATGCTCTCTAATGCTATAACGGTTTTGTTTGTTTTTTTTAAACTAAAACACACTGTGATTGGTGTTTATTGTATTGTGTTTGTAGAGATTTCTTTTAGAGTATGGATGTGTGGAGGAAGCCTGGAAATAATTCCCTGTAGCAGGGTCGGCCACGTATTCCGCAAGAAACATCCCTACATCTTCCCAGAGGGCAATGCCAACACATACATTAAGTAAGAGTCCTGAGAAGTGCACATACTTATAATATTAATTCCTATCCAGCTGAGTTTTTAATAAAATATCCCGGCTGATAAAGGATGTAACATTTTTATCAACATTAGAAGACTTTGTTTGTCCTTAGAGGTTGTTAACCTGTAAATTTGAATATGTTAATCTATTTTATTTTTATCTCTGTTGAATATTTTCCTGTGGTATTTGATAGAATTTTTTTTTTTTTTGCCAAAGATAGAGATAATACTCCAACTTCTGCCTGGAAGAAAAATCTGCTGTGTAAAATTTGTTTTCTTTTATCACGTTTCGCCTCCGGGGAAAAACCTCAGCATGAAACCGAATGAAATATTAAGAGCATAGCACAACATTCTTTCTGAATCTGAATTGCTATGCAGTGTGCTCAGTCAACAAAATCTGTTTCCTCATATAGTTCAGAGGCTCTAATGAGTAATTGCTGAAGGCATTAGCTGGCTTTACTAGATACTCTTTAAAACCATGTCCTTTTACATCTGTTAGCAAAGTTATCTGTTAGATAAGTAACAATCAGATATGGTTTGGTTGTGTGTAGTTTTTAGTGCATAGCCTGCAATAAAATGTCTTGACGAACTGAGACGTGCAATATATGGTCGGTTTTCATACAGAAACAAATCATTAATATTTATATAACACCTCCACACCTTCTGAATATCATTTATACAGCTGTTGGCCACAATCATGCCACATCTACCTACTATGGCCAAATCAGTATAAACTACTTTATTTATTTTTATATGTATTTATTACTGCTCTCAAATTGATTAATTTAAATTAATTAATTAAAATTGCAATTAATTATGTCTAACATAAAAGTTTGTGTTTAAATAGTGTGTATAATATATAAATAAATATATAAATAAATAAACAAATATATAAATAAATAAACAAATATATAAATAAACAAACAAATATATAAATAAATAAACAAATAAACAAATAAACAAATAAATAAACAAATAAACATATAAATAAACAAATAAACATATAAATAAATAAATAAACATATAAATAAATAAATAAACATATAAATAAATAAATAAATATATAAATAAATAAATAAATATATAAATAAATAAATAAATATATAAATAAATAAATAAATATATAAATAAATAAATAAATATATAAATAAATATATAAATATATAAATAAATAAATAAATATATAAATATATAAATAAATAAATATATAAATAAATAAATATATAAATAAATAAATATATAAATAAATAAATATATAAATAAATAAATATATAAATAAATAAATATATAAATAAATAAATATATAAATAAATAAATATATAAATAAATAAATATATAAATAAATAAATATATAAATAAATAAATAAATATATAAATAAATATATATATAAATAAATATATAAATAAATATATTATAATATAATATATATTATAATATAATATAATATATATTATAATATAATATATATTATAATATAATATATATTATAATATAATATATATTATAATATAATATATATTATAATATAATATATATTATAATATAATATATATTATATATATTATATATATATATATATATATATATATATATATATATATATATATATATACACACACACACACACACACACACACACATATATATATATATATATATATATATATATATATACACACACACACATATTTATATATACACTGTATATATGTATATGTACATGCACATACAGTGGGGAGAACAAGTATTTGATACACTGCCGTTTTTCCAGGTTTGCCCACTTACAAAGCAAGTAGAGGTCTGTAATTATTATCATAGGTACACTTCAACTGTGAGAGACGGAATCTAAAACAAAAATCCAGAAAATCACATTGTATGATTTTTAAATAATTAATTTGCATTTTATTGCATGACATAAGTATTTGATCACCTACCAACCAGTAAGAATTACGGCTCTCACAGACCTGTTAGTTTTTCTTTAAGAAGCCCTCCTGTTCTCCACTCATTATCTGTATTAACAGCACCTGTTTGAACTCATTACCTGTATAAAAGACACCTGTCCACACACAATCAAACAGACTCCAACCTCTCCACAATGGCCAAGACCAGAAAGCTGTGTAAGGACATCAGGGATAAAATTGTAGACCTGCACAAGGCTGGGATGGGCTACAGGACAATAGGCAAGCAGCTTGGTGAGAAGGCAACAACTGTTGGCGCAATTATTAGAAAATGGAAGAAGTTCAAGATGACGGTCAATCTCCCTCGGTCTGGGGCACCATGCAAGATCTCACCTCGTGGGGCATCAATGATCATGAGGAAGGTGAGGGATCAGCCCAGAACTACACAGCAGGACCTGGTCAATGACCTGAAGAGAGCTGGGACCACAGTCTCAAAGAAAACCATTAGTAACACACTACGCCGTCATGGATTAAAATCCTGCAGCGCACGCAAGGTCCCCCTGCTCAAGCCAGCGCATGTCCAGGCCCGTCTGAAGTTTGCCTAAGACCATCTGGATGATCCAGAGGAGGAATGGGAGAAGGTCATGTGGTCTGATGAGACAAAAATAGAGCTTTTTGGTCTAAACTCCACTCGCCATGTTTGGAGGAAGAAGGATGAGTACAACCCCAAGAACACCATCCCAACCGTGAAGCATGGAGGTGGAAACATCATTCTTTGGGGATGCTTTTCTGCAAAGGGGACAGGACGACTGCACCGTATTGAGGGGAGGATGGATGGGGCCATGTATCGTGAGATCTTGGCCAACAACCTCCTTCCCTCAGTAAGACCACTGAAGATGGGTCATGGCTGGGTCTTCCAGCATGACAACGACCCGAAACACACAGCCAGGGCAACTAAGGAGTGGCTCCGTAAGAAGCATCTCAAGGTCCTGGAGTGGCCTAGCCAGTCTCCAGACCTGAACCCAATAGAAAATCTTTGGAGGGAGCTGAAAGTCCGTATTGCCCAGCGACAGCCCTGACACCTGAAGGATCTGGAGAAGGTCTGTGTTGAGGAGTGGGCCAAAATCCCTGCTGCAGTGTGTGCAAACCTGGTCAAGAACTACAGGAAACGTATGATCTCTGTAATTGCAAACAAAGGTTTCTGTACCAAATGTTAAGTTCTGCTTTTCTGATGTATCAAATACTTATGTCATGCAATAAAATGCAAATTAATTACTTAAAATTCATACAATGGGATTTTTGTTTTAGATTCCGTCTCTTACAGTTGAAGTGTACCTATGATACAAATTACAGACTTCTACATGCTTTGTAAGTGGGCAAACCTGCAAAATCGGCAGTGTATCAAATACTTGTTCTCCCCACTGTATATAAACAAACTTTTATGTTAGATGCGATTATCTGTGGTTAATCGGTTTGACAGCACTAGTATTTATGCATTAATTTTAATTATCAATTTTAATTATCAATTAAATAAAAGTGAATAAATTGATTAAATAAAATGATCAACTACATAAAAGTAAATACAATTTAAAGTATCTGGATATTAAATTCACAGTAACCGTATTACAGTAAGTGCTTTCTTGAAGTTCCTCTTAGTAAACCCCTTAATATTACACTTTGCTGTGGAATTCATCCTACTCTGCTTGTACCATAGACATGAATAAGAGCTCAATTTGTGTGACTTGTTGAAAAGAAGTGTGCTGTTCGTTTTTTTTTTAAGCAATTGGACTTTAATGCGTGGGAAAAAAAAAAAAAAATCTCACTTACAGGGAGAGACATGAGCCATATCTAGGGATCAGAATGTTGAGAGAGGTCTGATCTTTTGACTTTCACCAGTATGAACCACCCAGAACATCCTTGCAGCTGCATAGCAATGTGCTACAACTCTGAATACCTTAGCAAATGCATAGCAATTACCTGACAAACACCCACAATACCCTGGCATGTGACTGCGAGTTTTCCACTCAGATTTTTTTCAGAATCTATATTGTCTGTTCAATTACTGGCTGTACAGACAATATTTTTAGTAAACGTACTGATGAATTGGCAGGTTGTCATGATCTTCTTGAGGTTGAAGTGCGTATTTTTAAGGAAAGTGTTTAGCACACTTCAGTGTTCACATTCAATGCTCTTTGTTTCAGGAACACCAGAAGGACTGCTGAGGTTTGGATGGATGAGTTCAAACTGTTCTACTACTCAGCTCGACCGGCTGCTCGGGGGAAGTCCTATGGAGAGTGAGTGACTGATAGCATGTGTGTGTTTATGTGTGTATCTATAATGGGGAGGCATTAGGGAAAAGATTCATCTCTTATTCCGCTCATTCTCTTCCTCTCTTATCAGCATTCACGGCAGGCAGGAGCTCCGCGAAAGTCTCAAGTGCAAATCCTTCAAGTGGTATCTGGACAATGTCTATCCAGAGCTCAAGTGAGTCAGTGTGATGTGTGTATTTGAGTGTCTGCGGGTGGTGATTGATGATTGTAAAGTGCCATGTTATTATTTAGCATGGTAGTGTATGGCCCCTCTGTGTCTAAAGCTGGTTTGTTGTAGGCTAGCTGCTGTCCATCTGCTCTCATCGTCTCGAGGGAAAGATTTTCCACCCACTATGCTTTTTTTCGTTAAAGACAATTGTTTTTTGTGTTATGCTTACTAATTTGTCATATAAAAGTCAACAAAAGTCCAGCATACATCATCAGAGAGAAGTCTCTGGTTTTCACTGGAAGATCTAGTTATAATAATTGTGTGAATCATTCACAATAAGATCTACCACATGCATTTACTAAATAGATGGGGTAAATATTTATTTTTCATTTGCTACACATTGCTTTCTAGGAGAAAATTTATTTAAAGGATAAAATTTGTGGGGGGTTTTCTCTATGGGGTATTTATTATCATTACACTATGATGTTTTTTTCTATGAAATCCAGAGTTCCTGATGATTCTGATGCCAAGTCTGGTGTGATTCGGCAAAGACAGAACTGTCTAGAGACTCGAATAGTTGAGGGACAGGATCTCCCAGTGCTCACACTCGCACCCTGCATCATCACCAAAGACGTACCAGCAGCCAACCAGGTACAAGACTCTCTGGCATAATATCAGAAGCATGCTTGAAGCATTAAATGAGAAGCTTTATTTTTCCTTATCAATCAATGTTGGTACTGCCATTGCTGGAGGAATTAGTGCTGTCTGCATTATCCTTTGGTAAGACATATAAAGTCTAATTTTAAACACTTAAACTATATCTTGCCTTTAAGCATTATGATCACATATTCTACTGAACAGCTTGGTCAAGATCAGAAGAGGAGCAAAGATAGTATGTATTTTTACACTCATGCTAGGAATCGGTGACATCTCACACAGTTAGGCTACACTCTGAGATGCTAGATTACATTAAATGCTATGCAACCAGGGGCATGTTGAAAGGGCAGCTTTTACAGCAGGGTAATGGGATTTAATTCAGGTCACATTTGTGCACTGCTGTGTAATTATATTAAACAAAGAGGTGCCCTCTGGTCTCTGAGCAGCTAATCTGCCCTACTGTCACCCTTCATGGCTCTCTCACCTGCACATGAGCCTGGAAAAAAAAACATGGTTGTGCGTCATTCAGAATTGAAGCCACAAATGGCTATTCAATTCTTTGATTGTGGCAGCAAACAGGACACAGAACTGAATTTTGAATTTAAAGAAATATTATTAAAGTGCAATGAAATTCAAATACATTTGCATAACCTAATTTTTGCCACTATGATTAATCATAAACAATGTACAGTATGGGGCATTAAAAGGAACAATACATTATTTTAATGGTAATCAATGTGTAATAATTAAACATTTTATATGTTATTATATTTAATAAAATTAACTTTCATTTTATGGATCATGATGGAAAAATTCAAAGGGAGCCAATTAATAAATTTATAATTTGGTTAAACCAAAGCCATGAACTAATAGCCATAAAGCCTTAGATTCTCATTCTTCCCAGTCTCTCTCTCTGTGCATTGTAAAAAGTTTGTTTTTTCAGATGTTTATTCTCTAAATTATAAAGCCCAGAGAAGAGGATAGACAGTAGATTTGGTGCCTGAAGACCACAAAAGTGATTTCAGAGCACTTAAGTGTGTTCATAACACCACAAGAGCATGTTTCCCTGCTGCCTGCTGCGTGTGACCTTGTTAAGCGTCTGTAAGACTCACCAGATGGGAAGCGGTTCATCAGCATGGCTCACAAAAGCACATTTTCACACTGCCCTCGTGCGTCATTCTCTCTACATGTCTCAGAACAGCAAATGAGGCCACCTTCTCAGAGGAAAACAAAAAGTGTCTGTTTTCTTCCAAGATCTCTCTCTCTCTGTTTACCATTTAAGTGGAGCTGATTAGAACAGACATCTTTAAATTAACATGTCTGGGAATGCTCTAGCTTGTTTCCTAGTCTAGTTTTCTAATAAACCTGCCATTGTATACTATGAATATTGTTGGCTCTATGTTACGAATTGCTTATTTTTCTCTAGTGTTAAATCGATTTAGATCAGTGTCTGCTAAATGCATGAATGTAAATGCAAACCTATCAAAGATGGATTGTGAAATAAACCCATGGCATTACTGTTAAGAATAGTAAAAACTACACTAATTACAAATTAGGATACTTGCTTTAAATACATTGAAAAACACGGAAGATCTTTTCTGTTTACAGCAATAACATGCAATCTATTGAAATCTGTGTAATTCTCTTGAAAGAAAATTGCTATTGCTTTTTCATTTCATTATATGTTGGTTCAGCATCAGAAAAGCCTGTGTTCTTTCCTGCACAGGAGTGGGTCTACACCCACGGACAGCAAATCCGCCAGCAGCAGCACTGTCTGTCCGTCTCCACCACTTTCCCTGCCTCCCAGATCCTGCTTGTGCCGTGCAACATCAGCGACGGCAAGCAGGTACCTCCACTGCAGTCACTCCAGACGAGAGCACAGGAGACATCTGTGACAGACCATAAATCAGGCCGCACTTAGAAAGCTCCAGGAGGAACTCACTGACATCAGCTCTATGAGTATCAGTCCCAGCATTAGACAGCCCCTCAGGAGATGCTTTACTCTCAGGCCGATGTCAGCGTTTCCGCACGTCACATTTGTCATGTCAGTGACTGGGACATGCAGCATACTGTAGCATCAGAAAACATCCGATTTGTTTGTTGTGCAGGGAGGCATACGTATAAGTAGATATGTGTGAAGTGTGAATGCACACTATACATTTTAATGCATGATATTTTATACTGTCCGTAGCGAATGTGTACTTATGCATGTGTTTATGTCTCCTGTGTTACTGCAGCGTTGGCAGAAATCTGGCACTCACCTGGAGCACCTGGCGTCTCGTTTCTGCGTGGACAGCGAGATGGCTCTGGACGGCATTGAGAGTAGTAAAATGCTGGTGATCAGCCCATGTGAACTGTCAGCGCACACTCAGAGATGGGAGATGCCTTTCTCGTGATCCTTCCTCCTTGGCCTCTCCTCACCTTTCAGAGCTCAGCTGGAGTCAAAGATGGATAGAGTCAGAGAGAGCGAGTGTGTACCTCCAGGAGGGGCTACATCTGTGTCCTGCTGTTCTGCTATGTCCACTCCCTTTGTCTATTCAGCACACCCCAGGTATGCTGGGATTGCAGAAAGTCCTGACTTACTGAAATGACCTCATTACTGTTGCTATATTAATGCTACACTCTACATTAAAGGGTACATAACACACACACAGTTTCTGCCAATCTCATGTTAATCGTGAGTACCTATAGAGTAGTGCATCCTTCATATCTCCGAAGAGTCTTTAGTTTTATCATATTTATAAAAGACAGATACGCTGTACCGATTCTTTCCGAAAACAGCCGAACTCGTGGAGGCGTGCAGTGGGCGGAGCTAAAGAGTCACGAGCACACACACACACACACACACACACACACACACAATACATCATGGTATTATCCCTGGATAACTTTCGATTCACTATACATTCGTGTTGTTTACATTATATGCACTTACGCACCGATTGCCAACAAAACACAGACATTTGATGCAGTTTCACTCACCGCCTGCGGTTTCGACTCTAACTCGACTCGGTCGAACAAACACACTTGCAGAACTCCGTTGCTGCTCTGGAAAAACAAACTGCATCCACTGTTTCCTTAACGCTGGGTTTTTTGGGAAGCTAAACAAGGTTATCTTTCCCTCACAACCAGAAATACACTTCTTTAGTGACATTGTTGATTTTGTGGTCCAAAAACAAAATGACAGCACTGCCGACGGCTTCGGTAACCCGAGCGAAGCTCGTTGATGGGCGAGCTCTTGCTCTCGCTCTGGTTGATGTGCGCACGCGCTCATCCGGGAGAAGTGCCCATACAAGGAATTCCGCCCTTTATGACATCATACAGGGCCATACTCAAAAAAAACTTTCCGGAGTGTATTTGGCACAGAAATTCTCCGTCAACTCGTTTTTTTTAATTTTGGCCATGTTTAGCATGAGAATCAAACTCTTTAACAGTGTAAATAAGTCAGAATGCATGAAATAGCATTAGACCCCCCCCTTTAATTGTTTGTCTGACAAAAAACAAATGCTGTTTTATGCGTGGTTTAAATGTTAACTCTTAAGCAAAACAAATCTGAATGAGCTTTAGAGATAACCATGAAAATACTTAATGGTGAAGTGTGTGATTTTTTTCTATCCCAGTTTAATATGCAAAACCAACTATAAGTAAGCTGCTTGTTGGCTGATTCCCCTAAAGACACTGTAAATATCAAAACATTGCTTGTTTATTTGAATATCCCGACCAGGCCTGTGTTTCCCAAAAGCATTGTTAACCTAAGTCGACTTTAGAAATCATCGGTACTAATGGTCTATATGATCAGCTTAGGCTCACAGTGCTTTGGGGTGGCAATGTCATTGTTAACTACAAAAAAATATTGGTTTTGTTAATTGAAATAAAGCAGAATTAAATAAATTAAACTTAAACAAAAAAAAAAATAGAAATGTTGTCTTGGCAACTAACTGAAATAAAATAAGTTGAAGTACTAAAATTGGTACAACTAAAAATAAAGCTAAAAATAAATATTTTTCTCAACCAATGGTGTGAGATTGGGGCGGGACCATTTTTTTTTTCCAACCAATGAGTGCAGTGTTCAGAATACTTGTTTAAATACAATTAACATTATTTTTTGTCAATTATGTTTAGTGGCATCTCACCTTTAATCACTGTAATCTACACTCACCTAAAGGATTATTAGGAACACCATACTAATACTGTGTTTGACCCCCTTTCGCCTTCCGAACTGCCTTAATTCTACGTGGCATTGATTCAACAAGGTGCTGAAAGCATTCTTTAGAAATGTTGGCCCATACTGATAGGATAGCATCTTGCAGTTGATGGAGATTTGTGGGATGCACATCCAGGGCACGAAGCTCCCGTTCCACCACATCCCAAAGATGCTCTATTGGGTTGAGATCTGGTGACTGTGGGGGCCATTTTAGTACAGTGAACTCATTGTCATGTTCAAGAAACCAATTTGAAATGATTCGAGCTTTGTGACAGTGCATTATCCTGCTGGAAGTAGCCATCAGAGGATGGGTACATGGTGGTCATAAAGGGATGGACATGGTCAGAAACAATCCTCAGGTAGGCCATGGCATTTAAACGATGCCCAATTGGCACTAAGGGGCCTAAAGTGTGCCAAGAAAACATCCCCCACACCATTACACCACCACCACCAGCCTGCACAGTGGTAACAAGGCATGATGGATCCATGTTCTCATTCTGTTTACGCCAAATTCTGACTCTACCATCTGAATGTCTCAACAGAAATCGAGACTCATCAGACCAGGCAACATTTTTCCAGTCTTCAACTGTCCAATTTTGGTGAGCTCGTGCAAATTGTAGCCTCTTTTTCCTATTTGTAGTGGAGATGAGTGGTACCCGGTGGGGTCTTCTGCTGTTGTAGCCCATCCGCCTCAAGGTTGTGCGTGTTGTGGCTTCACAAATGCTTTGCTGCATACCTCGGTTGTAACGAGTGGTTATTTCAGTCAAAGTTGCTCTTCTATCAGCTTGAATCAGTCGGCCCATTCTCCTCTGACCTCTAGCATCAACAAGGCATTTTCGCCCACAGGACTGCCGCATACTGGATGTTTTTCTCTTTTCACACCATTCTTTGTAAACTCTAGAAATGGTTGTGCGTGAAAATCCCAGTAACTGAGCAGATTGTGAAATACTCAGACCGGCCCGTCTGGCACCAACAACCATGCCACGCTCAAAATTGCTTAAATCACCTTTCTTTCCCATTCTGACATTCAGTTTGGAGTTCAGGAGATTGTCTTGACCAGGACCACACCCCTAAATGCATTGAAGCAACTGCCATGTGATTGGTTGATTAGATAATTGCATTAATGAGAAATTGAACAGGTGTTCCTAATAATCCTTTAGGTGAGTGTATGTTAGGGCAACAATACTTTTAAAAGTATATTTTAAAAATATACTTCTAATAGAAAGAAATTACTTTTTTTTTTTTTTTTTTTTTTACTGTTTATGGAAATAAAGTATTAGTTACTATCTAGCTTTAAGCTCTCACATTCAGTTGGCTGAGAGTCCTCCTCTTCCAAAACGTCAGCGTTGTGCTTGGCTTGCAGGGTTGTTTTTTTTAATTCAGAGTGGTGTTTTTTTGCTGTGTTTGTCCTCCTGACAGTCTTGCAGTGTAGACAGCTTTGTTGATTATAATGAAGGTGGCCTAGTTTTGTTGCTTTGCGTTGTGCCACTCGCTTGCAGTGTAGACACTTTCTCATGCAATGGGCAAGCCTGCTTGACTGCATTATGGGGAAGGGAGACAGTTAAAAAAAGTAGTTTAGGTATTGTTATATTATACATTCAAGTAGTATCACGTAAATTTACTCATTACATCCAAAGCGTAATCTTATGTAATTGATTTGTAATATCCCCAATTATTACGAACAATTTTTGGTAAAAAATGCATTTCTAAATGAATGTATAAAATGTGTAGTTATAAATGAAAATGTATTTAATTTATAAGTTAATTTAGAATTTTAATAAGTCAGCACAAGACCTTAAAACAATGCAACATTCAATTCAGGTTTTCCTACCTTCGGATACTACCTAATCAGACAGTATAATGATTTGGACACAGCCTCAATTTCATAAATTGATGAACTTCATATTAAAGTTTAACATAAATGCATAGTAACCAGTCTAGCCTACCCAGTCTCCCTGTACAGCATGTACCTTGGCTGATCTTCTCTTCTGTCTTTCTTTCAAGGTTCCCCAGAGTGTCAATAATACTGATGCTCTCCAGAACAGAGTTTGGCAGCTGGACACACACAAACTTGTGGGGCACTCACCGAGTGCGATAACACGCTCACACTGGAGAACAACGCACAACCTTTTTATTTCTGCTTCGCTTGAATTTACCCCAATACGAAGCACTTGTGAGATACATCTGCTAGCACATCGATATACAATAAATACCCTATTTTTTATTAATGGCCTGCTGCTTACATTTATTCCTGGTTGTTTTATTGTGCAAGTAAACGTGATCCAAGTGTATTTAAAGTAGTTGCTGACATGATCATCAAAAATAGACAAATCCCAAACGGATTGCAGAGGCAGCCTTCTTCAATTAGCATGTCAGCACAGGCTCATTAGTCCATAATGTAATGGCATAGCTGTTGCATGCAGTTGCAGAGAGCAAACTTCTGTTCTGCAAGCAAATGAGCTCAAGATGGGCAAGAGTGGTTTGTTCTCACAAGCTCTGCATTCACTGCTGGCAAGTGGAGAACTGAGACTGTTTGCCTAGAGGATCTAAATAAAGCACAGCCACATCGCCACACATGCCCAGACGACAAGACAGGGAGGACCCAATTACCACTTCCTCAGTCTGTCCTCTTCTCATTAGAAGGCTGAGTTCTACAGGAGCTGGGAGAATACTGAGACTCAGACGTGGCACAGCTCAAATGCCCTCATCACTTGCTGTAGTCTAGTCTAACCTGGCAATTACATCCAATTAGGTTCTGCTGTTTTCTTACCTACAGCTTCCTGATGCTGCACTGATTTCACCACAGGTCACCATCGGCTTTGCAGAGTTGAAGCCTAAAAGCTTTAAAGAATCAACAATTGAGTCGTTATGGGTTTCCTGATTTTCTAAACATGTGCACGGAATAGTATGCACGAGTCTCCACATGCCTGCTTTATTTCAGTAAGAATGAGTCATTATGAGGGAAGATCGAGATGAGAGGGGTGAGAGCAGAGTTTTGTCTCAGACATGTTATCTAATGATATGTGTAGGAGAGCTGCACTAGTCAATACAGTCTATTTTTAGGGAATCTCAGAATCCTGGCGGTTAAGAGTGTCACAACAGAAGAGCTTCTTTATGATTTAAATCGTTATATCATAGAGATCTTTCTTTCACCTACAAATTGCGTCCGCAGCACTGTAAATGTGGCATTTTAAAGCTGAAGTGTGTAATTTTCTCAATGTTAAAATACTTTTTAGCACAGCTTAATGTGCAGAGACAATTATAAGACTTTTATGTGTTGATTTCTCTGTAATATGTAATCACTGTGACTCTATGGTGGCGCTATCAATGTGTTTGTCGTTGGCTTTTTTGGCCATCACAACCAGCCTAGTACAACAACATTGGCTCAACCAGTTACAACAGTTAAGTTGCAGAAGTAAAAATCCCATTCACATTCTCACATAATTTCTCCTAAACTGTTAAAGACAGCCCTGTGTGCTAGGAGGTTGTTAATATTGTATGCTTTTGTTGAAGCCATCAGCCTGCATTATTTTTTATTTTTTTATAATCTTGTTTAAAATATGATATAATCAAGGTATTGTAGGCTAGTTTTTTCCCCTCAAAGCCATTACATACAGTCTTGCACCTTTATTTTTTTGTTTCATTTTTAAGTATTTTTAGCTTCAAATCTGTTTCACTGATTCACCTCGTGGCTGGTTGGTTTGGTTAATGGTTTATAATCTTTAAATGAAGAAGTTTTAAAAACCCCTACGGGAAAAATACTTCCGGAACCAAGGGTGCTGAAAAAGTGGATTTGGCTTGTTCACACCGGGACAATTATTGCGCGCTTATCGCCGACGTTTAAAGCCCCGGATATAATTCAATTTCCGCGTCCGGACACGTCTCACGCGCAGTCGTGTCCGCACAGCTTTCAAAGTATACTCAACCGCTGATGAGTGCGGATGGCCGAGTTCGACACATGCGCACTACAACTGATGTGACTCTTCTGACTTTCTGGCGCATGCGCTGTTGTACGTGCACCGGCCGCGCGGTCTCAAAAATTGGGCTGCACGCGGACGGGGTGTAAGGACGCCCGCGAACCCTCCTGATGACGAAAAATACGTCACGCGGACGGTGCACGAACGCGGACGGCCGAAGTATACTTTGGGCTTGACATCTCGTGACTAAACAAAGGGCGCAAATGTGAGTGTGTACAGACGCGCAAAACGCAAGGCGTAAAAGCGTCATAAAAAAAAAAACGCCTCGGTTCTTTATTTGGTTTGACACGCCGCGTTAAAAACTAGCCGACCAATGAGATTTTTCGCTTTTGTTCACATGCTTGGAACTGTTGAAGTTACCGTAAACACGAATTGGTGGCACTCAAGCACAAAACGGTCTTGCCGAGCACACATTGTTACCTTAAGCCTTGTTTATATTTTCGTCTGGCTCTGCAGCGCGAGCCTCCGCTGACCGCGCGCGCCTCGTCCGTTTGGTGAGGTGTTTATACTCGACGCGCTCGCCGTTGTACTATTCTTTGAAACGACAGAGGGCGACTCGGAGTAATTGTTCTATAAACCATCAGGAAACAGCAGCGAGGAAAAAGTACACACGTGACAATGTTTACTTTAGTAAACTTTACCAAAACCACACTACAAAAGAATCGTGTAAAACCGAGTAAACCTTGAGATTATTACTTGTGACATTAGAACAAAGTATATGGATAGGAGAACATGTATACAACTAAATTAATGATCTTTTAAACATTTTCTAATTTCTCTAAACATTTTTTATTAAAACATGGACCTTTATTTTCATTAAAGGGGCTTATTTCTGCTATTGTAGGCTCATTTTGTAAATATAAGCAACTCATTTAGACGTGCAAACTGGATGCCGGTGTGATGAGACGTCACGCTCGGCCAGATTCGCCTTGAACTCGTGCATCTTCGGATGCGGAGCCACGCGGAAAGTTACAAAATTTGACGTACACACCGCCAAGCGAAATGGGGTCTCGCGCTCTCAACGCGCACAACCGCCCACTCCGCGATGACGTCATTTTGGCCGCGCGCACCTTCGCACTTGTGCGGACGCGTCGAGTATAAACCAAGCTTAAGAAGAAGACGAAGAGGAAGTAGAGGAAGTATGTAGACGAAGAAGATGCAACGAGGCAAGATGAATGTAGAGCTGCTGGTCTCTTTGGTGTCTGAACACAAAGAAATTTATGACAAACGCCACAGCAACTACAAAAATCTCGATAAGAGGTAGCTATGGAGAGGAATTGCAGATCAAGTAGGATTCGATGGTGAGTTTCCATAAAATCCTATTTGATCTGCAATCAAATCAAAAGCGCCATCTACAGACTTGAACAGAATTGAAACTTGAACTCACCAACGGTAGTCACAGGGAACAAACACAATACTAAACCAAGACACATGGCAAACATGAGGGCTTAAATACACAATGACTAAACAAGACACACCTGTGAACAATCAAGACAATGAACCAATGACTAAATCAACCAATGACAACATGACACAAGAGACTAGGGAAGCACATGACATGATCACATGAGGGCACAATGGAATCACATGACAACAGGAAACATGACATTGAACATAACAAAATAAGAACATGAAACAAAACCAAAACACTAGACATTACAAAGGACTGGATTTTACCTGCAAAATTTTGCCAATGTTAAAGGATTATTTCACTTCAGAATTAAAATTTCCTGATAATTTACTCACCCCCATTTCATCCAAGATGTTCATGTCTTTCTTTCTTCAGTCGAAAATAATTTGTGGTTTAAAAGTATAGACATTTTAATTTTTTTTAGAAAACGACCCATCATCAGCTGGGATCGTGTAGAGCCCTTTGAAGCTGCATTGAAACTGCAATTTGGACCCTCAACCCGTTGGTTCCCGTTGAAGTCCACTATATGGAGAAAAATCCTGGAATGTTTTCCTCAAAAACTTTAATTTCTTTTCCACTTAAGAAAGAAAGACATGAACATCTTGGATGACGTGGGGGTGAGTAAATTATCAGGAAATTTCAATTCTGAAGTGAACTAATCCTTTAAATGCAACACACAACACACCGCGGACACGCTCTCCCTCCTTTCACACAAACCATCCTGTTATTGACTGTAGTGAAAATAACCTCAATAGACAGTATTAATATGTAATATAGTTGTATTGTTCATCTTGTTGCCAATAGTCAATTATTTTGTATATTGTAGTGGACTATTTTTTCTTAGCGGAAGCTTTAAAATTAAGCTTAACAGATTCAAAACTTTTCATGACAGAGAGAGGAAACACTGCATCACCGGAGGGCTGGAAACTGCAACTCTGCATTAGCCTGATAAAGACAAATTCAGTGTTTCTCTGATGCTAAATAGAGAGAGCAGCCCCTGCCACGACCTTGAACATCATTCAACCAAGGTGGATTAACTTCCACTGTATCGAAGGAAATAAGGGGCTAGAGTCCAGATAGAGAAACATATTAACCAGCTTTATTGTGTCTCAGTGGACAACAATTACTCCAACCTTGGCATCGCATGAAAATTAAATGTAATCACTGAATAACAGCAGCAGGTGTTTCATTCCTCTTGTAAGTTCATGCAATCGACAAAGGCTTTTGTTTCCATGTGCATCCCTCTGTCTCTCTGTCTCAGAGAGATTTTCCTGTCTTCAAGACACATGGTGTGCGGGGTCATCATTATCCAGCTCTCAGAATGGTTATCAAGGGGCCACTAGCAAGCTGCCACAGCGGGTTATCACAGCCAGTGACCAAATAACTCAGACCTACAGCCCTAACACTGCAGAATGCTTCACAACTCACAATATAAAGAACATACAACTACGAGGAATGATGAAAGAGCATGATGAATGATTAAAATAGAAAGGAATAGAAGAATAAAATAAGTTTAAAACATTGATTGTTTATACATTTTACCAAGTAAACATGCTTTTAGCATTGTCAGGCTTTACAGGGTTAAACATACCTCTCACTCTGCACCAATCAGATCAATCTAATAATTATTGCAAACAGATGCATTGGTGTGGGAGAAGAGCATAAAGCTCAGGCTGCATCTGAATATGCTTACTTCCCAACAAGTAGGCTATGTGAAAAACTGTATGTAAAAGAGTAGTATTTCCAAATTCACAGTATTCATAAAACAGTAGGCAAAAAGTACTCAGATGACTTACTACTACCAGTGAGATTTTGAATTTCGCATCCAGTGGCCACAGAGGAATTGTGAAGGGCAGTGAAGTGACGCAACTGAAGCTGTAAGTCACATGACAATGAAAACATGATGAATGTATTATGTCACAGTTGGGTACACAAATGAAGAGGAGAGGGAACATGTAACAGAGGTACAATTGCAAGAACTGAATCAACTGAGGGCTAGAAATATGAGGAACTGAACAAGAGACAGGTGGAACTAATCAATAAACTCATTGGTAACCATAGAAACAAACAATCACTGGGAACACAGGCACACACAAACAGAACAAAACCAAACCTAGGGGCCGTTTACACAACACCGTTTTCAACTAACAGAAAAATTTGTATTCGCGTTTTGAGGGCCTGAAAACGCAAACCTTTGAAAACAAGATTCAAAGTGCAAGTTTTTGAAAACAATACCGTTATTGTCTCTGTGTAAACTACAAGAACATGAATGTGTGAAAATGGGTATGCCATGGGCATTCGTATTACGTGTTCAGTCTATAGTTTTCTTAACAAAGTAACATCGCCAATTACTGGCCTGGCAGCATAATACAGTGTTTTTAATCGTTCACAAAAGAGTATGCAATTTTGGACGTGATCCTGTTCTGGGTTTGGGAATAGAACTTTTCTCACATCTTGGTTTCTTAATTATTTGCTATTGCCTTTTCTTCCATGTAGTAAACTTGGGTTGGCAGTATAATTCCAACTCTTTTTTCTGCTTTTGAGTTTACTTTGTTTCTCTTTTTGACTCGTTAGTGGGTGCCATGACACCTTTTCGAAGTGATTTGAATTAATTTTAGCTTGGTTCTTTTTGGTTTTCCTTTTGTAGATTGGGCAACCATAATGCAGGCCATAAAAATGGCTTGTCTCATATCAGATAAGCTACATAAAACTGTGCTTATAATTAAAATGTATGATTCCTGGGTCAACATAAGAGTATATCTCTAGCATTTTTTTAATCTTTGTAATATTTTATAACAACGTAACATTCGGGTTTTGTTTTTTTGTTGTTGTTTTTTTGTTTTATTGACTGACATCACCAAGCCATCTTAACCTATAGCCCTACTGTATAACGCCCACTTTTCATGATCCAATCAGTTTGTGATGGATAAAATTAAGTAGCATTTAAGGAAGTAAAATGGGCTGTAAATCCTGTCATGCCAACTTCAAACACTTTCAGATCTTCATGCTTGCGTTTAAAAATAGCAATATTCAAAATCAGAACAGACAAAGAAATGAGGTATGCCATATGTAGCTGTTCTGTATGGGATACATTTTCCGCCTAAAGTACTGCGGTAACAACAAAGTTACAGTGCAGAATGTGGAAAGAAGAGCGAAGAGAAAAACAGCACAAGCGTACAAAAAAATAAAATATGAGCAGAAAATGTAAGAGAGCACAAAATACAGAGTAATAAAACCAAGGAAAACAACTTTTAAGAACACTTTTAAGAACACATAAACATAAGTTTAAGATTTGTGAAATATAGTTTTTATTGTGTTTCAAGTTTTTGAATCATGCTTGTTTTGTTTTTTTTAAATGCGGTTTTAATTTTTTGATTCTCGCTTATTATGTTTTGATCTGTGACCACATTGTTTGCTATTCTGATCATTTAGCATTATTTTTTTTCAGTTTGTGCAATATGTTTTTACATGTGTTTTTAATTTTTTGATTCACGCCTATTATTTTTTTATCTGTGGCCGCAGTACTTTAGGCAGAAAATTGATCCCATAGTTCTGGGACTAATAGTTCAATACTGATAAAAGGAAAATCATTTCCAAAGTCATCTGTATTTAGGAGTAAACACTGGGATGATCTCTTGGCAGACTGTACAGAGAAAACATAGCTTGTCACTCACAAATAGAAGCCGGGCCGAGACCCCTACAGCCTGTATGCCCTCCGTCAGTCATAGAGGGAAAGAGAGAGTGAAAGGATCCCCGGCAATAGAGCACTTAAACACTCCACGAAGAGTCTACAGCCTCTGACCACATTTCCAATTTAAATTCCACTAAAGTAATTGTTGGCTATTTGCAAAATCATCACAACTGTGCTTCTTAAGTAAATACAATTTGAACACCATTTACATTTATTTGAAAAAGCTTTTCCATATAAGGGGCAGCCATATTAAATAATGATTTGAGAGAAGATTATTTCATAATTTTATCTGTATATTATGTGCCTCCACTAAAATAAGTCCATTATATTGTAGGAAAAAAAATCACAAGATGAACACGGAAACATTACAGTAATATTATTAATACTGAAGTCCTCAGAGGTCATAAAACAAGGGAGCGAATTGGCGGCGTGATATAAGATACATATACCGCATTGCTATGGATGACTGGATGCTGCGATTGACCAATCAGAATCAAGCGCTATATCATATATATATATATATATATATATGATATGATATAGGAGAATATGGAGCTCATATTGGAGAAGGAAAAAAAATAACCTCAATTTTATTCAGAGGCCCAAACTGCATTTGTTGATATTTATATGACCAGAATGTAAGATGAACTTTTCATAGCTTGTAATGCAAATCAATGAGATCTTTATAGCAGACTACTTACATAAAATGCATATAAATATCAGTTGTCACTTTATGTTTCCCAATAATGTGTCTTAGTAAGATGATATTTAAATGTTTAGTTTTATGATCAAATCTCTGTTTATATTGTGGGGGGAAAACATATAATGCAATGCAATACAATGATGATCGAGAGATGTACACATGAACTTTCCTCAAAAGCCTGATACTAACATTTTAACACAATTATTGCTAAGTGATGTATGGATAATCAGGTAAACCCCAGTTGCTTCAGGCCCATAATTGTTCATCTTGAAACATTACTGACAATATAAAAGTTATTCTCATGTTTACTCTATAAAAAGTCAGTAAAGGTTTCATAGGAAAAAGACACATGCACTGCACCACGACCTGAAGGTGGACATTTTTAAAACGATCGATTTGTCTTTCCAGAATCCTTTCTTTGTTTTAGCCAGTGAACAGTTTCTATTATAAAGTCTCCCCTGCCAACACTGTCAACGCAGGGCTCCGTGCACTTGAGGGGGAGGACACAAAAGATTCTCCACTGGGTTTATGTGTTAGAATAACCCCACTGACTCCAAAATGCTAGTCGCTCAAAAGGTCAACAATGAAGGATCCACGGTTCCACTTTTGCTTCAGCTCTGTTCAGCACCGCCAGCACCCACATCTCCCATCAGTCCACATCGTTTAAAAGATCAGGAACAGTGGGGCCATTATCGATTTTCTCTGTTATTGCTGAGTTCATGTCTAGGAGTTTGGCAGTGCTTGTTATGTGCTGGCTCCTTTGTCAACTGCATAACCCCGCTGATATTTCTCTCTGATATTGGAGAGAGGACGATGAAATTGCTCTGCCAAAGACAAAGGTCAAGGAAATTACTGCTGCAAGAAAATGTGAGATCCTGCCAAAAAGACTAAGATGAGCGGGGATGAATTGCTGTCAGGAAATGAAGAATTGAGGATTTGGCAGTAATTTCTCTGCCTTTGTTCTTCGCCCCTTCTTGCTGATCACTCCGCTTGTAAGCGCGTACGTTTTCCCCTCATTGATTTTGCCTCAAACTGTCAGTCACTCCAGAGGTTGACAATTATCTTCTTTAAAGAGCTAGTTCAACCAAAAAAATTTTGTTTTCTTGTTGTTCAAAAACCAAAATGCGATATTTTAAAGGGGTCATGAACTGCATTGTTTTTATTGTTTTATAATGTTTCCTGTGGTGCACTTATAATGTTAGTATGATTTCTACATCAAAAATTGTCATAATTTAGAAATAAAAGGCATTTTTCCTACCCTGATTTTAGCCCTCTGATTTGAACGCTGTTTTAAGGGGCGTGTCTGCTGTGAGACTTCAGTGTAAACGCCCACTGCTGTGATTGGCTAACATCTTTGCATTTGAAATAGCTGAGTATTATATGTTTAACTCTCTTGTAAACTTTTACCACATTTTTACTATTACGGCTCTCAAGGTTAACTAATCGTCAAAAGTGTTGATTATAGCATTATATTGGCATGAAAGGTTGCAGCGATGACCATTGTAGCTGATCACAGACATGTTGAGCGCATGAATGCATTATTCTCGTCATTGCAACTACGTTTATGCACACTAACGAATGCTTTCATCATAACTAAAAGTGCAAAAAGAATTTAATCACAGTTTAAATGACAGATTATTTTCATCCTACTAAGAGAAACAATGTGAAGTTGACCTTTTAGTCACTGGCTTGATTTACTGACACATAGACAAAGAACATCTGACTGTACATGAATCATTATATATCAGAAATCACTGATCACAGATTAGGCATTAGAATTAACACAGTTACTTGCATGTTGTCGTATTACTGTCGAGTCCATATCGTAAAAGTCAGTTTGCAAAGCCTGCGCCGAAATTGCGACTGATTTACCAAAGAATTCACAGTGAAATGTAGTGAATACAAATAAATAATACTCAACTGAGACATTCACATTGTTGAAAATAAATAAAATAACCACATTTCTAGTATTAGGATCCTTTGGAAGGTAATGTTATTTGTACTCCATCCTGTATCACTCTTCTCTCCTCGTCATCTCACTAACACGCCAGTGGGCGGGGCCAAAGTTGCAATAATGAAGTAGGCGTTGATTTTCTTCTGCAGAGGTGGTCTTTCACCTATCTATTAGGCACATTCCACAATGAGTCGTTCGCTGGGCTTGGTTGCAATAAAAGCTGTTTTTGGACTAACAAGGAAGTTTTCAGTTCTGAAACTTACAGGATATTCTTATAGTATGATGACCTCTTATATGTCAAAAGATCAAGGAAAATGTGATTTCTCAGTTCATGACCCCTTTAAAGAATAGACATTTTTCAAATTCAAGCGCTCAAGCGCAAAAGAGAACTTGATACTGGCGCGTGCCTTTCTGTGTGTTGTGTGTGTCACATAGACAGGACATTCACAGACAACGTATTCTCTTTTGTCTTGTCGCTCTTGAATGGTTTCAAAAGCATTTGGATGAATAAGAGCATGACCATAATGTAACGCTAGGCAAAGGATGCCAGAAAAAACAGATGCTGCGTTAATAGAGTGGTGCAGGTATGACATCAATTTGTAGGCCAAAACATGGAAACAAGTTAGCATTTTAGCACTTCTGGTTCCATGGTCCTGAAATCAGTGGGTTTATTGAATGGGATTTTGGTTAAATGGCTAAAATAAGGTCTGGCTCAAGAAATGTTCACGTTTTATTCTATGACATAAAATACATCAGTAGGCCTATTACCTCACTTGTGACTTTTTTAAGTTGCTACATGTCTTGAAAAAGGCGATGGCTAGATGGGACTACAGAGGCTGTCGAGGAGATTAAACGTCATCACGCTGAACAGGTAACCTCAGTCCACTTTTACAGCCTCGTTATGCTTATAATTGTGCTCTTATAAACTAGTCTAACTCAAACTTTCTGGGAAAATGGTTTTAAATAAAAAATGAACGAGTTATCGGAAGCTTAGTTATGATGACGTGGAAGTCAAGGTGAAGTTCGTTTATAGCCTATCTTTAGCTTTTTACTTCTGGCGACTGCATTTGGGCTTCAAAATTCATAAAAGTTGTGTTTATCTGTAAAAAATTATCTTGATGGACAAAACGTGTAAGTATCATAAACTTTTGTTGATCACAGAGCTTGTTTTTTTGCGATAATCCAAAAGCCTATGGAAAAATCCTATTGGGTTTTTGTCAAGGGAACCAGTGTGATGCTAACTGACCATTGGCCTACAAAGTGACGTCACACCTGCACCACTCTATTGCGTTAAATATTGTTAACGCACTAAACAAAAAAAAATGAAACGCATGCATTAACGCATTACCGCTGACAGCACTATATATATATATATATATATATATATATATATATATATATATATATATATATATATATATATATATATATATATATATAGTACATTATACTGTACATAGTGCACATATAGCCTACTTCTTCATACATGCATACATACCGTATATTAATGTTAATTTCCAGTTTTGGGTGAACTATCCCTTAAATTGTTCTTCTAAAAGGTTCTATTTCGCAATTTAACAAAATTAGAGATGATAAAGTGTGTTCTGCAATGCATTTAGCCCTATATATAACATAATGAGAATGAAAAAGATGCATTTCACTGATTTGCACCAGCTTCTTTTTCTGTAGCTGCCCAAATTCAATTAGTTAACCCCAAACTCTAGGGGAAAAAAACCCTCTTCATTCCCCATCAGTGCTCCTTCTAGAGTGAAATTAATAATGTCTTTATTCACCCTTGCATTACCTCTCTCTCATTTTCCCTCTTTTGTAGCTCTCACCATCAAATTTGACTTTGCTTGATGTCTGAGCCACAGTGAATCTTCCATGCTTGAAGCTTTTCCCCTTGCATGGCTGGCTATACATGTATCTTGCGCTTTTGACATCAGGTAATCTTGTTTTGCGGCAGACACGCTGTGTTGTGACATTTTATTGCGCAGACATGGTATTTCAGATGTGCAGCTGAGCGTAAGCCTTTTCTCCCTCGCTCTGTGTTTTCATCGCTCTGCCTCTCGGTCAGCCATCGATCTCCATTTGGCTGCTGTGGTTTAGTAATTACACAGCAAGCACAGGGGCACTAAATGAGTTGATTGCGCTTTGATGCCTCCTGGGTCCCTCCGACTAATGCGGTTTTCATGCGCCCTGATGTTTAACTGCTTAGGAACCAAGTCAAACAAAGAAATCATTTCATAATTGCATTATATGATAAGTTAATTTATCATCCACCTACACATTGCTCAGTCGAGGCCTTCTAATAGAACACAAATACAGAGGGTGGATTTTTTTTTTTTTTTAAATGAATCCTGATGAAACAGACTGCCGGAAGCTAGTTATTTTAGTTTATAAAGTTTTAAATATGGATATTTTTCTTACAAAAACCCATCGCTTTGCTTCAGAAGGCTTTTATTAACCCCCTGGAGTCGTATGGATTACTTTTATGATGGATGGATGCGCTTTTTTGGACTTCAAAATCAGGTCCGCCATTCACTACCATTATAAAGCTTGGAAGATCCTGGATATTTTTTTTAATAACTCAGATTATGTTAGTCTGAAAGAAGTCATATACACCTAGGATGGCTTGAGGGTGAGTAAATCATGGGATAATTTTCCTTTTTGGGTGAACTATCCCTTTAAATATCTAGCAGAATCCTCTGCCAACTGGTTGCATGAACCTTTTTTCAGTATTGAAAAAGTGGACAATTCCGACTAAAGAGACTCAAGTCCAGAATAAGCCGCACAAGAATGTTCTGTAACAGGAACTGTTCTTTCCTAATACTGCCAGTAGACAGTACAAGCATGTACAGTATGAACCTCTGTATATGCTTGCCAGAAAACAAGACACCGACCTGACAGACATGAAAGCTTTTTTCTTCTTTGGCGCTCTGTCTTCAGAACAAACATGCGACATGTACAAGCACCTACAGATCACAGCTCATGTGTCAAACTACACATCCACCTTTTGTTCTGTGTGACGACTGCTGCACATCTCACAGGACCTCATGAGCAGGAGCTGTCGAGGAAAAAAATAGAAGAATATAGATAAAAAATAGCAGTGATACAATCTCTCTCTCTCTTTATTTTTATTATATATACACACACACACACACACACACACACAACTAAATCAGTCTTCCTATTGTTATGTAAGTTATTTAAAACGGTAAGCATCATTAACTGCAGGTCTTCACCTTCTTCATGAATGCTGATTCTGTCCTCTACTGTTGCATTGTTGGTAAAAATGCTCTTGCGATTTAATTAGGCTATAAATTATATCCATCCATTTAATGACATCCAAATGTCCTTTACGGCTCTTTTTAAATCTTGCATTTGAAATCTATATACTGCCTCTTCCTTTAAAATCCCACTAACAATAAGACCTGAGTTGGGTTCAAATTAAACTAGGCAATATTAATAACGTTTGTCACCTCTCACGCAACACAACGGGCAGAGGCTCAATGGGTGAAAAAATACTGTCTGGCTAACCACTGTCTGCTTGACATTTGAAGACTGTACTGTCATTTACCCCAGTCTGTCAGGTCCATCTCATCAGCCACTGCTCCACTCCTGCATTATTTAGATCTGCTCTATGAGTGATGACTGGCGATTTGGTCTCTCTCTCTCTCTCTCTCTCTCTCTCTCTCTCTCAGAGAGAGTGTATATATATATATATACACTCACCTAAAGGATTATTAGGAACACCATACTAATACTGTGTTTGACCCCCTTTCGCCTTCAGAACTGCCTTAATTCTACGTGGCATTGATTCAACAAGGTGCTGAAAGCATTCTTTAGAAATGTTGGCCCATATTGATAGGATAGCATCTTGCAGTTGATGGAGATTTGTGGGATGCACATCCAGGGCACGAAGCTCCCGTTCCACCACATCCCAAAGATGCTCTATTGGGTTGAGATCTGGTGACTGTGGGGGCCATTTTAGTACAGTGAACTCATTGTCATGTTCAAGAAACCAATTTGAAATGATTCGAGCTTTGTGACATGGTGCATTATCCTGCTGGACGTAGCCATCAGAGGATGGGTACATGGTGGTCATAAAGGGATGGACATGGTCAGAAACAATGCTCAGGTAGGCCGTGGCATTTAAACGATGCCCAATTGGCACTAAGGGGCCTAAAGTGTGCCAAGAAAACATCCCCCACACCATTACACCACCACCACCAGCCTGCACAGTGGTAACAAGGCATGATGGATCCATGTTCTCATTCTGTTTACGCCAAATTCTGACTCTACCATCTGAATGTCTCAACAGAAATCGAGACTCATCAGACCAGGCAACATTTTTCTAGTCTTCAACTGTCCAATTTTGGTGAGCTTGTGCAAATTGTAGCCTCTTTTTCCTATTTGTAGTGGAGATGAGTGGTACCCGGTGGGGTCTTCTGCTGTTGTAGCCCATCCGCCTCAAGGTTGTGCGTGTTGTGGCTTCACAAATGCTTTGCTGCATACCTCGGTTGTAACAAGTGGTTATTTCAGTCAAAGTTGCTCTTCTATCAGCTTGAATCAGTCGGCCCATTCTCCTCTGACCTCTAGCATCAACAAGGCATTTTCGCCCACAGGAATGCCGCATACTGGATGTTTTTCCCTTTTCACACCATTCTTTGTAAACTCTAGAAATGGTTGTGCGTGAAAATCCCAGTAACTGAGCAGATTGTGAAATACTCAGACCGGCCCGTCTGGCACCAACAACCATGCCACGCTCAAAATTGCTTAAATCACCTTTCTTTCCCATTCTGACATTCAGTTTGAAGTTCAGGAGATTGTCTTGACCAGGACCACACCCCTAAATGCATTGAAGCAACTGCCATGTGATTGGTTGATTAGATAATTGCATTAATGAGAAATTGAACAGGTGTTCCTAATAATTCTTTAGGTGAGTGTATAGTGGCACCTTCTGTGTGGAATTTGCATGTTCTCCACGTGGGTTTCTGGTTTCCCCCACAATCTAAAAACAAGCAGTTTAGGTGAATTGGAGATGGTAAATTGTCTATAGATGTGTGTGAGTCCCAAGCCATGTAATGGGGAGGGTTGGGAAAAGACCTGGCGAACTACCCCGGAAAATCATCGCCAAGAAAATTCATGGACAGAGAGATGGCCCATAGAATCACCAAGATATATATATATATATTCAAGTTTCATATATATATATATATATATATATATATAGGACAGTCTTTAAGGACGGTCGTTAAATGTAGTGTGTAGTTAATGTACTATAATCTCTATTTTTCGTTACTTGCTACTTGTTTATTTCACAGCCTCAGATTTTAATGAGACTTTTAGCTTTAAGTGCCTCCACTGAGATTTTGTGACCTGAATTTCTAAGTCAGTACTCACCTGTGATCTTTTAATAGCTTGCGCTTAAAGTAATGCATGAAAGGATGTGAGCCACATACTGAATCCAAAAAGATTTGAGAGCCATTCTCTGTGTGGAGCACCTAATCTGATGTCGCTCCCATGGGTTAGTGGGAAATCTCAAGCGACCCCCAGCTGTGTGTCTGGAAAGAGCGCACTGTCAGATCAGTAGAACAGAGGATGTGTTCTTTCACTCCACCAATTTGGAAACTAGGACGCATGTTTCTCAAAAGAGCCCACCAGTAGCACCACTACGCTATTGTCTGTAGTGTCTCCAGGGTTTTCTCTTATATTCCAGGATCTGACATCATCTTGGTGCACTTTGTTGCTTGACTTCAGTAAGTCTGCTGGTTTGATCAGCCAGACAGCTGCTGTTACTGTCCCTTTTGCTTCTTCTAAATGTTTATAGGCTTCTTGCTTATATTGGGTGCAAACTCAAAGTTTATTTAGTGAACAAATTTAGTATATAAAAAAGGGGTGTCCAATCCTGCTACTGGAGGGCCACTGTCCTGCAGAGTTCAGCTCCAACCCCAATTCAACACACCTGAACCAGCTAATCAAGGTCTGTCTAGACATATTAGAAACTTCCAGGCAGGTGTGTTGAGGCAAGCTGGAGCTAAACTCTGCAGGACAGTGACCCGACTAAATAAAAAAACTAAATAAGTTTGGACATCCCTGACTAAATATATATGTGACCCGTGCTGGCGAGTCACAATGAGCAAATTTTCAAAAATTAGTTATTGTTATTATCTTCAAAATGATGTATGATTTGTTTGAATCGGACAAAAAATGAAGTCGATAGAGTCAGCAAAGTCAATTTTGAGTTTAAAGTTTTCTGAAGGTCCCAAAACAAAATCACCTAGCAACCATACCTTAAAATCCATGGTAATAACACCAAATTTGACACACACAAAAAGTCAAAACCCATATCTATAGGAAAAATATATATTCAACTTTTTTTCCATGATACCACAATTGTTTGATTAACATTAATGAAACAGACCGCCTATATATTAAGACCTACTGTACCGCACGAATCTAAAATAATGTTACACATCAGAGGTTTTTAAACAAACGTTCACTTAAAACATAACAGATAATGTTTGTGTGAATACTCGGCAAGACAGATATTTTCAAATACTGTAATTCTATGTATATCAGTATTTGTGAGCACATGTCGGATCCGTCAGTCAGCGCAAGTGAGATCTTTTTCACGGACAAAGGAAAGGTACTCCTCTCCGAAAAAGTACAAATAAAGATACTTTTAGAAGTTTAATTACTATTTGGAGCATTGGGATCGCTAGACGAGGGCTTAATGAACTCATTTTTGTGAAAACCTCAAAGTCGACCAAAATCAAAATTTTTCACTTGTTTTGCCTGTAGCTTGAAATTATCCTGTGTGCATTCCGACTCATTTTGCCAGCACGGGTCCCATATATCTGTTACGTGGCAGCAAGGAAGAGAAGGGACGAGGGTCCAATTGCAGCAAAGTTTATTCAATAAACACAAAGAAAGATAATCCAAACCAGCAACAGGAACAAAAATCCAAAGGGGTATAAATACACAGGGAAACAAGGAGCTAACAAGGAACATGTGTGAACAATGAATCATTATGGAAATTGTGTGAGGGTAAATGAGGGTAACTATAGGAACAAACAAGGCAGCTACGGAAACAAAGGCAAACCGGAACTACATACAGGAAGTGAAACGCTGGAACAAGGGGAACATAAAAATACACTTCAAAATAAAAGTCCATATGGCAAAACCGAGAAACACAAAGCTCAAACACATTTCATATTTATATGAAACAATACATTAATAAAACTACCATGGAGTATATAATAACTTTAATTATAATAATTGATTGTAGTAAATATATTATTAAAATTTAATGTTTGGAAAAAAAAATCTATTATAATTTCATTATCTCAGTGTATCCATCCATTGTATTTATCATATCGAATGCATTCAGATAACCTCATAATCTTTCTTAAAAATCTGATTCTCTCTATCAGGAAACCTGAACCACAAAAATATAGAAAGGAGATTATTTCAAATGCGCCTCTGATGGGAATATTATGATAATTGTGAAGTTGCCAAAAATGTCAAAAAGGAAAAAAAAAAAAAAAAAAGAATATCATCATAGATGTACATTCAGAATGTGAATAAAAATAAATATAGCTCTTCATTATTCAAGAGATTATGATAATTTATGCAACATATGTTGAGGGAATGAGAGCACTAGGCATATGCTATGACACTAATTGCATCTCAGTTGATGGTTCACATTTGAAACATGATCTTTTTTCTTGTTTTTTTGTTTAAGTTTTTGCTAAAATAATACAGTATAATCTCAGCATCATCAATCTAATGTTAAAAAATATATATATTTAATATATACACTCACCTAAAGGATTATTAGGAACACCTGTTCAATTTCTCATTAATGCAATTATCTAATCAACCAATCACATGGCAGTTGCTTCAATGCATTTAGGGGTGTGGTCCTGGTCAAGACAATCTCCTGAACTCCAAACTGAATGTCAGAATGGGAAAGAAAGGTGATTTAAGCAATTTTGAGCGTGGCATGGTTGTTGGTGCCAGACGGGCCGGTCTGAGTATTTCACAATCTGCTCAGTTACTGGGATTTTCACGCACAACCATTTCTAGAGTTTACAAAGAATGGTGTGAAAAGGGAAAAACATCCAGTATGAGGCAGTCCTGTGGGCGAAAATGCCTTGTTGATGCTAGAGGTCAGAGGAGAATGGGCCGACTGATTCAAGCTGATAGAAGAGGAACTTTGACTGAAATAACCACTCGTTACAACCGAGGTATGCAGCAAAGCATTTGTGAAGCCACAACACGCACAACCTTGAGGCGGATGGGCTACAACAGCAGAAGACCCCACCGGGTACCACTCATCTCCACTACAAATAGGAAAAAGAGGCTACAATTTGCACGAGCTCACCAAAATTGGACAGTTGAAGACTGGAAAAATGTTGCCTGGTCTGATGAGTCTCGATTTCTGTTGAGACATTCAGATGGTAGAGTCAGAATTTGGGGTAAACAGAATGAGAACATGGATCCATCATGCCTTGTTACCACTGTGCAGGCTGGTGGTGGTGGTGTAATGGTGTGGGGGATGTTTTCTTGGCACACTTTAGGCCCCTTAGTGCCAATTGGGCATCGTTTAAATGCCACGGCCTACCTGAGCATTGTTTCTGACCATGTCCATCCCTTTATGACCACCATGTACCCATCCTCTGATGGCTACTTCCAGCAGGATAATGCACCATGTCACAAAGCTCGAATCATTTCAAATTGGTTTCTTGAACATGACAATGAGTTCACTGTACTAAAATGGCCCCCACAGTCACCAGATCTCAACCCAATAGAGCATCTTTGGGATGTGGTGGAACGGGAGCTTCGTGCCCTGGATGTGCATCCCACAAATCTCCATCAACTGCAAGATGCTATCCTATCAATATGGGCCAACATTTCTAAAGAATGCTTTCAGCACCTTGTTGAATCAATGCCACGTAGAATTAAGGCAGTTCTGAAGGCGAAAGGGGGTCAAACACAGTATTAGTATGGTGTTCCTAATAATCCTTTAGGTGAGTGTATATTTTAAATGTTTGATAGCATTGGAACCTTTACATTTATTCATTTGGCAGACACTTTTATTAAGTTTTATATCAGTATATGGAAATCAAACCATGACCTTCTTGCTGCTATGATGTTAAAGGAGTAAGACTATATGTACAGTATGCATGCATATAATGCAATATATACTGGAAGATACAATAAATAGAAGGTACAATACATACATACAGTACCTATTAAAAAAAGGAAAGTGTACATCTTACGTCCTGTAACTCACTAATTTTGCCTTTACTAATTCATGTGTAAATGTCCTGCAGTGTTACAAATTAATTTTTAAAGTACAAATATTCCATATAGTCTCTGAACTGTTATCTGTACTGAAATTTTATAGAAAAATGCTAATTTAATCTCCTTCCTACTAATGCAGCTCATAGTGGCAGCAAGTGCATGCTGAAGATTGCTTCTTATACGCACACTGTAGGCATCCACTGAATAGAACAAGGTACTGCAGGTTACATAAGGGATTTGCTGTTTTAGTTTCAAATTGTAATGAGCTATTTACCTCCCACCAATATATTAGAAATTAGTCAAATTGTGTATCCCAATTCACTGCACTATTCTATGCAGTTTTGTAGTATAACTATTCTGAGTAGTGTGTTCACACTGAAAATTCCAAATAGAAAAAGTACACTTTAAATACCTGGATGATGCACTTAATTAATCGAAAAAAAATTAAGTGTGGAATGTTGGGCACTTCAGCGCAGCTTTAATTATGTAGCTTAGGGGCTCCTATCATACCCCAGTGTTGCATGACAAAATAACCTCATGAAATGTATAGACTACATGAGTACATAGTGTACTGTGCGTCATTTGGGACACAACTAAAGTCATTTTCTTGGATATTGAACATACTTCTCTTCTGCTGTCTATTTAAATGACGTTTGCTTTATTTTTCCTTGCCAAAAATAAAAATAAATAATCTCTTTTCAACATATGTCTGTGTGACAAATTTCCTCTGTTTTGCACTTTTTGGCAGGTGATTCATGACTGCCTGCGTGCAACTGGATTTTAATTAAAAACTGCCTCAACTCAACTGCCAGTGGAGCTGTTGTTTTTGAGAATATGAGCGTACACAACATCTAAAACATGTTGACAGCTGCTTGCTGAGGACTAGAACATTAATAAGGTTGTCTAGCTGTCTTGGCCACCGTCCCAACATTAAGGGTCAAAGTTTTCCCACCATGACAGCATATCTCAACCTGAGTTCTCCAGTAACTGTGAACACATTCAAAAACAGTGCACCTTGAATTGGACGGAGAGTATATTTGAAGAGCAGGCCTTAGGTGCTGTTTGATGGGTGTAAGTCTTGACAGTAACTATTATTACACAGCGAGGTGCAAGGAACTTTCATGTAGTGTCGGTACATACTTTCTGTCGGCTTCAAACTGCTGCTGGCTACATATCAAGGCAAGGAGAGAGGTGGAGAGGGGTGGGGTGGGGTGGGAAGGTGAGGTTAACTGAAACTGGAAATTGAAAGGCAATTTTATTCCTGGTTTGAAGAACAAAGCTAATAAACAGATAGCTTTTCATCCCTATTGTGACGTATATCCGAGTGAAACGCGCCAGTAAACACATCATCAGAGAAGAGATGAGATGTTGTTGCAAGAGGGAGGGAAAGTTATTTTTATTAAAGATTACGAAGGCACATGACTACAATATTCCATACAAAACAAGAATTGTTGATTCCATGGTAACTTTAATAATCAAATCCTGTTCTCATCTTTCCCTGTTTAATGAAAGTGTAAAAAGTGTTATGAGTCAAGCACCCACATTTTAAAGAAGACATGAAGAAAGCAAAAAGACTAATTGTTTCCTCTGTTGCTATCTTTATCATCTTTAAGGCTAGGGTCATTTTTCTTGTTTTCTGTTGTGTGTGTGAAAACTAAAAAATGGGCTAAAATGACATCCAGTTGGCAAAGTAAGCTGTGAAAAGCTGAAATGCTTCAGTTGAGTGCTTCAGAGCGGTTTGAAGACATTATGTTTCCACCCACTCTAAATGTACTGCATTCACAAGCTGTCTGACTATTAGGCTTATTACGCAGCTCTCTGGAATACTGGATTCTGATTGGTCAGTTGCACCAGCGGACTGATATTTTGCAATACTCTGATATTTTTGATATTACAAGAATAATACAAGAGCCAGAGCAAATACTTTACATTGTATCAACATTTATATATTTATATATAAGTTTACTGTGAAACAAATGTATTGTACTAAAAAAAAAATATTTTATACAAAATATATATTAAATCAAAGCCATATGTCTAATCAAGATGTGTTCCAAATTTGAAGTACATATCACAAAAATCAAAGTTCCTATGAGATGTTTAGGCGCTATACCAAACATAGCCACCGGGTTACACCCACATTGATTTTTTTTTTTTTTTTTTTTTTTGATGCACTCTCCTGTAACAAATTAATAAATTTCTGCCACAATATCACTATCACAAAACAGTCGCCAAATATGGAACCTTGAGTCTCAGACCTTTCTGGCGATATGGGTTTTGTCAAGATTAGAAAAAAAATTATTATAAAATATATAAAATAAATTTTGTAATATGAAACATGGCACCATCCACTAAGGCGAGGATTTGCTAAAAGGATTTACAGTACCGTTTCCATGTTCGATTTCAAAATGGTGAATTTTGATGAATTTTGAGTTAAGCTTTTGAATGATACCTATGATTACTAAAATATATAATAGGAAAAAAGGCAATTAAAAAAGACGGGACAGTGACAGTTAAAGGTGCAGTGCATAATATTTATGAGGATCTATTGACAGAAATGCAATATAATATGCATAACTATGTTTTCAGTGGTGTATAAAGACCTTACATAATGAACCGTTATGTGTTTATTACCTTAGAATGAGCCATTTCTATCTAAGTACACTGCGGGTCCCCTTACAGTCACCATTTTGCGCCGCCATGTTTCTACAGTAGCCCTAAGGCCGTGTGTCCGTGTGGCATATCCAATTGTTTTCAATGGGAGCACTGTGTTTTTAGAACGCCATGAGTGTAACGAGGTGCTGAGCGTCTATTTCATCCTCAAGCGCTGATCGCTCAGCATTTTTTACCGGTCGCCAAGAGTTGAAGAATGTTCTGAGTAAAACGCAGCGCTCATCACTGTCACTTTTTACCCAGCCGTCCAATCAGAGTGGAGGAGGGGCGGGACAAATACAACACCAACCAACAGCCACAATCTGCGTGTACAACGTCAACAGATGACAACAATAAGCATAATACAAGAGCTAGAGCAAATACTTTACATTGTATCAACATTTATATATACAGAAACCAACTATCTGTGAAATGAGATACTAGTAACACTTCCGCGGATATTCCGTATCATAACAAGCAAAGCGTCTTAACTGAAAAAAAACGCTGCGCTGCCAAAATGCTCTCAACCGCTCACAGCTTAGCATTTTCAGTAGCGCGCCTAGCGTTTTCAGCTGGCTAAAAACGTTTTGGTGGACACGCGGCCTAAATGGACAAACTGCTCTACAGAGCGCTAGCTACTCTCTGCTGTCTCAGACGACGGCATCTTTGTCCTGTGTCGGCCACCGTAGCTTCACTATGTGCTTCGAAAGGGAGGGGTGAGCGGTGGCCAGTTGCAATTCGCAACCTCACCACTAGATGCCGCTAAAATTTACACAGTGCACCTTTAAAGGGAGTTCAAAAGGTGCTATATGACAGGAATGACCCATGTATTGCTTGCTTTGTTTTACCTCACTCTGTCTTTAACATTAAAACACTCAAACATGGTTATTCTTCTGTACTAGAGGACCACTGAGATTTTTCCATTAATTTAATTAAATATACAACCGAGAGGAAAGATAATGCAATCTGCATGGTCTGTGGTCACAGCTTGAAAAGATTAATGGCTTCCAGGACATAAAAATAATCTAATAATAACCTTACATTCTTGGGAAAGAATGTTCTAATCCATGACCATGTAGCTCAAATGAAATATGCAATCTGTGGCTTCTACTATTTCTAACCTGGCAGTACGCCTTGTTGTAATTTTGTTATGGTTCTCCAAAGCAGCTGCTAGCTTGTGAAGTGGTCTAACAGCAGGGTGGATTTGGTTTTGGAGAGATAACACCAGTCTGTGGTGCTGATTGCGGTGTGTTGGCAGGAAATGCTGTCAGTCCAGTGTACTCACAACAAGTCAGGAGACAGAAGAATGGTGCAATGTTTCAGAGGATGGACTTTGTTTCATTTGCTGTTTGCTCTCTTTTGTTGTGATGGTTTTTGTTTGTCTGCAACAAATATTTATCCAGTATCGCTCAGAAAACCGTCATAAAAAAATAATTTTTATTAAACGATCAGTAAAAGAATCAGATCTCATTAAAGGTGGAGCCAGCTGTTTCTGGTGATAGTGGCTGCCTCCTGTGCAGTCCAGCAGATTTAGGTCTTAATGAGTATGTAGATTGCTGTATGTAGAGGTGTCCATAAAAAGTCTTTGAAGTTTCCTGCAGAGAGCTCACCAGCAGAATTAATCAGATGAACTTCACACAACCTTCTGCACTGCTGAGAAAGGAAAGAGACACATTGCATTGTGCCCTAACAGTTTAGACAGTACACACTTTCATCAAAGAGAGTCTGGAGAAAACCTATGCGTTTCCTATGACTAATTTTATTAGTTTGTTATGAATGTGACAATGAAGGTGTTAGAGGCATCAAAATATGTATCATTTATAGAGATCATAAATAATTGTTTATATTAAAATATACATCATTCTGCATAGATACACTGTTTCTACAAGTTAACATTGGTTCTACCCTCCCAAAAAAAACAAAAACAAATATTCAACAAATGGTCAGTGAAAGATGTTTAACCTTAGGATGTCAACATTAATTTATAATATTTGGTTTGCTATTTTTGCACTCCTGTTGGCACATAAATACAGTGTAATACTGTTTTTTGTTGTAATTTTCTAGCAAAAATTATTAGATAACAAATAAGAAATGAAATGAAAATTGTTAAAATAAGAAATTGTAAAATAAGAAAAACAAAAATGTTGATTTGTAGTTACTCATATTAATAATAATAAAGACAATAACCTGTTGATATTTTTTCTTTAAAAAATGTAATAGTTTTAATGGAATTTTACATTTTATTTGCAATTAATATATGTTAACTAAAAATAGATTTAAAAAAAATGTTATATTATATTACAAAATAATATGATGCTATTGTTTGGACTGATATTCAGTAAAGAAAGTCAAGGCTTCTGAGATCTAGATAATAATGTATTACAAATTGTGTGATTTAATCATGGGAAATAAATTCACTTGTTTTATATATTCACTGTAAAAAAAAGTATATGATCAGGTGCCCATGCTGACCCCTATCCACCGCCAAATGCACCAACAGTGGGCACGTGAGCATCAGAACTGGACGATGAATCACATTTTCTTTTACATCATGTGGATGGCCGGGTGTCATGTGGATGGCCGTCGCGTACCTGGGGAACACATGGCACCAGGGGAACACATGGCACCAGGATGCACTATGGGAAGAAGGCAAGCCGGCAGTGGCAGTGTGATGCTTTGGGCAATGTTCTGGAAACTGGTCCTGCCATCCATGTGGATATTACTTTAACACATACCACCTAAGCATTGTTGCAGACCATGTACACCCTTTCATGGAAACGGTATTCCCTGGTGGCTGTGGTCTCTTTCAGCAGGTTAATGCATCCTGCCACAAAGCAAAAATGATTCTGGAATGGTTTGAGGAGCACAACAACTAGTTTGAGGTGTTGACTTGGCCTCCAAATTCCCCAGATCTCAATCCAATCAAGCATCTGTGGGATGTGCTGAACAAACAAGTCCGATCCGTGGAGGCCCTACCTTACAACTTACAGGACTTAAAGGATCTGCTGCTAACATCTTGGTGCCAGATACCACAGCACACCTTCAGGGGTCTGGTGGAGTCCATGCCTCGACGGGTCAGGGCTGTTTTGGCAGCAAAAGGGGGACCAACACAATATCATAATGTTATGCCTGATCGGTGTATGTTTTTACATTGCTTTAACTCATCAAAATAAGTTAAGCAATTTTACACGATTCAACTAATTTTTTAAGTCATGTAATTTAAGTTGAAATGACGTAAACATCCAAGTTAATTGTACTTAATTTAAGGCAGCAACTTTTTTTAGTGTTGTCCAAACAACATGGTACTCTTTTGTATACAACTTGGCTTCAACAACTTCACTCTGAAAGGAAAATGCTGGATGCTTCAAAGTGTGTCTGGCACTGCTAAGCAAATTAGCGGTTGTGATGAGTGGCAGTTAGTGGGCACGGAATACAGTAATTTGTGCTGTTTTGTTGTGTTACCTCATAGTAGGAGGATCAATCTGCCACCGGCTCTGTCTGGCCAGATTAGACCTCTTAAACTCCATCTGATACAGCACAGCATGTACTGCTACACAAAGTCAAAGTGTGCAGAGGAAGGGGAAGTCATCCAACCAAATAATAAAGTGTTATTGAGGGTGAAATGGGAATTTTAATTAGCTGGAGTCAAAAGTGCCATGTGGAACTTTAACAATGGTTGTGCATTTTCACAATGACACTGCGTCCTCAGTCAAGCCCTGGTGATGTGACTGCTCAGCCCAAACGTACGTCCTTCAGCCATTAAATGCTTTAATAAGGTAAAATCCCTTTATATTGCAGTTATCAAGATGCCACTGCCCATTTATGAACTGAAAGGTCCATTTTTACTAATTACGAATTTGTGATTTCGCCAACACTTTCAACCACAGTGACACAGTAGCTAGTCTGCCTAAAGGGGCATGAGATGGATACAGTATATGGAAATATACTGTCTTCACCAGTGGTACTAGAGCTGACCTCAGCTGGACAATGATACTATTTTCTTATTAGAGCCGTTTTACAGCAGAATCAAACTCTGTTTGCATCAGTGAATCATTATTTTACGGTTCATCCCTGTAAAGCTGCTTTGAAACAATCTGTATTATATAAAGCGCTATAAATAAACTTGACTTGACTTGACTCATTCACAAGCTGCATGCATAATATCTGCTTCATTGCTGACGAACGGTCAAAGACATGTCCAAGTTTTGTTTTCTAAAATGGATTGTAGGTAAATATCCACCTCATCCGGCGCTCTCTGTGTTTTCTGTCTTATAAAGTCCTGTTACTATTTTATGGAAGCTTGTTTCCGCCACAGAATAAAAAATAAAAAAGGTAATCGTGACTTTTTATCTCACAATTCTGACTTTATATAAACTCGTAATTCGCCTCAGAATAAAACATTTTAAATGATAATTACAACTTTTTATCTCACAATTGCGAGTTTACATCTTGCAATTCTAACAATTTTTCTCAGAATTGCGAGTTATAAAGTCACAATTGAGTTTATATCTCGCAATTCTGACTTTCTAACTCGCAATTCTGACTTTATGTCATGCAATTCTGACTTTATAACTCGCAATTGCGACTTTATATCTCGCAATTCTGAGAAAAATTGTTATTCAACTGTTAAATAAACAATTAAGAGAATACCGTGTGACCTACTGTCACGGATATTACAATATAAAGATGAACGCAGCAGTAGTTTAAAATAGATCAGTAGCTTTAATTAACAACAGAAGAATCAAAGCAACAGTGTGCATGATACACAAATAATCCAAGACAGAAGAACTAAAAACAGACAGCATATATACATAAGATAACAAACTAAAGTACAGACAGGTGTGTGCTAATTAATGCTAATGAAAAAACCATGGTAACTGATAATAAACAGGATCAAGGAGGAAACAGGAAGCAAAGATAAACATACTAAAAGTCCTTGAAAATGAATCCAAAACACATCAGACTAAGAATGACTTTTTGACAAAATAATCCTAGTTATTTCAAATGAAGCCATCGGGAATTAACCGCTTACGTCTCCATGAATGTATCAGTGTTTTGAACGAATCGATTGAGTAAATCATTCAATGACTCATGAAGACAGTCGTTTGTTTCGCTTCTTATGATTCAGCGTTTTGAACCCATCGACTGAAAGGATTCACACATGAAGATGGTCTCTTGTTGCCACTTACCAATATAACCTGCAGAATGAGTCACTGAAAAGTCCCCACCACTAAGCCACACTGCAGTCTATTGACAGGCTATAAAACTATGCAGTAGGCAAAGGAAAGTAAAAAGTTGCCCAAGTAAATTTTCTGCTTTATAATTCTAGACTGGGCTATATCAAGCACATGTTTGTGTATTCACTTGAATTGGTGTGTTAATGTGTGAGTCATAAGGGATATAAAGAGAGAGACATTATGAACAATGAACGAGCTCTATAAATTACATAGGCTTATGCTGGTCTTGGTGACCCATGCGGATCATCCTAGCGCTCATTGATTTTCTACTCTTTAGTTGTGAAATCAAGCTGAACAGACCTGGGGCAGTCTGACCAGCCCATAATAACCAAGGTTACAGTCTGAGTTCAGAGTCACTGCGAGGTCATGTGAGAGATCTGATGCAATGACCTATATCACTTCATCTTAATTAGGTGCAATTAAATACAGCAACAATCTTAAATGCTTGTGTTGAGCTACACAATTTAAGTTGAGCTTAGAACAACAACGACAATGCAATACTGTTTGTATAGGCTATTTTCTAATCGAGGAGAAATGAAGGAACTGTGTTTTTGTTCCATTTTTTTACCTTTTGTAAGGAGATAAATAGCTTGAACCGCAGCTACAACAACAAAATAGTTATTACGTCTCCATAAGTTCCCATGCTTAATTGACTTAATTATTCAAGTGCAAGGACATATGAGTATACCCTAAAGCCCCAGTCTGGTTCTTGGTCATTTTTTATGTATTAATACTTCAAATTGTAATTATTTTTAAGCCCAAAAAATGTATGGAATGCATATATTTTGTTGATTCCAAACAAAATGCTTAATTAAAGCTGCAGTTCGTAACTCAAAATCTCCTTACCTTAAATTCAAGCATGTCTTTGCGTCATTACATCACGTCTGTATACATAAAGAAGGACTCCGGCTAGTAGACTATGTCGCATGTGAGGATGCTGTAGGTGGCGGATCATTTATAGCCTTTTCTCACAGCAGCTGGAATAATTAAATTTATTTGATGGCGGATTGTAATCCAGAAAGGTCCAAACGACAATCCTCAGTGACAACTGGGTAGTCAAAAGCAAAAGATTAGACTGTATGGGAATTTAAATCTACAGGTAACACTAAATAAATGTAGTCACGCAATGCTGATGTTGTTAACATTAACAATTTGAGAACAAAGTATTACAATAATAATAATTTGCATGGTTTGATGTCATGTGAGCTAAGCGATCGTTAGATTTAATCACCACTGGTAGCGGGATTTACTGTAATGCCTTTTTTCTCAGTTGTTCAGAACAAAAGTGGCAGACATGTTACTTACTTGTTCAGATGACATTTTGCGTGGGGAAAATTCTTATTTTGGTCATACTTCCAAGATGTAGAATCTGTGATTCTGAAGTACAGTATCCACACCGGTATGGTGACTGACAGCCACACAAACTCCTCAAAACATTAGATTCATCCGCGCTGAGGAGCCTTGCCGATGCACAACCCATGTACAGATGATAACTCCGCAAATAACTGCAATTGCAGGTTTCAAACAGAGATGGCAACAAAGAGGCAAAACTTACGGACTGCAGCTTTAAAACCACTTGGTTATATTTATTAATCTTTTTTATTAACTTCATGGGTTTTCAGTCAGTGTAATGGTAACTTGATAAACTGACAAGATTAGCATTTATTTATTTTTATTTTATTTTAAAGCATAAATTACATGATACTTTTTTTATTTTATCAATGTAAAACAATATAAAAAAAACAACAAAGTCATAAAACACATAAAAATGTACAATAAGATGATTAGATCAGTTCAGTTACTTTCTTCTCCAATATCTTGTTGTGTAGCAGTCTTCCACTGATGGCACAATTAATACAAACACGTCTCAAAAATCCTGCTCTTCATACCGTCTGAAAGAGACGATCTCACCATCTATTCAGAAGCTCAAACAGTGCCCATAAAGAAATGTCAGAGTCAATAGGGATAATAGCTCCTGCCTAGCTTAGATTGATCAGTTTAATTATTCATGCAGCTATAGCTCATGACATGAAAAAGATGTGGTGTCAATAGAGCTTCATTGATCCGCTGAGCTTCTTAGCTGCTGACTGCAGCAGAAACATTATTGTGCGATACTGCTGCATTGTACCTATTTTTACATTTTGACTGTGCTTTAATGCATCGGTATGAAGCCATACACTTCATCTGACTTTTTAATGTGTTTTGGGACTGGCGTGGTACAGAAGGAAAATGTGCAAATTGATTTCTCCTTTTTGGACGTGGATGCACATTATTCTCCTAATGCAGGCCAAATTATTGGGCTTTAATAATAGCCTCAAACACACACATGCATTCTACAGAGCTCACAATGGACCAATTCACAGCAAAATACATTCTTAAGATGTACTTGATAAATCTATATGCATGAGTTCTGAATCATTATCCTATGAATACCATGCCGAGAAACTTTTAAAGAAAGCCATATAGCAACTCTGCCAAAGTGAGTTATTATACCTGTGTATATTACATCCTATAGCACTACTGCAGTTTTAAATTCAGATTTGCAAGCCTATCGTGGTGGAAAAGCAGTTACTGCTGGCAATAATAGCAAGGAGTGACATTCATGCTCTCAATACTGAATTGGCCGGGAAGAAACTCTCTCATTTATTGTAGATGCACTTACAGGGGAGAGAGTGAAAGAAAAGACTGCCTGTCTGTAACATATGTTAAACAAAATGATAGAGGGACTATTTATAAGCAACCATAATTGTTAAATATAGAAAATAAAACAGTTTTAATAAAAGAGTCTTAAAGGGATAGTTCACCCCAAAATGAAAATTACCCCATGATTTACTCACTCTCAAGCCATCCTAGGTGAATATGACTTTCTTCTTTCAGACAAATACAATCAGAGTTATATTAAAAAATGTCCTGGCTAACCCCCCTGGAGCCGTGTGGATTACTTTTATAATGGATGGATGCACTTTTTTGGGCTTCAAATTTTGGGCTCCCATTCACTGCCTTTATAAAGCTTGGATTAGCCAGGACATTTTTTTTTTAATTTTTGAACATTTTGAAATTGACTACTATTTTACCTTACATTATCCTAAAGATTCCACTAAGAAATAAATACAGACACAAAATCAGTTGCATTTGTATGAAACGAGCGCAGAGTTCGCGGTGTGATACGAGAGACGCGAAAGTATGTCAGTTTCATATATGAATGCTGCGAAGCCTGCGATTGACCCGTCAGAATTAAGTATTCCAGAGAGACATAATATCAATAATCATTAACAGCATTAATATTAGTCATTAACTTGTTGCGACTGAATCATTGAGTTGAACTCGAGAACCAGATCAGTCTGATTTGTGAACGAATCATTCAGACAGATTTTGAAAACTGATTAATTTAAATGATCCGACTCGAATTATTCTCATAAGCATGCAAAGGAGACGCAGAAACAGGATATTCAGTAAAAAGTAGCTAGTTAAAAATTAAACTGGTTTCCAAAAACCACTTAAATTTCAGTAATTTTCCTATTGTATTGCTTCAAAAGGCTTGGAATAGGCCTATAGCTTTCATTAATGTTATTTCTTCTCTTTTATGTTCAAAAGGGTTTAATATGGTTTAAAAAAAATTCTTGGTTATGTGAATGTTAAGAGAACATTCAAAAGTAACAAGTATACTGTAAATGTCGTTGTTGTGATCCTGATGCTTAGGTACGTGGTACGTGTCAAAGTAACATCCACATGGATGGCAGCACCCAAGGTTTCCCAGCAGAACATTTCCCAAAGCATCACACTACCTCCGCCGCCTTGCCTTCTTCCCATAGTGCATCCTGGTGCCATGTGTTCCCCAGGTAAGCGACGCATGCACCCGGCCATCCACGTGATGTGAAAGAAAACGTGATTCATCAGACCAGGCCACCTTTTTCCATTGCTCCGTGGTCCAGTTCTGATGCTCACGTACCCACTGTTGGCGCTTTCGGCGGTGGACAGGGGTCAGCATGGGCACCCAGACTGGTCTGTGGCTATGCAGCCCCATACGCTGTGTATCCTTACACCTTTCTATCAGAACCAGCATTAACTTCTTGAGCAATTTGAGCTACAGTAGCTCGTCTGTTTGATCGGACCACACGGGCCAGCCTTCGCTCCCCACGTGCATCAATGAGCCTTGGCTGCCCATGACCCTGTCGTCGGTTCACCACTGTTCCTTCCTTGGACCACTTTTGATAGATACTGACCACTGCAGACCAGGAACACCCCACAAGAGCTGTAGTTTTGGAGATGCTCTGACCCAGTCGTCCAGCCATCACAATTTGGCCCTTGTCAAACTTGCTTAAATCCTTGCGCTTGCCCATTTTTCCTGCTTCTAACACATCAACTTTAAGGACAAAATGTTCACTTACTGCCTAATATATCCCAATCACTACCAGATGCTGTGATGAAGACATAATCAGTGTTATTCACTTCACCTGTCAGTGGTCATAATGTTATGGCTGATTGGTGTACATCACAATAGGAAAGAAAAGGCTATCTCATCTTCTGTTATGCCGACTTTTAACAAAAACATTCACTCAAAACATACCAGACTAGATTTAAACTCAGGTCGCCAGTGTATCATTTTATTGCACACTACCCACATTTCTGGCATCTCTGGCCCGATTTTTTTACCACTATTATCTGGTCACCTCATGTGGCCCACTGATCAATTAGAACATCACCTTCTCTATCCTCAATTAGAATATCATCCATCATGGCTGTAGCACCAAATACCCACTCCAGTCAGAGAGGTGAAAAGAGCTGAACTGTGGGAAGAGTGCCTGCGAGTGTCTGACAGAGGGAATCACTCCACATGAGTGCACCTGACTGGCAGGACGTCACCCTCAATCTCTTTACTGACAGAACTCGAGTTCTTGAACAACAGCTCATTTGCATCATGCTACATCACACACAGAATATGTTTAAAAAAAGCAGATGTGTTGATATTAAGAGTTAAACTTGTTTATATAAAAACTGTGTATTCTTCTGTGAGATTGCTTGCATTGATGTAGCTCCTCCATTATTTACTGGTATAAATAATCTTATCTCTCTCAGTTGAAGCTGTCTTGTTCCGTGTCCGATGAATTAATGTGCCATTCAAGCATCATTCATTCACTCACATTTCACATGTTCCTGAAAGCCGTAATATTGCAGACATTAGTAACAATGACCAAAAACATCACACTTTAAATAGCCATGAAAGATAACCCTTACAGCCTTAACCCAGCTAACAGGGAACAGAACTTTGAATAACATTCTGGCAAGGTTCTCTCAAAGTTATGAACAAACATTCTTACAGTAAAGAATTTTTTCCTGAAACGCTTTAGTTGGATGTTCATCTGTTTTTTAAAATGTTACAGTATACTTGTTACTTTTGAATGTTCTCTTAACATTCACACAACCAAGATTTTTTTTTTTAAACCATATTAAACCCTTTTGAACATGAAAGAGAAGAAATAACATTAATGGCAGCATTAACAAAACATTCTTAAAACATTTTGGTTAGACTTTATTTCGATGGTCCACTTTAGACATTCCCCTGTTGAAAAAAACAGCATATGCTGGTTAGGTTAGGTTCTGAAGCATGGCAGCTGGTTTAAGCTGGTCCTTAGTTGGTCATGAGCTGGTCCTAAGCAACTAGCTCCAGCTCAGGACCAGTTTAAACCAGCTCATGACCAACCAAGGACCAGCATAAACCAGCTGCCATGCTTCAAAACATACCTAACCAGCATTTGCTGGTTTTTTTCAACAGGGTTTGCTATCTATAAGTAACTTGTCAACTACCAGTCAGTAAAGTGTTAGTAGACTGTAGTTAGGTTAGGGTTAAATTTTAGGGTTAGGGTTAGTAGAATAAATTGTCATGTAGTTGCAAAGTTACTTATAGTCAGTAGAATGTCTGTTGGGGGAGCATCAAAATAAAGCGTTAGCAGATATTAAAGGTAGGGTAGGCAATTTTCTGAGAGGCTAGCAATAGCAAGCTAGCTTTGAAAGCATAAGATCCCCACCCTCCCTTCAGAGCGTCTCCAAAGCCACGCCTCCTTCAAAACACATGAACGCATACAGCAGGGAGCAAACAAAAGCATCACGAGAAACGGTGTTAAACTACCTCATGTCTCAAAGCACATAACATTACAATAATAATGAACATAACTTAAAGAGCACTGACCTGTACCACCTGACCGCTGCAGATTCGTTTCGGCATGATAGTGTTGCCATTGAAACACATCAATTCATCTCTTCCATATTACAGTAGTTATGGTGTGAACGCAGGGTGCGTGGAGGTATGAAAATACATACGTTGACAGGCAAGTAGGACATTGTATCATTGCATTCGGACCGAATGATTGGACGAACATTTTATGGTTCTACACCTTCCACAGACTATATATACAGTGGGGAGAACAAGTATTTGACACACTGCCGATTTTGCAGGTTTGCCCACTTACAAAGCATGTAGAAGTCTGTAATTTTTATCATAGGTACTCTTTAACTGTGAGTGATTTAAAACAAAAATCCAGAAAATCACATTGTATGATTTTTAAGTAATTAATTTGCATTTTATTGCATGACATAAGTATTTGATACATCAGAAAAGCAGAACTTAATATTTGGTACAGAAACCTTTGTTTGCAATTACAGAGATCATACGTTTCCTGTAGTTTTTGACCAGGTTTGCACACACTGCAGCAGGGATTTTGGCCCACTCCTCCATACAGATCTTCTCCAGATCCTTCAGATTTCGGGGCTGTCGCTGGGCAATACGGACTTTCAGCTCCCTCCAAAGATTTTCTATTGGGTTCAGGTCTGGAGACTGGCTAGGCCACTCCAGGACCTTGAGATGCTTCTTACGGAGCCACTCCTTAGTTGCCCTGGCTGTGTGTTTCGGGTCGTTGTCATGCTGGAAGACCCAGCCACGACCCATCTTCAATGCTCTTACTGAGGGAAGGAGGTTGTTGGCCAAGATCTCGCGATACATGGCCCCATTCATCCTCCCCTCAATACGGTGCAGTCGTCCTGTCCCCTTTGCAGAAAAGCATCCCCAAAGAATGATGTTTCCACCTCCATGCTTCACGGTTGGGATGGTGTTCTTGGGGTTGTACTCATCCTTCTTCTTCCTCCAAACACGGCGAGTGGAGTTTAGACCAAAAAGCTCTATTTTTGTCTCATCAGACCACATGACCTTCTCCCATTCCTCCTCTGGATCATCCAGATGGTCATAGGCAAACTTCAGACGGGCCTGGACATGCGCTGGCTTGAGCAGGGGGACCTTGCGTGCGCTGCAGGATTTTAATCCATGACGGCGTAGTGTGTTACTAATGGTTTTCTTTGAGACTGTGGTCCCAGCTCTCTTCGGGTCATTGACCAGGTCCTGCTGTGTAGTTCTGGGCTGATCCCTCACCTTCCTCATGATCGTTGTGCAGCCTTGTGCAGGTCTACAATTTTATCCCTGATGTCCTTACACAGCTCTCTGGTCTTGGCCATTGTGGAGAGGTTGGAGTCTGTTTGATTGAGTGTGTGGACAGGTGTCTTTTATACAGGTAACGAGTTCAAACAGGTGCAGTTAATACAGGTAATGAGTGGAGAACAGGAGGGCTTCTTAAAGAAAAACTAACAGGTCTGTGAGAGCCGGAATTCTTACTGGTTGGTAGGTGATCAAATACTTATGTCATGCAATAAAATGCAAATTAATTATTTAAAAATCATACAATGTGATTTTCTGGATTTGAAGAGTTGAAGAGTACCTATGATAAAAAAAGTTACAGACCTCTACATGCTTTGTAAGTAGGAAAACCTGCAAAATCGGCAGTGTATCAAATACTTGTTCTCCCCACTGTATATATTATATATATATATATATATATATATATATATATATATATATATATATATATATATTGTTAGGGGAATAACAGTTTAGGACCCAAGACCAGTTGTGAAGAATGAAGACCAAGAGTCAGGAGTGCAATTAATTAAAGAAAAATGTACTAAAGAATAGTTTGCATTTTCATCAGCAGAAGCCAGCTTCGAGTCTCACAAGGAGTTCGTAGGCCGCGCTCCCTCTCTACCAGACTTTCGTACATACAATTTCTCAACAGTTATACTGTTTTCAAGGTCTAGCCACGTCATTAGTTGAAAGCTGCAAGTTGAATGATTCTGATTGGCTAAGAGGAAATGGACAGTCATGGTAAATTTCCACACATGGTCAGTTAATCAGATTCACGTGTCCATAGATCACTTGTTGACGTTTTCACCCCGGAATTAGGCACGTAGTGACCTTCCAGGTCTGGAGCAGGCGCCAGCTTGTCCAGAACAACATACTGTCACTCTCCCTAGGATGCCCGTTGTACACCTTCAATACTGATCAATACTGAATACTGTAACACAGAATACTGAGCACATACACAGATACACAGTCACTCCAAGGTTGGAGTTGGTTGAGCTCCAGTTCTGACCAGAAAGTTTCCCAAAACATACTGATAATGTGCTTTCTCTCAGTAAGAGGTACAGACAGTATTCACCATAATTCTTTAGTGTTTCAGTAAAAGGAAATAATATAAAATGAATAAAATATAATATAAAATGAAAGACCAATCCATATTTCATCTCTGGAAGCCGGGCTAAGTGAGTAAGCACTCTTACTGCACTCCTGGCATGTTAGGGGTGTGTGATACCTCCAAAATCCAAACACACGACAATATGTTCTGCCATCAAGTGTTTAGCGATACATCACACATCCCTAGGACAGACCCTCAGTCACTCCTCAGAGACCAACTACAAACTTTAGAAAACATATATGAAGAAACAATAAACAATCAGTGGTTCTATTGATTAAGTAATATCATAACTGAAAAGAATCACTAAAAATCATTATAATAATATAGGAGGATAAATATTGATTAATGATTTGATTATAAATTTAATTAGGATATATATATCTATATGTATATTGAAGCAGCAGGTGATTTCAGAATCCGCACCCTTCAATATATATATATATATATATATATAAATACATTTAGACCTCTTAACTTAGTGATTGCAATCAAGATGTGAAGAGACTTTCAACCAGCAAATTCTGGAACAAATCACCTACCCTGCCTTTAAGCAGACAGTCTACTAATATTCTAATGACTGGTTGACATGTAGTTGCAAATTTACTTATAGTTAGTAGAATGTCTAAAGTGGATCACTGAAATAAAGTGTTACCCATATTTCAAGACATTTCAAAATGAGTCATATCTTCATAGGATTAGGATGTGAATCTACACAAAAACCAGAATAAGTCACTTCTGCAGTTATTAGACTGATGACGGAGTGAAAATGCCTTCATATAAAAACTGAAATCTCATCAACCACTAAAGCAGTAAGATCATAATGTATCCATCTAAAAGGCAATAGAGAATTTAGCGTAATAAAATCTGTTATTTCCAACATTGATCTTTTGCTGAAAGTCTAGGAAAATCAGAGCCACACATCATGCAGCAGCAGGCGTCCACAAGAAGTGTTTCTGGACATTGTGGGAACACTGAATTGCCTTAATAGCCATAATAATGTTCAGCTATTAGCGTAGGGCAGTAATATTTGATACAGGCCACACATTTACAGTGCTGTTTAATCCTGCTGCGCAGTGGATGGCAGTGCTTTGATTGACCCACTAATCTGCCTGTGGTTCTGACCCACCTGCAGTTTAGTCCATCAGTCCATTAGCTTCCTCACCATTAGTGATCAGGCTGAGTGATTTTCACATCTCACTCTGTCCTCCTTTCAAATCCGCCATCACTCCCACCACCATACATTTCCATGCATACTATGCCTTTTATCTTATTTTATCCCTTTGAACACTGTCATTTATTTTTGTCTAAGTTCTGATAATGAGTGTGAATGGAAAAACTAGCAGTCCTCTTCCCAGAGGAAATGCAATTGCTTAAATATTGTTTGCATTGCACAAAAGATGTTTTATTCAAAGTCAACATGAAACAGCATTCACAACCAAAAAATGTAGGGTGGGACTTAATTTTATTCACTAGAAACTGATTGAATCATGAAAAAATAATAAGAGCACAGATGTGTCACAGGCAGAGCAAGTTATATATTGTTTAAAAATTATGAAGACAATTTTGGATTTGTATAGATTAATTCACAAAAAGGTCAGGAACATATATCAAATAATTATATTAATTATTGGCACCCCTAGAAGTAAAATATCTCTGAAGTATATTCCCATTAATATTAAAAAAAAATAGCACACCAGGGGGACTAGGAACATGAAATTGTCCAGCTATGATGTCTTGTTCCACAGGAGTATAAATATGAGGAAACACAAAGGCCAAATTCCCTTAATCATTCATCACAATGAGTAAAGCCAAAGAATATAGTTCTGATGTGCAGCAAAAGATTCTTGAGCTTCACAAAATAGAAAGTGGCTGTAGGAAAATAGCTAAAGCATTGAAAATCCCCATTTCCACCATCAGGGCAATAATTAAGAAGTTTTTTTGCTGGAGGTCCTGGACATCTTGTTCAGATACATGGTATAATGGATTCTAGTAAATACCAACAGATAAAAAATCAAAACCTGACGGCCTCTGCTAGAAATCTTATAATGGGCCGTGGTTGGATCTTCCATCAGGACAACGATCCAAAACAAACATCAAAATCAACACAAAAATGTGTCACTGAACACAAAATGAAGCTTCTGCCATGACCATCCCAGTCCCCTGACCTGAACCCTATAGAAAATGAGTGGGCTGAACTGAAGAGAAGAAGCAGAAACATGGAGCTGGGAAACTAAAGGGTCTGAAAACTCAGAGCTGTTATCTTGGCAAAAGGAAGTTGCAAAAAGTATTTAATAAAAGGGTGCCAATAATGTGGCCAACTTGTTTTGGAGAAGAGCATTTATTTCATAATGTAATTCTGACCACAACTGTATCTAGTATAACTCTAGAGGGCGCAGACTGTAAGCAATCCCATCATTACTGCATGGCACAAGGTGATTGGCCTCTGTTGACCCTGCAGCCAATGAGACTATTTGTTCAACATTTAAATAGTCTGGTTTATTTTTTGCTGTAAGCCAGTCCTGCAACGCGCTATCAGAGTTCCTCTGAAACCCTCCACTAGGGCTGAACGATTTTGGAAAATAATCTAATTGCAATTTTATTTATTTTTTTACCAATATTGCGATTGCGATTTAATATGCGATTATTTTTTAAGCTCTTTATCTTCTGTATTATTCAACAATAAATCATTGTACAGTAATGGTGGGAATCTTTAGGCACCTCGCGATCCGATTCCGATTCTGGGAGTCACGATCCGATTCCAAAACAATTCTTGAACTTTTTTCTTATAAATTAATCTTATTAATAAAACTTAAAATCTCTTTTTTTTTATTATATATATATAATTATAACTACTTTTTAAAATAATTACACATTAAAAAATTTAATTAAAACAAAATTAATAATTTTAAATATATAAACTAAGATAGCTGCAAAACATAAAAGCTAGTAAATAATAAAGAGGAACAAAAAACATATTACAAGCAATGACAAAGAGTGCTTTCAGTATTTAAGAGTATCTGAATATCTGAGTATCTGAGTTTCCTATTTTTAATATATAAGCACACTGCATTCCAAACGACATAAATGAAGCCTTCGTAGAGCATTTGTAAGCATGAAAATACCAGCGGGCGAGAACACACACTGTAAACGTAACATCAAGCAAAGCGCACGTTTCTCACAGCGCATATCCTGTGCAATGAAGCCCGCGAATGTCATTGTAATTTGTTTCAACCTTTCCGAACGTTATTGTATAGTATGACCAAGGCCTATTGTGCCAAGTTGATGCTTCTTCTGCAGACTGCTTTACTCTCACATGTCATGTGACCAAACTGTAATCGCAGCTTTTGCGGTTAAAAAATTGTGTTTTATCATATCGCGATATTATCGCAAATGCAATTAATCGTTCAGCCCTACCCTCCACCTTCCCCAGCTCCACTTGCCTAGATCTGCTACGGGATTTATGCATGTATATTTATGCAGCAGAAGCAACATATCTTACATGCTCACAGCTGTGTGTCTGTGTATCTGTTAGCAATAGCAATATACTTGCAGCAGCAATAATCAACAGCAGCAGCGTAGCAGATGTCGTCCGCCAAGAGAAAATGTTTGAGTTCATGTTGAGCTTGCTGATTTTTCATTGCATACTTCAATATCTTGGCAAATCTGCACAGTTTGAGACACTGATGAGGTCTCATCTGAAACAATGACTGGGTTTCAAGTCTTCTTTTAGTTAGTATAATCTGCTGACTGTGAATGCTGTCTAGAAGCAACAATTGAAAAATTACTGTAAAGAGATCTCATTTGTGATATTTCTTTTTTTAAACTGGATTATCCAGAGCTAGCCGCAAAACCCCCAGCATATGGTAAATAAGACATAATTTTAACAGGATTGAAATATACGCCTTGGCATTTATGCTATTAAACACTCTGCTGTATGGCTTAATATGTGTATATAATTGGATCCTTGTGGAGCCACTCAAACTGTTAAATGTTCAGAATGAGCCGCCAGCCCACATCTCAGCTCAAGCAGAGAGAGTACAGTAATCAGTACAGTAATGCTACACAGCCATGAACTGTTAGGAAATTGGACGTGTGACAAAGTCACAAAAAGATAAATGCAGGATGGCAGATTCTTGAATTTATGTAAGCTCTATTTGTGATACCACTATATACAGATCTGCCCAGATAATTAATGAGTGAATTGGCACAAACAGGTAGCAGGACTGCATAGCCTCGTGGGCTCCACCAAAGTGACAGAATCACACAAACGCGCTAGATGCTATGCCTGGAGAACTCATCAAGATGTATGACACATTATAAATCAAGTCTGCACGAGCTGCCCCACAGATTTAGTCCTTAAATATGATAAGACAGATGGAGCATTTTACTCCCTAGGTATCCACCTCTCTCTGTCGCTTTATGAGTCTGTCTCCTTTCATTGTTCCCTCAAAATTTACTCGAACACCTTCTGCGGTTTCTGTTGAGACTGCATTCCAATGGCTTCTGTAATGTTTATGGCAGCATTAAACGAATAGTTCACCCAAAAATTACAATTGTTATCTTATCTTCATTATTACACAGCACACTAGAATTCTTTACTCTGATTGGTCAATTGCGGCATTCCACAATTTCCTCATTTTTGATGTCGTCCATGGTAACACTGGACTGTACATCACTCTGATCACCTGGGTAACGTAAACTGGTACTACTTTCCCTCGGATCACACCGCAAAAACACTCACTTTCTTGTTTCATACAAATGCAGCTCCATCTAGTGTCATTTTCACAACAATCAGTTTTCAGCATGAATATTACTGTAATATTGCTACAGCATTCATCCTGTTGCTAGGCCAATTGTTGTATACATTGTAATGGATTATTTTTAAGATAATGGGCCTATACAAGTAAATAAAATAATTTCATCTCAAATTAATATTTTATGTCCATGTATTTATTTATTGTGTGTCATGTAATATGATGGATAATAGACAAATCCGGTCATTGTTGCAAAATAAATTTATGATATGTACATTTTTGAAAATGTCTCCTTTTGTGTTTCACAGTAGAAACAAGGTCTTAGAGGTTTGAAAAAAAAAAACTGTGAAATTGAGTAAATAATGACATTTATCACTTTGATAACAGCCAGAAAAATTCCTATAGAAAAAAATGATTAAAGCGCACTGTGGATGTTGAAAGTGATAGTTCAAAGTGATATTTCACCAAAAAATTAAAATTCTGTTATCATTTACTCACCCTCATCTAAATTCAAACATGTATGACTTTCTTTCTTCTGTGGAACATAAAAAAATATATTTTGAAAAATGTGTGGGGTAATTTTACCATTCAATGAATGGTTTTGGTCACCAAAACTATATAAATACCAACATTCTTCAAAATACCTTCTTTTGTGTTTCACAGAAGAAAGAAAATCATATAGGTTACAGGTGAGTAAATTAAGACAAATTTTTAATTTTGGTGTATCTTTGATACTTGTATAGCTTTGATACAGTGCACATTTCTGCTGAATTTAGACACATTCACAGTGCTAAAAGGGCAAAAGTCTTCTTATCATGTGTAGCAGGTTACTTATTTTGCTTTGATCGTCCATTAGGCAAACTACTGTTGTGTCACAGTACTACTGAACAACAGTTGGCTGTTGTAATGGGGATTCGGAGAGCAATATGAACAGCCTCAGGCCTTCATGCACATGAAACAGTGCTTAGCAGAAGTGTGTCTTCATATCTGTTGTGCTTCATCAGCCACTAACAAGGACAGTGGGATACAATACAGGTCCTGAATATTAAATAGCCCAGTTTTAATTAGCTATCTTCGTTTTTCAATTATAAAAATTCAGCCCCTCATCTAGGAAAACGTGTCATGGTTGTTTGCTTCCATGTTCCTTTCATCAAAAATACAAAGGAGAGGAACTTGTTTCTGCTCTCTATTACATGACGAAACAGCTTCACAGCATATTACTTATATTATTTGACTCTGTCTTTTAACTCACAATAATGTAATAATAATATGATCTAATTACAGCAGCAGCCGTTTGTTTTCATTTGTTTCTCCCAGTAGTCCTATGTTTTTGTCCTAGACTTGAATTAAACTGAAACGAAAGACCAAATCCGTTTGTGTGACTGATTGAAACATCTAGTGGTAAAAGCATATAGTCACACCTTCCACCCTTTTATGTACTTTGTAAGTGTTGGTGTATTGAAATGTCCAGTCTATGACGTTTTACGCAAGTAATCTATTTTCGCTTACCTTTGCTGTTACATTACATCAACATATTCATCCACAGCTTTATGAACTGGACAGTGAGTGTTCACGAGTGGTGTTGTACAAATTTCTATCATTACCTTTAATGGGCTTTCCAGGTTAGTGTTTCGTTGTCTTATTGCACCATCTAGTGGTGTGTTCTATTTGTACTCTATTTAAAATTTAAAAACTAGCATTTATTTCCTGTTGATTTGAATGAGTTTATGGGGACCAAAATTAGTTTTCATAGGCTTTCTTCATTGTGGAAATATAATTTTAGTATAAAAAAATATTAACAGAATCCTCACCATTCCTCTGAAGTACTATACTGAATATTGAATGCAGGCTTATCTTTTCTATTTAATTTATTTAATATCTATTTAATTTGTTCTGTCATGCTTCACTACAGTCTTTGGGCCCACCTCATAGTCTTTCTTGAAGTTATTACAATCAACACTAAACTGAACATGCCCTTAGGCCTATAGGCATTTATAATTGTCACATTCTTGGTATTTTCTTGTCAACACGCATGAAGTAGGAATTCATAATGCCTTAATAATCAAACCAGAACGTAGAAGATCACAGGTGAATACACAGGAATACAACATAGCATAAACACACTCAAAGTAAAGACAATAACTTACAGTAAACTGAACAAAACAGGAAGTATATATACACAGAAGAAAACAAGGGGACTAAACGAGACCGGTGTAATTAATCAGAAACCAAGAAAACTAACAAGGGGATTAACAAGACTAAACTGCAAGGAAACACAAGAAACATAGGCACATGAATGAAACACAATGAAATCTGACATAGGGGTCTTGGAGGTGGATGAGGAGCTGGCAATGGACAGGGAGCTGGATGAGCCAGTAGAGGGAAACACCACAGTGGAGCCGACGGAGTGAGGAGCCAAGGTGGAGCCCTGATGGATTTCCTGGGCGGAGCCTGGGGGCAGACCAACGGCAGTGGAGCAGGACGAGGTGGGCGACATGGCATGCCTGAGGGACCAAGGTGATGTCGTTGGCTCAAGTAAATGAGGCAGAGGCGGGAGCCTGGCAGAACGGGGTGATGCTGGAGGAAGCGAGGACCAAGGCGGTAGCGGAGGGAAGGAGGAACCCGGTGGAGCCGAAGGGGTGGATGGCTGAGGCGCAGCCGGAGGCTCGGACATCCATGGTGGAACCAGGGTGACGATGGACCAAGGTGTAGCCGGAGAGACGAGGGAGCCTGGTGGAGCCTGAGTGATGGCTAACCACGGCGGAGCTGAGTGAGCGCAGTCCAAGGCTGACAGGTCAAGGTGGAGTAAGGGGCCTGGAGGCCCATGGTGCAACCGGGGGATCTGCCTCATAGAGCCGAGCTGGTGATGGAGAAGCCCGAGGCAGAGCCGGAGAGTTGCAGGAAGCCAGTGGCGAGGGCGGAGCCAAGGAGCTGTGTGGCACCAGCGTAGCAGGTGAGTCCAGGGAAGTGGATGGAGCAAGTAGAGAGAACAGGCAGGATATCGGACGGGACCGGATCATCCAGAAAGTTACCAGAGGCAGGTTGATGGGAAGAGAGTTCGAGGGTGGGGCAGAGGGTGGGGCAGTGGGTGGGGACTGGCTCCATGGTCCCCAGGTCAATGAGCCAGTGTTCCCATTCTGGTTCTAGGGTGGACGGCTCTAACCTGGACCAGACAGGACTAATGCAGCGACCAACTTTGGCTCTGGGGTGGACTCTGTGCCTGGCTCTGGCTCTGGCTCAGGGGATGGAGGGGGCTCTAGCTTGTGGTCCGCGGTGGGCGCCAGCTCGGGATCCTTGGTGGAGAATCTCTCTGGACGTCCGGGCTGGAGAGCGGGGCAGAGAGATGGCTGCTGAAGATGTTGAAGGACCTGGGGAGTCGGAACTGATGGTATCGTCCTCCAATATAGGCTTATAATATATGTATATAATAACGTGTTTTATTATAGGTGAGCACTGAAGAAAGCAATATGCTGACACTTTTGCTCGTGCTTGTCTAGTTTTTAATTCACTTGCACTTTTGCACTATACAATTTATAAAATAAAATATTTTTGCTAGACTTTCTCCAGTCTGGATCTCATTCAGTGTGTGGTTAGCAATTTCTTTGTTTGTCAACATTGACTTTTTGGGTCTACACATCTGAAGCAAAAGGATTTTACCTATTTGGAGAACAACAATTTCTTCTATAACCTGTTTGAAATTTTACATGCTTCATTATCAAGTTTGTTGCTCTACAAAGGCTTACCACTAGGTGGACATTTCCAACCACACTTGGTTTACCTTAATACATTAGATATGCTAATGTATAGTACAGTATGTATATGGGATGTTATGATTAAATTTAAATGCTGATAAATAATGCATTTTTTCTTCAAATTTATTTTTAACCTATTAATGATAATTGAAAGCTATATCAGTTTCAACATTTATTAGGCTTTAAAAAATAACAACTTTAATTTAAGTGAACTTAAAACAATCTTCACATAATAAACCCATTATAATAAGTGTGGTGTCACATTTACCTGTGGCCTTCCTACCTGTCTAACAGCTAGGAAATATACAGAAATTGAATAAAGTTATCAAACGGTCTGCACTGCATAAAAAATAAATTAAATATAGATGAATCATTATTAAAGCTACAATTTTCTATGTTACCTTTGTTCTTTGATTAACATTAATGATAGACATCACAGCAACTAGTTTATTAGGCTGCTGTCTCTTTAAGATCTGCCGCTGCCAAATATGACCGGCATCTGACGCGCTGTCACGCGCATCTCATTTCTCACAACTCTTTAAGTTCATTTAAGACGTTAAACTCATTTAAGTCTGCTCGTGATTATATAATGTAACTAGCCAAAGGATGTCAAAAAAAAAAAAAAACATAATTTCAACACGTTAAACTGAAAAAAATTATTTAATAACAACATGCGTTAAGGCGCTAATTTTGACAGCTCTAATTTATTATTATATTATATTATATTATATTATATTATATTATATTATATTATATTATATTATATTATATTATATTATATTATACATCCTTGAAGTATGTTTCTTTATTCACCAATGATGTAAATAAAAATCTCCCTGGAGGAAATCAGCCGCAGTACTAACCATCACCATCCCCTACCATGGCGCTGCATCCCTGACTGAGCTCTTGTGCTCTGGGTGGGGCTTTGCCAGCAGTGGGGCATTTCCTCCAGTGTCGGGTTTCTCCAGCGCACTGGCATTTAAATCTGCTGCAGTGGAAAGCCCGAGGACGCCTGTCATCGTGAGTGAATCTGCTCTCCTGCAGGATTTCGCGCTCGTTTTCTTTTCTCTTTCAAATTTACAACATTGTGTCTCTTGCGTTCGCTGAGTGATACATTGTTGCGTCTAGCGGCGCGCTTTTATTCCAACAAAGCCTGAATGAAAGGCTGACTGTTTGGCTATGTTTTTGATCGTGACATATACGCAGAATATTATGTAATGCATCATATTTTGTAATTATGGTCTAGTCTTTTGTGCATTTGTGTCGTGAGTGGCCTAGAGACGAGTGTACCTTTTTCAATGGACTCTTAAATACATCTACGTCAGAAAAAGTCATTCATTTGAATACTGCTAGTTGGTGCATATTGTGAAATAATTGTCCAAGAAAAACAGAAATAATCGTGTAAAGGTTGCCTATACTCGATTTGCATCATGTTCAGTTGGTTGGGAACCGATGACAGGAGGAAGAAAGATCCAGAGGTCTTCCAGACTGTCAGTGAAGGACTCAAGAAGCTCTACAAAACCAAACTGCTTCCACTGGAGGAGCACTACAAATTCCACGAGTTTCACTCACCCGCTTTGGAGGATGCAGATTTTGACAATAAACCCATGGTTCTCCTGGTGGGCCAGTATTCCACTGGCAAAACCAGCTTTATAAGGTATGATGTGTGTTTTGGTTCCTGCTAAACAGGTGCTGGTGTCCTGAGAACTTAGGAACATCAGTCAGGAAACTTTATAATCAAGCACTTCATAAATATTTTATGAATAAGTCATACATGCATAAACATTATACTGTAGGTACAAGAGTGAGATGTAATGAATGTATATGTTTTTTGTTTTTTATTTTAATGTACATTAAATAATGCTGTTTTAAGTAGTATTTAATGTAATAATATTTATTAATGTTATTCATGAGAATATATTCTAATAATATATTATTTAACAGGATACATGTAAGAATATTTTGTGTGTCACACCTAGTTTTTGAGAAATATTTATTCAGGACTGTGAGAGCTCGCAACAATAGAGCATTTCAGTAAAATCAGACAATATTCCCTCATTTATGATTTATTGAAATAGTCATCTCAAACACCACCTCTTCAATATTTTGTATATTTTTGAATAACTGTCGCAATCACATTTGCAACATCCAAAACCAGTTTTTCGAGTTCCATGTAAGATTCCTCACAATCCTATAAGCCACAATATTTAATGACTTCAGTGATACAGATTTATCATTCATCTGTTTACATGATCATTTCTGTGTTCATTGAATACAAATCTTGATGTTACATGCTAAACAAAGTTTAACATAGTACTATAATTTTAGCTGCCGAGACGGTTAACCTGTAAACAGAACAAGCCTGGCTCCAGCTCTAAGATGTATCTGTATGACACAATGTCGCTGCTGTGGTGATGTTTGTCTACAGGGTTATTTAAGGCTTTCGGGTCCAAAATGAAAGGCAACAAACTACTAAAGATCACCAGGCAACAAGAGACACTGCCAATGACTCCAGCATTGCCATAGTAACTTGTTGTCACTAATAGGTTCCCGAATGTAGAAAAGTTAAGAGATGTAAATGTGAATGGAGACATACCAATTATCCATTTTAAAAGAAATCATGTGGTCATTCCAACATTTAAGATTATTCTGACTGATAAGTTAAACAGCTTAAAGTTAGTACTTTGTAAGCAAGTGTGATAGTAAGTTATTTGAGCTTTTTTGTTGGTCTATGCAAACCTTCTGAATTCATCAGCAAGTTGTAGAATTTTAACAGTTTTATAATGCTAAAATTTGATTTGTCAACTTTTCTTCAAACCGTAAATTGTACTAGTGTTGAAATTATATAGCAATGTTACAAAAAAATAAAAAAAAATGCTGTTCTTTTGAAATTTCTAATCATGAAAAAATCCTAAACAAATGTATTACAGTTTCCACAAAAATATTAAGGTGCACAACTGATAATAATAAATGTTTCTTGAGTGCCAAATCAGCATATTAGAAAGATTTCTGAAGAATCATGTGACACTGAAAACTGGAGTAATAAGGAATAAATGCATTTTTAAATGTATTCAAATAGAATAGTTATTTTACATAGTATTACAATCTAAATAATCAAAATATTACTGTTTTACTGTAATTTCTATTAAATAAATGCAGCGTTGTTATGTTAACCATAAACTCCTTTCAAAAGCATAAAAAAATCATACCAACCCTTTAAACTTCTGAGTGTTAGTGTATGTATTTTCTGATTCATATCCATCATAAAATGTAATGTCATTGGCTGTAGTTAATTGTAATAACATTATCTGGGATTTTTTGAATAACTGGGCCATGTTTGTGCTCGAGGTGAGCCTTAAATGTGAGGTATTGTCCTGCACTAGCAGTAACAAATGTGCCTTCTCATTTTGGCTCTGGCTCTCATTCCTCCTGTGCATTATTCATAAGGGTCGTGAGAGCCTCAGTGGACACAGTGTCTGTTCTGCTGACTGCACACATAACTACGAAAGAAAATAAGCTCAACTTTCTCTATGTTTCCTGAATGTGTGAGAGCCCATGAAACACTTCATTATAATGTCATGAGAAGTTTCATGCTTAACATTGAATCTTTTCTACATGGTTGCATAATTCAAAAGTGGTGCTCTGATTCAACTTCGTACTTTGTTTTTAAAAAAATGGCGGAGATACCCCTGGTTTTGACATCACAAAATGGCAAAGGTGTACCGTGTAGCTCATGAATGCTAATTCGATTATGCACAAATATTTAAAGTGATGTTTTACTGTTTTAATTGATTGAATATACATTGTGATGTATAGACCAGGAGATCAGATCTTTATCTGAATATTTACTATTTTCAAATTAAAATTTAAATGTCAATGACAACATTACAATTTAAAATATAAACATTTAAACAACCATTTTATTCGCACATTGCACATTCATACATAAAATGAGTTAACTCATTACACAGTGATATGAGGGAGCAGTCATTCTAGCTGACCGGTTCAAGTGCTCAAACATGTCATTTCATCCCTACATTCATCACTGTTGTTCCTGGGTCTTTGTAGGTCAGTGGACAAACGCATAGATTAGCAAGTAATCAATGAAGTGGTATAACTTTTTGTCCAGTGGTAACAGTTTTTCTTTGAGCACCATATGTAACCTAAAATAACAGGTGTAGATCAGTGCGTGTACACTACCAAAAGTTTAGGCAATATTTTTTTTTTATCTAATGCTCAAAAACACTAATATTGGCAAATATTATTCCAATTTAAAATAACTGTTTTGTTTTTTAATGTGTTTAAAAAAGGCATTTATTCCTGTGCTGACAAAGCAAAATTTTCAGCATCATTACTCCAGTTGTCAGTGTCACATGATCCTTCAGAAATTATTTGAATATGCTGATTTGGTGCACAAGAAACATTTCTTCTTCTTCTTCTTATTCTTATTCTTATTCTTATTATTATTATCATCAGTTGTGCACATTAAAGGGTTAGTCCATCCAAAAACAAAGATTCTGTCATTAATTACTCACCCTCATGTCGTTCCAAACCCGTAAGACTTTTGTTCATCTTCGGAACACAAATGAAGATCTTTTTGATGAAATCTGAGAGCTTTCTGTCCCTCCGTTGACAAGTCCAGGCAACTATCACTTTGACGCTTCAAAAAGTGATCGTAAAACTAATCCATATGAATCGAGTGGTTTAGTCCAAATTTTCTGAAGAGACTTCATCGCTTTATATAATGAACAGATTTAATTTAGGCTTTTATTCACATAAAAACATTGATCAGCGAATATAAACAGAAGCTCAACCGTACTTGCTTGATGCGTGAGAACAAACCTCATTGGTTCTTGCGGAAACTCAAATGTGCTGCGTAACACGAGAATTAACCTCATTGGTTCTCGCACATCAAGCAAACATGCTTGAGCTTCCGTTTACCACAACTGATGTGTAAATTGATGGATGTTTATATGTGAATAAAAGCCTACATTCAATCTGTTCATCATGTAAAGTGATCATGTCTCTTCAGAAAATTTGGACTAAACCACTCAATTCATGGTCTCTTTATGAAATTTTTGAAGCGTCAAAGTGGCAGTTGCGTAGCTGTCAATGGAGGGACAGAACGCTCTCAGATTTCATCAAAAAGATCTTCATTTGTGTTCCAAAGATGAACGAAAGTCTTAAGGGTTTTGAACGACATAAGGGTGAGTAATTAATGACAGAATTTTCATTTTTGGGTGAACTATCCCTTTAATATTTTTGATCAAATGAATGCATCCTTGCTGAATAAAAGTATTAATATATTGTGAGCTGGGGACAGATTTGTTTTAATTTTGTTTTGTGATTTCACAGGGTTACAGAAAAGCGATAGATAACTTCCTCTGTATTAGATACACTGGCCTTGACAAAACATCCAAATGACGCCAGTGTTCAGTTTACACTCTTGTGTTACTGGCATAAACTGCAGCTAATAAGTTCTCAGCTGAGGCCAAGTGTCCTGTAGTTACTCAAACTGTCATTTTGACCTGAACTGTAATCCAAACAGTCTCGGTGCCGTCACATGTCCACAGCAGGGATTGTTTGAATGACTCTGTGCTGAGAAGAATAAACATATCTTAGCAAACTCACATTCTTTATTTGAGTGTGATCTTAGCAGTGTTCCTTTAACAGCAGTAGAAATCATCTGAATCATGTGAACATGGTCTTACATGAGGTGTCCATTACAGGGAGTCCCGAAGTCTGAGAACACATTGGAATTTTGGGATTTTTTCCCCCCTGTTTAAACATGGAAGTAATCTAAGATTTAGAATTTTGACAAATTTAAAAGAAAATTTATAACCTAAAATACGTATATACTTGTATATAATATTTAAGATTCTCCACTGTTTTTTTTTTTTAAAGTAAATATTTTTTTGCAATCAAATTATGTAGATTATTTGAAAACTTAACCAAAATTGTCTCAAATCAACAACATACAAACCCGATTCCAAAAAAGTTGGGACACTGTACAAATTGTGAATAAAAACAGAATGCAATGATGTGGAAGTTTCAAATTTCAATATTTTATTCAGAATACAACATAGATGACATATCAAATGTTTAAACTGAGAAAATGTATCATTTTAAGGGAAAAATAAGTTGATTTTAAATTTCATGGCATCAACACATCTCAAAAAAGTTGGGACAAGGCCATGTTTACCACTGTGTGGCATCCCCTCTTCTTTTTATAACAGTCTGCAAACGTCTGGGGACTGAGGAGACAAGTTGCTCAAGTTTAGGAATAGGAATGTTGTCCCATTCTTGTCTAATACAGGCTTCTAGTTGCTCAACTGTCTTAGGTCTTCCTCTTTATGATGCGCCAAATGTTTTCTATGGGTGAAAGATCTGGACTGCAGGCTGGCCATTTCAGTACCCGGATCTTTCTTCTACGCAGCCATGATGTTGTAATTGATGCAGTATGTGGTCTGGCATTGTCATGTTGGAAAATGCAAGGTCTTCCCTGAAAGAGACGACGTCTGGATGGGAGCATATGTTGTTCTAGAACTTGGATATACCTTTCAGCATTGATGGTGCCTTTCCAGATGTGTAAGCTGCCCATGCCACACGCACTTATGCAACCCCATACCATCAGAGATGCAGGCTTCTGAACTGAGCGCTGATGACAACTTGGGTTGTCCTTGTCCTCTTTAGTCCAGATGACATGGCGTCCCAGTTTTCCAAAAAGAACTTCAAATTTTGATTCGTCTGACCACAGAACAGTTTTCCACTTTGCCACAGTCCATTTGAAATGAGCCTTGGCCCAGAGAAAACGCCTGCTTAGATATGGCATGTTTAGATATGGCTTCTTTTTTGACCTATAGAGTTTTAGCCGGCAACGGCGAATGGCACGGTGGATTGTGTTCACCAACAATGTTTTCTGGAAGTACTCCTGAGCCCATGTTGTGATTTCCATTACAGTAGCATTCCTGTATGTGATGCAGTGCCGTCTAAGGGCCCGAAGATCACGGGCATCCAGTATGGTTTTCCGGCCTTGACCCTTACGCACAGAGATTGTTCCAGATTCTCTGAATCTTTGGATGATATTATGCACTGTAGATGATAACTTCAAACTCTTTGCAATTTTTCTCTGAGAAACTCCTTTCTGATATTGCTCCACTATTTTTCGCCGCAGCATTGGGGGAATTGGTGATCCTCTGCCCATCTTGACTTCTGAGAGACACTGCCACTCTGAGAGGCTCTTTTTATACCCAGTCATGTTGCCAATTGACCTAATAAGTTGCAAATTGGTCCTCCAGCTGTTCCTTATATGTACATTTAACTTTTCCGGCCTCTTATTGCTACCTGTCCCAACTTTTTTGGAATGTGTAGCTCTCATGAAATCCAAAATGAGCCGATATTTGGCATGACATTTCAAAATGTCTCACTTTCAACATTTGATATGTTATCTATATTCTATTGTGAATAAAATATAAGTTTATGAGATTTGTAAATTATTGCATTACTTTTTTATTCACAATTTGTACAGTGTCCCAACTTTTTTGGAATCGGGTTTGTAGTTGTCATATTTATTTTTTCACATGAAAATGTTCGTTAGAAGTGTTTTAATCTAAATGAATGTCTTTTTATAGATATCTCCTGGAGCAGGACTTCCCTGGTATGCGGATTGGTCCAGAACCCACAACCGACTCCTTCATAGCAGTGATGCATGGCGACATGGAGGGACTAATACCAGGAAATGCACTGGTTGTGGATCCCAAAAAACCCTTTCGGAAACTCAATGCCTTTGGCAATGCCTTCCTTAACAGGTGGGATTAAAACAATGTTTTATTTTAGTTCTCGTGTTTATTGAAATGAGCATGGGCATGGGCATGTTACAAAATTAAAATATAGAGAGGGAATGAATCAAATTACGCTAGATTCAAAAGTTCGTCATACAATTTCTCAGTTTTAACACTTTTTATTATTAATTGTTTTTAGTGTCATAAGTAATTAAAGTTGTAAAGAAAATTATTAAATTTGGGTATTGTTAAGGAAAATTTACATTTATAAATTTAAAAAAATGCCAATAAATAATTACATTTCCTGTATATTCTATATTATTATTATTATTATTATTATTATTACAATGTTTTTATAGAAATTACAATTCAAATCTACATTACCAAATTTCAATGTGATCTCAGTAGTGGGGTATATTTTATGTAAGATTCTTAAGTGTATTTGTCTAACTTTATTGGGGATACAAAATTTGTATGGTAAGAGCCATGCTTTTTTCCAATTAATCTTTTCTACTAAAAAAATCCCAGGAGGGTGGTTCTTTTTCTTGACTGAAAAACATTTCTTATAGTTTTATTATTACATTTTGGGTCATAAACAGCTGCGGCTCATCTGTATGGGCAGGTGGGGCAGAGCCCCACCAAAATATTCATCCAAACATAGACCTCTATATACACTGAATTAAAAATAAATTATAAATGTGTTCAGCATTCTGCAACAAATATTTTTCGGATTTTCCTGACTATTTTAAGTCGTAAGGTGAGCAGGATATATTAAAATGTAGCGCATGGATTCGGCAGGCATGTATCATGATAGTAAGTGGGGCAGCCGGTCTCGTAGCCCTCCCTAGCTCTACAGCGCCCCACAAATTTCCAGTGTAAATCAAGCGGCAACCTTCCGGTCTCTCTCTTGAATCCATAGACCCCCAGTTTACAGCTTGGTACAAAAAGTGGTTTTGGATCTATATAGCTAATTTTGCCCATCATGACAACTGTGGGAATTTTTTTATGACTCATCCGTTTAAATTGTATTAAGCCTTAAAGTTCTGCATAATTAAGGGCGTGGCCACTTGAGTGACAGGTGGATTAGCGCTGCTGTCACTACTAGCTGCTTGTCTACTGTCTGTTAGACCACCCACGTCTCCGCTCATTTTTCCGTTATCCGGGTGACGCACAGTGACGCGGTGCCAAGATGGCAACGGCCGGATCCGGTCACTTTGGGTTTCAAAAATGCTTTTCAGAAACCTACGGGTGACGTCACGGACACTACGTCCATTGTTTTATACAGTCTGTGGTGTAAATCTGTGGTGAAAAATGGAACTGCAGCACACTCACATAGAGAGCCATTGGGGCAGATTTCATGGCTGTCCCGCTTATTTTCATGTTACACACACTTTACGTAACCTCGCTCCAAACCAAGACAATATCAGTCCGCTTCAGATATTTGTCTGCACCAGGGGTCCGTTCTTCGTACCTCGCTTAATACATCTGAGATGATTTGACAGATCCCAGATCTTCTAATCGTGATAACTGATCTCTGGCTACTTTGGTTCTTCAAACGAATTTGTGGATTGGATTAAAATATCTGGATTAATTTGTCTGAGATTACTGCGCGTTCCTGTGTTCCCTGAAGAGGGCAGATGTATCGATACTCCAAACCACGATCAGCAATGCAGCGATTGGCTGGCGTCAAGACAGCAACATAGTGACATCACATAATTAAAAAAGACACCTGGCGAAAAACTCAAAAAAAAAAAAAAAGACGAATTTCTGGACCTTATAAGGAAACAACATAAAAGTTATAATAGATAAATGGAATGTGCACTGTTTTTTTAAACATGATTCCCAATTATTTATATTCACGATTTTATAGTATTTGTACACCCTTTACATTTTTATTTCAATGTTGTAATTAGCAATTCATTAAATTTTTAATTCAGTTTGAAGCAAATTTGTTATGTGACAGCATTAATTAAAGTTTCTTAAGGGTCAAGATCAAGTTATCTGCATCTCCTGTGCCGCATCAAACCACTCCCATAATATCCGCCATCACTCAAATTAATGCACGGCTCAGATTAAATGTACAGCATGTGTGTAAGACTCCAATAAAATTATAAAGTAATTATTCCATCACAAATAAATCTCTCAATCAGGTGGCTGTGTCTATAGCATAATACACAACATTATAATATTATTTTCAAATACATTTTTATATTATTATTATTATTAAAAATTATTATTGCCCCTGGTTCAGTAAGGAACTCTTGTAATAAAAAAGTAGCAGTGGCTGGGACAGATTTAAGTATCACCTCAAGATGCAGTCTAATCCTGTTTACATGAAATAAGCCTGCTCCCGAGCAAGTTTAAGTTTACAGACCTGTTGCTATGACAGCAAGTCCAGGATGAGCTTCGAAGATCCAAACAATCTAAGATCATGCCAAATCATCAACAATCAAATCCAGCTAACTGAGTTAGCGACGTACGAAGAACGGACCCCAGGTTAGTAACTAGTTGGCATGTCTGTTCTTCCTATGTGGAGTAGCATATCAGATTGAGTATAAACCCTTTAGTTTAAACGTGCTCATGTGAATAGATTTTATATACCGTAGTTCTATGGAGCCGGATCAGCCTCAAAAATAATACATTTACAAAACAAAATTCATAAATGCACAGCACAATTCACATTTACAAAATCTGATTCGTAAATTCAAAACAAAATTCATAAACGCACAAGTAAAAGCATAAATATTTCCCCAAAAGCTCACACAAATGCATCTTACCTAAATAAATTAAAAATCTTTACACAAATATGTATATATCAAGTTCTTAAATTAATTTCCATCACACATTTATGAAAGATGTTACATGTATTTATGGATTGTTGAATCTGCATTTGCAAATCGTCACATGTGTGTGGACTGCTTTGCATTTGTGTGTGGTATTTTTGAGACCTTCCTGGCAGGTTAAGATTCATAAATATCTTTTTTTGGAGGATGTTCTGTTTAGCCAATCGCGGTGAGCTTTTAATCCACCAATCAAAACGCTCCTTACTGAACAGACTCAAGAAGCTCAATGCTGTGCTTGTACTGTGCATTGTTCCATGATCGGGTCCTTTATGTAAAGAAATTTTAATGGGTACTCTTTTTCTGGCACCTGATTACAATTTCTACAAAATCACATTATGATTTATATTGTTCGCACAAAATACAGCTACCCGGTTAGCCTGCTGTCTTAAACACCAAAGTTGCACATACCCTGTTTATTCAGATCAATCTGTAATGTTATTAAATAAGTGTTAAATGTCCAGATATTTCATTTAATAACAACAGTTATGTAATGTGTTCTGTTGTTGTTGTTGTTGTTAGTAGTAGTAGTATCAGGTTCGCAGTTACTTTTGACCAGGCATTAAAAACAGCTACCACCACCTGAGGGAGATTTCGAACACACACAGCAGAGAGATTTCAGCATGGAGGATAAAAACCAGAATACGATTAAGTAAAGTAGTTTTTTTTATCTGATGGCATTTTCTTATGATTAAAGGTTGTTTTAGTTAATGAAGTGTGCAGTTTGCAGTATTACAAAGTTGTTAGTCCATGCCAGCTTTATGCTGGAGAATGTAATGCTTCAACAACAAAAAATGTTTAACACATCAGATGAATGTGCAAATGAACAAATGAATGTGTTAATACACTGCAGAATGACAAGCGGGTAGAACAGATCATCATCACTCTGCCTGTCACTTTTGCAACACAAACCACTCAAAGCTGAAAGAAATTATGTCCAAATAGAGCTAGATAGAACCTACATTTGAAAAAAGATGTAGAAATTGCATTTTTAATGAAATAACTAGTGCACCGGTACTTTTAAAGCATAAAACATAATAGCAGATCATCCATGGCATTCCTAGCTGGTCGCGATGGTAACTTTAAAAACAAACTGTTTTTAAAATTACTTGATAGTTTATCATCGAAATCGTTGTTTTATTGATCGTTTATCGCCCATTCATCCTGTGATTACTAAAGTGTTCCTACAAACACCAGTTATAATATAAGAAAGCTGGCGTGGGCTAACAACTTTGTAACACTGCAAACTGCACACTTCATTAACTAAGAAATATCATAAGATAATGCCATCAGATAAAAAAATGACTTTACTTACTCGTTGAGTCTGGTTTTTATCCTCCATGCTGAAATCTCTCCGCTGTGCGTGTTCGAAATCTCCCTCAGGTGGTGGTAGCTGTTTTTAATGCCTGGTCAAAAGTAACTGCGAACCTGATACTACTACTAATAATAACAACAACAGAACACATTACATAATTGTTGTTAACAAATGAAATATCTGGACATTTAACACTTATTTAATAACATTACAGATTGATCTGAATAAACAGGGTATGTGCAACTTTGGTGTTTAAGACAGCAGGCTAACCGGGTAGCTGTATTTTGTGCGAACAATATAAATCATAATGTGATTTTGTAGAAATTGTAATCAGGTGCCAGAAAAAGAGTACCCATTAAAATGTCTTTACATAAAGGACCCGATCATGGAACAATGCACAGTACAAGCGCAGCACTGAGCTTCTTGAGTCTGTTCAGTAAGGAGCGTTTTGATTGGTGGATTAAAAGCTCACCGCGATTGGCTAAACAGAACATCCTCCAAAAAAAGATATTTATGAATCTTAACCTGCCAGGAAGGTCTCAAAAATACCACACACAAATGCAAAGCAGTCCACACACATGTGATGATTTGCAAATGCAGATTCAACAATCCATAAATACATGTAACATCTTTCATAAATGTGTGATGGAAATTAATTAAAGAACTTGATATATACATATTTGTGTAAAGATTTTTAATTTATTTAGGTAAGATGCATTTGTGTGAGCATTTGGGGAAATATTTATGCTTTTACTTGTGCATTTATGAATTGTGTTTTGAATTTACGAATCGAATTTTGTAAATGTGAATTGTGCTGCATTTATGAATTTTGTTTTGTAAATGTATTATTTTTGAGGCTGATCCGGCTCCATATAGTTCTGTTGTGTTTGTTTTATGTTTGTTCTGAGAATAGACATGACTTTTTTTTCCTCACTGTAATTCCTAGCTTATAATATTCTAAAACAACATTTGGAGGCAATAAATACATTAATGCAATTCTAAGATGGCATTCTATGCGTTTGTCATGTATACTAAAGTCTGTCAATCATCATTAGAGCGCCACCCTCAGGCTGAATAACGCAAGGACATTAGAATTCTGCCAAAAGTGTGTCTGATATGTTCAGCAATTAGGATAAGCTTACAAAATGTTTATCATAAACTAGCGCCAATACCTAGAATCTGCCCTACCTAAATTTATGGCCAGGAGCCTCTACTGGTCATAAATGCTCTTATCTTCAACTAAAAAAATTTTGGCTGGTGCCTCATTCCGCCTCTTGATTGAGTTTCCTCATGCTGTCTGATCCACTGACCTCCTGTCACATGATTAAGCCACAGACAAATCATACCATCAAGCTCATCAGCACATTAAGCAGGCTGTCATTCACAGTCTGAAAATTACACAACAATATAAGTGTGCATAGAGTGGCAGTCCTTTATGAAACATCCCTAAGGATGCAATCGCATGCATGTGATTATTTGTGCAGGTGGTCTGTGCTGCACGTAGTCTGAGGGTTTGGCAGGCTGCGCTGCTTGTTGTGCAAATCAGCAGAAAAACACTTGAGAAAATTGTCTCTTTGCCTTTTGCAATCGCAAAGCTTGAATATTTTTTTTAAAATGGTCTCATGCAATTCTGTCAGAAGACCTGCAACACACTTTTTAAGGAATAGTTCACCCATAAATGAAAGTACTGTCATCGTTTACTCACCCTCATGTCAGTCCAAACCTGTAAGACAAAATATCTTCTTTGTTTTCCACAGAAGAAAGGAACAACATGAGGTTGAGTAAATGGCTACAGAATTTTCATTTTTGGATGAAATTCCTCTTTAACATCTGAGGTTTTTCTGCAAAGAAGTGTTCTCTTCACAGTTTGGTACAAGGAGGTAGTAAACATGCTCATGAGGTATTACTTGTCATTGGCTGTGGTTTATGTAATTTGAAATGCTTGAGACAACTGCCCTGGTTTTCAGATATATTTTTAGATATGTATATAATTTATGAATGCACAAATAGCAGAAGCTCAGTGTACACAGTGCAAACTACTGCATTATAATTATACATCAAATAATTTGACAATACAAGCAAGACAGCTACAAATATGATTATTTTGTAATTAGATAATTTTTTTATTTTTGAGTAGTTTCTCATATTAAAAAAACTCTCCTGCTTAAAACATTCATATTTGGCCTAAACCGCTTGATATTGTGTACTAGTGTGTGGTCTGGTGCCAGATGTTCTATAAATGTACATGCTAGAATGTGCTCTTCAGTGCTTTTGAGTTGTTTGTGTCCAACATATTTTAATAGAAACTGTCAAAAGAAGAGTAAATGATGTTAGGAAAAAGTTTCCCTAGCCGGAGGACCTTAGTGATTCACTCCAAAACATGACACACTTTTTCTGGGCCTAGTTCACACACTATAAGCCACAAAAGCCATGCACAACATTTTGGCTTGTTTTTAAAGCATCTCAGGGCAGACATTTTTTTTTGTCAGGCTATGAAAATGTTATGTCTTACTTGCTTTTTATGTTTTACCATGTCCAACTACAGGCATAGATTGTAACAAAATAATGATTTATGGCACTCTTCACCATATATCTGTGCCAAGTTACTGCGACTTCACAGTTTTGGATATTTAGGACTTTTTAGTAGAGAGCTTGTTTTACTCCAGTGACACATGTATATTTTCACTTTAAAGCTCAAATCAAGAATGAAGCTTAAAAGTGTAGAAAGTGGGATGAAGTAAGATGGCAGTGTCCTTGAGTGTGACTCCTGTTTGTTTGGGTTGGCCTTCAGGTTTGTGTGTGCCCAGCTGCCCAATCCTGTTCTGGAGAGCATCAGTGTGATTGACACTCCAGGAATCCTGAGCGGAGAGAAACAAAGGATCAGCAGAGGTAACCGACTGCCAAAATGCATAAACACATATGTGCAGGAGCTATTGTATATACACTACTGTTTAAAAGTTTGGGGTCGGTATGCTTTTTTAATGTTTTTGAAAGAAGTCTCTTATAGTCACCAAGGCTGCATTTATTTGATTAAAAATACAGTATAACAAAATATTGTGATGGCAAAGCTTTTAATGGCAGCGTCATGAGTCTTCAGTGTCACATGATCCTTCAGAAATCATTCTAATATGCTGATTTGGTGCTCAAGAAATATTTCCTATTATTATCAATGTTGAAAGTAAGTTGCTTAATATTTTTGTGGAATTTTTTTTAGATATTAAGACAGTAGATATTTTTTTCAGGATTCTTTGATGAATAGAATGTTCAAAAGTACAACATTCATTTGAAATAGAAATCTTTTGTAACCATGTAAAAGTCTTTAGATCAATTTAACGTGTCCTTGCTGAATATAAGTATTTAAAAAGAATCTTACTGACTCCAAACCTTTGAACCGCAGTGGACATGATATGAGATGCATATGAAGTTTCTTCTTGTCTTCCCCAAAACGTCTCAAATCTAATTATCTAATCTAATCTAAGTAGGATTTGCCAAACCTTTATTTCATTATACATGTTTGTCCTGTTTTGTTTTTTTAACTTGTAATGTTTTGCAGGAAATAATCAAATATTAAGGGTTGGAGGTATAAAGTTTCTCATTTTACACATTAGCATAACTAGATTTAATGGTTTATTATTGTTTTGTTTGGTTATACCAGTCCTACAATGTTTTCAAAGTACAACAGGTTATCAAATGATCTCAAATTTCAAATTTGAATACTAGTGCTTATTCCCTGTGTCGTCAACTGAAAAAGATTTTCCTTGGGAAATTCTAACCACAAGACTTTTTGATTATAATTTTTTCAGTATTTGTCTTCATGATTTTTTTTTTATAAAGTAATCGCATGCGATGGTGTATTGTGTAACTGAAGTTTCAATCTGTTTTTAATTGTGATGTGTTGTAAGTTTTAGAACATGGTGAGATCAGGTTTTATCAAGATGAAGGGTGTTGTTTTTTGGCTTGTAAACTATAAGGACAGATACAAAAGTCAATACTGTGGGGCCTGGTGTGAAAAATTGTTGATAAACATAATAGACAAACAAACAATAGTTTTGCACCAAATGTGTATATATATATATATATATATATATATATATATATATATATATATATATATATATATATATATATATATATATATATCTCTCCACAGCTATATCTACACTACCAGTAAAAAGTTTGGAAACTGTACTATTTTGATTGTTTTTGAAAGAAGTCTCTTCTGCTCACTAAGGCTGCATTTATTTGATCCAAAATACAGCAAAAACAGTATTATTGTGAAATATTTTTACAATTTAAAATAACTTTTTTTCTATTTGAATATATTTTAAAATGCAGTTTATTTAATTTTCAGCATCATTACTCCAGTCTTCAGCATCACATGATCCTTCAGAAATCATTCTAATATGCTGATTTGCTGCTCAAGAAACATTTATTATTATTATCAATGTTGAAAACAGTTCTGTACAATTTTTTTTTTTTTATTATTATTTAATGAATAGAAAGTTCAAAAGAACAGCATTTATCTGAAATATAAAGCTTTTGCAACATTATAAATGTATATACTGTCACTTGATCAATTTAATGCATCCTTGCTGAATAAATGTATTAATTTCTTTAAGTTCTTTCCCAAAAAATTAAATGAATAAAAAATTCTTAAAATGGTTAGCATAAAATAAGCATAAGGAATGCTGAAAGATGCATTACAACTTACCAAAATGAATCCAGTCTCATGTAATCGCTCAATCAGTGTTTCAGCCAGGGAAAGATGTCAATAAGACAGCTTGTAGGTTATACAATGTCACTTAACATTACATTTACCTCAAGCAAGCTATTAAATATTCATAAACTCGTTAGTTAGCTAGAAAAAATTGCTCTAGAGAAGAGCATTTTGTTAAATATATGCACTGTATTACATATTCATCATATTTTTACTTAACCTGTTAGGGATGTCTTCATTATTTAATATACGTTTGAATACATTTGTCATGAAAACAAGTTATTACAGTTTATTGTCTTTTAAGTGTTTATATTTCACCAACTGAAGTAGAAACAATTCGGCTATTAAAAATTGATATAAAAATTTGCAATTTAAATGTTTGATTAATTAATTGATTATGAATTTACCATTTATTTTCAGTTTAGGTTTTGTAGTTCATCCTGAATTTTCGGTTTCGGCCCAGAATGTTCATTTCAGTATGTCTCTATAATAAATGTTGTGACATTTCAGTGATATAAAGTTGCTATACAGTAACTTCTAGTTGAATTTCTGTACAGATGGCCTTGTAACAATATACGTTTAACACCATGGTTACCTCATTGCTCATTCAGAAAACTCCAATGAAGCTGAGCGGCCATAGTATTACCGCTGGGCTTCCTGGCATCAGCACTTTTTTTATTTTACCCAGTCACTCCCTCCCACCACACTGAGCCTCACAGACCGAACTGATACGGCCAGAGGATTTCAGCCACTCATGTTTCTGAGGCCAGAGCCAAGAGCTGGGCTCCCCAAGGTCATTTCAGATATGATTTCAAAGAACAAATATTTAGCAGCTCACATTTGCACAGAAAATAGCAAATGTAGGTTTCAAGGTAGGCACTTTAATTTGACATTGAAATTAGTCGTCATCTGATACTTGAGCCTCTCTAAAACGTACTTACAGTAGTATGCTACAATGTTGTCATATTACATTTGGCGTACAGCAATCATCTGTTTGTGTAAAAAAAAATCTTAACTTTTAGTTGATCAAATGATGAGTCAATAAAAATGTGATGTTAATAGTTTACTGGAAAAGGAAGATCAAGCACATTGCATTGTGGGATACAGTGACCCATGTAGTGTGCTTTGGTTGAATACTGCACATATTCAGCATATTTACTCCAGATATCTCATCTATACACATACATTTTCAATAAGTTTGGGGTCAGTAAGATTTTTTATTTGAGAAATTTCATAATTTTATTCAATAAGAATGCTTTAAATTAAAACAGTAAACAATTTTTATAATTTTATAAAAGATCAAATAAATGCCATTCTTTTGAACTTTTTATTCATCAAAGAATCCTGAAAAAAACAATGTATCATGGTTTCCACTGTTTTCAACAGTAAAGGTGCAATATGTAAGATTTTTGCAGTAAAATATCCAAAAACCACTAGGCCAATGTTATATATTTTGTTCAGTTGAGTACTTACAATATCACAACTGTTTCCAACTATTTGTAAATCGTGAGAAAATTGCAATTTTAACAAAGGAACCGGGATGTGTGAGGGAGTCGCCTGTCAATGGCGTCATATCCGCGTTACCCTCGGTTTTCCGCTTTTACTGCCGTAGAAACCATGGCAACAGACGTGGAAAACTGCATAACGTCTAGCGCTGTTGTAGTTTCGTTCAAACATTATGGACCATGGCAAGCAGACTTTGGAACAAAATGAGAAATCAAAAGAGGACCAGTATCGACGTGGCGTTTTCGAGATGGCGAGAGCTTCGCAACAAACTTCGACTTGAGAGAGATGCCGTTCTTGCATGTGCTTTATTAGACAGGTGAGCAAATTTACATAAAACGAATCAATGATGTTCTAATGTTGATGTAGCTTACTGCTAGTCTCATACAGCCAACAAACTAACACACAGAATAACATTATAACTTTCAACACACTCAAATGCAGTTTAGATAGTGTAGACCAAGTGAAACAGCTTTGAGTTTCCTCACAATTTTAATTCGTCAAATAAACTGACCTGTATGAGTAGTAATTCAGCACTTGCGGGTAGTTCGGTAGAATGAAATGTCCTCATTTCTTTATATCCCCCGGGACTCGCGTGTGGCGCTGATATCTCTCTCTTATTAGTAATCACGCCCTGCTTCATATCACAGTCATGTTAAAAAACATGAATGCATTCACTCATCCATAAACATTATTAGATCCATCGGTATGACGACAAGTTCCATGATTCCACGCTCATTCACTGCGTCATCAATCTACACCTGTGTTATTGTTTTGAAGAGGTTAACGACCCTTAGCGGCAAAAAAATACATAGTGTAGCTTTAATAGTAATAAGTAATATTTCTTGAGTATCAAATCAGCATATTATAATTTCTGAAGGATCATGTGACACTGATGACTGGAGTAATGATGCTGAAAATTCAGCTTTGCCATCACAGGAATAGATCACTTTTTAAAATATATTAAAATAGAAAACAGTTATTTATAATATAATAATATTTTACAATATTACTGTTTTACTGTGTTTTTGATACAGCAGTGATGAGCATAAGACTTCTTATTCACAGTGTTTACACTAAGTTGACAAATGCTGTACAGTCTTTTTCAGGGAAACAGGGAAAAGTATTTTAACATCAAAATAATTATATTTCTGTTGTTGTTTAAAAAATAACAGCACTAGAAGGGTTTTAAATTGACCGATAATGACTTTGGTGTGTGCTAGTCTGTGTAGCTCTGGCTTTAAAGAGCTATTGATTTGCAGTGAACACGTTATTTGTGAGCTTTTAAAGTTTCCATTGAATTGTGGATTGAGTCATTTGGAATGTTCTCACACATGAGTGCATGTGATAAGAACGAGCAGTTTTTAAATTGGTAACTAATGGCACCTTCACACCGAACTGCATTACTACATTCACCTTTTTTTTTTTTTTTTTTAAATTTGTTACATAACTTAGATTGGCCTAATTTGACACCAGAAAGTAAGACTGAATGCCTCTTGACTAACTGCTAGTGGTTCAAACTAGATCTTAAGACATTGTCTTAACATAAGGGCTATGTTTATGCAACTGTTCAGAAAATTTTGACTAAACTGCTCGATTCATATGGATTAGTTTTACGATCTCTTTAAGAACTTAGGTAGTTGCGTAGCTGTCAATGGAGGGACAGAAAGCTCTCGGATTTCATTAAAATATCTTAAAGCTGCAGTCTGTAAGTTTTGCCTCTGTGTCGCCATCTCTGTTTGAAACCTGCAATTGCTGTTATTTGCGGAGTTATCATGTGTAAGTGAGTTGTGCGTTGGCGCGGCTCCTCAGCGCGGATGAATCTAATGTTTTGATGAGTATGTGCGGCTTGCTGTCAGTCACCGCACCGGTGTGGATACTGTACTTCAGAATCACAGATTCTACGTCTTGGAGTATAACCTAAATAAGAATTTTCACCGGAAAATGTAATCTGAACAAGTAACAAGTCTGCCACTTTTGGGAACAAAACATTACAATAAATCGTGCTACCAACGGTGATTAATTCTAACGATCGCTAGTATAACATCAAACCGTGCAAATTATTATTATTGTAATACTTTGTTCTCAAATTGTTAATGTTAACAGCATTAGCATTGCGTGACTACGTGTATTTAGCGTTTATTAGCGTTACCTGTGGATTTCAATTTCCGTACAGTCTAATCTTTTGCTTTTGACTACGGGTGAATCTCCAGTTGTCACTGATGATTGTCATTTGAGCCTTTCTGGATTACAATCCGCCATCAAAATGATAAGTTTAATTACTCCAGCTGCTGTGAGAAAAGGCTATAAATGATCCGCTGAAGAACATGCTCCTCACGTGCGTTACTACTACTAGCCGGACTTTCTTCATCTATAGAGACGTGACGTAATGACGCAAAGACATGCTTGAATTTCCCGCGGAAATCCACCATACCACTCTAATTATAACACATCATTACACGCTTACCATTGTGAATGGGGCTAAGGTAAGGAGATAGTTTTGTGTACTTGCTCAAATTGATTTTGGATCATTTTTAACCAAAAAAAGTTACGGACTGCAGCTTTAATTTGTCTTTTGAAGATGAATGAAAGTCTTACGGGTTTGGAATGACATTAGGGTGAGTAATTGATGTCATTTTTTTTTTTTTCATTTTTGGAACTAACCCTTTAAAGAATCAGAGTCAGAACCAGATTTGTTAAATTAGCATCCCTACGGTCTTCTTTTTTTCTCTCCAGAAGTCTCATTTACACGTCAGTGTGATGGTTGTATTTAGCAGGACGTAATGAGAAAATGTCTGTCATGTGCCCTCTGTTCTTTGATTATGTCAAGCATGACTGTGGAATTTCACCAGCAGTCACATAAGATGACAGGGAGGAACGTTCTCTCATATTCATGACTACAGGCAGCTCATTTCGCTTCTTCCAGTAGACAGTGGTTCATATGCACTCAATTAAATCAGTAAGCCAAGATGTCTGTTGTTCCTGAATTGCCAGTGTGCTCTGTGAGATTTGTTTGTATGGAGCATTCGGCCAGGTGTTTTCAGCCAGGTGCATGTGTTTGTTTATACTCACTGTGTGTGTCTGTAATTATCTGCTCTTATTGTCTTTCTACTCAGCCTTCGTCCCAGACGGCACACCCACATCATTTGATGCATATTGCAAACATACACAACATAAAAACTGGCTGAAACTGTCCAGTCTGATTGGCTTTCTTGCACTCAGTTCTGTAGTGTTTATAAAAAGCTTTACAGAAAACATACAGTGGGTCCCAAGAGTCTGAGACCACATTTAAAGTCTGGGATTCAAGATCAGATTTCAATCTGGAAATGAAGTTTAGGATTTTGAAATATTTAACATGACGACAAACTAAATTTTGATACAAAAATGAAAAAAGAAACATAATAAGATTCAACACTAATTAATAAAATGGGCAATTTATAATTAACCTACTTACTTTTTCAGTTTGACTTATGCTATTATTATAATTTGTAATACGAAAAATGTTTTAACAGAAAAATGAACAGAAAAAGCATTTTCACTTATGCTTCTTACACTTATTACATCTTAAGACTTTTGGCATTGTACATGTAGAGAAACATTTACATACACTGCTAAAGTATTTTTTTTAAGTCTCTTATGCTCACCAAGGCTGTATTTATTACAGTAAATACAGTAATATTGTGAAATATTACTACAAATTAAAATAACTCTTTTCAATTTTATTATGTTTTGTAATAAAATGTAATTTATTCCAGGCATTTTCAGCATCATTATTCCATTCTTCAGTGTCACATGGTCCTTCAAAAATCATTCTAATATGCTGATTTGCTGCTCAAGAAACATCTTTTATTATTTTAATTGAAAGTTCAAAAGACCTATTTCTTTAAAATAGACATTTTTGTAACTATGTAAGTCTTTACTGCCACTTTTGATCAATTTAATGCATTCCTGCTGAATAAAAGTATCAATTTCTTAAAAAAAAAAAAAAAAAAACTTTAAAAAAGATAAACTCAGCCTTTGCCTGACAGTACCTACATGTATCACTGTCAGAGTAACCTGACCGATCTAAAGCTGTAGTGTATAGAGCACCAGCACTGAAAGATGCTTCCTCACCCAGATCACTCCATTTATAACGTCTGGACAGTTCTGACACCCATCAGCACTTTTTCATGCATCCATTACCAGAATGGCATCTTAGAGGAAGAATTATAAACTTTGTCTGACATACATCGACACAGCATATTTGCAATATAGCCTTGAGAGCTTTTTTTGCTTTTATTGCATACTAGCATTAAAATATTTAATATTCTTTAAATTGGTATTTTATAAAGCAGATTAATTAAATGCTATCTCACAGCAAGAAGGTATATGTCTTTCTGTCTATTCTTTGTGTGTGTATATATATATATATATATATATATATATATATATATATATATATAATATTTATTACACACACACACAAGTTTTGGGACTTTATTATTCTTAATCCGTATTCTTAATCCGTAGGGTTTAATATGGAGTTGGCCCACCCTTTGCAGCTATAACAGTTTCAACTCTTCTGGGAAGGCTTTCCACAAGGTTTAGGAGTGTGTTTATGGGAATTTTTGACCATTCTTCTAGAAGCGCATTTGTGAGGTCAGGCACTGATGTTGGACGAGAAGGCCTGGCTTGCAGTCTCCGCTCTAATTCATCCCAAAGGTGTTTTATCGGGTTGAGGTCAGGACTCTGTGCAGGCCAGTCAAGTTCCTCCACACCAAACTCGCTCATCCATGTCTTTATGGACCTTGCTTTGTGCACTGGTGCGCAGTCATGTTGGAACAGGAAGGGGCCATCCCCAAACTATTCCCAGAAAGTTTGGAGCATGAAATTGTCCAAAATGTCTTGGTATGCTGAAGCATTAAGAGTTCCTTTCACTGGAACTAAGGGGCCAAGCCCAACCCCTGAAAAACAACCCCACACCATAATCCCCCCTCCACCAAACTTTACACTTGGCACAATGCAGTCAGGCAAGTACCGTTCTGCTGGCAACCGCCAATTCCAGACTCGTCCATCGGATTGCCAGACAGAGAAGTGTGATCCGTCACTCCAGAGAACACGTCTCCACTGCTTTAGAGTCCAGTGGTGGCGTGCTTTACACTGCATCCGACGCTTTGCATTGCACTTGGTGATGTAAGGCTTGGATGCAGCTGCTTGCTACGCTGAGAGCTGAAGCTCTCCACGCACTGTTCTTGAGCTAATCTGAAGGCCACACGAAGTTTGGAGGTCTGTAGCTATTGACTCTGCAGAAAGTTGGTGACTTCTGCGCACTGTGCGCCTCAGCATGCGCTGACCCCGCTCTGTGATTTCTACGATTTCTATGTTTGTAGAAGCAGTCTGCATGCCTAGGTGCTTGATTTTATACACCTGTGGCCATGGAAGTGATTGGAACACATGAATTCAATGATTTGGAGGGGTGTCCCAATACTTTTGGCTATTCTAACTTTTTTTTTTTTGTAATTGGGCCCATATGATCCAAGTTACTCCATTGCATAGAGAGTCATTAGTAGAGAATGGCCATTAAAGCTTTATCATTCAACTTTTCATCGCTGTAATACTGTAGGACCCCTTATCCCTTTCTCCCTCTCTTCTACTTCTACTCCAAGTGTTTGGCAGTGCAGCGTGTTTCTGAGCGTGCAGCTGTAAGGTTCTATTGACCGCGTGCCAGCACTGCTCCCAAGAGCAGCTTTATCATTCCCAGCTCTCCTCTACCTCCACCACAGTCAGGTGCTGTGAAATAGACCTTATTTCCTTCAGGAAATACTTCCTGCCAAATCCAATCACTAGAGTGGTTCTGTTGTATTATATGTTCAGCTGACTGCATAACAGATGAGAGTGGCTGCGGTGTAGGTTTGTAGATACGCAGTAGTCACTTAAATTGCTCTGTTTGTGGTTAAGGTTCATTTAATGGCTTTAGTGTTGTAGTAGAATGCTGTGTTAAATAATGCCTTGGCTCTGAACCACACAGAGCTCAAAACCACGCACCTAATGCTGTTTGTCTTTAATTAGAAAAAGGTTAGGGCTCAGATTGCAACAGTATGTGAAACACCTTGTAGCCTACATTGAAATTAAAAAGTCTTAATTGATAGTAGTTTGACAAGCATTTTTAAATCCTATTGACTTAATTATTGAATGATGAAAATTCTGCATTAATCTTGCTGTGAATATGTTCTGATCATTTAGTGGCATCAGACTTGGTGTAGTCTGATTCACAAACAAATTATTCTTATGAGATGGTTATTTTCAGTGAATCAGTAACATCCAGCACAACAAATAGAGTTTAAATCATAAACAAATGATTCTTATGACCTTGTTCATTTCATTGAATCAATAACATCCGGCACCAACTGTTATCTGATTCATAAACAAATTACTCTTATCAGCAGGTTCTTTTCAGTGAACCAGTAACACCCAGCACAACAAGTGTAGTCTGATTCCTGGACAAATCAGTTGGATCTTAAAGGGTACATAACACACACAGTTTCTGCCAGTCTCATGTTAATCTTGAGTACCTACAGAGTAGTATTGCATCCTTCATATCTCCGAAGAGTCTTTAGTTTCATCATATTTATAAAAGACAGATACGCTGTACAGATTCTTTCCGAAAACAGCCGAGCTCGTGCAGGCATGCAGTGGGCGGAGTCACGAGCACACACATACACACACACACACACAATACATCATGCCATTATCCCTGGATAACTTTTGATTCACTATACGTTCATGTTTACATTTATATGCACTTACGCGCCGATTGCCAACAAAACACAGACATTTGATGCAGTTTCACTCACCGCCTGCGGTTTTGACTCGTGACCAGGATCAAACAAACACACTTGCAGAACTCTGATGCTGCGCCGCAAAAACAAACTGCATCCACTGTTTCCTTAACGCTGGGTTATTTGGGAAACTGAACAAGGTTATCTTTTCCTCACAATCAGAAATACACTTCTTTAGTGACATTGTTGATTTTCGTGGTCTAAAAACAAAATGACAGCACTGCCGACAGCTTCCGTAACCTGAACGAAACTCATTGATGGGCGAGCTCTTGCTCTCGCTCTGGTTGATGTGCGCACGCGCTCATCCGGGAGAAGTGCCCATACGAGGAATTCCGCCCTTTATGAAGTCATACAGGGCCATACTCGAAAAAAACTTTCCGAAACTTATTCGAATCCTGAAGGAGTGTATTTGGCACAGAAATACTCTGTTATATGTCCAACTCGTTTTTTTTTTTGTTTTTTTTTTTCAATTTTGGCAGTTTAGCATGAGAATCCAACTCTTTAACTGTGTAAATAAGTCAGAATGCATGAAATAGCATTAGACTAAGAAATCATTAGTTTCGGTGATGACATTGTCTATTGAAATTATGATTGTTGTTTTGATTGTGCATGTTATATCATTAACATATTTTTTTTAGAATTTTCATCAGTTCAGGATGTTGCAGTTTAGAAATGCAGCACAACCAAAACCATTTTCTTTTATTTCTTTTTTTCCCCCATGTCTTTTGATGATTATTATTTTTTTTTTTTATGTTCATTCCAGACTGTCTTTCTCTTTCTAGTGCCATGAACTATCTAAACTTTCACTTTTGTCATTCAAGGAAGAATTTGAGACATTTCTAATTAAGTCTATCCTTTTTTTTCCTGTGTTACAGCAAGTTGACATCTCTGTATCTTTTTCTTCCCATGAACAGTTGCTACAGAAGATGGCTTTGGTTATAGCTGCCTGCATAAATGTCCGTACGGAGGTATTGTAGATATTGCCAAACTACTGTTAACACCTGCAGCTTATTACGCCAATGAAGTTCCAGCACCGCTCGCCTCCAGACGTGCTGTAAAATCACAGGGCCTCCTGATATTAACACTCAGATCTGTCCCTCTTCCAATAATATAATCACAGCTGTAATGCCAAGCCCAGTTTTACCGCTGTTATTGTCCTGCTCTCAATGGCACTGTCTCATGTGTCCGTTACTGTAGATGTTGTCTTTCTTAGATCTTTGAGTTTGCTAGTCTCAGTCTGAAGTTACAACAATACTGGATAGAGATCTATAAGTTTGTTGAAAAGACAAACCACACTATTGCAGGTGACAATAAAGCCTCTCCATGTGAAACTGCCAAATCGGAAGGGATGGTCCACCCCATTCCTGTAGGCATGGGATCTTCCTTTGGAAGAAATGGTTATGTCGGCCATATTCCATGTCACTGATTTGAAATATTAACACACTAATTCCTCGCCAACTTTGAAATATACTCCTTTTCTATTAAGGTTGTGCCAAAACCCTTTGGGTATAAATGTAGTGCAAGTGACGGTGTAACTTGCGCTAAGCTGGATGATGTTACAGAAAATATACGTCAGAACAAAAACAATGACAGATTGACCTAACTCAACAGCAGAGCTTGGTCAGAATCATCATCGCCTTTCAACTTAACATTCCAGGGTGGAATATATTACAAAAACATTCATATTGTTTTCCCAACATGTGTGTCCTAAATGGTAATTATTGAAATAGCAGAGCCAAAAACTTAAAATATAAAAATAAAAGCTAATTTTATACTATAGTATATTAATATTAAAAAATGTATACTATTATTAAGAATATTTAAATGATTTATATAATATTATAGTATGTTTTAATATTTTCAGTAAGCTTTTATTTTATATTTTAAGGTTTCATTTTAGTTTGTCATTTTTTCTTTTTATTAGTTTTTTTAATTGTTTCTACATAGCTTAATTTTTGTATTTCAGTTTTAGCTTGTAGCATAGAGGTGGATCGAGGGGACAAAAATAGAATTTTTTTTCCAGTTTGAGTATTATCTTTTCAAGGTTTTTCTGCTGTCAGTGTAGCAATATTATGATTTTCTTGTCACTAGCACACAGTGTCCTAACCGGTTGCAAGAGGATAGTAATTTGTCTGTCACCACTAAAAGCAAATACTGTGCAATAACAATCTCCTGTTGAGGCTGAATAGGACACAATGGCGTGGTTTCTGATTTATTTTAACTGTATTGAATTGACATAACCTCTTTTTTTAGTCATCAAATCGTCCTAGAATTAAGTCTTTTTTATCCTCTGTTGCATTGAAGCAATGGAAATGGATTTGGAGATATCGTATAGTGCATTAAAAGACTAATTAGACTGTAGCATTGTTTCATTTGAAGGATTCTGACCCCTTTCAAAATCTCAGCAGCTAGGAAGTTGAACACGCAGTCACCCAGATAATGTAAAAGCTAGTTTTACACTCCTCCATAAGAGTCTGCAGCTTCTTAAAATGAGAGCCAGACTTAAAAAGGGTCATTCTGAATCATACAGATGGGCTTTTGCCATAAACATCTTCAGTACTTGATGTAGACTTTACTTAGAAGTATGTACAAATGCCTGAAAATTTAGTATTTTACATTGTCTTGAAAAAATACTGTATATAATGTGGATATTATTATTATTATTATTTAGACTAAATATGAAAGGCATTTGCTAATATTGCTTAATGCATCTAAATGCATAATCTACTTAAAATATTTCCAAAATATTCTACATAATGCAGCTTTGGTTTAAAATGAATTATCATCTTGCTGTCCTCTTGAATGGTGGACTTGCTGTTTGACTCGCTGCATCCCCAGAGAGGGGGGGGGGGGGGTGAAGTTGAGCTGCAGAAGCCATTAACTAGCAGACATTAGATCATAAAAACCACAACAGGCCTGAGCATTTTAACGATACTTGGAAAAGAGTCAACATTTTCTAGCGTCTAACAAGGTCATTTTGCCCGTTCTGATTGGCCGGCTGCCTCTCCGCTCTCATGCGAGCATCCATGCGGTGCGAAAGCTTTGTGAACCATAAATACTGGACAGGGTATCAATCTCTTTTCCAATCTCTCCTTCAGGCTATGACTTCGCTGCGGTGTTAGAGTGGTTCGCCGAGCGCGTGGACCGCATCATCCTGCTGTTCGACGCCCACAAGCTGGACATCTCGGACGAGTTCTCAGAGGTCATCAAGGCCCTCAAGAACCACGAGGACAAGATCCGTGTGGTGCTCAACAAGGCCGACCAGATCGAGACGCAGCAGTTGATGCGCGTCTACGGCGCCCTCATGTGGTCGCTGGGGAAGATCGTCAACACACCTGAGGTGATTCGTGTCTACATAGGCTCCTTTTGGTCACATCCATTGCTGATTCCAGACAATCGCAAGTTGTTTGAGGCGGAAGAGCAAGACCTGTTCAAGGATATCCAATCGCTGCCCCGCAATGCCGCTCTTCGCAAGCTCAACGATCTGATCAAGAGAGCTCGTCTTGCTAAGGTAAACTTCTTTTACTTGAACCTATGAAGTTTGTCATGTAATCCAGCAAAGAAATAACCCACCTAAGGTTTTATCTAAGCAAGACACTGAAATTTGCATTTAAACATTGATAAAAGCATTATAATATGACCATTAGTATTTTCTAGAAATTACTTGATAAAGCCATTTACTCATCTGCACTCCAAACCCATTAGCTGTTATTTTTCTTTAGAGCTCAAAGAATACATTTGAAGAATCTTTTTATGCAGCTATTTTTCATACAATAGTTTCAATAGTGACCATGGCTATGAAAAAAAACTGCACAGCACTGTGAACTCTTCTTGTATATGGGAAGATTCTCCTGTTGTGTTCAACAGAAAAAATAACAGCATTTGGAATGTTAGACAATAATGTCAGAATGTTCATTTTTGGATGAACTAATCCAAACCACCACTGAAACCAAAAGCTGGATATGGCTAACAAACTGCTCAAAGTTTGGCAAGGAAATGTTGTCTGAACAAAAACAAGAGTCTAAGTCTCAGCGCTTATGCTTTTATATGTTGATGTTCAAAGGGAAAATATTTGGTGTGTGTGATTCAGAATAAAAGGTCTGTTTCTCCATTTATTCAGTTGACATGTTGCTGTTCCAACATGTTTTTGATGTGGTCTAGCATATAGCTCTAATGTAAAAGTAATAGCAGTTGTATACATGCACTTTGTGTTTACGGGCATTTTGTCTGTCTGATCTTGCAGACTTTGCACAGTAATAAGGCCGTTTTCCAAACTGTACAGTCTGCTGATGTGGCTTCTCGATGTTTGGCTACATTTTTGAACAAGACTGAACTCAGAGTCATAAAAGATACTGGTTGTGCAGGAAATCAGCTACATCTGAAAAAACAAGACCAGAAAATGCAAAGAAAGTCCTTGACTTTGACTCAGGGGTCAGTGATTAGTTGGGGATTGTTAGATGTGCTGAAAGATACTGAGGGATCATGAGTCAAAATGTCATTCCCCACAAAGACATGATTATAAATGCCCTTGAGTGATTTAACAGTTGTCCTTGCTTTAACTACAAATTATAACATAGCACATTCATCTAAAGGAAGTTAACTCAAAAATGACAATACCGTAATCATTTACTCATCGTCATGTTGTTCCAAACCCGTGTGACTTTTTCTCTTCAAAAGGAACACAAAAGATAGACTTATGTTTTTATAATCTTTTGTCTGCTGCTGTAATGGGCAGATTCCACAGTAAAACAGTTTTTAGCAGTTTTTTGCAGCTGGGTAGTCAAACATAAAGCTTTCATTTAAAAGGAAACTGAAACTCTCTTATGTTGGTTAATTTACGTCTGAAATCCTTTATTATCCCCATCAGTACAAATGTTGCTCAAAACACAAGGGCTGGGCCAAAGAGACCCGCTCTGGCAGAGGAAATGTTGGGGACTGTCAGTACTAGTCACTTATCAAACCCAATTTAGATCTCCAGGTCCAGCCGGATGCATTAAAAAATACATTTAAGTTCTCTCCCTGTCCCTCACCCTGATCATACAGATGTGCTTCCCCTCCTGTCATCATTTATACAGTCACCTTCCTTCCACACAGGGGCCAGACGCCTCTCTGCCGCACCTGACGATTTATTTAGTAGCTTGTGTATTCTTGCTACTATTCCGCCTCATAAAGAATGTTTTAACACATGTTTGGGCTAAATACAGTGGGCAAACATACAGCTACATATTCTTTCATATATACAGTCAAACCAAAAATTATTCAGACACCAGATATAATTTTTTACTAGTGGGTGCAGGACACTATAGTTCATTTATGTAAGTGAGGATAGCAAAATAAAGTAAACTGTGACATATTATACCCATAAAATTCTTCATACAGTGGGCTACCAGTAAAATTTATGATAATTTGGGACCAAAATTACTTTGATTTGACCATGTTTTGCTTAAGTGTTTTTTCTTTAATTGCTAATGTGACCTTTCACACCACAGACTGAACAAAATGAAGCATTGCTTGGTCATTGGTGGACCTAAATTGGTATTACCTAATTGTGTACTTAAATTTAACAGCTGATTGGGTGATTGTAATCCATTACATACCTTTCTATCAAAGTTATCTGACATTTATCAAGATGAATTTGTTCTGACAGAGTAACTCTGAGTTCTTGTCATATTTTATTACCATTTTCTAAACTATAGCGAATAAACTGTGATAATGTGAAAAAAATGTTGAAGGTGTCTGAAAAGGCTATACAATCTAATGAAGCCATTTAAAAATATGTTCGGGTCATTTTTCAGACCAAAATCAAGAAGAAAATTTAAGCCTGTTTTAGTAATATTTGGATTGACCATTCACAGTCATTTTGAATTTGAGGTTGATTTAGCTGTATTTAAGGGCTGTTTTTGTTACTATAAAAGATAAAGGAAAACTAATGTTTTAATATTAAGAATTTTCCATGATAATTAACCACATTCCACATACAAAAATAATTACAGAATGTCATCATGAATCATGTATTCCAGAGAACAAGTATTATTGTGTAAAAATGTTAATTACCTTGAAAATGTCACAATAAAAAAACAGGTTTCAGTTTCCTAATGCTATTTATGAAATAAGGATTTTTTTATTATACAGTAGGTTATTTTGAGTGACTCAAATGTTTCAGTCAGTTATATTTTATGCTTTTTATTAGTGTGAAATACAAACCAGACATGCTCTTTGTAACTGTAGTCTACTGATGCTTGCTTTATAAACTTACAAGGAGCTTTGTTTTGTGCTCTCACAGGTCCATGCATACATCATTAGCTCCTTGAAGAAAGAAATGCCCACAGTCTTTGGGAAGGACAACAAAAAGAAGGAGCTGATTAACAGCTTGGGCGAGATCTACAGCCGCATTGAGAGGGAACACCAGATTTCCCCGGGAGACTTCCCTAATCTTAAGAAAATGCAGGTAAGGTCAATTTAAACAACAGAGACTGATTCAAGAATGCTTTTAAAAAAAGACTTTAAAAGGTCTTTCTCTAGAGTCACATTGAAAAGCAGCATTACTTTTCTCACATTATTTCATTAAGTCCATGTGACTTTTTTAATAAACAAAATCACTTGAGTAAGAATGTTGTTTATATAATTGTTTCTTTTATAAAAAAGTTCTACAAACAAATGAATATTGAGTAATTTGGCCAGTTAGTTTGTATGTTTCTCTCTGCCAACACAAAACTATTTCCAAAAAAAGCCAAAGCATCAAGATTTTCATATTGCCAAGCAGCAACAGCCTGTCTGAAACAGACTATGTGAGGGGAGTGGAGATATTTTACCCTAGAAACATCAACAGATGTTGACAGGATCTTTTGTTGCATCCTACAATTGTTTCTTACTTTCTTTCCCGCTGAATAGGAGCAGCTTCAGGCACATGATCTGAACAAGTTCCAGCCTCTGAAAATGAAACTATTGGACAGCGTGGATGACATGCTGGCCCACGACATCGCCCAGCTTATGGTTCTGGTGCGCCAGGAGGAGACGCAGCGGCCCAATCAGATTGTGAAGGGCGGCGCCTTCGAGGGCACCATGAACGGGCCGTTCGGACACGGATATGGCGAGGGAGCTGGCGAGGGCATTGATGAAGTCGAATGGGTGGTGGCACGTGACAAACCCATGTATGATGAAATCTTCTACACTCTCTCACCCGTCAATGGCAAAGTGACTGGGGCCAATGCCAAGAGGGAGATGGTGAAGTCCAAGCTGCCAAATACTGTGCTGGGTAAGATCTGGAAGCTGGCTGACATTGATAAAGATGGGATGCTCGATGATGAGGAGTTTGCCTTGGCCAACCACCTGATCAAGGTCAAACTAGAAGGTCACGAGCTTCCAAGCGAACTGCCTTCTCATCTTGTGCCGCCCTCCAAGAGAAAAGTTACAGAATAAGATTGAAGCGGCTTGGAATCGGGATGGATTTTGGAAAAGCGAATAGTGTAATTTAGGTTGTAGTTGAATTATTGATGCCTGGAGAACCATTATCATAGAAAAAAACTGACTTCTTTGAAATGTGTGGCTTATGCTTCACTAGCAAGAATGGATTTGAAAAGTATCCACCTTTTCGACTATTTTGACCGGTGTATGTTTTTTTTTAAGTTTAGTTTTTTTATGAACAAGTCATACTGTCTGCAGTGTTTAAAATCGTTTTGTGTGCTTTCAGATTTTACAGTCATATTTTTATGCCATAATTTCAATTTCATCTGCTCAGCTATCATGACTCTAACACTGTGTCCTAACCAGACGTGTTGCGATAAAATATATTATACAGTTGTGGTCAGAATTATTAGCATCCCTGGTAAATATGATCAAATATGGCTGTAAAAAATAAATCTGAATTGTTTATCCTTTTGATCTTTTATTCAAAAAATTCACAAAAATCTAACCTTTCATTGAAGTAAAAGAATTGAAAGTGGGGGGTAAATCACATTATGAAATAAATGCTTTTCTCCAAAACACGTTGGCCACAATTATTGGCACCCTTTTATTAAATACTTTTTGCAGCCTCCTTTTGCCAAGATTCTTCTATAACGCCTGATGAGTTTGGAGAACACCTGACAAGAGATCAGAGACCATTCCTCCATAAAGAATCTCTTCAGATTCCCAGATCCATGTTGGTGCTTCTCTTCAGTTCACCCCACTCATTTTCTATAGGGTTCAGGTCAGGAGACTGGGATGGTCATGGCAGAAGCTTCATTTTGTGTTCAGTGACACATTTGTGTGTTGATTTTGATGTTTGTTTTGGATCGTTGTCCTGATGGAAGATCCAACAGATCCAATCCATTATAAGATTTCTAGCAGAGGCCGTCAGGTTTTGATTTTTTATCTGTTGGTATTTGCTAGAATCCATGATGCCATGTATCTGAACAAGATGTCCAGGACCTCCAGCAAAAAAATAGGCCCACAACATTAAAGATCCAGCTGTATTTTTAACCGTGGGCATGGGGTACTTTTTATCCCTGTTTGCACCAAACCCATCTGGTGGATTTGCTGCCAAAAAGCTCTTTTTATAGTTTCATCTGACCACAGAACCAGGTCCCTTTTGAATTTCCAGTCGTGTCTGACAACTGAATATGCTGGAGTTTGTTTCTGGATGAGCAAGAAGGATTTTTCTTGAATCCCTCCCAAACAACAGGTGGTGGTGTAGGGGTTGTTTGAATTTATTATTTTTTATTTATTTTTTATTTTTTTAGGCTTTCTGACCCCAAGACTCAACTAATCTCTGCGATTCTCCATCTGTGATCCTTGGAGAGTCTTTGGCCACTCAAACTTTCCTCCTCGCCGTGCATTAAGACAATATAGACACACGTCCTCTTTCAGGCAGATTCGTAACATCTTTAGTTGATTGGAACTTCTTAATTATTGCCCTGATGGTGGAAATGGGAATTTTCAATGCTTTAGCTATTTTCCTACAGCCACTTTCTATTTTGTGAAGCTCAACAATCTTTTGCTGCACATCAGAACTATATTCTTTGGCTTTACTCATTGTGATGAATGATTAAGGGAATTTAAAAGGGCCTTTGTGTTTCCTCATATTTATACTCCTGTGGAACAAGACATCATAGCTGGACAATTTCATGTTCCTAGTCACCCTGGTGTGCTAAAAAATGTAAATATTAATGGGAATATACTTAAGAGATATTTTACTCATAAAAAATTCTAGGGGTGCCAATAATTGTGGCCAACGTGTTTTGGAGAAAAGCATTTATTTCATAATGTGAATTTTTTTTTTTTTTTTTTTTTTTTTTCCCCCCCTACTTTCAATTCTTTTACTTCAATGAAAGGTTAGATTTTTGCGAATTTTTGGAATAAAAGATCAAAAGGATAAACAATGCAGATTTATTTTTTACAGCCATATTTGATCAGATTTACCAGGGGTGCCAATAATTCTGACCACCACTGTATGTAAAACAGCATTTTGCCGATCGCTTGGTTGCATTTCTGCGACGTAGTGTTTCTCATTGGTCCCACTTCACGTAACTACATTAAACATCAATATCTTCTGATTGATTGTCATGTTGCATAGCTGTTTCGCATTCAGACGAATTACTTGTCGTATTGTGCCTGGTTAAGACGTGCTAAGAAGCTTTATCAATATATTTCACTTTCACGTTCAGTTTACACTACTGTTCAAAGGTTTGGGGTCAATAATATGTTTTTGAAAGTATCTTATGTTCACTAAAAATATAGTTTAAAAAAACAATATTGTGAAATTATTACAGCTTAAAATAACTATTTTCTATTTGAATATATTTCCTGTTATGGAAAGCTGAATTTTCAGCATTACTCCAGTCTTCAGTGTCACATGATCCTTCAGAAATCATTCTAATAAGCTAAATTTGCTACTCAAGAAACATTTCTTATTATCAATGTTGAAAACAGCTGAGCTACTTAATATGTTTGGGAAAAGCGAGATACATATCATTTCAGCATGATTTAAAAAAAGAAAAAAGTTCAGAAGAACAGCATTTATTTAAAATTGAAGCCTTTTGTGACATTATAAATGTCTTTTTCATTTTAATGCATCCTTGCTGAATAAAAATAATTTCTTTAAAAAAAAAAAAAAATCTTACTGACCCCAAACTTTTGAACGTGGTGTATATCAGACTGATCTGTGTCTCGGGTGGGGTGTGAGACATCAATTACTGCAGAAAAACGTGACTTTTATTCTGAATCTTTGTATCAGTTGTTGTTTTACGTGCGCAACTGGTAAAATCTAATGAGTAAAGCAAAATTCCTTTTATAACTAGGTGTAATTGTTATTCTCTTCTTGTTAAGGCGGCATCTTAATGAATGCGAGTCCTTTCTAGCCTGACCAAGAGACTGTTAAAACTGTATAGCCGTCATGTCAGAAGACTCAATGTTTAGTGTTTTGATGGACCCGTAGAGCTAGTAACCTTGTCAATAGTATACTGTGTTAATGCTTAACATATCTAAACTAACTTGGGTTATCGGAGTGTTTATATAATTCCGGTCTGATATCCAAAGAAAAAAAAATAGAATGACGCTGCAAAACAGCTGTTACACTTTATTCAAATGATGTGAACTTCTCCTGAGCATTTCTACGTTCATATGCTCATTGAAAGAGCAGCGGCTTTGGATCTAATATGTATTGAGTCCTATTACTTTATTATATCAGCATTTAATGAACTCTTTACCTCTCTATCCACCCCTTGAAAAGCAGTTATCTAGAGCTGTACCATCTTCTCCCACAGATTTTTAGGATTTGAAGGTGAATTGATAAGGTTTTATGCACTGAACTAAATGGTCTTCAAAGGGATAGTTCACCCAGAAAATGACAATGCTGTCATTATTTACTCAACCTAATGCATTTTCAAACCTGTATGATTTTAAATACTGTGGTTGACAACAAAAGGAGATGTTTCGCAGAATAGTCACACTGCTTTGTTTCTATACAAGCTCAAAAAAGCACCATAAAGTGTCATAAAAGAAGTTTGACAGAGCTTATACACTATATACCATGTTGTCTTAAGACTCAAATTGAAGTAATTATTTACTGAAAATCGGCATATTATGTACATATTGCAATTTGGCATGTCATGATTGGTTATGAGACACACTGATGTTTGGCATCACAGACATTAAAAGGGATAGTCCTCCCAAAAACTAAAATTTTGTCATTTACTCACCCTCATGTCGATTCAAACCTGCATGACTTGCTCTCTTCTGTGGAACATAGAAGATATTTTGAAGAATGTTGGTAAATAAACATTTTCGGTTCCCAATGACTTCCATTGTATATAGACAAAAATACAATGTAAGTCAATGCGATCCAAAACTGGTTGGTTATCAACATTCTTCAAAATATCGTCTTTTGTGTTCAGCAGAAGAATGAAATGCATACAGGTTTGGACGACATGAGAGTGAGTAAATAATGACAGAATTTTCGTTTTTCGGTGAATCGTACACGTTTTGATGGACATGATTAAATAATGACAGGATCTTTACTTTGTGTACTGTTCCTTTTAAATCTGATCTGCTTTGATTTGACTGCCCAGTTGCTTATGTGAAATATCTCCACTGATCCAAACTAAACCTCCAGGCCTGTTTAGTTTGATGAATTAAACCTAAAATCTGCCTCGGTGCCTTGAGACACACCCGCCTCAATCAGATTTGTGACACTAGAGATGAATAAAGCACATTGTCGTATTCTACAATATCATTACATGCTAATAAAATAAACTGACATTCTTCAAAGACTTTCATTAACGCTCCATTTACAGTTTGATGTGAGTCTCAAATGAAAAAATTCCAGAAGTTTTGCACATCAGATTTTTTTTGGGCCATAATGTAGGGTTGTGTATTTGTGTGTTTGACCAAGTATGTACATGTATATGGGTGCAATATGGTTTGCAAATGTATTGTGAAGTAGTTTGTGTACGTGTGCTTGTGTGAAGCACAGATGCTTTGTTGCTCATTGTGTTTTAACCAGTGCGGACAAACTATGTGAGACACTACTGTTCAGGGAGGTGGACATTATTCAACTAAATAAAGATCAAACTCATTTAAAGGTCTTTTGTGTTCAGGTTTCTTGTTTGAGTCTTGTTACATGTCGAAATGAATGTATTTTTAGCATCTGGTTTCATGGTTGGTGATTTTTAAAGTGCAAGACAGAATCGATTTTCTTTTAGGAGGCAATAACTTTGCAGACCTTTTACCTTCACAAACCGCTATATTACACACTGCATGAAAGGTAATATTTAAAAATGCATAATAGTGGCACTTTAAACTAAATCAATGACAAAATTACACTACAACACCTGCAGTAATAACATTCTTTCAGTTTTCCCAAAACATTTCAAGTCTGTCTCTATCTAGAAATGGGAAAGACAGGTCAGATGGATGTACAGCATGGGGAAAAAAACATATTAGTAATCATGCTAAACACAGGAACTCCCGATGGAGACAGTACATAATGTTTTCTGCAGATCCTCGTCCTGCATTAACAGGCCATCTGCGTGAGTGATGACTTCCTGTTTGTTGCATCATGTATTGTATGTCCTAGGAAACCCAAGCACAGGGTGTATTCTCATCTGGACATGTTCTTGACAGCAGGATATGATAAGCAGGGAACACCTGACCCTTCCTCACTACCGGTCACGGAATATTCTCTCCAAGTGATGGAAAATGGCCACTTAAGGAGAAGCTACAGGGGTGTGGGGAAAGTATGTACAAGATAATAAAACTTTGCTTTTTTAATGTTATTGTTCAAACCACAATACTGAAAATTACATCCACTACTGTTCACAAATTTGGGGGTTGGTAATGATTTTTAATGATTTTGAAAGAAGTCTCTTATGCTCAACAAGGCTGCATTAATCAAAAATACTGTAAAAACTGTAAAATTATTAAATATTACTACAATTTAAACTGTTTTCTATTTTAATATACTTTAAAATGTCATTTATTCCTGTTATGGCAAAGCCTGTGAATTTTCAGCAGCCAGTATTAAAGTCTTCAGTGTCACATGATTCTTCAGAAATCATTATAATATGCTGATTATGTGCTCAAGAAACATTTCTTTTTATAATCAATCTTGAAAACAGTTGTGATTTCTCATATTTTTGTGATACACCTATACTTTTTTTCAGAATTCTTTGATTAATATAAATTTCAAAAGAACAGCATTTGAAATAGAAACGTTTTGTAACATTATTGTAATTTTTTATCAATTTGATGTGCCCTTGCTGAATAAAAGTATTAATTTCTGTCAAAAATAAATCATACTGACCCCAAGGTTATCTATCAGGCCAGGTGATCCCATTACAAGAGTTGATCAATAACAGCTGCTGGAAGTGACCAGCAAACCTATGAGATTATAAGATTTATGTTCTCACAAATAAGCAGCATCTAAGGAGTGTTGGAACAGTATGTTGTGGACAGATGAGACAGAGTTAGAGCTAACTGGCAGCAAAACCTGACATGTTTGGCAAAAAATGATTGCCTTTGGCTAAAAGCACCTCAGGCCATCTGTAATGCTTGGTGATGGAAGCATTATGGTTTTGGGCTGCAGTTGTGCCTCAGGGTCTGGCCAGCTCGCCATCACAGAGTCAACCATGAATTCCACACTGAACCATAGAGTACTTGAGGGGAAAGTGAGACCATCTGTCTAAAAGCTGGGGCTGAACCACAAGTGGACATTGCAATAACAAGACAATGCCCAAAAACACTCAAGAAAAGCCACAAATGATAGCTCAAAACGAAGAAATTAAGGGTTATGAAATTATCAAGTCAAGGCTTACCTACGTCTTTCCACAGCAGGAGTTTTTACAGTAAGACTTTTGTTAAATAAATACTTGAAAGAATGTTTTTGCCCTACTCATGGTAAACAACTTAAAATGGGAATGTAAAATCAAATCAGTAGGAACTCTGTTGCACCACTGATGTATTTTCTGTGATAAAAAAAATACCTCTGACTGAATTCTTTAAGAATCAATCAAAATAACCAATAATAAAAAATAAAATGAAAAAGTCCTTATTTCACAAACAGATTCGATTGCACCACTGATAAAATTGTCATGTGATAAAAATAAAATAAAAGAATACATCTGACTGAATGCTTTAAGAGTCACTCCAAATAATAATAAAAAAAATTGCCTTATTTCATAAACAAACAAAAAGAGAAAAGAATACTGAAACCTTTGTTTATGAGTCAAAATAACCAATATAATTTTTTTTTTATAAAAAGTCACTATTTCACAAGCAAATAAATAAATAAATAGGTTTTATTGTGCCATTGATATGCATGTCTTGTGATAAAAAAGGAAAAGCTTACCTCTGACTGAATATGCTACTTTGTTTAAAAGTGGGGCTATACATAACTTTTTTTGTTCAAAATTGACTAAATTTAAATAATGAGCCTATACATAATCAATCCTTCTTCCAAAAAGTGTTTTTGTCTTACCCTGATTCACTATAGTAAACTTAGTATAAGTTATATTTAGACTTGACTGGATGGTTTTCGCGGGAAACTGCGTACATGTGTAGGAAAAAGTTGTTCCGGCTACTTTAACGCGTATGGTCTGGGAATGGCATAGCATAGGTTAATTGTTGTCACAACGAGCGAGAAATGTTGACATGGAGCACTCTAAATCTCCAACCTAACGCCGAACAGATGAGAACGCAACAGAGTAATGAAACGAGATCAGCATTGGCTTGGCTTTTCAGAGATGGTGAAACCTGAGGGATTTAAAATGTAAAGGCTACGCGGATATGGTGTTTTTATTACTCAGCAGGTGAGTAGGTATTTTATTGAACAGATAAATTAATATGTAGCTCTCTAACAGTTCAGTGTGCATTATCTATGTGAAGGTTAATTTCATTGTTGCTGTGCTGGAATTTATTTTCAAGGAAGAAGTAGGCCTACCTTTGATGGGTATAGCTACAGTGACGTCTTGAACTAGTCAGCTTGAGAACCTTTCAGCCTAAACTGGTTATATGTTTTATGTTTTATAAGAAATAGGATAACCATATTCAGCCACACAGTCAGGCAGAGCCGAAGCACAACCAAAACAATGTTCTTGCGCAAAATGCATGCAGTGTTGTGCTTTTTAACCGCTAGAGGGCCAAAAGTTGTACCTAGTCACTAAAAATAACGATAATAAAATAAAATGCCTTATTTCTTAATAAATAAATACATATCTCCTGACCTTGAGTCATTCCCATGTTGAACTATGAGAGGAAGAGGAAGATATTCATGATTCGAAAGCTCTTAAACATCGGCGCTCTAGATAAAGGAGCACTCCATCACAGCTGGTTAGGGACAACGTGTATGTATGTATGTAGGCCTATATGTATGCTATTTGTGCATGTGAAACAGTGAGTGGGATGCGTGAGGTTGTGACATTTAGATGCATAAGATTCTACAAGTGTTTACATAACATTAATTTAAAAAAAAAAGAAAAGGAAAAACACTTTAAAACACTGGGTACATTAGAGTTAATGTAGACTGGAATTTCCAGATTGAAAGGGAAGGCAATATGATACAGTATTCAGTGTTCTTGGGATACAGGACAGTGAAAATAGCTGCAGGAATTCAATCATTTTGATTTTGAAAGAGCTATATATGGTTTTCAAGATAAGAATATCAGAGAGGAGGATATACTGTACAGAAATGTGAGCGCTTGTTATCAAATACATGCTTTATTAATGTTGCTGATAAGATCTTCCATGGCCGAAAGGAATGTAGCTGTAAAGATTGTCTGAACACAGATAGTGGAAGATATAGTAAAGATGAGCTACAAAAAAACTTCGAAACTACAGCTCTCAGTTCTGTTCGCAATTATCCCACATTTTGCAACTGGTTCCATGTAATCTTTTTGGCAACCTGACAACAAATTTTGATCTGTCAGATCAAATTATCACATTCTAAAATGTGTTTTACACTAGAGAAAATGAAACAGAGAGAAAAATTAGTAGAGCAAGAGAAAACATTCTTGTGAGTGTGTTTTTTCAGGGTCATCGGGTTTAAAACTAGAATCCTCTTTTGAGTCTGTAAAAGTATGAATGCATTCAGTTATTGAAGGCAATGTTGCAGGTCAGGCCTAATTTTCAACTGGTAAATAAATAAGCCCCTCTCAAAGTTTGTGGAGAAAAAAATCACATGGAATTTTATTGAATCAATAATATAAATAATTTACTCTATATTTTACAATAACAGGGTTGAATGGTTGAGCTGCATGCATAAATGCATTTAACACTAAGATTTTGTGTAAAAAAATTGAGAAAGTGAAAATAAAAATCTCTATTTTAACTTTTCATGCTGTTAATTGTGTTAAATAATTGCTTGTCTAACATATCTAATCATTTTTACAAAAAAATTGTAAATCAAAGTATTCTGTGGAGAGTGCTGTTCACATTCCCATTTGCCAAACTGAAAGACTGTGTCACGAGTGTCAAGGTTAGACTGTTGCACTCATGAAAGCTCACATAAAGTTGCTAATTGTTTCAGACATGAAGAGCCCTTGGTTGACAGAGCTGAAGATGAGTTGGCTAACAGCAATGAGAAGTGAAGTGCTGAGCCCAGGGCATGAGGCCTCACGAGTATGTTACTCAGCGCTTGGACCTGAAAACACTCTCAAGTATGTGAGGAGAATGTCTCTTAGTATGCAGCAAACCTGATTAACATCTCCATGCTGAGTTAACCTCTCAATATCTGGAAATTTTGTATAGTATTTGGTGTGTCTGCTGAAATTCATCCTGGTCGCAGTATGCTTCTCTACCCACTGATGTTTCCATAGTAGAGTGTGTATATCACATGCCTGTTGATGTTAGTCTGTTTGTTTGATTTTGAAGAAAAGAGGTCTGCGTCATACTTTACAAAAATGGTGTCACCCACTAACACCTACGGTGTGACTCGTGACTGGAGATTTTTGTGAGTATTTGTCTCCCCCTAATGCACAACAATGAGTAGCACATGTAAAGCTTTGATTACAAAAGATTAATGATGCTTTAAGGTTTTTTTTTCTTTACCACACATAAAATGTTCCTAAGGTACCATACTTGACATATAACTAACAAAGGTGTCTTTGGAAATCACGCCTGTCTCGGCGACAGCCGGCTGTGTTAGTGGAAAAAGAGAGTCAGGAGAGCGGAACAGAAGCTAGTAATTCAGAAACTCTCTCTTGCTAATTTCGGAACCGCATACTAGCACAATACTCTTACTATTTCTGCCAAAGAAAGATATGGTAAAAGTAGTACGAGTTGTATACTAGTATGCAGTTCTGAATTCAGCATCTGTCTTTTACGTGTTTGGATTTGCTGACATGTCTTTGGGGGACGGGCTTTAAAGAGAAGGTAGGTGTGTTCGACTTAAAGCTACTGCAAAAATCCTACATATTGCACCTTTAAAGCGGCGCTGCACAGACCGATCGGTGTATGACATCAAAGTACAGCGAGAGTGATTAGAGAATTTAAAAAATAGAATAAAAATAGATCATCTTAGCTTAAATGTATTGTTTATTTAGCTTAAAGGGGTCATGAACCGAGAAATCAAATTTTCCTTGAGCTTTTGACATAAGAGGTCACCATACTATAAGAATATCCTGCGAGTTTCAGAACTGAAAACTTCCTTGTTAGTCCAATAAAAGCTTTTATTGACACCAGGCCCAGCAAACGACCGGTTTTTCAAAGTGGGAATCTATGACGTCAAAGGGAGGCAAGCACCGCCTCTGCAGAAGAATATCAACGCCTACTTCATCACTGCCTGTTTAGCCCCGCCCACCGATTTACGCATGACATGCAATAGAATAGGTAGCCTAAAAGTAACATAGGCCTATGTGGTGTTAAACCAGATCGAGCTACCAAGCAATAAACATGCCGTTGAGGATTACAAAATATTGTGCAGTGCCTGGGCTCGACAGTAATGCAACATGTAAGTAACTGTGTTAATTCTAATGCCTGATCTGAAGTGTAATGATTCATGTACAGTCAGATGTTCTTTGTCTGTGTGTCAGTGAATCAAACCAGTGACTAAACGTCAACTTGCGTTGTTTCTCTTAGTAGGATGAAAATAATCTGTTATTTTTAACGGTGATTAAATTCTATAAAGAAAGCGATCAAAGAAAGCCCCTTTTGCAATCGTTGGAGCAGCGCGAGCTGGAGCTGTCAATCAAATGGCGAGAGTTTATCAGTGACGCGTTTATCAGTGACTCCCGTTTTATTCAACGAATCTCTTAACTATATCACGTTTGCACTGTTAGTGAAGATGAAAGCATTCATTAGTGTACAGAAACTGAGTTGCAATGATGAGATCACTGCTTTCATGAGCTCGGCATGTCTGTGATCGGCTATAATGTTCATCTCTGCAACCTTTCATGCCACGATCTGAATATAATGCCATAGATCTAAATATAATGCAACACTTTTCACGATTAGTTAACCATGAGAGCTGTAATAGTAAAAACGCGCTAAAAGAGAGAGTAATACTTAATTATTTCAAATGGAAAGACGTTAGCCAATCACAGCAGTGGGCGTTTACACTGAAGTCTCACAGCAGACACGCCCCTTAAAACAGAGTGTTCAAACCAGAGGGCTAAAATCAGGGTAGGAAAAGTGCCTTTTATTTATAAATTATGACAATTTTTGATGTAAAAAGCATTCTAACATTATAAGTGCACCCCAGGAAACATCATAAAACAATAAAACAATGCAGTTCATGACTTAATGTTTTTTTATTTAATATTGGCACTTTCATTGCAGTTGCGCCACCTGACTTTTGCAACTAATTTTACATTGAACAGGCTTCTATTCGGATGCCTGTATTAGTATTTTCCTAGTTTTACATTGGTTGTACCACCTGACATGGAAAGTGTACCATCCTACCCATATTTCAAAGTAGCTATTTTTATCAGTATTTGAGAGAGATCTACAAACTTTTTCTCTCTGCCTCAAGGATCATTTGGGGTCCTCTGGGTGCTGCATTATCATGCTTACTGTTATTACATTGTCAGTTCATAATAAAAGACCCATGTTTGCAGTTGTGCCACCCTGACATTTGAGAATATACAAATTCACTGAATTTTTTTTTTTTTTTTCAATTATCTCAACAGTTTTTGTTTGTCTCAACACAGTTCTGTTAATTTTGTTTAATATTTATTGTAAAATTGCCAAAGTATTTTATTTTGAATTAAAACACCATTGTAAATAGTTTTCTTGAACTGTTGATTTGTGTGGACCGTTGTGCCACCTGACATTTTGGGTGTTTTACCAACACATAAAATATTTATTATTTGAATGTACTGAAAATTAATTTAAACTAAATAGGTTTTATAGAATAAAGTGAAACATGTCATGAATTTATCAAATTATTTTAAAAGAAAATAAAGCACTTGGACACAAAAATATGCATGTCATGTCATTGACCCATAAGGCTACATGCACTGTACTGTATGCAGTTGTTCTCTTTTCCAAGTGTTTAGAAGCGAAAACAGGATGCAATGAAAATCTATCTCTATGAGTGAGCCGGAAGCAATATCCCCGTGGGAAGAGTGGGTCAATCTTGTCTGGCCATGGCCGAGTCTTGAACTTCTTCTCTTCGGCATGGATGAAGGACACACAAGGGCAGTGTCCTGTCCGTCTTGGCTAAACGTACAACTCAACCCACTCATGCCTAGATAGTCACAATGGTCCATTCATATTTATCACCACCCTCACATTACTAAGGTCCATTTTTTTTTTTTATTGTTGGATTTTTTTTTTTTCTTTTTTTTTTCTTATTTCTACACATTTCCTGTTTTATCACAGATGATGGCTTGTGGCCTTATAGGAATCGCTTGGCTTTGTTGTTGTAAAGCCTATGCAGTGGTGTTTTAACTTTTACATAATGTCTTTTTAGCCTAGACAAATTCTCTGATTTCTTTTGGAATATTCAAATATTATTATTATTTTTTTTTTTTTTTTAAATGTCCAGGCTAGAAGACATGTTGTTTGAATATTAATTGTATTATTAATTTTAAATAATAAACATTTTTATTTATTTTTATTGAAAATGCAAGTCACTGTCTTCCTAAACATACAATGAAAATTCACTCGATTGACTTTAACGATGTTAGGGTATTGCTGTGGCTGCTTGGTTGTTCTGAATGGTTGCTAGGGTATTGTTGTGGTTGCTAAGGTGTTCTGAGTGGTTGCTAGGGTATTGCTGTGGTTGCTAGGGTATTCTGAATAGCTGAAAGCGGTTATGTACTAGCCCAAGTCAGTTGTTTATGATATTGTTCATCCATAGATATGGCTCAGTTCCCTCATAAATGTAAGTCTTTGGGATTTTTTATTATCATGGTTTATTAAATGGTCTGATCACTTAGAAAAGTATGCACTGTGTACAAGCCGTATTTAATCTTTTTAAAGCTATGAAACTGTACCTGGCACTGTCTTACCTATCACTACTGCATGTCAGTTTGAGTGAATATCTGTTTTAAGAGATGTCTTCTTCCTTCAATAGCTAACCAAAACATTGGTGACTCACGATGTTCAAAGCCCTTCTTCCATGAAATGTCAAAGAGGAATTTCTACTAGATGTGCAATTTTATAGCTGAGCTCACACAGAGATGTAATGCACTGAAAGGCTGACCTTTGACCTTTGTGGTGAGGGCATGTGTGGAGGTTGTATAGGAATGATCAAAAAAGTCCCGCATATATGGGCAAAGTTCAACACGTGAGTTTTCGTTTGGCAGATTTACAGCTTGAGAAAACCGTTGAGGTGATAAACGCAGGAGGGATAAATCAAGAAAAAATACTGAAAATATGTTTTTGGAGGAGCAATCTGATTTGTCTGAGAGATGGAAAGAATTGTGAACCATTGCTGCTGTTCTTTGAGTACTTCTCAAATCTCCAGGGTCATTGTAACAGCATGTAACCTCTAAAAGCCAATAATTAGATACATGATTGTTGATGTGTAGTCAGAAATACACAGGTTGAAATTTCTCTGGGTTTTGTCTTTCTACTGTATATCTACAATACTTTATCTAAAGCAAAGAATACAATTGGGTTGCATTGGTCATAATCTTGTTCCGAAATGAGGTTGAAACATCTTGTGGTGCTCTTGTCAGGGTTTATTTACATCTTTTTTAGAGTCTCATCTCGAGGAATTTTCCCAAACTCAGTTGAAAGAAGTCCCAGCTGTGCTCTCCTGGGTCAGAGCCCCTGCCCCTATATCAGGAGAGTTTCAAGACTCACTGATTTGTGTGTTTGGACAAAGCTAAATGAGAACTTTAAAGCAATAGTTCACCCACAAAATTATCTCATTATTTACTCCCCCTTATGTCATTCCAAACAAATATGTGGTTTTGATCTGTGGAACACAAAATAATTGAGTACATAATGACAGAATTTTCATTTTTCGTTGAACTATTCCTTGTAAAAATTAAAATTTTATGTACAATTTTATTTAATGTATGATTTTATGTACAAATTATGTACATTCTGCTTACACCCCAGTAACGAGTATGCTTAGGGTTGGGGTTAGGGGTGGACCTTAATGCTTACTGTTTTCTAATAATCATAAGTTTTTGTACAATTCACATCGTACAAATTCATATCATTTTCCTGTTAGATCAGGTTGAAAAATGTTGTTCTTGTCCTTGAATTTGTTATGATGTTATTTCTGTCCGGAGACTAGAGATTGCCGTGGTTATGGATATGGCAATGTTAATGTATTTGGTCTTGGTGGAATAGACCTGCTATATGCTGCTGCTGCAGAGCAAGTACAGAGAATTGCTACTGCAAATACATTCACAGACATGCTGCTGCACATAACGTACATGAAATTAACCGTAGCAGACCTATACAGCTGGAGCTGGGGTAGGGGGAGGGCACACTAACAACCAATCAGCTGCGCTATGTAGACAATGATGTGATCGCTAACCAATTGAGTTAAGGACCTATCAGCCTGCGCCATTTAGAATTTCACGACAGAACTTGTATGTTTTTTTTTTAACAAACATGGCCTTCACAGGCATTATCATTCTCTGAATAGAGTGACTAATGACTGTATTATCTGTCCCATGTTCTCAGGCAAATGAAGAACCAAAGCTGTACAGTGCATTAAGTCAGTGGTTGTCAACAAGGGACAAAACAAGCATAAAACAAACATTAAAATAAGCCGAAAGCAACTAAATATAGAGATATTTCTTTTTTAATTCACACCTCTCTTGAAACGCCTGAAACGAAATATGAGCTTAATTTTAAAACCGATATTGGTCTATGGTTTGTCAGTGTGATAAACCCCTAAATTCAGTGTGCACAGTTGGCCAGTGACAAAACACCTCTTATGGAGTTGTTTACCAGTCTCCTCTCCTCTTGAATTCATCCCAGCGCATGGCATTTTTCTAGCACAGTTGTCTTTGTTTAGTGATTTCCCACACTCTGATGAAACAAAATGGGGGCGAAGGGATTTTTTTTGTTGTGGTTTTTTTTTTTTTTTTGCAAGGTAACATTTTGCAAATTTCATTTGCGTTTGAAGATGTTTTCTTACAGATAGTCAAAACCACAACCACATCATTTGCCTCAGTTGATCAGCAAACGTGCCATAATATTACACGTTCTCAATTGCCATTAGTGTTGTTATTGTTAATTAAAACCAAAGGTAAAACTAAAAAAATTAAATTGATTGTAATTGATTAAATATCAGATGAAAAACTTTTTTTGTTTACATTTTGCCTTGGCAACTGACTGAAATAAATAAGTTGAAGTACTAAAAATAGAAATAGAAATATAAAAATTAAAAAAAATTGAAATGAAAAATAATACAAATAAAAGCTAATTCAGAATATTAATAAATAATAAATACTACATAAATAATACTAAAAGAATACTTTAGAGGTTTAGGTTTCCTTTCATTTTTTTATATCCATGTATTTGGAGTCAATGACTGCTGCAAATGTTACAATATTTGTCAGAGTGATCACTTTTCCATCAGTACTATCAGCTACACTTACGCAACAATGTACATGGTTTATTTAAAGATTGAAGATATCGTTGGCTGCTGGAATGCCATCTAGATTGAGTTGCCATCTTACAATGGATGTTAAGTTTAGGAGGTTCACGGGGGTTTGATAAGAAAGAGACTGGTCTGTTTCTCATATGAGGTTCATGCTAGATTGGTAATAATGCACAACATTAATGAAAAATGACTTTCCTAAGACAGCACAGTGTTTCTGACAGCAGATATTATGCAAGTAGATAAGGAAAGGGTTGAGGAAAGTCTAAATACAGACAGTACTCTTTAGAAAGGTACATATTCCTGTTTTCCTAGGCCTTTTATCAGCTGCTTGTATCCTTTGTGCAGAGAAAAATTGCCTTTAAGCATGACCGGATATATGTGGGGGTGCTTTTTTTAGACAGAGCCGTTTCATCAAAAGTGATTGATTCAGTGGCTATGACTATGTTTGCACTGAGGACTCCAGAATAATAATAGTTGGATTGATTTGTCAGAAAAATGACAATCAATCTTTATTTCATTTGAAAATAAATTATTTACAGTACAGTCTAATAAATTAGTACACCATATTGGTAACTCTTGGCCTCATGGGAGTCTAAGACCTTTTGGAATGTATGTACTTTATCTGTTTTTGTGAAGAAACATTGTTGCTGCTCTCATAACAAGAGGTTTGTGGGCACTAAATGATTTCACATGCAATAGCGCTACTTAGTGGCTCGTTTCCTGAACTGCCTCTTACGTGGTTCCATGATTCAAGCCAGTGAAGCTTCTTATTTTATTGCTGTAACTGTAAGATATCCTGACATCTGTTTTTGATGTTTTAGACTGCTCATTTGTGAGCAGGATCGAAAGGTTCATGGCTCTTGGTTTATTTTTACAAGGTTTGTAAAAAGTAGTATCAGTCAGGTTTTGACACAAAAGGCTAATCTGTTTGTGGTGGCACACAGTACACCAGCTCTCCAAAGATCAAAGCTAATAGTGCGTCCAAGGAGACACTGAAAAATGTAAGTGTGAAGTTGTATAGGACCAGGATTGAAATTAGTTGGTTGATCATTATTTAAATCCAACTGGTTCAATTCAAAGCAAAAAAGATTCAGTGCCACACACACACACACACACGCGCGCGTGTGTGTGTATAATTGTGTACATATAGCCAATTTGTATAATTGTATTATTTAGCTGTTTTTATATATACAGTGGGGAGAACAAGTATTTGATACACTGCCGATTTTGCAGGTTTTCCTACTTACAAAGCATGTAGAGGTCTGTAATTTTTATCATAGGTACTCTTCAACTGTGAGAGACGGAATCTAAAACAAAAATCCATAAAATCACATTGTATGATTTTTAAATAATTAATTTGCATTTTATTGCATGACATAAGTATTTGATCACCTACCAACCAGTAAGAATTCCGGCTCTCACAGACCTGTTAGTTCTTCTTTAAGAAGCCCTCCTGTTCTCCACTCATTACCTGTATTAAGTGCACCTGTTTGAACTCGTTACCTGTATAAAAGACACCTGTCCACACACTCAATCAAACAGACTCCAACCTCTCCACAATGGCCAAGACCAGAGAGCTGTGTAAGGACATCAGGGATAAAATTGTAGACCTGCACAAGGCTGGGATGGGCTACAGGACAATAGGCAAGCAGCTTGGTGAGAAGGCAACAACTGTTGGCGCAATTATTAGAAAATGGAAGAAGTTCAAGATGACGGTCAATCTCCCTCGGTCTGGGGCACCATGCAAGATCTCACCTCGTGGGGCATCAATGATCATGAGGAAGGTGAGGGATCAGCCCAGAACTACACGGCAGGACCTGGTCAATGACCTGAAGAGAGCTGGGACCACAGTCTCAAAGAAAACCATTAGTAACACACTACGCCGTCATGGATTAAAATCCTGCAGCGCACGCAAGGTCCCCCTGCTCAAGCCAGCGCATGTCCAGGCCCGTCTGAAGTTTGCCAATGACCATCTGGATGATCCAGAGGAGGAATGGGAGAAGGTCATGTGGTCTGATGAGACAAAAATAGAGCTTTTTGGTCTAAACTCCAGTCGCCGTGTTTGGAGGAAGAAGAAGGATGAGTACAACCCCAAGAACACCATCCCAACCGTGAAGCATGGAAGTGGAAACATCATTCTTTGGGGATGCTTTTCTGCAAAGGGGACAGGATGACTGCACCGTATTGAGGGGAGGATGGATGGGGCCATGTATCGCGAGATCTTGGCCAACAACCTCCTTCCCTCAGTAAGAGCATTGAAGATGGGTCGTGGCTGGGTCTTCCAGCATGACAACGACCCGAAACACACAGCCAGGGCAACTAAGGAGTGGCTCCGTAAGAAGCATCTCAAGGTCCTGGAGTGGCCCAGCCAGTCTCCAGACCTGAACCCAATAGAAAATCTTTGGAGGGAGCTGAAAGTCCGTATTGCCCAGCGACAGCCCCGAAACCTGAAGGATCTGGAGAAGGTCTGTATGGAGGAGTGGGCCAAAATCCCTGCTGCAGTGTGTGCAAACCTGGTCAAGAACTACAGGAAACGTATGATCTCTGTAATTGCAAACAAAGGTTTCTATACCAAATATTAAGTTCTGCTTTTCTGATGTATCAAATACTTATGTCATGCAATAAAATGCAAATTAATTACTTAAAAATCATACAATGTGATTTTCTGGATTTTTTTTTAGATTCCGTCACTCACAGTTGAAGAGAACCTATGATAAAAATTACAGACTTCTACATGCTTTGTAAGTGGGCAAACCTGCAAAATCGGCAGTGTATCAAATACTTGTTCTCCCCACTGTACATATACTAATGCATACACTCTAAAAACTTTTCTATGATTTACAAAATTTTTTTGGTGAAACATTTTTACACTCAAAAATATTGATTTAAATTTACAAGCAGTGAAATCAATTAGATACACCGTATGAAATGAGTAAATGTAAGTAAAAAAATTAAGTAGATCTGAGTAACTTCATTTGGTACATTAACAAATAAAATTGAGTAAAAATAATTGGGGAGAAAACCAATATTTATGAGTAATATTAACTGTTTTTATTTATGCGTAATATTAACTTTTATAGTATTGATATTAACTTTTTTTTTAAATTTCCTCTAAACCTTTGTAAAATACTCCACACAACCACAGGTGTACATGACATTGGCCTTTATTGTCGATGAGTACAGCAATACAGAATATTTTATACTGTTTTAACATGTATACAATATTGCCTACATTTAAACTCATGTAACAAACACATTAGAAGTAAAAAATGAAACATTTAAAAGTAATTCAGGTGTAATCAACCGGTCTGTTATCCCGTTTCCACCGTATCAGCATTGGTTCTCGTGCCAGAGATGGACTCGTGCTCTGTGGGTGAACGTCGAACTTCAGCCGTCCTGCGTTTCACTCGTAGCCGAAAGATGCTGTGACGCGCCTGACTCCATAACCTGCCCAAAAACAAGCAGTGCACAGTTCTGAGAACATTTTATCATCCAAATTAATTATATTCATTATCTTTAGGAATAAATTTGTGTGTGAGCAAGGCACCAGGCGTTTTAAAGACAGATGCCACAATCGTTTAGGTGACTCACATTGTGTCCCTGTATGTGGTTTTGTATTAAATAAAATAATTTAAAGCACATTAATGATTTTGTACATACAAACCCGATTCCAAAAAAGTTGGGACACTGTACAAATTGTGAATAAAAACAGAATGCAATGATGTGGAAGTTTAAAATTTCAATATTTTATTCAGAATACAACATAGATGACATATCAAATGTTTAAACTGAGAAAATGTATCATTTTAAGGGAAAAATAAGTTGATTTTAAATTTCATGGCATCAACACATCTCAGAAAAGTTGGGACAAGGCCATGTTTACCACTGTGTGCATCCCCTCTTCTTTTTATAACAGTCTGCAAACGTCTGGGGACTGAGGAGACAAGTTGCTCAAGTTTAGGAATAGGAATGTTGTCCCATTCTTGTCTAATACAGGCTTCTAGTTGCTCAACTGTCTTAGGTCTTCTTTGTCGCATCTTCCTCTTTATGATGCGCCAAATGTTTTCTATGGGTGAAAGATCTGGACTGCAGGCTGGCCATTTCAGTACCCGGATCCTTCTTCTACGCAGCCATGATGTTGTAATTGATGCAGTATGTGGTCTGGCATTGTCATGTTGGAAAATGCAAGGTCTTCCCTGAAAGAGACGACGTCTGGATGGGAGCATATGTTGTTCTAGAACTTGGATATACCTTTCAGCATTGATGGTGCCTTTCCAGATGTGTAAGCTGCCCATGCCACACGCACTCATGCAACGCCATACCATCAGAGATGCAGGCTTCTGAACTGAGCGCTGATAACAACTTGGGTTGTCCTTGTCCTCTTTAGTCCGGATGACATGGCGTCCCAGTTTTCCAAAAAGAACTTCAAATTTTGATTTGTCTGACCACAGAACAGTTTTCCACTTTGCCACAGTCACATTTTAAATGAGCCTTGGCCCAGAGAAAACGCCTGCGCTTCTGGATCATGTTTAGATATGGCTTCTTTTTTGACCTATAGAGTTTTAGCCGGCAACGGCGAATGGCACGGTGGATTGTGTTCACCGACAATGTTTTCTGGAAGTATTCCTGAGCCCATGTTGTGATTTCCATTACAGTAGCATTCCTGTATGTGATGCAGTGCCGTCTAAGGGCCCGAAGATCACGGGCATCCAGTATGGTTTTCCGGCCTTGACCCTTACGCACAGAGATTGTTCCAGATTCTCTGAATCTTTGGATGATATTATGCACTGTAGATGATGATAACTTCAAACTCTTTGCAATTTTTCTCTGAGAAACTCCTTTCTGATATTGCTCCACTATTTTTCGCCGCAGCATTGGGGGAATTGGTGATCCTCTGCCCATCTTGACTTCTGAGAGACACTGCCACTCTGAGAGGCTCTTTTTATACCCAATCATGTTGCCAATTGACCTAATAAGTTGCAAATTGGTCCTCCAGCTGTTCCTTATATGTACATTTAACTTTTCCGGCCTCTTATTGCTACCTGTCCCAACTTTTTTGGAATGTGTAGCTCTCATGAAATCCAAAATGAGCCAATATTTGGCATGACATTTCAAAATGTCTCACTTTCAACATTTGATATGTTATCTATATTCTATTGTGAATAAAATATAAGTTTATGAGATTTGTAAATTATTGCATTCCTTTTTTATTCACAATTTGTACAGTGTCCCAAATTTTTTGGAATCGGGTTTGTAAATTAAAACACACAAACCTGAATTTCACAGAGGAAATGCACCGATTCTGCGACGCTGAGAAGAAGGAACTGCTCTGGAGACTGAAGAGAATTCAAACAGCCCGCGCTCACTCAACTGTCGAGTCGTCGTCAAGTGGGAGGGTGGGGGAGGGGAGCATAGAGACAGAGCGACTCGTCATAATCTGAAAACCACACCCACCGGGGGGGGGGAAACAATCAAACCGTCTCCATTGACTTTGTATTGCATGAAGTGGCCTCCTTGTCATTTCTGACTTATAACATAAAACAGAACAATGTCTAAAAGCTGATATGTGACAAGGTGTACAGCAAACAAGCTAAAAACCCAGAAGTTTTTATAAGCTGTTGACCCAAAAAACAAGCGTTTAAGGACACAAAAGTGGATACAGAGACAATTGAGACAGAGCGCGACATGTTATATTACACTGAGAACTACACCCACTAGAGGGGAACGTAATCAGCGACAGGAAATATAATATATAAAACTGACATTTGGATATTTGACTTAACAGTGAAAATGTTTACTGCACACGTTGGCATACTGAGTGTCAGGATCCCAAAATTTACCCATTCTTCCTGCTGATGCTTGACGCCTTATTGCCTGTATCCACTTTTGTCTCATTAAACGCTCGTTTTTTTGGGTCGACAGCTTATAAAAACTTAGTTCTGTGTTTTTTAGCTTGTTTGCTGTACACCATCACATAGCAGCTTTTAGACATTGTTCTGTTTTTTGTTATAAGTCAGAAATGACAAGGAGGCCGCTTCACGCAGTACAAAGTCAGTGGAGAGCGTTGGATTGTTTTCCACCCCCAGTGTGGGCGTGGCCTAAATGCGCTCTGTCTCTATTGTTTTAATTGAGTAAACTTACTCAATTTCTTAAGTGTGTGTTAAAGATTAATAATGTTGATTTGAATTAAGTAATATTTTTGGTTCTTGAAACAGATCCATTTAATTCTCCATTCTAGAATATTTTGATAGAAATGTCACAAATATATTAAGTATATTTAAAAAAAATAATTGGTTAGTCAAATACTAAATTCTTTTAGTGAATAAAAAACAAAATTGGAATCCAAAAACTGTTGGATTTTTAGTCAATTATTTTGGTATGTTCAACTCAAACCATCAAGTAAATGATATTCAGAGATTTTATTAAGTTAATAAAGTTAATTATTATTACTGTGATATTTACTAAGCCACTGAATTAGTTTTTAGAGTGTATGTATATTGTAAATCTGTATTGTATTTATATAGAGATGGGAATTAAATGGCATTTGAGTACCAGGTAAACATGGGGTTGAAGGGAAAAATACAATGTCAGTTCTCATCGACCTGACCTCCCTCTGTGGTTCTATTTAGAGCTCTGCGGTTTTAATAGCTTGCTTTTGCAAAAACCCACACCTGCTTATGCACAAGTCAGGGAGATTCGACTTTAATCATATACATATATCTATTTATCTATCGATATATCAGTCTAGATAGATAGATTCTTGATCTTTTTGCATATATCATGCAACCTGTATGTTATATTGTAAACTATATCTTTATGTCAGATGGTGTGTGGCCCATTTAGAAACTGGTTATAAGGAAAACAAATAAACACTGTAAATATGGCTTAATCTCCAACACTTTTACTTGTTTAACTATTATTTCCTGTTGGACAGGAAATTGGACTTTTTGTGAAATATTAGGATGATGTTTTTTGTGTGTATTCCGCTTTATTTTGATTTATATTATATTTAAAGTCATGTTCTTTGCAGAGATTTAATTTCCAATGTCATAGTTCTCCATAGTTCACCATAAAAAAAAGTACTCACCATCATGTTGTTCCAAACCTGGGTGGAACTTTTGGTGGAACATGAAAAAAGATACTTTAAAGAACTGTATTTTTTTTGTTGTTGTTGTGCAATAGGGTTATTATTGTTAACTAAAACTTTTAAAAACATTTCTGTTCATCAAAATAAAGCTGAAATAAGTCGAAGCAATAAAACTAACTGGAAATAAATAAAAATGAAAACCTAAATTAAACCTAAACAGCAATATTTAAAAAGAAAAAGTTCATATTGTCAGAATCAACTGTCTATTAAACATTTTACTGGACTGTAACATTTCTTAGGAACTTGTTTTATTCTGTTGATACTTTTGAAAAGGTTGATAACCAGAAATCCAAATTTAGTCTTAAGGTTTTCAGAAAAAAAAAAGAATCTAAACCTGGTTCTATAGAAGCCATATAAGCTGGCATGGAATTAAAAAATGAAAGAAAAAGCTAATTCCAAATATAAATAAAACTGTAATAAAACTAAAATAACACTGTTTTCCATACAGTGAAATTCAGTGGGGTCCTGTAAGTAAAGTCATACAGGTTTGTATTTTCATGAAGGTGAGTAAATGATTACAGAATTTTCATTTTGGGGTGAGCTGTCACTTTAAAAAGAAGCATACATCTTTGAGTAGGCCTTTACAGAAACAGGTAGTCAAATGAGCTCCAAAGTGTATGCATTAAGCACCAAGAACACTAAGAACAATGATCCTGAATATACTGCTGACATTTAGTTATATGATCAATATGACTTGTTTCTAGCAATATGAGTCACTAGATATCCTTCAAAACTGACTACATAGTGTTCAGTATTGTTGTAGTGATGCTGTTGTTTGAAACACACTATATAACTAATTATTAATTTGTATTTCTTTAGACTTCCATCTTAGATTTCATGCAGAGAATATTTAATTGTGAAGGAGGTATGTGAGACTTAATGGAAATACTGACATCAGTCATTCTTTAATAGAATATCTCACTTCATGGTTATGCTTGCTTTAAACAGGTCTACATAAAGAAAAAGTGCAATAGTGTTCGAGGAGGTGATGTAATGTTCGGCCAATAAAAAGAGGAGTAATAAAGACAACACATGCTGCCCAAAACAAAAGGTATGATCATTTAACAATTTGTAAAAACATAGTAAGAAACAAACAATATTCAGAACGAAAAATATTACTCAGTATGTGGTCTTTTTCATATGTCTGTGGTTAAATTGATCACAAACATGATAACAAATTGTGATAAAGCATTATTTATGTGGTATGAACCAAGTGAGTAACTGCTGATATTAACTGTGTTCAGATCACACTGTTTGCAGATCTGTTAACCACACAAAACACTTTCAGTCCAACCACTTTTCCACCTTCACCGACAAGTAGAGCTCACTATTTCCTGCATTGAGCCCCAGACTCATTTTACACCATGCATTTGCAGAAAGGGACTTTTCTTGCATTGCACTGCACTTTAGAACATTCTTGAGAAGATGCAACCTTAAATTGCTTATGTAAGACAGGTTATCTGTACATGGGGGTCCTTATGAGGGTCCTTCATAAATGTAAAGACATTTTCTATGGTTTCGATGGAAAAGAAGGAAAAAAACAAAACATGACGAACTCAAAACGGCTTAATTTCATAGGTTACCTTTGTCAGCAATTTAGACTAGATTCACAGAATTGGGGAAGGGGTACAACAGGAAGTACTACCTCTGCAGACCACATCACGGTTTTCCCCCATGCATGTGATGTCACTTGTTCCTTGTCAGCTAGAACCTATAGGTTTGTATAGTGGAAAGTACAATCTCACCCCTATATAAAGCAGATAAAATCAGTGAGATTATCATCTCCGAGACGATCAGCCACTTATAAAGCGACCAGCACAGCATCTGATCATCACCCGACCACTGACCAAACATGAAGCCGCACTGCATCTTCATCGCCTGTCTTGTGCTCTTCGCTTTCTGCTCACTGGCTCGCAGTGAATGTACGTCTTTTTCTTTAGTTCTCTCTTTTTTTTTAATCACTAGATAAACAATAGATTAACAATTTTATGCATATTTGTGAAGGATTATCTTGATTTATAAATTTATCCCATTCGTATTTTTAACACACTTTTAATTGAATGTTTTTTCTTTCATCTCTATTTCTTCCTGCAGTCAGCCAAGGTCCCGATAAGTGCTGCTTTTCTTTTTCCAATGTAAGAATCCCAGTAAAGCAGGTTGAGAGTTATCATATCACACATCTTGAGTGCCACAGGAGTGCTATCATGTAAGTATTTTTAGTAATGTCTTAATTTAATTAAAATTATAGCTATTGTAAATGGAAATCATTAACCATCTTCTCTTTAAAATTTCAGTTTCATCACAAAAGCTCAAAAGGAGATCTGTGCTGACCTGACTGAGAGATGGGTTCAGAGACTGAAGAGTTTGGTGGACAATCGCACATTGAAAGACACCGCGTCAGAGAGCTCTGGGGAAAGTGCCTGAGATGTGAACGCTCTTCTCTTTTCAAACTATTGCATTGAACAGTTTCTAAACTGTTTTTTTTTTTAATGCACCTTAACAATACTTTCAATCAGTTAGGAAGATTGTGATATATATTCAAAACATATTTAAGCTAAAATTGTATTCTGAATCTGTTTGCATTTTAACATACACAAATAAAGAATATTGAAAAAACTGGATTTTGGTCTTTTTTATTTTGAAGAAAATAACTAAATATTTTTTTAAATATTTAACGTATAAAAATATTAAATTAATACCAGCAGTGAATATTGATAGTAGTAATAATGTGTAATAGTCTGTATTGTAATATTTACTGTACTGTAAAATATGTTAAAATGTACTTATGTTTTTTTTTCTACCTGATCTAATACTTAAGAATAGTCATATTGAATAGTGTGAAAAAGTATTTTGGTATAATTATTTTGGCTTATTTACTGGTTATTTACGTAACCAGTTTTATTGTACAGATCCAATAAAGAGGTGTTGGACTTTGAGAAGAGAGTTCTTCATACAAAAGGGCACCATAAAAAAGGTGGTACGGCTAAATTATGAATGATAGTTTTGTTTATTTAAACGATGCACGTTTTTTTGTTGACTGCCTCACGCATCAATTATATAACCCAAAAATATTCAAAATTAGACTTAAATTGAGCTGAACCACTTTTTTTTTTTTTTTTACTTTTTTATGTTGCTGTTATATATATATATATATATATATATATATACAATTACACTGTCTTTGCAGGCAAATCTTGCCAAGGGCCCTGAAATTATCTGATACATGCCTTAATTATACTTCTCTCTGCTATGGAAATGTCAATGCCAGAATTAATTTTTGAATAATATTTTTGTATTATTCTAGCGCTTGGCATTGACTTTCTGTAGCAAAGATGTGTATTTTTGATAGTGTTGCATTACCTTTAAATAGATTAAACATGTAATGGCTAAAGCACATTTATTCATGTGTTGTAGTTTACTGAAAATACATCTGTCCACTGCATTACATGGGCGCCATGCATTAATTGTTGTTGTTGTTGTTATTATTATTAATTCTAAAACTTAATGCAAACTTTCTGTTAACCTAAACCACTATTTTGTGGAAACATACTGTAGCAATAAGGAGCGATTTCAATTAATATTATATTATATTATATAGGGATTTATATTATAGATACAAATACACATTCCCTCATGTGGAAACATACTATAGCAATAAGGAGTGATTTCAATTAATATTATATTATATTATATTATATTATATTATATTATATAGGGATTTATATTATAGACACAAATACACACATTCCCTCGTGGAAACATACTGTAGCAATAAGGAGCGATTTCAATTAATATTATATTATATAGAGATTTATATTATAGACACATACACACGTGCGTGCATGCGTGTGTGTGTGTGTGTGTCTGGTTTGGACATGCATGTGTGTGAGAGAATATGTGAGGGTGTGTGTGCGATGTGGATAGTCTACTTCTTCATGTAAACTAAATAATATAAAGCAAGAAATCTGGACCAAACAAACATAAGTTCCCATTTAAAGATAAGTTTCCCGTTGACTCTTTTGATTCACTGATCATTGCTATTTCATGAGCAACCTGTTGGCAGCATTTGTGTGGTTGGTTGTTACCACTGTGTGAAACTGTGGGTGTTATATCCTATATGCGGGCTTTTGACAAACTATTTTTCCTCTCCTTACTGATTCATTATGAATATATAGTTTATATATACTGTATTATATAAACTGTCATTTTTGGTATTTAAATCTTATTCCGTATAATCACAATTATTCTTGACATGATATCCTTCTTCTTGGCTTGCCGTGCTTCTGTTTTTCTTTTTTTCATCTCTCTCTCTTTATTCCTCTCAGCTTTTGTTTATCTGCCTTTATACAAACCTTCTTTATTTCTATTCTTTAATTCTTTTTTTTTACTTTCCTGTTTTATTTTGTATTTTTCTTTATGCCGTTCTTTGCATTTACCAGTTTCAACGAAAACATTTTCTTTTAATCTCTTGCAAACTCTTAATCTCTCCTCAATGCACTTCATTATTTCATTCATTTACTTTATTTTTTCATGTGCAACCTCATATGTACCTCATATGTAAACTATGTTCTTGTTTGATGCTGATGCAAATTTTTTTTTTATTCACAGAGAATGTTCACTTCTTTTCCTTTCATCAGACAGACCAGTCTTCTCTCCTCAGTATGTTGCCTTCACTTCTGTCTTTCTCTTCATCATTTGGATTCCAGACAGTAGGCCTGCCGGCCAGTCTCTCCTTCTGACCACTAGAGGCCGCCATTATATCACAATTCTTATGAAGCACATTAATGTACACTGCAGGTCAAAAGTTTGGAATAATTAAGATTTTTGCTCACCAAGGCTGAACTTATTTGATTAAAAAAAAAAAAACAGTATTATATTGTGAAATATTAATACTATTTAAAATACATTTTAAAATGCAATGTATTCCTGTGATAGGACAGCTGAGTTTTTGGGTGAACTAACCCTTTAACATGTAGTTACCTTATATTACCCAGTACTTTCTTAGGTAAGTACACGTAATTGCATGTACTGTAAAATAAAGTGTAACCATGATTTTACTCCCTCTAATCCTCATCTTTCATACAGTTTAGCAAGGATATGCTTTAGAGCCAAGGACATTTTGTAAATATGCAGAGAACATTATGTACAAAAAAGAAAGTATTACGTTTATAGACCACATTATGGTTTCCCCAACCCCCAATGGCATGTGTAATAGAAAAACAGGCCTACTTAGACCACCTCAGTGAGATCATATGCATAAGAACTAACTAGCGACAACACAGCAAGACCACAGACTTGAACATGAGGCTTTACTGCATCTTTATCAGCTGTCTTCTGCTCTTTGCTCTTGAACATACAGGATATTAATTTGAAGTTTATAGGATGAAATAAAATGTAATACACAATTGAAATGCTCAGCATGTTTAAGTATTAGCATAAATATTTGTATTTTATTTTATAAAAACTGATTCATGGACCTGATGAATTGATTATTTTGATTGTATATTCAAATCATATTTATTTATTTATTTAAAAATGCAAATGTTAACTCTTATACACTATATTGCCAAAAGTTTTGGGACATCTGCCTTTACATGCACATGAACTTTAATGACATCCCATTCTTAATCCGTAGGGTTTAATATGGAGTTGGCCCACCCTTTGCAGCTATAACAGCTTCAACTCTTCTGGGAAGGCTTTCCACAAGGTTTAGGAGTGTGTTTATGGGAATTTTTGACCATTCTTCTAGAAGCGCATTTGTGAGGTCAGGCACTGATGTTGGACGAGAAGGCCTGGCTCGCAGTCTCAGCTCTAATTCATCCCAAAGGTGTTCTATTGGGTTGAGGTCAGGACTCTGTGCAGGCCAGTCAAGTTCCTCCACACCAAACTCGCTCATCCATGTCTTTATGGACTTTGCCTTGTGCACTGGTGCGCAGTCATGTTGGAACAGGAAGGGGCCATCCCCAAACTGTTCCCACAAAGTTGGGAGCATGGAATTGTCCAAAATGTCATGGTATACTGAAGCATTAAGAGTTCCTTTCACTGGAACTAAGGGGCCAAACCCAACCCCTGAAAAACAACCCTACACCATAATCCCCCCTCCACTAAAAGAACACTGTTCTGGAGCTAATCTGAAGGCCACACGAAGTTTGGAGGTCTGTAGCTATTGACTCTGCAGAAAGTTGGCGACTTCTGCATGCGCACTGTGCGCCTCAGCATGTGCTGACCCTGCTCTGTAATTTTACATGGCCTACCACTTCGTGGCTGAGTTGCTGTTGTTCCCATTTGCTTCCACTTAGTTATAATACCACTAACAGTTAACCGTGGAATATTTAGTAGTGAGGAAATTTCACGAATGGACTTATTGCACAGGTGGCAACCTATCACGGCACCACGCTTGAATTCACTGAGCTCCTGAGAGCGACCCATTCTTTCACAAATGTTTGTAGAAGCAGTCTGCATGCCTAGGTACTTGATTTTATACACCTGTGGCCATGGAAGTGATTGCAACACCTGAATTTAATGATTTGGAGGGGTGTCCCAATACTTTTGGCAATATAGTGTATGTTATTTTACAATTAAATTACAGTATGGCTTTTTAATGCTTTATGGGTCTTAGTTGGCACATTCTAGTTGTATGGATTGTAAGGAGTACTGAAGTGAACTGTACTGATGTTTCTTGCAATAAACAATAAGGATATTTTTTTTACTTGTTTGTGATTTGGAGTTTGATGATCAAGTGGTCATTGTTACAAAATCTAATATAAGAAAAGGCAATTGCAAGAAAAAGTTCTCCTGTTTGGCAATATTTTCAGTTTAATCTTTAAACTGGTACAAAGGGGGAAGAGCTTCATGAGGCTTTCATCTATATATAAGCCTACTCTAACAAAATATGGCATCTAGCTCTCATTTAACCTAATTCTTCCAAACCTAAAAAAGAAAAATGTGGCCCTATTCAAAATACAAAACCTACAAGGAGTGGCAACTTATAATAGTGTGATAAAAGATTTAAGTACAGAGGAGCTGGGCAACTAAACACTTTCATACCAACCACTTTTGATCAATCAGTCATTCAATAGAGCTCACCATTTTCATGCATTGAGCCACAGATTCATTTTCCACCATGCACCTCACCTGAAAATGCACACAGTGAGATAAATAATGAGATAAATAATAACATTTTGAACATTCACAGCATTGGGAAGGGCTACAACAGGAAGTACCTCCTCTGCAGACCACAACCTAGTTTTCCCCTGTGCATGTCACTTGGTCTAGACACAACATGTTTGTATAGTGAGATACAGTGATACAGCAGCTGCACATCAAAATCTGATCATCGACCGACCATCCAAATTTTATCATCGACTGGGCACAACCCAAACATGAGGACACGCTGTAACTTCATCTGTCTTGTGCTCTTCACTTTCTGCCCACTGGCTCGCAGTGAATGTGCGTCTTTTTCTTTATTTCTTTATTTTTCTTTGGGAATGTCAAGATAATCAACTGCTAACAATTTAACATGAGGCATTTTCTTGATCATTAAATGTATCCCATCATATACTGTTTTATATTGAACATTTTGAACACAATGTTAATTACATTGTATTTTTCATTTATATTAAATCTGCAGTCAGCCAAGGTCCCGATAAGTGCTGCTTTTCTTTTTCCAAAGTAAGAATCCCAGTAAAGTGGGTTGAGAGTTATCATATGACACATTCTAACTGTCACAGGAGTGCTATCATGTAAGTAACTTTTGTAATGTCCTAATTAAAATGAATTGCTATTGTGAATCAGTTATGTGATATTGTGAACAATCTTCTCTTTAAAAATTCAGTTTCATCACAAAAGCTCAAAGGGAGATCTGTGCTGACCCGACAGAGAGATGGGTTCAGAGATTGAAAAAGATTAAGAATGCGCACCCAATTGAAATATGGGCCATACCTGAGATGGCAGTCACCATTTCTAAAGTGGACAGAGAAGCAAAGTAAATTGCTTATCAAATGCTTTTATTTTTTTCATACAAAAAAAAACAACTTTTGTACTCTTTGTGAGTGTTTTTAATTGACTGAGCAGAACATGTGATCATATAAAATATTGTTAGTTGCAAATATTGAAAGGTCTTGAAATTACCCAAAGCCTTAGCAGGCATTATAAAAATTACATCTCTTTTCTATTTTGAAAGGAAAGCAGAGTCAATCAGAACGTCAGAAACCACACCACTCCAGCAACCAGAGGAAACAACTCTAGTCCACCTCAAAGAATCAAATGACTGGTTAGATTTTGACACAACACAAGCAAATACTGAGTAAGTAAAAACCTAAATAAATGTGTAATGCGAGGTTGAATAAAAGCAGGATGAGGCAGATCCCTTTAAAAATCACGTGATTGTGTTTTTTTCCTCACCGCAATAATGGCAACGACGTTTAACAACAACAAATTTGCATCATAAATGATTTGCATGTTAACATAATGAAACCCTTTTCTATTTACATCATTACATTTGTTGGTTGATAGTGCTTTTATGGTGATGGTTGGGTAATTATGTTTGGGATTCTGGCGATAGCATGAAAGCCCCATTTTATTTCGGCTTGTTGAGGATTTCGGTAAGGGAACTGGATGTAGGTTGGGGCCAAGGAAGTAATTGCATCCAACATTTGTCACAGCTGTCTTTTATAGGGTTTGACACCAATTACGCATCATGTTTAAAACTACAAAAATGATAAATTGAGTGTTTTATAGCTAAAGGAAACACAGGACATATGTGGATTGCTTAATGCATACTGTGACTTAATGCACTGGCTCGCAGTGAATGTGCGTCTTTTTCTTTATTTCTTTATTTTTCTTTGGGAATGTCAAGATAATCAACTGCTAACAATTTAACATGAGGCATTTTCTTGGTCATTAAATGTATCCCATCATATACTGTTTTATATTGAACATTTTGAACACAAAAAGGAAAGCAGAGTCAATCAGAACGTCAGAAACCACACCACTCCAGCAACCAGAGGAAACAACTCTAGTCCACCTCAGAGAATCAAATGGCTGGTTAGATTTTGACACAACACAAGCAAATACTGAGTAAGTAAAAACCTAAATAAATGTGTAATGCGAGGTTGAATAAAAGCAGGATGAGGCAGATCCCTTTAAAAATCACGTGATTGTGTTTTTTTCCTCACCGCAATAATGGCAACGACGTTTAACAACAACAAATTTGCATCATAAATGATTTGCATGTTAACATAATGAAACCCTTTTCTATTTACATCATTAAATTTGTTGGTTGATAGTGCTTTTATGGCGATGTTTGGGAATTATGTTTGGGATTCTGGCGATAGCATGAAAGCCCCATTTTATTTCGGCTTGTTGAGGTTTTCGGTAAGGGAACTGGATGTAGGTTGGGGCCAAGGAAGTAATTGCATCCAACATTTGTCACAGTTGTCTTTTACAGGGTTTGACACCAATTACGCATCATGTTTAAAACTACAAAAATGATAAATTGAGTGTTTTATAGCTAAAGGAAACACAGGACATATGTGGATTGCTTAATGCATACTGTGACTTAATGCACTGGCTCGCAGTGAATGTGCGTCTTTTTCTTTATTTCTTTATTTTTCTTTGGGAATGTCAAGATAATCAACTGCTAACAATTTAACATGAGGCATTTTCTTGATCATTAAATGTATCCCATCATATACTGTTTTATATTGAACATTTTGAACACAAAAAGGAAAGCAGAGTCAATCAGAACGTCAGAAACCACACCACTCCAGCAACCAGAGGAAACAACTCTAGTCCACCTCAAAGAATCAAATGGCTGGTTAGATTTTGACACAACACAAGCAAATACTGAGTAAGTAAAAACCTAAATAAATGTGTAATGCGAGGTTGAATAAAAGCAGGATGAGGCAGATCCCTTTAAAAATCACGTGATTGTGTTTTTTTCCTCACCGCAATAATGGCAACGACGTTTAACAACAACAAATTTGCATCATAAATGATTTGCATGTTAACATAATGAAACCCTTTTCTATTTACATCATTAAATTTGTTGGTTGATAGTGCTTTTATGGCGATGTTTGGGAATTATGTTTGGGACTATGGCGATAGCATGAAAGCCCCATTTTATTTCGGCTTGTTGAGGATTTCGGTAAGGGAACTGGATGTAGGTTGGGGCCAAGGAAGTAATTGCATCCAACATTTGTCACAGCTGTCTTTTATAGGGTTTGACACCAATTACGCATCATGTTTAAAACTACAAAAATGATAAATTGAGTGTTTTATAGCTAAAGGAAACACAGGACATATGTGGATTGCTTAATGCATACTGTGACACTCTTAAAGGTGCAGTGTGTAGTATTTATGAGGATCTATTGACATAAATGCAATATAATATACATAATATACAGTGAAATCGCAATTTTGCACCGCCATGTTTCTACAGTAGCCCTAAACGGACAAACTTCTCTACAGAGCACTAGTCACTCGCTGCTCTCTTCGACGACGACATTTTTGTCCTGTGTCGGCCACCATAGCTTCACTATGGGCTTCGAAAGAGAGGGGTGAGCAGTGGGTGATTACAATTCACAACCTCACCACTAGATGCCGCTAAAATTCACACACTGCACCGTTAAATGCTTTTTATGTGTAGTGTCGCTATTCTACCACTAGATTGCATAAGCATGCTCAGAGGTGTGCTTATATTTACACACATTTCTATGTATAAGTACAAGTTGGTAGATCCCACACTTTGCCTGAAACTGTTCTTACGCACTCATTACGCACAAATCTGTGCATACACACGGTTGATAAATGAGGGCCCAGGAAACTAGAAACAAGAGCACAGGGGTATAAATACACAAGAAGCAAACAAGCTTAACAAGATAACAAGTAACAAGTAACAAGACACACCTGGGGAAGACTAATCAAGAAGAAAACTACAAAGAACTACAAAACATGGCACAAGACAGGAAATGACAAAAGTCCTCACAGAAGACAGGGGAACACAGGCTGGGATCATGACAAAATGAACCAAATCACATTTTCCTGTCCCATAGTCTCTTACAAACTATTAGTACCTTGTGAATGTTTTCAGTCAAGTCAGTAAATTATATGCTCATGCCATATTGACAGCATATCAGCATATTAGTTGAAAATGTTGGCTGGGCACCTCAAAATTATCCAAAGCCTTCGTGATCGTGGTTAAAATGACATCTATCTTCCTTTCCTACAGAATGGCACTTAGCACAAGAGGAAGAACAAGACTCCAAAGAGCAGATGAATCAGCTGTTGTAGTCCATCTCAAAGAGTAATAACAGCTTTGACATTTGTGACATTTGAAAAGTATATAGAAAGATGGGGTACTTAGAGAACAAGGGTTTCCCTATTGAATACAAAAATAAATCCATATCTTCATATATATATATATATATACTATCAATGACCTTTCTTTCCTCTGTTCCTCATAGGTCTGCTTACTTCTGCATGCAGCCAGAGGGAGAATAACTTATGAACTTCATACAGTATCTACAGTATAATGAGACATAAAAGTACTATTTTAACCTGTTTCAGCAGGTAAAATTTCCATGGATAAATATATAATACATTTAATTATGTAAATATATAATTATATAGTTTTGACATTTCCTAATTAGTTAAGACTGTAAGGAATTTCCGAAACTGAAGCATGCGCCCTCTAGTAGGACACTGAAGTATTGCAATTTATGATTTAAAGCTGCAGTAAGATATTTTAAATCAACCCAAATAAACAGACCCTTTCCTTCACTGCTCCGTTGAAACTCGCAATGAAAGAGTGGATGTCTCTTTATCATAGCTGAAGCGAGGCAAAATAATGCTTTGCGAAATATAAATCAAATATTACAAACGAATGACAAAGAAGAACAAAAAATTAACATATAGTATACAAGAGTATATGTAAGAGTTGGTGTGCCAGCAGCACACCAGCTCCAGACAAACAATGACACTCAAAACGGTCCTGTTATAATACTGTAGCTATCATTACAACAACAGCATATCTTGGCTCTGTGAAACAGAGCAAAAACCAATTTTACTCATGTATATCAGGGCTCTAGATTCATTATTCCCACTTACAATTTGGTCGCACCCTTTTTTTATATTAATCATAATGACCTTACATGTTGATGAATCGTTCTCTTAATTTGTATATGCTGGTTTTGCATTTGCATTGCTTTTATTTCCTTTTTCCTTTTTTATTCAAAATATTCACAAACTTGTTGGTTATGTCATCAACTACCTGATATTCTGATTCTCAAATACATGTAAGTGAATGTGTTTTGTTGTTGAAAAAACTTTAGAATGATTAGATTTATAATATGTTAGCTGATCTATAAAGCGCGATGGGCGTCGCCATGTTAGTTTTCGCCGCAGTTCAGAGATAGATCTGTCAGATTTACAACACATAAATTCATCCACTTCTCCCGAAATACATGAATGTAAGTGGCCGGTGAAGTGGGAGAAGAAAATAGTAAACTTTATAGTTACTACACCATGTGTATCTGATATAATAAAAACACCTCATCAGTTTATATTTGAATGGATTGTTATTGCCGCTTCCATAGACATCACTGTGTATTTTACAATCTCTAAATGTATTGTTTTGCTAGTAATTATGTGTATTTAAATGTCTGAAACCTAAAATAAACCTCATGTGGTTGAAAACACTGAATAGTTGTGATATATGACACCGTCCGTCTCTGGCTCAGCGCCAGCCAAAGCACGAAAGCACATTTGAATTTAGCAGTTGATGACGTGACGCACTGCACGTTCTAATCACACCAGTGTGATCGTACGCATCAAAGGGTTAACGGAGTACATGTGCCAGCCAGGTACCAAAACAACCTGAACATTATGCACTCGCACCAGTGCGACCGTGTGAAATTATAACTCGCACATTATCAAAAAATGATCTAGAGCCCTGTATATGGAGCAGAAACAAGGCAACCTCTGCTTAGGTCTCTCCAGTACTGGAAAGCTTTTCTAATTTTAACGTGGGTCTTAAAGCTTATGCCTGATCATAAATTCTTTTCCCAGCGATATTCCTCAGCCATCTCTCTTTCTACAGTCTTTCTTCAAATCTCTCTCTCCTCCCCCATCATGAGTGTATACGCCCCCTATTGCTGATTGGCTAAAAGTGCGTTGTGCTGCAGTGCAGTGCAGCGGCATTTAAAATGCAATGTTAATGTATAGCAAAATGCACAATGAAATACAGTACCATATAAAAAATACAAACAGGATGAGTATAGGGAAGAAAATGTAGTTAAAATCAATAAATATATGTGTAATACACAAATGAAGAGGCCAACATGTCAAAGTGCATGCATGTCTAATGCATGTTGGTTAGTTTATAATAACGTCACTGTTCTTTTTCCTTCCTCGATTTGTCTTGCATATATATTTCTGAAATGCTTTTTTTTTTTCCAGAAAGGGTTTTAAGCCTTTGCAGGCCATCTCATTGTGACATATTCTATGTATGTGTATTATTTAATAAAAGCTACAAACTATATCCAGCACTGTGCATCAGACAAAGCAAAGATACGTTACTAAACGGCTCTTTTGATTCACTAATGATAGCTAATTCAGTAGCACACTGAGGCTGTCAGCAACATTTGTGAGGTTGATTGTTACTACTGTGTGAAACTATGGGTGTCTGACATGTTAACCCTCCCCTTTTATTTCATCTTTTCTTCAGGCATGCTCAGTAAATAGTTTTTTTTTTTTTTTTTTTTTTCTCATACTCTCCTACTTCTATTCAATCAAATTTTATTCTTCACTCTCTATAGCAACATGGACTAGAATAATTCTTCATTTAATTTTTTTTTAAAGAAATGAAGCACATCATTATTTTGTTCTTTGCCTTTGTTTTCTCTTAATGCTAGCTTGTTCTCTCATATCACTCTTAGTTTCTCTCTTCTAATTTCTTCCAAGATTTTTCTTTATGTTTTATTTTAAATTTCTTTTTCAGTTTTCTTCAAGCCAGCTTGAATTTCATATTTAATACAAGGGTTCGGTGGGTTAGCATGGTCCTGTTTGCCCCTGCTGTTAGATGCTGTAACTGCACCATCTGAAACCAAAAAAACACCTTTCTCTTTTGACAGCCTGTCAATTCAGTATTAGACATGTAGGCCTATTCTTTCTTTTTTCTTTTTTTTTTTTTTTTTTTTTTGCAAACAAGCAAGCAAATTGTGAATTGTCATCCTTCAAAGTGAGTCATCCTCTAAATCTGCTCCTTTTGATTCTTCATTGTGTAGTTGAAGCTCTTGGATTTCTCTATTCCCTCCAGTCCTCTCAAAGAACTTCCAGACAGATCGTTCTTCTCTCATGACTATGCCATGCTCATTCAGCCTGTCTTCAGGTCCCAAAATCTCATTGGAGCCGGTCCTCTCTGACCACTAGTGGCCGCCATTACATGACCATTCTATTGCAATTTATTGATGTGAAAGGCAAAACCATTCTATTGTCTTGATACCCCTTATATAATAACAATTAATATTAAGGAATAATCAAAATTTTTCTTCCATGTTTTAATTTTAACAGTAAAGCTCTGTTGTGCAGCACTTTGTTTGACAAAACAGTTTAATTTCATATGATTAAAAGATAAATTAATGTTTTATGCCTTCATTTGATTGCCAGAAAAAAAAAAAAAATACACAACAGAATTTAATATAATTAATAGAATTTTTTTAATCAATAAATTGTTGTTTTTACGAATTCAATAAAAATTTAATTAAACCATTAAAATGGAATCCAGAAAACTTGGTAAAAAATAAAACGGAATTTGAAAAAAATAAATAAACATATAAACGTAATTTTTGTAAACGTGTAATTTTTGTCAAACTTTTAACAAATTGTCGTTCAATTTTGTCATGATTTCAATTAATTAGACATGGAATTAATTAGATTTAATTTAATTTAACCACCAATGAAGTCCAAAAAAAATAAAACTGAAAAAAAATGTATCCAGAAAAATTAAAATGGAAAAAACGGAATTTGGGAAAAAATAAAACAGATTTTATAGGGCCCATATTATTATATTATGTTATATTATATTAATTATATTCTATTTACCCTTGAGGTTGCTTTAGCAGTTAGTTAATGCAATTTTAGCCTATAAGCTTCAATGTTTTTTTCTTACAGAGCTGAAAGGAGACATGTGCTTTTTTATTTGTCTGTCGCAGAGCTGTAAATTGAATATTTCATTCCAGAATAATCAGCAGCCAAGAGCTGAGTTGAGCAGAAGACTGCAAGTAAGCGTCCAACTGAACGAGACAGCTTTGATGTAGCAGATAAGACATGAGACCAGACAGGTGGTCACAAGCACTGATGCCAGCCAGTATCCTTTTTTCTATTGCAGATTGTGGACAAATGGATTTGAAATGTGTTGTATTCAGACTTGACAGTCAAAAAATGACACTAAATAAATTCCTGGATTAATTATCCATCTTATTCTTCATCCATCATATCTCATAATTCAGAATGGGTGGTGCATTATCGCAATACAATTGAAAAACGAGCATTAAGGATATCAGCTTAGTCAACAGACATTGTGACAAAAGGACAGACTATCATCTAAAAACATAAAAAGGTTGTTTGTTCCTTTAGGTGGACAAAAGCTAGCCGCAATATATTTTGTGCATGCATCTCCACTTCCCCCTTCCCTTTTGCCAGAAGGGCCAGAGAAATATTAAAAATGAGATATGAAGTAATCATTAATATTTAGCCCACAGCCACTCCTGTCCCTTTAGATGGAAGACTATAACACGTTGTCCCATTATTACAATGCATTTGATATTTCTTTGGTGTCCTGATTTCTAAAACCATGTGGAATACAAAATGCACTTCAACAGACATGCATGACTTTTTACCATTTCATGTTACACTTTTACAGCTGACGTCACAAGAGAAAGATTTTATATTAACCCAGTTCGCCTAGAATACCCTGTTGCTAGGTGACCTGACTTTGGGATGGGGGTGGGGGGGAGGTCAAACTTATGAATATTTATAGCGAAATGTCCAACGACTAGTTCCCGTTTAAGCTCAAAAATGGAGCGTTTAAATCTCACTTGTGGAATTGCTTCAGCCTCCAAAGACTGACACGATATCATTACACAAAGAGTGCATGTGTACTTAAAATGTCAAAACAGCCTGAAATCGATTGGCTGTTGTCATTTGGCTGTTTTTTCACCCCCAGGGACAAGAAATGAAGCAGGAACACATATCCACAGTGCAGGCTATACATTAGCTTATGCACCTCACAACCCTCAGACCTCTTTACACTTCAGTGGTTGGGTTGTCATGACCACCCTGAAAAAATTATACTGCAAATAAGTCTTAGCCGCAAATAAAAAGAGTCTTAGCCGCATACATTTAAATAGCTTCCTTTAAATTCCTTTAAAAATAAGGACAAAGGAATCACAAGCTTAATTCCTGGGGTCTATGGAGTGATTTGGAGATGAAATCTAGAGAATATGATGATGTAGTACTTTTAAAGCCACAATATGTCATTTTTCGCCGCTAGCGGTCACTTATTCAAAACAAAGGCGTAGCTTGATGATGCCTTGATTTTAGCTTTTATTATGCCGCAGATGACCGCTTCCGCTTCTTCCGCTCATGCGTATGTGGGGTAACGCAGCGCTGTTTTATCATATTAGATACATTTGAGTGTGTTGAAAGTTATGTTATAATGCTACTTGTGACACTTGTTGCACACTACAGTAAGCTAGATCAATATTAGGCATGGTAAAACATGGTACTCGCAGTAAATCAAGAAAACGAGATTTAAACAATAAGACTAACTGTGTTGAGCTATATAACAATGATTCGTTTTCTGTCGATGAATGTATCCAAACAGTTGCTCGCCTGTCTAATAAAACACATAATATATTAAAGCGTCTTTGGTGTTTCCATGGTTTCTACAAAATAAAACCAAAATCGAGGGTAACGCGGGTATGATGTCATTGATAGGCGACGCACAGACATGGTCCGTGTCCTGGTTAAAATTGCTTCTTTATCTGGATTTAAACATTCTTGGCAACATTTGGGATAATGTAAGTACACAAGTCAACAAAATATGTAACACTGTTCTAGTGGTTTTTGGGTATTTTAATCCAAAAATCTTACATATTGTGCCTTTAAATAAAGGTTCCAAAAGAGGTTTTTGCAGTGATATCATAGAAGAGCAACTTTTTGGTTCCCCAAACAACCTTTCAGTAAGTTCCTAAAATAACCTTTTTTTCTTACTGTATTTTAATAAACTAAAGAACCTTTTTTCCCACTATAAAGAACCTCTTAATGGTAAGGTTCCATTAACGTTTAAGGTTCTTCATGGAACCATCAATGTCTGAGAGAGAGCTGTTCTGAAATAGACTTACCAATGGTAATTTGAATACTGCATGAAATTATATTTAAATAAATCAAAATATCTTCATTATATAAATTATATTGTTTGATCATTTTCTCACTTTTTTCAAGCTAAAACATCAAGTCGTCTGCATATTCAAATAATGGCACAAGAAGAAAAATCCACTGAACTGATGTAGCCTACCGTATATATTATGCAGACTGTCGCCAGTCTGCAGGCTGGGAAATGGCAAGTGTTCTAAGTATGTGCCACTGCTTCAGATCCACAGCTGTTGACACAACAGGCCCAGATGGTTTTGATTTGCTGCTTGGTTAATTGTGAGGCTCTGGCTTTGGATGGCCTTTTCAGTAAAGTTGCAACACATCAGCATTTTCAAAGACTGTCAGTGACAGGCCATGGCTCACCTCAGAGTATCCTTCTGTAAATACAGCAGGTGCATTTTCCCAGAGGCTAAAAAAATAATTCATAATAATGTATACATTTTTTGCAATAATACTGTTCAAGATTAATAAAGTTTCAGATGGTCTATTTGCCCTCTTTGAGCTCACTGTGTTCTCATTAATCTCTTAAACCATAAATGTGAGACTTGATGACTAAGGATTCGAAAAAGGTGACTATATATTGTATTTATAGTTACTAATTATTTTAAGAAACATGAAAATGTTCAAAAATGCAAGAAAAATTAAAGTATATAAAGGTATAGTTCATATGACTTCTGCTCTTATATGTAGTTACAAAATAGATTTAAAGTCACAGTGGTGACTTTAATGAAGCTAAACGAACGATTATTAATGGATTATCACGATTGTTTCTAATATTATAGATATTTTAATTGTTTTGGCTCAAAGTCTTGTGTGTAATGCGGTAAAAGCTGTTTTGCTGTCAGCATTTACAATCAATTTAAAAGCATTTTTGTTCATCCCAAAATTAAAATTCAATCATCATTTATTCAGCCTAGGCTGTAACTTTTTTCTTGAACGTAAAAGGTGAACTTTTAAAGAAGGCCTTTTCCACGAAAAAAATAATAATAATAATGAACAGAGCCTTAAAGGGATAGTTCACCTAAAAATGTAAATTCTGTAATTCATTCCTCATGTCCCTCATGTCGACTTTCGTCCATCTTCGGAAAACAAATGAAGATCTTTTTGATGAAATCTGAGAGCTTTCTCCATACGCAACTACCGCTTTGATGCTTCAAAAAGTTCATAAAGAGATTGTAAAACTAATCTATATGAATTGAGCGGTTTAGTCCAAATTTTCTGAAGAGACATGATAAATGATACGCTTTATATGATAAACAGATTTAATTTAGGCTTTTATTCACATATCCACATTCATCAACGTCATTGTTGGTGAACTATCCCTTTAAAATGGCAACAGTTCGACCTTCTCATCTACTATGGCTCACTAACACAGTAGTAAGTGTGACGCCTACCGTTCACTGCGCGCACTCACTTCAACATAAAGCTTAAGCTCGCGCTGGAGCTTCGCCTGTTAGTGTCCAGTACACACCAAAACAAGGATTTCAAGGTTTGTAATTAATTTAAAATTTGGGAAATGGACCAGAAAGACACAGAAATGAACGAAAAGGGAGTTTCTTCTTCTACCAGCGGAGTTGTTGTTCAAGTCAGGGAGAAGAAAGGAGCTTTACGCGCTGCCATCCCATATATGCCTTTCCCAGTAGCTGTCATCTGCTTGTTTCTCAACACATTTGTGCCCGGACTGGGTGAGTACGAGTGGACGATTCGCTCATTTCACCACAACCACCTGCGAGAAATTCTGTATTTACACCCGAAAAACTATGCATTCCATCAACAAGTACTTTAAATGTGCACTTGAAGTAATTTAAATTTGCTTTTCATCTGACATACATATACAGCATATATAATACATAAGGTATATTGTATTGTTTATACTTCAAAACAATTGCAATTGGAATGTCTAAATACTTTGAGCAACGCTTATTTTATTGTTTCTAATTCTAATTCAACTGTGTATTCCCTAATGGGTTTGGTGAAAGTATACAATATTTTATATGGGTCAATGACGACACGTTCATTTTTATTATTATTATTTTTTTGTACAGATCTATTACTTACTGCAAAACATATAAAATGCAGTTCATAGAGACAATGGATACACCTACAATGAACATGTTTTCAATTTCTGAATTAAAAGCTATTTTTATGTTTTTGTGGGGCATGAAGTCAAACGTGGGTGGTACAATGAAGAAAAAAAAGTCTCATCAAAAGGCTAAAATTCTCAAAACGATAACCCTTGAGTAGGTTGGCTAACCTTGTGTTATTATTTCTTAGGACAAGAAATAGTGAATCACTTTTGTTTGTATAAAAGTGGTATAAGTAACATGCAGAAAGCCATTTTGTTGTCATGTGACAAGAAAATCATAAACAGGAAATGGTTAGTTCACGTTGTCAAATGGTAAAACCCAAAGAAAATGCTATGATATTTAGGTTTGTAATTCAGAAAAGCATGATATTTGAAAAATAAGTGGACAACCTTAATTTCTCATTGAGCTATAAAGCACCATGGCGCACTTGGAGTATCTGGACACAGATCAGATCAAGTTTCTCGCTGACATTTAGGTCAAAATTCAACAGGAGCTGTTTTTATTTCAGCTTGTATCATTTTTACTGTGGTAACAGATCCATCATGTGCATCTGCGATCATACCAGAACACATAATCAAGACAATCATAAATAATTGCATCCACCCCATTACCCTGATTGATAACTTGACCTTTTCTCCTTACTAGCTGGTCCATTCATCCATCTCTGTATTGTCATTTCCGCCTTGATTCTCAGTCATGTTCTATTGGTCTAAGTAATTGTTAGTCTCGGGGATTTGGTCATGTGTGTAATCTGCTTGCGACCATCTCCTTTCATCCTGTTTTAATTGCCTATAGATTGTGCTGTGATGCCGTCTTCAAAGAGCAAATGGATTGTCTTATTTCTTTTTAAGGATTCTAGTAGCACTGCATTAGACACATTAAGAGCATAAGCTGTTTTGTAGGATACTTTACAATGCATAAAAGCACACATGGCAGAAGAATATTGATCTCCTTTCTGTCTAATAAGGCTGGGAAGCATGGCCTCAGGGAGAAGGCACACAGTATCTTTAAAATATGCTAGAAATAGTAACAAAATAATCATACTCTTGGTTATTTTGCAGCAAAGTATGGAAGCTTGTTTCTGCCACAATAAAAAATAAAAAAGGTAATTGCGACTTTTTATCTTACAATTCTGACTTTATAACTCGCAATTGCGATATAAACTCAGAAGTGCGAGATATAAACTCGCAATTCTGAGAAAATAAGTTGTCCTTTTTTTCCTCAGAATTGGACTTTATAACTCGCAAATGCGAGTTTATATCTTACAATGAGAAAAGTCAGAATTGCGAGATATATACTCAGAATTTTGTGATATAAACTAGGAATTGCGAGAAAAAAAAGGTCAATTGCAAGTTTATATATCGCTATTCTGACTTAATTTCTCACAATTGCGAGTTTATATCACGCAATTCTTACAGTATACTATCTTGCAGTTCTGAGAAAATTTCAGAATTGTAAGATGTAAACTCGCAATTGCGAGAAAAAAATTCAAAATTGTGAGATTAAAAGTGACAATTATCTTTTAAATTGTTTTATTCTGTGGCAGAAACAAGCTTCCATAGCAATGTCTTTGGTAACACTTTATAATAAGGTTTCATTTGTTAACATTAGTAAACGTAGCCAGACCTTCAGACTGACGGCAGAAGGTCTGGACTCCATCACAGCTTTCATTGGCCAACGACCGCCCAAGAAGACGTCTGACCGGCATGTAAAGCAACCAATCACAGTTAATTTTATTCCTCGTCATGTTTAATGGCGTGAAAATGTAAAGTCGATGTCCCTTCGCTAACAGACTGGCCTACATACAATAAATTATTAATTCAAGAACATTGTGCAAGTTTACTAGAACAATGGCGCCACGAACTTCACATACTTTTGAAATTCCAGCGTTTAGTTGATCCTGATAAGCGTTTGTCACAGTTGTAAAAAAGACGCTTTCTTTTTCCATGAGGGGGTTCGCCATCACGATGGCTTTGTTTCTAGACACACCGTTGAAGAACGCATTACACGTCTCCCAGAAATCCTATAGAATTCAAGCAATCAGATGACGACTTCAAAACTCCTTAAGTGTTTCCACTGGCTCTGTAGTGATCAGCCTCTCTTTATAATAAATACTGCAATATTCTATAAATAAATAAGAATTGTTCATTTTGATTTCATGGTGACTTTAAAGGATTAGTTCACTTCAAAATGAAAATTTCCTGATAATTTACTCACCCCCATCTCATGCAAGATGTTCATGTCTTTCTTTCTTCAGTCGAAGGTGTTTTGTTGAGGAAAACATTCCAGGATTTTTCTCCATATAATGTATTCAATGGCAACCAACGGGTTGAAGGTCCAAATCAAAGCAGTTTAAAAGGGCTTCGAAGGGCGTGTAGAAGAACAACACCGAAGTCGCGCATTTGAGGTTAAAAAGTATATAAATGTTTATTTTTTTTTAGAAAATGACAGATGGTTTCGCTGGATAAGACCCTATTCCTCGTCTGGGATTGTGCAGAGCCCTCTGAAGCCCTTCGAAGCCCTTTGAAACTGCATTGATTTGGACCTTCAACCCATTGGTTGCCATTGAAATATATTATATGGAGAAAAATCCTGGAATGTTTTCCTCAAAAAACGTAGTTTCTTTTCGACTGAAGAAAGAAAGACACGAACATCTTGGATGAGATGGCGGTGAGTAAATTATCAGGAAGTTTTCATTTTGAAGTGAACTAATCCTTTAACTAATGCATTAACCAGTGTTAACAAATGAAGTGTTACCAAGTCTTTCAATACAAAAACATTATGCTGAAACTTTACCCTGAATGCTTCTAATGTGTGCCAAGTTTATTGTCTTGGTAGGCTCCCTCGTCTTTTATGGATCATGCAGTACATCCGATAGCTCTCCTTTTTAACCCCGCAGCCATATTGGGATATTTACTCCCTTTTTGTGTGCTGATACCACGGCATCAGGAATACGCCGTTCCTCTATGGCATCTTAGCCCAGACTTTTGCAGAGCTTGGAATCCATCTCTGACATTTGCCGTTAGATTGAACATACAGTAATCAACCCTGTGACCGCATCACTTAGCCACTTGTGGCCCTCTGGTGTTTATGTCAATATTGGTTTCATCCATCAGGATACCCCCACTGGACCCGTGCCTCAAGTCATCTAATCTTGCAGTCCACTTCAGCATAGAGTTTCCTGCTCAAGTTTCGGCCAGTCCCTCTGGAGTCTGGAGGACACGGAGTGCTTTTGGAGAACGCAGTCCTTGGGTCCGCATGCATTCAGCATAAATCAGTGCATACACTATATAAATACTTACAGAACGAAGATGCATTCTACAGGCAGTAATGTGCCTGTCTCATATCATCTCTGCATACGGGCACGGTTTGCCGAGCTCCTGTCTGCTGCACAGTTGCTCAAACATAAACTACAGCAGAATATTATGACAAGAGAGCCTATGTTTGGATGATGATGATACAAGGGAAAATGCCATGAGCCAAATGGGGCTCTCTTGAGCTCACAGTCTGCGCTCAGATTGTCAGAGACCATTACCACTCGAGTTAGTGAATCATGCTTGACAACCTGCTCTCCTCACCTTTAATTGCAGATACTTTGCAGGGCATGTGTTGTGTGCCAGATCTAATCAAATCATGCTCATTTGGATGTACACCAATTGAGGGTCTTATTAGTAGATTTAATTTAAAATAAAATGACAAAGAGCTGGGTACCTGGGTGCTTGCTTATGCAGGGATGTTGCAAGAAATGGTTGTTTGACACTAATAGTAAGCACATTTTTAACTCTTTCCCCATCAGTGTTTACTAAAAAAGTTGCCAGCCAGTGATTTTTGATCACTCACAAAACTTTCATTTTATTCTAGCTTCATTCATTCTTTTTTATCAACACTTGAATGTGGGCTAATTTAATAAAAAAAAAACAATAAAAAAAAACAAAAAAACATTTAGAACAAAAAGCTGTGAAAATCACGTTTTTGTCAATGACTTTGTCTTGATTTGGAATGATGATAAAAACATAGATTGAGTAGATTGAGTCCATCAACACCACCAAAGCTTGCACAGTCCTATACCTCTTTGTGGGTTCAGTATTTTTCTCTGTAACGTTAGGTAGTTTTGATTGATATGTTGAATATTTGATGATCATGTTAGCTTATTTGTGCATAAGCAACTTCTATTCGCTCCTTTTGGTTTTCGCAGATCTTCTTCTTTGCTTGTTTTTGGATCTGGAGATACTGTACTATTTCAGAATATCCGTAACAGCGCTCCCCTATCATATAACAGTGAAAACATGAATTGCCAAAAAACTCATTAATGGCAGGGGAGCGTTGTGCCATAAATGATGGAAAATGGCAGGGAAAGAGTTAAATAAGTTTCTTCAGAAGCCGTGACTACACTAAGATAAAAACCTTTGCTCTGACTTGAGCAGATCATTGAAAATGCCTTTTAATCTTCAATTCAGTTCCTGAATTTGAATTGAGGTAGCAAAAACAAGATGGATGCAGAATTGGAATTTAAATTATTTGAATGAAGTGAAATTAAAATAAATGTGAAATTCAAAGATTTTTAACTAGAAATTTAAAAGTACACTATGTAACTTGTGGCCCTCTAGCGGTTAAAAACAAAACTGCATGCCAACATTGCTTTGGTTGTGCTTCAGCTCTGCGTAACTGCAGATAAATATGGTTATGCTTATAAAACATATGACCCTTCACAATAGATAATGCATTACAATGAACTGTGAGAGAGCTACATATGACAATTTATCTGTTCAATAAAATACCTTACTCACCTTTTGAGTATTAAAAACACCTTCTCCGCGTCACTTTTACAACATTTCAAATCCCTCAGTTCTCACCATCTCTGAAAAGCCACACCAATGTTGATTCTCTTTTTATTACGAGTTCTGTCGTGTTCTCTTTTTGCAGCAGACTCTCCTCTGTTCTGCGTTTGTTTAAAATGGGTGATTTCCCCAGAGGTTGGAGATTTAACATTCCCCATGTCAATCTTTCTCGCTTGTTGTGACGACAACTTGCTATGCCACTCCCACACCATACACGTGTCAAAGTAGCCGGAGCAACTGTTCTCTATTTACGGATATGACGGGACAAACACAGGCAGGTATGCATGCAATTTCCTGCAAAAACCATCCCGATGACAGGTCTAAAATATAAGCGCTTATAATAGGTTTACCATAGTGAATCAGGGTAAGACAAAAATAAGTTTTGGAAGGATTGATGATGTATTGACTCATGATTTAAATTTTGTTCATTTTAAACAAAAAAAAATGTTACATAGTGTACCTTTAACTAAAACTGCAATGTTTGAATGTTGGCCTGTTTGAACGTTTTGATAGATAGATGGATTGATTAAATGAACACTTCTCAAAATTCAGTAAATCCCACTTCCTGTCAACCCTGGTTCCAGTGAGTTTTTCCTATATCCAACACTGCAGATTTAAAGTTAAATTGTGATATTGGACTCAAACCTCCTGACTGACATCTTTGAAAAATATTTTTCCTTATGTGGTCAGCCATTCTGAAAATCTGTGGCATCAAAATTATTCTGACAGTTGGATTTGCAGCTGTTTCATTTGCATAATTTGTTCAGGCATACTGTAAAAATAAATATCTTTCCTGAACTTTTTACTGCATTCAGGTTTTGTGTAGACCAAGAACGTAGCCTTTTCAAAAATATATTTGGTTTAGATGTAATCAGATATGGATGGAATTGCATCCAAAGAAAGTTCTCATGGCCTAAAAGTGGAAAACTGATCTGAATCTAAATGGGGAGTCATTTCACGTGGGAAAATTAAAATTTCGAGGTAAACATGCAGAGTTTAGGTATTTAATACATCCAAAGGAAGAATAACAAAGTACTAAAATATTCTAATAAGCTATCCAATTTAAGTTCAGTAATAGAGGGAAATATAGTGAATAGCATACAAAACCCTTTGTTAGAAACTAACAGTGTACTTTAAGCTAAAATTAGAGTATCATTTAAAATGTGAGGGTTGAAGAACACAGAAAAGACAGAGGTCGACCACTTCAGATGCATTTAGCTTAAAAATCAATGCTCAGAAGCACAGTTTTATGAAAATGCTAAAACTGGGCTAAATGTCCTGAGTAATTTATTTTATAATGAAATGCATTTTGCTTTAATTTTCCCATTTCCACAAGATATTTGAACCCAACCAGGAATGTACAGTAAATCACAGTGACCAGAGATTTTAAAATGACTGAAGTAATTTACAGTGATAACAAAACAGCATAAATCTTAAACTGGTCAGCCAGCTGGTTTAGGTGCAGACCACCTTATGCTGGTTTAAAAAAAAATTTCAGCAGGGCAATTTGAGAGATTTGCATTGCTCATGCTGATGCTATCCCAACACTCTTTGAATTGAACCTATTGCTCTAGCCCTGCTCTTCTAGTTTCCATGACAGCAGATGCTAGCAGAAGCTTCCCTGCCTGTCTCCGCTAAGATTGAAAGAGGTAGATAAGCTAGCGCATGAATTCATTCCAAGGGGGTCCTTCAAAGTGCACTTAAAGTAGTGGGGGGGGGGGGGGGGGGTTATTTGTTAAAATGTTAAAAGCTTCTTGTTAGCCTTTTTCAAAGTAAAAAAAATGATAGACATGCTGAAGACCCTGTGACTGTCAGGTAGAGGACGCTTGTGTGTGACCTTAACTCAACTCTCTTGTGGATTCAAGCTAACAATAGACTGACTGCAGAGGTCAACAATATAGTGGTGCTGGAATGTAGTGTTTTTATGTTACTTTTTTCATTATTTTAACGTTATCATTTGCAATGCAAATTTAAGCTGTGTCCATAATCACTTATGTACGATATTCAATGAAGAACTATCTTCTTAACTGTTGTTGAAGTACATTAAATGCAATATGCAGGTGGGAATTATGAAAATATTCCAATACATACTACATCCACTAGCTTAGCATTGTACTTTGACCTGTATTTTTTTTTAACGGACGTAACTGTGGAAATAATTTACTCAAGTGTTTCATTTAACCACAAGTAACAAGTTTCTTGCTATACCAACGCTTACATTACCGTTCAAAAACATGCGGTCAGTAAGATTTAAAAAAAATAATAATAATAATTTTATTCAGCAAGAATGCATTCAATTGATTAAAAGTGACAGTGAATACATTTATAATTTTACAAACAAATAAATAAATGCTTTCAAAGAATCCTGAAAAAAAATCATAGCTTGCACAAAAATATTAAGCAGCACAACTGTTTTCAACATTGATAATAACAAGAAATGTTTCTTGAGCAGCAAATTAGAGAAGATTTCTTAAGGATCATGTGACACTGAAGACTGGAGTAATGATGCTAAAAAAAATTCAGCTTTAACGAGAATAAATGACATTTTAAAATATATATTAAAAACATTTTTTTAAAACAAATAAATGCAGCCTAGGTGAGCATGAGACGTCTTTCAAAAACATCAAAACCCAGTCTTTTGAACGGTAGTGTACATTTGAGCAGCATGGTTCATCAATGATACTGCATATGCAGATAAACTTTTATAATATATTGCTGTGTGCATACATTATTGTGCAACAGCGTGCATTTTTGGACAATGTTAGATATGTCTAAACCTAGATCTTGGACTAACCAACAAAGGTCTGGTCAACATTTCATCTTATTAGGCCAAGACCAAAAAAAAAAATCCATCCCAGTTTTGTGTAAAATCCACCAGAGAGTCAGTGAACGGACTGTACAGTAGGTGGGTGGTGGACGTGCCTTATAAGGCTGAGACCCAACCCAAAAATAAGGAAGAAAAACAAACAGGAAACCAGTGTCTTAAAAGTGCATTGAAAGAAACCACAGAGGATTTCTTTTATTAAACTGGAGCTGATAGATTTTGCACAGTTCAGTTACAATGTTATACATGATTACTGGAATGAGAGCACATTTGGTGTTTTTGTGACAATAGTTGCATTGAGAGCAGAAAAATGGCTTTTAGCGCAACGTTTTTGGCAGCAGATAGAGGACCACTGAGCACTGTAACTTCCTAATTTTATACAGACGGTCTCTTCACTCACAAAATGAGATGAATGGGATAACATCATCCAGAGGCTGCTATTGCTCTGGTCTCATTTTCAATACAGCTGCACTGTGGCAATCAGCAGAGACACCCAATAACAAATTACACTGATGCTCTTGCTTCAGATTACATAAGATTTGCAGTGTGATTTATGAACGAGTAGATAAACAGAGCTCCAAACTCTGTGGACTGAAAAAATCATATTGCAATATTTGGCAATAAAGCATGTTAATCCCGAAGTTTAACTTCTGGGGTAATGAAAATGACTAGAGTTGTTCCCCTTGTGGGTTTTTTCATATAGCAAAATGTTCTAGCACACTTTTTAATCATTTCTGATCTTCTCAAGGCCCAGTCATTCCAAGTGAAATTGTCCCTTAAAATTCTGTATTAAATGAGCAGTATTGGTGCTGTGAGCCTCATAAAAGACAGTGTTAACCCAAATGACTCTCTCTTTGGAAAGGATTGAACAGCCAGTAAATGACTGATGAGTAATCAGCTCCACACAGAATGGCTAAAAGCTGCGATGACTACAGGCAGTCAGACTGACTTTTTCGTGTCTCCTCACAAGCTGTCTTGGCTCTCATCCTTGAGCTGTTATAAATAGAGGCCACAGAGCTGTTGTGGAATTTTCAATTTCCGGTACGGTCGCTGTGCTTGTTTTCTAGGCCCACTTTAAGGCTAATCCTTCACTTTGCTTTCAAAATGCCTTTGTTATACATCAAGCTCTCAGGTTTATTTTAGTTGCCACCTGTGGAGCAAACACAATGTGCAATGTTGTATTTTAGAGGGTCAGTATGTACACTGAGGGCTAATGCATGATGTGTTTAATTTTTTCCATATGCATCTGAAAAAATATGACATATATCAAGCGTATAGCGTTAGTTCTGGCAGGTCACGTTAGTCAAGCTCGCATCAGCTGACTGTCAGCTGATCACGTCTACCTATAGGAATACGATGCCTATCACAGCATGCATATATAAGCTCCTTCAGTATTATCAGCAGGTATCGTGTTTCTCCGGAGCTAATTACCCTCCTCCATCCCCAGCTCCTCCTCTCGTCAGTCAGGATTTGGTATTCTTATTCCCCCTGAATCAGACTAAATTCCCGAATTAGGTTGTACATTTTAATATTAATTAATGACATTAATGCTATCTGCAATACACCGTTGCTTCTGTTCTGTTTACCCTAGGGGGGTTTATCACTGCTCGCCCTGCTCTTATCCATGCTAGGCTGCATGGATGCGCAGGGAGTTCTTGCCCAGAACAGAACCATACTACCAATCTAAACTATATGCTAGTTGTCTATCATCTTTGACGATAGTGGTCCTGACAGAAATGACAGTTTATGTTACTTAGCTAGCCTCCACTAGCCTACAAAAACTCACGTTGAAGTGACTCAAATAACTTTTATATATTTTTTTTTTATTTGTAAATATATATATATAGTCACACTTTCAGGTATGTGCCTAGCAAACAAACAGACGAAGTTTCAGAAGATAATTCCAATATGAAGTTTAATCCAAACAGGCAATAATCCAAAATAGGGCAGAGAAACACACTTAATGTAAACGGTGACCAGACAAAGACTGAAGGTGCTTCTCAATATCCCTCCTCGTTTCCTCGCTCCTCCGTCCTCCATCCTATGACCCGGAAACCAATCGAGCTCAGCCATCTTGTAGGACATCTCAACTCTCTAATTGCACCGCGAGGAGGCGAGGATCAAGGAGTGAGGAGGCTTCCTGAGGAGTCATGAGCAAGGATACAAAGGTGTATCCTTTGCGGAAGTGTTTTATCGACTAAACGTGACGCACATATAAATTCTGCTCCCCCTTCACATCTTGCCACAGTTTATTAATTAGTATTATTATAATTATCATTATTGTTTACATGTACAAGAGCACAAATGTATGTCAAATTACAGCAAATGTAGTAGGACAGTTGCAGAATTATATCAAAGCACAAGAAAATGAAAGAAAATTAAACAAACTAATACTATACAACAAAAAAAAACAGTTAATAACTGGGAATAATTCATTGTTAATAATAACTGGTAATATAAAAAAATACAGACAAATGTGGTATTTTGTGGAGGTTGAAACTATTACAATATAGCCTAACTAATTATCTCTAATGTTCAAGAATCCTGACGTGCAAGCTAAATCCAGCGGTGCAGAGTCATCATTAATTGACGATGCTTTGAAGTGACGCTAAAGTGAGTGAGGATATATCATTTCACTTGATTCAATTCCTCGGTCCTCGCGTCTTTTCCTTGCATCCTTCCCTCGCATCCTGAAGGGGTGGAGCTAAGACGTGAGGAAAGGAAATGAGGATGCACAAATAAGAATTGAGAAGCACCCTAAGACTAAGTGAACAGCAGGAATACACAATGGTGATGAGATAAATGACAAACAGCTGTGAGGACAGTTGGTGTCCATGGTAACGGATTAGTGGCGGGAAAATCAAACAAAGGAACACAGGAACTGGAGAATTACAAACTAAAAGTCCATCGATGGTTAGGGTTAATGGTGACACACACACACACACACACATATACACGTGTGTGTGTGTGTGTTTAAAGTTCATGTGCCTTTACATGCACATGAACTTTAATGACATCACATTCTTAATCCGTAGGGTTTAATATGGAGTTGGCCCACCCTTTTCAGCTATAACAGCTTCAACTCTTCTGGGAAGGCTTTCCACAAGGTTTAGGAGTGTGTTTATGGGAATTTTTGACCATTCTTCTAGAAGCGCATTTGTGAGGTCAGGCACTGATGTTGGACGAGAAGGCCTGGCTCGCAGTCTCTGCTCTAATTCATCCGAAGGTGTTCTATTGGGTTGAGGTCAGGACTCAGGACAGGCAAATTCCTCCACACCAAACTCGCTCATCCATGTCTTTATGGACCTTGCTTTGTGCACTGGTGCGCAGTCATGTTGGAACAGGAAGGGGCCATCCCCAAACTGTTCCCACAAAGTTGAGAGCATGAAATTGTCCAAAATGTCTTGGTATGCTGAAGCATTAAGAGTTCCTTTCCCTGGAACTAAGGGGCCAAGTCCAACCCCTGAAAAACTACCCCACACCATAATCCCCCCTCCACCAAACTTTACACAATGCAGTCAGGCAAGTACCTTTCAAGTACCAAGTGATTCGTCACTCCAGAGAACACGTCTCCACTGCTCTAGAGTCCAGTGGTGGCGTGCTTTACACCACTGCATCCGACGCTTTACATTGCACTTGATGATGTAAGGCTTGGATGCAGCTGCTCGGCCATGGAAACCCATTCCATGAAGCGCTCTACGCACTGTTCTTGAGCTAATCTGAAGGCCACACGAAGTTTGGAGGTCTGTAGCTATTGACTCTGCAGAAAGTTGGCGACTTCAGCGCACTGTGCGCCTCAGCATGCGCTGACCCCGCTCTGTGATTTTGCGTGGCCTGAGTCGCTGTTGTTCCAAATTGCTTCCACTTTGTTATAATACCAGTAACAGTTGACCGTGGAATATTTAGTAGTGAGGAAATTTCACGAATGGACTTATTGCACAGGTGGCAACCTATCACGGTACCACGCTTGAATTCACTGAGCTCCTGAGAGCGACCCATTCTTTCACAAATGTTTGTAGAAGCAGTCTGCATGCCTAGGTGCTTGATCTTATACACCTGTGGCCATGGAAGTGATTGGAACACCTGAATTCAATGATTTGGAGGGGTGTCCCAATACTTTTGCCAATATAATATGTGTGTGTATATATATATATATATATATATATATATATATATAAAATATGGCTCCATTTATTTGATCAAAAATACAGTAATATTGTAAAATGTTTTAAATTAAATAAACATTCATTTTAAATTTTTACTACATTAAATTAATTAATTAGCCTGCATTTATTAGAATACATTTAATGTTTTCTATTCTAAAATGTAATTTATTCCTGTGATGGCAAAACTGAATTTTCAGCATCATTACTCCAGTCTTCAGTGTCACTTCAGAAATCATTCTAATATGCTGATTTGTTGCTTAAGAAACATTTCTTATTATTATCAATGTTGAAAACAGTTGTGCTGCTTAATAATTCTGTGGAAAACGTGATAATTTTGTTTTAGGATTTTGTTTTAGAAAGTTCAAATGAACTGCATTTACTTGAAATAGAAATCTTTTGTAACAATATACATGTCTTTACTGTCACTTTTTATCAATTTAACGTGTCCTTGCTGAATAAAAGTATTAGTTTTTCGACACTTTTAAACGATAATGTACCTCAAAGGTGAATTTTGTGAATTTAGTCATTTAGTCTTAAAGTAACTTGTTGCGTGACAGTAGTGTTAACCACAGACCTTATATTACTAAATACTAAATAAAAAACTACTATTGTAAAACCAAATAGAAATTCAAATCACGAAATTAGCCTTCCATGTTGGCCATATAATGTGATGTCATAAATGAGCAGCTCTATTCTGATTTTTTAAATAAAACTAATTTGAAATCACCCTGCCTATAAGAAACATATACCATTATCATATCTGGAGCTCATGGTAGGACTTTTATGAAATGTTTATTCCTTATTGCTAAAAATAAATCTCATTGGAGAATTTCTCTATAGATTTTGAAAAGCAGGTTTACCTCCATAACCCTACTATTGTGCTCCTATTTACATGTTAAAATGTGTCTCTTGTTAAATTGAAGGCCATTCCTCTTTCTCTGTCCAGTTTTATCAAATGGTTTGACAAATCACGCTCTATGTCTTGAAGAAACTCAATTAATGTGTGCAGTCAACAAGTGAGAAGTCCTCTGAATGACTTCCTGAAAAATCCTTACTGCATGGTGCATCCACAAGCTTCCATTCTGAAGAGACATAGGGTCAGCGATGGGGAGAGAAGATAAGTGATTTTAATTCCTTGCAGCTAAACCAAAGGTCACCACAACTATTTATACCAAATGTGCTTACATAACAGAGATGTTTAAAACATCCTAGAGTGCTAAAAAAAAATGACAGCGGCACATGAAAACCTTCAGAAGGAGTCCGCACACGCTCCCCTAGCAACATTGTCTCTCTCAGAAGAAAAGGAACTCAACGGGATAATTAACCTCCCACACTGGCAATGGGGCACATTTGAGGAAGGCTAGGGGAAATTATAGTGATTGTGAGCCTAATGTGCGTGGACTAGGACCCCTACTGTATCTTATCTTCTTGAATCTCTTCTTCATAGAGAAAACGTGAATGTGAATGTATGCATTTCGAAATTACATGTGTGGCATATGCAAGCGGAGATTTGCCTGTTTGACAGGCAGAAGCATTGTTGACAGCCTGATGCGAGATCACACAGATTATTTGCAGTTCGAGTGTGTGTGTCTGATAATATGGTGGAGTGGGGGTCCTCGTGTCATTCACTTTAGTTAGGAAAAAAATTGTTTTTCACAAAAATATCGATAATAATAAGAAATGTTTCTTGAGCAGCAAATCAGCATCTTAGAATGATTTCTGAAGGATCATGTGACACTGAAGACTGGAGTAACGATGCTGAAAATTAATCTTTGTCATCACAGAAATAAATTACATGTTAAAATATATTCAAATTGAAAACTTTTTTTTTTGTAATAATATCTTACAATATTACTGTTTTTACTGTATTTTTGATCAAATAGATGAATGAGAATGTTGGTGCATATCTCCAAAGGGATGGAGAGAGAAAGAGAGAATGCTATTTTCCATTTCCTACATTGGTTCTTTGTTTCTTTGGTGTCTATTGTAAGCCATCTGCTTTTTGGGACAGTAAGTGTATTGTTTGCATAATGGCCATGGGAATAATAACATTGTGAAAGGTTTTTTTTTTTTTTCCAACCTCAACTTGGAAAATCCTTCCAAAAGATAAACTTAAGAGGTTCTGTCCCAGTTCCTCTCTATAATAGCCAAACATTTCATAGCACCAGACCATACTTATGACTAAAGGACAGGCTGTATCCGGGGTGAAGAAAGTACATTTCTCACAATCAGGAGACTCATTTTGCGGGCTATGCTAATGTTCAACCACTATCTTCCGCTCTATAATCTATTATGGCAGCACAGTGCAGCTCGCTCAAACTCTATCAATGTAAATGATGCTTATCGGCCTTACAAATATGAAAAGCTCCTCTTAACCTAATTGCCCTGGATTGAAGAGGATAGAAGAAATCTATATGACAAGACATGTCTTGGCGAATTACAGTGCCATGCTGGTTAAAGGTGCTGTATGTAATTTTTTTGACGCCTCGTAGCTCTCTCCAGCTACCCGAAGCTTCCCCTTGACTCTCAAAGGCTCAGCTTTAGTAAAGGAAGAAACAGGTGCACATCATTCGCTCAATGAGCCTGCCCAGGTGCACATCGTTCTCCCGATGAGTCTCACAGCCACACTCACAGGTCGGCAACAGCAGGAGTAAGGGGAGACCCCCCCCCCCCCCCTTAAAAAAAAAGAGAGCACAGAGTCTTAACAAAACAACAACTCCCACAATTCAAATTTTCCACGTGGCAATAGTTGGTCCAGCTTGTAAATCTCCCCAATCCTGTCAACTCGCTCTCTTTCAGCAACCTGGCACCTAGGAGGAAGCACATTTAAGAAAGAGAGAGAAAATACAAACTTCAAAACACTTAAATCACGTACACACGGGACAAGGCATCTGCAGTTACATTCTCTACACCTTTAATATGGCGTATGTCCAATGAGTAACTCTGAAGAAACAAACACCATCTCATCAGCCTTTGGTTGGGGTTTTGTAAGGAGTGCAGAAAAACGGATTGTGATCCGTATAGACCACTAGAGGGCCCTGTGACGACCCAGCATACACTTCAAAGTGTTGTAAGGCCCAAATCAAAGCAAGCGCTTCCTTCTCTATCACAGAATAATTTAGCTGATATAAATTAAACTTTTTAGTGAAAAATCCGATCGGATGATCAATGTCATCCTCTGACGTTTGCAACCAGACGGCCCCCGCGCCCACATTACTGGCATCGACTTGTAATTTAAACGCTTGGTCAAATCTCAGAGCTGCCAAAATGGGAGCCTCTGTAAGGAGCATTTTTACTCTTTCAAATGCTTGCTGACACACTGGTGTCCAGCAAAAATCTACTCCTCCCCACAGCAAACTAGTCAGGGGCACCGCCACCGTAGAAACATTTTTGCAAAAACAACTATAAAATTCTACCATTCCAAGAAATCGCATTAGCGCTCTTTTGTAGTGGGAGTAGGACATTTATCTATTGCCTCTACCTTTGCACGAACGGGACATACTTGTCCGTGCCCAACCACCTTCCCCAAATAGGTAACCGTTGCTTTGGCGAATTCGCATTTTAATAAATTAACAGTCAAATTGGCTGATACAAGACGATCAAACAGTGTTCTAATCGGAATCAAGTGTTCCTCCCAAGTTTGACTAAAAACAACGACATTGTCTAAATATACAGCGCAGCCACTCAAACCAGATATAACTCGATTCATTAAACGTTGAAACGTTGCGGGAGCGTTACGCAATCCAAAGCTCATAACCTTGTAAGATAACCCTGAAGGCGTAACGAAAGCAGAAATTTCTCGAGCTCTTGCAGTTAAAGGCACCTGCCAAAAACCTTTCAGAAGATCAAATTTGCTCACAAATCTAGCATTCCCCACTTGATCGACACAATCCTCAATTCGAGGCAAAGGAAAAGAATCAGGCTTTGTTATGGCATTTACCTTTCGGTAGTCCGTACAGAACCTAAAAGACCCGTCAGGTTTATTCACTAATAAAGACGGAGAAGCCCAACTACAAAAAGAAGATTCAGCGATGTCATTTTTTAGCATATACTCGATTTCATCATCCAATTGTTTCTTTTTCGCAGACACTCGATAGTAACGCTGACGAATTGGACTTGAATCTCCCACATCAATGTCGTGCTCAATTAGATTTGTACAAGGAGTATCGGAAAACAATGTACCATAATCAGTAATCAAATCAATCAAATCAGTACGCTGTACATCCGTAAGATGATTAAGACGAACGTGCATAGAAATCAGTACTTCCGAGTTTCTAAGACGCCCTTGAAGAACACAATCTCCTGGATAGATTTCATCCCCTACCGGAGTTGGAGTTGATCCCCACTCATCATGGTCATTATTAACAGAAGAATCTGTAAGAAAAACAGGTCTAATACAAGAATCAGGCACACTAACCTCATTTATCACAAGATCATTGAAATCTTTAAAAGCATAATATGGCTTCAAAAGATTGACACATTCTAGTCTTTTTTTGCGATTTGGTGTATTTATAAAATAATTCAGATCAGAAATCTTACGAGCAACAGTAAACGGTCCAACAAACTTAGCCTGAAACGGTGATCCAACAACAGGCAATAACGCCAGTACCTGGTCACCAGATTGAAACGAATACAACTCTGTTCGACGATCAAAAAGTCGTTTCATTCGATCGTGAGCTTTTTTCAGAGATGATTTTGCCAACTGGCACGCCTCATAAATTCATCTACGAAAATCACTAACATATGACAAAACATTTTTTGGTGGATCAGACTTTTCCCAGTCCGCAAATAAAACAGCCAATGGACTTCGCACATCGTGAACAAAAACAAGGTCGTTCGGACTGAACCCAGTACTTTCTTGCACAGCTTCCCGAGCAGCCATCATTAACCAAGGTAGACCAGTTTCCCAGTCCTTACCCATTTGAACACAGTACGACCTCAACAAAGATTTTAATGTTTGATGAAATCTCTCCAGTGCTCCCTGACTTTGGGCATGATAAGCACTGGAGATATTATGTTGAATATTAAGTTGTTTCAACACTTGACCAAACAAATTAGAGGTAAAATTACTTCCCTGATCAGATTGGATAATCCTTGGTATTCCAAACACTGAAATGAATTGGATCAGCGCCTTTATGACTAGTTTTGCCGTTACAGAACGTAAAGGATATGCAGTTGGATATCTAGTTACTTGGCACATGATTGTAAGCAAATATTCACTACCTGCTTTTGACCTAGGCAATGGCCCCACACAATCTACAATGAGATGCTCAAATGGTTGACTAATGGCTGGAATTGGATAAAGAGGAGCAGATTTTACTTTATTTTTACTTAGATTTTATTTTATTTGGCTTTCCAGTAAGTTGACATGTGTGACAAGATCTAATATATTTCGACACCTCACGTTTCAATTTCGGCCAAAAGAAACGTGTCAGAAGTAACTTGTATGTCTTTTTCACTCCCATGTGGCCAGATGCATCATGTGTGGTCTGTAACACTAGTTGCCGGAGAGACTGAGGAATTACAATTTGCACCATGGGATCACCCATTGCAAACTCTCCCTGTGGCACCCATTTCTAGGTAATACCCAGATGAGAGATTCACAATTGTGTTATATGAGACAACTCGGTCAAATAATTCAACAAGAGTTGAGTCAGGTTTTTTTTTTCAATCAATTCATCACGTGACACTGACAAAATCGAAGGGATTTCTAGAGTTCTATTCACCACCTTCTCCGATTCAGGTTTTACCTCAGCTTGTGTTTTACTCATAGATTGGGTTATCACATAAGATGGTAACACACTTGAAGGACAGGTCAAACTTTCGTCACCATCTGGTTTCAAGATCTTCGGACATGGTGTAACCACTAGATGTGGTGAATCATTTCGCCAGACACGATCACCAGCCAAGTCATTCCCCTGAACTACCTGTATTCCTTCCACAGGCAAGCAGGAACGAACAGCCACTTCCACTTCTCCTTGAATCAACTCAGATTGCAAAATAATTTTATGAAGTGGGACAGACATAACATTCAAGCCAATGCCCTTAACCAACACATTACTTCCAGTATAAGAATCATGTGAAAAAGGCAACACAGACTCTAGCACAAAGGTTTCTGATGATCCTGTATCACGTAGAATCTTAACTGGTACACTTTTTGTGGCACCTACCAGTCTAACAGAACCTTCTGTAATGAATGGAGTAAACGCTGAAACACACGGGGAGCAATTTTCCTGCATATTCACTGTTGAAGCAGTCACCGCCAAAGCAACAGGCTTTACAGGAGACAAAGAATTAGATTTCACGTTAGAATGATCAGCTTTTGCTTTCAATAACGGACATTTGTTACCATAACTCGTGACCAAACCCATGACAATAATTACACATATTTGCTTTTTTTTTTTTTTTTCTCAATAGAACTGTGCAACTGTGTGCTGGGTGATGTGCTAGATTTTTGCCAAGGTTCTTTTTGAAAATTCTCTCCAGCCGATCTGTAACCAAAAACAGTTTTATGAGTCAATGAGAATTCATCAGCCATGACAGCCGCCTCATACGCCGTGTCAGGTTTACGCTCGTTGATGTAAATTGCAATACGATCTGAAACGGAACTCTTGAATTGTTCAAGCATCATTAATTCTTTTAAATCGTCAAGCGTTTTTACATCAGAAGCTACACCCCAATGATTAAAATGGACAGAGATTTTGTGTACAAAGTCAACATACGTCTGCTTTTCTCTTTTCTTCCAAGACCTAAATCTTTGTCTGTAGGCCTCTGGAACCAGTTTGTAACGACCCCAAACACAATAAGGGTAATTTACAGGTTCTCTACTGGACCATGAATTTAATGTGGGCTCAATAACCAAGAAAACATTCAAGAAAATCGAATACAAAATGTAACAATTTTATTTATGGACAATGGTATTAAAACTCAGGGGGCACCAGGTTAATGCAATCATGATAGGTAGACTACAATCCAACTGCAGGTTTGAAATGAATGATAATCAGCAATAAGTTAACTATGAAAAGAATGCGACATCAACAAACAGGGTAACATATTCAGCACGGGGTTTCAACGGTTGGTTGTGAAAATACACCCATTCAATTAATTCATGTGGTCACCAAACATGCATGATTTCATTGCACTGCAAAACCTCAAAATCATATAAATAAACATTAATCAATCAATTAAATAACACAAGTAAATACACACCAAACATCAATCAGATACCATCGATACCACTCGGGCTAAGCCTTCGTCAATAAGTATAGGAGCGATATGGGAGATAACAGTAACCTGCCCTCATACCCCCTGCGCACACACACGCACACTTTACAAACAAATAGCGCCGGGGGACCGATATAGTCACACATTCAATAGGGCCTCCCCGGCGAACAATACAATTACATCAGCAACACTCAAGGAAAACACTGTGGACGCTACTAACGTCGCCACTCCCCTTATTTGGGATGAGCAGCTTACAAGTTCATAAGCCCTCAACACTGTCCAGATATCGTTCCAGATCAAAATGCTGTTGTTGTAGCTGGACTTTCTGTAATTCAATGCGAGTTTGTGCGTCTAACATTTTCTCTTTCATTTCAGTCTGAATCAACAATTGTTTTTGTTGTTCAAATGTTAAATGAGACTGTGTTGATGTCGCATTAACAAAAGTTGACGCATCTTCTGAAGATTGAGACTCTAACACTCCGCGCTCAAATAATTCCATCTTTATCATGGTTTTAAGGTTATCTTTTAGACGTTTATCCTGACATGACACATTAATTTTGTAATAAGTTGCAAGTTCTACTAGCTGATCCTTAGAAAAATCATTTAACAAATCTTCAGACGGAGCACTAATAAATTCCTCAACCTTTGAGGCCATCGTAAAACAAACAAACGTACAGCTACTTAATTTAGTAATGACGTCCAGTAGTCCACGGCTAATAATGAACACCACTTTAACATGATCTCTAACTTAAGCAAACGCTTTTAATACACATTTAGTCGTAACAAAACAAAACCATGCTTGTTTTAATGCTAGTAAAAGTGTGAGTACAAGGAAACGATCCACCCGCATGCCTCTCAGCCATGGTGCCTTCATCCGTGCTGATCTGCGTCTCGAGCAGATGATGTCACTCGGAGGGAGGCGTGACCATGTCCGCTGAACACGCCCCAGTTTCTTGACTCCACCCCCATGTCAAAACAGTGCCATGAAGTGAAACGCACAGAAAAGTGAAGCGCAAAGGGGAAACAGTATCGCAAACTCACTTGACTGAAACGCAGAATAAAAGGAGCGTTGCAAATGAAACCACTTTATATTTATTTTGCAATTCTTTATTTTTGTTTGCAAAACGTATTTTTTTCTCTCAGTACTTTTTTTTTCTTTTGCAATTCTTTATTTTTGTTTGCAAAACTTATTTTTTTCTCTCAGTACTTTTTTTTTTCTTTTGCAATACTTTATTCTTTTGCAAATCTATGTGGCATTATTTTGACTCCATAGGCCATGGCGCTTTAAACTTGACGTCGACTAGTCGCTGATCATGGCCTACAGAGGGCGCAACAGGATAAGAAATCTTTGAAGTCCACTTTTACACTCTGTTTTCAAACAGTTAAACAGCACACCACGTGCAGATTGCGAGCACATAAACATTAATTCACACGCAATTGCTCTCTCACTAATAAATACATATAAATGTAATCTTTACTGTGCTACTTTATCTGTATCTGATTTAGACCGAGCAGAAATCTGTGAGAAATATAATGACCCAAAGACAAAAGAACTGATAAAAATAAGCTGTTGTAGGAGCAATAGCCTCATGTGCAGCGCTGTGTCATATGCCATAGCTGTGCACAAGGCAACCCGCGTTCATTCTCAGCTCGAGGTTCAGGCTTATTTGTTCATTAATGACGTCATCAGCGACTGGTCGACGTCGACTCGACTTTCATCTCATAAATGTCAATTTAGAAAAATCTGAATTCGTTAAACCCCTAGCATAAAAATACCATAATACAGTATTGCAGATATTTAGGAAACATGCTACGTTACATCAAGTTAGACCCAGTTTACACTAGTGCGTTTTCGTTTTAAAACGGCGTTTTAAAATGAAACTGATCCTCATCCACACTGCCGTTTCTATTGCGTTTCAGAAATTATCTCTGTCTACACCGCACGACCGAAAACGCATGTCACATGACCGTTCATGCGCACTGGGCATGCGCGTACAAGTGTAAACACTAAACAGTTGCCTCTTGAGCATGTAGACAGCTGCAGTATTATACAATACAGCGTTTAACTGCACAACGGCTGCAAAAAAGGACCACAAAGTCAGCAAAGCATGCAGTTCCGTCTCCGTGTTATTGTTTACACGGTCGTCGAGGCTGATGTGTTACAGAGCCGTTGAGAGAGACGGCTCTATGCTGCGTTTCCCATAAGCATTGTAATACAATAGCCACCAACGGTCTCTACGATCAACTTAGGTGTACAGTGCTTTTGGGAAACGCAGTCCTGGTCTGTTATTGTTGTGTTCTGGTAGCGTAATGTGGGCAGCCACGCCATCGTTTTTAAAAGTCTCCGTTTTGGTCTGTTTACACTGAAATGCAACCCCAGAGTTTTCAAACTAAAACAGGGTCTGCAGCGTTTTCAAAAGTCTCAGTTTTCGAGGTTCGAAAATGCCAGAGTAGTGTAGACGACAGGTGTAACCGTAGCAAAAGTTATGTGTTTTAAAATGAAAAAGGACTAGTGTAAACGGGGCCTTATTCTACTTGAATGCATCTGTGTGATCCCGCCCACTGGCAATTTACCCAATGGTATTTAGACACCCCGGGTTGCCAGTTGGCGGAAAACACAGTGTATCTCAGCCATGGAAGCCAACAAACGAACTGGGTCAGAGATTGCTGATTCTACCCAACCTAAAAAGCCTCAACGTTCATCTAAAAACCTCTATGTCCAGAGGCATATTAAAACGCGGGTAAATCAACTCATCAACTTGCAGTGTACTCGTCGCCTTCTGTTGTCAGTTGCGCTCGTTACTGTAGCGTGTCCTCAATCTGGCAACCCGCGTGAGCGTCAAGTCTGAGGAGGAGGGAACGGGGAAACAATTCTCTCCAATATTTTGAATTTGGACTGCATTACCAATTTCAACCGTTAGCTGTCAATATTATGTACTGCACCTTTAATGCAAAGTTCCCAAGAGTTCCCAAGTGAGACTGGTCCTGCAGGCCATTGAAAAGACCCTATCAGTTATATTTATATAGATTTTTTATGTATTACTTATTACATAGACTCATTATGAATGTTTCATTGTTATTGAAGCCCAATTTGAACCATTCAATCAATTAAAAAAATTAAAATCAAGTACCTCTCTACATTTCTTTCTTATTAAATTTCCTGTTTTACTTGTAAATACTTCAGATTATGGAAGTAAATAAGGTTGAGAATTCAAATTTATGTTAAAAATTAAAATCTCTTGTTGTTTCAGACTTTTTAAAGATCCTTGACACTTTTAAAGATCTTTTTTCATACAACAACAGTTTAAAAAAATAAAAAGGACCAAAAAGAATCATAAGTTATCAGAAGTGTGAATATAGACCAAAATGTAAGTAGTTACGATAATCTTTTAACCACCACAGAACAAACATTCATTTCAACCCAGACCACTGATGTACGAAACCTACAGGCATGTCTGACACTGACTGCTATTAAAATCACCATGCTAATTAATATTCAAGCTCCTTTGTTAATATTTTATGCCATAATTATGTCTCCGTACATAATGTACGGTATAATTCACAACATGATGAATGATATCATTACAGTGTGCGGTTTTAGACTGAGATTAAGACTGAGGTCATACTGCTCGCATTAACTATTTTATCACAGAAGAGGATCATATCATCCCATGTTGACAGCATCTCACTGTATTTTTGTGACAGGTACATTCATCTCAGCCTTCACAGTTCTGTGCGGAGCAAGGACAGACCTACCCGACAGGCACATGTGCTGCGTGTTCTGGCTGAACATCGCAGCCGCATTCATTCAGATCGTCACTGCCATTGTCATGGTGGGTTGGATCATGAGCATATTTTGGGGAATGGACATGGTCATTCTCGCAAGTGAGTATGCTTCAGTAATACTAAAGCAGGGATATTTTATTCTTCATTTATTTAATACTTTGGGTTGTTTTTAAAAGAATAGATCCTCCCAAAATTACAATTCTGATAATATTTATTCATTTTACTTCTGTTCCAAAAATTATTTTTCCTGTGGAACACAAGAGTATTGACCACTTTGATACTTTTATGGTGGATATTTGGTTTATTTTATTATTATTTATTTTATTATATATTTTGATAGCAAAGGTCTCAATGAACTATTGTTGTTAAAATAGAATCTAATAAATAAAAATAAAAAAAATAAAAAATTGATTCTTAAAATAATTCTACTTTTGTGTTCCATTAAAAAGTGAGTAAATAATGTCTAAAAATATACTTTCTAAAATTATACAAACCCGATTCCAAAAAAGTTGGGACACTGTACAAATTGTGAATAAAAAAGGAATGCAATAATTTACAAATCTCATAAACTTATATTTTATTCACAATAGAATATAGATAACATATCAAATGTTGAAAGTGAGACATTTTGAAATGTCATGCCAAATATTGGCTCATTTTGGATTTCATGAGAGCTACACATTCCAAAAAAGTTGGGACAGGTAGCAATAAGAGGCCGGAAAAGTTAAATGTACATATAAGGAACAGCTGGAGGACCAGTTTGCAACTTATTAGGTCAATTGGCAACATGATTGGGTATAAAAAGAGCCTCTCAGAGTGGCAGTGTCTCTCAGAAGTCAAGATGGGCAGAGGATCACCAATTCCCCCAATGCTGCGGCGAAAAATAGTGGAGCAATATCAGAAAGGAGTTTCTCAGAGAAAAATTGCAAAGATTTTGAAGTTGTCATCATCTACAGTGCATAATATCATCCAAAGATTCAGAGAATCTGGAACAATCTCTGTGCGTAAGGGTCAAGGCTGGAAAACCATACTGGATGCCCGTGATCTTCGGGCCCTTAGACGGCACTGCATCACATACAGGAATGCTACTGTAATGGAAATCACAACATGGGCTCAGGAATACTTCCAGAAAACATTGTCGGTGAACACAATCCACCGTGCCATTCACCGTTGCCGGCTAAAACTCCATAGGTCCAAAAAGAAGCCATATCTAAACATGATCCAGAAGCGCAGGCGTTTTCTCTGGGACAAGGCTCATTTAAAATGGACTGTGACAAAGTGGAAAACTGTTCTGTGGTCAGACGAATCAAAATTTAAAGTTCTTTTTGGAAAACTGGGACGCCATGTCATCCGGACTAAAGAGGACAAGGACAACCCAAGTTGTTATCAGCGCTCAGTTCAGAAGCCTGCATCTCTGATGGTATGGGGTTGCATGAGTGCGTGTGGCATGGGCAGCTTACACATCTGGAAAGGCACCATCAATGCTGAAAGGTATATCCAAGTTCTAGAACAACATATGCTCCCATCCAGACGTCGTCTCTTTCAGGGAAGACCTTGCATTTTCCAACATGACAATGCCAGACCACATACTGCATCAATTACAACATCATGGCTGCGTAGAAGGATCCGGGTACTGAAATGGCCAGCCTGCAGTCCAGATCTTTCACCCATAGAAAACATTTGGCGCATCATAAAGAGGAAGATGCAGTTGACAGTTGAGCAACTAGAAGCCTGTATTAGACAAGAATGGGACAACATTCCTATTCCTAAACTTGAGCAACTTGTCTCCTCAGTCCCCAGACGTTTGCAGACTGTTATAAAAAGAAGAGGGGATGCACACAGTGGTAAACATGGCCTTGTCCCAACTTTTTTGAGATGTGTTGATGCCATGAAATTTAAAATCAACTTATTTTTCCCTTAAAATGATACATTTTCTCAGTTTAAACATTTGATATGTCATCTATGTTGTATTCTGAATAAAATATTGAAATTTGAAACTTCCACATCATTGCATTCTGTTTTTATTCACAATTTGTACAGTGTCCCAACTTTTTTGGAATCGGATTTGTAGATTCATTTAAATTAAATCACAATATATGCACTTTAGGAAGTCGATGGTCATGATCTCGCAGATCTTTTTTTTTTTTTAATGATTTCTAACAAAACTAGAACATACATTTAAAGGGTTAGTTCACCCAAAAATGAAAATTCTGTCATTTACTGACCCTCATGTTGTTCCAAAACCCGTTTGACTTTCTTTCTTCTGTCGAACACGAAAGAAGATATTTTAAAAAATGTCTCTCTTTTTTTGTCCATACAATTAAAGTAAATGCCATCAAGTGTTGTTTTGGAATTTAATTAAATGGACAAAAACATCCTTCAAAATATCTTCTTTTCTGTTCAGCATAAGAAAGAAAGTAATACAGATTTGGCATGACATAAGGGTCAGTAAATGATGACAGAATTTTCATTTTTCGGTGAATATCCCTTTAACATGCGTAGTAAGTGTAAGAAAAGATGACAGGATTTCAGTAGTCACCCTGCTGTGGGCCATAGTCAACTCCATTCATGTTCAACCTCACATTCCTCGCTCCTTATAATACCTTCTCCGCCTTCCAGGGCAGTAGAAGGTGCCAGAATCCTTTAAACAATGACTATTAGAGCGGTCTGAAAGCTCTGCAGTAATTGTTCTGTGTAGGCGGATGAAGCAACTCATAGAACTTTGTTTCTCACATGTCACATTTTTTTCCTGTGGAACAATTTTACTGTTATTGAACATTTAAACGGATTTGATTTTGTTGTGCCAATGTTGAATGTGATCCAGGATTTCTTTTGACTTGCATTTGTTCTGTATGTATCTTTTATGGATTTATTTTAAATATCTAATCTATTATTTATTTATTTTACTACTTCACAACCTTTTGGATTGAAAGTCTCTGAAGGTAGGTGAACCTAATATTTGACTTTTGTCCTGTCACAACACACAGACCTGTCTCAGATAGAACACCTTAAATATTATAAAACAGCCTGCATGCATTGGCCACATACATACTGCAGCTACACTGCAAAAAAGAAGCGTTTTGTTGTAAAGGCAATGTTTCTTTGTTGCGACCCTTTGCAACCTCAAGATCGTCCAGGAGAGTAAGGGCTTTAACATAAAATATTTGAGTAGGCAACAAATGCTCAAGCAGGTGAGATGCAGTGCAAAAATAAGTTTGGTAACACTAGAGCTGCACGATTAATCGTTAAAAGATTGCAATCTCGATTCAGACACCTACGCAGTGTTATTCCTAAATGACAATGATTCGGCTATGTCTATTAAATGTTTGACAAATACGATCACAGCGAACATTCAAATCAGAGTTGGAGCTGTTACAATTGTCATGTACGAAACTGCTTGACAAACAATCTTTTCAACCACATAGTAGGCCTATCATTATTTTCTGTGTTACAATAATTCAAATTATCACAGAAGCACTGGTATGAAAGTTTATAGTTTGGATATAAACACTGATGACTACTGTCGTGATCAAAATAGAGTAAATCACCCTTTTGAAAATAGCCGGACGGCTCAAATAAAGATTGTATCAATTACATCATTGCAGCAGTAGATGGCAACAAGTGACTGTTAAAAAATGTATTCGTCATTGAATCATTCATTCAAGAAATTTGTTCAAAAACGCTGATTCATCCAGTAATGAAACAACTGACATTTATTTTCAATAAAAATGAAGAAAATATTTTAAAAAAAAAGTAAATAAAATGTCTAACGTCTGTTTAATAGTGTTTATCGGTTAGGGGTAGGTGTAGGGGGGGCTTTATTGTCCCAATAAGGTGGCATCTATTTAATAATTTTAATAAATATAATCATTTACACTCTGTTATTATTGCATACCGTTTAATGTACAACAACACTGAGGTGCAAGTAATATCTGCCACTATTTATAAGTAGCATCTAACTATTTACACCTATTGCAAAGAAAATACTGCTAATTTTACATAGTGTAAATAGAATCGATTCTATTTACACTATGTAAAATAGTGCAAATAGCCGCTGCCTAAAAATATATAGACCCACTTTATTGGTATTTATATAGTATATAGGCTTATATTGAACTTTCTTCTTGAACAGATGGCGCTGTATTAAGCAGTACATGAAAAGTGTTTCTGTTGCCTCATGAAAATGTCTGAAATGTCTCTGTATTTGACAAATATTGCATCTAATCCACTTTGTCTGTGATAAAGTACGCAAACACCACGCGAGCGCCACTATGGGAAGCAGAAAGTGTCCGACTTAATGGCTCAGTTTTCAAATCTAAATCAATCGCCGATCAGTCTGTGCAGCGCCGCATGAAGTCGAACAAACATTGAATCATTCATTCAAGAGATTCGTTCAAAAACGTTAATTCATCCTCAAACAAGTGAATGCTGTGTCTCAATTCGCCTACTTATACTACGACCTAAAAGTATGTACTCTTTTTGTGAAGAAAAAGTAGATACTTTTGAGTGTGTAGCAGAAGAGTATGCAAGCTTTGGGACATACTACTACGTCATCTTTAACGGACAGCTCTGTCGCTTAGTTACGTGCATCCTGTCACCGTTTAAACTGCCCTGTCAATCATCTTGTCACAGTTAAAACCCTCCACATTCAATTTAATTTAACTCTACCGTATTGGAGAGAAATGCAGTAGCACGTTGATCTGTTAGGCGTCTTTCATGCGGAGACTCTGCTCATGTGTTTGCAATTTAAATATAAAGATGCATTTAAAAGTTAATGGCCAAACATATCATTACAAAAGTTCACAATGCTGTTGCAGATTAAAATAATTAAATAAATATATTTTTGTCAAGTTAGATACTGATAATTATTCACTCAAACCCTTTATCTAAAGCTCTTTACATAACCGTCGGACTCGCACATCTGTCATGTTTGTAGTTTTTTAACACTTTTTATCCGCGTTTGTAGTTCTAATCGAATCCTCGTCCAACGCACAATGGGTTGTGGGCAATATTAGCCATTAGAGTGTGCATCGTTCTTCACTTCGGATTCTGACCGGAAATAGTAGACCATCCGGGTATCTTTGAAATACTCAATTCAACATATTACGATTTGGGACATACTAATTATATTTTCGAATACTATTTAGGACAGATAGTATGCGAATTTATGAGTGAGTCATGAATCATTAATTCAAACCAGTTTTAAAAATTTTTTAATTAATTAGATATTTTTAGAGATTAGATTTAGAGACATGAGATGCCAAATCTCTCTATGGTTATCACTATGTCAACTATTAATTTTTTTTTTAACAGAATGGTAATTTAGAGGATTCACTCTTGCATTTAAATGCGAATGTCAAAACCTTGCAGTGTGTATGTGAGCATTATGAAATGGCACACTCAGTCTAAATGCAATGGGAAAAAAAACATGGCAATATTCTAAACAGAAAAACATAATACTATATTTGATACAGGTCTGCTGTCCTCACAGTTTGCTCACTCATTTCAGCCCATTATCACTACACATGCTGCAAGCTCGGCTTCTCCCATTCTGTTTATTCTGATCCATCTCAGATAATGTGCCTCCCACCACCTGCCATCTGCCAGTCTCCTCTCAGTCTGTTTGATCTACTTTTTGTCCATTAAATGCCAGTAGAACCATAGCGCTCATTATAAAAGAAGCTTTGCAAAAGTGAGACTTCATACAGAGACTGCTACGATGCACCACTATAACTCCTTCAGTAGCACGATGAACAATATTGTAGTGAAAGGATATAATGAGGAATAGGGCTAATATAATAAAACTGAATGAGAAATAGGGCGGTCAAGCTTAAAAGGGACATATCATGAAAATCTGACTTTTTCCGTGTTTAAGTGCTATAATCAGGTCCCCTGTGCATCTACCAATCCAGGAAACGTGAAAAAGGACAACCCAGTAACTTTGTTTTGGTAAGCCTTTTTCTACAAGCATGTGAAAAAACGAGCCGCTCGGATTTCTCTCCCCTTCTGATGTAGGAAGGGGATCTATTATAATATTACCGCCCATTAATCTGCACGTTTCTGATGGACTGTTCCATATTAGCATAGTTTCCGCCCTCAGCCAGTTGTACACTGTCCGCCATTTTCTCCACGCTCGAGCAGCTATAGCGACAACAATGTCTTGTAAGCAATGCAGGTGCATTGCCTGAACGAGGGACAATTCAAGGCAGGTTTTGCTAAAAAGTTAAAGCTCAATTATAGATCAGTACCAACTATTCGTGATCCAGCTTATAGTCTCCGTAGCGATACTGGTCACGCAGTCATGAAAGGAAGAGAGCGCACTTTATAATAGTTTATCGGAGTTGTTTTACGGATATAAAGTTTACCAGTTTATTAAGCACCCCCTGAAAAGGCATAAGATCTGTATATATTTGTTTACTGTTAATTGTAATGAGTGTTTTGTGTAATTCGCTGTGTTGATGATAATACAAGGGAGAGAGAGTGTTTATGGATAAGACTTTAATGCACACTTCTTGTACTGTGTTTTATTCAGCTCTTACAGTGATTTCCTGGAGTGAAAACAGACGCTTCATCTTTTGTGTGATGAACAATAAACTTAATAAAACTCATCAGTAAAGTTTTGGCTATCATTCGGACGGGGTCCACTACAACAGGCTGGTGCTAATAGTGGATAAAAGCAAGATGACAACATAAGTTAATTAAACTAAACTATACCTGTTCTATCTCCATGCAGCATATATTCTCTGGCTCTGTAGGCATTATTGTCCGAGTCCGGTTCGAACTGAACACTGAACAGTTTCTGACATGTTCTGTTGTTGTTGTTGCAGGAGATTGAAGCTCCGCCCTCCTCTTGAAAGAACAGGCAGGGAGCAGCAGCTCATTTGCATTTAAAGGGACACACACACAAAAAAATGTGTTTTTGCTCACCCCCAAAATAGGTGCCATTTTTGAAAAATGGCAATTTTAACAGACTATAAAACATGATCTGTGGGGTATTTTGAGCTAAAACTTCACATATACACTCTGGGGACATCAGAGACTTATTTTACATCTTGTAAAAAGGGGCATAATATGTCCCCTTTAAAAGAGGATGCAAAAGCTCCCTAAAAAATATAATAAAAGTAGTCCATATGACTAGTATATATGTGACTAGTCATAAAGTAGCTTCATTGAGTCAGTGAGAACCAGATCAGTCTGTTTTGTGAACGAATCATTCAGACTAGTTTTGTGAACTGGATCGACTGAGTAATTGAAGAGATCTGAATGAAAAAAGGACCACATTCATGATACTTTCATGGTGCTTTTTGATCATTTGTCAGCTTGACAGCCCCAATCCTCATTCATTTTCATTACGGTGAAAAAAGTGGCCAATATATTCTTAAAGAAAGAAAGGCATACAGGTTTAGAATGCCAATATTAACAAATAATTACAGTTGTTCACTTTTATGTGTACTGTCCCTTTAACTAATACGTTTGCCTTAAGGTGTGCAGCACAGATTACTAAATGGCTTGCATGCAAAAAAAAAATGGCTTGTTATTTGAAGCTTGGGTCTTGATCTTTTGAAAGCTTTAATGCATCATCTGCATTTAAACCTGTTATAATGCAATGCTTTAAGAAGGTTATCATGAGTCATTCATCTATTCCCTTTCTAAATCTTATTATAAACACTTAAAGATAAAGCCAAAACCTGTGATATGTAAATGCACAGATAAGACTGCTGCTCCAGCTGAACCAGTGCTGTAAAATGCAAACCCCAGTGAAGCACTTTAGATGAGATGTAAAAAAACTGAACTGTCACCCCTCCAGACCTCTTCGATTGATGTGTCAAGTGCCACTCGTATCAGGTGGTAGCATTGAGCATTGTTGGCAAGGAGCAGTTTTTACATTTTTAGGTATGCTGAGGATGGTTTCAAACCTTCTGTAGGCCTTCTGTAAGAAATTGTTGTTTGGTCATTCAGTTTAAATATCTACCTGATTTGACATCACAAAAAGGATTCAATGTAATAAAATAATTATTCAATTAAATAACAGTGTTATTTTAGTATTATTTATATACTTCAGTTTTAATTTTAATAATTTTAGCACTTCAACTTTTCAGTTAGTAGCCAAGGCATTTACAATTTTGCATCTAATATTAATAATCTAAAATATATACAGTGGGGAGAAAAAGTATTTGATACACTGCCGATTTTGCAGGTTTTCCTACTTACAAAGCATGTAGAGGTCTGTAATTTTTATCATAGGTACACTTCAACTGTGAGAGACGGAATCTAAAACAAAAATCCAGAAAATCACATTGTATGATTTTTTAAATAATTAATTTGCATTTTATTCCATGACATAAGTATCTGATCACCTACCAACCAGTAAGAATTCCGGCTCTCACAGACCTGTTAGTTTTTCTTTAAGAAGCCCTCCTGTTCTCCACTCATTACCTGTATTAACTGCACCTGTTTGAACTCGTTACCTGTATAAAAGACACCTGTCCACACACTCAATCAAACAGACTCCAACCTCTCCACAATGGCCAAGACCAGAGAGCTGTGTAAGGACATCAGGGATAAAATTGTAGACCTGCACAAGGCTGGGATGGGCTACAGGACAATAGGCAAGCAGCTTGGTGAGAAGGCAACAACTGTTGGCGCAATTATTAGAAAATGGAAGAAGTTCAAGATGACCGAAAATCTTCCTCGGTCTGGGGCACCATGCAAGATCTCACCTCGTGGGGCATCAATGATCATGAGGAAGGTGAGGGATCAGCCCAGAACTACACGGCAGGACCTGGTCAATGACCTGAAGAGAGCTGGGACCACAGTCTCAAAGAAAACCATTAGTAACACACTACGCCGTCATGGATTAAAATCCTGCAGCGCACGCAAGGTCCCCCTGCTCAAGCCAGCGCATGTCCAGGCCCGTCTGAAGTTTGCCAATGGCCATCTGGATGATCCAGAGGAGGAATGGGAAAAGGTCATGTGGTCTGATGAGACAAAAATAGAGCTTTTTGGTCTAAACTTCACTCGCCGTGTTTGGAGGAAGAAGAAGGATGAGTACAACCCCAAGAACACCATCCCAACCGTGAAGCATGGAGGTGGAAACATCATTCTTTGGGGATGCTTTTCTGCAAAGGGGACAGGACGACTGCACCGTATTGAGGGGAGGATGGATGGGGCCATGTATCGCGAGATCTTGGCCAACAACCTCCTTTCCTCAGTAAGAGCATTAAAGATGGGTCGTGGCTGGGTCTTCCAGCATGACAACGACCCAAAACACACAGCCATGTGACTAAGGAGTGGCTCCGGAAGAAGCATCTCAAGGTCCTGGAGTGGCCTAGCCAGTCTCCAGACCTGAACCCAATAGAAAATCTTTGGAGGGAGCTGAAAGTCCGTATTGCCCAGCGACAGCCCCGAAACCTGAAGGATCTGGAGAAGGTCTGTATGGAGGAGTGGGCCAAAATCCCTTCTGCAGTGTGTGCAAACCTGGTCAAGAACTACAGGAAACGTATGATCTCTGTAATTGCAAACAAAGGTTTCTGTACCAAATATTAAGTTCTGCTTTTCTGATGTATCAAATACTTATCTCATGCAATAAAATGCAAATTAATTACTTAAAAATCATACAATGTGATTTTCTGGATTTTTGTTTTACAAACCCGATTCCAAAAAAGTTGGGACACTACAAATTGTGAATAAAAACAGAATGCAATGATGTGGAAGTTTCAAATTTCAATATTTTATTCAGAATACAACATAGATGACATATCAAATGTTTAAACTGAGAAAATGTGTCATTTTAAGGGAAAAATAAGTTGATTTTAAATTTCATGGCATCAACACATCTCAAAAAAGTTGGGACAAGGCCATGTTTACCACTGTGTGGCATCCCCTCTTCTTTTTATAACAGTCTGCAAACGTCTGGGGACTGAGGAGACAAGTTGCTCAAGTTTAGGAATAGGAATGTTGTCCCATTCTTGTCTAATACAGGCTTCTAGTTGCTCAACTGTCAACTGCATCTTCCTCTTTATGATGCGCCAAATGTTTTCTATGGGTGAAAGATCTGGACTGCAGGCTGGCCATTTCAGTACCCGGATCCTTCTACGCAGCCATGATGTTGTAATTGATGCAGTATGTGGTCTGGCATTGTCATGTTGGAAAATGCAAGGTCTTCCCTGAAAGAGACGACGTCTGGATGGGAGCATATGTTGTTCTAGAACTTGGATATACCTTTCAGCATTGATGGTGCCTTTCCAGATGTGTAAGCTGCCCATGCCACACGCACTCATGCAACCCCATACCATCAGAGATGCAGGCTTCTGAACTGAGCCCTGATAACAACTTGGGTTGTCCTTGTCCTCTTTAGTCCGGATGACATGGCGTCCCAGTTTTCCAAAAAGAACTTCAAATTTTGATTCGTCTGACCACAGAACAGTTTTCCACTTTGCCACAGTCCATTTTAAATGAGCCTTGGCCCAGAGAAAACGCCTGCGCTTCTGGATCATGTTTAGATATGGCTTCTTTTTTGACCTATAGAGTTTTAGCCGGCAACGGCGAATGGCACGGTGGATTGTGTTCACCGACAACTTTTTTGGAATGTGTAGCTCTCATGAAATCCAAAATGAGCCAATATTTGGCATGACATTTCAAAATGTCTCACTTTCAACATTTGATATGTTATCTATATTCTATTGTGAATAAAATTGTAAATTATTGCATTCCTTTTTTATTCACAATTTGTACAGTGTCCCAACTTTTTTGGAATCGGGTTTGTAGATTCCGTCACTCACAGTTGAAGTGTACCTATGATAAAAATTACAGACTTCTACATGCTTTGTAAGTGGGCAAACCTGCAAAATCAGCAGTGTATCAAATACTTATTCTCCCCACTGTATATATATATATTATTTATACATTTTTTTTTTTTTTTTTTTTTTTTTTACTTTATTTCAGCTTTATTTACCAGTTAACAACACTGGTAAATAATTATGCTAAAATAATAGCTCACACAAAAATAAAATGAGGAACAAACCAAATTTCAGCTATTATGACATGTATTGTGACATGAGGCAGAGTAAAAAAAATTGTTTTAAAAAAGAATGGCTTTATGGATATATTTGACTTTATGGATCAGGCTTTGAGCAAATCAGAACCTACAACCTTTCAGTTACAGGACCATTAGGCTACACAATCCATTTATTCTGTTGAAAAGTTTGGGGTCAGTACATTTTTTTTTTAAAGAAATCAATACATTTATTAAGCAAGGACACATTAAATTGATAAAAATATTAAGCAGCACAACTATTTTCAACATTGATAATATTAAGAAAAGCACCAAATCAGCATATTAGAATGATTTATGAAGGATCACGTGACACTGAAGACTTCTGAAAATTCAGCTTTTTCATGACAGGAATAAATTACATTTTAAAATATATTAAAATGGAAAACAGTTAATTCACAATATTACTGTATTTTTGATCAAATAAATGCAGCCAAGACACACCAAGACCAACGTCAGGCCGTCACTGAGCATCAGCTAGTTTTTGCTGTGTTTTCCGCACAGTCGGCACTAGTCGGACCCCGTTGCGGGCTTTTTGGCTGATTGAGCATGTTGAATCGGCATCTTTCGCCGCCATCGTTGAGAGAGAGAACTCTGTTTGGCTGTTCAGCTTAGCGAACGAGTCAGTGCATGACAATAAAAGCGAAAGAAGTCAAGATGACACAGACAGAAGCCTGTTCAAATTTTATGTCATCTTACCTGAGCATTCCAATGCGTAAATATCGTAATTAACAGCGTAAATGCTGGTTCTTTTACGTCAGCTTGCCGTGTAACGGCCATAAGAAGACATTTTAAAAACATTATAAAAATGTTACCGACCCCAAACTTTTGAATTGTTGTGTATACATACAGTACAGTCTTGTGATCTCTGATGTTCTTATACTTGCAGGCTACAGGGAGCAGGCTGCCCCTCAGCAGCTCTGATTGCTGTCCTCCAAACCTAATCTTGAATGTGCACCTTTCTCCTGTGTTGTCTGGCCAACATGTATGGGAGCTTTGAGGCGGTCCCCACGTGGCCTGGGAGACCCAGGGTTGATCACATGCAGATTTTCAGCCCAACTCCTGCTACTTCCTGTCCTGTCAGGTACTGCATTAAGGGGATCTGACTGTTGAGGGACAGCAGAAAAGAATGAACATTCTGTGAATATCTCTAAATATTGTGCAAACATGCAAAACGTCTATGTGCCGAACACATCATATTCCTGTCAGGGCAAACCGATCTTAATCATATTTTACTCTGTAGTCTTAATGTATGTATTAAATTGACCAATATACACTATAAACGGTTTCAGTTTGTAAAAAAAATTCAAATTTGTTAAAGAGCTTTGAGGTGTCCAATGAAGTAGCCTAGCTGAAAGAATCTTAAAGGAACAGTTCACCCAAAATGACTCCACCTCATGTTTGTTCATACAAAATAAAAATAAAATACATTTTGGGTGAACTACTTATGCTTCTCACAGAGCACTATGAAAACATATTATACTGAATATTTTTGTCATGTGCATTACAGTGTGTACAGTATTTCTTTATAGTGTGCTGTGTTTTTAATACTTAAATTAAGCCTTATAAAGCAGAAAGTGTGTATTTATCAATTTGTTTTATAAAATATAACTTGTATCCTGCAAGAACATCACCCGTTATTGTTAATCTCTATTAGTCCTAATACCCGGAGACCACCAGCCAGAAACATAACCTTTTTCTCCAGTAATTATCTGTTGTTAAGTAAAAAAGCCAAGTATTGGTGAATCACTGTATGCCAGTTTCCATAGTGACTGGCCACTTTAATCAACCCATGCGTAGGGTATGAAATAACGTAATTAAGTGTGAGTTATTTTTATGTGACCGACATAGGAGAAAGGCATGTCGCAAATTGAAATAGGCAAAACATTATGATTTAAGACTGACATTGAAAAATTAACCACCAATTTCAAACGGCTGCAGCAACTCAGCAAGCAGAATTTGTGCTGTCGCTGAGTGTGCGATACATTTGGAAAATTCAAGCCCTAGATATGAAGTATTCTGAACTGGTTCATTGTGTTACTCACACTGAAGAGTCTCAAATTTTGTTGAGTCTCTTTTTTTTTTGGATATTATAAATATATACATGCTGGTCTCTGGTGTGAATGTGTGCTGTAAATGTATTTGAGGATTTGTTGTAAATATGGACAGAAAGTGTATTAGTTCTGTAAAGTTGTGTGCTGTTGTGTTTAGTGGTGCCTTTTTAAATACAAACATTATATTCCTGTGCTAAGTCCAAAGGCCTAAATATATTACAGCCAAACATATGTTACTCAGCAAACTTACACAATAACACTGTCACATCTCTAGAAATGTCAGAGGTACCATATCTAATAAAATCTGCCTTTAAAAAGTGACATTTTGGTGTCTTTCTAATTGCAAACTGAGAAATAGTGGGCAACCGATATATCGATATATTTGGAATTTTTTAAATATCGGCATCGGCTGATAAGTTTTTCTGTTTGGCATGATCAAAACTCGAAGCAATGTTTCTTATTCTGCAATGGTGCTACTCAAAATCTTGCTCATTTGAGCTCAACTAGGTGTGTGGATATTTAATCTGTTTAATTGTGAGGGTTTTAAAATCTTTTTTAAAGGGGGGCTCTAATGCTATTTCATGCATTCTGACTTATTTCCACTGTTAAAGAGTTGGATTCTCATGCTAAACATGGCCAAAATTTCAAAATACGAGTTTGACGTATGATGGAGTATTTCTGCGCCAAGTACACTCCTTCAGGATTTGAACAAGTTTCGGAAAGTTTTTTTCGAGTATGACTTCATAAAGGGCGGAATTCCTTGTATGGGCACTTCTCCCGGATGAGCGCGTGCGCACATCAACCAGAGCGAGAGCAAGAGCTCGCCCATCAACGAGCTTCGTTCGGGTTACGGAAGCCGTATGTCACTAAAGAAGTGTGTTTCTGGTTGTGAGGGAAAGATAACCTTGTTCAGCTTCCCAAATAACCCAGCGTTAAGGAAACAGTGGATGCAGATTGTTTTTCCAGAGCAGCAACGGAGTATTGCAAGTGTGTTTGTTTGTTCCTGGTCATGAGTCGAAACTGCAGGCGGTGAGTGAAACTGCATCAAATGTCTGTTTTGTTGGCAAATCGGTGCGTAAGTGCATATAATCTCAACAATACGAACGTAGTGAATCGAAAGTTATCCAGGGATAATGCCATGATGTATTTTATGTGTGTGTATGTGTGTGTGCTCGTGTCTCTTTAGCTCCGCCCACTGCATGGCACGCCTGCACGAGCTTGGCTGTTTTCGGAAAGGATCGGTACAGCGTATCTGTCTTTTATAAAAATGACTCTTCAGAGATATGAAGGATGCACTACTCTATAGGTACTCAAGATTAACATGAGACTGGCAGAAACTGTGTGTGTTATGTACCCTTTACAGTTTTTTACGATCGCTATGACACTTTTTTCAATACTTTTAACAAATTTCCTAAACTCTTAACACAGTTAGCACAACATCTGTCTGTGTAGGCTATACAATTAACACATTTATTGTTGCTTTGACACAAAATGCATATAGTTAACACAAATTTAAAATGCTTGAACTTCTTTTACACACAAGCTCAACCAAGACCAAAACAATGGATTTTTACTGCCAAATTTACCAGTGCTTTAACACTGTATGTCAGAACAGATAACACCATGTTCTAAACCTAACCTTATAGGCTAAAGTCAAGGTGAACAGCTGTTCATATTGTGAATTGAAACACAAATATATCCCCTGTATTTTATTCCATTGTTACTGAGAAACAGCTGATTGAAGTTATGCAAATATATAAATCACAACTGATTCCCACCTAGGAATTGTTCAGGTGTTGATGTTCTTTCAATCACATGACCATATGGTATACAGTAAAAGAGGGCCTCGTTGGGCTGATCTTGTCCGAAAAAGGAACAATATAGAGCAACGCATGAGGGAGAGGAAGATGAGTACCAGGACAAGGCAGAGGAGTGGGACAAGGGAAAGGGAGAGGAATGCCTTGACGAGGACAAGTTAGAGATTGAGGAGTTAGAATACATGGTGGCGCTCAAAGAAGGGGCCAGAATTAGGGTAACTGATGAAATAAGACCATGTCATAAACCACAGGCTATCATACAGAAAGGCTGGTGAACGAGTACAGCCAAATCTCAGTGGGACACAGTGGCATCCATTATCCAGAATTTTCGAGAAACCAACAGGTAGGATATTGTATAAGGGCTTCTCCTACTGCAAAGTGTAAATACTTTTACCATGTATTACAGTGACTGTATGCCTCTGGTCTCTAATATGTAACTGTATTCTGTCTATCTAAGCATTCAATGTCTACCTCCCTCAGGGGGCAGAGGAAAGCTCCTAAATGAAGAACAGGAACTTGCTATTGTCAACATGGTGATTGCTGATAATGAAATAAAATTGAAGGGCATAAAGCTACTCTGAGATGGGTCATTTATTTTTTGTTTTGAATTTCTGCAGCAAAAGAAACAAAATTAATGCATTTACTAAACCCAACAAAACAAAAATGTGGAGAGGCTTCAAAAGACACAATCTATGGTCAATAAAATATACTATCTATTGTATAAGGGCAGACCTGACACATAAAATAATGCAGTTTCTGTATTATTTTATGTGTCCATCTAGTGTTAGTGTTTTTATGACATTGTGCTATGATTGACTAAATGTTCCTGTTGGAAGAGAACATGCGTTAGTGTTTTGGTAGACACAGTGTATTGTGTTAGTGTATTATTGTATTTTGAAAATTAGTGTTGGAGTTTAGTTTAGTGTGATTTTGAGCATGAAATTAACCATTTTGGCAATTGTGTGTTGTAGGTGTGTTAAGAGTTTAGGAAAATTGTTAAAAGTAATGAAAAAATTGTCATAGCGATCATAAAAAACTGTAACTACTATTGGCCTGTCTGCATGAGAAACAGAAAGCCCATAAAAGAAACATTAATGAAATTAACCAGGCTATCATCTAATGATAACAGGAACTGAAGCGGTCCCTTCTTGTTCACAACGGCTGACAAATGAGTTTAAAGACATGACTTAAAGGCATTTACCCAACTTACTGAAATTAACACAATTAAAAGGAGATGAAAGGCTTCCTCTCTTGGGGAAAGATGAGGATGTTTCACAAACAAATACGGATGTACTTTGGTACCAAATCGATACCTAAATAGAACAAAAAAAATATTTATATCAGTCTTTCTACTGTACTTGTGACTTAAACTGACAGACTGTGCTTGGTTTGTCAGGAGTGTATTCACACTTGGTGAAAATGCTCATCTTGACAAAGTAATGTAAACAGATGTTGGTTATGTCTCACATTAATGTAAACTGGTGGGACTTGAATTTAATTATGCATAATGTTTTTGCTACTGAAAAGCATGAGGCATAATAACCATCAGAACAGACTGCAATGCTTTCCCCTAATATTTTTTTGCCTAGTTTAATTCCTGCTTTGCATTGGGAGTGCATATGACTGAGTGCACAATTACTTCCTAGCTTAAGGGATGGTTTTAATGAAAGCTGTGAAAGACTGGGATTTAGTACGTCTGTCAGAAATAATCAGGTGAGCTGCCATTTTAGTTTTCTTCAAGCTGCCCAAAAAAATCCACAAACCTCACCAATTCTGTACAGAGGAAAGAAAAGAATCCTGTCCCACTTTCCAAATGACAAATGGTCTTACCTTAAAAGATGCTCTTCAATAATAGAATGGTGTTTTTATCACTTTTATGATTTCAGCAAATGTCAATACTGTTTTACTATAGGCAAAACAATACAGTGAAAATGGCTTCATAAAACTTTTTTGAATGAACTGGGATTGACTTGACATCAATTTTCCTTCTTAACGAATATTTTTGTCATATTTTCCAATTAAAAATAAAAAGGTATATTTACTTGAGCACTGCATGAGATATTAAGAGAAAGAAAGTTATTTAAGTATATTTAAGTATAAAAGTGAAAAAAAAAATCTTATATACAGTACCTGTCCAAAGTTTGGAAATATTGCACTTTTTTATGTTTTTAAAAGAAGTCTCTTGTAATTTATACCTGTGATGGCAAAAGTCTTCAGTCACATGATCCTTCAGAAATCATTCTAATATGCTGATTTGCTGCTCAAGAAACATTTATTATATTATTATTATTATTAATGTTGAAAACAGTTTTTGCTGCTTAACATTTTTGTAGATACAATGATACCATTCAAACATTTGTGGTAAGATTAAAAAAAGAAAAATTACTTTTATTCATCAATGCCTTGAATAGATCAAAAGTGACAGTGAAGACATTTATGTTACAAACTATTTATATTTAATAAATGCTTTAATAAATGTAATAAATATATTCAATAAATGTAAATAAATGACCAATAAATGGCACACCTCTTCAACATTGCGTGGGAGTTGGGGACAGTTCCCAAGGAGTGGCAGACAGGGGTGGTGGTTCCCCTGTTTAAAAAGGGGGACCTGAGAGTGTGTGCCAAGTACCGGGGTATCACACTTCTCAGCCTTCCTGGTAAAGTCTACTCCAAGGTGCTGGAAAGAGGGTTCGGCTAATAGTCGAACCTCAGATTAAAGAGGAACAATGCGGATTCTGCCCTGGTCGTGGAACAACGGACCAGCTTTTTACTCTCGCAAGGATCCTGGAGGGGGCCTGGGAGTATGCCCATCCGGTCTACATGTGCTTTGTGGATCTGGAAAAGGCATATGACCGGGTCCCCCGGGAGATACTGTGGGAGGTGGTGTGGGAATATGGGGTGAGGGGGTCCCTTCTCAGGGCTATCCAATCCCTGTACGTCCAAAGCGAGAGGTGTCCGTGTTCTCTGCAATAAGTCGGATTCGTTCCAGGTGGGGGTTGGCCTCCGCCAGGGCTGCGCTTTGTCAACAATCCTGTTTGTGATATTCATGGACAGGATATCAAGGCGTAGTCGTGGTGGAGAGGGGTTGCGATTCGGTGGGCTGGGGATCTCATCGCTGCTTTTTGTGGACAATGTGGTCCTGATGGCATCATCGGTCCGTGACCTTCAGTACTCACTGGATTGGTTCGCAGCCGAGTGTGAAGAGGCTGGGATGAGGATTAGGATTAGCACCTCTAAATCTGAGGCCATGGTTCTCAGCAGGAAACCGATGGAGTGTCTGCTCCGGGAATGAGTCCTTTCCCCAAGTGAAGGAGTTCAAGTACTTCGGGGTCTTGTTCGCGAGTGAGGGGACAATGGAGCGGGAGATTGGCCGGAGAATCGGAGCAGCGGGGGCGGTACTGCAGTCTCTTCCTGAGCCGGAAGGCAAAGCTCTCGATCTACCAGTAAATTTTCGTTCCTACCCTCACCTAAGGCCATGAAGGCTGGGTCATGACCGAAAGAACTAGATCGCGGGTACAAGCAGCCGAAATGGGTTTCCTCAGGAGGGTGGCTGGCGTCTCCCTTAGAGATAGGGTGAGAAGTTCGGCCATCCGTGAGGAATTCGGAGTAGAGCCGCTGCTTCTTTGCATCGAAAGGGGCCAGTTGAGGTGGTTCGGGCATCTGGTAAGGATGCCCACTGGGCGCCTCCCTAGGGAGGTTTTCCAGGCACGTCCAGCTGGGAGGAGGCCTCGGGGAAGACCCAGGACTTGGTGGAGAGATTATATCTCCACACTGGCCTGGGAACGCCTCGGGATCCCCCAGTCAGAGCTAGTTAATGTGGCTCGGGAAAGGGAAGTTTGGGGTCCCTTGCTGGAGCTGCTGCCCCCGTGACCCGACCCCGGATAAGCTGTTGAAGATGGATGGATGGATGGATGGATGGATAGATGGTAAATAAATGCTGTTCATTGAACTTTCTATACATCAAAGAATCCTGAAAAAATTATAATTTCCACAAAAATGTTAAGCAGCACAACCGTTTTCTACATTGATAATAATGTTTCTTAAGCATCAAATCATCATATTAGAATGATTTCTGAAGGATCATGTGACACTGAAGACTGGAGTAATGATGCTGAAAATTCAGCTTTGCCATTACAAGAATAAATTACATTTTAAAATATATTAAAATAGAAAAGTTATCTTAATTTGTAATAGTATTTCACAATATGACTGTTTTTACTGTATTTTTTTCATTAAATAAATGCAGCCTTGGTGAGCATAAGAGAATTCTTTCAAAAGCATAAGAAAAAATTAATGTTTCCAAACTTTTGACAGGTACTATATATAACTGGAAATGTTAAAAAACACAAAGTTTATTTTTTGCAGTGTAAGAGACATTATTTGGATACTTACCAAATTTAGCCTTTGTGCGGTAGAGTACTTAACATAATATAGTACATAAAATCTCTGCCAAAAAATCTACCATCATTTTTGCTGCAGTTTTTCCTCTTATAGTGTTTTTGGGTCTAGGGTTATCTCAGACTGTTTCCAAAGCATAATCATTTGCCTCCTTTTCCAAATAAGGCTGTTCCTCGTGCAGTTGGGCATGTATTCTATCATCGCAGGCCTTTTCCCTGCATTCCTCTAGTCTCGCTGTTTTCTCTCGTCTCATAATAAAACCAACCAAAGGCACCGTCAATAGTTTTAGTAAACAATTGAATGTTATGTGTACAGCCGTGCTTGTAAAACCAAACACTTTCATGATCTATATGCCAAACAAACTCTTCTGTACCACGAAGACTCTTATGAACCATACTGGGCTGGTTTACATAAAGAGATTCTGAGGTTTAAACTAATGCACCAATAACATGTGCTGCACAATTGGCCCCTATTACACAGACATCTTTAATCACTCCCTGTCCACATCCTCCGTTCCGAGAAAACTACTGTGCCCTCCAAAAAAGGTGCCAAGCCGAAATAAGCAACCAGTTGCACTAAGACAAGGCTGATTTTAGCAGGTAGTTACAGCCAGGGAGAGGAATACTTCTACTCAAACAAATGGGTTTGAATAATGCTTAATTTGTTAACACTTCTCATTGCCAGAAAAAATTAAAGACAATAATATAAATGAAAGTCAATAGCGTAAACTACTTTCCAATCCTAGGGCCTGACAGAAGAAGTGCCATTGCAACATTACATCACAACACCAACCACTAGTCGAAATGGAAGTTGTGATAGTCTTTTCTATGATAGTTTATATGTGAAATTGTGAATAAAAGTCTAAATTCAATCTGTTCATCATATAAAGAGATTGTGCGCTCATTCTCCTGCTGCTCACTACATGAACAAAAATGAAAGGAAAAACTGAAAACAGCTGTAATAATATTTGATGTATAATAATATATTATAAGTCATCAAAAAGATCTTCATTTGTGTTATGAAGATGAACAAAGGTCTTACAGGTTTGGAATGACATGAGGGTGAGTAATTAATGACAGAATCTTAATTTTTGGGTGAACTAACCCTTTAATTTGATTAAAGATTATGAAAATTAATTTAAAAAAGTTATGTTTTATATTATAAATTATCTATAATATTGGGGGGAAACACAAGTGTCAATTTTGATTTCATGGCAACATGGTGTGCAATTTCTGTGACACTATTTGTTTGAAAGCCACTAATTATGATTTTGTTAATGTACTGTTTGCGAATTTATATCCATATTTGTTTAAAAAAAAAAAAAAAAAAGTTTAATAAACCTATGTTTTGTCTTTTAATTGCTGTATACAGTATCTTCCTGGTATTGACCCAGCAGATGGCGCTCTTAGATTAGCGCTCATTCTTCAGCTGCTCACTACATGAACAAAAATGAAAGGAAAAACTCAAAACAGCTGTAAAATATTGTATGTAATATATTATAAGTATAATAGCGATCAGTCCTTTCAGTTTCCTGTGCATACACCCACACAAATATTGGCCTAGCAATAATAATTTCTATATCACTCATGTCCACTGAGTACCACGAAAGTCAGCCGAACAAAAATTTGCGCCAACATTTATAAACGGTTGTTTATGTATTTCATATTTTCATATCTTTTTCGATATTCGCTCATGATATTAGGCTTCTGAAATAAAACATGACATCATAGAGACGTCATGGTCAAGATGTATGTATAAACTAACATCCCCCGACTACTGAAACCTCTCTCTTTCCCAGACTGACTTTGCTGCCGAGAAATGCAGGAGATGCAATTCCCACTGTATCCATGTATCTATGACATCACAAACATAAACAGGTAGTACCTTAGCTTTTCTTCAGAACATTCCACTGAAGTCCATAGGGAACTACTAAACTAATCATAACCCCCCGGTTTCATAGACAAGGCTTAAATCTAGTCCCAGACTAAAATGCATGTTTGAGCCATTTTAAACTCAAAGCAAATTGCACTGACATATCTTAAAATATGTCAGTGCCATTGTTTTGTCTCAAGATGCACATCATCAGTAATGTTTTGTTTTTTTCTAGGACATGTTTAAGTTACCCAAATGTCCTAATTGAACTATATCTAATCCTGGCTTAATCTAAACCCTGTCTATGAAACCAGGCCTATACTGCATAGGATAGTTTTCAACAAAGAACACAACTACACTCAGCTAGACTACTTAAAATAAAAATACATTATAAGTATAGTAAAACATCCAAATGTAACATTTTATTAAAGCCTACAAAACCATATGATTTTGAAGAAACATACTACAATAGCTATAATAAATCTGAATAATCATATATATTTATATTCTTGTATTACGGCCCGCTGGAATACTCGTCTCTAATGGCTTAAACGTCATTTTCAGCTGTCAAAATGTTCTGAATAATGACCGCTAATCCGGGCAAACGCTGTATAACTGACCACCGATCTAACCGGTACTACATTCATCTTTCGCATGTCACTCCGCTCTGTCTTTTCATATTAAAGGGTTAGTTCACCCAAAAATGAAATTTCTGTCATTAATTACTCACCCTCATGTCGTTCCAAACACTTAAGACCTTCGTTCATCTTCAGAACACAAATTAAGATATTTTGATGAAATCAGAGAGCTCTGACCCCTCCATAGACAACAATTTAATTAAACAGTGCAGCGCTTCCTAGATCTATGGCAGAACGACTCATGCCCGTCGTGGTGCTCACGTGAACAGCGTCGCCCAATGGTAAGCGGCGTTCTGGAAGCACTGCACTGTTTACACTACATCAACAGCTGAGAGTCTGACACAGGCTAGAAGAAATTGTTGAATAAAGTCGTTATTTTTGTTTGTTTTTTGGACACAAAATGTATTCTCGTCGCTTCATAAAATTAAGGTTGAACCACTGTAGTCACATGGACTATTTTAACGATGTCTTTACTACGTTTCTGGACCTTGAAAGTGGTAATTAAATAGTTGTCTATGGAGGGGCACAACGGATTTCATCAAAAATATCTTCACTTGTGTTCCGAAGAAGAACGAAGGTCTTACGGGCTTGGAACGACATGACAGAATTTTCATTTTTGGGTGAATTAACCCTTTAACGGAAGTTAAAATAACTAAATGGCGCCATCTATGGGCTCAAACGGAAACTGATCGGATTAAAAATGTCTTCAGATTGTTATGGACAACGTGATCTTTTTGATTGATTGCTAAACGCAGGAGTCGCCAAGACAACGAAAACATCGGAAGAGCAAGGTACAGGTAAGGTGAGAGAGAAGATATTGGTGATTATTACATTAATATTAATAATAATATTGTGATATTGTTGCAGCATTGGTCTTATCGCCAGGCAGATTTCTAAGGGGTTAGTCTTAGTCATTTTAGCTGCCATTCCAATCAGATGTAGATAATATTTCATTATTTACATATTAGTATAATATTTAAACTTTTATTACCGTACATGCATAACGCCAATAATGTCTGCATGTGTGTGTAGTGTGCCATTCTATTGATTAGTCCAATATGTAGAATTAATGAAAGCTATTCATTGATTTGCTAAATGTTCTGTGTATCAATCATGATTCAATGCAACAGGTGAATGCACATTTGATCTATAGATAAAACATATATTTCAATATATCATTTGCCTCTAAAAGGGATAGTTCACCCAAAAATGAAAATTTTGTCATCATTTACAGACCCTCAAGTTATTCCAGACCTGTGTGAGTTTCTTTCTTCTATTGAACACAAAAGATGATATTTTAAAGAATGCTGGTAATGAAACGTTTGACGGTAGTCATTGACTTTCATAGTAGGAAAAAAATACACGTCACAACATTTTTTAAAATATCTTCTTTTGTGTTCAGCAGAAGAAAGAGACTCATACAGGTTTGGAACAACTTGAGAGTAAGTAAGTGATGACAAAATTTTCATTCTTGGGTGAACTATCCCTTTAAGTTAAACTTAAAGACCTTATCAGTAAGACAGTATTCACTTCTTCCATGCAGAGAATAGATACTCTCTCTGAATTATGACTTAAGATTCGCCAAACTTCTAGTGTCTTCTAATCTTTTTATCTCCTGAGTTCTGCCTATTCCTCTGAGCTGCTGCTTTGAAGTTTGACGTGTATGACTGAATTTATTTTTTAGCACCGTGCTTTCTGATGTCAGTGCTTTGTGGGAAGAGTACCGCCGAGGGTCAAGGGCTTCATACATATTTGAATGTTTTTGCTGTATGGTCCTTTTATTAGTAAGGTTGTGTGTGTGAGGCTGGTGGGCGGTTGGCTTCCTGACTCTTGAACATGGCCTCACTCCAAGCTCCCTGCTCCCCAGGCTAATATTTCTGAGGCTCACTGCCAACGGTGTGACTCAGTCCAAGTATGACTAAATAAGGTAGTTTATTCAAGAGAAGAAGATGCTAAATACGCTGCTTAACCTCCACTATTTATGCCATCAGATAATACAAAATAGTTTTACTTGTGCACCCTCTGCTGCACCATAGACTAATAGCTTATCTGATCTGATCAGATCAGAATAGATGGATGCCAAAAAATATGTAACCACTGCACTGCAACCACTGATTGAACAACAATTTTGACTGAGTGCATACGTACAGTGAGTGTCGTCAGTGTCAAGAGGAAATACTGGGGGGTGGGGGAATCATTTTAAATGGGATTTAGACCACATTAGTGCATTAAACAAGAGAGACACTAGGTGGCAACTATTCACTTTGAGAGAACAGAACATGCTTTAACCATTTAGAGTTATTTTCAGCATATCAATTTGTTTAAAGGGGTCCTATTATGTTTTTTTCTTTCTTTAGTGTGCAGTGTTGCAATTTAAGCATGAAAAGGGTCTGCAAAGTTACACAAAGTCCAGTCCACTCCAAAGGGAGTTCTTCTCTATATCAATAAGCACTGTTTCTGAACTCCCTGAAATTCCTTGAATGTAGTCTTGAGTTTTCTTCCAGGAACGTGCATGTCACAATATTCCTCATTTAAATAGTTCCTGCCCAAGGAATACACAAAAAAGGGCCTGGTTGAGTTGCGTTAATAGTGTGTTGAAACATACTGTTAAGGTAAGAGGTGTGACATTTCCGAAACACACTCAAAGCGTTTGACCAATCACAACACATTGGTCCAGCCGACCAATCAGAGCACATTTCAGAACTAAACAGAGCGTTACTGACAGACTGGGTAGAGAGGTGCTGCAACAATGTAAAATATGTGGGGAGGAAAGGTGTTTTTTGAACATTCAAGCATAAAAACCTATTCTAGTAGACCCCAAAAACAAAATCATAATAGGTCCCCTTGTAGTATGGGGAAAAATCAAGACCCATCCCATTGGAAAAATGGCATAATAGGTCCCCTTTTGTAGAACTGGGGGAAAAAAAACTATGTAAGTCAATGGGGCACATCAACTGTTTGGTTACTGACATTCTTCATAATATCTTCTTTTGTGTTCAGCAGAAGAAAGAAATTCATAAAGGATTTGGAACAACTTGAAGGTGAGTAAATGATGACAGATTTTGTTTATATTTGGGTGAACTATCCCTTTAAGATTGGCGAAAGATTAGGTTTAACTATGTTGTTCAATTAATTTTTTTTTAAAAATCTCTATCACCAGATAAAGAAAAGCCAAATGTTTATTTTTGACAAATTGTTCATTTTCTCCAGTAAAATTGTACAACCGAGCATAATTATTTAATGGCTGCATTGACATGGCAAACATACAGCAAGGTAGAGATGCAAGATCTTAGTTTCCTAAAACATAGATAAAGGTCCTGGACCACAGCACAGATATTTAGATCACATTTGATGTTGTGTAAATGTTCCTTGTGTTAAACAGGCTCCAGCAAGGCCTAGACCAACATAAATGCAACAGGGTCAAATGTCACTGGTTTAAGAGATTTATTTTCTTAAAGAGACAGAGCACACTCTGAAGATGTTTGCACATTTTTTTACACAGGAATGAGCTTAGCTTATATTACAGTGAACCACTACGTCACCAAGATATGGGAGGTAAAGCCAAACAAACGAGAAGAAAAAACAAAACAATGCAGCCACATTTAGTGTTCTTGTGCAAAATGTAACAAAACATTAAATATAAATATGAGTATGCGTATGCGTATGACACCACTAGAAATTCACACAATTTGTGACCTCACAGATATGGCATGAAATGTAAAATGTCAAGGGCAAGAACGAAGACAGACTTCAGAAGAAAGTCAGTTTTGTTTGTTCTCTGTAATACAGCACCATAAACAGCAGGGGAAGCCCTACTTCCATGTTTTAGCTTGTGTAGGGAGAAAGTACATCTGGCTTTAAGGAGTGAATAGACCTGATTAAAGCTACTGTAAGCATTTTTTTAATGCCAGCAAATCAAATGCAAAAATTATTTTAGTTACTAAACAATTCGCCTTTTTCTTTAATTTTTTTTTCAGGTTAGTTTTCAGTTTCACTACACCATTATGATGGAAAGAAGAATGTTTCTGGACAGCGTTTTAAACATAGCCGTGTATTAAAAAATATTTGTGTTTTATTATACAAAATTTTTATTTTATATATATATATATATATATATATATATAGTAGAACCAGTCCCAGTCAAAAGTTTGGAAACATTACAATGCTCATCAAGCCTGCATTTATTTGATCAAAAATACAGAAAAAAACAGTAATATTGTGAAATAATATTACAATTTAAAATAATGTCTTTCTATTTTAATATACTTTAAAATATAATTAATTTCTGTGATGCAAAGCTGAATTTTCATAAGCCATTACTCCAGTCTTCAGCATCACATGATCCTTCAGAAATCATTCTAATATGCTGATTTATTATCAATGTTGGAAACAGTTGTGCTGCTTAATAATTTTTATAACCTGTGATAGTTTTTTCAGGATTCTTTGATGAATAAAAACTTTAAAAAGAACAGCATTTATTTAAAATAGAAATCTTTTGTAACAATATTCACTACTGTTCAAAAGTTTGGGGTCAGTAATTTTTTTCTTTCTTTTTTTGAAAGAAATTAATACTTGTATTCAGCAAAGATGTGTTAAATTGATAAAACATGACAGTAAAGATTTATATTTATAGGAATAAATTACATTTTAAATTATTTAAAATTGTAATAATATTATACAATATTACTGTTTTTTGATGAGCATAAGATACTTCTTTCAAAAACATAAAAAATAGTAATGTTTCCAAACTTTTGACATATATAATTTCTCTCTCTTGGCTAACTAACAGCAATTTATGCTGTTTACAGAACCCGAAGAGAAGTGTACATTTTTTTCCGGACACCGATTTCAGTGATATCTGACTGTTAGGTAGTGAAGACAGTTTATGCGTGGTAGGCCTATTAAAAAAAATGACTTACAGCAGCTATGATTTGACCTATTTCATTTTTCCTACCCATTTTAAGCGTGTTTAGGGAACTGTGACTAGGGCAGGGATTTGAGAAGTTTCCACACCACCTTTTGTCCTCTCTGTTCCTTTCGCATTCGTAAAAGGTCATTTATTTAACAACAGCAAAATCTCGTCACAAATATATGACGGGTGACATTTGGTTCGAGGCCTCTCAATAGCCCATCTGCCTTCACTGTGTGACTGGAGTGCGTGGCGTTGACGTCCCGACCTGTAGGTCTGCCCTAGGTGTTCCTCGCCCCGGGCTAAATCAACAATGACTAATCACTGATTGCGTTTATGCTGGGGTCAGCACATGGTTTCCATACTGACCAACAAATTAGTTTTTATCTCCAGCGATATTTTGCTTTGAGCATTATCTCATTGTTTGGGAGTATGCAGGGATGGTTCATTTGCATGGCAAATAGTCATGCAAACAACAATCACCTCTCTCAAACACGATGCGCTCCGAAAAGAGGCGAGTCAGCATTCAGAGGCACTGCATCAAGCAGCGCCCTCAGGCACTTTTCAAAGGAAGAACAACATGTCTTAAGGCTCTCGTGACAATCTTGACATTTGCTTGACATTTTTGGTCAACAGATGTGTAGATTAAGATCACAGTCTGTAATAATAAAAAAATACATTGTAGCTCATACGAAAGCTCTTATTTACCCTTATTATAGTGACTCCAAGGACAGTTGCTGTTTACAGCCCTTACAGATTTTTTTTTCAAATACAAAAACCAGACTGTGTGTTAACAGGGAACTTGAAAACATACCACAAGCCGGTATTGACAGATTAAGGCCCGGTTTCACAACAAGGTTTAGATTAACCCAGGATTAGGCCTTAGCTCAATTAGGACATTTAAGTAGCTTTTATAAACGTGCCTTAAAAAAACACATTACTGATGATGTGCATCTTGAGACAAAACAATGGCACAGACATATTTTAAGATTTGCCAGTGCAAGTTGCGTTCAGTTAAAACAGCTCAAACATCAATTTTAGTCTGGGACTAGCTTAAACCTTGAATGTGAAACCAGCCATAATAGTCTTTTTGAACTGGAGCCACTTCCTGAGAAAAACACTCAATTCATTATTTTGGGCACTTGGGCATAGGGCTGGGTAAAAATATTGATTTTCCAATTAATTACGATCTTCATTTGAACAGTTTTGATGTGGATTTTTAATGTCCCAAGATATTGATTAATATTTACTTAAATGCATTTGTTCAGTGGCTGCGTGATAAAGTATTTGTACTGCGCTTCCCATCCTACAGATGGCACTGTGTTCAGCTAAAAGTACTCACTCCAAATCAGCTCCCTGCTGCTGAATCGTCTGACACAGCAAAATAAAAAAATCCTATTTTTAATATCATAGTTCACAGTCTGTTTTGAATGTGATGCAATACAAATGACGACAAAAAAACATTTCTATTAAGTTGTGGGATTGCACGCAAAAATGTGACCAGTGGGCGAATCACAAAGAAAATATTCTTACGAGTCAGTTCTTTCAGCGAACCAAAAACATACGTGTGACCAGTATAGTGCGATTTAGAGGTCTGCATTTCCAGGGTACCTGACATGTGGGACTGGAAAAATCCTGGAAAGTTTCCAAAAATTCTGGAAAATTTCTGGAAACTTTCCAACCCTACTAAAAATACAATAAAAGTTACTCAAATTTAGTTTATGTTTAAAGGTACAGAATGCTTTTTGTCTATGTGCAAAACATTTAGAAGGACAGAGTTGGAAACTCTCAAGTTTTTTGGTAGTTTATGACAGCTAGGCACCTTCCTTTTGCCTGCGACAAGTGCAACAAGGTGAGGTCTGAAACGTTGTGTGTGTGAGAACTGGGGTGGGGGGGGGGGAAAGCCTATGACACTGGAGACGGACAGAATCTTACTGGAATGGGACTAATCTCTACCTGGGGGACAAAACGTAAAATTTGTGAAATCTTCTGGAAAAAAAATGATCCCGCGCAGACCTCTAGCCTCATTCATAAAACAAATGACTCAAGTCGATTCATTATAGTAGGCTGAATCAAACATATGTGACCCTGGACCACAAAACCAGTCATAAGTTGCACGGGTATATTTGTGGCAATAGCCAACAATGCATGGGTCAAAATTATCGATTTTTCTTTTATGCCAAAAATCATTAGGATATTAAGTAAAGATCATGTTCCATGAAGATATTTTGTAAATTTCCTACCATAAATATATCAAAAATGTATTATTATTAGTAATATGCCTTGCTAAGGACATCATTTGGACAACTTTAAAGGCGATTTTCTCAATATTTAGATTTCTTTGCATTTTTTTTTTTTTAGATTCCAGATTTTCAAATAGGTGTATCTTGGCCAAATGTTGTACTATCCTAAAAAACCATACATCAATGGAAAACTTATTTATTAATTTCATATGATGTATAAATCTCAATTTCAAAAAATTGAAATCTTATAACTGGTTTTGTGTGTTCCAGGGTCACATATCGCGAACACTAGTATAGCCTGATTCGTGAAACAAATGATTCTTATGAGCCAGTTCTTTTTAAGAATAGATTAAAAGACGAGTTCTAGTTTCACTTAGTCTAAAACTTCCTTGCATCATTTACAGCATTAGCAGAAAGAGACTGAAATGCATAGGCATACTCAAATACATCAGAATCGTATTAAATCGGATTGAAGTCTGGACTGAATTGAGAGCTTGTGAATTGTAATCAAGAATCGTAACCGAATTGGAAAATCTGTATTGATACCCAGCCCTACTCAGGCACAAAAATGGCAACTGAATTTAAGGAATGTCAATATGAAGAATTTAAGTATAAAAGCACAGCGTAAGACCTTCCACCAAATGGGATAAATTAATTTGTTCTACTATAGGCACTCAGTATAAATGACATTTTTAACACTACTTATATTAGGGTAAAAAAACTATAAAACAAATGAATATTGTTAGAATCCTACAAATATAAATATATCTAAAAAAAACATTGATCTGGTTGTTATGCTTTAACATTATATATGTAATTTGTTTCAAATAAGAAATGGTGCCTAGGTGAGATTTAAAAAAAAAAAACATTTCTTTAAATTTTTCTGCAGCATCTAAAAACACAATATTAAGACCATCATGAGTAAAACACAGCTGCAAGTGCTTTACACTTTTCCGTAACACAAGCATTTTGAAAAGAATGCACATAAAGGGAGTGTGGCTTTAAGATTCACCTGTTTGTTAAAGCGCTAACTGCAAAGATCCTATTCACACATATTCGGAACTAAAACACTGGCATTTACACTATATGTACAGCATCTACAAGTTTACAAACATACACACTCGTTTAAAGGCCATTGCGGCTGGTATTCTGGTTTACAGTTTTCTTTTTTGGTGAGACAGGGCGATTGGTTAGGATAGTTTTAAAGGGGGAACCCGGTGAGGTCTTGAGCTGTAGTGCGGGTGGCCCGCCCGAGGGCAGGGAGAGAAGATCGAATCTTCTTACTCTAGTGGGGTTTAGAAGCTAGCATATGGGTAATAATGTCTATGAGGTGGTCTAGGCCGTAGAGGTAGCCGTCTTCCCTGTTACCCTCCATCCAGGTGGCCCTGTGGCTCAGCTCCTGCCCCTCCGGCAACGGTGTGGTCTTCCCAAAGTCTATCATCCACACTTTTGCCTGCTCCCGTTTGTCATGGACGAATAATAAAGAACTGCCAATCACCTGAGCACGAGAGAGGGGAAGAGTTACACATGCACGACATGGAAATGCGTTAAATGTCAGAGTCTGTTCCTTGCGTGCCGCATCTTTAAATGTTTCATCACAAATACACTGGTAAACATGACACAACAGACACAAATATCCTGTTTCCATTATATTTGTGCAGCAAACATACGCTCGCTTATTAAACAGATGTACAAAATGTGTTTTGTCATCTATTAATGTGAATAAAGAAGGCTCTGCGTTTGCATAGCCTTTTCTACCTCCTTGTATGAAAACAAAGTTCTGACACTGGCGCTGCATGAAGTGTCTATTTGTCTTTAAAGTCAATTAAAAGAGGTTGTGTAATGCTTTGCATACAACCAAGCTGCTCTTCTGGCTTCAAGCATCCAGTGTAATCAGATAATTACTTCAGAGCTGGTCTTTGCATAGATGCTATTGTGTATTATAAATTTTCACCATTTTCACATGCCCCTATCACATGGGTGCATAAAAGGTTGCATTTATTCATTCCTCCATGGTCGTAAGTGTAGCTAATGTGTCTTAAGATGATAAACAAAAGAGTGACTGTTTACCTCGTGCGTTTTGAAAAACGGTGAAGTTTCCAAAGTGTCCCTGATCTCTTTCAGTCGGTTCAGATAGGAATGCTTTGGGAAAAGAGACAAATTAAAATACCCACAAATGTAGTGTCACAAATACTTATTCATTATCATATTGTATGCATGTATAAAAAAAGCTATAATGTAATTGGAAAATACGCCTTTTATCTTTAAATCTGCATATAAATTGAATCACTTAAAAGTTATGTACAGTTTATTTTGTAAAAAAAAATGAATTGAGACATCTAGATATGTTTAATCCTTTTTTTAAAGAGTTATTTAAATATGGCAACTCTTTACAATAATGTTCTATATGTTAACATTAATTAATTGCTATAATGAAGTAATATTGAAAAATACTTTTCCAGGATTTATTAATATTGGTTAATGTTAGTTTCTATACATTCTAATACACTTTTAATATTTAAAATTGTTTAAATTAACATTATTTAATGTATGCAACAGACATTGGTTAACAAAGAGCAATATTTTATTTATAAATTAACATGAACATAGATTAATAAATTGCAATAAAACATTGTTCATTTAGTTTATACCTTATGCATTAACTAATGTTAATTAATAAATAAATGAACCTAGTTACTATTTTTAATGTTTTTGAACGAAGTCTCTTATGCTCATCAAGCCTGCATTTATTTGATAAAAAATACAGAAAAAAAACATATTACAATTTAAAAATATTATTAGAATTTAAAATAATGGTTTTCTATTTTAATATACTTTTAATATACTTTTTTTTTTAATATATTTTAATATGATTTATTTCTGTGATGCAAAGCTGAATTTTCATCAGCCATTACTCCAGTCTTCAGTGTCAAAGAAAGAAAAAAAATGACTGACCCCAAACTTTTGCACGTTATTGTATATTGTTACAAAAGATTTCTATTTAAAATAAATGCAATATGCAATAAATTGAGAAAAACAAATACATTTTAAAGGGTGAATTTTGTTATATCCCTGATTTCTTCAAATATATATTTGGATACTAAACAGAGATTTAAACCAGCATTTTAACTGTCACTTGAGTCAACATTTATTAGAATTATTAGTGTCCTATAATCAGATCATACAGTACCACTCCCTGTTCTATTTCATATCAAAATAATTACATTAATTCAGCATTTAAATCGGGGGTTGTTAATTATACATTCAGTGTGGAAATAAGAGCAAATTTATCTGACAAATTTAAAGCACATTTATCAGATGAATCACAGAGCATGTAAGTGAATCAATATGCACATCAACTTTCAGGACACGCTGTGGACAAACATGAGGTTCAGTAAAGGCTCCACAAGAAGCCAAGTTCTTTGTAACTGTTTGTTTATAAGGCTTAACTTTAAGGAAACACCCCTGTTACAACATGGGAATCCTGCCATGCAGTATAACTTATTTGTGCTAGGTGCAAACATCCTATTCATATTTAAACCAGTAAGATTGAATTTACAGTACAGAATACACAGTTGTGTGTCAAAAACTGCATTATGCAAGGCCCTGTGTATTTGCACGTGTATTTCTCTGTAATATAATCAAGTTTGTGTGCATCTTAAAGAGTGGTTTTCCCTGACAGCAGGTGAGCTTTCGCTGGTTTCAAACATCTATAACTCTGAAGGAGCTGCACCACACAAAGGAAACCCTTAGGTTCACAAACCACCCTGGGGGGTAAATGAGAGAGTTTAGCTCTAACTGTCACTCGCTTCCCCTCCGTGTGCCAGAGGAGACTTTAAAATTGGCAGAAGGCCCTAAAGCACATAAACACATGAGCACAGACTTACCAGGATGTTCTCGTTTCCTTTGACGAAGTCCTGGAAGGCCTCAATCACTTGTTCTCGCGTCTTAGTCTTTTTAAAGTCCCTGTTTACTGTTCCGTCTTCATTCTGTCAAAGGGAAAGGGAAGATAAATTAATTGTGCTGGTTAAAAACAAACAAACAAAAAAATAAATAAAAACACAAAGCCAATGGTGTTTCTACATCAGGACACGTTTCACCATGTTGATACATTTGTGCCAAAATTGACAAACCTTTTTTAGTTACAACTGTGGTCTATACATGAAGAAAACATATTATGACCATATATGGAAACACAACAGAGTCAGTTCTTAATAGTTTACATTTTCAAAAATAATTGTTTGCGCCTATGCAAAGCTCACCGCCACAATGCTAGATTGTTCTGAATGGTTTGCTACTGCATTGCTATCCAGTTCCTAAGATCCTCTGAGTGATTTTAAGTGTGTTGCTAGGGTGTTTTGGGCAGTTGCTGGGGTATTACAGTGCAATCGCTAAGGTGTTCTGGGCAGTTTGTATGGGGAGAACCTGCCCTTTGTGCTAATGGAAAGTGCCAAAGGAGAACCTGTCCTTCCCCATTCATGCAGGACATCTGCAGAGCGCTCATTAACGAAGATTTGTTTTGGAAAATCATGACAGAGACCAAACATAAGCTTTCTAATCTCCTCTTGCTTGTCTTAATGGAATCACGGCCACCTGGTTCGGCTTAATTAGTTGACGGTTTTCAAACTTGTATTAAGTCTTTCTGACATTTTCCGTGAGGGTGTATTTACATTATTAGGACCGTGTGCTGTAGGCCGGAATTACAGAACTGAAATCATGTTGTGAGAGCTGCAGCCTGTCACTGACTGATGTTGAGCTCAAAGAACGTGCCACAAACAGGCTGTGTGTGTGACAGAAACATTCAGTCACAATCAACCTCTTGAAAAAGGCCAGTCCTGCCCCCTCACTGAGTATGAAGTTCGGCATAATTAAAACACGTGGGTTCAAGGCCACATGATAAAACAGCAATGCGCTTCCAAGAATCCATTTTATTAACTCATGATTACAGTTAAGCTCAGTCGACAGCTTTGTTGTGGCATAATGTTCGTTCTCACAAAAAAAAAAATTCATCTTGATCATTTTTATTAAAAAATGCAAATATCAAGGTTACAGTGAGGCACTTACTATGCAAATGAATGGGGCCAATTTTTGAAGGATTTAAAAGCAGAAATGGAAAGCTTATAATTTTATTAAAAGTCTTATATTACAGTAATTCTTGTGTGAAAGCTTTTGTATTATTTGAGCTGTAAAATTGTTTAAATAATCATTTTTACAGTAATTTTGGGAATTATAATGTTTCATTGTCATGGCAATGAAGTAAAATTTAATATAACATTACATAAAGGTTAGTAAGCGATATTAATTCGTGTGTGGAAGCTTATTTGAGCTGTAAAGTTGTTTAAATCATAAATTTTACAGTCATTTTATGATGTATTGTTGTCATGGCAAATAAGTAAATATCATGTTAACATGCCTATTATGTCTCGTGGCTATACTTTTAAAACAGTGAGTATTTTAACGTTTATAAATTGGACTCATTTACTCCCATTGTAACTGCCTCACTGTAACCCAGATTTTTGTTTCTTTTTTTTTTAATTATGCTTTTTTTGAATATTCCCTTTCATGCAATGTGTAATGTAGCTGTCTGTGAATTTAAATTATCTGCAAAGTTGTGAAGCCGAAGTGCACGATAAATAAAGTTATTGTCTCTCAAAAGAAAGAATCGCCTCTGAACCGCCTAAACCATTCGTCAGATATTCGAATCCCACTTTGTTGCGGCTACAAGTCACTGGGTAACACATTTGCATAATGGGTCTAAATGGGATTTACAAAAAGCTTATCCATTAAAGATGGAACAGTACCCACTTTATATGGACCAACTTGCTCCTCAGAATCACAACCTGTAAGTATGATTAATTGTTGATGCATATATTTTATACCATGTGTTCAAAATTCATAGTTTTGTGTTTTATATTGTGTAGGTCTCCGGCTAACCGGCTAACTCACGTTATTACTGTCTTACTTAAATACTTCTGATAGTCAGCTGTGTGCCACTATTACCTAAAATTAATGTCTATTAATGCAGATTGTCTGTTCTTAGTATTTTGAGTAATGATAAAGGATGGAGCAAGATTTGTTTTACAAACTTTAATGCTACATCAGTCATTCACGTTAAAGCTCGGCTAACGTATGCGCTGGTATTGATAGAGTTAATACAGTTCCCGCATGTGCACTGTAATAAATTAAAAATATACACATTGGTTTGTTGATGGATATATACTTGTTAATGCTGATGGTGAGGAATTACAGTTGCAACATCTCATGATGGATGTCAAACTGAGTAGCACATCACTGAGAAATGTCCTGCTCAAGTCGTCCTTGCAATAGAGATTTGGGTTGAATAACTAGTTATTCCAATGTTTCATCATCGGACTCACACTCGGATTGATATGGTAAAATCGACACCAGCTTTACTGTCTTTGCAGTACAATCGCTGAGCTTTAGGAAGCCTCCGGAGTTGAAGTTCAGTCATGGTAATGGGACGTTTAGTTTGGCGCTGTCTGACCAATCCGAGCAGAGCAGGCTTGTGGAAAGGAGGGATTTAGAGAGACTGAATCATCAGACGAGTCGTTTGAGAATCATTGAAAAATGTGGTGATGCAATGTAATTTGACCTTTGATGCATGCAAACCTGTTGTAGGAGACCTCCAAAACAAAATTAGGAACCTTTAAAATAGCATAATAGAGGCACTTTAAGAAAGAGAGGTCAGTTCTTTTTAATCAGTATTTTACCACAAATGCTATCAATTACACTCAACTTGTTTTGAAACTGGAATATTCTTTTAACCCAAATACTAATAAGGCAATATTTGACACAAGTAGTAAACTCTAGTTACGTTTACATTGACACCTTTTGTTTAAATCGGAATGAATTAATTCCAATTGATGAATCCGAACGTAATGTTTACATGAAGGCTAAATAAAGTGATCAGGTTGATGTGCGCGTTTATATGTCACAAGCTTCAAATCAGAATTTATTTTTTGACATGCACACACTGCACGAATATACAGAGTTTCCCACCTTTTGCCCATACTAACCATTCTCCTACATTGCTTTTCTTTGTTTTAAAGAGCAGACTTAATATTTAACCTAATTAGGATACGACGAGCACATGAACCATTGTGCCGTGATGCTTATATTTATCAAGCAGTAAAAATGCCACTTCTCGTGCCCAAAACAAGGCATCCATGGATGAGAGTCCGAAACAGCTCCACTTCACAGACAATGAGTAGAAGGAGAATTTTAGAATGACACCACAGTCCTTTATGACATTTCATTCAACAACAAAAACAACAACAGCTCGTTCCACACGTCATTACGCCATCTCAACGTCACTAAACATGTGCAGTACTTTCTAGTTTCGGGTTTCAATCCGATCATTACATGTTATCTCGATCAGAGTATAAACGGTTTAAACCACCACTTACAATCCGAATGAAATTTTAATCGGATTTGCCCAATTCATTCCGATTGATGTGACTTCCGGCTGTGCTACAAATTCGATTACAATCAGATTATTAGGGTCCATGTAAACGCAGCTACTGGTTATCTGGACATCAATACCTCCGACATGACCCGTAGATGATGTAGTTTGCCTAGGACCCACTGAGAAAACAACTTAATTTCAACCTTTCAGTTGAGTGTGTGATGATAAAAACATGTCAAAGTTCCTTCAAAGCTTTCGTGACCGAACGTCTCACCTTGATGCCCTCGATACGGAAGCCTAACGTGGCGGTGGAACTGATAGTTTCCCTCCACTGCATGTAGCGCGGCTTAGTGACCGCTTTCTGTTCATTTTCCTTTTCCGTGGGGGCATTGGGATCCACCTCGATCATCTTCTGGTACATGTCAGCTCTCAAGCTAGGCTTCTTCCTGGCTTTCGTCAACTCCTCTTCCAGATACGTCCTGCAAGAGGGGAGAAAAAAATGACCCACTGGCTCAGTTTCTGTCATTTAACTTGATGCTTGTGTTGCATCATCAATTCTATTCTGTTGACATTTGCAGTGCATACTAAAGTGTACTTCATCTTATTAGCTAAAGGCATGATAACTAAATATTTACTCTCACTTTATTCTCCAGCTTGACTTTTCTTGGAAAACACTTCCGTAGAAACTGAGAAGCGCACTGAATGTGCGTGAATCTGAAAGCATTGCATTGTTTTGTTTGGACAGACCAGCAAGGGTTCTGTTAATATCCTGACCATCTGGTTATCTCTATATTTGTCCATGGCCGCTGCCGTGATTCGGTCAGGCTTGCAACAGCAAACAGAGCAGTCCCGGGAACAACAGAGATGAGAAAGTCGAGATGTGAGAGTAGGAAAAAAAGTGATGAGCGATGGCCGATGTGTATCAAGGTCTCCCTGCACCAGCCGCAAACAAGCACAGCTATCTTTCACTGGATTAGATGACACAGAGCTTCTCCACTGCTTAATCTCTAGGGAGTGAGGTCCTTGTTCAAGTTCTCTGATGCTTGGAATGTATAACATCTGTACAAATAATGGGTCAATGAAACTATTAATTTTAAAATAACACGCAAGATTTTCAGCAGCGGACATGCTGTTGCATAAGTGGAAGATAAGAAAAAATGAAGATTCAGTTTTTGCTTCATTTTTATTAGTGAATTATAGATAGAATTTAGAATTTCTCTCTTTCTCTCTCTCTCTCTTTATTTCTTTTATATTATACACAAGAGACAAGAAATGTTTTTGATTTGAACTCTTTCAAACAGAATAGAGGAATTTATAAAACATACTAGAGTAGCTTCTAAGCACAGTAAAGTATTATTTATATACTATTATACTACACTGAACAAAATTATAAACGCAACACTTTTGTTTTTGCCCCCATTTTTCATGAGCAGAACTCAAAGATCTAAGACTTTTTCTATGTACACAAAAGGCCTATTTCTCTCAAATATTGTTCACAAATCTGTCTAAATCTGTGTTAGTGAGCACTTCTCCTTTGCCGAGATAATCCATCCACCTCACAGGTGTGGCATATCAAGATGCTGATTAGACAGCATGATTATTGCACAGGTGTGCCTTAGGCTGGCCACAATAAAAGGCCACTCTAAAATGTGCAGGGGGGGGTCCAAAAAAAAAGTCAATATCTGGTGTGACCACCATTTGCCTCACGCAGTGCAACACATCTCCTTCGCATAGAGTTGATCAGGTTGTTGATTGTGGCCTGTGGAATGTTGGTCCACTCCTCTTCAATGGCTGTGCGAAGTTGCTGGATATTGGCAGAAACTGGAACACGCTGTCGTATACGCTGATCCAGAGCATCCCAAACATGCTCAATGGGTGACATGTCCGGTGAGTATGCTGGCCATGCAAAAACTGGGATGTTTTCAGCTTCCAGGAATTGTGTACAGATCCTTGCAACATGGGGCCTTTTTACCTTTTTTTTCAGCTTTATTTCAATTAACAAAAACGATTTATAGTAGTTTTAGTTCTAATACAATATACTGTATCTAAACGTACTTTTTCTAGTTAAGTTAAAATAAAAACATTTGAAACACTAAAGTTTCAAGGTTATACAGTCATAGAGCATTACTGAGTGGTTGCTAAGACGTTGCTGGGCAGTTGCCAAGGTGTTCTAGGTCATTGCTAGGAGGTTGATGAGGTATTCTGGGAGGTGCTAAAGGTGTTGTGAGTTGTTTCTTGGATGTTAAATGTTTGCAGTGGTGTTCTGGCCCAGCAAGCAATTTTGCATTTAAAAGACGTCTAATAGCTGTCCAAACACAGCCCTGACGTCTAGGCTAAAACAAGGCAAAATTTGGGCTTTCAGTGAAAATTTAATAGACGTCTAACCATAGCCCAAGAATAGACTAGTCATCTAGAACATGAACATGTCAAAGAAATGAAACCAAACACCTTGTAATCACTGTTGACTTTGCTTACATGATGGAATATCATACATCTCGCAAGTTACTTTGGCAAGAATTACATGTAACCAAATTCAAGGTTATTTTGGCTAGAAGTGGGTTACTCATAAACGGACTATATTGGGTCTATAGTTAACCGAGACGGTAAATTGACGGCTATTGTTTGCTGGGGGGTTTGTAGAGTGCCAAATTGTTTCTAGGTTATTCTGGGTCAGATTTAGGTGGTCTCTAGGTGGTTACTAGGGTGTTCCGGGTCTTTTCTAGGGTTGTAGATAGATTTTTGTAAAGTAAAAGGTCAGGTGAGGCAGTGTAGCAGTATAGTGGTCAAATCTCAGAAACTGACCTGACACCCATCTTGCAGTCCATGACACAGGGTAGGTCAAAGTCTGCCAGCAAGTCCTCCATCTGATTGTACCTCTCTCCATCCTTCTCTACATCTCCGTGGTAGGCGGGAACGTAGGGCTTTAGCACGTCTCTCATTAGCCTATCGAGACATTGCTGCTCACACTCGCAGTGTTTCTTCAGGATGCGACCGTTGGCTCCAGCCTTGAAATTGCCTGAGGAGAGCAGAAAGAGACAAATGGCATAGCATTGCATTCTCAGCATTACCACAAGGGATATGTAGCGAGCATTAGCATAAACAGTTTTTCTTTTGATTGTTTTTTTCTTTCAAAATCAAAGCAGTTCACTATTTCAAATAAAATACTATTTCACTCAACTTGAAACCCTCAAGTTGTTCCAAACCTGTTTCTTTTTTCAGCTGAACGCAAAGGAAATATTTTGAAGAATGTTGGTATCCAGACAGTCGACAGTAGCCATTGACTTCCACAGTATTTTTTTTTCCTACCATGGAAGTCAATGGCTACCGTCGACTGTCTGGTTACCAACATTCTTCAAAATATTTCCTTTGCGTTCAACAGAACAGAGTGTTCATGAAAGAAACTCGTACAGATTTGGAGGTTAAGAAAATGATGACAGAATTTTCATTTTTGGGTGAACTATCCCAATCCGTGTATCATTTGTTCAGTCGTTTTTTGATTTAATATTGAAAGTAGAAAAATGAGAAAACAGCTCGTTTTTCGTTTTTTAATTTTTTCAGAAAAACGAAAAAACGAGATTTCGGCTTGATTTTTCGTTAAGAGGTAGAAAAATGAATAAACAGTTTGAATATTTAATTTCTACACGTGGGCGGGAATTATACGCTCCTTTCTGCTGATTGGTCAGCCAAAGATCAAACTATTCCGTCATCAGTTCTTCCTCAGTTCCGCACAACAGAATAAAAGTCCTGCGCTGCTACAGCTGTACAGATTCTTAACGCATTTATTGCAGCTACATTTCATCTTTTTTTCCATCAAATAACCAGACTAACGAATGGCTCGACACAACCCGTACCGGGGCAGAGCCTAGACAGGGATTTCTTCTGTGTAGATATAAATTCACCTCTTTGCATCAGCTGGCAGGATATGTGACGGCTGTCATAGCCTACCTTGGTTAAATAAATAAAATAAATAAATAAAAGATATAAATATTTTAAACACTAATATAAAAAGGAAAGAATAATGCGTTGCAACCAGACAACCGGGGAACAACAGAGATATTAAAATACATACTCTTTTATTTTATTTTATTGCCTTGTGTTTTATTAAAATTTATTATAATTGATATATCAAAAGGATGCTTGTGCACAGCGCAAGCTGCTCCACACTCGCACACAGGACTGCAACACAAGATTTTCATTAAAGCCTAATGTTTGCCAGAAAAGTCGCACCTGAGTGTAAGTCACACGACACCGGGTCATGTTGAGAGAGAAACACGCGCGCGTTGCATTGTTGTAAAAACTGCATTTTATTATTAGCTACATTCAGAAGTAGTGTAAAACATTGGTAAGTAAAATACAACATTAACATTATAAACACTATTAACATGTAGGCTATGTGTATTTTACTTCCCCTCACTGTATGACAAATCCTTAAATGAATGGTATTCAGAAAACAAGAATAAAAAATATAAGTAGCCATATAATAAAAATATAGTAGCATATAAAAATAGCCTATATATTGTGCCATTTATTACAAACAACATTTATTTTAAACACCATGCCTAAATGAATTTATTTGAATTGAAACTGTATCAATGTTGGGCTTGTGCATCTCTCATTCGGTCCAAAGTTTCCATATTTGCAATGTACCATTTGGATGCTAACTATTTATGTAAAGAAGGCTTCATACTTCAGTCGAGTCCCATACACGTATAGGCTAAATCGGCATCTTCACATGCAGAGATATGAGTTTGGACCATCGCCGGCACCATCACTTGGATTTTTTCCTCATTCGAAATGGTAAAATGTTTATTTTATTTGTGTACATTCAAAATTACTACAAAATGTCATGCCTTTGAAAAATAAAGAAAACAACAGGATGCACTGCTTTAGTGCATCTCAGTCTCCTTGAACATCTTTCACCTCAAACATGAACCAAAATACAGTGAATAGGGCCTACTTGACGCGCCTACTTTTAAAAGTCATTATTTAGATTATTTGACATTAAATGCATTATATTAGTCACTTTGGAATAAATCACGGCATGTTTCATGATAAAAAAAAAAACGTGACTTTACAGTCCGGAAAATACGGTAGGATATAGCCAATTATTTTGCGGACCCCCTGGCACTTTGCTGGTCTACAATCGCTGGTCTACACAGAAGAAAGCCCTGTCGAGCCATTCGTTAGTCTGGTTGTTTGATGGGAAAAAAAGATGAAATGTAGCTGCAATAAACGCGTTAAGAATCCGTACAGCTGTAGCAGCGCAGGACTATTATTCTGCTGTGCGGAACTGAGGAAGAACTGATGACGGAATAGTTTGATCTTTGGCTGACCAATCAGCAGAAAGGAGCGTATAATTCCCGCCCACGTGTAGAAATCGAATATTCAAACTGTTTATTCATTTTTCTACCTCTTAACGAAAAACGAAAAATCAAGCTGAGATCTCGTTTTTCTGGAAAAAATGAAAAACCGAAAAACGTGCTGTTTTCTCATTTTTCTACTTTCAATATTAAATCAAAAAACGACTGAACGAATGATACACAGATTTATCCCTTCAACTGGCTTTGATTTTTGAGGCCTACCTGCATGGCCAGCCAGCTGGATCCAAGGGTACTTCTTCTTGAAGGACATCACAAATGGTGACCAGTGCACCATGTTCTTGATCTTCTTCCATGATTTATGCTGTTCAATGATAAAAAGAGAACAAGATAAGTCCACATTTAAAGTCACCATAAAAATCCAAATTGGCAATTCTTGTTTTTTTTTTTATGGAATATTGCAGTATTTATTCTAAATTATTTATCTGTGCACATCATTATTTTTTAAATTAATGTGCTTTCTTAATCTTTAATCAAAATAACTTCTCCCTCTTGCAGTGACATCTCTTCTCTGATGACGTGTTTACTGGCGCGAGGGCGGGACAACCTGTCACTCACATGACATCATAGCAATAGCAAACCACAATGATCCAATCATTCTCGATGGACAAAGTCCCATCCTGCGTTTTTTTTTTCTTGTTCGAGAAGCTTTTTCACTCGGCTATACCTCACAATAGGGAAGAAAAGACTATTACACCTTCCGTTTCATGTCGACTTTGTTATAAAACTAAAACAGGATATTTTAAACAACATTTTCAGGCTCTTTTATTATATATTTGCAGTTTTTATGAAATTGTGTCATTTGAGAGTGTACATTGAATATTTATACTTTTAAAAATTAATTTGTCACTGCAGGAGGAATATATAATTGTATCATGGTTTTTATACAAAAATATAAGCAGCACAACTGTTTCAACATTGATAGCATCAACAATCATAGCATATTAGAATAATGTGACACTGAAGACTGGAGTAATGGCTGCTGAAAGTTTAGTGTTCCCATCACAGGAATAAATTACATTTTTAAAATATATTAAAATAGTAATAATTTGTTAAATGGTAATAATATATAAAATATTACATACATATGTATGTATGTATGTATGTGTATATGTATGTATGTATATATATATATATATATATATAATCTTGTACATGTTATTCTGAAATAAAACATGCCTGGAGGAATATGAGTAATTACTTATATAATGAGATTTGGCAGGTGGGGTTCATTTCCCTACAACAAAACCCAGACTAGCACAACATGCAGGAGAATAAACAACAAGGTCTTTTGCATGTATTTACATACGTTTGCTGGAACTCCTACAGTGGTCAGTGCTGATATCATTGTTTACACAGCATAGTAAATTGCTTTTTGTGAAGGATTTATATACAAACATGCATTCAGATATCGCACATAAATGGATGAGAAATATGTGAATTTTTTTTCCAAGGTGAACCATTTCACCTGGAACCATTTCAAAATGTTCTTGCTCTATTTGGACATACTCACTCCCTGCAGAAAACTGTCTCTGTTTTTGAGAAGAGCTGTTCTGTTGAGCCATTACACTGTTATTCCACTTCACTACATGTCCTTGAGTGAGAACTCTTTAACTCTCCATGTTGGCATGGTAAACACATTCTTTATTCCGCTCTCAGTGATAGATGAGGGGTTTCCTCGGGTGACCAGGGAAGCCTCTCTCCCCCCAGCACATTTTGAGCCAGCTCTCCCAGGACAAGCAGTTCATTGCTAGACACGCTATGACCACAAATCAGCCCCCTTCCAAATCTAGAGAACCTGTCCGGCCAGCCAACAAACACAAGCCACAGAGTGCATTCAAAATCTTCTGAGAGGCGCTTTGTCATGCATAAAAAAAAAAAAAAAAAAGGTAAACTGTCAATAGATTCAACCATGAAAAACCCCTTATTATAAATCAAGGGTTATAAATTAGAATTACATTACAGTGATTTGGCAGTTGAGAGCTGTGCTTTTTTTTTCTTCCTGAGTTGCTATGACATCATCAAAGGAATACAATTCTGTTATTATTTATTCAGCTACATGTGGTTTTAAACCTTTGTGACACAGAGCATGAAATTCTTATATCCTGGCCTTTTTCTCAATATAATGAAAGTGAATGTAGAGGTTGTAAAGCTCTGTAAAAAAAAAAAAAGTTATTCTAAAAATAGTCCATATGACTTCTGCATTATATTTTAGGTCTTCTGAAGCCATATGATAACTTTGTGACTAAAATTTAAAGTGCCTATATTATGCTATTTTAAAGGCTCCTAATTTTGTTTTGAAGGTCTCCTACAACAGGTTTACATGCATCAAATGTCAAAAAAACACTTGAATTTTCTCATAATATACATTGCACACCAACACCACATTTTTCAATTATTCTCAAATGACTCACCAGATGAACCAGTCTCTCTAAATCTCTCCTTTCCACGAGCCTACTCTGCTCTGATTGGCCAGATGGCCCAGTCTGTTGTGATTAGTCTACCGCATACAGCACGTCAGAAACGAAACACCTATTACCATAACTGAACTTCAGCTCCGGAGGCTTCCTCAGTCCTCAGCGATTGTACACACTGTAAAGACAGTAACAATGGCGTTGATTTTACCATATCAATCCGAGCGTGAGTCCAATGATGAAACATTGGAAGAAATAGTTATTCAACCCAAACCTCCATCGCAAGGACGACTTGAGCAGGACGTTTCTCAGTAAAACAATACTCAGTTTGAGGTACACTATGAGATGTTGCAACTGTAATTCCTCACCATCAGCATTAACAAGTGTATGTCCATCAACAAACCGATGTGTATATTTCTAATTTATTGCGGTGTACATGCGGGAACTGTATTAACTGTATCAATAACAGTCCATACGTTAGCCCAGCACTTAAAGGGAATGACTGATGTAGCATTAAAGTTTGTAAAACAAATCTTGTTCAATCATTTTTCCTTACTCAAAGAACGACAGACAATCTGCATTAATAGACACAGTTTTAGGTAATAGTGGGCACACAGCTCCTTAGCAGAAGTATTTCAGTAAGACAGTAATAACGCGAGTTAGCCGAATTCCTGACGACTCGTTTAGGCAGTTTAGAGTCGATTCTTTTGGTAGACAATAACTTTATTTATCATGCACTTTCGACTTTACAACTTTGCACATTTGACATTACACACTGTATGAAAGGGGAATATTCGAAAAACCATAATAGGGGCACTTTAAGCCATTTTTACTGAAAATCTTCCTCTAGTAAACCTACAGTATAACTGCTCTGGGTTAGTCTGATTTTGGAATAAAATCATTTAGATCAGTTTTGTGAAGTGAATCAAACGATTCATTGAAAAGATTTGACTAAATGAATGTTGAATGATTTGTTTACAAAGTGAATGTCAAGAGTTTTAGTGAATACATTTTAGTCTGTTGGCTTCACATGGCTTCGGGAGACCACTTTTATGATACTTTTATGGTGCTTTTTCTCATTTTGGAACTTGACACCTTAGTCTACATTCACTTGCATGTACATAGCATAAGCATAAGAGTATGGCCAGTTTGAAACAACATGAGGGTGAGTAAATGAAGACAGAATTTTCATTTTTGCATGAACTATTTCTGTAAGCTTGACATTTCTCCCTGTAGCGTCTATGCCGAAAAGGTCTGATTTAATTTAGTCTAGAAAGAGGCCCATAAAAGGTATAAACCATCATCTGAGGGCAGCAAGAGTTTTATCTGTCACATGAAGGTTGTCCTGTTCTGCTCCAATGGAGGAAAACCGTTCCTCCCGCCCTTAAGATGCTGTTAGAGAGGGGCCGGTGGCGTGTCTGTTTCGTATGTCCCCTCCATGTCCCCTATCCTCTCTCTACTAGGGTCACCCCTAGAGACAATTGTGGAAACTAAGTGATCCAGGGGTCGCCTCCATTGCTTGAGAAAGTAGAGGGCTGATGTTAATAAGATTGTAGCTATAAGTGTGTGAAGGTTCCCTATGGGCCATTTCATAAATGGACAAAAAGCGGAAACAAGAATTCACTTGCCGTATTTGAATATCATGCTTCGATATAAACATTTTAAACGTTCTATTATTACTATAATTATTCTTAATATGATTATTACTATCATTATTTTTTATTTTCCCCCAATTTAGAGTTTTGTTTTTTTTAAATCAGGAATTGCTTAAATGTGTCTGCTGACTAGAAGCAACATTGTGCGACAGTGGAATGGATATGGATGTAGAGGATATGCATGCTATAGATGCAGCCCCTATAAAGAATATTGCAGGTGTCATGTTACAATTTTTATAATTTTTTTTACAATTTTTAACATTTTTATCCACATGGATATGGATGTAGAGAATATGCATGCGATGAATGCAGCCGCTATAAAGAATATTGCATTTTAAAAAAAAAACATTTTCTTTTCATCCATTATTAAATGGTTTAGTATTTGCAACTTTTAGGTTTAAGTAAACATTTAATAAAAAGTGTAAAGTCAATTCTGTCATTTAGCAGTTTGTTTTCAATATTCTGACATCAGCAAAATCTTTGGTTCATTTAATTCCGGCGCATAGTTTTGCATTTAGAAAACATACCTAAAAAGGACACCATAAATATTCTTTTTCAAAATGTTCTTTTATGTATGAGATTCATTTAATAATAATAATAGTTATTATTATTTATTATTAAATCATAGTGTGGAAAAAACAAATAAAAATGAAACGAAACGTGATTTATGAAAATTGCTTAACAGTTATTTCAGCAGATTAGCTAAGATTACTGAATGTGACTGAGGAGAGATTTCTGATCTGTTAAATAAAACAAAATAGCTACAGTATGCAGAGGTTCTGGCTAAGCATTTGACGTGAAACAGATGCTGTCGGTGTGCTGTGGTTTGGGCCACTGCAGAAAGCACTTAAAAACACAAGGATTGATGGACAGGTCGTGTTTTCCAGACATTAAGATCTGAAGACCACAGGGTCCTACCTCCCGATGACTACACAAATGTAAGTTCAGTGGAAAGGCAAAGTGGATCTGAGAGAAATTTCTATAGTGAGGGAAATATTCAGGATGTGGGAAAACAAAACAAGTGGAAAACTCGCAGGAAGAGATGGGAGTTGTAGACTTAATCAGAGAAGCCACGGTCAGGTCAAAATGCCCACTGTGTAAAACAACAGCTCTAGATCATACAGACTGACATAGTTGTTTACTTTCACAGCTTATTTGCTTCCATGAACAATTGTGAGATTTCTGGTTGTAAAAACATCTAAATCTCATGTGGCTTTAAGCCAATAAGCAGGGTTTTTTAAGCATTATCGGCTGTGATTTTTGGGGAAAATATGCTAAAAAGTCTTAAACTGAGCTAAGAGTACTGCACTCTTATTTATAGATGAAAGCATAGTCAAATTAGTCCAAAAATATTTAATAACTGAACACTCAAAGGGCCAGAATGTGATTTTACAGCCCAACTACGGAGAAATTGAAGCAAACCAGAATCTATTACCTGTAAAGCTTTGACCACCAGGATGATTGACGTAGCAAAAAAACCCAACACGGGGACGATAAAATTCCAGATGTGCGTGATAAAAGATGACATGGTAAAAATCGGTAAAATCATGCACTAGTGTGCTGCGTGCAATCACAACGTAAGCTGGAATTTGAGTGAAGGAAAGTGCCGGGCAATGTGAATTTCTCATTTGTTTCCATACAAAGCATTCAAAAGCACAATTGGCCCATGCAAATATGCTGGTAGGCCAAGCTCAATGTGCAGAGACCACATTAAAACTCTATGGCATGCCTGCGAGGGCCATGAGCAATGCAAATGTTCAGTGTTCTTCAAACTCACCTGTAATTCTAAGAGTTTGGTACAGCAGAGGAATAGCTTATATAACACCTGCCCATGATTTTGGTCCAAATATTATATCTGAAACATCGGCACTGTAAAATTGTTTAAAAGTTTTATTTCTTAAAAAAGGGTGCAGTTTAATTATTTTAAGTCAATAGCCCCTTTCACACAGCAATACCGGTAAATTACCGTAAAATTACCAGAATGACTTTATCGGTAAATACACAAATATGCTGTTCACACAAGCAACGGCGTTCTGGCTTTTTACCGGTAAGACACCATTCACAAATCAACAGAAAAATACCAGTAAATTCTGTGATGTCAGTCATCAGAAATGATCTTTAAACGTTGTGCCGTTCTCTTCATCCGCCCGCATGAGGAGAAGCGCTTTAGTTTCACTATCTGTTCAATTTCACAGCATCTTTTTGACGTCTGAGTGACAGGCATAACGGATAATCAAACAGAACGCGTGTTTGCTCTTAAAAACACGACACTCATCCAACTGCAGAGCTGCAGCGCTGATGAATGGAAAAGAAGGCTGGGTCTCAAAAAAAAAAGCTGCGAGACGTGGAGCAACGGTCAAAGATAATCATCTAGCGCATATTTAAATAGAAAAACTTTAAAAAACCTTACTGTAAACAGCGCGGAGTAATCACGATATCTTCATAAGTCTTTATGATTGGCCCAAAGCAGACTGCGTCAGTGAGTTCTGATTTCATACGTGAATATACCGGTAATCTTCATTCCGCGTTCACACAGAGCACATTACCGGTAATTTACTGGTAATGTTACAACTTCCCTTACTGGTAAATTGCCGGAACCAATTTACCTTTATTTTTTTTTTTAAAGGGCCTGTTCAATCATGATCTGTTACTGGTAAATTACCAGTAATTTTCCAGTAAAGACTGTATGTGAGAAAGGTGCTAATGTTTTTAGTAAAATGAACTTGATGCAGTAACTGTGTTTTCTCTTTCTACTGTATGTGACTAGTAAATCGGTTTCATGTGTAGGTGTCTATAATGGGTCTGTGCTGTGGTGTGTTAGTCAAGAGGGTCAGCCATCTGAATGTTTAAATAATCTTTAAATAACTAAAGGACAGTGTCACCAGTGTTTTCAGACTGAGATGAGGTCAGCACCTTGTTTTGACATCACCAAGGTGATTTGTGAGAAACTGACTTCCTTTTCCCGAAACATAATGATGAATGAAATATTTTTGTGACTGTTGCAGAACGAAGATGAGAAAGATTTTCAAAGCATGTCTTTCATTACAGGTATAAGAGTTTTTACAGGAAACAACAGAAATCTGTTCATAATTTTAAAGCAATAGTTCCCCCAAACATTATCGTCCTTTACTCACCTCTGACATTTTAAACTTATAGAACTTTCAATCTACAGTGGAAAAGAAAAAAAAAAAAAAAAAAAAAAAAAAAAAAAAATATATATATATATATATATATATATATATATATAAAAATATACAAATAAATAAATTTAAAAAATATATATATATATATTATTTTATTTATTTTTTTTATTTTTTTGTTTCACAGAACAAATAACAGCCTACATGTTTGGAACGGGTGAGTAAATGATCACAATTTTAATTTTTAGGTGATTTACTCTTTTATGGTTTCATATAATATGCTATAAACAGTTTTGAAAGCTATTCATAACTTGGGAGACTTAAGATTTTATCATACATAAGGGATTAGATCAATCACAATGTATTTTAAGAGCTAAATGTTACCGCTAGGAGGTAAATTTGTTTCCAAATCATGAATTGCGCTAAAGTTGGATGCAAAATATGAATCTACGAATCCGGTAAATAAGCCTCTCTAGACAGGGTAGCTTGCATTCAGATTAGACAGGGTCTGATATTTGCATGCAGAAACACATTTGCATGGCTTGGTTTGTGGTTGGAGAAATAGTTAAAGGGTTAGTTCACCCAAAAAAATTTAAATTCTGTCATTTACTGATCCCTTTGGTAACCCTTTTCCAAGCAATTACAATGAATGACAACTGAAACCTTTGAACATCAAAAAGGATGCAAAAACATGGCAAGCATCAAGAAAGGATCATAAATGCGGTCCATATGATGTGTGTTATATTAAAATGCTTTTTGAGTCATGTGATAGTAGTGAATAAGTTATTAATCTTTCCCTTAAATCAATTAGTTCAATTAAACTCAAGAACTGAATCAGTCTGATAGCTGAAAGAATATTTCAGACCAGTTTTGTGAACTATATGACCTGATTCACTGAAATAATCAGATTCAAAAGAATGATTCATTCATAAATTGGACATCGCTGCTTCTCACATGAATTCTCATGACTGCGGAGAGCTAGATGTCAAGATTTGCAGTGAATAACTACTTAAATTTCACACAAAGCTATCGTACTATCATACGGCTTCAGAAGATTTGGAATATACTTCACTTTTATGATATTTTTATGGTGCTTTTTATGGTCAAATCAAATCTCCTTTTTTATTCCAGAGAAAAACAAAAGTCATGAGGGTGAGTAAATGATGGCAGAGTTATGCTTTTTGGGTGAACGGTTCTGATTTTGTTTCAGTAAGAATGTTAAAATCAACTCCAGATGTAATGAACAGATGTGAAATTTATAGCACTATGAGGAAAAAAATGAGGTGTACTTATACTCGCACATTCTTTAGAGTATTACTCATTACAATATTTTTTTTTTCCAATGGAAAGTATTTCAATGAGTTAAACTCTTTTAAGTTTGTGCGATGAGAACTGACATCTTTAATAGTTTTTGATGGCATGCACAACAGGGTCAAAAGGAGAACTAAAGGTGAGCGACCTCCCCTCTGATGATAAGTGCAACATCATCTCAAAACCACAAAAGTTTCCGACGGCAATGCACCATGGGAAACACCAAACACCTATGAGTTCAAGTAGATGTTTGCATGCACTGCAGCACCAGAAGACTATCAAGTCGTGCTTATTTTGCTGAAGACCACAAATTGTTACTCTGCAAACATCAACCTGCAATAACAATCAAAGCAAAGCCTCGGAACAAAGAAGACATAATACTGTGTAATCTCACAGTGAGACTAATATCAAGACGTAAGAGTTTTGCAGTCTTGCCTTTGGAATAGCAGAAAAATAAACTGTCCCGCTGAGGACGTAAATGCGACCGCAGCTCTCCATTACTCATTCAGGCCCCCCCTCCCATCTCAAACTCTTCTCCCTTTGCTATTGTATAAAGCCACTATCAATAGCTCAGGGTTTTGTTAATTTGGGCAGCGGAAGCGTCAGCGCCGTATCGCGAGGGGAGCACTCCGTGGTGCTGGGTCGTGCCATTGTTCTGATAAGGGCAGGGTGAGCTATATCGAGCACAAGGAAAGGGATGCCGCTCTTTACAGCGTCTCCTTGACCTCACGGGTGTTGTTAAAGTTTCCACTGAGCACTGAGGGAGGAAGTGGCTTTTAACCCCTCGAGAGGAACCTCTCTACAAGACAGGAAAGCTGCAAGCAATACTCAGCAACATGGCCAAAGACTGGGTGTTATTTTCTGGAGACTAGGCGGCCACCATTAGCCACTCAAGCACCTAAATGCATCCGTGGTCAATTTACTAGTCTTACCACAAGCTTTGGCACGTTTTCTGTGTGGAAAGACCTAAACAAGGAAAATTATTATTGAATTATGTATATATAGAAATAAATAGATATATATGGAAAAAAATAAATATATGAAAGCATTTATGTCTTTTTGAGAAAAAATTACAATATACATGCATAGGTACAATGCATGCTTAAATGCTTTTATATTTTTTTTTCTTTCATATATACATACATATACACTATATTGCCAAAAGTTTTGGGACGCCTGCTTTTACATGCACATGAACTTTAATGACATCCCATTCTTAATCCGTAGGGTTTAATATGGAGGTGGCCCACCCTTTGCAGCTATAACAGCTTCAACTCTTCTGGGAAGGCTTTCCACAAGGTTTAGGAGTGTGTTTATGGGAATTTTTGACCATTCTTCTAGAAGCGCATTTGTGAGGTCAGGCACTGATATTGGACAAGAAGGCCTGGCTCGCAGTCTCCGCTCTTATTCATCTCAAAGGTGTTTTATTGGGTTGAGGTCAGGACTCTGTGCAGGCCAATCAAGTTCCTCCACACCAAACTTACTCATCCATGTCTTTATGGACCTTGCTTTGTGCACTGGTGCGCAGTCATGTTGGAACAGGAAGGGGCCATCCCCAAAGTTGGGAGCATAAAATTGTCCAAAATGTCTTTCACTGGAACTAAGGGGCCAAGCCCAACCCCTGAAAAACAACCCCACACCATAATCCCCCCTCCACCCCCTCTACACTTGGCACAATGCAGTCAGGCAAGTACCGTTCTCCTGGCAACCGCCAAACCCAGACTCGTCCATCGGATTGCCAGAGAGAGAAGCGTGATTGGTCACTCCAGAGAACACGTCTCCACTGCTCTAGAGTCCAGTGGCGGTGTGCTTTACACCACTGCATCCGACGCTTTGCATTGCACTTGATGTAATGCTTGGATGCAGCTGCTCAGCCATGGAAACCCATTCCATGAAGCTCTCTACGCACTGTTCTTGAGCTAATCTGAAGGCCACACAAAGTTTGGAGGTCTGTAGCTATTGACTCTGCAGAAAGTTGGCGACTTCTGCACACTGTGCGCCTCAGCATGCGCTGACCCCGCTCTGTGATTTTACTTGGCCTACCACTTCGTGGCTGAGTTGCTGTTGTTCCCAATTGCTTCCACATTGTTATAATACCACTAACAGTTGACCGTGGAATATTTAGTAGTGAGGAAATTTCACGAATTGCACAGATGGCAACCTATCACGGTATCACGCTTGAATTCACTGAGCTCCTGAGAGCGACCCATTCTTTCACAAATGTTTGTAGAAGCAGTCTGCATGCCTAGGTGCTTGAATTTATACACTTGTGGCCATGGAAGTGATTGGAACACCTGAATTCAATGATTTGGAGGGGTGTCCCAATACTTTTGGCAATATAGTGTATGTATGTATGTGTGTATGTGCAGTGTTGGGGGTAATGATTTACCAGTAACTCCAGTTACGTAATCAGATTACTTTTTTCAAGTAACTAGTAAAGTAACGCATTACTTTTCAAATAAGTAACGCAAGTTACTTTGTTTTCCCATGTATTGACTGACAGCTCTCCTGTCCCTATGTTGAGAAAATCGAGAGTAAATGCTGTGAACATGATGGTTATTGTAGTTCTAGACTAAATGTGAGCATGCATTTACTCATCTCACTTGCACAAAAAAAGATTCAGTATTCCTCAAAATGAATAAAATAAGTAAAATGCAAAATCAGAATACTATGCAAACCTCCAATAATTAAATGTTAAATAAAACAAATATTTTTATGCATTTAATCTCACTTTATTGTCCAATGTACTTGCTGGTGACCTTCGATGATTCAGTTAAACCATAAGCAAAAATTTTTGTTTTTATTGGTGAAGTAAGTGTTAAACTTTCTTCTCCTGCATCCTATTCTTCTGCAATCCAGAATGGCAGCACAGCTGAAAGGTTTGTTTGAGCTGCACCCTATACTGTACAAAGTAAACGTAAATTTGCATTTCCCTTAGTCTTATTATTTCAATTTTGGTGTGAAAGGGCCTTACATTTGCCTGAAAATAGAACTTTTTGTTATTACAAGAACAAACAAGCCCAGCCCAGGTGAGAAAAGTAACGCAAAAGTAATGTAGCGCATAACTTTTCTTAAAAAGTAACGCAATATTATAATACATTATTTTTCAAATTAACTTTCCCCAACACTGTATATGTGTGTGTATGTATCAATTTTTTAATACAAATGTTCAATGAACCTATTAAATTGTTTTTGTGCTTTTGTGAACTTAAATCCAGACTCCTGTCCTGTTATCTAAATATCAGCATATCTGGTTATGGCCACCAAACATTATTCATATATAATGTAAATGAGTTATGTATACTTCCCTTTTACAAGTTTAAATGGAATGAAATTAAGTTGTGACAAGATGTTAAAGAGTTTCAAGTTGTACTAGCTCATCTGAACTATTAAATAATTTTTCCAATGTGAAAATCCAATGGGAATTTGTATTGTGACCTTGAGCCTGACAAATACGTGAGGTTGGTTGTTTTGCTTGAGGCTAGACAAATTATCTTCAAGTATGTATTTGTATGTATTGTTCATTCATTTTTGAGTGTCAAATGTCAGCTAGAGTAAATGGCACTTGAATTGATGTGACATGATAAAACGTAGTGCTTTCTTACAGGAAAAGGTAAGACATTTAAGATCAGCATCCATACCTTGAAAATCCTGAGCTACAAGTTTCCATTGGCAAGTCACTTATACAGTGGGGAGAACAAGTATTTGATACACTGCCGATTTTGCAGGTTTTCCTACTTACAAAGCATGTAGAGGTCTGTAATTTTTATCATAGGTACACTTCAACTGTGAGAGACGGAATCTAAAACAAAAATCCAGAAAATCACATTGTATGATTTTTAAATAATTAATTTGCATTTTATTGCATGACATAAGTATTTGATCACCTACCAACCAGTAAGAATTCCGGCTCTCACAGACCTGTTAGTTTTTCTTTAAGAAGCCCTCCTGTTCTCCACTCATTACCTGTATTAACTGCACCTGTTTGAACTTGTTACCTGTATAAAAGACACCTGTCCACACACTCAATCAAACAGACTCCAACCTCTCCACAATGGCCAAGACCAGAGAGCTGTGTAAGGACATCAGGGATAAAATTGTAGACCTGCACAAGGCTGGAATGGGCTACAGGACAATAGGCAAACAGCTTGGTGAGAAGGCAACAACTGTTGGCGCAATTATTAGAAAATGGAAGAAGTTCAAGATGACGTCAATCTCCCTCGGTCTGGGGCACCATGCAAGATCTCACCTCGTGGGGCATCAATGATCATGAGGAAGGTGAGGGATCAGCCCAGAACTACACGGCAGGACCTGGTCAATGACCTGAAGAGAGCTGGGACCACAGTCTCAAAGAAAAAACCATTAGTAACACACTACGCCGTCATGGATTAAAATCCTGCAGCTCACGCAAGGTCCCCCTGCTCAAGCCAGTGCATGTCCAGGCCCGTCTGAAGTTTGCCAATGACCATCTGGATGATCCAGAGGAGGAATGGGAGAAGGTCATGTGGTCTGATGAGACAAAAATAGAGCTTTTTGGTCTAAACTCCACTCGCCGTGTTTGGAGGAAGAAGAAGGATGAGTACAACCCCAAGAACACCATCCCAACCGTGAAGCATGGAGATGGAAACATCATTCTTTGGGGATGCTTTTCTGCAAAGGGGACAGGACGACTGCACCGTATTGAGGGGAGGATGGATGGGGCCATGTATCGCGAGATCTTGGCCAACAACCTCCTTCCCTCAGTAAGAGCATTGAAGATGGGTCGTGGCTGGGTCTTCCAGCATGACAACGAGCCGAAACACACAGCCAGGGCAACTAAGGAGTGGCTCCGTAAGAAGCATCTCAAGGTCCTAGAGTGGCCTAGCCAGTCTCCAGACCTGAACCCAACAGAAAATCTTTGGAGGGAGCTGAAAGTCCGTATTCCCCAGTGACAGCCCCAAAACCTGAAGGATCTGGAGAAGGTCTGTATGGAGGAGTGGGCCAAAATCCCTGCTGCAGTGTGTGCAAACCTGGTCAAGAACTACAGGAAACGTATAATCTCTGTAATTGCAAACAAAGGTTTCTGTACCAAATATTAAGTTCTGCTTTTCTGATGTATCAAATACTTATGTCATGCAATAAAATGCAAATGAATTACTTAAAAATCATACAATGTAATTTTCTGGATTTTTGTTTTAGATTCCGTCACTCACAGTTGAAGAGTACCTATGATAAAAATTACAGACCTCTACATGCTTTGTAAGTGGGCAAAACTGCAAAATCGGCAGTGTATCAAATACTTGTTCTCCCCACTGTATGTCTAAATTCCAGCAAGCCATGTCTGTTCAGAAAAACATGCATGAAAAATAGGTCAAGAAACTGGGAACAGCTAGACTTTTTAATACTTTCAGAGGATATTAGGAGGATATACAGCTCAACAGTTGTCAGATAGTATTATTTAGCATAAATTCCTCTTTGACAGTTGAGAACAAGACCATCACTTTCCTTGACACTCCCGCCCTTTCAAAGTATGTCATAGCTGTTCCTGCTTGTCCTGAAACCGGTCTTTTCCCATCAATGACAGGAGAGCTCTTTCACAGAAGCGAGGCCTCCCATTAAACTGCCGTTTTACTGCACCCTAATGTACACAAAGGTGTAAAGCTGCTATAAGACGCTAAGCAGAAAGTTGTATCCTTGTGGGATTCACTGAAATAAAATACACCCTCTCTTTACATATTTCCTTGTTTGAAGATGACGTATAATGGAGTAGGGGTGGGTCTGATATGTAAGGGAAAATGTACAAATATACTACATACTGTAATAGCTCTGCTCCAAAACATAGTGAGCTGTCTACTGCCTACATGGGGAGCTACCTAAATAGGCAGCGTCATAATTGTCATGAAACATTCTACGTATGCAGCAACCACACAAAGAGACTTGAATGTTGCTAAGCTAATATTGTGATTCTCCAATAATCTTAAAAACACATAATTTGATTTGATTAAAAAGGCAGGGTTTAGACTAAACCAGGATTAGGCCTTAGTTCAATATTAGGACATTTAAGTAGCTTTTATAAACGTGCCTTAGAAAAAAAAAAAACATTACTGGTGTGCATCTTGAGACAAAACAATGGCACTGACATGCCAGTGCAAGTTGCTTTCAGTTAATCAAACATGCATTTTAGTCTGGGATTATTTTAAGCCTTGTCTGTGAAACCGGGGGTAAACTTACATACAATACAATATATATAATACAACTATTTATTATAATTTTCATACTTTATAATTTTTTTTATCTTTTTGATTAAATAAAATAAGGTTATGTACAAATTCCGATCTGTGTCAGATATGAGTAAAAAATCAGATTTTTTTTGTGCCAGTGTAAACGCAGCCTAAGAGAGAAGAAAAAGAACAGAAATCAGTTCCCTGAGGCTGCATTTACACTGGCACAAAAATTCATCTTTTCTGAGCCACTTCCAAATGTGGTTTTTAATCGGATACATATTCGACATCTGACCTACGTCTAAACACGTATATTTAATTCCCCTTGGAATTCCAAGCCACCACAAGGCGAGTGTGACACGTTTGCCCACAAAGATTTGGCAAAAAGCTTTTTAATGTCGTATTGTGAAGCAAATGTTCCTGTATGCACGCGCACTATTGAGGTTGAATTTTGTTTTTTTTTAAACGATTGCGCGCACACAGAAACATTGAGGAGCATATAAATGCCCTGATGTTTTCAACATCTGCCCATGAATTGTATAAATAAAACAGCTTTGCTACTGAAAGCTACATTATATTTCTCAGCAACAAGATGATAACTTAGCTGTTTTTGTAATCTCACATCTTACATAGAGACTATTACTGTACAGACGCAGGTAATTCTCTCTCTCTCATTAATTTATTCAAATTCATTCAAATAAATGTAATCTTACCGCACTATAAATTTCACTTCAGAATTCTAGATCCAAACCGTAGATAAAATAACAAATGAAAATTACAATTATTTTCCGTTAGGGATGCACGATATATTGGCCACCATATCAGTATCGGCCGATATATGTTAATTTTTAATGTTATCTTTACTGGCTCGATGAGAAAATTTGACCGATATATTAAAGCCGATAAATAATGGATTATTTCCTTCTACTGAGACACTTCAGATGCGCACTGTTCGTCATGATGGTTTTGAATTGCTTAAAATATGATTGTAATCACTTCGAAAATAAAAAAGCAACATGTGCAGCGCAAGTCTGTCATATAGGCTACATAAAATTATAATGAGAACATTATAATTGTGTGCTTGGGACATGGCTTTTAATGGTAAGACTTTTGGTTTTGTAATCAGGCTCTCAAAAATTATATCAAAATTTGGATTTAGATTTATCGACCAATATGTTGGTTATCGGCTTTCAAATAAAAATAGTTATCGGTATCGGCCAGAATTTTCATATTGGTGCATCCCTAATATCCGTTAGGTATATGGCTGCTTTTAACTTATTCATGCTGGTAAATAGGCAAATAAATAATCATGTTACCACCCGACGTGAATTATATAAATAATTTTAATAGCATGGCCGTTCAAAACCCTGAAGGTCAACCATGTTGCATAGTAAAGAGATCAACAGAATCATTTTGGGCTGGGATTAATGTAAACACAGATATTGGATACCAGTATTGTCTGAATGTAAACAGGCGAGACAAGAAATCGGATATGGTCAAAAGATCAGATCTGTGCATTAAGACTTGCAGTGTAAACACAGCATGAGTCGGTGGTCAGTTATTCAGTTTAGTGGCGCGAAATGCCATGACTGACCAATTGGAAGCAAGTATTCCACCGAGCCATGCAATAAGGATAGGCACGCAGGCTTTAACAAGGGGAGGGAGTTGTAGGCCGTGGGTTACGCCTGTGCATCAAAGTCACCACTTCAAGAGAGTCTAGCGAAGTGCAGGGGGCATCAAAGAAGTAGCTCACTGCTCACTCTTAGAAGTAAACCATTACACACATCTGTTTTTCAGAAAGGCAGTCACAATAACATTCTTTATATCAGCCAGCTGTGCAAAGAATGGCTCATCTTATTCTGTCTCTCTTCTTGTTTTTGCTAAATTAGTAGAGGTGAATGGTAAAGCATGCAAAACTAAAAACTAACTAAGCTCTTTCCATCAATATTAAGTGTAAACAACCACACATTAGTAGTAGTAGGGTGGTTTTCCCATATAGTGTTCTACGGTGCATACAAGTGAAGCCTACTATGTTAAAAAAAGTGGCCAGCGCAAAAAAAAGGCCGGTGCACTTCCTGTCTGTTGCATATGAAACGGCTCCCTCCAGCAGCAATGCTGCAGCAAAGAACCCCAGCTGTTTGAACCAGGCATGCCTTGACGTCAGCTGGTCGCCAGGCAACCGTCAACCACAGGGGTGTTACATTTTCCATTGCTCGTAGCCTTCAGATCCTCCAGTGTATCATGCTACAGCACTTGTATGCTCACAGTTGGGGCGATAGAATCAACCTCACACAAAAACAGTTTGTGCTGGGTTGGCTCACACAGCGCTACAGGAGTGTAAGAGTTCAGAGCAAAGCGCTTGTTTTGTCAGTCTATATCTGGTTCCTGAATATTTATACTTTATTCGATCCACACATTTAGTACATTTAGTTTTTGGCTTTAAAAAAGTTTGTTTTGCACTTAAAACACTTTCTTCTGTCCTTGTTTTACTGTTTAAACATGTCAGCTTCTGGCTCAACCAGTGGCATGAGTTTGGGGGCGGGACTACCTGTTAGTTTGACTAATGAAAGATTGGGGCAAGGTAAAAAAGTATTTGGGAAACCTGTTAGAAACTATTTTTATTTTTGCAGTTCCATTTGGTCCCACTAGTTGGTACCACCACATAGAAGACATTACACACAACAGCATAAAAAAGTCAATCTATGTACTTTTTAGTGCACATTCTCACTCCTATTGTGATTGATATATTGGTGCATGTGCCGGTATTCAGTAATGTGGTATTAAATTGTGTTAATGATCAGTAATGATCTCCTTACCTTAGCCCCATTCACAACAGTAAGCTTGTAATGATGTGTTATAATTAGAGTGGTATGGTGGATTTCCGCGGGAAATTCAAGCATGTCTTTGCGTCATTACGTCACGTCTGTATACATAAAGAAAGAGTCCGGCTAGTAGTAGTAATGCGGATCATTTATAGCCTTTTCTCACAGCAGCTGGAGTAATTAAACTTATCATTTTGATGGCGGATTGTAATCCAGAAAGGCTCAAATGACAATCATCAGTGACAACTGGAGATTCACCCGTAGTCAAAAGCAAAAGAATAGACTGTACAGAAATTGAAATCTACAGGTAACGCTAATAAACACTAAACACACGTAGTCACGCAATGCTAATGCTGTTAACATTAACAATTTGAGAACAAAATATAACAATAATAATAATTTGCACGGTTTGATGTTATACGAGCGATCGTTAGAATTAATCACCGTTGGTAGCACGATTTATTGTAATGTTTTGTTCCCAAAAGTGGCAGACATGTTACTTGTTCAGATGACATTTTCCAGTGAAAATTCTTATTTAGGTTATACTCCAAGACGTAGAATCTGTGATTCTGAAGTACAGTATCCACACCGGTGTGGTGACTGACAGCAAGCCGCACATACTCATCAAAACATTAGATTCATCCGCGCTGAGGAGCCTTGCCGATGCACAACTCGCGTACAGATGATAACTCCGCAAATAACAGCAATTCCAGGTTTCAAACAGAGATGGCGACACAGAGGCAAAACTTACGGACTGCAGCTTTAAATGTACAATTCATGTATTTTTTTCTTATATGAGGGCAGTAACAGTAAAAGGACTATTGTAATGGAGTATAAATGTTGTGTTCAGATGAGTGAATGTGTGTTTTTCCCACCTTGTACAAGTTAACATTTATGGTACTAAATTATATTTATATTTAATATGATTTTATGGTCCTAAATTATATTTATGGACTAGTTATGATCCATTTATTACCTGTTAACCACTTTTTGAGCGTAGACCGGAAAAAGAAACTTCCAACTTAAACTGTTGCAAATCTTGAATGCTTTGGAGCACAGACTTTGTTTTGTCTCTTTTTAAAGAAGACAGATTACTGATAAAGTGAATAAAATGTGAAAAAAATGTGAAGCTTAAAAAAAGTTTATTATTATGAAAAATGCACAAAAATACTATTTTTAAATTTTATATGAAATATTTATTTTCCAAAACAAGTTGTACTCCAAATATGAGGTTGATATCTCAAAAAATTAGCTTTCAGTAAAATTTTGTTTGGGTGCAGTACCAAACGTTTCCACTAGATGAAATTCGCTTCCCATTCATTTCCAATGCGGTTAATTTTGGCCGTGAACAATACAAGTGTGACTATTTTTTTCAGGACCATTTAACCTTTTTGAACCATGTCCATGATTTTTGTGTGTGTGTTAACATAGCAAGTGCCACAACCTTAACTAAGTTTCATACCATTCAGATGAAGTAAAAAAAAAAACGTAACATTTTTCCAAACAGCACCAGAGGGTTAAATTACAATTTTTTTTTTTAAAATCATTTGTCCTTTTTGTTTTACATTTTTCATCCAATTAATCAAAGCAATAATTTCCAGGTTAATTGGTTGAATAAAATAATCATTAGTTGCAGCTCTAAAACCAATAACTAAATACCTATTGAGTAATAGTTTTAACAAACTCACATTCGTTCAGACTCCCTTTCAGTTTATAATGCTCACTTTTCACTATCCAGTCAATTCATGATCTCTCAAATGGTAACTTATTAGAAACAATTAAATGATTTATTGCCATCTATGATACTGCTTTAAGAACAACATTTCCCAACAAAGTGGCACTCATGCGAGTGTGTTCATTCAGTTAGCACAGCATGTATGACATGAACATGTGTGCCACACACACACACACACACTATCTCTAGAAAGCTGTCCGCCCACTTTCTGTTGCCTGCCACCTACAGCAATCCACGGGCCTAGACATGTTTCATCATATCTTATTCAAATTTTCACATAAACTTTAAAACCTGTTGGGCTTACATTAGAGTTAAAACAACCATTAATATGCCAGAGCTTATTAAACTGCCAGTCATTTAAATGTAGCGTAACATCATTCCAATATTGACCTAATACAGTCAACATCAAGGCCTGCATAAGCAGAACAAATAGAGCACTATTTTTGAGCTTTACATACCAGAAATGTGCAAATAGATAAAATAAATAAAACTCTAAAAAAAAAATATATATATATATATAGCAGTGGTTTTCAAAAGGTTTTACTTTAAGACCCAGATTTTACACTGGACATCTGGTACAACAGTTGTTTAGACATTTGAAATATTAATATATCCATTTATTATTTTATTTGTATCATTTAATATATTATATTGTGTGTAAGGATATATTGTTGTATTTTTTTTTTCTCCTTTTAGAAGTTGCATTTTATTATTTGCGTTTAACATTGTTTTTTCACCTTCTGACCCTATTAGAACAGACCTGTGAGTACCACTGCACTGTAAACTAACCTGAATCATGCAATATAATGCAGCTCCACGCTTTGGTAAATAAACAAACAGTGGCAAAGTGCAATGTAAATGCTCACAGCTTCACTCACAGCCAGGCTTGGTTAGGGTACACTTGCTGTTGGGTTTGCTAGAGCAAGTAACCACAAGCCTCTGTGCAGAGACAGACAGACAAACACACACATGCACAAGGGTTCTTCCCTCATCTGATTGACACAGGAAAAGGAGACACCATATCAGGGGAGTTACTGAGCATGCAGAAAAGTGAACCACACCTCTAACTTGCACAGGGACAGTGTTATCTTACATATCTGATCTTCCTCATTAATAGAACTTGCCGCAAAATCAACAACAGTGCATTGCAACCACGAGTTAAAGCAAAAGGAAGAACATTTTTAAAACATTTTTCAAAGATTTTCAAATGATAATTATTCTTAACATTGAGACAAATCATAGCAAATGGTGCATTTTTACACACTTAAACAACCAGTCCAGGTGCATTCCCCAAAGCTCATCCTGGCGATACACCTTTAACCTGGTTGCAAGGAGGAAGTGCACATACAATTTCATCTTGAGAAACTCATCTGTGGTGTAGTTTCACTTTCTGTGCTATTCGAAAACATTTGGTGATCCAAAAAATGTATGAGTTTGCAGACTCGCTAAAGTGAAATGTGCAACAGCTGTCAAAGGAACTGTGCTTGAGGGATCCCCTCTGCTGAGCACATGGGACATAATTAGCAGCACTAAACCACAACACACCGCTATTAGCGCTTAAAAGGCAAGCCCACTGGAAACTTTTCTGGGTCGCTTGTTTGACTAAAAGCAGTGATAACAAGTTTGTGGTTTTTATCACTGTTCAATTTTTCCGAAGGCCCAGTGCAGCCCACAAAACAGAAACCATCCTGCAAATGTTTGTAGAGTAAAATGAATACAGATATGTTTATTGCTCATGAATTTCACCCCAGACCGTGTTACTGTGAGTGGTGAGAGGCTAAGCAGAACCATGAAATGTGAGATAAACCTGTTTTGGAAGAAAGAATGAGAGCATTGAAATCTGTCTTGCCATTTTAGAGTGATAACCCTTTGGAGTGATACACTTGTTATCCCTCAGAGCCTGGAAACAACCGAGTGAATAAAAACTTAAAACCACCACGGAATATTTCAACAGTCTAAGAACACAGTGTGAGCCAAAGGGCTTTCCTACAAGGCTGTCTAAAGAAAATAAATGAGCCCATAAAGTGAAGAACACACTGGTCTGAGCCAAGCCAATTTTTTTCTGTATATATATATATGAGAAACCATGAACTGAAGTCTTCTAAAAGTGTCATTTTTGAGCAATACACGCTAACTGAAACATAGACTAAGCTAGGGATGTACTAAGAAGCTACATGTTTATTTTGTTTACTGACTGGTTTCCCTTTTAATTCACAGAATATTGAAGAAGGCACAGGAAAGTACAGGTAGAGAGCGGAGGAGAACAAGACAGGGACATGACCTTGGACCGAGGTGAACCCGGATCCCTCTGTGTCATGACACCATTGACTAATCTGTTGTAAGGAAACCCCCTGTATTATTATCCTGGTTTCAAGTTCAGACACAGGGAAGCATTCACATACGACACGTCCTTACGCTATAAAACTGCTAGACAGAGCAAAACATAATGGAATAGCGTGCAAGGATCTGAAGATTTGCTTTTTAAAATAAAACTATTTTTTAAACCTGACGGACCATTTTGAAAACGCAATGTTGTTGGTGCCATAAGCTTTTATGCACTCTGGCACATAGCGCTGTACCTCAGGCAACCAGAGTTGCGACTCCTGGCTAATGGTCCTTTCCTGGTCCTGTTCCTTTCTCTCCTCTCCAATTGTTTCCTGTCTATCTCTATAGTGTCCCATAACATAATTAAAACAAATATCTAAAAATAATAGTCAACATCACATCACTAATCGACTAGACTAGAACACTTTTTAGCAGCAATGCTTTAATTAGCATTCTGACAGAATGCTAATCGACTAGTCAATTAGCCAACAACTGTGACCCATCCCTAATGTAAGCTAAATATAAAGCGCAAATCCTTATGCTCCATTTTTAAAGACCCCCTGTGGTGAAAATTACGTTTTTAATGTTGTATGTATGTCTATGTAGTGTTTTAATATGCCTTTAATATGCCTTTTAATAAGTCAACACCATTGCTGAGTATTTTCTCTTAAAACTGACAGTCTCAAAAACGCAGTCCGTCACAAACTACCTTGTATCCAATCACGTCAACGTGCGGGAAGGCTTTAGCATATCATTAACTATTCTCTGAAGCAGGGGAGTCTCAAGAGAAGCCAGGTTATCCCGGTATATTTTTCTGTTGATATGAAAAATCCGGTACTTTTAGCAATATTGCGCATGAATTATGTATATGATGTCTCCACTGAAGTTCTATGATGTTCAAAGCGTTTCTAAGGATACTGATTTTTAGAAGGCAGACTGAGATGGTGAACGGGAACATGTGTAGCAACTCATAATGTAATAACTCCACATAATGTAAAAACTACACATAATGTATTATTACATTATTATTGTAATAAAATGTTCAGAATGTAATAATTTTCTCAAATCTACTAGTAGTCGTAGTAGTAGTAGTAGTTTAAAGGTGCAAAAGTTCTGTCTGGATTTAGATTTTTAAAATGTACTGTAAAGGAATACCAATGCTTTGTTTAATAAACATAATAATAATAATAATAATAACAGCATGAATATTTAAATCTGTTGAATTTCACTGGTAAGACTGGCTTTAGATTTTTAAAAATGTACTGTAAGGGAATACTAATATTTTTTATGTTTTAAAAGCTATTACAATAATTAAAATATGACGTGTTTTGGTGAAAATTGGTATTACATTATGAGCTCAAGATTTTGTTACATTTTGAGGAAATTATTACATTATGAACATTTTATTATTATAATAATGTAATACTTATTACATTAAGTGCAGTTTTTACATTATGTGCAGTTATTACATTATGAGTTGCTACAACATGGTTTGTGTAACATTAGCAACACATTATTAGCTGTTTGATAATGTAGTCAAGCAAAAGGCTAATCATATTACCATTATGTGTCCGACGTTATAAAGAGTGATACCTTTGTGCAGCGTTTACTGCAGTAGCTTGAGTAAAAGTTGACAGAGTGGGTCTCTGAGCTGGTTTGATTGAGTGGAGGCGGGGCTCATTTGCATATTCATTAATCCGCATATACTGAAGCAAGGGTGTAGAGTTACATTCAAGCTATTTTAAGGCATGAAGAAAAAAATTTCACAGGAAAAAACATTTAAATATGTTATTTTGGTGATCAAAGATGAGTTTTAAGGAATAAAGTTATTGACTACAGGGAGACTTTATTAAAAGTCAAAAAGCTCATTTTAATTGACTGTTCTCGGAATCCCAACCACATGCGGCTCTAATAGTACGTCTGCCCTCTGAAAACCAAAGCCATTCCATTGTAAATGCACATGTCTGGAAACAGCAAAGATTTCATCACAGAAGTTCAAGGTTATCAAGTAATCTCGCCCTTGTGATCACTGTGAATAGTTAAACAATCTTTTATGAGTGCTATCATTCCTCGAGATGGTACAATAGGATGTTTGCTCTTCTCCACTGTGTGTTTACAAGAAATAGACGTCACATAAAAGGGACCTACGGCATAGATCCTGTGTGGCGAGAGAACCACATTATTCTACAACTTAGTGTGAGGCTGGAGGACTGTGTGACATCCATGTCTAAACAATGAGCTTCTCTGTAACAGCATGCTAGCTGAAGGGTCTCTTGATGCGCCTGCGAATGCGACATGCCTAAATAGGCGGGACCACACATTCTCATGAGGGCAAACATGTCGCAGAGACAAGCGGAACCCCTAGAGAATGCGTCACACGTCACGTCTACAGGACATGATCGTATAAACTAATGAGTTTTCTATAGCTGCTAATGCAGTTGATTATCAGGTCTCCATGTTTTTTATTTACTTATAATGAATGTTTTTGCTTAAAAAGCTAATAAAAATTCTTAACATACTGGTAAAGTATTTATTCCCATGTAACCACTTCATTTAATGACAAATCATGAATAAAACTAAGTATGAAACAGTGGAAGTTAACTTTATACACCACTATTTGTTCCTTGCTCTGTTTTTGTACTTTGTTTAAAGGGCGGCCAACTAAAGTCAGAGAAAAAAGTCCATCTGACAGCAGGACACAGAAGTACCTTTGTATGTGAGAATGTCAACAGTTACTCTGGGTGAATACAGACGAGCACTGAGCAGGAAAGCGCAAGGACAGTGTAAATGCACTGGAGGAAGTCGGGAATACACAAGATGAATTGTGGGACTGACCAGTATGTGTATCTCCTCAAGGTCAAATCTATGCCTCTGAAATAAATTCTGCCAAAGCAATTGAATGAATCTGACCATAGCAATAATGTCACATTTCAAAAGCATTCATGTAGCTCTAACAGTAAAGCAATGCACTACAACACCAAGGTCATGGGTCCGATTCCCAGGGAAAGCTTGAATGGATAAAATGTATACCTTGACTGCAATGTAAGTCGCTTTGGATTACAGTGTCTGTTAAATGCATAAATGTAAGCTATATTTGCTGCCCCAAATTGGAACCCATCAAACCACTGTCTTACAGGATCAGAGTGCTTGTATTAAAAGTGTGTTGCTTGTATTAAAAGTGGTATTAGTGTGTTGCTCGAGATATAAAGAGCTGTTGTGATCGTGTGGAACTGGGTTCCGCTCTTCCTCTCTGACTTCTTTTCTGACTTCCTGGACTCCCAGAAAAAAAGTGCAAAAAATTTACTTTTAGGGGTACAACAGAGCCTGTCACTGGGGAAGTACCCTTAAAGGGAGAATGTTGTACCTTATTTGCCCCTAAAAGGACCATAGTAGTACTTTAAGGATACATATTACTACTCTAAGGTACTAATGTGCACCATATAAGATACAAAGTTCTCTCTTTAAGGATACTGGGTTTGTTGAACCCTTAAAGGTTCAATTTATACACATTTTTGACAGTATACTTTCCTGTCAGTCATCCATTATCCTGTCTACTAAAGCCAACAAATTAAATAAAAAAGGACATAACAGGTTGACTTACCGCTTTCTGTTGTGTCTGCAGGAAAGCTGGGGAACGTTCTGTGTCACTGGAGATGTCGTCCTCTGATTCCTCCCAGGACGAGGAGAATCCCGTTGAGGAGGCAGAAGAAGAGGAAAGCTTCCTCACGGCTCTGCAAGGTTGAGGACTAACCTGTGGCTCCGTGCCCTCCCCACTGACCTCCATGCCGTGGTCCGTAATAATGACCGCAGGGATGGAGCTCAGCTCTGGGCTGACCCCGTCAGACTCTGCCTGGGTTTCTGTTGGCTCAGCTCCCGGCTTTGTCAAACATGTCTCGGTCCAAGATGCTGAGCACTCGTTGGCCTCTGGTGAAGTCCTGGAGTGATTGTCGATAGGGCTGTCAGCTTCGCTCTTAATTCCTGCTGATGTGCTCTCAAGTGGGCCGCCCTCTTCTGTATTTGGGTCAGCCCTGTCCTTCTCTTCACTGCTGACCTGCAGCCCCTCCTCCATGCGCTTTCCATTTTGCAGTTCTTTGGGGATCCCTGTTGAGTGATCCTTGTTCTGTGTTGCAAGTGTTTCCTCTGGATTCAAACAGAGGTTGGAAAGTTGGACAGGGACAAAGTTCGGGGAAGTTTTCCTGGAAATCCGTGGGCTTCGTTGAGCCTCTAGGCTGTGAGCCTGAGCAGATATTTGGGCCTCAAACAGATCCACCTTCTTGTTCACCTCCACGTTCTGCAGTTCCTTGTGGCGCTCAAGTTGCTGAGCAGCACGTCGCTCTTCGTTCTCCTGTTCTTCCTCTAGGCCTGACCCACTGAGTCTGCGCACACGACTTCCCACATGCACGCCCAGTGATTCTGGCCGCCGACATGGTGAAAGTGCCCTTTGACAACTGGAACTAGTACCTGTTGGGAAGACAAAGGTTTTGCCTGCAGACCCAGGGCTCAGGCTGCCTGGGCTATAGGAACCTCCACTGCCCCCCGGCACCGGGCTAAATGTAGAGCGACTGGGCACTGGGAGCACAGGCCTTCCTGTTCGAGGGCTGCTCTTATTGGTCAGGTTGTTGGGGTTCATCATTATCAGGCTGTTCAGAGCATAAGCTGCCATAGTGGCAGGCTGACTCTGTCCGTTTTTGCTCCCATTTAGGTCTATTCATCCAAGGTCCACTGGCCTTTGGAGCCAACCATCACTAGGAGGGACCGAATGAAAAGCTGACACGTAGAATAAAATACAATCCCTGACTCCTTTCCTCATTCATATATTATGTCCACTAGTGGTTCATTCTTAGCAGAGTGCTGAAAAGAAGCACAAGAGTTTTTTTTAATAGCAAATATCAAGTGGTAATGTTTAGTGTGCAAAAAATACTGAATGTGATGGCTGATTTAACAAACAAGACTGCCTGAATAAATTCAATAAATATGTGAGCATTTCAGAAATGCAAAAGTGCCTTAGGCTGATTATTGTGGTCACTCTCTTCATATTCATTTGCATTAAACACTTCTGCTGAAACACAGATAAAAAAAAGTCTTGTGTAAATACTTTACGTACAAAAGATTTTTATAATTGTGTTGGTTTTGATTGCTATCAAGATGTTTCCGTTGGCCTCTGTGGTGAGACATTAACATATTTTTTGCAAGTTCTGCTTGTCTTTCTGTCTAATACTCTTGTATTTATTTATCTGAGTAATCTTTACTAAATCGCACTGCTTATTCAGTTAAATGAGTATACGTATTATGAATATGAACCACAGTTCTAAGTGTGTTGGACAAAAAACTTCTTTCCATTTGTAGAAGCTGATCAAATACTGGAAACGCTTACTACTAAAAGAGACGGTCAACATAACCCTTTATGTCTTCAGCTGGAAAAAAGAATGAGTGAGGGTGTAATATAATACAACTTCATGTAAAAAATAATATTCCACATATCACATTTAGTTTGTCTTGCATTCTGAAATACCAAAAAAGTACCTGTCTTTTCTAACAGCGATGGTTGTGAGGCCTCAACCCTCATGATGTTAAAAATATGAGAATCTTAAGGAAAGACAGTCTGTGAGGTATGAATTAGCTGCTTCCATTTATAGCAAAAGCTACAACGTGGGAAACGAGTTTTGTTTAACTGGTTGCATTGAAATTTAATTAACTCAAAGGCTGAAGCAAATTATTTCATAATGAACTAGAACAATTTCCTGCAAGTTTTCCAAGTGGGACTAATTATTTTTGCAGTTGAGGCAAATGATCCGAGGATCAACGCACCCAAGAAAGAAGCTAAATATATTTGTATAGAAACTGTTTGGTTGCAAATATATAATTTTCCTAAACATTCTGTCAAGATGCTTACCGTCCAACAATATATATGCCAACTATATGCGAACTAAAAAATCCATGATCCACCTCTTCAGTATGAATTCGGTTGTTCGATTAAATAGCGATGTCTTTCGCAGAGTCAAGATTAACATCACATGATTTGACTAAGAAGTTAGGTGGGATGGACAAGATTGTGCTCTGCATTTTAACTCAGGGGGAGAGGTCAAGGTTGGAATGCACCTCCTCTCTCTGAACCCAACCACCACCCTTTTAAGTGATTTTAACGGTCCATTATTGCTCTGACATTTCAAATGCGTCTTGAGGCATCCCACGTCACTGGTGAAACACTACCACAGTGTGTTTCAAAGCAAGTGTGATGTCTAAAATCATCACAGAGGATCATAAAGCAGCAGAGGGCTAATATGAGATAAAATGACTCAAAGAAAATGACTCTCGTGAGGCTTTAAAGCGTCTCAATAAAAGCCCTTCACTGAACTGCCCACTCTTTGGCATTCACTGAATTTGAATGAGCTAGAAAACACGTGGTGACTCTTATGAACTCAGTAGAAGCATTTGCCACATTCTTATTCCAAGAAAAAATATATATTCCATTGGGATTATACACTAATGTATAAAAAGCACATGAATAATAGGAACATTAATAGGTGGGTAGCTTCTCTGGGCTACAAATAAAACGTAATCACAGTTCTTGCAGAGGTGGAACACATTCGTATACATTCACGCCTTGCATTGAGTGTATTCTGGGCAATTTTCCTATATTTCCATAGTATTTAAATGTCAGAACAGCGGTGCCGATAACATAAACTTTCTATTGTCATCACTACTTGAGCTCAGCAACCCCTAGTTAATGAACTCTGAATAGAAAATGCTTACATTATTACAGTGCTATAAACTGAACTAAACAGATCTCTGCTGCTCTTTCTATACACTTTGTAAAGTCCGATAGTTGAGTCTGGCTGTTTAAGTCTCCTTCATGTAGATATTTCTAAATAAAAAGTGAACTTTTACAGCATGCCACACCAAAGTCGGATGCTTACCTACAAGTCTCCTTGTTGCAGACGCTGTTGTTTCAATTGTCGGAGAAGCGCGTATTCGCGAATTCGGGACACGTAACAGAATAATAACTAGAGCTGCTCAGCTGCTGCTACATTCCAGGAGTTCTTTCGCCAATTTAAATCAATGTAACTGTGTTACTGTGTATCGCACGAGCTGTTCGACACCTCGCGTCAGAGCCGTATGTTTGTTTAATGTACAAAAGGCAGGAAGGAAGTTAAAATGACAGTGAGTCTGAATTCAACGGAACAGGCAGAGCCTCCCTGAGCTCTTTCACACACACAAGGGGAAGAACAAGGCTTGATGTCTAAGACTTCAGCTCAGAAGAGAAGAGCTCTATTTGATTTATTGCTTTATTTATTAGGCTGCTGAACATATGAACGTCTGTGTGTTTGTTTGGTTTCTTGATTTGTATACACGTATTTTACAAATATGCCAGTCAATAGTTTGGAACCACTTGACTGAATGTATGTTTTTAACTTGAGGCTTAAGCTTTAGTAGGTAACACACACACACACACACACACACACACACACACACACAAACACATGACTGGTTCACTATCTTTGTGGGGACTCCATAGATGTAATGGTTTTTATACTATACAAACTGTATATTCTATCCCCTTACACTAACCCTACCCATCACACAAAACTTTCTGCATTTTTACATTTTCAAAAAGGCTCATTCTGTATGATTTATAAGCTTGTTTCCTCATGGCGACCTCAATTTAGGTCCCCACGGTGACACGAGTCCCCATGAGTTTGTGTGCATTCAGGTTGAAGTCCCCACCGGGATAGAAAAACATGTACACAAACATATATATACACACACACACACACACTTGCTCAATGACATTTCTCAATGAATAAATGACATTTATACATTTCTGGAAAAAAAAAAAAAAAAAAAAAACATTAACTAACAATCCCACAACATAACAAAACATTCAGAATAGCAGTTAACCGTTAAGGTTTTTGCGATATTTGATTCTTAATTTATTACATTTAGTCATCCGTCCATGATATATTTGCATCCTTGCTGTTAAGCATTATATTGTAGGGTAACACTTTATTTTACAGTGTTCTTGTTTCACGTGTTACATGTAGTTACTGTAGTAATAACTATAAATTATGCATAATTACATGTAACTAACCCTAAACCAACCCCTATTCCTAATCCTAACCCTATAGTAAGTAGATGTAGTTACTTAATATCACTCAGTACTTAAATACATAATTACACTGCAACACCGATACCTTAAAATAAAGTGTAACCTATTGTTATATGTACTGATACTATTAAAGAATATTGGGTTACACTTTATTTTACGGTGTCATTGTTACAGTGTAATTATACATTTAAGTACTGAGTAATATTAATTAACTACATGTACTTACTATAGGGTTATGGTAGGATTTGGGTTTGGATGAGGGTTAGTTGCATGTAATTATGCATTATTTTCTGTTATTACTATGGTATACATAGTACATGTAACATATGTAACAATGATACTGTAAAATAAAGTGTTACAGAATATTGTTATTAAGTGTTACTCATTAATTCTTTTGACGTAGTTTGAATGACTCACCATCAAGTAGAAAAGGGTTCTTAGCAGCTCAGTGGGAATTTCTTCTCTGATGTATGGTTATGAAAACCATAAAAACAGGACTAGACTCTGTCAAAGGTCAAAAAGGAAGATGTGAAGTATAAGTTCATCAACCGGGCAGACCTGCTAATATAAAGTTCACCTACCACAACAATTCCTGTTACTGCTCCCAATGTACAGTATGATGATAACATGGTTCTGGTTTTCTTTCTTTCTCTCTTATGCACTGAAGACCAGCCCCATCAAACAAAGGAAAGTGTGTCATATGCACAAGTAAAATGGATGGAAAATATAATGCTTCAGTGGCCACTCTGATTTGAATGAGACAGGCTTGCTGATAGGTGGTATGAAAATTCATTTTCCATCCTCTATGATGGAGACGTGGTGCATGACCATGTTCAGCAATAAGATTAATTTCTTCAAAGTATAGAGCTGTCTCTGAGATCTTTCGAAGTTTCAGGATATGTGAGCCCTCAAGCCAACCTAATTCATTTCCACCAACATTTCCCTATCAACTGCAGCGACTATAAAGTCATGTCCGTGCAATCGTAGAGCTCAAAAATATGAATTTCAAATGAGTTAGGAAGAAACCAGATACTCCCATTAAACTAAATAACCATTAAGACGAAGTTGCACAATGATGTTCTTGCATTAAAACATGTTTGTTAAAATTGAGAATCTTTGAGTATTGCATTGGTTGATGATTCAACCTTGCAGAAGCAGAAGTTGAGAAATTCTCTATAAAGCTTCACATATTATGAATGTTGTTGCACCAATGCAAACGCTTATTCTGTTTCTCTGTTTATGTGTTTTTCATCATTTGTATGCTTACCGAATGTGTCGTTAGCTTACTGTATATCAACATCATGCACATCGTGTTTGATTAAGTTTGTTTGATTAAGTTTAGTGTCCAGCTTTATCCAATAAAGCACGGCTTCTTTAACACGCAGGCCAGACAGCCATAATATAAGCAACATGGAACACTAGACTAAACTAGGGAAAAAATGAGTTTTAACATGTTATTGTTTATAGATCAAATTGTCATCATTCAATTAAATAAGGAAACAAATGAAAGTTAATGATTATCATCTAATAATGAGGTCACTACTCTCAAATCACAGAATCACAATGTATAAGACACGTATTCCACCTAGTGGTACAACACAGGAAATGCACCAATATTTTTCTTGTTCTTTTTTAAATATATTTTCAATTAATATATAATAAATATAATATAATATAATAATTAATATAATAATTAGTTAGTTACACTGTAAACCCAAATAAGTTGACAAAACAATCAGTTGCCTCAAATTTAAGTTAAGAAATTTAAAGTTTAAGTAAGCAGAACTTGCAGATATTTATCATACAACATAACAGAAACTCTTCTAAACTAGCATAACAAAACATTAAACACTACTAAATCTCCCACTTAACGTTAATCTTGCACACAAAAATTATAATATAACACTTAATTTTGGCATTTACTCTCCCTTTTGAGTGTCATGGCAAAGCATGCTGGGAAATAGAAATCTCAGCCCAGTTTCGGTTAAATTTAAGTTAGTCTAAATTAAAAGAAACAAGTTCATAAAACTCAAAACAACGAAACAATTCAGATTACTTAAAATGTGTCAGTTTTGAGAACTCAAAAGAAAAATAAAGTTCTAAATACTCATAAAAGTTCATTTGTTTGAACTAATTTGTTTAATTTGAGTTGACTCTACTCAGGCCAATTAATTAATGAGGGTTTACAGTGTATAGCTACTTAAGAGAGACACGTTTTTAAAATGTCCTCACAAATAACCTGCATTGCAGTATGGGTTATATAGTCCTCTGTCAGGCAGTATAAATATACACCGATTAGGCATAACATTATGACCACCTTCCTAATATTGTGTTGGTCCCCCTTTTGCTGCCAAAACAGCCCTGACCCATTGATTCCACTAGACCCCTGAAGGTGTGCTGTGGTATCTGGCACCAAGATGTTAGCAGCAGATCCTTTAAGTCCCGTAAGTTGCAAGGTGGGGCCTCCATGGATCGGACTTGTTTGTTTAGCACATCCCACAGATGCTCGATTGGATTGATATCTGGGGAATTTGGAGGCCAAGTCAACACCTCAAACTCGTTGTTGTGCTCCTCAAACCATTCCTGAACCATTTTTGCTTTGTGGCAGGGTGCATTATCCTGCTGAAAGAGGCCACAGTCACCAGGGAATACCATTTCCATGAAAAGGTGTACATGGTCTGCAACAATGTTAGGTAGGTGGTACATGTCAAAGTAACATCCAGATGGATGGAAGGACCCAAAGTTTTCCAGCAGAACATTGCCCAAAGCATCACACTGCCTCTGCCGGCTTGCCTTCTTCCCATAGTGCATCCTGGTGCCATGTGTTCCCCAGGTAAGCGACGCACACACACACCGCCATTCACGTGATGTAAAAGAAAACGGGATTCATCAGACCAGGCCACCTTCTTCCATTGCTCCATGGTCCAGTTCTGATGCCCACTGTTTGCGCTTTCGGTGGTGGACAGGGGTCAGCATGGGCACCCTGACTGGTCTGCAGCTATGCAGCCCCATACGCAACAAACTGCGATGCACTGTGTATTCTGACACCTTTCTATCAGAACCAGCATTAACTTGAGCAATTTGAGCTACAGTAACTCGTCTGTTTGATCGGACCACACGGACCAGCCTTCGCTCCCCACATGCATCAATGAGCCTTTGCCGCCCATGACCCTGTCGCCGGTTCACCACTGTTCCTTCCTTGGACCACTTTTGATAGATACTGACCACTGCAGACCGGGAACATCCCACAAGAGCTGCAGTTTTAGAGATGCTCTGACCCAGTCGTCTAGCCATCACAATTTGGCCCTTGTCAAACTCAAATCCTTACGCTTGCCCATTTTTCGTACTTCTAACACATAAACTTTGAGGGCAAAATAATAACTTTCTGCTTAATATATCCCACCCACTAACAGGTGCCGTGATGAAGAGATAATCAGTGTTATTCACTTCACCTGTCAGTGGTCATAATGTTATGCCTGATCTGTGTATGTATAAAGCATTCAGTTACTGTGAATTGTTTTTGAATCAATCTCCGGTTTTGGGCCAATAGACCTTATTCACATCAGCGCCATTTTTGTAACGGAAATGAAAGCGAGGCTGTGAGGGATAGACATATATCTCTTCTTCAGTGGGTTGTACTGTTATTTAATGTGTTTTTTGATCGAAACACTGCAAAAATACCTTTCTAAGAAATTTCAGTAGACAAAAAAAAAAAACTCCAGACAACATGAGCTGTGGAAAATTATAAGTAATCAGGGAGCTTTTTACAGCGGATGACATTGAAAACACAAGTCTATCCCTCGGTTTACAGCCTCGCTTTCATACCTGTCATCTCGCTGCTCTGAATAATGTCTATAGAAGATTCCTCCAGCTCCAGTGGCTGGGGATTTTGAACCACTAGAGGGCAGTAAAGGATCAAGCATGGGCATGATGTTGTTTTGAAATTGAATTATGCGTAATTTCAATATTATGATTTGTTAAAAACTGCAGTAGGAATCAGTTTAATACTTGTGATGCAACTGCTCATGAATAAATAATAAGACAAACTAATTAATTAATTACACTGCCGTTCAAAAGTTTTTTGATCGGTAAGATTTTTTATGTTTTTAGGAGAAGTCTCTTATGCTCACCAAGGCTGCATTTATTTTATTAAAAATAAAAATAAATAAATAAAAAAAACAGTAATATTGTGAAATATTATTAAAATGTAAAATAACTGTTTTCTATTTGGATATATTTTAAAATGTAATTTATGTCTGTGATGGCAAAGCTGAATTTTCAGCATCATTACTCCAGTCTTCAGTGTCACATGATCCTTCAGAAATCATTCTAATATGATGATTTGCTGCTCAAGAAACATTTATGAATATAGAATTTTTATGATTTATTATGATATTTATGATTTATAGAATCTTTTGTAACATTATAAATGTCTTTATTGTCAAATGTCTCTTTTGATCAATTTAATGCATCCTTGATGAATAAATGTATTAATTTCTTTAAGTTCTTTCCCCCCAAAAAAAAAATAATAATAAAAATTCTTACTGACCCAAAACTTTTGAACGGTAGTACAATGTTGCAAAAGCTTTCTATTTCAAATAAATACTGTTCTTTTGAACTTTCTATTCATCAAAGAATCCTAAAAAAATGTTTTACACAACTGTTTTCAACATTGATAATAATAATGAATGTTTCTTGAGCAGCAAATCAGCATATTAGAATGATTTCTGAAGGATCATGTGACACTGAAGACTGGAGTTGTGATGCTGAAAATTCAGCTTTGCATCACAGAAATAAATTACATTTTAAAATATATTCAAATAGAAAACAGTTATTTTACATTTTAATAATATTTCACAATATTACTATTTTTTTTTTTATTGGTATTTTTAATAAAATAAATGCAGCCTTAGTGAGCATAAGAGACTTCTTCTAAAAACATAAAAAATCTTACCGATCAAAAACTTTTGAACGGCAGTGTAAAATATTAATAAATAAGCGCATCACGCACTAATTTAGTATTGCATAATATTACGGTTAAAATTTTAAGATGTTCTTTGTAATAAGAGGTTTATATAAAATGTTTGTCCTTTGTCAGCATATAAAGGGTCAACTTTCGTTGACTGAAGAAGAAAAGAGCCAATAAAATCGCAGATCATAGGTGCGTTCCATTCGACCGTAAGTGGACTGCGAAGTGGACTTCACAGGGTATTCCGCCATCTTAAGTGAGATTCCAATCCGAAGGCAGCGAACATGTTCAGTTCGAAGGGCACTGCGAACGGCGTAGGGAAGAAGGAACATCGATACATCACTTCACAGGAAGTGGACAGCGAAAATCACCCAACTGTCATTGCGCGTCGCATCACCTGTCTGAACTGTCAGAGCCGTTTGGAAGAGTTTTTAAACGCCTCTGCGATGGAGGAGTTTACGTATACATTTGAATATTTATAGTTATTATTATACAAAACTAGAGTATGAACGGTTATGGCAATGACTGTTGTATTCGCATATTCTATTGTATGAATATGTAAACAAATTAAAAGTGTTGAGAAGCAGCTGATGCCTGTCATTTTATACTTTATTTACCTCGTTTACTATGCAGCTGCGTGTGGGAAAGAAAGCGCACGAGATGAGACCTCTACAATTATTACGACCATTGATTAAGAACACATTAATACATAGTTACCCAAATCAAAATTTATTTTCGTATTGAGCTGTTCATATTCAAAATCATATTGATTTTCATATTTAGCATCAAATCTGTTTATAGTCAATTAAATATACAAGTATATGTAAACTAATAAAACGAATAGACTAATACAATGTTTTGATTACATTTTTAGATACATACTGTGTGTTTTGTAAATGTATATTTCTATTATATGGTTTTTTATTATATGGTCAATTATATGACGTTGCAGTGCGTTCCAAATGAGCGATTATTTTCAGCGAAGTCCACTTCAACTGATATACCGTGCTCAGGGAGTAGGGAGCAGTGAACACTGCGCAGGGACCCTGTCGAACGGAACGCACCTTTAAGTTTCCAACCACTGTTCTCTCTCGGCGTCGCGTCTACTGAAGTAACCAATAGCAGCCGACTGGAGGCGGAGCCAAACAGCTCTGACAAACACACTTGAGAAGGGTAAACAGCTCTCACCTCATGGAAGCAGATCCAGCGTACACAGAGAGCTGGGCAGTGAAAACAGCTACGTATTTGCCAATTCTGGGGGTAAGTACCAACACATCTTATTTCTTATGCTGAATAAACTTATAAAAATGCATTGAAGTCATTGAAAGAAAATCTGGAATGTAAAGAGCGCAGATTGTTTTTAAGCAACGTGTACTTTAGATTGCTGGCTATCAGACGTGCAGAACACACGTGTCGTGTGTTGCATGGTACCATACTTTGATCTGAATTCGCATAGTGTTTAATACTTGTATAATTTAATATTTCTTTGCGTATAGATTGGTAAGGTTACACGTATACATTGCGCATGTGTTTTGATTCTGTCCACGTGTTCCTGGGAACATTATATAGTGCTATTTTAATATCCCTTTAACCAAAGAACTATACGTAATATTCTATAATCCATATGCTGTTCATTGGATTGCAAAATTCTGTCAAAGCACAAGGCCTGTTTACACTACACTTTAACTCCTCTAGGATTGCTGGTGTTGTTATGTGCCAGAAATCTTGCAAAACAGTAAGGGTTGGCACACAGGTAGAGATATGGTATACATGGAAAAAAAAAAAAATCTCTAAAACAAGATGCATTTAATTAAAAAACAATAGCATATACTTGAATTAAGTTTATTTTAACTGTTTTAGCATATTTGTATGACACGACTGAAGGGCACAACTAATATGGCTTTTGCGTTATTGCTTCACTGCAAATTCGTCAGATGCCAGTTAAATCATAAAATACAATTTTGGTAAAATTGAAGTGCCTTGTGTATGTTTATTTACATATATGGATTTATGAAAAGTCTTACACTCACAAATTTGCTTCTCAAGTACATTTATCCAATTTTAAGGATGTTTAGATGTTTTTAAAGGAAAACAAGACCATAATACTGACTAAAATAAATTACTTTTTTAGCAGGCCAATTTGTACAGTTACACATGGCAAACTCAGAGATGTGTTAATGTGTTAAGTGAGTGAAATAAAGGCAGCTGTTGTGAAGATCACCTCTTTGCAAAACCTGTAAGCCTTAAGCCAAATCTTTCTTTATAATCTTTTTTTTTGCAGAGCTGCTTGGATGCTAAATGCCAGCATCGGCCTAGACTCTGGGTGCGTCCCAATTTGCGCATTTACGCACTATTCTATGCTGTTTTAGTGTGAGTAGTGTGTTCGCACTGAAAATTCCAAAAAGAAAAAAATGCACTTTAAATATCTGGATGAGCACTTGAAAGGGATGGTTCACCCAAAAATAAATTCTGACATTAATAACTCACCCTCATGTCGTTCCAAACCCCCTCACATTGATCAGCGAACATAAACAGATGCTCAACCGCATATGCTTGACATACGAGAACAAAGCTCATTGGTTCTTGTGAAAGCTCAAACGTGCTGCGTAACACACGAGAATGAACCTCATTGGTTCTCGCACGTCAAGCGAACATGCTTGAGCTTCCGTTTACCACAACTGATGTGCGAGTTGATGAATGTTTATATGTGAATAAAAGCCTAAATTCAATCTGTTCATTATATTAAGCGATCATGTCTCTTCAGAAAATTTGGACTAAACCGTTCAATTCATATGGATTAGTTTTATGTTCTCTTTATGAACTTTTTGAAGCATCAAAGTGGTAGTTGCATAGCTGTCAATGGAGGGACAGAAAGCTCTCAGATTTCATCAAAAAGATCTTCATTTGTGTTCTGAAGATGATTGAAAGTCTTACGGTTTTGGAACGACATGAGGGTGAGTAAATGACAGAATTTTAATTTTTGCGTGAACTCACTGTAACTGAAAAGAGGTGTGGAATGTTGGACACTTCATGCACTTTACTGTCGCAGCTTTAATTGCGTAGAGGCGGGGGTATCAGACTGTTGAACGACAAAATAAACCTTATAAAATTCATACACTACACGGTTGAGTAGATAGTGTATAAGTGTATAGTGTGTCATTTGGGGCGCAACTTTTAACTTGGATGACCTGACTTAAGGGCACAATTAATATGGCTTGTTTTGATTTCACTGCAACTGACGCATCAGTCAGTTGCCAGTTAAATCACAAAATACAATTTTTGGAAAAGTCAAGTGCCTTATTTATGTTCATTTATATATTTTAATGTATATTAATGCAGTATTTTATATGTGCTTATTGGTGCATTTTAGTATATAATAATGCATTCATATTTTTAATATGATTATTGATGTATTTATAAATGCAATGTATTCATAGCCATACATTTATGTATAGTTACCAGCCATGATTGAGTCAACAATCCTGTTAGCATATTATTAAACAAGTACCATGCGCCACAGTTTTTGATTCAGTAACTCACAACCTGACCTCCCGCAAACAGAAAGAAATGGGTGTTTCCCCTAACTAACTCTCTGATTGGATGTGATTTTATATTGTGTTTGGGTTTCACTTACTAGCGTGGCCTCTTGGTGATTTCCTGCCACAAGGCCTGCTTCACAAAGCATATTTCACAGACTGTCATCACTCAAGTTTCCTTTCTATATGACATATCAGCTGCGATCGCCTAGCAGTGCACAGTGCCTTAAGAAGGGTTGTCCTAAAATGGCAGACATTTGTTGCTTGTTTCATGGTTATCTGTCTGACACCTCAGTGTGTGTGACGTATTAAGAGGTCTGTCCTGTTTTCGGGGAGGAGTAGCCATTGTTTTAGCTGTAAAGGAAATGAGAGGGCGTTAAAAAAAAGAGATTGATTGTCTGGCACTTTCTTTGAAGAACTTTATGCATAGTCATCCAAAAAGTCTTATTTTTTTATGCCTACATTTCATTCCTACTACAAAACTATATCAGTATGTATGATACATTTCAACCATTTTTGTTGTCTTCTTAACATGGTAATATAATTTTTTGGAGACTCCTACAAAAAATAAAAATTATTATTATTATTTTTAGAATTGTATCTGCTGTTATATGTACACTTTTGAAAGGAATTAATACTTTTACTCAGCAAGAATGCATTAAATTGATCAAAAGTGAGAATTATAATGTTACTAAAGGTCTGTTTCAAATAATGCTGTTCTATTCATCAAAGAATCCTGAAAAAAAAAAAATCACCACAAAAATATTAGGCTGCACAACTGTTTTTAACTGATAACAATAAGAAATGTTTCTTGAGCACCAAATTAGTATATTAGAATGATTTCTGAAAGATCATGTGACACTAAAGACTGGAGTAATTCACAGGAATAAATTACACTTTAAAATATATCAAAATAGAAAATTATTTTAAATTGTGTAACAATATTTTGCATAAGACTTGCTCTTAGCATAAGCAACACGTTCTTCCGTTAACCAACTGTGCGTTTATTGTTTGCAATAAGCGCTGTCAGTTTGACATGCTAAATGTCTCAGTTGCAAATATGCAGATATGTCCAGGCATGTGCGACCTCACTCAGGTGTAACAGTACAAACTCCAGTTAGAATGCTTCTGTATTGGCAGTCTGCACCTAGTTCACTAGATCAGGATACAAAAATTGGATTACCACATGTTTGTAGTATGTTAATTTACGCCCAGGGCCAAAATCAGTGAGCTTGATTGTAACTAAATGAAAAGCATCTGGTTAGTTGCTGTAGCGCTGCAAGCCGTCCACATGTTAGTAGGGTTAAAAGCCTGAAATCATGTACATTGAGGATATCCAGACTGTCTTTGAAATAAAAGCAGAATAATTCCTTCCTTGTTTCCTAGTGTCATATCTTCATGTTGGTTATTGAGGGATGATCACTTTGTAGAATTAAGTATGCGACGACAGCTGAATTTTTGAGGTGTGTTTATATCCTGACGGGTTGCTCAAGGTCTTTTTGAGAGCTTTTTCCTTGTAGGCAAACCTTTACCTCAGGAAAGAGGCCAAGTTTAAAGCCCATTTATTTACAGGATAGTCAGGCTCTCATCCAACTCCTCCCCTCAGTTAAGCTTATTTGTGCCTGTGCTCTGAAGAATTTACTGGTGCAAAACTGCTTGTTTTCCACCTCGCTGTGTAAGTAAAGAGCCTTTTATAGTGGCGAGCTGGCAGAATATAAAATAACCCTGTTCATCATGAAGTTTTACAGTAGTGCTTGCCTTGGGCTTAATCGCACGTTCATAGCTCCTCATATGCTTCTTGTGATTCTAAGACAGTTAGTCATTGGCTAAAGGCTTTTGAGACTTGTGTCATCGTGAAAATGTTTAACCTTTGATAGAGCTGCCAAGAATGGTGATAACAGCTGTTTTCTTGATGCCCCATGACACTTTGTGTTGATTTTAAAGACTTTGTTTACATATTACACTCCCCACACACACACACACACAAAAATATTGTTGCTTTGGTGTCTCTGTACTAACAATAAATATTAGGGGTGTAACGATACCCTCACGATTCGATACATATCATGATACTGAACTCATGATACGATATTATTGCGATACACCAAGAATGATGGTAAAAGGTTAACTGTTGATTAAAATGCTAAATATGGTATTACATTGGGGGTGGAAATGAATAGGCTTGGACTTGGTGCTGGTAACCCAATGCACAGTACAACGGTGACGCCAGAATAAAAATATTCATGATTCTGAAGCTGAAAATACAGAATTATTTAGACGGATATGCTTGCACTCTGTCACCAACTAGATATATTTAAAATAATGTAGGCCACTTTTTACTGGTAACAAGACATTTGGCATCAGGACCCACAAACAAAATTCAACATTATATAGTAGTTTAATGTTGTACTGACACTAAAACTCTGTAAACTTGAATTTTTTCCTCACATTGTAATTTTCATTTTGGGTGAACTATTCACAATACATATTGTCACTCTCCACGATACATATTGTTGCATTTTTGTATTACGATATATTGTTACACCCCTAATAAAAATAAATAATTTAATTAATTAATTAATAAAAAATATATATATATACACACACACACACACTTCCATTCAAAGGTTTGGGGTTGGTAAGAATTTTTTTTTTTTCTCTTCTTTTTCTTTCTCTAAAGAATTCTCTAATGCCTCCCAAGGCTGCCTTTATTTGATTTAAAAAAAACAATAAAACTGTAATATTGTGAAATAAGTTAAATATAAAATGTAATTTATTTCTGTGATGTCAAAGCTGAATGTCTTCAGTGTCACATGATTTTTCAGAAATCATTCTAATATGCTGGTTTGGTTCTCAATAAATATTTCTTATCAATGTTTATATTAATCATTCCATAACATGGGCAGTGTTATATTTGTGAGTTTTATTTTTCATTCTTTAATTTTTATTTTCAACTATATAAACCAAATTAGTGTGACCGATTTCCACAATCATTGTTGGCTTAAAACGGTTGAGGTTGAGGCTATTGAATCACTTCCTTCTCTCTGGTACAGTAGGTGTAAAGAGGAACCATCATGGCAGGCGACATGTTGTTGCTGATGAGGGGCTTAGCCAAGCTCAGCCAGGCTGTGATCGAGACCCAGGCCAGTTCTCTGCGCACTGGAGGGGTCCAAGCTGTGAGCCACAGCATGCAAATGACGGCTGAAGAGGGCATGAGCGTGGCCATGCAGAAGATCCAGGTGGGTTTCCACTATAAAAGCTATTAGTTTCCATTATAAAATGGATAGTTCTGGCTATGAATTTAGATTGGATGAGCCATGTTTGATGCCGTTGTAAAATAGGCAATGTACCTGCACCTGTGACCATGCATCAGTTACAATTCTATTTTAATTATTATGCAATTGAAGTTGCTACAGACCATTGCAAATGTAAACAGTCTACTGCTTATGAAGTTTTTGAATAATAATTATATTAATAATAAAGTAATATAAATTATTTACACTACCGTTCAAAAGTTAGGGGTCAAGAATGAATATGCAAATTAACCCCGCCTCTACTCACTCACACCAGCTCAGAGATCCACTCGGTAAACTTAACTGTAGTAAACGCTGCACAATGCAAGTGGAAATACTGGTTTAATTCAGCCATATATGTTTTTTGAACTAGAAACTGATTCAGAAGAAGTGTAAGAGTGTATTATACAGGCTTATAATTATCAGAATTTGAATGCATTTGTGTATCACTCTCTACAACGTCTGACACATAACGGTAATTGATATGATTAGCCGTTTGCTTGATTACGTTATCAAACAGCTAATAATGTGTTGCTAATGTTACACAAACCATGTTCCCGTTCGCCATCTCCGAGTCAGACAGCTGCCTTCTAAATATCAGCATACTTAGAAACACTTTGAACAACTTAGAACGTCAGTGGAGAAAGGCATATAGTTCATCATAACATTGTAATATACATCATATACATAATCCACCCACTATGTTGCTAAATGTACACAATTTTTCCATATCAACAGAAAAATATAACGGCATAACCTGGCTTCTCTTGAGACTCCCCTGCTTCACAGCATATATGCTAAAGCCCGCACGTTGACGTTGCCATTTTAAGGGCTGTCTCAATTGCAAAATCCTTCAAGTGCTCTGAAGCGTTCACTCTCTAAAAAGTCCTACAATGCACTGTGAAAACCAGGGCACGTCTGCTCACTATATTCCCTTAAAGGTGCACTGTGTAATATTTAGGAGGATCCATTGACAGAAATGCAATATAATATACATAACTATGTTTTCAGTGGTGTATTACATTACATAATTAACTACCTTAGAATGAGCCATTTCTATCTACATACACCATGGGCCTCCTTACAGTGAAGTCATCATTTTGCACCACCATGTTTCTACAGTAGCCCTAAATGGACAAACTGCTCTACAGAGCGCTAGCTACTCTCTGCTGTCTCAGACGACGACATCTTTGTCTTTATCTAAAATTTACACACTGAACCTTTAAATCAAAACAGTGCAAAACATAAATCACGTGAGCCAACTCACTACACATAAGGAACATGCAATATATGTTTTTTCAAATGCAAAACATTATTTAATTATATTTTAGCATAAGCGTACATCGCTAAACAGGCTATGAACATAATCTAGCTAACATTTTATAATTTATTTACGGCTGAAATGTTGCACGTATATGTAACAAGCAAAGTATGTATCGTAATGTTCTTTAAATAACATAAACAAATAATGTCAGAGATATCAGTTCTGCTGTTGTTCATAAATACCAGTAGTGATGTTGTACAATGAGAATGTTGTCGGAAATAGTCATCAGTGTCCCAGTGTGTAGTGAGCCAGGGTCCTTACCAGTGCCTGAATTCATGTACATGATATACTGATTCACGACCTAGGAAGCTAGGGAGCTGATTGAGATGCACCCTTTATAATATCCACTGGCTCTGCACCCCTATACCTAAACTCACTACTTCAGACCTATGTGCCCTGCAGAAGAGGCACAAAATCACTTTCACTGGCCTTTACCTTGACTGTTCCAAGCTGGTGGAATGACCTGTCTATCTCAACCTGAGCTGCTGAGTCTTTAGCCATTTTCAAGAAACTTTTTCACTAACACTTACTATTCTATACATCTATTTACAAAAATAAACCTTGCTATGTGTACTGTGCTTGACTAACTGGGACTAGTCACAGCACTTGCATATTTGTTGCCCTATTGTTGGCTTTATTGCTTCTATTGCTCTCCTCATTTGAAAGTCGCTTTGGATAAAAGCGTCTGCTAAATGATTAAATGTAAATGTAAATTCTCCTCTTTTGAGCTTTTCTATTTATCAAAGAGTCCTGAAAAGACTGTATCAGTTTTTACAAAATATTAAGTAGCACAACTGTTTTCAATATTGATAATAAGAAATGTTTCTTGAGCACCAAATCAGCATATTAGAATGATTTCTAAAGGATCATGACACTAAAGACGAGTAATGATGCTGAAAATTTTAAATTGTAATAACAATTCATAATAGTGTTGTTTTTACTGTATTTTGCTGTAAATGAAAATAGCAGAAGCAGCAGTAAGCCACCCAAAGCTGTTTTATTTTGTTTTTACCAAGGCTTATCATGACTCAGTGTAATAGAGATACGTGTATCTGTTATTTCTTAATCGTAGTATGGCTTTGTGTAATTCAAAGCGCTCGATAATGGTGTTTGGTTGCACCTCTGTTGTTCTCAGGTTTATATTCTCCACAACACATCTAGGGTATAATAACCCAACAATACTATTATGCAAATGAAATTTAGGCCTACCTGGAGATTGAATTACTGCCTGGGTTTCTAGAGCATAGGAGTGCGGTGTGTGCTGCCAAGCTATTTGTGCTATCAAAGCCTCTGGTACTGATTGTGCATTTCATAGTGCTTTGAAAGTTCCTTATCAGAAATGCATACCTCATCACTTATTATAAAATGTATTACATTGTGTCTAACAACACCCTTTTATCATGACTATATTCACAATATAGCATTAATTTATTTCTGCTGTGGGAAAGCACATGAAATAACCTAATGATGTTCATCTACTTTATTTTTAGGAATTCACAGGAGGCCAGCAGAGCGTTTCTGATTTCAGTGCAGACGTGGACTCCAAGTATGACTTCACCGCTTCAGAGGAGAACTTTGAGAGTGCAGCACATGGAGGTTTGGACAGCGATTCAGTTTTCAGGGACGCTAACACAGGTGCTGCGCACACATACAGCCAGGCCTCAGGGAAGTCAAAGCTGTTCGAAGGCTACAAGGACCCTACAAGCCAGTTCACTGGACAGACGCGGTCATATCATCAGGATCACTCTTCTGTGGGAGGCATCACGGCTGAGGACATTGAGAAAGCCAGGCAGGCAAAAAGAGACGGCTCCAAACCACATAAACAAATGGTACAGGCGACCTTTTCCAATCCCTCATCACCCATGAGTAACTAGCCATGTCCCCCCTGTATATGTCATGCATTACAGAGGATAATAATAGTTGCTATCCGACTTGTTTGTTCCTCTAAAGTTAGTAGTTAGTTGCAGATATAGACACCTAAGCCATAAAATAAATAACTTCATTGGATTCTGTTGAAGACCCCATGAAATGTTTTGATTAATGCAGTTTGCTGCAAAAAGAAAAAAAAAATTGGCTGGACATATCAGTGGGCTCATCCCTTTTTTCATTCCTACATTAAATCTTACGATCAATTGCTTGATTGGGAAAGAAAGCTAACAAACGTCGACTAAAATCCACAAAACACCATTTTAAACATTGAGTTAAAGGCACAATATGTAAGATTTTTGGATTTAAAATATCCAAAAACCACTAGAACGGTGTTATATTTTGTTGACTTGTGTACTTACATTATCCCAAATGTTTCCAAGAATGTTTAATTCCAGAGAAATAAGCTATTTTAACCAGGACATGGACCATGTTCGTGCGTCGCCTATCAATGACATCATACCTGCTTTACTCTCAATTTCCGGTTTTATTTTGTAGAAACCATGAAAACACCAAAGACGCTTTAATATATTAAGTGTTTTATTAGACAGGTGAGCAACTGTTTGGCAGAAAAGTGGCAGTGTTTCATTGACAGAAAATGAATCATTGTTATATAGCTCAATACAGTTAGTCTTATTGTTTAAATCTTGTTTTCTTGATTTACCGCAAGTACCATGTTTTACCATGACTAATATCGATCTAGCTTACTGCAGTGTGCCACAAGTGTCTCATAGTAGCCGCTGAGCGAATGTACGAAGTAGCATTATAACCTAACTTTTTAACACACTCTAATGTATCTAATAGGATAAAACAGCGCTGCGTTACCCCACATATGCATGACCGGCATAATAAAAGCTCCGCACAATCAAGGTGTCATCAAGCTACACCTTTGTTTTGAATAAGCGACCTCTAGAAAATTACATATTGTGGCTTTAAGAACCGCAAAAAGAACAAAACACTTTAGCTGGACATATCAGATGGCCCGTCGATGGAACTGTCACTTGCCCAATCAGGCAAGTGCTGCATTGTCACAAAGGTTTGTCATTTGCACAAGTTTTTAAGCCATGCCAATTTAAATATTCAAGGCCAAGACACGAAAGAGTCTTCTTGTGCTTGAATGGACATATTCTTACAGAATTACATCAAAATGCCCATATTGGCGAGTATCCTCCTCATAAACGTAGTCGGTTATGTCTTAAGTGAACGTAAACAGTTAAATAAAACAAATAAAATGCATGTGTAACACTATATTGGATCTGGGCATTCGCTCTTAAAGTGACAGCAGTCTAATATTCCTGCTGCTGTCTGTGTTTTTAATGTTAATCAAACAACAAAGGACAAAGAAAAAAATCACTCACTGATCTTGATTGGATAACTTTTGCAACTTTAATAAAAATAATCTATATTTAATTTATACAGTTAAAACTGTGCAGTGTTGTTTTACATTTGATTACTTTATTCAATTTCTGTACCAGAAAACTGCTGTTACACCAACCGGAAAAACACTGAAAAAAGCACAGTTTATGTTTGATCTATTGTATTTATTTGAGCTGTTGCTCGTAATTTGATTATTTGTTCTTATTTTATTTATTATTGACTGTTTACTTGTCTTTAAAAAATGTGAAATGTATATGAGTTAGGCTAGTAGTTTGTGTGTCATAACCTTATTTATTAAGGCATCAGGGGTTAAAAAATACAATAACTAGGCCTATTTTATTTTATTTATTTATTTATTTTTTTGTGGTGGGGCTAGTGAAAATTTTGGTAGGGCAAGTAAAAATTTTAACCACTGGCCCGACCAGGCCAATAGTAAAAATCCTTAGCGTTGAGCCCTGAAAATGTTATGCGTCTAGTAGTTTTAAAAAGGACATTTTTAATTGGAAGCACATAACACAATGACACACTCTAAATGCTTGCTCTTTCCTGCTGTAGCTTAGTGAAAGAGCGAGAGAGAGGAAGGTACCGGTCACACGGCTGGGGAGACTGGCGAATTTTGGAGGTAAGGTTATTGAAATTATTATGTATGTATATACACTACCTTTCAAAACTTTTCAATACTCTTGAAAAATCTGTTTAAAATGATGTACTAATGATGTAGCCTATTATCAGTAGCCAATAAAATGGCTTTTTATTATACGTGATTGCCTTGTGGGCAGACCTATTATAGCCAGCTGAATATTTTACACTTGGTAATTCTCCCGTTACTGGACTCTTTCCTTGGAGGAATAAATGAAGCATGGATGACAGTAATTAGGGCATTTCTACAATGCCCATGGTAACTGAAAACCTTTGCTTTTGCATGGTACATCCAAACCAGAGCGTGAATACCACTTCAAATGTACTGTTTGCACAGAGCCTATTGAATATATTTAGTATATATTGTCTAATGCATCATTACTTTAGTTATGGATTCTGAAAGGCATTTTTTGGACTGGTATACTTGGCTTTCCAGGTTGCTGTCCTTTCTGGCATTGTTATTTGTGCTCTGATCTAAGGCCTGTTTACGTTAGCTGCTTCTCTGTCCCCGTACAACATGTCAGAGCCAGATTGAGGACTCAAGGTTAATCTGCATTTTGACCAGTAATATCGTAGACTGCAGCTGCCGCTGATTTGGATTATGGGACAGAGCTTAACCAGTCTGGGAATGTGCATCACCTGTTTCCCCTGAGATGGAGCGTCCCATTCTGCTCTGGTGGTGTGTAACTTTACCCGCTTTTGTTCTTTAAGTGACACTGTATTGGTTATTTCTCAGAGGACTAGTGCTGAATACAGTTACAGGGAGTGAATGGCTGGATGTAGACAAGGGTTTGAGCGAAAAGTGCTGTCGCATGGGAAAATTAAACGCTAGCGGTCACAGTAGCTCTCTGTCACAGGTTCACTGTATGCTAGTTTTCCACTGACGTACACTATTGAAAGTGTATATCTACTATCATCTGCTGTTGGTGTGTGTGCATGCTGGGTGATATGTTGCAGTGTCAGATTGAACTCTTATCCACCACCGTTACAAGAAAACATCTTCTACAAGCACATATGTATATACAGTGGGGAGAACAAGTATTTGATACACTGCCGATTTTGCAGGTTTGCCCACTTACAAAGCATGTAGAGGTCTGTAATTTTTATCATGGGTACACTTCAGCTGTGAGTGACGGAATCTAAAACAAAAATCCAGAAAATCACATCGTATGATTTTTAAGTAATTAATTTGCATTTTATTGCATGACATAAGTATTTGATACATCAGAAAAGCAGAACTTAATATTTGGTACAGAAACTTTGTTTGTTTGCAATTACAGAGATCATACGTTTCCTGTAGTTCTTGACCAGGTTTGCACACACTGCAGCAGGGATTTTGGCCCACTCCTCCATACAGACCTTCTCCAGATCCTTCAGGTTTCGGGGCTGTCGCTGGGCAATACGGACTTTCAGCTCCCTCCAAAGATTTTCTATTGGGCTCAGGTCTGGAGACTGGCTAGGCCACTCCAGGATCTTGAGATGCTTCTTACGGAGCCACTCCTTAGTTGCCCTGGCTGTGTGTTTTGGGTCGTTGTCATGCTGGAAGACCCAGCCACGACCCATCTTCAATGCTCTTACTGAGGGAAGGAGGTTGTTGGCCAAGATCTCACGATACATGGCCCCATCCATCCTCCCCTCAATACGGTGCAGTCGTCCTGTCCCCTTTGTAGAAAAGCATCCACCTCCATGCTTCACGGTTGGGATGGTGTTCTTGGGGTTGTACTCATCCTTCTTCTTCCTCCAAACACGGCGAGTGGAGTTTAGACCAAAAAGCTCTGTTTTTGTCTCATCAGACCACATGACCTTCTCCCATTGCTCCGTTGGATCATCCAGATGGTCGTTGGTAAACTTCAGACGGGCCTGGACATGCGCTGGCTTGAGCAGGGAGACCTTGCGTGCGCTGCAGGATTTTAATCCATGACGGCGTAGTGTGTTACTAATGGTTTTCTTTGAGACTGTGGTCCCAGCTCTCTTCAGGTCATTGACCAGGTCCTGCCATGTAGTTCTGGGCTGATCCCCTCACCTTCCTCATGATCATTGATGCCCCACGAGGTGAGATCTTGCATGGTGCCCCAGACCGAGGGAGATTGACCGTCATCTTGAACTTCTTCCATTTTCTAATAATTGCGCCAACAGTTGTTGCCTTCTCACCAAGCTGCTTGCCTATTGTCCTGTAGCCCATCCCAGCCTTGTGCAGGTCTACAATTTTATCCCTGATGTCCTTACACAGCTCTCTGGTCTTGGCCATTGTGGAGAGGTTGGAGTCTGTTTGTTTGATTGAGTGTGTGGACAGGTGTCTTTTATACAGGTAAGGAGTTCAAACAGGTGCAGTTAATACAGGTAATGAGTGGAGAACAGGAGGGGTTCTTAAAGAAAAACTAACAGGTCTGTGAGAGCCGTAATTCTTACTGGTTGGTAGGTGATCAAATACTTATGTCATGCAATAAAATGCAAATTAATTATTTCAAAATCATACAATGTGATTTTCTGGATTTTTGTTTTAGATTCCGTCTCTCACAGTTAAAGAGTACCTATGATAAAAATTACAGACTTCTACATGCTTTGTAAGTGGGCAAACCTGCAAAATCGGTAATGTATCAAATACTTGTTCTCCCCACTGTACTTGCAGTGACCTAGGGTACTTGGATTCAACATTCTCTGAACCACCAAAGCATCATGGGATGTTGTGAATTTATAAGGGGAATGTGTTGACAAGTCTTTATGTCCTCTATAAAGATCAAAGCTACCGAGTCTGTTCAAGATGACTTGGAGTTTTATGTGGCATCCAGTTTGCAAGACTGCATGCATGGGTGAATTAATATCATATAGTGTATAAAATTGGATTATTGGATTAAATTAACAACATTAATCTGGTATAACCTCATATTGACAGTAGATCACTTAGAGGAAACATTGTTTGTGTTTGTGTGTTTGAATGTGATTTGTCATGTAGTTGTCACAGTTGAAGTAGTTTTATGTGATGTGCGTCTGACCTCTGTCCTCACCTTGACCTCACTCCTGGACATGAGCTATCCAGTTCAACCGTTATTTGGCTCCCTTCCTCTAGCTCTCGTTGGATAGTTAAAGATAGTGATCAATTGCGTCCAAGAATAGTATCCGTCACTTTGGCAGGCTTCCGTGTGGTTCTTCATCTTAATTTTAGTGACTGTAGGTGGCCCTTAAATCAGTGCCCTAACAACTGTTTTTAAGCAGCATGTTAATTTTGTTTACCTTGTGTTTATGTTCAGAAACATACTTCTCTATTTTTGCAACATGAGACTTGGGCCCGTAGTGTCCTTGGTCATGCTATCAGGCAATCGGAGAGCGATCTAAACCACTCTGTGCCATCGTGCAAAAGAATGTGCATTGGACGATATGTGCAAATATTACTCTGATGTTTATGAATTTTTAAATAAGCTATAAGTACACTACTGTTCAAAAGTTTGGGGTGGGTAAGATTTTTAATGTTTTTGAAAGTCTCATATGCTCACCGAGGCTGCATTTATTTGATCACAAATACAGTAAAATACTGTAATATTGTGAAATATTATCACAATTTAAAAGAGCTATTTGAATATGTATGTAATTTATTCCTGTGATGGAAAAGCTGAATTTTCAGCATCATTACTCCAGTCTTCATTGTCACATGATCCTTCAGAAATCATTCTAATATGATGATTTACTGCTCAAGAAACATTTATGATTGCTTTCATATACTTGTCAAACCGTGATGGATGTTTTCAAAAAAAAAAAAAAAAGGAAGAGCATTTATTTGAAATAGAAAACACCAGTATAATTTTACATAAGATTTGTCACTTTTCATCAATTGTATTCATCCTTGCTGAATAAAAGTATTAATAAAAAAATAAAAATAAAAAAAAGATTCTTACTGTCCCCAAACATTTCAATAGTACTTGTTTTTGATTGGTACGTTTTTTCGGAATTGTGTAGTCACATGGATTAGTCTGTATGTGCACAATGGAATGCATGTTAAGTGTTTAAAAAGAGCAAATGCAGTACAATGCATCAGATGTTGCGGTGTTTGAATACCCTGGCGTGGCCCCTTGTGTTTTCCTCGAGTCCTTAAACTCCTGCAGGCATAAAGAGACATAAAAACAGGAACCTGCTTAATCATCAACCTAGAACTTCCCCAGCAGGCTTGATAAAAAAACTTTATCAGGATAAGAGTCAGCATCAAAATGTGTGTTAAGATATATATTAGAATGAAAACATGTCTTGCCAGCTTACACCGATGTTTTGTTTCACTCTAGACCCCTCCTAAATTTCTCAAAAGCGGGATGATTGCATAATCAGAAAGTTACATAACTATTGAAGAAGATTGCACCAAAACTCGTTATTGATTCTCAGCTCTACCACAGAAAATGTGCTGACCACAGTGGTTTAGCAATGCTATTTTTGACGTTTCCTTTTTGTCAGGTTTACATTATGCAGCATCAGTGTTGTTGTGGGTATTTTTGAAGCAATTCAAAAGGCAGATGTAAATACAGCTCTTTTTTGTTTTCAGGGTGGAAGTGCTGTTTTGAGGTGTGAGATATTGACTGTTTCAGTATATTTAACTTCTGTTCATTTATGAACCATTTCTATATTTCAGTTTTTTTTAATAAATTGTTTTTTTGTTTTTTGTTTTTGGACTAATTGCTTAGTCAGCATGAAACCGAAGTTGTCAGTCTCTTCCCTATTGTGACATATATCTGAGTGAAACAGCTTCTTGATCAAGAACAAATGTAGGATGTGACTTGATTTTGTCCATCGGGAATTGATTGGATGGATGTGGTTTGCTGTTGCAGTGATGTCATGTGAGTGACATGTTGTCCCTCCCTCGCACCAGTAAACACGACATCAGAGAAAAGAAGAGATGTTGCTGCAAGAGGGAGGGGAAGTTATTTTGATTAAAGATTACAAGGGCTCATGAATGTGAATGGATAAATAATTTAGAATACTGCATTATTCCATAAAGAAACAAGAACTGTCAAATTTTGATTTCATGGTGACTTTAATAATCTCTTGCAGGTCTTGCTGTGGGTTTGGGAATTGGAGCTTTGGCAGAAGTGGCAAAGAAAAGCCTAAGATCAGAGGAGAAGAATGGTAAGACAATTGTATTATCTACTAGATTTAAATCATTACAATGTATTCCTAATTATTAGTCAGTCCATTTTATTGAAAGTGACTAACTAATTAGGCATAGCATGATTACAAGTGATAAATCACATGCAATCAGAGTTTTTCGTTTGGTTTTGTTTGTGGACTTTAAACCATTTCATTAACAGAGAGATAGTGCGTGAGCAGACTCAGAATAGGAAGGAGATTGTGGGTATTTAATCTCATGAACACATGTGCACTACTCACCAGGACCCACAACAGCCTAGATCATAATCAATGTGCATCATTTATAGCAATGAATAGATCTTTCCTTCTTGCGTACGTCATTTCAGTACAACCAGCCCTGAAAATCTAGCATGCGTATGGAATTATTTAGACAGGTGAGCGCTATTGCTCTTTTGACTGTCTGTGTTTGCTTTAACTAGAGCGCATGTATAATAATATACGCGCATAATAAAATTTATAGAGTTGTCTGTTCTAAAGTGCTCCTAAATTAGTCTGAGAGGCAGTTTAAATGTAGAGACAAGCCATTTTTGCAGCACAGACCATAAAATATTTATATGTATCTGTGTAATTGGTATGAAAAAATGCCAGTATATTATTGAAATGTATACTGTTCTTAAAAGTTTGTCCTTCATGTTTAACTTCCTTTACCACTTATGCATGTAAATATGTGCACCCCTCCCATCATCCAGGATCTCTCAGCTCAACTTCAAATCTCCTTACGCCACAGAAAGAGCTTTAGTCAGACATACACATTGCCACTGTTGTTTTGCCATGTTTAAAGGCAACGTGAAACAGAATTCGCAGCGCGACATCCTTGTGAATGTGTAGAGCGTTATTATGTTTAATGAAAGATTTATTATACATTTATGCATCTGGCAGGCACTTTTATCCAGAGCGACTTGCATTGAATTCAAGATATATATTTTATCACAGGAATATTGTCTTTAAATGCAGTACATTTCTTATGCTCTGAATGAACCACTGTTTACTTTGTAGTCATAGTTTTTTTTTTTTAAAGTTAAAAAAATCAGAGTCTTCAATATTACCATCTGTTTTCAGATTAGTAGATCAGTGCAAGTTTGATTCCTTTAGTCGTACCCTTATCTTGAAAATTGGGTTACAAACATTAAAACATTTTAGTGTTTGGATCGACATGCTCATCTTTTGACTCCATAGGCATTAACAGCTCAAAGTGTCATAGAAAAATGCTAAAAATCCTAACTTGCAACTATTAAAGGCTCAAAGCTTTGTTCATTACGTCAAGAGATTCTTGTTACACCAGTTATTTGCAGATATTTTATGGTTTTGCTGTCTACAGAGTTGCATTATGTCAGTCTGGCTGCATATCAGAATCAGAATGCACTTTATTCTCCAAGTGTGCACAAGCACACAAGGAAGTTTCCAGGAGGCTCAGGTACTTGCATGCATATATAACACAATAGAATAGAGAGATAGAATTAAAAACATGGAATTAAAGAACTAACAACTTAATATAAATCTAGAAAAATTAAATAAGTAGGAAAAAAAGTAATATACATTTAGATGGTAAGTATAAGGCCTATGTACAGATGTGTATGCAGTGTATACTGTGTATTACATGAGTTATTATTGCCTAATGCCTGTGTGGCATCAACACCATATGGGAAGTGAGAGAATGTGCAAATGTGTTCTAAGGACAGCAGCCTGTAACTAGATCTTATCTATGTAGATGCTGTATAATTATTACCTTTGACCTCATCATCACATCCAGGAATAGCTCTAATGTCCTCACAGAGATAAAGAACACCCTGATCTAACAGTTTGTGGGTTTTCTGTTTACATGGACAAATGGTTTTCAGCAGCACAGATTACCTTTGTTTCAAATGGCACATGACTTTTGGACCTCTCTGTATAAAAACATGTCCATTTGTCCAGGCATTACTCTGCTCAGTGTTCTTTTTTTAAGTTGTGTTTTCAGTCCAAAATGTTAACAGACTTGTAATTTCACATAGGTGATAAGAAGGCAGTTCTGGACCAGAGCCCCTTCCTTTCGGAGGCCAACGCGGAGCGTATCGTCAGGACACTGTGTAAAGTTCGTGGGGCGGCCCTCAAGCTCGGTCAGATGCTCAGTATCCAGGGTAAGAGAATGCTGTTTGTATAACAAGCTGCCACGTTAGAATAGGTCACTCCTCAAAGATTTGTTAGGACCAGCAAGGCGTCCTCTGTGACTGACAAGAGCTCATAACCCACGGCTGCTTCCTGTGTTATAAGTCATGGCCGCTCTCAAGTTAGGCTGGTATGTGATCGAGGCCTGTCTCGGTTTTACAACCTGGTGATGTGAGTGACTGTGAACCGCTTACAGAAAGGTGCAGAGAAATTGGAGATACGGTTTATTTCTTCACTATATGCAAACGTCTAAAGATAAAATAACCTCAAATAAACTTACAGCGTTATTTTCCACACAGTGGTGAAAAATGGATGCTAACTTTTCTGCATGCTGACAGCTTGGGGTCCTCGTACACTACCAGTTTAGACATACTTGAATAGTTTATAGTGTCATGATCTGTAAGATCTTTTCATCTAAAGGTTACACTGTCCAGTAGAGACGTAACAAGATAACAGCGACAAGCTATTTGTTGATCCACACACAAACGTGAAAATTATTTATTTTTTGTAAATGTTTTTGTAAATTTTAGTGAATGTTTCTTAACTCTTTGTTTCTCAACTGCCAATATTTGAGTCATGCTTAAATTCTTGAATTTTTAGGCAAATATAAATTGTGCCAACACACAATTTAAACAAAATTTTTTTGAAAAAAATACTAAAATAAATATATAGAAACATTTTAGACTTAACTATTGTTGTAAATGTGGAAAACAAAAATACACTACCATTAAACAAAAAAGAAATTAAGACGTTATAATGTTATAAAACGTTATAATAAAGACATTTATAATGTTACAAAAAATAAGTGCTGTTCTTTTGAAAATATCACCGTTTCCACATAGATATTAAGCAGCACAACTGTTTCAACATTGATAATAATAAGAACTGATTCTTGAACACCAAATCAGCATATTAGAATGATTTCTGAAGGGTCATGTGACACTGAAGACTGGAGTAATGATGCTGAAAATTCAGCTTTGCCATCACAGGAATACCTTACATTTTAAAATATAATGTAATGTTTCACATTAATAATATTTATTACTGTCTTTACTGTATTTTGATCAAATAAATGCAGCCTGAGCATAGATGACTTCTTTCAAAAACATAAAAAAAATGACTGATCCCAAACTTTTGAACAGTTGAACAGATAACCGACAATTTGCTTTTCAGTTTATAACTCTTGAAAAGTTGCGTGTCGTTTCCTCACGCCCTTGAATCCTCTTCTGTCTGTATTGACCAGCAGCTCAAACATTGTCTAACTTCTTCTGTGAAACATGCCCCTCTTCTCTGTGCAAATATGTTGATTGTTTCTGGTAGGCATGCGAGGTCATTCTCCCCCGCTCTGTGTGCATTAACTTGTATTGGAAAGCCAGAACGAAAGCATCTGTCTCTCCCACTCAAGAATGCAGCGCGTAGATCATAGCAGCACGGCCTCCCTGCATGACATTTCCAAACCTCGGCCGCTGCTCATGCTCTGGCCTCATGCAGCGTGTCATTCTCATCAAGATAAGCAGGGTTTGTACGCTCCAGATCGCACGACTGGTAGTGAAGGACAGCAACAGCACTGGCATCGACGGAGCTCAAAATAAGCCCGCAGCTATGCCAGAAACGTGACCTTTACGCTACACCCCAGGAAGTTCTGAGAGAAAGGACTGGCACACACAGTCGCCCATCAAGACATGGCGTAACTGCAGTGTACGGGATCTGTTTTTACAGCTGGAATGGAGAGAGACCTCTAATGTATTTATTACTTATTAAAAAATTCCATATTAAATAGTTTTATTTACTTCACTATTATCCTAAAATGTGGAAAAAAGAAATACACTACCGTTCACAAGTTTGGAGACAGACAGCTGGTTTGTTTTTTTGTAAAGAAATGAATACTTTTATTCAGCAAGAACACATTAAATTGATTTAAAGTTGACAGTAAAGAAATTTATAATGTTACAGAAGATTTCTATTTCTATTGAACTTTCTTTTCATCAGAAAATCCTGAAAAAAAAAAAAAAAAAAAAAAAATGGTTTTCACAAAAATATTAAGCGATACAACTGTTTTCAGCATTGATAATAGTAAGAAATGTTTCTTGATCAGGCATATTAGAATAATTTCTGAAGGATCATGTGACACTGAGACTGGAGTAAATGATGCTGAAAATTCAGCTTTGCCATCACAGAAATTATATTTTGCAAATTATAATCAAAAATAGAAAACGGTTATTTTGAACTAATAATACACCGATCAGGCATAACATTATGACCTAATATTGTGTTGGTCCCCCTTTTGCTGCCAAAACAACCCTGACCCGTCGAGGCATGGACTCCACTTGACCCTGAAGGTGTGCTGTGTATCGGGCTCCAAGATGTTAGCAGAAAATCCTTTAAGTCCTGTAAGTTGCGAGGTGGGGCCTCCGTGGATCAGACTTGTTTGTTCAGCACATCCCACAGATGCTCGATAGGATTGAGATCTGGGGAATTTGGAAGCCAAGTCAACACCTCAAACTCGTTGTTGTGCTCCTCAAACCATTCCTGAACCATTTTTGCTTTGTGGCAGGGCGCATTATCCTGCTGAAAGAGACCACAGTCACCAGGGAATACCGTTTCCATGAAAGGGTGTACATGGTCTGCAACAATGCTTCGGTATCCTTATACCTTTCTGTCAGAAACAGCATTAACTTTGAGCAATTTGAGCTACAGTAGCTCGTCTGTTTGGTTGGACCACACTGGCCAGCCTTCGCTTCCCACGTGCATCAATGAGCCTTGGCCACCCATGACCCTGTCGCCGGTTCACCACTGTTCCTTCCTTGGACCACTTTTGATAGATATTGACCACTGCAGACCGGGAACACCGCACAAGAGCTGCAGTTTTGGAGATGCTCTGACCCAGTCGTCTAGCCATCACAATTTGGCCCTTGTCAAACTCACTCAAATGGGTGAACATAAGGATTTTTCCTGCTTCTAACACATCAACTTTGAAGACAAAATGTTCACTTGCTGCCTAATATATCCCACCCACTAACAGGTGCCGTGATGAAGAGATAATCAGTGTTATTGTCTTCACCTGTCATAATGTTGTGCCTGATCGGTGTATATCACAATATTGTGTACAGGATCTGTTTCTACAGCTGGAGTGGAGAGAGACCCCTAATGTTTTTATTACTCAAAAAAAGTAATGGATGTTACTGCAAAATAAACCCAGACAGGGTGACCATCAAACTGAAGGTGTTTATTTGTGCAATAAGTACATTTATACTGCTCATTATGTGGTTGGTTACCAAATAAATTAACACGTGCATGAGCTATTGATTTGAGGTGAAATTATTTTATTATGTAGTCAATGCAGTATTACGAGAGTCATACACACAACTACGCAGGAATTTGCTTGGTTGAGACAAAGGTCAATTGTGTATGTATAGTGGGCATACCAAAATATGAACGCTGCAAAGTTTTCTAGAGTTGTTCTAATGTTTGTTATTGAACAGATAGGAATTACTGACACTACGTAGCCCACATTCCTCAGCCACAATATCAGCTCAGAAAATGTGAGGTCATCAGACTAATCTGGGTCAAACAAGTGAACCAGGATAAAACCACAGCAACTGTAAAGCTTTCATTTTTAAAGTTAGTTATGATGTACACAGAGGCAGTTATGGAAAATCTTTCGACTTTCTCGCAGTCCTGCATTCTGAACGTGTCACTGGGTTCGGATCGAGCTGGTTATTTATCTCTCTCTCTCTCTCTCTCTCTCTCTCTCTCTCTCTCTCTCTCTCTCTCTCTCTCTCTCTCTCTCTCTCTCCTCTCTCTCTCTCTCTCTCTCTCTCTCTCTCCTCTCTCTCTCTCTCTCTCTCTCTCTCTCTCTCTCTCTCTCTCTCTCTCTCTCTCTCTCTCTCTAGCTCCTTGAGACTTGTTTACAGTGGCGTACATCTGTCACACAGTTCCTTCTCGTGAAACCATCTGTTTACATGTATGGATTGACTGCACTGTAACGAAGTAAACCTATAAACATGACAACAGATTTAACAAGGATTAAGAAACATGAAATGCAATACTGTTTAGTATTATACAACTGTATAGTATTTGCAACTCCATTTTTATATGAACTTGATGTTATGAAGTCAAACACAGGTGCCATTTATACCTGGTATTGACATCTGCCTCAAGTGATCCAATCATAAGTGGGCAGCACGGAATACAGAGTGATCCAATCATTGTGACCACATCACATTTGTTGTGTAAAGATTAAAAATTCCCCTCTTCTTTATTTTATACATTTATTCGGGAAGGACACATCAAATTGATCAAAAGTAGCAGTAAAGTGTTTTACATTGTTACAAAAACTTCTAGTTCAAATAAATGCTGCTCTTTTGAACTTTCTATTCATCTGAGAATCCTGGAAAAACAATGTATCAAGGTTTCGACAAAAATGTTACATAGCTCTATGGTTTTCAATAGTGGCGCAACGGATCACTAAACTCACGCTTCGGATGATATAACGGCTTTTGACTCACAGATCAGATCATTTTTTGGATCAGCAAAAAAAAAAAAAGTGTGTAGGGGGGTGTAATGTAACCTTTCTTTAATTACTTAAAGCCCACTTTAAGTACTTCGATACCACAGCATAAAATCTAGCTTTTAACAATTAAACTTTAAGTGAACAGTCAGTAATAAAATAAGAACAAATACACAAATTACAAGCATAGATAAATACAATATAACAAAGTTACAAATAAAATAAGGTCTAACAGTAGTATTCAGGTACGGAAATGTAAAATAACACTATAGTGTTCACTGTATAAATTAAATATAGATTAATCTTTGTTAAAGATGTGTTTTGTTTGTTTAACATTATTGACATAGACCTCAGTACATTTTTATAGGCTGCTGTCTCTTTAAGACCTAATGAATGGATCCAATATAATGATACACATCCAGTGTCTTTGATTTCTGATGTGTATCATTATATTTTTGACACATTGATTTCTGAAGGATCATGATGGCTGCTGAAAATTCAGCTTTGCCATCACATGAATAAATTACTTTTTTAAATATATTAAAATAGAAAACTTATTTTAAATAGTAATAATGTGTCACAATATTACTGTTTTTTGATTACATAAATGCAGCCTTGGTGAGCATAAACCGACATCTTACCGACCCTAAACTTTTGAACAATAGTGTATCTATACACTGTTTACAGTTGATAAGCAATGTAGCATCTTTCTGCATTAATAATAATTAGCATCTGTCACAGGAAACACATTTGATTGTTAGTAATTCATGTAAGTGGTTCTCTGTCTCTGCTGAGCACTTGTGATCGGATCACCCAAGAAGGATGTTAATACCAGTTATAAACAGGATCATTGTTTTCATTTGGGAATAGCATTTGTACTATACCAACATTGTATATGTGTTTAATAATGTTTCAGATGATGCGTTCATCAACCCACAGCTGGCCAAGATCTTCGAACGTGTGCGTCAGAGTGCTGACTTCATGCCCATCAAACAGATGACGGTACCATCTACTTAAACTACACAATATTTTAATGTTTCACATCAGAAATTCAGAAAAATTCAGTATTTAAATAAATAAAAATAAACTGCATGTCTGTTGCTGGTTGATATGTGCAGAAAGCCCTGAGCAATGACCTTGGCCCAAACTGGAGGGATAAACTGGAGTTGTTTGAGGACAGACCCTTTGCTGCTGCTTCCATTGGTCAGGTCCATCTGGCCAAGATGAAAGACGGTCGAGAGGTCGCCATGAAAATCCAGGTTGGTTGTAGGCAGAAAGTGCTATTTTAAACTTGCTCCCAATCAATAATGCTTTAAGGTCATTAAAGGTGAGTTTACAGTTCATTTTCAATGGGACACCACACAAGATAAAAAGACTCTTTTTTGCAGCTGCTGTTAGCCAGTGACCAATCAGAAGTGATTTTTATTCTAGTGTTATTTTTTAATTTTTCTATTTTTTAATTTAGTCTCAGTCTTAGTCCTGTCACATGTGCTTTTTAGTTTTTATCATATTTAGTCAACCCTGTCCTGTTTTTGTTTAGTCAAGTTTTAGTCGACTAAATGTCTGAGCATTTTAGTCTCGTTTTCGCAATGAAAACATTTTCGTCATGCTGCATTGATAATCCCGATTATTTTGCTCAAAATTATAATCACGATTGTTGTCATTTGAGAAATGTATTTTTACATTTTATCAGAATTGTTGCACACCTATAAGCACAAATCAAGAGAATGTCGACCCATACGCATGGTTTATTTTACATCATCTAGTTTAATGATTTATTATAGGCTATTTATCATATAGGCCTAATGGAAAAATAAGAAACTTCTCTAAAAATTTAAAACAGTGAAATTCCACATTACTTTAAGGGTTTTCTATTAAAACCACAGCAAAAAAGACTTTACGATTGTGTTTGCTGAGTAACTGCACCTCTGTGTGACAATACAAATCGATAGATCCATGCTTGGATTTATTACAGTTCATCACTGAGAAGGTTTGATGGCAGATTTAGTTGCACAAACAGCACAAGAGACAGAACACAGACAGACTGACAGGCACTTTAATTTAAGCAGCAGCTGACTTGTTTATTGGTGTTTTCAGATCATCCACGCGAGAGAGAGAGAGCGAGAGAGCTTGCGTGCACATGGTTGCCAGATTGCAAAATTTATGTAAAACACCGGATAAAATACGTGTTCTTTTAACAGAAAAGCTCTGAATGGGGGATTTAAATTATTGAAATCTGGCAACCGCAAGCATGAACGCTCCTTTCCCCCGACAAAAACAAAGAGTGATTTAGGTCACGTTTTTATTTTTTAAACTACATTTAGTCTCTTTAAACTACATTTACTCTTTTTCGTCAACGATATTGCATGTTGATATAGTCGCAGTTATCATTTAATGACGTTTGTGTCATCTCGTCTTAGTCATTGGAAAAAAAGGTCGTCAACGAACATTTTTCGTCATATTTTCGTTAACGAAATTAACACTGTTTTATTCACAACCCATTTGTAGATTTGTTTTATAGAGATTTTTTTAAAAACAGAAATAAATTTAGTTGAATTTGTTCATTTGATTAGCTATCACTTACAAGCAACATACAAATATTTATATTAATAGACTCATTTAGAGGAGCATGTAGTAGTAGTAGTATATTGTTGCTCTTGCGTTAGTGCATTCCACACCAAAATCACAAACAAAGCTTGCCACCTATCGCACACCATATAAAATGCTATTTAAAGGTGCAATAAAAGTCTCCTAACAGGTTATTTTGGAGCACCAACTGCTTGAAGTCCAAAGAGCAATTACCACTACCTGCCTTTGCAAACAGTTGAGACCTGAATGTTTATGATTAGATAACATAAATCTATCTGAATGTCACCTCTCAACTTTTTTTAGTAAAACAAACAGTTTTGAAATATTACAAAATAAACTAGCCCCCAAAAAAGGTCAGGGCTGTCTTGCTGGAGGCCACTTGTGTTGCATTTGTTTTCAGCAGCCCAGGTATTGTTTCCCCTGGATGCTCTTACAGCGGTTTGAACATGTTTTGGTTTAATGAACTGTTTTCTGAGCCCAGTGTAACATACTTTTGGTTCCTGCAGTACCCTGGAGTCGCACAGAGCATCAACAGCGACGTGAATAACCTGATGACGGTCCTGAGCATGAGCAACGCCCTTCCTGATGGTGATGACCTCATCACTCATGTTTTATAACTTGAATACACATACATTTGATTTTTAGCATTTTAGGTAGTGCACATCCGTTGACGTGGCCTGCTCGGGTCGTTTCCCAATCCCAAAACTTCCTGTCTACCTGTCTAAATTCCATTCCTGTCTAAAACTTTAGTTATGTCCTATAACTAAAAACAAAACATTAAAGTTTAGGGTCGCTAAGAATTATTATTATTATTATTATTATTATTATTATTATTATTAAAACATTTTTTTGCACTCACCAAGGCTGCATTTATTTGATCAAAAACAGCAATATTGTGAAATAATATTATAATTTATTTTTTTTTGCGATTTTCAATATATGTTATAAAATAAATTTAATAAATTTTGTCACTTGATCCTTGAGAAATCATTCTAATATGCTGATTTGGAGCTCAAGAAACATTTCTTATTCTCAATGTTGAAAATGGTTGTGCTGCTTAATATTTTTGCAGAAACCGTAATGCTTTTTTCATAATTTTTTAATAAGAAATAGAAACCTTTTGTAACATTATAAATTTCTTTTCTGCCGCTTATGATCAATTGAATCGATCTTTGCTCATTAATAGAAGGAATTTCAAAAGAATGAATGTGTGTGTGTGTGTGTGTGTGTGTATAATAAATAAAAAAAAAAAAAAAATAAAAAAAAAAAAAAATATATATATATATATATATATATATATATATATATATATATATATATATATATATATATATATATATATATATATATAAATAATATCTGTAGTTCTAAAATATTTTGGCTAGGAATATTTTAAGCTGAAATAATAAACTAATGAAATTGTATTGATTTTGAAACTCTTTCATTGACCCAATTCTGTCCAAGAACTTGGTGTCAGTGCACTCAGATCTATGTTTAGTGTGTTTCAAACTGAGAACTGAGAGCTCAAGGCCTGTTGGGTCTTAGTGGGCTGATAGATCTCAGACTGCATGACTGACCAATCAGAGCCCAGGAGCGGCGCGCATGTGCTGTGTCATTGTTAAAACAGCGTCCACTGCTGCATGATCAGTGCCGGTTAAATATTCAGCTGTCAGAGAAGTGTAATCCTCCAAATATAGTCTGAACTTTCATTTGAGCTCGTAAATATCACCACAGCGTTGCCGATCCTTCTTTTTGCCAGAAGAGAGACATGAGACAAAGCAGATACCCAAAAGTATGTTTCATGTCATGCCAACCCTTGTGAGAAAGAAGTACACTTTAGCATACTTTTAAGAAGAGTGCTTATTATGGAAATATTATACTTAAAGATGCTGTACGTCATTTTTGTTTTGTTTTTTTTGACTGTACTGAAGCATTAAAATACCATAATATGTTTGCAGATATTTAGGAAACATGCTTTGTCCACATATTTGTTTCTCCAAAAAGCAATGCTACAGTCAGTTATTCTACTTTGAAATGTGTGTTCCGTGTCGTAATGTCTGTTTTTGTTTTGGTCCGTTTGATCCCGCCCACTGCCAATTTACCCAATAGTATTTCGACACCCAGGTTGCCAGATGGCGGAAAACACAGTGTATTGCAGCTATGGAAGCCAGCAAACAAACTAGGTTAGAGATCCCAGATTCTATCCGACCTAAAAAGCCTGTGACCAGAGGCATATTAAAACGTGGATAAATCAACTCACAGATTACAGTGTAAGGCTCGTCACCTTCCATTGTCAATTGCGTTCGTTCCTGTTACATGTCCTCAACCTGGCAACCCGTGTGAGTCTGAGGAGGAGGGGACGGGGAAACAACTCTCTCCAATATTTAGAATTTGGACTGCTATCTGTCAATATTACGTACTGCACCTTTAAGTGCGAACTGAATGTAATGTTTTTTGCAATTAAATGAAAATATATTACAGTTTAAATTTATATTAAATCCAATTAGTTGAATGCAAGTGCTTTTTTTTTGACCCACTTAAGTATATCTTTATTTATAATTTCATAATTACTTGTATTGTCTTTGAAATATGGAAATATACTGACAAGCATTTATGGTAAAAAAAAAAAAATGTTATTTATATATATATATATATGCTACTATACTTTAATGTCATTTCGATTGAATATATTTGTAATGAACTTCTTTAAAGCATAACAAATGATTATTAAAACAATGTAACTTAAATTAAAACTTTTACATTTTAAATTATTACAAAGAGAGTGTTAAGAGAATTAAGTGCACTTTTTTTCCACAAAGGAAGTATACACAAAAAACCCCTGAAAGAATTGTGAATCAAACATTTTTTTTTCAAAATACAAACTAACCTACTGACTCATCTCTGACTCTGTCTCTCAACATGCAGGTCTGTTTCCGGAGCATTTGATAGAAGTGATGCGACGTGAGCTAGCGCTGGAGTGTGATTACATAAGGGAAGCCCAGTGTGCTCGGAAATTCAAGTGAGTGAACAAAAACAAGCAGGAGACGTTTTTCTTACTGCTAATTCGGAGCATCCCGTCATTGTATTGGTTAATCTACCCCTCTATAAAATCACGGGCGGTCCGAGGGATCACAGACGGCCTGCCGGCTCTTACAAGACTTTTCAGGCTGCCATGTAACTGATATTTGAGCTAAATCTATCCTGTGCCATAACACCCTTTGAAAGGAAGGTGTATGCACACATAAATAACACTACAACAGCTCAGAATGATTGTGCACTTCTGTATCCTCATATAACAGCTTCTCTGGAGCGTTGTGGCCTTATTTTCAGCCTAGCTTGAAGGCCAGGGTTTGATTTTGATTTGATTTTAAGGAACTGCTGACATATTTTAAATATAGCACAGATGTAAATAACTATTGACAACCAGCCTGTACCCTGCGTCCTGTCCTCTACTTTGCAGAGAGGGTGAAGAAACGCATGTTTCAAGAGGGAGATATAGTTATGTATGCCTTCAGGATGGGATGTGTCTTTTACCTTTGAGCAAATCAATCAGTATCAGTGTTCAGTAGATTAGCTCATTTTAAAATAATGTAACACGTTTGCTTCCTCCAAGTATTGACGTAGTGTAAACAAACAGCCTTACATCCAGAAGAGCTGAGGAAATAATCTAACGCATTCTTCTAGAATATCTTCTCTTTGTCAGGTAGTCTAATTGATTTTATTGAATTGGTTCATTTGGACAATTTACCTTTTCACCTCAGTTGTCACTGTTGCTAATTTTACAGAATATATTTTTTCATATATTTGAGTTGCGTTTAAATCTACCCAACTCAACCGTCCTCCATAGACTTGCATTAGAAAAGAGCAAAAGCTCGTCTGACAACAGTTGCTTATTGGTCAGGATGTTTTTAGGTAAGTAAAGCTTTATTAAAACAGTGTTTACAATGTAGCTTTACAGAAAACATGAATGTATTAGAATAATATGAACTAAAAATAACTGGACTTAGTTGAACCAGTTCCATTCACAGATTCTTTTGAGTCATCACTCAGTAGTGTTTATACATTGCAAAATTCACTTTCTTAATATTTTTGTCTTGACTTGTTTTCTAGTGCAAATACATATCAAGATACATTTACTAGAATGGCATGTTAAGTGAGACATTTGTTCATGGTTTTTGCTTAAAACAAAAAATATCTGCAAATAGAACTTTTTTTTTCTCCTTTGAATTGTTTAATTTTCTTAGCCCATTGGCAGAAATATTTTCTTTAGTTTTTTTTTTAGAAAAGATACCTTTTGTGTCTTTTTTTTATCTCAAATAAAGATACAAACCCGATTCCAAAAAAGTTGGGACACTGTACAAATTGTGAATAAAAAAGGAATGCAATAATATACAAATCTCATAAACTTATATTTTATTCACAATAGAATATAGATAACATATCAAATGTTGAAAGTGAGACATTTTGAAATGTCATGCCAAATATTGGCTCATTTTGGATTTCATGAGAGCTACACATTCCAAAAAAGTTGGGACAGGTAGCAATAAGAGGCCGGAAAAGTTAAATGTACATGTAAGGAACAGCTGGAGGACCAATTTGCAACTTATTAGGTCAATTGGCAACATGATTGGGTATAAAAAGAGCCTCTCAGAGTGGCAGTGTCTCTCAGAAGTCAAGATGGGCAGAGGATCACCAATTCCCCCAATGCTGCGGCGAAAAATAGTGGAGCAATATCAGAAAGGAGTTTCTCAGAGAAAAATTGCAAAGAGTTTGAAGTTATCATCATCTACAGTGCATAATATCATCCAAAGATTCAGAGAATCTGGAACAATCTCTGTGCGTAAGGGTCAAGGCCGGAAAACCATACTGGATGCCCGTAATCTTCGGGCCCTTAGACGGCACTGCATCACATACAGGAATGCTACTGTAATGGAAATCACAACATGGGCTCAGGAATACTTCCAGAAAACATTGTCGGTGAACACAATCCACCGTGCCATTCGCCGTTGCCGGCTAAAACTCCTATAGGTCAAAAAAGAAGCCATATCTAAACATGATCCAGAAGCGCAGGCGTTTTCTCTGGGCCAAGGCTCATTTAAAATGGACTGTGGCAAAGTGGAAAACTGTTCTGTGGTCAGACGAATCAAAATTTGAGGTTCTTTTTGGAAAACTGGGACGCCATGTCATCCGGACTAAAGAGGACAAGGACAACCCAAGTTGTTATCAGCGCTCAGTTCAGAAGCCTGCATCTCTGATGGTATGGGGTTGCATGAGTGCGTGTGGCATGGGCAGCTTACACATCTGGAAAGGCGCCATCAATGCTGAAAGGTATATCCAAGTTCTAGAACAACATATGCTCCCATCCAGACGTCGTCTCTTTCAGGGAAGACCTTGCATTTTCCAACATGACAATGCCAGACCACATACTGCACCAATTACAACATCATAGAAGGATCCGGGTACTGAAATGGCCAGCCTGCAGTCCAGATCTTTCACCCATAGAAAACATTTGGCGCATCATAAAGAGGAAGATGCGACCAAAGAAGACCTAAGACAGTTGAGCAACTAGAAGCCTGTATTAGACAAGAATGGGACAACATTCCTATTCCTAAACTTGAGCAACTTGTCTCCTCAGTGCCCAGACGTTTGCAGACTGTTATAAAAAGAAGAGGGGATGCCACACAGTGGTAAACATGCCCTTGTCCCAACTTTTTTGAGATGTTGATGCCATGAAATTTAAAATCAACTTATTTTTCCCTTAAAATGATACATTTTCTCAGTTTAAACATTTGATATGTCATCTATGTTGTATTCTGAATAAAATATTGAAATTTTAAACTTCCACATCATTGCATTCTGTTTTTATTCACAATTTGTACAGTGTCCCAACTTTTTTGGAATCGGGTTTGTAGTATTGATTTAAGAATGTTCTGGAAAACAATGCAAAAATACAGAGGAAGAAAATTATTTTTTGACGTGCACAAGTATCAATGAGGCAGCATTTTTTTGTAAATGTATTCATTTACTGCCTTTTGATTTAGTTGCATGTTTTCAAAGAATCTGTTGTCAAAATTTACACAACAGTTTATTTACAAGCTAAATATGGCTCTAATTTAACAAAAAAAAAGTATAATCTGATACTTGTATATTGCCTTGTTAAATAGCTTCAGTATAGTTAGTATACAGTCAAACCAAAAATTATTCAGACACCAGATATAATTTTTTACTAGTGGGTGCAGGACACTATAGTTAATTTATGTAAGTGAGGATAGCAAAATAAAGTAAACTGTGACATATTATACCCAAAAATTCTTCATACAGTGAACTACCAGTAAAATTGATAAAAAATTTGGGACCAAAATTATTCAGACACTTTGACCTGACCATGTTTTGCTTAAGTGTTTTTTCTTGAATTGCTAATGTGACCTTTCACACCACAGACTGAACAAAATGAAGCATTGCTTGGTCATTGGTGGACCTAAATTGGTATTATCTAATTGTGTACTTAAATTTAACAGCTGATTGGTTGATTGTAATCCATTACATACCTTTCTATCAAAGTTATCTGACATTATCAAGATGAATTTGTTCTGACAGTTTAACTCTGAGTTCTTGTCATTTTTTATTACCATTTTCTAAACTATAGCGAATAAACTGTGATAATGTGAGAAAATGTTGAAGGTGTCTGAATAAATTTTGGTTTGACTGTACCTACTTCTAACATTACCTTTTAGTGTAGCTAGATATGTTCAAAAATTGCTATCTTGACTGTAATCTAGTGCTGCTATACACTCTAATTCAAAGCTGATGTACCCATTATTGCTTAGGAAGCTGTAATTTCAAGCTGACTTACCAAATTTTAGTCTCCATTTTGGGAATTCCTCACATCCAGAGAATAGCGTCACAGCTTTTCCCACATCCCTCAGAACCAGACGTGTGCATGTGTTCATCAGCACGTCCTGTCTGTGGTGCACGTGCGAGGTGGCATGCTTTTACAGGGTGGCTTGCTTGTGTTTAGTGACTCAGAAGCTTTTGTGGTTTTTGGCAGGGAACTTCTGAAAGATCACCCCTTCTTCTACGTGCCAGAGGTAATCGACGAATTCAGCAGCCAGCACGTCCTCACCACTGAACTGGTGCCTGGGTTTCCCTTGGATCAGGCTGAAGGACTGTCACAAGAGCTGAAAAATGAGGTATTCACTGGTACTGTTAAACCAGTAACCCTGTAAAGACTGTCATATGAACTAATAGCCATATGAACTATTGAACCTATAGACAAAATATTTTTTAGAAAATATATTAAAAGGGAAGGTTTGCATATGTTTTTTTTTTTTTTTTTGTTGATTATATTTGATACATCAGGCTTTTATGGCTCATTTAGTATGACATAGAAGAATATGGAGCTTATACAAAAAAAGGCCCAAACTGAGCAAAATGCACAATATGGTGCATTTGCTGATATTTATATGGATAGAATGTAAGATTCAATTTTCATAGCTTGTAATGTAAATCAATGAGTTCTTTATAATAGTATAGCAGACTACTTGCATAAAATGCATATAAATATCAGTTGTCACTTTATATCTCCCAATAATGTGTCTTAGTAAGATGATATTTAAATGGTTAGTTTTATGATCAAAGCTCTGTAGCTTTTATTGTGGGGGCAAAACATATAATTCAATTCAACATTTATGATTGAGGGATGTACAAATGAACCTTCCTCAAAAGCCTGACGTATCATATATTTGATGCATTTTAAAATGATTTTTCTTAAAAAGCATGTATAATCAAGTAAATCAAGTAAACCTAAGTTGTTTCAGTATGTTGTATATTATAATATTTAAAGAAATATAATATAAATATTTTTAACAATATTGGATTTTGAATGGGCTGCTACCCTATTGGGCTGGAAACAAATTTTCAGTTTACTTTCTAGTACTTTCAGTTCTCCTGTGATCTACAGTAAGTAACTTGGATATATCATACTGTTTAGCGAGTTATATAAGTAAAGGCAAGTTAAAATGTGGTGTGGTATCAGGCCACTTTATATTATGATGTGTGAGTCACATGGTCTCAAATGTGCCCAGTATGGAAGCCAGTGGGCTTCCTGGAGCATTATCACCACCTGGTGGTGGAAGTGTTTTGTTGCATTAGTAGGGCAAAGTTGAAACAAGGTCATTTCCATACAAAACAAATTTAAGGAATGAAGTTTAAAAAAAAAAAAAAAAAATAGGTTGACCAAACCCTGAATAGAGAAAATGGAGTACACTGATATAAATAAAGGCAATAAATGTGATTGAATGTTTTAAACAGACCATATGAGTATGATTTAAGCCTACATCAGTTATGTAGTTTGTAAACAGTGGGTGTTTTGTCTTGAGTTAGAACTGATCTATTACTTTATACTAAGTACTACATATGCTTTAATGCATAAATACAGTGAATTTAAAGCAGTCTAGTGCAGGTGTCGTAACCACACTTTTTATTGATGCGCAGATCTGCGAGAATATCCTGACCCTGTGTCTGAGGGAGCTTTTCGAGTTCAGATACATGCAGACGGATCCCAACTGGTCCAATTTCTTTTATGATCCACAAACCCACAGGGTAAGTAAGAGTGTCATGATCATTCATTGATCTTTCCTAGTTACTTACACAACCAATCAAAAGTGTAGTCACACTTTGGATACTGGAAACTGAAATATAAGATTTATTAAACATTTGTTTAGTTCACTACGTTATTCCTATATTTTCACTTATTTAATAGGTTTTATGACTGTACCATTTATATATATATATATATATATATATATATATATTTATTATTATTATTATTATTATTATATATATTTTTTTTTTTTTTTTTCTCCTACATAAATTATACATGCATTACTCCAGTCTTTAGTGCCACATGATCCTTCAGAAATCATTTTAATATGCTGTTTCTCAAGAAACATTTATCATCAGTGTTGAAAACAGTTGCTGCTTAATATTTTTGTGGAAAGTGATGCATTTTTTATGAATAGAAAGTTCAAAAGAACAGCATTTATTTGAAATAAGGAATGGAATGGAAGGAATTTGTAAGGCTTTACTGTCACTTTTTATTGATTTAATGTATACTTATTAATACATATGAATAATTATATTATTAATAGTGCTGTGAAACGATTAATCGCATCCAAAATAAGTTTGTTTACATAAAATATGTGTGTACTGTGTATAATTATTATGTATATATAAATACACACACATGCATGTATATATTTTAAGAAAAATTTATATATATATATATATATTAATCACAAACTCATACAGGTTTGGAACAACATGAGGGTGAGTAAATGTAAATCACACACACACACACACAGTATATACATGAAAATATTGCTTATATATATATATATATATACACACACATACATATATATATATATATATATATATATATATATATATATATATATATATATATATATATAATACACACACACACACACACACATATATATATATATATATATATATATATATATATATATTATACACACACACACACACATACATATATATATATATATATATATATATATATATATATATATATATATATATAATACACACACACACACACACACATATATATATATATATATATATATATATATATTATATATATATATATATATATATGTGTGTGTGTGTGTGTGTGTGTATATATATATATATATATATATATATATATATATATGTGTGTGTGTGTGTGTGTGTGTGTGTATTCAAATATACATAATTATACACAGTACACACACATATATTATGTAAACACAAACTTTTATTTTGGATGCAATTAATCGCGAGTAAACGTTTGACAGCCCTAATTATTAGTGTATGATTTATTATATGTATTTATTTGTATATTTATTTCAATTGAGCGTTTTGTACAGCAAATCAAAAATATGTAAGTTGTTTTGACTTTTTTTAAATAATCAATCTATTCTTCAATCCACAGGTTGCTTTGCTGGATTTTGGTGCAACGAGAGGATTTGATGAGAGTTTCACTGATCTTTATATTGAGGTAAACATAGTTTAAAAGTAAATTGTATAATGAATATTTCCTTTCTTAACCTGTTAACTGTCACCCAGTATGGGAAGTTTGGCAGAATTTGATATGAATTCAACCTCTAAAAAACATAAAAAGAACACGCCGCCACATCACAAATGGCGAATCAGTTGTTTTTTTCTTTATATTTGAAACATTTTCAGACCTTTTTTTTCCTCAAACAATTTAATGGATATTATCTTAAATATGAAAACTAGAGATTGTAAGCTTTCAAATGATATATGGTTTGTCAAGAGTAGTTTAGGTTTAGTATAGGATATTACTGTTTTAAAAATGTAATGGCTGTGGGCCGGTGACACTTACTAGCTGTATCTTGCTCTTTAAAACAGATCATCAAGGCTGCAGCAGAGGGTGATCGAGAAGGAGTGCTGAAGCAATCCATAGAAATGAAGTTCTTGACTGGTTATGAGACTAAGGTGTGTAAATACCACCCTGATATTTTGTGTTTGGGGCTGCACATACGACAGTCATGTTAACACAACCTCTTCTCCTCATCCAGGCCATGGTGAACGCCCACGTGGATGCGGTGATGATCCTGGGCGAGGCTTTTGCCTCTGTGGAGCCCTTTGACTTTGGGGCGCAGAGCACCACGGAGCGCATCCACAACCTCATCCCTGTCATGCTGAAACAGCGGCTCATCCCTCCACCAGAAGAAACCTACTCCCTGCATCGCAAAATGGGCGGCTCCTTCCTCATCTGCTCCCGCCTGAATGCTAAGCTCTGCTGCAAGAACATGTTCAACAAGGCCTACAACAATTACTGGAGCAATCGGAAGAAAGGACCAAGCCAGTGACAGGGGTTTTCAAACAAAAGAAACTTGGATTAGCACAAAGTGCTCTGGCCAATCACTCGAATGTAAACGAATGGCACTTTTGTCTCGACTGACCCAACCATACCATCATACATGTTTGTTTTTGGCTTTTGGTTTTCCTTCTGAGTGTGTTAATGGGAAATAATATCCATGATTATCCATGGTCGTGTGGTGCAAAGATTGCTATTCAGACGGATGTATCTATGTGCCTACAGAAATTCCTATAACCTGGAAAGCTGGTTATTCATCAAGTATGGCGATTGGCTGTAGAACATTCATAATCATGCCAACGTTTTTTTCCAGGTTGCTGGACTATGTTTGTGAGGACCGTCTCCCTAAATCAGTATATTAACTCTGATGCATATATTGTTTGAGAAAGCATTACAGTGTTTATTTTTCTTTTTTCGGTTTGTGATTTGTCGATGCGCACAATATAGGCCAAAGTATGATAAAGAGAAGTTCCTAAAGGGGAAGATCAGAAATCAGCGCAGGTTTTGGTGCACCTGCTACAGTCACATACGTGTTATCTATGTAGGTTGGCTACAAGCTTGCTTGTTTTAGCCTGTAAAAACACGCAACTTCTCAATGTATTTTTAAAAAGCCAGGATATTAATCATGATGGCATGAGGTATCACTTCTCTGATGTGTGAGATGTACATGAATTTAAATGTGCCTACAGGGAGGTAAGAACTAGAAGAAAGCATTATGTAATGATAGAGCATTGGTGGGAAAAGGCTTTTTTCTAATCTTCCTGCTGTTGGCGTTCTTACTAAAAATTGTGATGAAATTGTCTGAATATATTAAATTTTTGGAATCAACAATCCAGTCCTAAATGTTTATTAGCAGGCTTGTTGTTTTTGTCCATTCATATGACCATATAACAGACATGCATTGAATCATAATTTTTAATGATCGCCAGGTAAAGCGTTTCGAGGCGTGACCGTTTACATGTACCGGTATAAGACAGACTGAAGTTTGTCAATTGCATGTTCATTTGCTGCACACCTCAGAAGACCATGTTGGGAGTCATGGAAGAGCACGTTAACATGTTCCACAATGTTCACTTGAGAAGATGATATATTACAGCTGGGACACGCATAGTTAGGGTTGAAGGTATGGTGCATCATCACCAGGACTGATGGTTTATCAGCTGTGAAGATAAAATGAGAATGATGTAACATTAGAATTTTGATTTAAATTGAGCAAGATGGTACAAGAAGACTTTGTAAAACAGTTCCCTAACCATTGATTAAATCACAGTGCTTTCAAGGTAAACTGTATTGTACATTATGCATGTTGCTGGATATATTGACATTAACCTTGTCATAAATTGGCTACATTCCTCTCAAATAAAATAAAAGCTTATTTCTGCCACAGAATAACCCCCCGCCACACACGCACACATTTGGATTTTCCTTTTCTTGCAATTCGGAGACAAAAAGTAGTATTTTTATTTTATTTTCTATTCCATTGCAATTATGAATTCATAACTTGCAAGTGTGAGATATCACAATTGTGGAGAAAAAAAAAGTCAGAATCGCGACAAGTTGCAATTACCTTTTTTTTTCTTTTAAATTCTGTGGCGGAAACAAGATTCCATACAAATATGACGTGAAAACTAGTTAAACGCTGTAATGAATAATTACCTGAAATTTTCCTCAGAGCGTCTTCAGTGTCAGTTCCAGATCGTGAAACTATGGGACAGAAGATCAGTATCAATTGACAGTCCCACAGTTCACTTTCTGTAACTCCCTTGAGCCGTGCAAGAATTTGCTTGTCAACTCCCAAGGTTCGGCCACAGATAAATGGATGCACTCTGACTGAAGGATTGCAAAAGAGAAAGAAATATTAGGAGGGTGGTATGAAAAGTGGTGTTATTTTTTTATTTTTATTTTTTATTAATGTAAAATTAGCAAGTATGATGTAAATTGAAAGTGCAGAATCTTAAGTTTTTCAATTAATATTTCAGTGTCGATAGAAAATTTGTCTTTTGTACAGATGGTCAGATGTTCTTGCTTCTATTGTAGCTCAAAATGCTCTTTGGATCATTTTCAGATCATGCTGGTTTTATACAAACTCGTGGAGTCCCTTAAATTCAACAATTCTTGTTTATGTAATATTGCAGTATTTTTTATAAACTATTCATGCACATCATTATTTTTTTCTAAATTCACATGCCTTTGTAATCTTTAAAAAAAAAAGTAACTTCTCCCTCTTGCAACAACATCTATTCTCTTCTCTGATGACGTGTTTACTGGTGCGAGGGCGGCACAATCTGTCACTCACATGAGATCGACCAATAGCAAACCACAACAATCCAATCAATTCCTGATGGACAAAATCAAGTCCCGCCCTACATTTTTTCTTGTACGAGAAGCTGTTTCACTTGGATATACGTCAAGATAAGGAAGAAAAGACTATCGCAAATTCTGTTTCATGCCGACTTTAAATTATTAATTAGACTTTTCACTCAAATAAGTTGTTATGCTGATCATTTTTTCAATTTTCACCAGTGCTCTCAGATTTCGGGACCCCACTGTATTTTTTAATAAGGAAAAATAAATATTTTTAAACCTTTACTGTAATTTACCTTCTTACAAAGTTAAATAATGTGGTTTGAGCACTTGAATGAAAAGGCATATACTCACAAGAGACTGAATTTTTACTGTTACTCACCAAAAGGAGTCATTATGGTTGGAGATTTCAAATCTGTTTGTGATGAACTTGGAAATCTTCTCCTGCTTGAAGTTTCTTCTGTATCCCAGTGCTCTTTTCTAGCTGATGCCTCAGTGAGACTGTTCAAGACCTCAATGTATGGTTTCAAAGATGCTTGTGCTGCTTTGAGCTGCTCCTCCATTTCTCTAAAAGCTCGAAGAGACTCCTTCAAAACATCCTGAACAGCAGCATCATCTGGGACAAAATTGTAAGACTGCTAAGAAACGTCTCTTTTACAAACCCGATTCCAAAAAAGTTGGGACACTGTACAAATTGTGAATAAAAACAATGCAATGATGTGGAAGTTTCAAAGTCTGGGGACTGAGGAGACAAGTTGCTCAAGTTTAGGAATAGGAATGTTGTCCCATTCTTGTCTAATACAGGCTTCTAGTTGCTCAACTGTCTTAGGTCTTCTTTGTCGCATCTTCCTCTTTATGATGCGCCAAATGTTTTCTATGGGTGAAAGATCTGGACTGCAGGCTGGCCATTTCAGTACCCGGATGTTGTAATTGATGCAGTATGTGGTCTGGCATTGTCATGTTGGAAAATGCAAGGTCTTCCCTGAAAGAGACGACGTCTGGATGGGAGCATATGTTGTTCTAGAACTTGGATATACCTTTCAGCATTGATGGTGCCTTTCCAGATGTGTAAGCTGCCCATGCCACACGCACTCATGCAACCCCATACCATCAGAGATGCAGGCTTCTGAACTGAGCGCTGATAACAACTTGGGTTGTCCTTGTCCTCTTTAGTCCGGATGACATGGCGTCCCAGTTTTCCAAAAAGAACTTCAAATTTTGATTTGTCTGACCACAGAACAGTTTTCCACTTTGCCACAGTCCATTTTAAATGAGCCTTGGCCCAGAGAAAACGCCTGCGCTTCTGGATCATGTTTAGATATGGCTTCTTTTTTGACCTATAGAGTTTTAGCCGGCAACGGCGAATGGCACGGTGGATTGTGTTCACCGACAATGTTTTCTGGAAGTATTCCTGAGCCCATGTTGTGATTTCCATTACAGTAGCATTCCTGTATGTGATGCAGTGCCGTCTAAGGGCCCGAAGATCACGGGCATCCAGTATGGTTTTCCGGCCTTGACCCTTACGCACAGAGATTGTTCCAGATTCTCTGAATCTTTGGATGATATTATGCACTGTAGATGGTGATAACTTCAAACTCTTTGCAATTTTTCTCTGAGAAACTCCTTTCTGATATTGCTCCACTATTTTTCGCCGCAGCATTGGGGGAATTGGTGATCCTCTGCCCATCTTGACTTCTGAGAGACACTGCCACTCTGAGAGGCTCTTTTTATACCCAATCATGTTGCCAATTGACCTAATAAGTTGCAAATTGGTCCTCCAGCTGTTCCTTATATGTACATTTAACTTTTCCGGCCTCTTATTGCTACCTGTCCCAACTTTTTTGGAATGTGTAGCTCTCATGAAATCCAAAATGAGCCGATATTTGGCATGACATTTCAAAATGTCTCACTTTCAACATTTGATATGTTATCTATATTCTATTGTGAATAAAATATAAGTTTATGAGATTTGTAAATTATTGCATTCCTTTTTTATTCACAATTTGTACAGTGTCCCAACTTTTTTGGAATCGGGTTTGTACAAAGAAAAGTCCCTTGCTTCTCTGTTACAACTTAAAAAATTGTGGGGGTTATAAGTTACTCACTGCTGTTTTTCTTCATTAAATGCTTCAGTGCTCCGGAAAATGTGTCTGGGCCAGATCGAAGTGAATCCTTTTAGGAATCAAAAAATCAGTAATCACAGATGAATACTATTATATGAACAAATACTTGCTAGTAACCAGACAGTTGATGGTAGCCACTGACTTCCATAGAAGGAAAAAAAATACCATGGAAGCAGGAGCGATTCTAGGATTTCAATATTAGGAGGGCTCAGCCCCCAATGAGGGTATGATTTAAAAAAAAAAAATAATAATAATAATAATAATATTTGTTGTATACTATGATAGGCATGAACAATACAGTAGGTTCCACGCTACCTATGAAGTCAATCCCTGAATATTAAATTTATTTTTTAATCATTTTAAATAACCGCCTAATATATTACTGTAATTCTCTAGATTGGCAATATGTGGGTGAAATTTTTTTTAAATATTTTTTCAACACATGTAATGTTTAAATTATTTTCTAACTACATTTTTGCAGTAATATTAACTTTGAAGAAGATCTACATTTCTCATTTTAATTCATGGAGATAAAATGGAAAATGTGTCATGCTTTAGTGGAGGATTTTAATAGTGGAACACTTTTAACATGAAAATGACATGAAATTACCTCTATAACCAGTAGATGGCAGCATATGAGCACTAATTTTATTGCACTGAAGTATTAAATATAGCAAGAGTAGGGAAAGTCACAAAGTCTCATGCCATATAGATAAAAGGAATTTAATTAAATAAATAAGGCCAGATTTTACAGTGAATGGGAAACCGTTTTGTATTGCTCCCACATCATATGTAAACTGCATTTATAACAAAGAACTACACAGATGCAGATATCATATTCTATCAATAAATGCACACACGTCCTCTGCTTTTGACGAACACGCTAAATAAAGCAGACTAAAATACTGGGATGAGCTGAAACCTGCCGCCGGTTTCATATGAGTTTTAAAGGGGACTGAGGCAATCACCAATTAGTGTACATATTACGGAGTTAATTCCAAATGTTTAGGGGGGCTAAAGCCCTCCTAAAATGGACCTAGTGAGTGACGCCCCTGCATGGAAGTCAATGGCTACCGTCAACTGTCTGGTTACCAACGTTCTTCAAAATATATTTTTTTGTGTTCAGTAGAAGAAAGAAACTCATACAGGTTTGGAACAACATGAGGGTGAGTAAATGTAAATGACGACAGAATGTTCATTTTTTTGGTTAACTATCCCTTTAAGTATATTAATTTTGACGCCTTCTGGTTGTCAAACATTGGTGGAACATGTTCCAATTTAATGTAATGAACTGCAACTTAGGTTACTCTGCAAAGACACCTATGTGAACTTCAGTTTATAGCAAGTGGCCTCAAACATCCATCCAAAATAGACTTTGTTACTGGTTGGTTAAAAGTTATTGTGAAAAAGCTTGAGCATCATTTGTTTGCCACTAATAAAATTCCTACACTTTTAGGAGTGTGTGAATATTTTGGGGGCCACTGAAGTTCAATTCCACCAGCTTCTTGACCGAAGACATTACCTTCACTGTGTCTGTGATAAGTGACATTATCGTCCTTCGGAGCTGAAAGTTCCTGATACCTGGATAAAGCTCATTCAGATCCTCTCTTGTCAAAGTAAGGATTTGAGCATCATCAATGCCTGCATCTGTAAACAGGTGGAAATAATATAGCATGTCACACAGCAGGAACTTCAGTTTAATACATTTATTTTTACATTTGTCATGGGGGTGTGATAAAATAAATGTCATTAGAAAAATTATCATCAGGTGAGGTGACACACATACCATCTAGGGCAGAAGACCCTGATATTGCATTGATTTGTTCTCGGAGAGCTCTGCCCTTCTTAAACATATGGAAATAAAGATTATAGATACATATTAACTCTGACACAAGCACCCTTTTATATACACTTCCTTGCTAGCACCATTGGAGCAGCAATAGCGAATTTTGGATTATTAATATTAGTTAGTACAAAAGACTTTGAATGTTGTACCTTTTCTTTGGTGAACCCCCATGTGTTCGGATTAATCCACGTTAATCCAAATCCAGTGGGAATCCAAGAAGACCCTGCGCTGTTCATTTCTCCTGTATTGAAACTGAAAGTTGATGTTGATAAAACTAAATTGCATAAATTCAGTATACAGACTGACTCCGATTCAGTCAAGGCGTGTCAACCGCTGCAAAGCGTAACAACACAGGCGTGTCAAAATCTGATCTGGAGCCTGTAGTCTCTAGCGATAGGTTGTTTTGACGTGAGACCCGCCCCTTTTAGTATGTGTGTGTGTGTGTGTGTGTGTGTGTGTGTGTGTGTGTGTGTGTGGGAAGGGCGCGTTCTCATTGGCTGGTGAGAAAAGGAGGCGTGTCGTGCATGAACTGATCTCGCCGAGAGGACGGTAATGCTATAGCTATTTGTTTTGTCAACATTGAGTGTAGGATATGTCCTTTTAAATGTAAAGTTTATTATATGTCGATGTCATATGAATTGTTTGACGGTCGGATGCATCTATGGAGGGTTTATTTGACGTAGTGCCGTCATGTGTCCTTTTTTGGCTGGAAATATTGGTGGGCAGTGAATGTGATGGTGGCAGTACGGTCTTGAAGACTACAGTTGTGCTCTGCAGTAAAGGTGCATGCAGCTTCTGTGTGCAAATGCAGGGTTAGTTCATGCATGCAAATATTTTTCAGATACTCAGTACAACCAGTATCTGCTTGCCATTAATCCATTAATTGGATTAATAAAATAATGAAATTCCACACATGACCTTACTTATATGTGACTGTTACTTATTTGATTTTGATAATGACAAGATAATAACGTAATACAGAGACTAGTAGATCCCTATCCATGCCTCTCTGTATCTGTCACTGATTTGTGTGTAATAGGATGGATCAGACCCTGGGTAACATGTCTGCCATATGTGTACCCAACAAGAGGAAAATGCCAAGACCAAAACTAAACCCCCAAACACCAGGTAATTCTTCATTAGTCTTAGATTTATTAAATACTAAACTTTGTAAAATTTATATGGCTTATTCTGAAGTGATTACATTCCCAGATCATAATTATGTGATTGTGAAGTCTGTTCTGATTAGATAAATGTACATATAGTCATTTGGCAGACACTTTTATCCAAAGTGACTTACATTGCATTCAAAGTATACAATTTAATCAGTTCTTTCCCTGGGAATAGAACCCGTGACCTTGTCGTTGCTAGCAGCACCACCATGCTCTGCGGTTTGACCTACAGGAACTAAATAAATTTACATTATAGGGCTGGTGATATATTAGTTTTTGAGATGTAAGACAATCAATTACAGTTACATTATTTAGAAAGTTTATTTGGTTTAAATCTATTATAAATTGATACAGTGTTGTTTGTGATTCATTACCAAGTAATTTTTAATTACTGTAAGTTTCCCTTGAAAAAGTCAAGTAAAGGATTACTCTTAATTTTTCTGTAATTTAATTACAGTTACTTCTGATGTAATTGCATTAAATACTATATAGACTATAGAACAATTATATATCAAACAATAGTGGATTTAACATCAAACATCACGTCTAATGATAAAATGTATGTTTTTACTGTAACCTTCTCTCTTTAAATACTTTGGTCAGTTCAAGAATAATTTATGCAATTTTATATTATTTATTTGAAAGTATTAAAAGAGCCGTTTCATGTCTATCCAACTGGTCAAGGTTGAAATGGGGTTTAGAAATTAATTAGTAATAAGCAATGCAATACTTTTTAGAGAGAGTAAATAGTACAGTAATCTAATAACACTGTTGAAGATGTAATTAGTAGCTAGTAATTAATTACTTTTTTAGAGTAACTTACCCGACACTGAATCGATTCAATACAGTTGGTTGTGCCTTCAACAGATGTCACAAAGGATTTGGGAAAAGAGGCTGAAGGTAGTGGAATGAAACCATCCAAAGTAAGACCAAGCATCCTCACCTTGAGTTATGCATCAATATGCCAGTGTATATATAGTATATATTTAGTGTTATGACCACTAGGTTACCCTATTGGAATGGCTCTGTTTATTATTGTGTTTGTGGTTCTGGTTGTTTTTTCTCTTTTTGTAGGTTTGATTGGGGCAATAAACTACATTTTCTGATGAAATAAATTCATTTTTTAACTTATTCAGCTGTGTCGTCTCCCCATAATGTCGCATCTTTGAGCCAGGTGTGATGGCAATGAAACATGAGCCCAACAGAACTAATTTTATTATTGCATTTGTGTTAATGCATTTCAGAATGAGGGGACAAGCTCTCAGAAAATAAAGAGAACTTACTCCAGAAAAAAGTGAGTTTTCATGCATGGAAGTTAGTAAATGTACTGCATTGCAGTAGTAAATTTCATGCATAATCCACATAATGGATTAATAATGGTGTCAAAACTTTATGTCCTAAGGTATCATGATCTCCAGCCTGTGATTATGAGACCTACAGAAGATTCAGACCATGGGTCATCTTGCAGTTCAGTTATCACATCCAGTCTGATCAATGGTTTGGAAAGCCAACATATGCACGCTGACCACACCAGCAGAATGATGGGGGAAATTGATGGATCCAGTTCAGATACTTTAATAGAAACAGGTTGGTACAGACTTCCAGATATTTAAAGGGATAGTTCACCCAAAAATGAACATTCTGTCATCATTTACTCACCCTCATGTTGTTTCAAACCCGTAAGACTTTCCTTCATCTTCGGAACACAAATGAATATTTTTAATGAAATCTGAGCCAGTTCGGTACTCTCCATTGACAGTCTATGTAACTACCACTTTGACGCTTCAAAAAGTTCATAAAGAGATCGTAAAACTAATCCATATGAGTTGAGTGGTTTAGTCCAAATTTTCTGAAGAGACACGATCGCTTTATATGATGAACAGATTTAATTTAGGCCTTTATTCACATTTAAACATTTGTCAGCAAACATAAACAGAAGCTCAACCTAACCTGCTTGCTGCGCAAGAACAAACCTCATTGGTTCTTGCGGAAGCTCAAACGTGCTGTGTGACACACAAGAATGAACCTCATTGGTTCTTGCGGAAGCTCAAACGTGCTGCGTTAAAACGAGAATGAACCTCATTGGTTCTTGCGGAAGCTCAAACGTGCTGCGTAACACGAGAATGAACCTCATTGGTTCTTGCGGAAGCTTAAACGTGCTGCATAACACACGAGAATGAACCTCATTGGTTCTTGCGGAAGCTCAAACGTGCTGCGTAACAGGAGAATGAACCTCATTGGTTCTTGCGGAAGCTCAAACGTGCTGCATAACACACAACATACTTGAGCTTCTGTTTACCACAACTGATGTGAGTTGATGAATGTTTATATGAGAATAAAAGCCTAAATTCAATCTGTTCAGCGTATAAAGCGATCATGACTCTTCAGAAAATTTGGACTGTTGGAAACTTTTTTCCTTGTCGAAGCAGAGACCAGGAGACGTTGAGATATCTTTCAAGCAGACGTTACTCTTTATTGAGAACACGTGCTGTTCGGTCGCTGTAGTCATTAAGTCTGACTCAAACAGTATAAACACTGTAATTTATCCACATTTCAGGGGGAGGGATTACACAGCAAATGGGTGACGACCTTAAACAAAGCATGCAAATGAATTATCCAGGTAAAGAGACCTGCCCCAGACTCCAATCCTAATCCAATCAGCATAACGATTCAAAAATGGGACAGGGGCTCCAAGAGCCATTAAAGACAAAAGGTGAGAATCTCAGTAATCTGGCTCATTTGACTTACAATAAAGAGAACAGGAACTGGCAGAAATATCTTGCTGGAAACTTTGCATAACAGAATAATTCATCTGATGTCATCATCTTTACCTTAAATGCTAAATACAATGTACTTCCTTTAGTTTTAAACAGTTTCTTAAATTTGTAATCCCACAGGACTAAACCTCTCAACTCATATGGATTAGTTTTACGATCTCTTTATGAACTTTTTGAAGCGTCAAAGTGGGAATTGCGTAGCTGTCAATGGAGGGACAGAAATCGCTCAGATTTTAGTAAAAGTTTCTTCATTTGTGTTCCGAAGATGAATGAAGGTCTTACGGGTTTGGAACGACATGAGGGTGAGTAAATGATGACTGAATTTTCCTTTTTGGGTGAACTAACCCTTTGAGTAGATTAAATGGATATATGATGGTCTAGATAATGTCCAAAAGTTGTACAAATAGTATTTATACCACAGATTTTAAATCGAAGAAGCAGAAGATGGAAGAAGCTCACCAGCCCTCCTTAAAAAAGTACATTGAGGAAGTAAAGAAAACAGGTATGAAATTCTTCTGTTTTTCCTCAATAATTCATATGATAAAATGTGAAAAGTGCAGACTGTATCTTTTTTCTTTAACAGTACCTGTTATAGTTCCTGTTGCTCATTTCACTCACAAGAATCAGATAACTGATATCACGCAGGAGCAGAAATCAACTCAGTACACCAAGAAAGAGTCACCTGTTTATCCGCCAGGTAAAAGAGGCAGCTGTTTAGTCTAAATGAAAATGACACAAACCCTTTTTTTGAATATTCATAATATATTTTTTGTGGCGCCTTTCTTCACAGGAAGTCAGGAGGAGAAATGGCAGCTACAGATTTTGGCAAAGGGTAGAGTAACCTGCCCAAAATGCAAAAGTGTTGGAAGAAAGACAGTGGATGGGTTAAAGAAGCACCTGGAAACCTGCAAACTGGTACGTGCATATGTTGTAACAATGTTTATAAAAATATCATTGAAATAATTTTTTAACAATTGTTTGAGCTCTGAACCTGATTTTGTAGAATCCTTTTACATGTCCACACTGTGAGAAACAACTGAAAACTTCAACTGGAATGAAGTACCACCTCATGGCTGACCACAACAACTTGGTTAGTTTTTTTTTGTAATATATAGCAACACTGACAATTAAAAGGGTGATAGTGTTGATTCAAAACTAATTTTCTTGTTGGTTTTTCAGCCCATTCCAGATACTGGGAATGACCTAGTTGACCAAGCAGTGAAGGAGAAACTACGGAAAGTACTAAAGAGGATGGGCAAATTAAAATGTTCAAAAGAGGTGTGGTCATATTTTACAATTAAAATTACTTTACAAAAAATAATTAATTATTTATTTCCAGTTATAAAATAATTTGATAGTGATACAGTGCTGCATAAAACTTTTTGAGATTTAATTATGTGAATATGGAGTATTATAGCATTAGTAAAATAATTTTGTATAGTATTTAAATAGTATATAAACAGCGTAAAATACTATACCTGTACAGCGACCATGAGCTTGGGAAAGGCACTTTATAAATAAAAATTATTATTTCCATTTAAAGTACGTCACAGGTCGGCATATAAAAAATGGAAATTTGTTAGTAATAAACAAGAAAGTGAAAATAAAGTACATTACCATTCAAAAGTGGAGTCAGATTAATACTTTTATTCAACAAGATACATTAAATTAATCAAAAGTAAAAAGTAAAGACATTTATAATGTTACAAAAGATTTCTTTTTCAAATAAATGCTGTTCTTTTGAACTTTCTATTCATCAAATAATCCTGGACAAAAAAATGAATCATGGTTTCCACAAAAATATTAAGCAGCAAAACTGTTTTCAACATTGATAATAAGAAGTGTATCTTGAGCACCAAATCAGCATATTGGAATGATTTCTGAAGGATCATGTGACACTGAAGACTGGAGTAATGCTGAAAAATCAGCTTTGCCTTCATAGGAATAAATTACATTTTAAAATATATTAAAATAGAAAAGAGTTTAAATATTAATTTTAATTTGTAATCATTTTCACAAAATTACTATTTTTACTGTATTTTTTTATGCCATGCTAAGCACAAGCGAATTCTTACAAAAATATAAAACATCTTAAAACTTTTGAACAGTAGAGTAAAAGTGAAAAATATAAAAAGGAAGATAATATGAGAAATAAATAATAATAATAATACAATTTTAAATAATGACTATATTCCATTGTGGATGTTTAGAATTACTGCTGTTGTATTGATCCTAACTGAATGTTTTTTTAGGGTTGCACAGGAAGTTTTACTAGTATAATGGGTTACGTGTACCATATGAAGAAATGTGGCAAAGAGGCGTCAGAACTGGAGAAACTCTTAATGAACTGTAAACACTGTGGAAAAGCGTATCGTTCTAGAGCGGGTCTGGAGTACCACCTCAAGAACGAACACAGTCCGGTGAGTCCTCCTAGTTCCAACTTCCATGTATAAATAAACATTAATCTGTTCTGACATGATTGATTCTCATTCAGGCTGTTGAAGTTTCTGCAAATAAACGGACACAATTATCTGTTATCAGACAGTCCAAGAAATTGAAGTAGAGGAGGTAAAGACACAGATAGAGCCCATCCCAGAGCGTACACCAAGCGGACGGGCCAAACGCTTGTCGGCGCAGGTGGCCGTGTTCCACCTGAGGGAGATCGCCAGTGAGGAGCTGCTGAAGGAATGGCCCAAAAGGAAAGTCCAGCGTGACCTGGTACCAGACGACAGGAAGGTGCTGTTAAACATATATATATATATGTCAAACATGTTGTAATTGCAGGGCGGTGAAGAAGACATAGCCTGTGTGAAGCTCTTTTTTGGTCAGGCTACATCCCCTTTCGCATACTAAAAGGGTTTAGTTTCTCTGTCACAGAATGAATGAGGACTGCGAATGAAGAATTGACATTTCATTAATTTTTATAGGCATTTATGGTATTTTTGTGTTCATGTAGCTGAAGTATTCTCGTCCAGGGTTGCCTGCCTTCAGCCAAGAGACTCTTCGGAAGTGGAAGAATGAAGTTAAACTGCATAAAAAAGTGCAGTGTCCCAACAAGGTGTGAACATCATGCATAAACTGTTATTGTTCCATTAGTTTTCACCATTATGTTTGAACTTAAACGTGCATTCTTTAAAGTTTTGCATATGTTTTGCATTGGCGGCAGAGGTGGACAAAGTACACAACTATTACTTGAGTAAAAGTACTACTGGTCAAATATTACTCCGTTACAAGTGAAAGTTCTAAAAACAGATTTTTACTTCAGTAAAAGTATAGAAGTATTTGTTTTTAAAAGTACTTAAGTATCAAAAGTAAATTTCCTTTTTTATGTCAATGCATTATTTTATTATTGTTGTATAAATGCACACTATGCCATCATGGTGGTTTAAGCCAGTCAGTGATGCTCCATCCAACATGCTAGCATACGACTACCTTAAACTAATTTAAATACTTGTTTAAAAGTTACAAAGCTGCTGTCACTTCAAGGCTGAATGCAAGGATCCTATACGCTGATACACATCTGATATTCTCCCAACTGTTTACGTTCACTTAAGACATAATCAACTTTGTTTACGTGAATACTCGCCAAAACGGACATTTTGACATAATTTTGTGTGTATTGGTCTGTTCAAGTGCGAAAAGACATGAAAGAGAGCTCTATTCAGTACTCATACTCTGGCATCTGAGAGGCGGCTTTCTGTGTGCGCACAGAAAACTAGACTGAACTGAGCTCTTCTTCATGTCATGATGCTTTTTCAGATTCATCCATATGTCTGCTCTTCTCTTTCTCCCAGACATTTACATTTTTTAACATTTTATGAGACATGCATCAAGTGTATGCCAACTAAACTAATCTCTAATCTTTTCAGAAAACTGAAACACACTTTCTAAGTATGACCATGGGTGCACACACTGCGCAGAGGAACCGTCTTCTTCCATTTTGCTATGAACTGATCAGTGTTCAAAAAATGTTGGGAAACTGCACATGACCCTACAAGAGTGATTACTGATGATAGGCTGTCTGCAAAAAAAAACGACTTTCGACTTTGAAGACATTGATAGAAATGTAGTGGAGTAAAAAGTACGATATTTGTCTTTCAAATGTAGTGAAGTTAAAGTCATCAGTTTCCTGAAAAAAATAATACTCAAGTAAAGTACAGATACTCAAAAAGTGTACTTAAGTACAGTACTCAAGTAAATTTACTTAGTTACTGTCCACCTCTGATTGGCGGCATGAATTTTGCATTATGCAAAAGGAAAGATTATCAGTAAATTACTGGTTTGCTGAACCAAATATAAAATGATCATCTGTGTTGTCATCATATTAGGGATGTGACTGCTTCTATACCAGCGTGTCTGGTCTAAAGGCTCATCTTGGGTTATGTACCTTGGTAAGGAATGACTTGCCTTTCTTACATAATGCTTACATTACAGGATATTTGATATTTTAGATGGAATAAATTCTTATATACTGCCGCAATACTATACACTGCTGTTTAAAAGTTTGGTGTCGGTAAGTGTTTTTTAAGGCTCACCAAGCCTGTATTTATTTGATTAAAAATACAGTAAAAAATTATATTGTGAAATATTATTACAACTTAAAATAACACTTTTTTTATTATTTGAATATATTTTAAAATGCAATTTTTCCTGTGATGTCAAAGCTGAATTTTCAACAGTCTTCAGTGTCTCATGATCCTATAGAAATCATTCTAATATGCTAATAAACATTTCTTATTATCAAAGTGTCAAACAAGAACAAATAATTATTAGTATAATATATAATTATCATTAAATAGATACTTATATAATTATAAGTATCCATGTTTTGTTTTTTTTCTGGAATCTTTGATGAATATAAATTTCAAAAGAACCGTATTTATTTGAAACAGAAATCTTTCATAACATTATTAATGTATTTACTGTCAATTTTGACCAATTTAATGAATCCCTGCTGAATGAAAGTATTAATTTCTTTTTAAAAAATCTAACCCCAAACGTTTGAATGTATTTTTTAAAAAAGAAAAGAAATCCATCTGCACAGTTTAACTGAAATTAAATATTGCCTTTTTATTTATTACTTGAATCAATAAGTTTCTATGGTTTTCTTATAATTACTTTTCTTGTTTGATTATTTTTCTTGTTCATAATTGGATTGGAACAGGATTCATTTATTAAGAGATGGTGAAGTTTTTTTTTCTCTCTGCAGGGTGAATTTGAGACTGGGAAGTATAAATGCTTGATATGTAAGAAAGAATTCAACTCTGAAAGCGGAGTCAAGTACCACATCAATTCCATTCATTCTCAGGTAACAAAACTGCCAAAAATTAAACATAAAACTGAAAGTAAAAAAATAAAAGCCAATTCAAAATATTAATAAAAACTGTAATAGTATATAAAAAATACTAAAATAACACTGGGTAACACAATATCTTTTATTTTATGCTCCTTTATATCATAAAAATAAAATTTTTTATAACAAATATTTTCACTGTTATTATTTTACACAGGACTGGTTTGTTGTTCGGTCTAAGTCAAAGAGTTCAAAGTTAGATAAACTGCATAAGACTCAGCCGAAGGAAGATTCCGTGAAGCCTCCAGACCTTCCCTCACCAAATCCAGCCCTCAGTTTTCCCCAGGTATCCAGCACCTGGCAGGATAGACAGTCGACAGCGATGCCCATGTCAAGTGGAACAGCAACCCCTGGAAGGGTGGAAATTAAGAGGAAGGAGGGGCGAAACAGACGCAAAGAGAAAGATGGCCGACAGAAGAAAGACTGCTATGAGTTCAGTGGCAGTGACAGTCCGAGCAGTAGCAGCAGTAGCGAGGGCTCCAGCAGCGAGTCGGAGGCAGACGACGAATGGGCCCTCAGCACCCCCCTCACAAAGCCTGTGTCCAGCCAGCGACCTGGAAGTCATTCATAAATCATTCCTGCTCCTTTTCCAAAATGGAATTTTTCCTGTTTACCTCCAAAGAATAACGAGATACACTACCGTTCAAAAGTTTGGGGTCAGTACAATTTTTTTTATGTTTTTGAAATGAATTGCTCTTATGCTCACTAATCCTGTATTTATTTGATCAAAAATACAGTAAAAAAAAAATAATAATATTGTGAAATATTATTATAATTTAAAATAACTGTTTTCTATTAGGGCTGTCGCGGTGACGGAATTTCCCTTGCGGTAATTTTGAGTGGCTCAATAGCGCGATATGCGGTATTATCACCATATATATATATATATATATATATATATATATATATATATATATATATATATATATATATATATATATATATATATATATATATATATATATATATATAATCTGTGTGTGTTACGATGTAACGAGGTCATATTCAGAAACCGAAAATAAAGCATTGAAACAGGAAGTGAAGTAAACCAAAGAGAATGTCAAATTAAGGTCCACATAACAGAACATAAACCTGACAATAAAATTGTAGGGCTATTGTTATATGTATAACAGTTAGTTCTGATAATCGAATCGAGACTTTCTGCTAATATTTCACCAGTAAAAGCAGAACTACTCATCTCTGCGCGTTCTAGACGGGATGTCAGTCAGTGCCGTTATGTTGTTACGCCACAAGGTGGCGGCAAGAGACTGTCTTTGAGTGAGTCTTTAAGCCGTTCATTCAACTACACGTTCAAAAAACGCTGATTCTTTCAAAGAGAGACGTAATGAAACGGCTGTTGAAATCATTTTAACTTTGAGCGCAATGCGTCGATGCTAAGACAGAGATTTCGCATGCCTTGGACATGGCAACCTTTTTTCACAAATGTGTCTCGGCCTGAAGGACAGACGCAGGTAATCGCACGCGCTCCGTCGATCTCTCTCACATTCACTGTCTACGGAGCCTCTGTACAAATCACCATTGTACACATTATGTTATCATTACTAACTTATTTAATATTCAGTACACATGCACGAAGTGTAAAACGAGAAGGGCATAGTTTAACAAAAAAAGAAAACACATCGCGGTTCTTGCGTTGCTCTGCGGTTGGCTCCTCAATAGCGCGGTATTGCGATATTGCGGTTATCGCGACAGCCCTATTTTCTATTTAATATAATTTAATTTAATTTAAAATGTAATTTATTTCAGTGATGGCAAAGTGTCACATGATCCTTCAGAAATCATTCTAATATGCTGATTTGCTGCTCAAGAAAAATGTCTTATTATCAACTTTGAAATCCGCTCAATCATTTTGTGGAAAGCATGATGCTTTTTTGAGGATTTTTTGATGAACAGAAAGTTCAGCACATTATAAATGTCTTTACTGTCACTTTTAATCATTATAATGCGTCCTTGCTGAATAAAAGTATTATTTTTATTTATTTTTTTTTTAAATTGCACTAACTCCAACAAATGCAAACGGTAGTGTTTGATGTAGAATTGTGTTTCCCTTTTTATTGACAGGAAGAGCTGCACATATTGAAAGGGCACAGCAAACATTTTAAAACTTCTCTGAAAGTAATATCACAATTTGACTTTATTATGTATTTCATTTTTGTAATAAAACATTTTATCTATGTATGTATATCTATGTATATTGAATGTAGTAGACCATTATGTTTATTTTTATGTAAGCGCCATCTCCACACCTTTAAGTTTTACAGTAGACCAGTGACCGACTTAATGAAACAGTTGCATGTTACAATGTTCATGAATGCTGCTGTTTTTTGTGATATAATTAAGTGTGATTCTGACACCAAAGACATGATACTCTGTAATAGTTGGATTTGTGATGGTGATCTATGCTGCGTTGGCCTTTTAGTATGAAGGTACATTGTGCTTTAGAAGGGTGTTTCTGGATGCCAGGGAAAACACATTTAAAAGCTGTTGTGTTGATTCAAATGACACAAAATGAGTTTGTCTACTGAGATACATCATTATTTTTCGTAAGATACAAATCTCTTTAAAGTTTTAAAAAACCACATCTGTCTTTATGAAAACAGATACTTTTAAATATACATGCACACATACAAAGTAAAAATGGCTTATAAGTGCAAAATAGGTAGGATCAATTAACAGTGTAAATGTGATTAACGTTTCACTTATCAAGTCAATAAATGTTTATATGTTAGCTTGTGACAATTTTTTTCTGTGTTCAGCAATGTCATATTAAAAGTGAATATTAAATGTACTATTAATAATATTAAATTAACAGTTTTATATACACTATATTGCCAAATATATAGAGACATCCCTCCAAATCCAATGAATTCAGGTGTTCCAATCACTTCCATGGCCACAGGTGTATAAAATCAAGCACCTAGGCATGCAGACTGCTTCTAAAAACATTTGTGAAAGAATGGGTCGCTCTCAGGAGCTCAGTGAATTCAAGCGTGGTACCGTGATAGGTTGCCACCTGTGCAATAAATCCATTTGTGACATTTCCTCACTGCTAAATATTCCACGGTCAACTGTTAGTGGTATTATAACAAAGTGGAAGCAATTGGGAACAACAGCAACTCAGCCACGAAGTAGTAGGCCACGTAAAATCACAGAGCGGGGTCAGCGCATGCTAAGGCGCACAGTGCGCAGAAGTCGCCAACTTTCTGCAGAGTCAATAGCTACAGACCTCCAAACTTCGTGTGGCCTTCAGATTAGCTGAAGAACAGTGCGTAGAGAGCTTCATGGAATGGGTTTCCATGGCCGAGCAGCTGCATCCAAGCATTACATCACCAAGTGCAATGCAAATCGTCAGATGCAGTGAAGCATGCATGTATGTGTAAAGCACGCCGCCACTGGACTCTAGAGCAGTGGAGACGTGTTCTCTGGAGTGATGAATCACGCTTCTCTGTCTGGCAATCCGATGGACGAGTCTGGGTTTGGCAGTTGCCAGGAGAATACTTGCCTGACTGTAATACCCATGATGACATAGGTATTACAATGTAAACATGGTTTAGGAGGACACAGTAAACCAAATGGCTTAAAAAAAACAGTGTTTTTTTTTTTTTTTAATTCAAAAAATGTCAACGGTTTTCTGTGATGGATATTTTAGAGTTAGGAAGGGTTAGAGTAAGGGGATAGAATATACGGTTTGTACTGTATAAAAACGATTATGACTATGGAGAGTCCCCGTAAACCACATGTTTTTGTGTGTGGTCCAGGTAAACCCTACATTACCCACAAAGATGGCAAAATCCTTGTCCTTGTGGGGACTTTTTTGGTCCCCATGAGGAAAACAGATTATAAATCATAAGTGATGTTTTTTGAAAATGTTAAAGTGCAGAAAGTTTCCTGTGATGGGTAGTTTTAGGGGTAGGGTTAGTGTAGGGGGATAGAATATACAGTTTTACGTCTATGGAATATCCCCATAAAACATGAAAACCCAACAAGTGTGCGTGTGTATACAGTAGGCAGCCTGTAAAAAGAAAAAAATAGGCTGTTGCTTGAATGAATTTCAGAATGCCTCAGTAAACAAAAAACACTTCCAACATATCCAGCAAAACCATAACTACTATAAAATGTAAAATAAATACAACTAAGAAAAACTGAGAAGATCAACAATTACTTCTGCTAATGGCAACTAGGAAGGGGTGTAGCCTATATTGTTTTTGTAAGTGTGTGCACTTGTACATATGGCAATAAAGTACTGTACTGTGCTTGACCACATTGATACCACCTCGTGGTCAGGCGGGATCACGCACATATTTAAAACCTCTCTGGTGTCAGTGTTGGATAGGGGGCGGTAATGAGCAAACGAGGTCATGGGCGACGCTTAAACATGGCGGCGACGGCAAGCTGATGTGTCAAAATGCTTTAGCCGAAGCAGTTTCATAGAAAAGCAGCATATTTCTGTACAGCACAATTGAGTACTAGTGTTTTAATTTAAATAGGGATCGGGCACATTGTACCCAGCGGGCGTCTGACGGCGGTAAGTCTTTCATTGTGTCCAGTGAGTTGGATTCGAACCCGCGCGAATCGAAGACCGTGTGGTTGAAGGAAAGAGTGGACGATCATCCTGAGCCACTGTTAAAAGTCGTCAGTGTAGAGAAAATGCCCATGTCTTTCCTGTGCTTTATAGACGCAAGTCTTTTGAGCGTTTCTTATTATAAAGTTATTTTTTAGAAGATAATGGACTTCTGAAGGAGAAGCAACATCTATCAACTCAAGGCAGTGTACTTATTTTAAAAGACGTGTTGAACTTTTTACAACGTAATGTCAAATTTATTTATTTATTGTTCTGTATGAGATTCAAATAATTGGAGTAATTATTGTTTGGCATAACTGAGTAAGCTCAATGTGGTGTAGGCAAGTCGCCTGTCATCGCGACTTTGCGCATGCGTGGATTACTACTGAACAATTTCATCACACTAAAAAAAAGTAACAGAAAAGTGTCATGACAATACCATGTTTACCATATCATGGTAATTGATGAAATGTTGCTTGAACATGCTTATATTGCCTATATCAAATAATATATATTTTTTATTTGATATTCCATTTTTGTACACATTTGATTTTAAACTATTGTATATAAAATCAACACATTTCTTTACTTCTAGACTGTGCTGGAAGCAGTTCTGTGAAAGAACAGGTATTAATGGCAGCAGCTGCCCTGAAGTTGGGCGAGCAGAAAGGCAAAAAAATGGGTTTGCCATGTGAAAAAAATACAGATAACCAACCAGGACAGATTAACCATGAGAGTAAAGGAGAGACCAAGGAGTCAGAGATGCAAATGTCTGGTAAGTGTGTTATATCAGTGTTCAATGTTTATTTTATTTCAAGTTACAATTTTTTTATATATATATATAGTTTTAGTTAACTATAAAACCCCTGCTCTTATATGACAAGTTTGTCATTAGAGAAGAGCCAAGTACTGCAAAAGGGCATGTTTTACCTTCATGATGTGATTTTAAATTGCTTTTGTTTTTTATGCCTTATAAGTGAACAAATGATGTGATGATCAGAAATGGATCTAATTCCCATGAATCTTTTATTGTGACTGTCTTTTCTAGGACTGACCTCCCAGGTTCCCCCAGGTGTGGACCAGGAAAGCCCAGTTAATGCAGAGGGAACCCGAAAGAAACAAGGTTCTAAGGCAAAGACCCCTGTCAAAAGGAGGAGAAAGGAGATCATTCCACAGACTCCACCACAACATGACAATTCAGCAATCTCTGATACTTCTGAACTCACTTCTAGTGGTCGGCCCAAGAGGAGAGCTGCTAAAGTGTATGTTCTCCAGTTTTATGCAGCTTCCCAAAAATGTGTTACAGCATGTATAGATTATATGATTGTATAGTATACTATATATTGCAGGATTAAATATATTTTGCTCTAGAAAAGTTCTGAACTCACTTCTAGTGGTCGGTCCAAGAGGAGAGCTGCTAAAGTCTATGCTCGCCAGTTTTATGCAGTTTCCCTAACATCTTGCTCTAGAAAAATCAATGGTCAGATGAAGTGTTCTGATCAGGACTTGAACTTGGTTATTCCACATTGCGTAACCGACATGCTTAGCATTGAGCTATTCACAGTGTCTTCAGTTTTGAAGTAGCAAAAACATAGATGGAAATAAATTGAAGTAAATTGGTCAAAGTACACAGAAAAACCTACTTGCTAACCATCCATAGTCCAGTTTAACCTGACACTCAGTGTGTGAAAATATTGTGCCTTGCCCTTGAGTATTTAAATTATGTTGTCATTTTCCTCCAAGGCACAAACCTTGATGAGCAGCTGCTAATTTTGTAATGACTGTCTTGTTAATTCATCTCATTTTGTTCATCTTGATTAGTGCTTTAGATTATCTTCACAACCTGGCCAAGGATCTCGGTACCCCATCAACAAAAGATAGGCCCAAATCTGGTGAAGCGGACGGCACCTCCCAGAAAAAGAACGCAGCAAGGGGAAGGGGGGCGAAAAGGAAAACTCCAGATTATGACAGCGACTTAGATGATGATGAGGATTTTTCCCCAGGAAAGGATGAAGAGGCAGAGAGTGAAGAGGAAGAAGATTCAGAGCCAGACTTCAGCTTGAACTTGGAGCGCCGCAGCAGAACACCCAGAGGAAATTATGTGAGTTTATCATCCGATACTCCTTAACCTTTTTGCACTGTGATTTACATTTGATTTCCATATTTTCCTATGTATTGTGTGGTCTAATTTTTTTAATGATGTTCTGCTCAACAGCACTGTCTGCTTCCAAACGGCTTGGCTAACAATGTCATGGAGCCTGTCTGGAACTGTTTTAGTAGGACCAAAACATTGTAAGCTATTCACTTTCTACAAGATTATGTAAGAATTACCATTTTAGCAATTCATATTATCTGTATCGCTTGTATCTTGAAATATCCTTCTTTCACTAAATGCTAGCCGGGATGAAAACTTCTCCCCCTGGGTATTTCCTGAGTGGATTCCTTCTGCCAAAGATTGGCATTTCCTGTCTAACAGGTATTATTATAGCTAAATACCACATAACATCCATGGAAACAAAGAAATTGTAATTTTAACAGGTGTTTTTTTTTATTAACAGTGAGGCTGAAAAATATTTACCCCAGGAGAAAGAATCTGCCTCTTTTACTTTTACGCGGGAAAAAATCAAGGGTCAGACCAAACTGCAAACGGTGAGAAGGTAAGATATCTTTTGTAATTTTCCACTAATTAGCTTTAGTTCTTTAAAATGGCGTTCACAGTAGCTATGTTTCTATCCACCTATTTTTATGCACATTTTGGGACATTGTATGGAAATGCCAAATGTGCATAAAAAACATATTCGCTCAATTGAGGCAGATACATTTTTTGTGCCATAAGAAGACATTTTTTTCACTGAATAAATCCCTCGATGTGAAACCAAAAACTCTTGTGACTTCACCTCAACAGAGGATGTGATTGGATAATTGGACTAAGCAGCGGACCGATTTCATTGCACAGCATCTCAAATGTTGGTTTGATTATTCTGAAATGCCTGAGCCAAACATCTGTCATCAAAATTATTTTATTTCCCAGGAAGGGCCGATTTTGTTCTCTTGGACACATAGGATGGAAACAGTGCATTATTCGCAAATGTTTATGTGCTATTCCTATTTTGCACACAAGTTAAATTGGCAACTTTGGATGGAAACATTGATTAAACAGTGATTAAATCATCCTGTCGGTTGCTAGTACGCAAATGAATGACACTGACAGTTGCTGTCATTGTCTCTTTTATATAATTTTTTTTACATGGTGTAATTGTTTCCATTATTGATATATGAGATATGTTACAAATAATTTCAGCTAGTAGTACAGGGATTCCCAAACTTTTTTCTCCGTCAATCCCCTTTGACCTAAATATTTACTTGAAATATTTACTTCTCTCCAGTGTTTGTTGATTGAATAGAAAGTTTAAAAGATCAGAAATTCTGAATAATGCAGAATAAAAGTATTAATTTCTTGTAAAAAAAAAAAAAAAAAAAATCTTACTGACTTCAGACATTTAAACAGTATTATATATCTGCTCCCATGTAAAATGTCTGCTGACCTGCAGGTTTGAATCATTGCCACATCATTCTGAGCGCTGGGACGCTCTGTTCTTTGTGGGGGGTCCTGTGCGGTCCATGGAGTGGTGCCCATGTCCTGACGGGGCAGCAAAAAGACAGTATGCTGCCATCTACTGCCACAAAGGCATGGACGACAAACACAAAATCCACAAGCTGCACTCAGGTCCTGTCTTACTGCAGCTGTGGGACATCGGAGACCTTCAGTGTAAAAGCAGGTGACCAAGATAAGATACTTATAGACTGGCTTTAAGAGGAAATATGTACCCTGTATTGGGCTTAAAAGAAAAAAGTAATTTGACAATTTTTTTTTTTTTTTTTTTCTCTTTCAATTCAGGCCCTCTACTGCTCCTCATCTAGCATACGCTCTGGCGATAGATGACGGATGCATCTGGAATATAAGGTGGTGTCCTGCAGGAGTGTGGGAGCTGCCCTCCGCCAGCAGAAAGGTAAGAAATTACATTAGACCAAAAAGTCTTAAGAAAATTTAAAGGTACAGTATGTAACTTTTTTTTTTTGTTCAAAATTCACAAAATTTAAGTCAATGCATCAATCCTTCTTCCAAAATGTCTATGGGTAAAGTCTTACCCTAATTCACTATGGTTACCCTAATTCACTATTATAAGAGTTTATATTTTAGACCTGTTGGGATGGTTTTCGCAGGAAATAGCGTATATGCGTCACTCGCCCATGTGTGTCTCGTCATATCCGTAAATAGAGAAGTTGCTCCGGCTACTTTGACACGTGTATGGTGTGGGAGTGGCATAGATTAGTTGTCGCAACGAGCAAGAAAGGTTGACATGGAGCACATGGAATCATACATTTTAAACAAACGCCAAACCGAGGAGAGTCTGCTGGCAAAAAGAGTCAACACTGGCGTGGCTTTTCAGAGATGGCAACAACTGAGGGATTTGAAATGTTGTAAAGCGATACGAAAATGCCGTTTTTATTACTCAACAGGTGTGTAAGGTATTTTATTGAACAGATAAATTGCCATATGTAGCTCTCACAGAGTTCATTGTAGTTAATTATCTGTTGTGTCATAATTATCCGCACACACACACACACACACACACAACCAAAACAATTTTCTTCCACAAAATGCATTTTTTTTTTGTTGCAGTTTTGTTTTTTAACTGCGAAAGTTACATAGTGTACCTTTTAAAAAAATAATAATTTAATTAACTGTGTTTGTAAGAACATTCTTCTTAATACTTTTTTGTGATCTTTTTTTGATTGTGATTGTAGTGTACATTGATGTAAATGTGGTTTTGTTTTTGTCAGGCTCCACAAATGCCTAGATTAGGTCTTCTAGCAGCAGCTTTCTCTGATGGAACCATTGGTGTCTACAGTCTTCCACACCCAGAAGCCCTTGCAGCACACCATCAAAGTAAAAGTGAGAGCATGGTGACGCATTCATTTGCCTGTGCTTCTTATTTCTTTAATGGGGTCATATTAGGTCCACTTAAAATACTTGTGCCAAGGACTATTTTAACACTCTCTGTGTGACACTTGTGTCCAATCCTTCTTTGGGAGGGCCAACTTCCTGCAGCGTTTAGCTCCAACACACCTGCCTGGAAGTTTCTAGTGATTCTAAAGACCTTGATTAGCTTGTAGAGATGTTTAATTCAGGTTGAGGCTAGACTCTGATGGAAGGTGGCCACTCCTGATTGGACACTCATGATTTAGAAACACCCAGTGAATTCACATGCAATGTGTTGATCCTTCCAGAAGAGGGCCGCACAAGACAGAAGAGTCCCAAGCCAAGTGCTATAATGCATTTTTCTTATTAGCACTAAACAAACACTAATCTATCTCGCATGATGTCTTTTCTTATTTTTACAAACATTGGAAAACAGTTTAAGAACAGAACAAACTGAATTCTGAAATTGTTTGGAAGATTAATTAATTAACTTATTTAATAATGATGATGATAATAATTATTAGTGTTATTTTACCCTGTAAGTCTAATTACAATTTTTTTGTATTTTACAACAGGCTATCAAACAAATATTTTATGAACCTATTCAGATCTTAAATGTGGATCAGGGGTTTTCATTTTATTTCATTGTACATCTTAAGGCCACATGCACTGATAAAATGGCCAGCGTAGGCTAATTGTCCCATGAGAGCTCATAATGCCCTCTCCTCAGGGAGTGCTGGGAACAGACTGATGACCTGCCATCCACTGCATCATTCCCTGTTTTCCTCTTTTCTTTTATTCTCTTAAACACACATTATCTGTACTGTTTGTGTGTGTTTGCAAAAGATTACCCTCCCAGGGCTTCTCATTTATCACGGTCACAGTGAGAGAGCTAGAAAAAAGGAGGGAGGGTCTAGTGCCTATATGAGTTTAACTGCCTTCAGCCGTTTGATTAGAGTCCCCCCTTTTCACAGCAGTGAAATGTCGCTTATCTACAGTTATACTGATCGCTCCTCATAGCCGAGTCTGTTTTATGAGCTGTTGACCATTCTGCAAGCAAAAACCATATTTTTCCAATGGCCATTCAAACATATCAGTCTTTCTGACTAAATGAAAATCTTTGCAAGAAACATGTATAGCAAGCATTTTATTATATTATGCTGTTTTTGATGTCACAGAATTCAGTTTGCGTACACTGAATGGGATTGCTAACGGATAGCTTTCTACCGGTATTATATATAATTATAAAGATCCTTTTGACTATCATTAGTGGTGTCAACAAATAACAAGAAACTGTGAGAGAGAGAGTGTGTGTGTGTTCAGGTATACCCTACGTTATGAGGACATTTATTTGGTCCCCATGAGGAAAACGGCTTATAAATCATACTAAGTGATGTTTTTTGAAAATGTAAAAATGCAGAAAGTTTTCTGTGAAGGTTAGGGTTAGGGGATAGAATATACAGTTTGTACAGTATAAAAATCATTACATCTATGGAATGTCCCCAAAAAAACATGGAAACCAAACATGTTTTTATTTAAATCTAGTGGTTTGCACTTGTTTCTGTTATGGGCAGGTTTAAGGATAGGGGTTGGGTAAGGGATAGAAAATATCATTAACCTGATATAAAATCATTGGAAGTCTGTGTAATGTCATCACTAATATAGTCAAACAAACATGAGTGTGACCAAATGTCCCCACAAGGATAGTAATACCAGTAATTGTTGACTTTTTTTTTTTTTTTTTAGTCCCCATGAGGAAAGCAGCTTATAAATCATACAGAATTGTTTTTTGAGAATGTGAAAATTCTGAAAGATTCCTGTGATGGGCAGATGGGGTTGGTAATAGAATAAAAATTCTATAAAAATATAAAAAGTATAAAGATCTTGTCTATAGAAAGTCTCTATAAAACATGGAAACCCAGTGTGTGCGTGTGTGAGTGTGAGTGTGAGTGAGTGTGAGTGTGAGTGAGTGTGTGTGTGAGTGTGAGTGTGTGTGTGTGAGTGTGTGTGTGAGTGTGTGTGAGTGTGTGTGTGAGTGTGTGTGTGTGAGTGTGTGTGTGTGAGTGTGTGTGTGAGTGTGTGTGTGAGTGTGTGTGTGAGTGTGAGTGTGAGTGTGTGTGAGTGTGTGTGAGTGTGTGTGAGTGTGAGTGTGTGAGTGTGTGAGTGTGTGAGTGTGTGAGTGTGTGAGTGTGTGTGAGTGTGTGTGTGTGTGTGTGTGAGTGTGTGAGTGTGTGAGTGTGTGAGTGTGTGAGTGTGTGAGTGTGTGTGTGTGTGTGTGAGAGATCTCACTCTAGTACTGATCTAATGGTACTGTGTTTACCCACTGTATCCAGATGCCAGCCATGGGTTAACATGATGAATGCATATCATATTTTAATTGATTGAGCATATAGCCAACAATCCATCATATCTCAAGAGCAGATAATATATTTATAAATTATGTAGTGTACTTGTTAAAGATCAAGGCTGCTAATTGAAAGGTTGCAGGTTTGAACCTGGTAAGAAGCAAAGCATTAACTGTTTCCATACCACTGCGATTTAAATTGTAATAATATTTCATAATACTACTGTTTTTACTGTATTTTTAATCAAATAAATGCAGCCTTGGAGGGGTAAGAGACTTTTTATTTTTTTTATTTTGAACAGTAGTGAATATAATTTTTTTTTTTTTTAAATTGAATATTTTCAGTAAAATTGAATAATAAAAATTATTATTTAATATGTTTTATCAAGAAAAACAATATTCATATAGGGTTCTCATGGCCATTGAAATCTTGGAAATATAATGGAATATTAAATTGTGTGTGTGTTTTTTTTTTTTTTTTTTCCCTCCAGGTCTGGACAATTAACACTTTTAAATACATTTTATGCACATCCTCTTTCCCATACCACAGAATGAGTAATTAACCGTCCACTTACTTTAATACACTAGTAAACGGGCAATTTCATGGCCGTCCTCACTATTCATCATTCAGACATTCAGCTTTTGTACTAGGTTTCTCTAGTTATCGAGTAGTGATATGGTCCCTCTTTCTGGTCCCTCAGGGGCCCTCGGTGTGGTAGACTCGGGCCCTGCTCCAGTAAAGATAAGAAGCCAACTGCCCACGTTCATTAATGAACCGTCTCTGTTTCTTCAGTGCTGCCAGTGTCCTATTCTCCCTGTTTGCAAGTTTCTAATTCATTGATCCTACTCTAAGCTTTAATGCTTTCTTAATTACACTTTCCTGAGGCCAGAAGAACTGTTTGGATGTAACAAATGCTTTCTTTAAAGACCTCTTTCTCTCAAAGGACTGAAGCTGTTAGTAAGCGTCAGTTGTTCCTCAAGTTGAGTCTTGAATTTAAAAAGGGAATTTCCCTCAGGGAATTAAACTTCATTACTGGACGTACAATCCTTCTGACAGACCTCAGACCTGCTCTTTGGCTTGTGTGTGTGTGTGTGTGTGTGTGTGTGTGTGTGTGTGTGTGTGTGTGTGTGTGTGTGTACAGGTTTATATTACATTATATTACAGGACTGTAAAACCTGAGATCACCTACATTGTGAGAACTAGCCAGCGGTCCCCACGAGGGGAATGGATAAATAAACATACTAAATTATGTTGTTGTTTTTTTGAAAATATAAAAATGCAGAAAATTTTCTGTGATGGGTAAGTTTAGGGGTAGGGTTAGGGGATAGAATATACAGTTTGTACAGTATAAATATCATTATGTCTATGGAAAGTCCCCACAAAGATAGCAAAACAGTGTGTGTGTGTGTGTGTGTGTGTGTGTGTGTGTGTGTGTGTGTGTGTGTGTGTGTGTGTGTTGGAGTGAGTATGTTGGGGAGACATATAATATAAATGAAAATCAAAATGTTTTTGTTTTTAATTTGTTTTTTTGTTTTTATATTTTATAGGTTTTTATTTAGTTTTTCTTCTTTGTTTTTTTTTTTGCTTCTTTTTGTTGTTTTTTTGTTTAGTTTTTGATGTCTTTTTATTTTTTAGGTAATTTATTAATATTTTGTCAATATTTATTGTGCATATAAATATTAAGCTTTTTTAAAATAAAAAAAAATAAAAAAAATAAAAATATATATATATATATATATATATATTTTTTTTTTTTTATATTGGTTTTATCTTTTTATTTATTGGTTGTTTTTTACTTTTTTATTTTGTTTTCGTTGTGTTTATTAATTTTGTTATTGTTTTATTTTCATTTTATTAATTTTTTTTTTTTTTTTAATTTGTTCGTTTTTTTTTATAGTTTTTTTTTTTTTTTTTTTTTACCAATTTTGTTTTTTTATTGCTTTTCATTGTTTTTTGTTTATTAAACATTTTGTTCTAATTTTATATTATATTAATTGTTTTTATTTTTTATTATATAGATCACATGAACATTCATTTGAACATTTTCGCACTGTAGATTGATTATTGGTTTGTCTATTGATTTGAAAAGGACTCGCAGTAGCAATTATTTGTTATAGTTTCAAAAAGCTAGTAATAAAACAGTTAACCAGATTCCCACTTTCCATTATGGTCTCGGGTTCAGAAGGTTTATGGTAGATAATTATAAATAGGTTTTCTCTGGAGTGAAAGGGTGTCCCGCAAAATGTGACGAGAGAGACGCTGACTCCTCCCTTCTCAATGGAGATAATTTACTGGCTTGTTTTCATCAGACAAGGATCTATAATTGAAATGACAAAAAAGATGTATCGCTACACAGTTGTTAGTTTTTGAGGCCATGAATTTCAGCCGAATACCTGACACCCGTTTCCTCCTGGCCTGTCAATCAAAAAGACCTTAGTTAGCCTGGAGAAAGGGCCCCTGGTCAAGGCTGTCTGCCACGCTGCCAGAATGAGTGGATCAGAGGTGCGATGCTTTATCGACCTGATCGACCCGTCACTGCCCTGTACGGCTCCGACCTAAAGCCATGCGGCAATATTTCACTTCTGCCCTCTACCCACATACACGCACTCTGTCTCCATGCACGCAATGTCTGTCCATAGACACACACAGTTTCATACATGTGACTCCATTCACCACTTCTAGCACTTCTCTTTTGTTTTATATTCTCTACTTGAATATATCAATCACTGTTTAAAGAACTTGGAAATTCTTTCCATTTTTTTTTGTTCAAGAAACACTGATTGCATAAATTTTTAGTAGATTCGTATATTTTTAGCACTGGCTAGTTTGCAGAGTAGAGATGGGTCTGTATGTATTTAATTTTTTTTTTTTTTTTTTTATTAATTTTTTATTAAGTAATATTTTTATTTATTTTTAGTGCTGTTGCTGTATGTAGCAATCAGCACTGTAAAATCCTCTCCTAAGGTTTTTTTTTTAAAATTTATGTAAATTCATCCCCTTAAAAGCATAACAGCCCATTTGATTCTAATAGTCCAAGGGAGCAAGTGGAAAATGGTGATGAAAACTAAATTATGACTGTTTTTACACAAAACAAACCCCATCAGGTATAAGTTAAAATGCACTGTATTTGACCCCTTTAAATGATGACATTAAACTGCTGCTTGTTTATACTTTACATTTATTTTAGTTAAGCACGCCATTTGATATTTGTTCCTTTGATTGTTTTTCTTGATAAATGCAGTCGTGTTGAATAGTAATGCTCCTATCTATAAATGCACAGCATTGAACACATTTATGTGTTTTCCAATAGGAGAAACCAGCCAAGCACCGCTGATATGCCGGGTAGGTCAATATCCACTTTGCCAGCATGCTTCTTATTTTCACAGATAAGACCTCAGTCTTTGTTTCATTCCACACATTAAGTGACATATTACACATTCATTGCATCAGATCTAAAGCAACTGACGTAAAGGTAGAATGGCAAGAGATCATTGGAATGTTTGCTTGAATCTGACGTGTCATTTTCACTGTAGTTCAATTTCACAGTTGAAGTGGCTTTTTACTAAAACTGTTCTGGTATGGCTCCTCTGGGCCATTTTATGGGCTGTCTAGTGTCTACGTAACATTTTCAAGCATCCAAGAGATGATCTTCTGGAAATTAGCTGTCATGGTAGAAAGACCTCCTCAAATTAAATGTTAGAGTGTAGAGTGGAGGATTAATCCAAACTTTTTTGGATAATGGCAGAAGGAAATAGCTTTATAGAATTAATGACTATTGAGCAAATTTTAAACCGTTATTTACCTTGAAATATCAGAGGAATTTCTATAGTGCATATACATGTACATACATATATTAGTGCTGTCAAATTGATTAATCGCATCCAAAATAAAAGTTTGTGTTTGTGTATAATTATGTATATATAAATACACACACATGCATGTACATATTTAAGAAAAAAATTATATATATATATATATATATATATATATATATATATACTCATGTATATATTTAATAAATATTTGGATGTATTTACTCTGTCTCTCTCTCTCTCTCTCTCTCTCTCTCTATATATATATAAACACACACACACAATATATATGTATACATGCATACATAATAATTATACACAATACACATATTATGTAAGCACAAACTTTTATTTTGGGTGCGATTTATTATTTGTGTGTGTATGTATGTGTGTATATATGTGTATATATATATATATATATATATATATATATATATATATATATATATATATATATATATATATATATATACACACATGTATGTATGTAATACCTTTTTTTATATATATACATATACACATGCATACTATGTAAAAAAAAAATATATGTATGTATGTATATTATATTCATTTACATTTAATTTTTTATTTTTACTTTATTAAAAATGTAGGAAATTCATATGTGGTAATCATGGAAAAGTCATGGACATTCATTGGTCAAAAGCTGTGGGAACCCTGAATTATGTATACCGTTGTTTTTGTAATTATTACAGATGGATGAAGTGTTCTAGATCAGTGTTATATGACCTGATTTATGGTGGTGTGTTTTTGCAGGTGAAGAAGGTTCTTTCTTTGAAGGTGGGCTCCAGCCAGGCAGATCATAAAGGTCAAAGTGGCCTGTGCTTTGCTATGGATTGGCTCCATGTCAAGCCACACAACCTCTTGGCAGCTGGCTTCTATGATGGTGATGTCATGTTTTGTCTATAGGTCTATTTTTTTTTTCTTATAAAGAGAATTGCAGAATCTAAATATCTTGCAATATTTTACGTTTGTGATGTTTCACTTCACCTTCTGTTTTCCAGGTCTGGTTGGTTTGTGGGATCTTGCTAGTAAGTCTACACTACTGAGAGTCAGGTCTCCAGATGGAGTTGTGTCTCTCTTTCCTTACCATTGTTTTCATGCCCACGACGAGAACATCCGAACCCTGAGCTGGTGCAAAGCCTCGAGGTGAGAATCATCTGTAGTGTAGTCTGAGGTTTTGGTGTGGACTTGAGGTTGGCTTTATTTGATTGGTAAAGATTTCTTCTGAACATGGTTGGCAACAATTTTTTGAACAATCTTTTTGAAAGAAATAATTTAGCAAGAACACATTATTTTGATCAAAAGTGACAGTGACATTTATAATGTCACAAAAAAAAAATTACTATTTCAAATAAATGCTGTTCTTTTGAACTTTCTATTCCTGAAATCCTGAAAAAAAAAATGTATCCACAAAAATAGTATTTTTCTTTGTTATTCATGGTGTATTTAAATATTCATGTATGCCATTAGCTGTATGGTATTCATGCTATCAAACAGCCCGCCCATGGAGTTTTCTCATTTAGCAACAGAGAAGCAGTCTTTATCAAATATATTTCAGCATCACACATTGTTTCAGCATCAGTAGTTTCAATAGCCTGTTCTTAGCATTTAGTTTTAAAGCGCTGTGACCTTATAAGAGACTGCTGTAAATGGCATTAGAGAAGTTCATTTGGAAAATGACACCCTATCCCACTGCCCCACAGGGGGCTAGTGAAACCAAGTGGAGATTTCTTCTGTTTTGATTTGTTTTATTCTTCTTGTGCTTTAGGCTCTTAAAATGTGACTGCTGTAGAATTCAGATACACATAAACCTCAGAAAAAGCTTAAGTCTCAGTGCATCGTTGCTCTGAAGGGTTGCAATTTGTATGCGTTCACTAGGGCTGTGCGATTTAAACGTAATTTATTTCAATTTTGGTTTTCAACGATTATGAAAACAAGATAATTGAGGTAAAACGATTATTGTGCCACTGCCACATTCCTTCCAGCACACTTTCCTTTACTTCACTCCCTAAAAGCCCAAACTTAACATCCAGATCAGCCAAATGAGTGTTGTAAAATTCAGTCTGCTGTTGCTAAACTGCTGGATGTGTTTGATATTAAAAGCACATTAAGCCGCAAAAAAAGATGCTGTTCCCTAGGCGGTGTACACACAAAAATGTCAAAATGCCTTTTTGGAGAGTATTCGTGTAAACACGGTGGGTTATGTATCAAGTAAACTTACAAAGTTGAAAAAGAAAACGTGTGTGTAACAGTATATTGGATCCGTGCATTAGCTCTTAAAGTGACAGCAGCCTAATATTCCTGCTGCTGTCTGTCTGTCGCATGTGCTCTGTGTTTGTCCTTGGACTTTTACGTCGCATGTGCTCTGTGTTTGTCCTTGGACTTTTACGTTGAAGTGTTTTCTGTGCTTTATTTTGTAGTTCTTTGTAGTTTTTCTTGTTGATTAGTTCTTTGATTAGTCTTCCCCAGGTGTGTCTTGTTAAGCTTGTTTGCCCCTGTGTATTTTTTCCTGTGTTCTTTGTTAGGTCTTGTTCTTCTATGGATGTTACGTGTGCGCGCGCTTGTTGTCAGTTTTGTTTGGATATATCAGTTTTGCCTGGATTTACTTTTATTATGCTTGTTTGAATAAATGTTTGCTGCATCTGGATCCTACTCTCGTTCCTCTGAAACAGCCACCATTACACTGTCATTAATGATAATCAAACAACAAATGACAAAATCACTCACTGATTTTGACTGAATAACTTAAGTAGCTTTGATAAGGATTAATCTATGTTTAATGTGTACAGTAAGACCATGCAGTATTATTTTACATTTGATTATTCAATATTTTGTCGTAGGCTATTACTTATCTGAATACCACTGTTAGTACATCTTCCTGAAAATCGATCTTCCATTTATTTGTATTTTTGTTCTGTTGTATTCAGGGCTTGACATTAACACCTGCCAACCCGCCATTTGCAGGTGGATTTCAGCAGTGGCGTGTCACACAGTCACTCCCACTAGCCACTTTGGCAGATCTTCTCAAAAGGCATCTGTTATAATCGTGTTGCGGATTATAACCAATCACACGTGATTCTGTTAAGTTTATGAATGCAATGTCTAATAATCAGAGGTGTTCAGATTAGCCAGAGTTTTGTTCAGAGCGTGCTCTCACTCACTAAAATCTGCACACTCATCATAAACAACAAAGCAGAGATGTACGTGCGATGTATGTAGGAGATTCATTCATCATACAGTGATTGACTGTTTTTGTTCTTTTTCAGCAGCGAAAATAGTTTCAAACAAAGATCACAGCAGAACCATAGCACATCTGATGTGACTGGCATAAAGTTGGCTTGACGCTGGACGTTCGATATTCGCAAATGTATGGGCCGTCTCTAAAGTTACATACGACATTGGTATACACGTTTCTAACTTCAATAGCATTTGAAGAGAATGACTTACAGTCATAAAACCAACTGTAAAGTGTTCATCTAGGTGTCAGGTATGATACACACTTTTTAGATTTTTTTTTTTAGATTTAATAAAATAAACTTTTAAATCGCATGAAAATATGGATATTTATTTCACTATATTGTATGGGCTCATACACAAAATATGCTAGATTTAAATGTCATAGCTGATAGAACATAGCCCGACAAGCCAGACCCACATCAAGATGTTGGGTCTGGGAACACACCATTGGCAGGGCTCAATCCGAGGGGCAGGATAAACGGTTGTCTTTCAAATTCCCTCTGCACACAATAGGATAGCGCTACAACAAACCAGAGCAACGAAGAAACGTGATGCAGCGCTAGTTGATAGATTAAACTTTTGCCGTATCCGTTCGGCAAAACTCCGAACACATCTTCCTTTTTTAAGAATGACTTCAGTGCCGTTCTTTGTTCTTTTCTCAAAGAAAAGCTTAACTCCAAGTCTTCCAGAGTCGCGGCCAAAGCCGATTTGAAAGACCGTTGTTCGCCAGCTTCTTTGTTTTCAAGTAGCATGCGGAACTGTCGCAACTCTGCCGTCATTACATTAAGCCCGCCCACCGACTCTATACACGATGTGATTGGCCTGACTAGAGTTTGGTTTTTCAAGCTCGCAAGCCAACGGAGAGTTGCTAGATGACACTGGCTGCAAATTACATTTGCTGCCGCTAGGGTGCGTCTAGATTTCTAGGCTAGATAGAACACTGATGAGAATTAAAAAAAATAAAAATCTTAATTTTTTTTTTTTTTTAGACAAACAGCTGTTGATGACCTGTCATGTTATGCATTTCATGTAGACTTGATTTGGGTGTCTACAGTGGTAATTTACATATAGCCAACAACAAATTTCCTAACAACAAAATTGTGGCCAGTGAAAATGCTGAGTGGCTAGTAACTTTGGAAAACCACTAGCCACAGTGGCTGGTGAGCAAAAAAGTTAATGTCAAACCCTTGGTTGTATTTATTTGTCCGTTTTGTTTGTAATTAGTTTATTTTGTTCTTATTGTATTACTGACTGTTTACTTGTCTTATGTAATTATTTTTTAAGATACAAATAATTAACTTAGTATTAGTTTTTGCTTAAGTATCGATAATTGGGAAATTTCATTGATATTTATAATGACTCATATCGTAAAATAAGACTTTTGATCATATCGCCCACCAATAATCGTGTTAAATAATCTTGATTTCAATATTGACCAAAAATAATCGTGATTATGATTTTTTGCTATAATTGAGCAGCCCTAGCTTGCACCCAATTTCAAGCATTCAAGCAAGAGGGTTTGAGGGGGGGGGGGATTAGCTGTCTCTTCTGCCCTTTTACTGTCCAGATGCTCAGAGGAGAGCATCTGGCGTCAGTAGGATTTTTTTTTTTCAATTAAATTGCATTAAATTGATCAAAAGTGACTGTAAAGACTTTTATAATGTTAAAAAAGATTTCTGTTTCAAATAAATACTGTTCTTTTGAACTTTTTATTCAACAAAGAATCCTGAGACAAATGTATCACAGTTTCCACAAAACATGCTTTATGCTGCACAACTGTTTTCAACATTGATTCTGTAGCACCAAATCGGCATATTAGAATGATTTCTAAAGGATCATGTGACATTAAAATTCAGCATTGCAACCACAGGAATAAATTATATTTTAACATATATTAAAATAGAAAATGGTTATTTTAATTTGTCAAAATATTTCACAATATTTACTTTAACTTTTGAACGCTAGTGTACCTGGAGAGTGAATATCTTTAAAATTATTGATCTTTTTGTAATTGTGATGAGGTATGAAAACGCATGTTTTTATCTACTGTTGTTGGGCAGTAACTTGTTGGTGACAGTCGGAGATGATCGCATGGCTAAAATGTGGGACGTGAGGAAAACCTACATGCCTCTTTTGGCAGTAAAGCGCTGCCTGTCCCCTGAAGTGTACTGGCCCCTCTTTTGGAGCGGCATCCTGATGGCTCAAGAGTGTTGCTTTGCCACGTGAGTCCACAAATTTTTGCTCTTCTGAATATATGATATTAAGTCAGGCATAGTATTTAGATTTTTATTAAATCATCTTTTTCCTTTGCTTTGTGTAGGTTTGGGCAACATGGAATCCATTATTTTGATTCAGGTTACCTTGGAATTAAGCCTTACTTTGTGTGTCCTAGAAAAGCCACTATTTGGGTATGTGGATGTTTCACAAGATTGTCTCGACATGGTTTAATATAGTCAAAATTGTCATAATGATAAAACGATTCTCTCTTTCAGAGCCTGTCTATGTCTGATTGGATGAATACTTTTGCTGTTGCGGATAATGGAGGAGATTGTTTATTTAGTTTGCTTCCTGAAATGGATATTGACCCCAGCACTATCAGACGACGGAGATATGTACGTTTCTTTATCATTAGTTAAATTCCCACATATTAGAGCCTTGAATTAACATTGATCATTTTTCTTAATCCCCACAGTCAGTGTACAGGACTGACATGGTCCAGTTTGAACCCGGTCAGAGGCCTGGAGATGAGGAACAGGAGGAGGAAATGGAAAACCCTACAAATAATCCTGGGAAGGAGCCATTGACCTACAAAGGAGCAGTCAGAAAGTACTACCTCCACTTTCACGACTTGGACCTGGTGAGAAACTCAAAAACATGATTTTTGTGCAATCATTGTTTAATTTCATCATCGTTGTGCAGTTGAGCAGTTTTCTTCATGACACATCTCTGTGCTTGGGAGATGTAGGAAATGAGATTTTGAGAGTATTGATCTTTTGTTGCCACATAAGCTATGTTCTTTCACTTTCACCAGAGCTCTGCACCAAACAAAATATTTAGTTTACCTTATTGTCCTGGCTCATGAATATTAATTAGGTGGTGTATTGTTAATATTCATAATTGATTTGCTGAAAAGCAGCTGAAAAGCATATTAGGGTTAGCTGAAGCTGACGTTTTATTTGGCTGGATACATTTTTGTCTTTGCACTTCGACCAAACAAAATTATGCTCGTAAAATGTAATAATAATTGCCCAAAAAAAGTAGGGTAAATTCCTTGAAGTGGGAGGGACGTGTCCACCTCAGTTTTAATAATAGATACGCCCCTGATTTTCCTGTATGTTTTTCTGTGTGTACGAAGTTGACTAGTATGTATGTGTTTGCAAGACCATGTAAAAATCCATTAGGGGCCTCACTAATGTGTGTGTATATGATCGTGGCAGTGTGTGTATGATCTGTGTGTGATAGCTACTGTGTACTGCAGCCTATTCCACGGATCATTACATGCAGGGGTCGTGGCCGGACTGGATTTATTGGCTTAGTTATTTTCCCAGCACACCTGAGCGAGTGCAGGAGACAAAAGTCGAGAGCCCAGGAGTGCTGTCTGCGTGTTAGCGTTGTGGCACCCCTCTCTCTCGTATCCCTTTGAGACTCATCCCGCATCTCATGGGGTATATGTTGATTAAGTTCTGCACCCTTCATTAATTTAAAGTCATACCTGCCTGGAGGCCTACCCCCCTCACAGAGATGCTCCATCTGTTCTGCCGTCTCACGCTCCAGCGCTCCACCCCCATCCGTCCATCCATCCATGGCACGTTGCACATGTCTGCTTTGAGGCCAGTGTCTGGAGCAGGCAAGAGCTGTTTGAATTGGGTTAATTGAACTCTCCTCAGTCATCCTTGCACATACACACACATTCAGGCAGCAAAAGATAAAGCTTCAACTTCTGATGTTTGTAAACAGCACAGCAGTAATGACTTTATGAAGTTCTTTACTTGTAAGATTGATAATATTAGGAAAAAAATTATAACCATGCAGCCGTCTACTACAGTATCACATCAGACAGTGCATTGTAGTGCCACTGAGGAAAAAATACATTCATTCACTGCTATAGGAGAAGAAGAATTGGCTAAACTCGTTAAATCATCAAAATCAACATGTATGCTCGACCCTATACCGACTAAACTACTAAAAGAGATGCTTCCAGAGGTCATAGATCCTCTTCTTAATATCATTAATTCATCCTTGACATTAGGATATGTACTGAAAACATTTAAGTTGGCTATTATTAAGCCACTTATTAAAAAAACGCAACTTGATCCTACAGAATTAGTCAATTACAGGCCAATCTCAAATCTACCCTTTCTGTCAAAAATACTAGAAAAGGCAGTGTCCTCACAATTAAGCTCCTTTTTAGAAAGAAATGGTATCTGTGAGGATTTCCAGTCAGGATTTAGACCGTATCATAGTACTGAGACTGCTCTCATTAGAGTTACAAATGATTTACTCTTATCATCCGATCGTGGTTGTATCTCTCTGTTAGTGTTACTCGATCTTAGCGCTGCATTCGATACTATCGACCACAACATTCTTTTGAATAGACTCGAAAATTATGTTGGCATTAGTGGAATTTCATTGGCATTGTTTAAATCATACTTATCTGACCGTTATCAGTTTGTAGCAGTAAATGAAGAGATGTCACACCGATCACAAGTTCAGTATGGAGTACCGCAGGACTCAGTGCTAGGACCGTTGCTCTTCTCCCTGTACATGCTACCACTGGGAGATATTATTAGGAAGCATGGCGTTAGTTTTCATTGTTATGCTGACGATACTCAGCTCTATATTTCTTCACTCCCTGACGAAACTTACCAATTCACAAGATTAACGGAATGCATAGCTGATGTAAAAAATCGGATGACTAGTAATTTCCTGCAACTTAATTCAGAAAAAAATGAATTTTTAATCATTGGACAAAAAAACTCCACAAGTAGTAACCTAGAATACTGTCTAACACTCGATGGCTGCTCTGTCAATCCTCGTCGTCAGTTAGGAACCTGGGTGTGCTCTTTGATACCAATCTCTCATTTGAAAGCCACGTTTCTAGCATCTGTAAAACTGCATTCTACCATCTTAAAAATATATCTAAATTACGGCACATGCTTTCAATGCAAAATGCTGAACAGTTAGTTCATGCGTTCATGACCTCAAGGCTAGATTATTGTAATGCTCTACTGGGTGGTTGCCCTGGTCTCTTAATAAATAAACTGCAGCTAGAGTTCTTACTAGAACCAGGAAGTATGACCATATTAGCCCGGTTCTGGCAACACTGCATTGGCTCCCTATTAAACATTGTATACATTTTAAAATCTTGCTGATTACTTACAAAGCACTAAATGGTTTAGCTCCCCAGTACTTGAGCGAGCTCTTAACGCATTATACTCCATCACGTCTATTGCGGTCTCAAACTTCTGGCCAGTTGATAATACCTAGAATATCAAAATCAACTGCAGGCGGTCGATCCTTTTCCTATTTAGCACCTAAACTCTGGAACAGTCTTCCTAGCATTGTTCGGGAAGCAGACACACTCTGTCAGTTTAAATCTAGACTAAAAACACATCTCTTTACTATGGCATACACATAAAACATTTTTAATTTATATTATTCAAATCAGTTAAATGATTGTTTTAGGCTGCATTAACTAGGTCAGTCAGAACCGGGAACACTTCCCATAACACCTGATGTACTCGTTACATCATAAAAAGAATGGCATCTACGCTAATGTTAGTCTCTCTGTTTATCCCGAAGTGTACTGCAGTCGGCCGGATCCGGGCCGTATCCGGACCAGATGGTGGACCTTAGCCTGGACATGACGAACGCATCCCTGAAGTGTCTGTAGAGACCGTGTCAATTAAACTCCCCCCTGTAAATGCTGCATCGACACGACATCCTCATTAAACCCGTCCCCGGCGTGACGACTCCAATCTTTCGAATAATCCTACGAATATCTATTGATCTAATATGACTTCTGACCTGTAATGTTGCCAGAATCATAATCATACACTATTTGTTCGTCGGCCAGAGGAGAACTGGCACCCCGACTGAGCCTGGTTTCTCCCAAGGTTTTTTTCTCCATTCTGGCCCTGAAGGAGTTTTGGTTCCTTGCCACCGTCGCCTTTAGCTTTTGGCTTGCTCAGTTGGGGACACTTAAATTTCAACTATATTACTGATCTGCCCGCATTGACACTATATGATAATTGAAATGAGCTGGATGACATCACCGTTTTCACCAGAGCGGCTGTACAGCCTAATAAAATTCTGTTGCATTATTTTCCTGTTACCACTGTGAAGCTGCTTTGAAACAATTGCCATTGTAAAAAGCGCTATATAAATAAAGGTGATTTGATTTGATTTGAAAAGAACAATGGTCTGAATGATAGCACTGCTCTATGACCACTGTTGGATAAACTGCAGTAGTTGGGAAGAAAATTGTCTTTTTTAATGCATTAATAGTAAAGCAGAATGCTAGCAACACTAAGGTCATGGGATTGATTCCCAGGGAATGCATGAATTGATAAAATGTATACTTTGAATGCAAATGCATAAATGTATTGGGCAGACAATAGAGATTTTAATGTATTGGGTGACATTAGATCATATATATAAAATTAATATCCATTATTTATATATATATATATAATATTTACTGTATATATTTTAAACATTTATTTTGTTTATTTTGTTTTTAAATTTAGACACATTAATCATTATAATATTATTATAATAATAATAATAATATTAATACCATCAATTTATTGTTTATCAGCCATATCATGAAAATAATTATTAGCGGTATTGGCCAGAATCTTAATATCGGCACATCTTTAATTCCTAGTCTTCTGAAGCATTGCAATAACTTTGTGTGAGGATTGGTAATAGATTGAACTGTAAGTCATTATATTTACTGTCATAGTCACTTCATTTCTAGAATGGATTTGTCATTTTCCTTTTATACCCAAATAGTGTATAAACACAGTCATATTTAGCATTCCAAAGCAGTGACAACCTTTTTTTCTGCTGCTGTGTGAACATTGCCAATGATGCACTGTACTGTACAAAAGTAATTCAAACTTTGAGACAGATTGAAACTAGACACACCGGGTTTCAGTCGTGATCTAATTATGAGATTGTAAAGTTTTAAACATGACATGGATTGTAATGTGAAGTACAGTGGGGAGAACAAGTATTTGATACACTGCCGATTTTGCAGGTTTGCCCACTTACAAAGCATGTAGAAGTCTGTAATTTGTATCATAACAAAAATCCAGAAAATCACATTGTATGATTTTTAAGTAATTAATTTGCATTTTATTGCATGACATAAGTATTTGATACATCAGAAAAGCAGAACTTAATATTTGGTACAGAAACCTTTGTTTGCAATTACAGAGATCATACGTTTCCTGTAGTTCTTGGCCAGGTTTGCACACACTACAGCAGGGATTTTGGCCCACTCCTCCATACAGACCTTCTCCAGATCCTTCAGGTTTCGGGGCTGTCGCTGGGCAATACGGACTTTCAGCTCCCTCCAAAGATTTTCTATTGGGTTCAGGTCTGGAGACTGGCTAGGCCACTCCAGGACCTTGAGATGCTTCTTACGGAGCCACTCCTTAGTTGCCCTGGCTGTGTGTTTTTTGTCTCATCAGACCACATGACCTTCTCCCATTCCTCCTCTGGATCATCCAGATGGTCATTGGCAAACTTCAGACGGGCCTGGACATGCGCTGGCTTGAGCAGGGGGACCTTGCGTGCGCTGCAGGATTTTAATCCATGACGGCGTAGTGTGTTACTAATGGTTTTCTTTGAGTCCCAGCTCTCTTCAGGTCAATGACCAGGTCCTGCCGTGTAGTTCTGGGCTGATCCCTCACCTTCCTCATGATCACTGATGCCCCACGAGGTGAGATCTTGCATGGTGCCCCAGACCAAGGGAGATTGACCGTCATCTTGAACTTCTTCCATTTTCTAATAATTGCGCCAACAGTTGTTGCCTTCTCACCAAGCTGCTTGCCTATTGTCCTGTAGCCCATCCCAGCCTTGTGCAGGTCTACAATTTTATCCCTGATGTCCTTACACAGCTCTCTGGTCTTGGCCATTGTGGAGAGGTTGGAGTCTGTTTGATTGAGTGTGTGGACAGGTGTCTTTTATACAGGTAACGAGTTCAAACAGGTGCAGTTAATACAGGTAATGAGTGGAGAACAGGAGGGCTTCTTAAAGAAAAACTAACAGGTCTGTGAGAGCCGTAATTCTTACTGGTTGGTAGGTGGTCAAATACTTATGTCATGCAATAAAATGCAAATTAATTATTTAAAAATCATACAATGTGATTTTCTGGATTTTTGTTTTAGATTCCGTCTCTCACAGTTGAAGTGTACCTATGATAAAAATTACAGACCTCTACATGCTTTGTAAGTGGGAAAACCTGCAAAATCGGCAGTGTATCAAATACTTGTTCTCCCCACTGTAGTTGACGATAGTGGTGGTAACCTTACATTCTATCTAGTGCTCTCTTAAAGTGTGTAGTATTTATGAGGATCTATTGACAGAAATGCAATATAATATACATAACTATGTTTTCAGTGGTGTATAAAGACATTTACATAATGGACCGTTATGTTTTTATTACCTTAGAGTGAGCCGTTTCTATCTACATACACCGCGGGTCCCTTTACAGTGAAGTCACCGTTTTGCACCGCCATGTTTCTACAGGCATGTTCCTAAACGGACAAACTGCTCTACAGAGCGCTAGCTACTCTGTTGTCTCAGACGACGACATCTTTGTCCTGTGTCGGCCACCGTAGCTTCTCTATGTGCTTTCGAAAGGGAGGGGTGAGCGGTGGGCGGTTGCAATTCACAACCTCACCGCTAGATGCCACTAAAATTGACACAGTGCACCTTTAACTCTGGAGTTGGTGTTCACACCTTGTTTTTTTTTCTCTCTCTCAGGGGAACTTTGCTAAGTGTGAAAATCGGCCCATGATGAAGCACCTGCATCAAAATGAGGTCAAAGGTGTCGCTAAAGTGGACCAGATGCCATTGAGTGCACTCTACAAGGTGAGATCACATTTATCTATAAAACAGCAAACAAGCCCAGCTGAGGCCTTTGCTGACACCTATTAGTGTAGAGCGGTGAAATACCCTGAAAAACTGGATGCCAGCTGCACCTGATGCTTATTTTATGCCAGGATAACCATGTGAAATCCCAGCAGAATTTTTAGTAGTAGTTGACCACCTACTAGACCACAGGTGGGACTACCATAGACCAATTCACACAGAGAGCTGTGTAAATTGTGGCGTACAGATTCTCATATCAGAATATTTACCATGTGATATAAGATTTTGACCCTAAATATGTTCCCCATAAGGTGATCCATCAGCAATCACCTTGCTATGTTGTTACTCGCTTTGGACAAGCTATAGTTTTATGTAGCAGTGGCAGCGTACTGCTCTCTGGAGTATTTGCACTGGCCAGTGAAAGAGAGCGAGAAAGAGCTGGTGGTTTGCTGAGAGCTAAGCAAGAAGATGGACAGAAGCTAATGGCCTGTAAAATTAGGAAAATGTCATCTGGATCTAGAGTGGATGATGGGAGGAGAACAGGAAAGCGCAGCCTGTGTAGATTGAGATGGTGGGTTTTTTTGAAGAACACACTGCGCAATGAAACATTTGATCATTTATGGTTATAAGGATTGTAAGAAAAGCCCAGTTGCATTTTATTGATGTAATGATTTATTTTTATTGTTCTGTATAGAGTACATTTCTGATTTTATAATTTGTAAAATATGAAAATAAAATAATAAAGTTTATATAATAAAATATTAATTTAATATTACATTTTTATGCATATAAACATACATACACCAATCAGGCATAACATTATGACCACTGACAGGTGAAGTGAATAACACTGATTATCTTTTCATCACGCCACCTGTTAGTGGGTGGGATATATTAGGCAGCAAGTGAACATTTTGTCCTCAAAGTTGATGTGTTAGAAGTAGGAAAAATGGGCAAGCGTAAGGATTTGAGCGAGTTTGACAAGGGCCAAATTGTGATGGCTAGACGACTGGGTCAGAGCATCTCCAAAACTGCAGCTCTTGTGGGGTGTTCCCGGTCTGCAGTGGTCAGTATCTATCAAAAGTGGTCCAAGGAAGGAACAGTGGTGAACCGGCGACAGGGTCATTGATGCACGTGGGGAGCGAAGGCTGACCCGTGTGGTCCGATCAAACAGACAAGCTACTGTAGCTCAAATTGCTCAAGAAGTTAATGCTGGTTCTGATAGAAAGGTGTCAGAATACACAGTGCATCGCAGTTTGTTGCGTATGGGGCTGCATAGCCGCAGACCAGTCAAGGTGCCCATGCTGACCAGTCAAGGTGCCCATGCTGACCAGTCAGGGTGCCCATGCTGACCCCTGTCCACCGCCAACAGTGGGCACGTGAGCATCAGAACTGGACCACGGAGCAATGGAAGAAGGTGGCCTGGTCTGATGAATCACATTTTCTTTTACATCACGTGGAGGGCCGAGTGTGTGTGCGTCGCTTACCTGGGGAACACATGGCACAGGATGCGCTATGGGAAGAAGGCAAGCCAGCGGAGGCAGTGTGATGCTTTGGGCAATGTTCTGCTGGGAAACCTTGGGTCCTGCCATCCATGTGGATGTTACTTTGACACGTACCACCTACCTAAGCATTGTTGCAGACCATGTACACACTTTCATGGCAACGGTATTCCCTGGTGGCTGTGGTCTCTTTCAGCAGGATAATGCGCCCTGCCACAAAGCAAAAATGGTTCAGGAATGGTTTGAGGAGCACAACAACGAGTTTGAGGTGTTGACTTGGCCTCCAAATTGTCCAGATCTCAATCCAATCGAGCATCTGTGGGATGTGCTGAACAAACAAGTCCAATCCATGGAGGCCCCACCTCGCAATTTACAGGACTTAAAGGATCTGCTGCTAACATCTTGGTGCCAGATACCATAGCACACCTTCAGGGGTCTAGTGGAGTCCATGCCTCGACGGGTCAGGGCTGTTTTGGCAACAAAATGGGGACCAACGCAATATTGGGTCATAATGTTATGCCTGATCGGTAATTTTATATATAGATTATTTATATTAGATTAAAATTTTGGTAACACTTTACAATAAGGTCCAATAAGTTAACACATTAACTAACAATGAGCAATACATTTGTTACAGTATTTATTAATATTTGTTAGTGTCAAATAATAAAATATAACTGTTCATTGGTAGTTCATACTTACTGTAGTGTAAAAAAAAATCTAAAAGTTTGAATATACTCCCTTTAATCCAATTTTGGAAATAACTGTGGCCAAGGAGGAAGTTACAGGCAGAACTGGATGTCTTCCAGCAGGAGAAGTGTTTATTGTTCAGCAGAGCCACATGCACAGAGCGATTAGAGCTGTGCTAAAATGCTTTATTGCTGGCGGTATAGTGCAGTGACCCACAGAGGACATGCAGGAACAGAAGGTTAAACAGATTAATTAATCTGAGTAGCGATTCAGACCATAAATATATATACACAGGGGCCAAAATGAACACTAACCAAGAGCCAAATGCAAGCTACTCACCACTTAAGTGATGTGAATGATGCAAATCAGTGACATGCAAACTATCTACTTAAGAAATGTTTTTTCTTTCTTTCTCTCTCTCTCTCGCTCTAAGGTCCGTTTTAACCCAAACATGGATGCATACAACTGGGTGTTGTCGGGCGGTCAGTCGGGTTTGGTGCGTGTGAACTGTGCGCGTGGACTGAGCTGCTCTGTCATGCTCAAGCAGTTACGTGAGGCTCAAGCCCAGTTCAGCGCCATGTTCCAGTCTCAGGAGCCTGATGACTCTGCGACAGCTGTGCGTCACAGCACAGCGGATACCGTACAAGTGCGCTAGTCTCAGCTCTATCTTAAAATGGATTGTGATGTCATAATAGGCTGAGACTTTTTTTATTTTTAAATGACCGATACACCCACTTTTTATCGTTAACTTATAATGAAAGAAGCAAAAACTATTTTGATACAAGCTACTGTATATTCACGTTTTTATATTTTTGTGCGTTTTGTTTTTAGCGCTGTACAGAGAGGAAAATCTTTTGAACTTCTTTGCACTGGTGTGAAGCTCAGACAGGAAGGTTGTGATGTTTTTAGGTTAGTATCATTATCTCAAAGTTGTCCTTTCCAAGGTTTGTGTGGACAATAAAATCGTCAGCACTTCTAAATACCCGTTTCATTTATCTCCGTTACCTCCTGTTCCAGTTCAGTATTATATTGTGATCAAACGTAACGTCTTGACATATAGTGCGAAAATATTGGACTGGATCTTTGCTATTTGCTAGCCTGTTCTTTTATCTATCATATCACGATCTGTTGTTTTTACTTTTAGCATTTCTTACCCTGAACCTCAATTTTAAAGGAATAGTTAACCCAAAAATTTAACGCTGTCATCATGTGCTTCCAAACCTGTATGACTTTATTTCTTATGTGGAACAGGAAAACAGAAATGATGAAGAATGTATTTGCATATTTTTTCCTTTTAATGAAAATGTAAGGGCATCCAAGCTCCAAAATGACACCAAAAATCACCAAAAATGTTACTTCTGACATCAATGCAAGGTGACCAATCATTGACAGTTACTTGTCCAATCACAGTGCAGCATTGTAAATACGATGAGAGCTAAAGTGTAGGAGATTATATGTGAATAACTTAAATTTGGGTTGGTTTCATGAGTCTGTTTTTGTTCATATTGAACTACTATTGAAGTATTTCAGTTGTATGGACATTTTCTTTTCATTTTGTTGTAACTTTTTTTGACAGCCCAGATCCCCATTTACTTTCGTTATATGAAAAAGAGTGGCCTTTAGATTTGTGAACATTTCTCCTTTTGTGTTCCACAGAAGGAATAAAGTCATCCGTTTTTGAAACGGCATGAGGGATTGTCAAAATGTTCATTTTTGGCAGAACTATTCCTTTAATACTGAATCTTGAGCTTTCTTGTCCTTTGTTATTGTTGTTGTTATTATTTCCCCACCCCCATTTAAAGACTTTTACCTCTTTTCTGGCTTGTGCATTCTTCTTACTCAGGTTTAGCCAGAGTTGTACAGGGCGTCATTCTGTTGATAGTCTGCATGTGAGTTAATGTTGTCCCTGAACCAATAGCACTCATCTGGAGAGGTGCCAGTCAGATTAATGCTGCTGTGGTCATTCAAATGAGATTAAATAAAGAAGTTTATTATATGCCATTTATGTTTGTAGTTGATTTCAATTTAGTGTGTTGATTTAAATGTCTCAGTCTCACTGTGAGGCTCTGGATATGGTAGATTTGGGATGTTTTATCAGTGAATAGTTATACTTTGTAAACTATATTTCTTTTGTACTGTTTACTGAATTGTTTACAGCTACCAAAAAGTGTAATTTTATTGTTTCATCATCATCATATCAGATAAATTTGCTTGTTTGCATATTTACAGTACCACTAATTATCAACTTGTGATGTAATTATTAATGTGGGAGACACTGCAAGTTTGTTTGATTTACATGATTTTATTACAGCTTACAAAAATCATACACGTTATGTGACACATATAAAATTAAAAGCATGTAAAAATTAAATATCCATCATTAATTTCTATTATATAGTGGTTTTATGTGGTCACATACAGGATAACTGTAAAACATTTACAGACAGTACTTCTATAGACAGATAAGTTTATACAAGAAGCAAGTTTATATACACATCCACAAATCTGAGGCATGACGAAAATAATCATGTAGATCATTTACGGTTTCCACAGAACAACATTAATGTCTTTCAGTTCATGACACAAAATGCAGAACATGTCAAAAACATGACCAATGATGGCATGCTCTGCTATCAATTTCGAAGCTTTCATTAGGTTGAGTGCACCTGCATCTGAAATTGATTTTGGATTTATAATGTTCATCTCATCTTTTGAGTTGTGATGCTACGTGTGCAATATTCAAACTGGGCTCTTGGACTTTTCCCAATTCTAGCAAATAATATCAGGAGGGTGTTTTCCACTCATTTGTTGTGTGACTATAAAATCCTATAAGATGTATTTTATTTTAAGAATGTTTCTCAGAGATGTGAGCGTGCATCAATCTTAGATGCCTAAAATGCAAACAGGAAGACATGTTCTGACATCAGCATTTGTTGGTCTTGAAACTTGAAACAGCCTTCCCGTTAAAACACCTTAAAATTAGAGGAAATGTGAACACGCCCTGGTCATTCCTGTTATGCAGTACATTTTAATGTTACCTGTGTTTTAATTATATTGAATAAAATATATGTTTTTGGAAGATTTTATAATTTTAATATGAAAAAAATGGCAATTAAGAAATATACAAGGTGTGTCCTGTATTCTTTTAATAATAAATTTATAGGTTTTAGTAAAATCCCTTTAACAACATGACATCGTTAGGGGATTAGCGGTTCCTTTCAACAACAAAATAAACGCATAACAAAAAAGACAGCGGTGAGAAAACAGAAGTTAAGAAAACATCAGATCATAGTGATGTGGATATGTTTGCACGAGCTCAGCAATTCAGCACTGCAGTAAAGTCACGTCACGTTTTAAACATGAACAAACAGTCAGTGTCTCTTTCAATTAGAATTACAACTTCAATTTCTGCTATAAAGCGGCTCTCCAGTGCTCGTGTTTTTACTTGCGGACGTCTGACCTTGACGGACTTAACAGAAGAAATTAACTAGAGAAGATTTCCACTTCAAAGAAGGTGGCGCCTTAGAGTCACACCTACCTATTATGCATTTGCCACGGACCAATGGTAGCTTGAAGGTGTTTACCAGCCAGAGCGAACTTTTCTCGAAAGTTCACTTTCGCAAGCTGTTTCAAACTTCCAATTCCCGAAACGAACACCAAACAAACTTCATTTTGGCCTGATGTTGTTCGAAATGATGTAACACCAGTTCGTTCTTCACCCTCGTATGAATTGAGAGGTTTAGTCCAAATGTTCTGAAGAGACTCGATCGCTTTATATGATGAACAGATTGAATGTAGGCTTTTATTCACATATAAACATTCATCAGCTCACACAGTTGTGGTAAACGGAAGCTCAAGCATGTTCTCTTGATATGTAAGAACCAATGAGGTTCATTCTCATGTGTTACGCAGCACATTTGAGCTTCCACAAGAACCAATAAGGTTCATTCTTGTGTGTTACGCAGCACGTTTGAGCTTTCACAAGAACTAATGAGGTTCATTCTCGTCTTACGCAGCACGTTTGAGCTTCTGCAAGAACCAATGAGGTTCATTCTCGTGTTACACAGCACGTTTGAGCTTCCGCAAGAACCAATGAGGCTCATTCTCGTGTTACGCAACACGTTTGAGCTTCCGCAAGGACAAATGAGGTTCATTCTCGTGTTACGCAGCATGTTTGAGCTTCCGCAAGAACCAATGAGGCTCATTCTCGTGTTACGCAGCACGTTTGACCTTCCACAAGAACCAATGAGGTTCATTCTCGTGTTACGCAGCATGTTTGAGCTTCCGCAAGAACCAATGAGGTTCATTCTCGTGTTACACATCACGTTTGAGCTTCCGCAAGAACCAATGAGGTTCATTCTCGTGTTACGCATCACGTTTGAGCTTCCGCAAGAACCAATGAGGTTCATTCTCGTGTTACGCATCACGTTTGAGCTTACGTATGAACCAATGAGGTTTGTTCTTGTGTGTTACGCAGCACGTTTGAGCTTACGCATGAACCAATGAGGTTTATTCTCGTGTTACACAGCACGTTTGAGCTTCTGCAAGAACCAATGAGGTTCATTCTCGTGTTACACAGCACGTTTGAGCTTCCGCAAGAACCAATGAGGTTCATTCTCGTGTTACGCAGCATGTTTGAGCTTCCGCAAGAACCAATGAGGTTTATTCTCGTGTTACACAGCACGTTTGAGCTTCTGCAAGAACCATTGAGGTTCATTCTTGTGTTACGCATCACGTTTGAGCTTACACATGAACCAATGAGGTTCATTCTCGTGTTACGCAGCATGTTGGAGCTTCCGCAAAAACCACTGAGGTTTGTTCTCGTGTGTCAAGCATGTTCGGTTTAGCTTCTGTTTATGTTCGCTGATCAATGTTTATTTGTGAATAAAAGAAATCTGTTCATCATATAAAGTGATCGAGTCTCTTCAGAAAATTTGGACTAACCGCTCAATTCATATGGATTAATTTTACAATCTTTTTATGAACTTTTTGAAGCGTCAAAGTGGTAGTTGCATAGCTGTCACCGGAGGGACAGAAAGCTCTCAGATTTCATCAAAAAGATCTTCATTTGTGTTCCGAAGATGAACGAAGGTCTTACAGGTTTGGAACAACATGAGGGTGAGTAAATGATTCATTTTGAATGTAAATTTTCATTTTTGGGTGAACTAACCCTTTAAGTATCCTCAATGTTTCACTCTAAAATGTTACATGCTGTTTGATAACATTTCCAAATAGATCTGATAATAACATTTCAAAAGAGATAGAAATAGTTCAGCATAACAGGAACGATCCACTTTCTAATCACAGTAAATTGTCTTTTAATTCACTGTAGGTCACTGTGATTGTTCTAAATGTTCAATTTTTCATGTAGAACTTTGGCACACCAACCCACCAAAATTATCAAAAATATACTGCTTATGCATTGGTCCTTTCATATTATAATTTGTTCGCACTCTCTTATAAATGACTGTGATATTCAAATTTAAAATATATATTCATTTTATCAAAACAAATAGACAAAATATAGAATTTAATGAAGGTCTTTCAGTGAGATTGCGAGGTCCTTGGGTTGATCAGTTATGATTACTGGCCGTCTAAATCGCAGACACATAAAAAACAAAGCAACCATGCAAGCAAACCCTTAAAACTCTTTCACAACGCCACAACAGATCACAATGGCTACATTTTATCAGTACACGCAAGCTTTAAAACACAACAATTATCTGTCAAGTGTCTTATATTAGTCTCAAATTATATTCAGTGATTTATTTATATAAAATCTTCACATATAATGTAAATGAACATTAGTGCACATTTAGGGGCTCTGAAAATTGTTACCAAAATAATAATTTTCAAAATCCTTTTAAACGAAAACTGCAGTGAAAATGGAAACCATGTGCTTTGTTATTGTATGTTACTGAAAAGTGTTGCACCACTTGCTGGAATGTCTTAGAGTCATTGCGGCAGTGTGGCGGCACCGAGATCAGAGATGGAAATCCTGTGCAAAAAGTGTGTGTGTCTAGAGGCTATTCTGTTTTAGCACAGATCACAGCTGGACAGAGCCTGAAGACATGAGCATATGGAGGATGTACTATAGACTGTATCATGATTGACTTTGACAAACCAGAGTGACCCACAGCAGCATCCTAGCAAGGTGAAGTGTGTAATTTCGGTGACACTATTAGTGCCACCCAATGCAACTGCAAAATGATTGATTTCAAACAGGTTTCCCCTTCCTCATCTATCATTGTTCAAACAAATTAGTCACTTGCTATGTATGGAATAGCAGCTTATTGAATACTGTGTGTGCAGTGTGTACTGAATATACTACTGGTTTTCCTTTTCAATCAATTTATGTGTAAAAATGCCTTCACTTTTGTTGTCAAGAATGGAATATAATTGTATATTCTATAAATACAGGGTAACGCTCTAGTTTAGGGGCCAATACTAGGATATTGGCTGTTTATTAGTGCTTATTAAGCACATATTAATGCCTTATTCTGCATGACAATATTCTACATCCCTTAATCCTACCCAATACCTAAACTTAACAACTACTTTGATAACTATTAATAAGCAGTAATTATGATTTTATTGAGGCAAAAGTCATAGTTAATAGTGAGAATTGGACCCTAATCTAAAGTGTGACCAAATAAAGAAATGTAGTAGTATAGTTAGTATGTTAGTACTAAATTGCATGTATAAATCAAATCAGCAAGTGCCATCCAGTTATCATCTAAATACAATATTAAATTGCATTTTAAATCACTTTTGACAGACTGACCAAATGATAAGTTATGGAAATAATATACAGTACACACTATTTCTGTGATATAATGCACATTTTGTCAACTATACTGTACACACAGATTTTTGCATACTGTGTATAGCATACACTAATGTTCAAAGTTTGGGGTCGGTATTTATTTGATCAAAAATACAGTAAAAACAGTAATATTGTGCAATATTATTACAATTTAAAATAACTGTTTTCTGTGACAATGGGCTGTCGAGTCATTAAATATAATAATACTATATACATAATATAATATACATAATACTATATCCTCACAAAAGTGGTTTATTCAGCGTAGTGAAGCCTCTCCTCCATTGACATCCATTAATAAAATGGCCTCTTGTCTTGTTAGCAGGCATTATGCTTTTTTCGGCTAAATTTGCATGCTTGCCTTCAAGTGGCTTTGGTTCCGCCTTGTAAACGGCGCCTACTTAATGTCATTAATATATAACAGAGCACTATTCAACATCCAAATCCTTAACTTGAGAATGGCTGGCAGCAAGAATTGCTTAGATTGACTTGGATTTTAGCGCACACTCAAATCTGTGCGTACGCACATTTTATAAATTAGGCCCCTGGTTTCTGCTCATGATACTGGGATAGAGAAAGTATTTAAAATTACACACTTCACCTTTACTATCATTCTTAGTGGATTCAATCATGTCATTTTGTCTCTACTGTTCTTTCAAAGCTGCATGAAACCACAACAGGTCCTTACCGCAGCCAGTGAGGAAGAACAGAGTTAATCACCCACTTGCTTTTGCAAATAGTATTGTACCGTGAGACAAGACATTAGTGAGACATCTCCAAAAAAAATCGATAATTACACTTGAGCAGAATCTTTTTTTAAGCCCCTACAACACCATGCTGCAGTTTGGCGAACATTCACATTGATTACAGAACCATTTTGACAGCGGACACAAGGCTGGCTGGGGCATAATAAACCCCATTCTAATTGTTTTTAAGGAAGTCACATCAATACCCATCTTTTACCCTCCCAAGACCACAGACAGGCAATTACAGTACACTCCTGCAATAATGTACGATGCCAGCCATCCAAGCAAAACCTTGCGAAGTCACAATAAAAAGGCTCACAGTGATGCCTCCAGGCCTCATATTTATGTTCTGCCGCTCGGTTCACTTTATCTTTGCATACAGTATGTGAAGCTAAACTCACCACTTCATTTTAAAGCTATTCCTCCCATAAACCGATGCACTTTTAAGATGGCACAGTGTGAAATCTCTTTTTTATTTCCTTGGTTTATCAATAGAAATGCATTTGGCATGTGCATATTCGTAATGATATGTAGATGATGTATTTGCACAGTGTTTCCATTTCTGGCTTGGACCCTCAATGAAGCTTAATATGTGTGCATACATTTTATACAGGCAGCCTTCCCTCACCCAGTACACTTTGAGAACTTAGTCCATAGGGTCTTGGCACTGGACGCAGTGGATCATGTCCTCGCAATAAGGCTCCACTTGAATGGTTGTGCTGTAAAAGCCAAATTTGGCCTGAAGGAGATCAGTGGCTTCCTTTAAGACACTCTGAGGGTCAGCATTCTCCTCTAAAATGAGAGAGAGAGAGAGAAAAAGTTTTGTTTAGCCTATTATGCTGCGCTTTAATGTTCATATACACCGATCAGGCATAACATTATGACCTAACCTAACATAACCTAATATTGTGTTGGTCCCCCTTTTGCTGCCAAAACAGCCCTGACCCGTCGAGGCATGGACTCCACTAGACCCCTGAAGGTGTGCTGTGGTATCTGGCACCAAGATGTTAGCAGCATATCCTTTAAGTTCTGTAAGTTGCGAGGTGGGGCCTCCATAGATCGGACTTGTTTGTTCAGCACATCCCACAGATGCTCGATTGAATTGAGATCCGGGGAATTTCGTTGTTGTGCTCCTCAAACCATTCCTGAACCATTTTTGCTTTGTGGCAAATTTATCCTGCTGAAAGAGGCCACAGCCACCAGGGAATACCGTTTCCATGAAAGGGTGTACATGGTCTGCAACAATGCTTAGGTAGGTGGTACGTGTCAAAGTAACATCCACATGGATGGAAGGACCCAAGGTTTCCCAGCAGAACATTGCCCAAAGCATCACACTGCCTCCGCTGGCTTGCCTTCTTCCCATAGTGCATCCTGGTGCCATGTGTTCCCCAGGTAAGTGACGCACCCGGCCATCCACTTGATGTAAAAGAAAGCGTGATTCATCAGACCAGGCCACCTTCTTCCATTGCTCCGAGGTCCAGTTCTGATGCTCACGTGCCCACTTTGTATTCTGACACCTTTCTATCAGAACCAGCATTAACTTCTTGAGCAATTTGAGCTACAGTAGCTCGTCTGTTTGATCGGACCACACGGGTCAGCCTTCGCTCCCCACGTGCATCAATGACCCTGTCGCCGGTTCACCACTGTTCCTTCCTTGGACCACTTTTGATAGATGCTGACCACTGCAGACCGGGAACACCCCACAAGAGCTGCAGTTTTGGAGATATTCTGACCCAGTCGTCTAGCCATCACAATTTGGCCCTTGTCAAAGTCGCTCAAAGCCTTACGCTTGCCCATTTTTCCTTTCCTCAACTTTGAGGACAAAATGTTCACTTGCTGCCTAATATATCCCACCCACTAACAGGTGCCGTGATGAAGAGATAATCAGTGTTATTCTCTTCACCTGTCAGTGGTCATAATGTTATGCCTGATCGGTGTATGTTCATGCTTGAAATGAATGAAAGCATGAAATGCAGGATTTATTATCATTCTTAGATGACATTTGTGCCTAGAAATTTTGATAAGTTGGGAATTCAGAGACGTATATCTTATGTGTGTCGTCTACTTACTGTATTTTTAAAAAAAAAAAAAAACAGATCATTGTGACTTGAAACAGTTGAAATACTGACCTTGAGGCCAATATAAATGTAACAATAAACATAATAAAACAGATAAAGATTAAAGGGTTAGTTCACCCAAAAATGAAAATTCTGTCATTAATTACTCACCCTCATGTCGTTCCAAACCCTTAAGACCTTCGTTCATCTTCTTAACACAAATTAAGATATTTTTGATGAAATCCGAGAGCTTTCTGACCCCCTCATAGACTGCAATGTTATTACCACTTTCAAGGTCCAGAAAGGTAGTAAAGACATAATTAAAATAGTCCATGTGACTCCAGTGATTCAACCTTAATTTTATGAAGCAACAAGAATACTTTTTGTGCGCAAAAAATGACTTTATTCAACAATTTCTTCTCTTCCGTTTGAGTCTCTGACGCTGTATATGTGAGCACCACGATGCATGTGTGTGGTGCTGATGCAGGAGCCGGCCAATACTGAGCCGGCGTTCTGACGTAGAACCCAGAAGTGCTACACTGTGTTTACTATATACGTGAATAGCGTAGCAGAATGACATGCTCAAAAAGTATTCTTGTCACTTCATAACATTAAGGTTGAACCACTGTAGTCACATGGACTATTTTAACAATGTCTTTACTACCTTTCTGGACCTTGAAAGTGGTAATAATAGTCTATGGGGGGATCAGAAAGCTCTCGGATTTCATCAAAAATATCTTAATTTGTGTTCTGAAGATGAACGGTCTTACGGGTTTTGGAACGACATGAGGGTGAGTAATTAATGACAGAATTTTAATTTTTGGGTGAACTAACCCTTTAATTTCCATTTGAACCACATGGTCAAAAAGACCTATAATTTGTATTATAAATAAATATGACCGTAAAAGCATGATATTTTCATTTTAATAACAGCGAAACTTAGCTAAAATTCTAAATGATAAATGGTGCCGCTCCATGCAAATTGATATTTGACTAATATTCTTATAAAAACAATCATTTAAAAAAATATGTTCTTTAAAAATAATGTTGCAATGTATTTGGTACATCAATTACTTTATTTTATTGTAATGCAGGATTACAATAAAATAAAGTAATTGATGTACCAAATAACATGTTTAATTTAGATAAATAATATGAATAATTTGCATAAACAACAAGACAAATGAACATTAAAATAATGAAACAAGTAATGAACTTACCAATAGCTATGTGAACAGACAGCAGACTCTGGCCTATGGTGAGAGCCCACAGGTGCAGGCTATGCATGGCCTTCACTGCCTTCAGAGACAGCAGCACCTCCTTCACTGAATTAAACTCTATTCCTTTGGGTGCCCCTGAACACAGACACATGACAATGAGTTACAAGGATAGAGGGAGACCTTCTGCGGGATTCAAAGTTTGCATTTAAAGGTGATGTGTGTAATTGGATTGTGGGACTGGATTGTGTTTGGGAAATTAGTTTGGAAACAGTCATTATTTCTGCAATTCCGTTTGGTGTCACTAGGGGTGAAGACATTACACACTTCACCTTTAAATAGAGAATATTAAACCATAAAAAATATACTGACATTGCATGCATGTTTTAAGTCATTGAGAATAATGCAACTGTAATTTAATAGAGTCACTTATTTAATGTGAAAATTACCCTCCATGAGAATGCGGAAGACATCTCTTAGAATGGTAATGGTGGTGCCCAGGACGAACACAGAGAAGAGGAAAGTGCAAATGGGATCAGCTATTTTGTATTCTGGCTGCGTTAGAAGTTGGATAGAGAACAGGAGGTACTGATGCATTAAAGAACAAAATCAGATGGTTCTTTGCAAAGTGTCAAATTGAATTAGACCACAGATGTCAGAAGAAACAGTCTCCACTGAGGCGCTTTCAAGAGTCAGGGAAAGAAATCAGTGTCCAATTCCTTATCAAGGTAATTTGATTACTTTAAAAAAAAAAAAAAAAAAAAAAAGAAAGAAAGAAAGAAAAAAATTGGGGTCAGTAAGATTTTTCCATGTTTTTTTTTTTTTTTTTTTTTTTAAAGGTATCTTATGAAAGTATCTTACAGGATAAAAAAATATAATATATTTTAAAATGTTATTTATTCCCGTGCTGAATTTTCAGCATCATTACTCCAGTTCTGCTTTTTAATATTTTTGGAGAGACCGTGATAAATTTTTATTAGGATTCTTTGGTGAATAAAAAGTTCAAATGAGCAGCATATAAATATTTTGTATTTTCAATTTAATGCATCTTTGCTGAATAAAGAGTCTCCTATTAATATCTTTCATAAAAATCTTACTGACCCCAAACTTTTGAAGGGTGGTGTAAATAATTAGCTTATAATTACTTTCTTAAAATAACGAATGAATATAAATATTCATATCGTTCATGAACCTTTTGTGATGCCATTAAATAAGACAAAATTGCTGTCAAATTGATTAATCATGACTAATCGCATCCAAAATAAAAGTTTGTTTACATAATATATGTGTGTACTGTGTATAATTATTATGTATATATAAATACACGCTCATTCGTGTATATATTTAAGAAATATTTGCATGTATATACTGTATGTATGTATATATATATACATTTGCAAGAAAAAGTATGTGAACCCCTTGCAGAATCTGTGAAAATGTGAATACTTTTAACAAAATAAGAGATCATACAAAATGCATGTTATTTTTTATTTAGTACTGTCCTGAATAAGATATTTTACATACAAGATGTTTACATATAGTCCACAAGACAAAAAAAAAAGAAGATGACCCCGTTAAAAAGTTTATGAACCAACCTCACTTATTTTGTTAAAATTATTCACATTTTCACAGATTCTGCAAGCGGTTCACATACTTTTTCTTGCAACTGTATATATATATAATTTATATTTTATATATATATATATATATATATATTTATAATATAAATATTTTATATATAAATATAACACATTTTTCTTAAATATATACATGAATGAGTGTGTATTTATATGTACATGTACATGTATTTAAACAATCTCGATTAATCGTTTTGACAGAACTAATTTAAAGACAATATAATTTACCCTTTTTGCTTATATAAATATCCCTGTATCTTACTGTGCATATTGCCTCTAAAGGGAACTTTTAGAATATTAAGGTGATTCTTTATGTTAGTGTTCATTTACCCTGAAGTAGATGATAATGGCGGCCACCAACACTCCAAAGCTCTGTAAGAGATCCCCCAAAACATGAATAAATGCTGCTCTGACACTGGTGTTCCCATGATTACCCAGGAGGCTGTGGGAGTGGCCATGGCCCACGGGGCTCATCCCATTCTCATCAATCTTGTGGTAGCCTGAACCGTGACTGTGGAAGGTCGTGGAATGGTGTAGAATATAGGCCATTCTGGAATATAAACAATAATGCAAACAAAAGCATATCAATTTATCGAAATTCTAGTTTAATTTTTTATTTATTTATTTATTTATTTTTATTTAAAAAAAAGCTGTAATCTTAGAACAGAATAGAAAATACAATCTTATTGTACAGTATCTGTCTGGCCCTTAATTGCTACTTAAAGACTTTATTTCTAATAATTGCGCCTGAATTTTTTTTTAAATTATGCCTGAAAAACTAAGCTTTACTACTTTAGCATCTCGTAAATTCCAATGTTAAAGTCACCATGAAATCAAAATTGACAATTCTTATTTTTTATGGAATATTACAGTATTTATTAGAAATTATTTATCTGTGCACATCATTATTTTTTTTTCATGTGCTCTCAGTCTCATAATCTTTAACAAAAATAACTTCTCAATCTTGGCAGGGACATCTCTTTTCTTTGATGGTGTGTTTACTGGCGCAAGGGCGGGACAACCTGTCACTCACATGACATCACAGCAATAGCAAACCACAACCATCCAATCAATTCCCGATGGACAAAATCAAGTCCCGCCCTACATTTTTCTTGTTTGAGAAGCCGTTTCACTTGGATATACACTCACCTAAAGGATTATTAGGAACACCTGTTCAATTTCTCATTAATGCAATTATCTAATCAACCAATCACATGGCAGTTGCTTCAATGCATTTAGGGGTGTGGTCCTGGTCAAGACAATCTCCTGAACTCCAAACTGAATGTCAGAATGGGAAAGAAAGGTGATTTAAGCAATTTTGAGCGTGGCATGGTTGTTGGTGCCAGACGGGCCGGTCTGAGTATTTCACAATCTGCTCAGTTACTGGGATTTTCACGCACAACCATTTCTAGAGTTTACAAAGAATGGTGTGAAAAGGGAAAAACATCCAGTATGCGGCAGTCCTGTGGGCGAAAATGCCTTGTTGATGCTAGAGGTCAGAGGAGAATGGGCCGACTGATTCAAGCTGATAGAAGAGCAACTTTGACTGAAATAACCACTCGTTACAACCAAGGTATGCAGCAAAGCATTTGTGAAGCCACAACACGCACAACCTTGAGGCGGATGGGCTACAACAGCAGAAGACCCCACCGGGTACCACTCATCTCCACTACAAATAGGAAAAAGAGGCTACAATTTGCACGAGCTCACCAAAATTGGACAGTTGAAGACTGGAAAAATGTTGCCTGGTCTGATGAGTCTCGATTTCTGTTGAGACATTCAGATGGTAGAGTCAGAATTTGGCGTAAACAGAATGAGAGCATGGATCCATCATGCCTTGTTACCACTGTGCAGGCTGGTGGTGGTGGTGTAATGGTGTGGGGGATGTTTTCTTGGCACACTTTAGGCCCCTTAGTGCCAATTTGGCATCGTTTAAATGCCACGGCCTACCTGAGCATTGTTTCTGACCATGTCCATCCCTTTATGACCACTTCCAGCAGGATAATGCACCATGTCACAAAGCTTGAATCATTTCAAATTGGTTTCTTGAACATGACAATGAGTTCACTGTACTAAAATGGCCCCCACAGTCACCAGATCTCAACCCAATAGAGCATCTTTGGGATGTGGTGGAACGGGAGCTTCGTGCCCTGGATGTGCATCCCACAAATCTCCATCAACTGCAAGATGCTATCCTATCAATATGGGCCAACATTTCTAAAGAATGCTTTCAGCACCTTGTTGAATCAATGCCACGTAGAATTAAGGCAGTTCTGAAGGCGAAAAGGGGTCAAACACAGTATTAGTATGGTGTTCCTAAAAATCCTTTAGGTGAGTGTATGTCACAGTAGGGAAGAAAAGACTATCGCAACTTCTGTTTAATGCCAACTCATTCATAGGAATCTACTCACATGATGTTGACCACGACTGCACAGCCTGAGGTGACGAGCATCACACTGCCTTCAATTTCATAATCATTTTTTACTATCCTCTCAATGGCAAGGTACACCAACACCCCAGTCACGATCCAGATGGACATTACAGATACCAGGGCTCCCAGAATCTCTGTGAAATGTTCATTTGAAACAAATATAGTTCGGCATCATATACTGTTGCTGGATATTGCAAAGTCTTCAAATCTGCATAGTTCATGCAAAAATAATGACTTAAATTTTGGCCTGCTTCTCATTCGAAGCTATCTTATAACTTCAGAAGAATATAGCCCATAAATTGTATGGATTTCGTTTGTGATATTTTTGTTGTTTTTAGAGCTTGACAGACAGATGAATTAATGTTGTATGGAAAAAGTTCTTCAACATTTCTCCTTAGCTACATGCATGGAAAAAACAGCATTAGGGTTTGGAACATTAAGATGAGTAAAAATGTCTTAATTTTTATTTTTTTGTGAAATATTTATTTAAACTAAAGGCATGATTTAGACATTTTCAACATCAACAATGTTTGTAAATTCATTTGACAGGATTGAGATGGGATGGACTCACCTGATCTGTGCCAGCCAAAGTTCATTCTCTTAGTGGGTGGTCTTGAGGAGATCCACAAGGAAAAAAGACTGACCATCATACTGCCAAAATCCGTCAGAAGGTGGGCTGCATCGGTCATAATGGCCAGACTGTGTGCTAGATAACCACCTGCAAGAGCAGCAGAGAATAAGAATAAAATAAAAGAGAGGTACACAAGTTTTTATGCCATAGAAGAATCATTTTTGGCTCCCAAAAGAACCTTTCAGTGAACGGTTCCTAAAAGAGCCATTTTTTTTCTTAGTGTGAAGAACATTTTAAAAAATCTAAAGAGCCCTTTTCACTATAAAAAAGCTTTTGTGCAATGGAAAGGTTCCATGGGTGTTAAGGGTTCTTCATGGAACCATAGATCCGCCATAATAGAACATGAATGTTATTCATTCTCCCTGACACGTCTTTAATTATTTTATTATACTCTGAAAACATTACAGAACACTTAAAACACTGAACACTGTAAAGTGATTAAGGTGCAATAGTTTTGGAGAAAGCTTACACATCAGCATATTTTTGTTGTTTAAAAGAAAGAATGAATATGTATATATTATGCTGACAAAAAAGTGCTGTACAAGCTGAACAAGCTGTTATGCTGAACAGAAAGGCCTGCTTATTACATTTAACAGATGAGTCAATGACTTCAAGTAATTATGTGCTACAATGACAAATTGCTTAATCCATCATTTACTTAGTTTTGAAATGCAATAAGAGCATTAATTGTAAAAAGAACAACTTTGCACTAAAAGACAAAGCAAAATAAATGGCTGATGTTTTTTTATATACAGTAGTTAAACTCAGTGGTAAGTCTTTGCCACAACTTCCAAAAAAATCCAGAAAATCACATTGTATGATTTTTAAGTAATTAATTTTGCATTTTATTGCATGACATAAGTATTTGATACATCAGAAAAGCAGAACTTAATATTTGGTACAGAAACCTTTGTTTGCAATTACAGAGATCATATGTTTCCTGTAGTTCTTGACCAGGTTTGCACACACTGCAACAGGGATTTTGGCCCACTCCTCCATACAGACCTTCTCCAGATCCTTCAGGTTTCGGGGCTGTCGCTGGGCAATACGGACTTTCAGCTCCCTCCAAAGATTTTCTATTGGGTTCAGGTCTGGAGACTGGCTAGGCCACTCCAGGACCTTGAGATGCTTTTTACGGAGCCACTCCTTAGTTGCCCTGGCTGTGTGTTCTGGGTCATTGTCATGCTGGAAGACCCAGCCACGACCCATCTTCAATGCTCTTACTGAGGGAAGGAGGTTGTTGGCCAAGATCTCGCGATACATGGCCCCATCCATCCTCCCCTCAATATGGTGCAGTCGTCCTGTCCCCTTTGCAGAAATGCATCCCCAAAGAATTATGTTTCCACCTCCATGCTTCACGGTTGGGATGGTGTTCTTGGGGTTGTACTCATCCTCCTTCTTCCTCCAAACACGGCGAGTGGAGTTTAGACCAAAAAGCTCTATTTTTGTCTCATCAGACCACATGACCTTCTCCCATTCCTCCTCTGGATCATCCAGATGGTCATTGGCAAACTTCAGACGGGCCTGGACATGCACTGGCTTGAGCAGGGGGACCTTGCGTGCGCTGCAGGATTTTAATCCATGACGGCGTAGTGTGTTACTAATGGTTTTCTTTGAGACTGTGGTCCTAGCTCTCTTCAGGTCATTGACCAGGTCCTGCCGTGTAGTTCTGGGCTGATCCCTCACCTTCCTCATGATCATTGATGCCCCACGAGGTGAGATCTTGCATGGTGCCCCAGACCGAGGGAGATTGACCGTCATCTTGAACTTCTTCCATTTTCTAATAATTGCGCCAACAGTTGTTGCCTTCTCAGCAAGCTGCTTGCCTATTGTCCTGTAGCCCATCCCAGCCTTGTGCAGGTCTACATTTTATCCCTGATGTCCTTACACAGCTCTCTGGTCTTGGCCATTGTGGAGAGGTTGGAGTCTGTTTGATTGAGTGTGTGGACAGGTGTCTTTTATACAGGTAACGAGTTCAAAAAGGTGCAGTTAATACAGGTAATGATTGGAGAACAGGAGGGCTTCTTAAAGAAAAACTAACAGGTCTGTGAGAGCCGGAATTCTTACTGGTTGGTAGGTGATCAAATACTTATGTCATGCAATAAAATGCAAATTAATTATTTAAAAATCATACAATGTGATTTTCTGGATTTTTGTTTTAGATTCCGTCTCTCACAGTTGAAGTGTACCAATGATAAAAATTACAGACCTCTACATGCTTTGTAAGTAGGAAAACCTGCAAAATCGGCAGTGTATCAAATACTTGTTCTCCCCACTGTATATACACCGATCAGGCATAACATTGTGATCGCTGACAGAATCAGAATCAGAATCTGTCTTTATTGCCAAGGAATTTGTTGTGGTATGCAGGTGCTTTAAGAAAATAAGAAATGAGACTAAGACATCTTTAAGTTTAAGAGAACGTAAATAAAAAAATTAATCAATAAATAAATAGGCCTATAATATACATACCCAATTTGAATAAAATTGTTGCAAGTGTAACATGCAGTCAGAGTAGTGTGCATTAATGTAATGCATATGAAGCAGCGTTAATAAGGCCAGTAGCAGGTGGGTAAAAACTGTTTTTGTGGCGTGAGGGTTTTGTCTTTATAGACCTCAGTCTTCTACCCGAAGGGAGAACCTCAAAAAGTTTATGTCCAGGGTGAGAGTGATCGGCCACAATCTTAACTGCCCTCCTCAGAGTCCTGGAAGTATACAGGTCCTGAAGAGATGGTAAATTACATCCAATCACTTTCTTCGCCGAGTGAATAACACACTGCAGTCTGCTTTTTTCCTTGGCAGTGGCTGCAACATACCAGATGATGATAGAGGAGGTTAGTATTGACTCAATGATGGTGGTATAAAAGTGCACCATCATTGCCCTCGGTAGGTTAAACTTCCACAACTGCCGCAGGTAGTACATCCGTTGATGAGCTTTTTTAATCAGGGAATTAATGTTTAAGTCCCACTTGAGATCTTGTGTAATGGTGGTTCCCAGAAAGCAGAAAGAGTCCACAATCTTAAGTGGGAAGTCATCATGCTGTGTGACGGGGGTGAATGGGGCTGGATTCTTCCTAAAACCCACCACCATTTCCATTGTTTTCACCATATTGAGCTCTAGGTCGTTCTGACTACACCAGGATACCAGATGGTCAATCTCCCACCTGTAGGCAACCTCGTCCGCCCCAGAGATGAGCCCGATGAGGGTAGTATCATCTACAAACTTTAATAGTTTGACAGACTGGTGACTGGAGGTGCAGCTGTTTGTATACAGGGAAAAAAAAGTAGAGGAGAAAGTACACAGCCTTGAGGGGAGCCATTACTGATGATCCGGTAGTCAGAAATCTGTTTTCCCACTCTCACTTGCTGCCTTCTGTCAGTCAGAAAATCCGTTTCTGACAGGTGAAGTGAATAACACTGATTATCTCTTCATCATGGCACCTGTTAGTGGGTGGGATGTATTAGGCAGCAAGTGAACATTTTGTCCTCAAAGTTGACGTGTTAGAAGCAGGAAAAATGGGCAAGCGTAAGGATTTGAGCGAGTTTGACAAGGGCCAAATTGTGATGGCTAGACAACTGGGTCAGAGCATCTCCAAAACTGCAGCTCTTGTGGGGTGTTCCCAGTCTGCAGTGGTCAGTATCTATCAAAAGTGGTCCAAAGAAGGAACAGTGGGCGACAGGGTCATGGGCGGCCAAGGCTCATTGATGCACGTGGGGAGCAAAGGCTGGCCCACGTGGTCCGATCAAACAGACAAGCTACTGTAGCTCAAATTGCTCAAGAAGTTAATGCTGGTTCTGACAGAAAGGTGTCAGAATACACAGTGCATCGCAGTTTGTTGCGTATGGGGCTGCATAGCCACAGACCAGTCAGGACCAAGCGCCAACAGTGGGAACTGGACCATGGAGCAATGGAAGAAGGTTGCCTGGTCTGATGAATCATGTTTTCTTTTACATCACTTGGATGGCCGGGTGCATGCGTGTCGCTTACCTGGGGAACACATGGCACCAGGATGCACTATGGGAAGACAGCAAGCCGGCGGAGGCAGTGTGATGCTTTGGGCAATGTTCTGCTGGGAAACCTTGGGTCCTGCCATCCATGTGGATGTTACTTTGACACGTACCACCTACCTAAGCATTGTTGCAGACCATGTACATCCTTTCATGGAAACGGTATTCCCTGGTGGCTGTGGCCTCTTTCAGCAGGATAATGCGCCCTGCCACAAAGCAAAAATGGTTCAGGAATGGTTTGAGGAGCACAACAACGAGTTTGAGGTGTTGACTTGGCCTCCAAATTCCCCAGATCTCAATCCTATCGAGCATCTGTGATGTGCTGAACAAACAAGTCCGATCCATGGAGGCCCCACCTCGCAACTTACAGGACTTAAAGGATCTGCTGCTAACATCTTGGTGCCAGATACCACAGCACACCTTCAGGGGTCTAGTGGAGTCCATGCCTCAACAGGTCAGGGCTGTTTTGGCAGCAAAAGGGGGACCAACACAATATTAGGATAGGATAATGTTATGCCTGAGAAGTATATGAGAAGTAATTTATGTAATTTATGCCAGTTCTGAAAAATTCTGAACCCCATACTTTTTTTCTAAAAAGACACAGTGTTCCTACCTATAACTTCTCCAACCATGAAAACCAAACAGACTATGGAGGCGATGTACAGTTTCTTCTTTGCTATGAGTTTCTCACGGCTCTCATCGCAGGCTGCTTTTTTTCCATGGCAATGAGTTCCAACGGGCCTCTTCAGCTCGATGGCACCAGCCATATCACCATTTCCCAAAGGCAGGTCTGGACAACTTTCTTTGGAACCTGAGAATTCACTATAAGAAGAAAGCACACCATTTCAATGACTTTTAAAACTCAGCCTTCACACACAATAACCCTTCCTGGTTACTAGCCTATCAGGGAGTTATGCAAAGAATATATTGCGCAAATTTGACAACATCATATCATGTAAATCGCCTGTGGACTGAGACACTGGGATAAACTCTAGGATCCCTGCACAACCCTATATAAGCAGTTAAGATAAGCAGATAAGCAGTTTGGAGAATGGATGGATGGATGGGTGGATATCATGAAAGTTACATGATATCAATAGGGCAATCAATATATATATATATATATAGTTTTAAATAAAAATTAGGCCTATGTATCACACATGTGTATGTGTAAGTATAAGGACAATCGTATGTACAAGTGCTTTGTGGGGTAAAACACTGCACAGCTCATGCTATGAACACCCAGATCAGCCTGAGTTTAAATCTGCTGACATGGTTGTTTTTGGCTCTTCTGTCTTATGTGTTGATGAGAGAGACGCTATGATGGGCTAATGGGGCGGAAAGCGCAATCTCGGTGCGCATGAGATAACCAGAGAGTAGCGTCACGCGCGCACACACATACACACGCGCGCGAGCGCTGCTGCTGAAAGGAGGCAGTCGAGTGGAACACGGCGTCTGTTTAATCACCCCACCGGGACACGGACATGATACACTGGATGATTTTTTTATTTTTTTAGTCCAACATAGTCTATATAGTCCAACAATATACAGAGAACGCATATTGGTTTTCTGATCTCCTGTATGTAAATTTGGCCTGTATTCTACTTATTGACTTAAATCAGCTTTCATTTGCAGCGTTGACTATTATTAAAATATAGCTAGTAATATAAGTGTGCTAAAATTAGGATGTGCGTCTCAGTTTGGCTCGGTTTATTTTTATTTAAATATGCATGCAGACGCAATCAATTTTCAGATTTGGTTAATTGTAGCCTATCTTACCATTTTTAGCGTATGTAAAATATATAGAATGTGTAAATAAAAATATGAATTATCTTATAATTTACGTGTACAGTAAATTATTGTTAAAATCATGTTTTAAGTAAAAATGCAAGGCACCTTATAATTTACGGTGCAAACGTTTGTTCCCATAAACGTCACATTTGATTATATACTTTATTCTTATTGTGTAATCTTATGTACATTAGTTTGTTTTATGTTGTTTAGTTAATGTTTAAAGCATTGTTTCAGTTTATTTTACTACCATCGTGGTGTTTTGGGTACTCAGTTGGCGTTAATCAGTTATTATTAACTGTTAGTTATCATGTGGTTTTATTTGATCACTTATGTAATGTTGGTTATAGCATACCGATCTATTTTAAGGAGTTCAGTTAAAGTAGATTAGTAGCCTGTATTAATACCATATCGGTGACATGTATAGCCACCAAAATGGCTCTTGTAATGCCTGAAACGTCAGTGAATTTTTGCCACTGCTTGCAGGTTCAACAGCATTCATATAGGCTATGTTGTGATGAGGCAATTCACATTCCTCCTCTAACACTATCACCTCTGTTCGTATTGTATTACATTTATTAAATGCACAAAATATCCTCTTTTGTGGAAAGGTGCATATGGAGAGTTTACAGTTTGGCAGGAGGGGGCTGAAACATGCTGTCGGTCCTGTGGCAATGCAGTAGAGCATGACATCAGGGCTGGTTCTGAGCACTTTAATATATTAGCCTACACACCACTGGATCAAGAGACTGCAATGTGTTGTGCTGTGATTGTAAATAACGAGCATTTTGATATTTGAATATCAAAATACGTATTTTTTTCTTAAAAAATAACACGCTTACAATATTTAATGCATTAGAGTTTTTAACATTATAGCTAGGGATGATAAATAAATAAAAAACAATAGCATTTTTTTTTTTTTTTTTTTTTTTTTTTTTTTAAATAGCAAACCTTTATCACCGTAAAGCACGTCCATGCTGCATTCCCCCTTTTCTTCTCTCAGAAAGAGCAAGCTGGGCCGATTTTCGATTTGAACATTTAGAGCTATAACAGAATACCACCCAGATATAACAACATCTGCACGACATCTACTTCGCAGCTGAGTTGTTTCTTGTTCTTCAACATTTGTTCAGGTGACCTGTTGATGTACAGTTTTACCAATGCCATGATGTAGCCTACCATTCTCTGAAATAACGTTTTTGTTAATGTAATGCCACCAAGCTAAATCAGTGAAAATGCTTCTGCCACATCTAAATCTAAATATTTCCCATTTCTCCTTTAACAATCTAATGCAAACAGCAGGATATTCATTGCAATTCACGGCAAACAACTGGAAAACGACTTCCAAGGCAATACTTGCACAATCGTTTGTGGTATCTGCTGGATTTTTTCTTCGCATAGACGACAGTTTTCTAAATGTACGCGGTTTCAATCATTGTTCTGTTCCTCGGCATCTTCCTCAATGTCACAAAAATGAATTATACAGCTTTGGTTTGTGAAAATTGTCGGTTATGCTTTAACAGGAGTAATTCTACCCATGTCTTAAATATTTAAAAAGATGTTCAACTTCTATTTAAAACACACCATTGTGTAGTTTTATGTCCGGCGCAAATTGTGATGTTTTCGTATAATTAATGATAAATGCTGACGAATATCTGTTATTTAGTACCTACTATTTAGTAACATTTCATGGTGAAAATCGAAAATGTATTTCTATCAGGAAGCTACTTATAATCAGGAGTATAAATGACAATATTTATACAAAATTATTGATGATGGGCTATCATTTCTAAACAAAGAATGTTGGGTTGTTTCAACCCATGTTTGGGTCAAATATGGACAAACTTAACCGTTGGTTTACATTTTTTAATTAATTTTTAAACCCAACAGTTGGGTTTGTCCATATTTAACCAAACAGCCCAGTATTTTTTAGAGTGCACGTTTAATTTGATTGCTCTTTTTCATATTGACAACTCAAGTGCATCTGTCCATGGTGCTGAAACTCTTCTCTCACCTGCTTGCTGTATATGATCATTTTAGTAGGGTGTGCAGAGGAAGGGAAATGAAGATTTTGATGCAATATTGATGCAATAAAATAAAAATTATCTGATTTTTATTGCTTCAAAGAAACATAATGAAAAGCTTATATCGTGTGTAATTTCCATATGGAAGTCACAATACGTTCATTTTGCCCACTAAAGTTCCCTGAGGCCACTGTTCAAAAAGGCTACTGTCCAAAATCAACTCAAACATAGAAATGAACCTCTTAATTAAACCTATATAAGCATCGCACTCGCTGCATGCTTAACACATTTAAATTATGGACTGTGTTTAGAATTAACGTGAATAGATTGCTTTATAATACAATTGGCGCATATTGTTTTCGAATTATAGTGTCACAATGTGGAAATATCAGATTCCCTCTGTTCGCTACAACAGGTCATGTTGTAAGGGATTTGGGGAATCATTAAGTCAAAAAATATCAAAAGATTTCTGTGTTCTCAATAAGAACTAAATATTTACAATTTTCAAAAATGTTCAGTTTTCTATAAGCTAATTGTGCACATTTCTAGACCATGTATTTTTAAAATCACCCTAATATCTTCAATGCAAATTGACAATAATAATAAGAATAATAGCCTAATAATTATAATAGATAATACATTTTACCTGTTAAGGTTTAACGAGTATATTTTGGCATTTCTTTCGTTGATGAGATGCGATTTCTCTGAAGTCGGTGGAGGATCCATGGTCCTGTGCAGCTTTAGTGACCAGTGGAAAAAAACGAATTAATAAAAAACCGCGCCGAAAATTAAAATATGCGTTTTAAATTAGACGGCAAAATAAAAATTCTTCCAAGCCATTTTCGAAGGATTCAAAAAAATGAGTGAAAGCACTCATTGCATCAGGTCCACAGAAAGGAGGAAACAGGACTGCGGTCAGTAATTCCGATGCTGTATGCGGACTCGGAGCCGGTAAACTTGGCTGTGGGTGAGATCGGATGAATCTGGTGCAGAAGATTCAGCAGTCAAGTGAACTCATTTACGGATCTTACTATGGCGAAGGCATGGTTATTAATATTCATGAGCTAAAGGAAGGCCTGTAAGAGCAACGTCATCATTAGCCAATATTCACAAGCCAGTCGTTCGCCATTGGAAAGCTACAAAGCAACGTCACCAGGACATAATTAGTAGTTACGCGAGCTAAACCTTAGCTGTAGTAGGATATCCGTAAAAGGTGGCAGCGCTTGTGTTTACTTGAATGAAGTCTGCGTCTGTTGGGAATGAATGAGTCTGGCTCATGTTTGGAACAAATCAATCACGTGCTGCGCAATTCTGGCTGCAGTGCAAAGGGGTGTACGTGTATGTACAGAAATGAACAAGTTATTTTCGGTTATTTCTATGCAGAAAGAGCCTCATGACGCAACCAGTGCACACAAAACGTCTCGACTCTCGCATATAGGCATACTGTTTAAAAAACAAACAAACTCGGTCACTGCAGGGCCACTGTCCGGCAGAGTTTAGCTTCAACTTGCCTCAACACAGCTGGAAGTTTCTGTTTCAGGTGTGTGTGTTTTTTTTTTTTTATTGCAGAATTCAAGAAAAGAAACAGCACTGGATACATTAACATAAAATTAAAAGGACAACAACAACAAACCCACAAATAACAATGACAATTTAACCAGTAAGAAAAATGTGATAATAACTCTTAAAGGGATAGTTCACCCAAAAATAAAAATTCTGTCATCATTTAGTCACGCCCAAGTTGTTCCAAACCTGTATGAATTACTTTGTTCTGCTGAACACAAAGGAAGATATTTGGAAGAATGTTTGTGAACTAACCCTTTAAGAAACGTATTGTTCGTATTGTTATCAATGAGCAGAACAGATTTTACAATAAGGGAAATCTCAGTGATAAAGACATTAAATCTAGGCAAAGTCTTGAGAAATTTGTTTTTGTGAATAAAAAATGCACACTGCAACACAAAGAAATTAACAACAAGATCAGTAGTATAGTCACTCCTAGAAATATATCTTCCAATGAAAAGTTTGTCATTTTATAAAAGGAGAAAGATAACAACCCAAGTTTAACCTGATTGCAATGGTAGAATAAATGAAGCAAAGTTTCTTCCTCAACTTTGCAAAATACACATAAGTTAACACATAGATCAACAAAAGTAGCAGTCTGGGAGTTGGTTGGATAGACATTATGTAGAATCTTAAAGTGTAGCCTACCTTTCTTATTTTATAGGACACACAATATTTTTTCAGGGAGTCCCCATGCTCTCTTTGAGTGAATAGCCTACTGTCAAAAAATATTTCCAGAAAAATTTACATCTAGGGGGTGTGTAAACCGTGTAATGTAACAATAGCTTTATATGTTTACAATTACATTTTTTATCAAGAAAACAAACTCCATCCAATAAAAGTTGGATGAGCAGAATTGAAAGTTCTAGCAGGCAGAGGAATTCAGGTGTGTTTAATTGGGGTTGGAGCTAAACATTGCAGGACAGTGGCCCTCCAGGAGCAGGATTGGACACCCCTGCTACCTACCTATATAGCCTAAATGGGAATGAACGTGCGCGCGTGCACACAGTTTTAATTTTTTTAATGAATCATTCAAACAATAAACAAATATAATAATATGACAGTAATCTATAGTATTATATATAAAGTAATAAAATAAAAGAAGTCGAATAAAACAAAGCTCGCCACTGCGAGCGTGACGCAAACGCACTTCCGGACATGCGTTATCGCGTGTTCGCGGCACAAAACATGGCGATGACAATGAGCCAAAACGATGTTCAGGTGCAACAGAAAGAAGAAGGAGAGGAGGATGATCCGTCGATATCTAGATCTGATAGGTGAGTAGATCAGTTGTCTGTCGAGTTCAGCCAATGTGCTAATGTAACTGATCCGGATGACAAATACAGGACAGTGTTGTGTGTGTTGATCAGTGGCAACAGTACATCAAGCGACGCAAGTTATTCGTTTGATCTTGTTTTTTGTCTGGTTAAGATCTAGAACATACAGAATTGAGCAGCTTCTTTTTCTGGAGCTGCTGGCGTGGCAGATCTGCCGCTCACGTCAATGGAAAAATCAGTCGAATGAAGAGTTAAATTTAAAGCAACATGCAGAGTTATTAAGATATGTAAAAAATAAGCATTACATTTATTTTGAATGCTAAAAGTCGGTATTATCCATTTTTGTTTGTCAAAAGGCAAAAATAGGCTATTTGGGGTGTGTTTACAATAAGGGTTATTGGGCATAACATGTCCGTTAGAGTGCTATGTGTATATATAACCTGATATTGACAAAATATGGATATTTATAAATTTATAATGCATATTTCCATTACCTTTTCACAATTTTTAAACGCCTTTGGCCTTCTTTGTATAGACCTGAACCTAATGTGACATACGTTCCTTGTATTCCAAAAAAAAAAAAATACCCAAAATCAGCACAACGCACACATGCACTGCAAAAAATGCTTTTCTTATTTAGTATTTTTGTCTTGTTTAAATATCTAGCAATTCTTAAATCAAGATGCTTTTACTAGATAAGTAAAATGACATAAAATAATTTTTTGTTTGTTTTCTGGAGAAACAAATCAAAATGAAGTGAGTTTTTGCTTAAAACAAGCAAAATTATCTGCCAATGGGGTAAGAAAAATAATCTTGTTTCTGTTTGAAGTCTTGTTTCTGTCCCAAACAGAAACAAGATTATTTTTCTTACCCCATTGACAGATAATTTTGCTTGTTTTAAGCAAAAACTCACATCATTTATATATTTTTTTTCCCAGAAAAAAAAATCTTATGTCATTTTACTTATCTAGTAAAAGCATCTTGATTTAAGAATTTTTAGATATTTGGACTGGAAACCAGACAAATACTAAGTAAGAAAAGCATTTTTTGCAGTGTCACAGAACAGACAATAGAATTTCATGTCAACTACCCTTAATCCACGTAAGCCTGGTCTGTGAGTCAAAGCAAACATCCTGACCTTTTCAGCACTACCATTGTGTAATGGACTGTACTTCAATTTGATGATTCATTAGCGCCAGTGAGTGTCCAGTGTCTGTCCATGTGATGAGAGTCTTACTCAAATGAGGCTCCAGTTTTGGCTGAGCAGATGTGTGGTTTCCTGGACAGGATATGAAGAAAGGTCCTAGTCCCTCTACCACACTAACAGAAATGATCATGTGAGCAGCTCTTTCTGAGGCCATCATAAAGACCACGATTTCCTCAAGCTCTCTATGAAACAGTGTTCAAAAGCTATGCTCAGGTCAGATGGGGCCGTTCATGATTATAAAGGCATGTCTGATGGCGACGTGGACACTCGCACTTACTACTTTGCTCTGTTCAATGATAATTGATCAGTTATCGATGATTGTTAAAGGGATAGTTCATCCCATGATTTACTCACCATCAAGCCATCCTAGGTGTATATGACATTCTTCTTTCAGACGAATACAATCGGAGTTATATTAAAAAATGTCCTCAAAGAAGAATGTCATATACACCTAGGATGGCTTGAGGGTGAGTAAATCATGGGGTAATTTTCATTTTTGGGTGAACTATCCCTTTAAGTGACATATCATGAAAAATGTTTAGCTAAAGCAAATCCCATCGCTTGATAAAACATGGGCCTAATGTTTGCATTTGGATTTTTTTTTTTTGTCCTTATTTTGTGGTAGTGGCGAGGATTCCCTCGATGGCCTTATGAGACACAGATGTCCCCTTACCCCTTCGCTTTCCCCACGGAAACGGACCACCAGCCAAAGCAAAACGGAGCCTCCACTTTTAAGGACAAATAAGAGGACAATCTACACCGCAGGACGACCACCCTGGTACAACGTTACTGGGACCACTTTTAAAGAAGCCTTTGTCATAGGTACGACACACGTGCAATGAATTCTCACATTTGATAAAAGCTTATGAAAACATTGCACAAGTCAGTTATTAAGAAAATTTAATGGGTGTAATTAAGGTTTTATATTGTATTAATACTTTATTAAACTCTTAAGAAAATCAGAGATTAGCAAGTATTGAATAAAGAAGCATAAATGTAAAATGAAGTATAAATAAAAACTCTTAAGACTAATACAGAATTCATGTTTTGGTTTTTTCCAGTTTGGAGAATATTGACATTGCTTGCTCTAAATATGAGACATGAATTATACACTATCGTTCAAAAGTTTAGTAAGGTTTAGTACGATTTTTTAAATAATTTTTAAATAAGTCTCTTATGGTCACCATTGCTGCATTTATTTGATCAAAATACATAAAACACTAATATTTGTGATTTTTGCCATTTGAGAGAACCGTTTTCTGTTTTAATATATTTTAAAATGTAATTTATTCCTGTGATGGCAAAGCTGAATTTTCAGCATCATTACTCCAGTCTTCAGTGTCACATGATCCTTCAGAAATCATTCTAATATGCTGATTTGGTGCTCAAGAAACATTTATTATTATTATAGATGTTGAAAACAGTTTCACTGCTTAATTTTGTGGAAGGTGTGATACATTTATTTCAGGATTCTTTGATAAATAGAAAGTTCGAAAGAACAGCCTTTGATTTCTGAAATAGAAATCTTTTGTGACATTACCAATGCCTTTTCTGCCCCTTTTGTTTAATTGAATGCATCCTTGCTGAATAAAAGTATCAATTTCTTGGGAATAAAAATGACTCCAAACTCTTGAATGGTAGTGTATATATCTTAAAGCATGGTTTAAATTTTTCTTGAAACTTAACCAGAAGACATTAGTATTGCAGGGTTTACATGTTTGTCGTGTGAATCTGAGCTCTGAGGTCATTAGTATGCAATCCATTACTCACAAAGTGCCTGTCGTACGGGTTACAATTTCACACTTGGATGTGCTCCAGTCAATTATTCCTGTAAAAAAACAAAGTCTGGTGTGACTGTCATCCCTGCTTGTTCGGTCAGAGAGAAACTAATAAATCCACCCGAGTGGAATGATCTTCCCTTAACAAAGGTCAGAGAAACAGGGAGACGAGAGAGGACATAAGAACACTAAAGCAGTTTTAAGTAACTTTAGTCCATAGAACAAGAAGCTTTTTGTTATTCCCACTGGTGGTGTATCTCATTTTTTGTAGTGTTTTCTTTATGGCCTTTATTCTAGAGATCTGATACTTAAAACTTTAGTATCTGAAAATGTAGTGGTCAGCATAATGTCTTACATGACTGGCTTAATGTCATAATGCACAGTCAGATGAGTTGTGTAATCCAAGCAGAATTTTTATTTTTGGTTATATTACTTTTAAGGTTGGACAGATCCTAGCAATTTATTATATTAAATAACTATTGTATTAACTGTTATATTAGCACAGTGACTCTAAAACCATGTTATTGTTTTTTAAAATATTTTTTGGGATTTACTTCACAGCCATTTTTGCATTAAAAAGTTACCTTGATAAAATAGCTGCAAAATTCGTATTTATATCATGATTGTTGTGACAAATAAATGTTTGCACCATAGCGGATGGTGGACAATAACCAGGTTTTGCAATTGCAACTTCAAGAATTGTATAAGTAAAGCTGGGTGAAATTTATATTTATTTTCATTGTGGCATATTATTAATATAAATACATAATATAATAATAATTTTTTATATATACACACATACATACATAGCATCCGGAATGTATTCACAGCGCTTCACTTTTTCAACATTTTGTTATGTTACAGCCTTATTCCAAAATGGATTAAATTCATTATTTTCCTCAATTCTACAAACAATACCCCATAATGACACTGTGAAAGAATTTTGTTTGAAATCTTTGCAAATTTATTAAAAAAAAAAAAAAAAAAAAAAAAAAAATCACATGTACATAAGTATTCACAGCCTTTGCTCAATACTTTGTTGAAGCACCTTTGGCACCAATTACATCCTCAAGTCTTTTTGAGTATGATGCTACAAGCTTGGCACACCTATTTTTGGGCAGTTTCTCCCATTCTTCTTTACAGGACCTCTCAAGCTCCATCAGTTTGGATGGGGAGCGTCGGTGCACAGCCATTTTCAGATTTCTCCAGAGATGTTCAATCGGGTTCAAGTCTGGGCTCTGGCTGGGCCACTCAAGGACATTCACAGAGTTGTCCCGTAGCCACTCCTTTGTTATCTTGGTTGTGTGCTTAGGGTCGTTGTCCTGTTGGAAGATGAACCTTCGCCCCAGTGTGAGGTCCAGAGCGCTCTGGAGCAGGTTTTCATCAAGGATGTCTCTGTACATTGCTGCATTCATCTTTCCCTCGATCCTGACTAGTCTCCCAGTTCCTGCTGCTGAAAAACATCCCCACAGCATGATGCTGCCACCACCATGCTTCACTGTAGGGATGGTATTGGCCAGGTGATGAGCAGTGCCTGGTTTCCTCCAGACATTATGCTTGCCATTCAGGCCAAAGAGTTCAATCTTTGTTTCATCAGACCAGAGAATTTTGTTTCCCATGGTCTGAGAGTCCTCCAGGCAGGCTGTCTTGTGCCTTTTACTGTGGCTTCCGTCTGGCCACTCTACCGTACAGGCCTGATTGGTGGAGTGCTGCAGAGATGGTTGTTCTTCTGGAAGGTTCTCCTCTCTCCACAGAGAAACTCTGAAGCTCTGTCAGAGTGACCATCAGGTTTCTTGGTCACCTCCCTGACTAAGGCCCTTCTCACCCGATCGCTCAGTTTGGCTGGGCGGCCAGCTCTTGGAAGAGTCCTGGTGGTTCTAAACTTCCATTTACGGACGATGGAGGCCACTGTGCTCATTGGGACCTTCAATGCTGCAGAAATTTTTCTGTACCCTTCCCCAGATCTGTGCCTCAATACCATCCTGTCTTGCACTTCATGGCTTGGTTTGTGCTCTGACATGCACCGTTAACTGTGGGACCTTATATAGACAGGTGTGTGCCTTTCCAAATCATGTCCAATCAACTGAATTTACCACAGGTGGACTCCAATCAAGTTGTAGAAACATCTCAAGGATGATCAGTGAAAACAGGATGCACCTGAGCTCAATTTTGAGTGTCATGGCAAAGGCTGTGAATACTTATGTACATGTGATATTTTTTTTTTTTATTTTTTTTTTTTTAAAGATTTCAAACAAACTTCTTTCATGTTGTCATTATGGGGTATTGTTTGTAGAATTTTGAGGAAAATAATGAATTAAATCCATTTTGGAATAAGGCTGTAACATAAAATGTGGAAAAAGTGAAGCGCTGTGAATACTTTACGGATGCACTATATATATGCGCTACCTTGATAACACCAGCACAATTCATGGTTATGCCATGATTGTTGTCAAATAAATGTTTGAATGAAATATTTGCTCTTTGTGCATTTGAACAAGCTGCAGCTTCTGGTGTGCCCTGCAGGTCTGTGTGGAGGGAGTGCCTCTGGGAAAACCACCGTGGCCAATAAGATCATAGAGGCTCTTGATGTTCCCTGGGTTGTTCTGCTTTCTATGGACTCTTTCTACAAGGTACTTTTTTAATCGAGTTAAAGAAGACCCAGAATACATCTGGTTTGGACTTCTTGTCCTTTTAAATGAACATCAGTGGTGTTATTGCTTCTAGTTGCATTTTCAGACTGCTGTGCCATTAAAGTGCTTCAAATGGAACTTCTTCATGTGTTGAAACTATTGAAGCATTAGTATAATTTGCTCCTGCCCCTGTTAGATGTGCAGAAACCCTATAAGGTCTATTCATCAATCCTTTTTTATTTAATGGCACATCCTTCAGCCTATTAGTGGTCTAATTAAGTGGTTCAATCAGTCAAGCTCCATCAGTAGTACCCTTAAAAGATGTAATCTTTAAGGCCCGGGTGTACTTCATTTTCTGTGTTCCGCTCCATCACTCAACTGTGAGCAAGCCTTTCATAGTATACCTTTGGCCATGAGCGCGAAAGGACACGTTCGGCGCGTGCGCATCTAGTGAGCTTTGTTTTCAAGTGCTCAAGTCACTCACACATGCACTGTTGTACACGCACCATCCACGTGGACACAAAAATTGACAAAGACAGTGTGTACGGATGTCTGCAGACTTTTCTCCTGATGACGAAAATTGTTGCATGGACTGTTTAAGAAAGCAGGCAGTCGAAGTATACTTTGGGCTTTAGTGTTATCGTATTTTTATCTTCCTTTTCTTGCTGACTTGCAGGTTTTGAGTAAAGAGGAGCAGGAGTTGGCAGCCAGAAACGAGTACAACTTTGATCATCCTGATGCCTTTGATTTTGAGCTGCTGGTAACTGTGTTGAGGAAACTGAAAAAGGGCAAAAGCATCAAAGTGCCAGTGTACGACTTCACCACCCACAACCGTCGCAAGGAGTGGGTAAGCAGTGTGTGATTGCTTGGTTAGTGTGCATGAGACTATATAGACTCATGCATACTGCTGATTACCTTTTTCCCCTACAAAATAAAACTGTAGTTTCTGCATCAAGTAGAATTGCACTTGGGTTACAAGCAGTTCACTTACATTTTGTGTTTGCGTATTAAGCTGGGATAGAAGAATGTTTTTTTAGCATTGAAGAAATTACTTGTGCTTTATTGCTTTGTGTGTAATGCAACAATGCAATATAATTGTTCAATTAGTATATATTCTAGTTCTATGATGCCACATTGTGGCAGAAGAACATTACCATAACATGAATAACATCAAATATTTTTCCTGCATATTGATGCTAATTTAGATGGATTTACTGTCTAAAACCGATTATTATTTGATTATTATCTCTGTATCGATTTAATTTAACTCATATACTTTTATTTACTATATATAAAAACCCCCCCAAAAAAATTTCAGACTGTAGTCAATCACTGGTTACATGTCAACTTGGTACAATGTTGAGGTTTGCATTTATTCTTTAGGCAACTTGCAATTTCATGCCTGATAAAAATAAAGCAGTACCAGTTAAACTACAGCACTATAATTACTTCAGTTCAGACATGATAATTTAGGGACTGGGCTTTTATTGTCTTCCTAAAATTTAAGGTTTCATTTCTCCATAAATGGGTCGTAATGTTGATGAGCGATAAAGGGAGATTTCTGGCTCTGTGGCATATACAGGCCACGTGTGCTGATCAATACAGACTGAGTGGCCATTGATGGGAAGCCTCATGGTAGTGCATCTGTCTTAATGGGATCATGACACCATCAGGGTTCCCCTCATTCTGAAGCAGGGGAGCATGGAGGAAATGCATCACTGCACACTTCCACAGTCTGTCCCTGCACTGCCTCAGTTTATTAACATCATTTGAAGTGAAAAATAGTTGTAGTCCAAATCAAGCACTTCAAGGCATTTTCTGGGTGTTTTGTTTACCTTATTTTTGGATAATTTGATCAGTTAGGGTATAAACCAGGTTTTATATTAAAAATCTCAATATAATTGATTAATTATATACCATAATTAAAGATTTCATCAATGCATTTTTACATTTCATTATATTATATTATATTTAGGGCTGTCAAATGATTAATCGCATCCAAAATAAAGGTTTGTGTTCACATAATATATATGTGTGTGTACTGTGTATAATTATTATGTATATTTGAATACACACACACACATACATGCATACACACACATACATGCATATTTTTAAGAAATCACTCAATGACATTTAGACATTTACTACCATCTACTGGCAGTTTTAGCATCTTATTTAGAGTATCATTTCATTTCATTTTTCCATATTAATAAAAAAAACGATTAAAGGTATAGTTCACCCAAAAATGAAACCCTTATGGCTGAAGCCTAAAAGTTTGTGTAATAAATTATATGTTGAATACATTTTTTTTTTTTTTTTCTAAAGCTACTTTTTGTAATGTCTTTTTGATGCTTTTCTCGTTTAACGCAATAATGACTTTAAAGTATCTTTTGGGGGTAATTTTTCAGCCAAATTTGAAGTGAGATTAATTTAATCTTTAATTATATTAATTAATCGCCACATCGTGTAATTAATTAGATTACAAATTTTAATCGCTTGACAGCCCATGTTATGTTGTACTATGTTATGTTATGTTATGTTTGTTATTTCTGGTCATTTGATATTCTGTTTATGATCCTCTGTGCAGAAAACCGTTTATGGGGCAAACGTTGTGATATTTGAGGGAATCTTGGCTTTTGCCAACAAGGAGCTTTTAAAGGTAAGCCACATATTAAACTTGTCACACTGGACATTATATAAAAGTGTCCGATATAATCTTAAGGTGTGGTTTGTGATATCACAAAGGGACTTGAGTCTTGAAGATGGAAAGAGGGGAAGATTAATGGAAAGCGTCATAGCCTGATATATAGAAGAGCATCATGGGAGTCATAAAGCTGAGAGGGAAAAATGGAGGTGTAGTAAAAGATAAGGTCAAATGAAAAGAGAGATGTGTAATTATAGGAAGAGACGAGAGGGAGTATTATATATTCCCACAGGTTAGTGATGGATGCCGAATGACAAACGTTTTTTCCTTAAAGGGGTCATGAATTGAGAAATCAACTTTTCATTCAGCCTTTGATATATAAAAGTTCATTGTGATATAAGAATATCCTGTAAGTTTCGGAGCTGAAAACTTCCTTGTTAGTCAAAGAAAAGCTTTTATTGACACCAGGCCCAGCAAACGCTCGATCTCAGAACGTGCCAAGCTGTGACGTCAGAGTGTGGTGAAACACCGCCTTAACCGAAGAAGAAGAACGTCTGATTCTGTAGCCCCACCCACCGATTTGTGCATGGCATGTTATAGATAAATAACATAGGCCTATGTGGCGCTAAACCGGATCGAACTTCCAAGCAGTAAACATGCTGCATAAGCTTCATTCGGATTCCAATATTATGAATGCATGGATGAACTTTATTTTTAATGAATATCCAGCTCATGTGGGTAAGACATTGCGCGTTTGTTCCTTCATTTCACCACGGATTCGTTTGTATACAAGAGACTGGATTTGCAGACAGGATTACATGAATGAATGAAGCAACAAACTTATGTGAGTAAAAAATGTTTTTTATATGTGATAGTATTGCATTGTTACAGATCGTTTGATATCTATTGATTGTGTACGTGTCTAACTGAACATAACTTAGCACGCTGTCACAGGCTGGAGAATCCTTTATTTGAGGTGTTGTTGGTTCATTGTGCTGCGATTCGTGATCAGACTCGGACATGTAACGTTATGGGCCAGGACTCGCAAAGCCCAACGTCCCGGGGCTATGTGTTTTCCAGACAGGCTACCAAAACGTATCACCGGCCTGCCGAACGGGCTATCTTAAATAGTGAAATAACATTCCTTTCTTGATGTGCGTTGTTCACTCTCTTGACTTGATATTTGAAGGAAAAATACAATTGCGGAAGTTTTGATCATGCTGATTTGTCTGACTCTGCAGTGAGGCGCGTGCTTGCGTGCGTGTGTTAGTGATGCATGGTTCGCGGTTATATCCACCGACTGGGCGGGCCAAGTAATTAAAAATAACATTCCAATTAATTGCGGGTGGATGAGAGATAAATCATTGAGCCATGTGGGCGAATCATTCCGGTTGCTGTTTTCCCACACGCTTTCAAAACAATTCCTCACGTGTACTCACAAGGGAGCCGAAGCTCATTGTAATATGCAAAGCATATTACCGATCATATTATCCAATCATAGCAGTGGGTGTTTACTTCCAAGTCTTCAGTGCGGCACGCCCATAAAAAACCGAGCGTTCCATGAGAGAGGCTCAAAACCAGGGTAGAAAATAGCCTATTACTTATTCATTATGATGTTTTTGAATGTAAAAACCACGTGAACGTCATAAGTTGACCTCAGACAACAGTATAAAAAAATAAAAAGAGCCAGTTCATGACCCCTTTAAAAGTGTTTAAAATGCTGTATTTATTTGATCAAAAGTATAGTAGTAAAGGACAGCAGTTATTTGAAAAAGTAATCTTTTTGTAACATAATGTTCTTTACTGACTCCAAACTTATGAATGGTAGTGTATTACATTTATGAACATTTATGTAATTAAAATGTGCTTATTGTCATAAGAATAATTTTGCAATGCAAAAAAGCGTTATGGTCTTAAAAGTAGGCTTCGTTATCATTATGTAAGGGGGCTGAGTAAACGAACACTTGGGTTTACTGTATGTGTGTCGCATGAATGCGGCTTTCTGCTGCTTGCAAATGGAGACAGTGGATTACCATTTATTTGCCGCCCTGATTGCACTCACTATGCATGATTACACTGCACGCTCTCGCTCGTATCCAAGGTAAATCATCAACACTATCATCCCTTACATGTGTTTATTGAACTAAATACATAACATTGTCATCCGCTAAAACGCATGCGCTGGTTACTTTTCTTCCTGAACAAGTGCGCACCCGATTCTGTGTTGCTTTCACATTCATGTGAATCATGCCACAGTTTGAGTGCAACCACCTCCTTCAGGTAGTCTCAGGTTTGGTACCCCGGTGCGCACCCGGGCTTGATGGCTTTCACATTAGCAATTTTTCATGTGAATCGTGCCCCGTTTTGAACTAAACTGCCAGTGTGAAAGCACCCTAAATTATAATGTCTTCATTTTTTTTTTAATTTGGGGTGAAATGATCCTGTAAATTTCACACATTCTGGTGTGTCTTGTCTCTGAGTAATGGACCTCATTCCCACAAAATGGCCAGGAAGATGAGAGTCCCTCTCTACAATACCATCTCTGTCTCTCTGCAGCCCTGAATATACATGAATACTGGTTAATGGTTAGATAATGAGTTTTAGTTGTCTCTTCTATCATTTAGGGGAGCAACTGCATCTCTGGTTGAAGATTAGGTTTATAAAATCGCATTCCTAATAAAACTGCACAAGGACTTTCCTCTCCTTGTGTTCTATTCCTCCTGCATCCGGTTGTTTTCCTCACACAATGAAGATGACTGATTCTTTTCTCTCTCTAATTGTGAAGGTAAGGACTGGCTACAGGAAGTGAATAGGCGGTGTTTATTTACGCCAGCGTTGACGGTGCCCATTGCCAGGTTTCGATTCTTCCCTGTGCGAAGTGTCCGGAAATCTATACAAATTAAAATAGGACTTATTGTGTACGTATTGGCAAAGCAGTTCATCCTGATGTGATTTATGAGCACCATGCAGCAGATGTGCCGTAAAACGAATGAAACTCAACAAACGGTAGACGTTTTTGCATCTGTCGGCTAGAATAGGTCAGGGTTTTCAGTTTAACTCTCTCATGGCAGGTCTTTGTGAATACAGTGACCGCTCACATCCATTATTTCATTTGAGAGAAATTTGTTCAGGAAGGATGAGCAATGACTTCCTGTCCTTTACAACTTGATATACACTTGACCTTTTACGCCATTCGTATGTGTTTCTTGCAGGACACAAAGTCTTGCTGCTGCCACTGCTGTTTGAGGGTGTTGGATTGTTTATCGTAACCCTGAAATTTAATGCCTTTGCCGTATGTTGTCGGCTCACTGAATGATATTCATTTTTAGCATCAGTGTCAGCACCAGCGGTACGTCTTGGCTAGTTGGCGTCACGCTGCACTACATTGCTTTGATTGATCCTGACTTTTAGTTTGCTGAGCCGTTTTTTAAAACATCCTATCACTTCGCTGCGTTGAAAGATCTTATGCGTGTTTTCAGTAACAGAAACCATTGAGGAGAGACAGTAGTAGGTCCTGGACAGATTGTGCCTGCCGTGCAAAATTTCATCACTTTGGACTGGAGGATAGTGAGGTTTTACCTGATGAGCCAAAACATTATGACCACCATATATTATGCCAAATATACTTTTGGTCCTCCGTGCACTGCCAAAACAGCGCCGACCCGCCGTGGCATGGACTTTACAAGACCCTTGAAGTCCTGTGGTATCTGCCAACAAGACGTTAGCAGATCCTTCAAGTCTTGTAGGTTGTGAGGTGGAGCCGCAGTGGATCGAACTTGTTGGTCCAGCACATCCCACAGATGCTCAGTTGGATTGAGATCTGGGGAATTTGGAGGCCAGGGCAACATCTTGAACTCTTCATCATGTTCCTCAAACCATTCCTGAACAATATGTGCAGTGTTGCATTATACTGCTGAAAGAGGCCATTGCCATCAGGGAACACCATTGTCATGAAGAGGTGTACCTGGTCTGCAACAATGTTTAGGTTGATGGCACGTGTCAAATTTACATCCACATGAATGGCCGGACCCAGCAGAACATTGCCCAGAGCATCACACTCCCTCCACCAGCTTATCGTCGTCCAACAGTGCATTCTGATGCCATCACTTTCCCGGGTAAACGGCGCACACGTACACAGCTGTCCACGTGATGCAGGATCAAAACCGGACTCATAGGACCAAATAAAAGCTCCAGAAACCACCAATGAACTATGGCGGAAAAATGTTTACCTTTATCCGAAGCACAGGAACACTTTATATTAAACCCTTAAAAGTGCACCAGAATGCACATAGTTGTGGCCTGGTTGCATTTAGCATTGTAATTATCGAATTATTTGTTCTTTGCAGTCCTAACTTGCACTTTTTCTGTTTGTCTGTCACACGTTGTCAGTTTTTGACATTTTGTATTGTATTTCTGTCTCTGTGTGCCCTTCAGCTGCTAGACATGAAGGTGTTTGTAGACACTGACTCTGATATCCGGCTGGTCAGGCGTCTGAAAAGGGACATCACGGATCGAGGGCGTGACATTGGAGGCGTCATTAAACAGTACAACAAATTTGTCAAGCCAGCGTTTGAACAGTACATCGAACCCACTGTGCAGGTTGCAGATATTGTGGTCCCAAGAGGTAGGTGAATTTGGAAATTGTCAAAACAGCAAAACGCGCACCAGTCTTGACTATTAAGCATATTTTAGTGGAGTTTTATTCAGAAATGTAATTAATACATAATTTGATGATAAAATGATTTGATAATTTTTTGACATAAAATGATCTTAGAAATATTTTGAAAAACCTTATATAGTATAATGTGCATATGAATTCATTATTTAAGTTATTATATACATTCAAAAACTATAACATTAAAAATGTGTTGCCCCAGGTGGAGAAAACTTTGTAGCCTTAGATCTGATTGTTCAGCACGTCCACAGTCAGCTGGAAAAGGTACGTAATAAAAATGGCTCCTCATTCTCATCTGTTCAACATTGAGTGAGAATGGTTAGTTGGTCTGTGCATATTAAAGTAACTGAGACTGGTCAACATGCATGTTGTTATCCCTGCTAAATGATCCACATGCTCCTAATATATACACTCAAATGTTGCATGCATGTGCATATGAATCCCATGCCATGGTATAAGTATAATGTGCTCATGGTGTAAGTATAGTTTGCCCTCTGGTGGCCATACTGTACCGGTGATACAAGATACATTGTTCTAAATAGTGTGTGCATTGGTTAAAACAAGAAAAGGTCTGGCCAGTAATCTTGATCTTCATTTTACAAACCGTCTTCCCCTTTATAGTCCTTTTTAATTAGTTTCTGGACAACTAGAATCATTAGGATTCATTCCTCATAGTTTAGGACCGTCCACAAAACATCAACATGATTTCATTTGCAACCTGTAAAATTCTGTAATGTAATTTCCAACACGTTGAAATTATGACCTTATTGTATCCAAAAGTGGACATTTTGTTCCAGATTAAAGCCTGGCCCAATTGTGAATTTGATAAAAATGTGCCTAAATGCATGTTTGGTTGTTGGTTAAAGTCCCCCTGTAGTCAATAATTTTATCCCTTAAAACTCATCTTTGATCACCAAAATGACACATTTAAATGTTTTTTCCGGTGAAATTTTTTTTTTCATGCCTTAAAAAAAGCTTGAATGTACACCCTTGCTTCAATTTATATACGCAGAGAATATGCAAATGAACCCCACCTCCACTCACTCACATCAGCTCAGAGATTCACTCGGTCAACTTCACTGTAGTAAACACTGCACAATGGTATTGCTCTTTACAACGTAACAGTATAATTACATAACGTACATAACGGTAATTAATATGATTAGCCTTTGGCTTGACTACGTTATCAAACAGCTAATATTGTGTTGCTAATGATACACACACCATGTTCCCGTTCGCCAACTCCGAGTCAGACAGCTGCCTTCTAAAAATCAACATCTAAATGCTTTGAACTACTCAGAATGTCAGTGGAGAAAGGCATATAGTTCGTCATAACATTGTAATATACATAATATACATAATTCACCAGCGATACTGCTAAATGTACACGATTTTTCATAACAGAAAAATCTCTTGAGGCTCCACTTCTTCGCAGCGGTTAATGATATGCTAAAGCCCGCCCGCCCCTTTGACGTGATTGGTTACAAGGTAGATTGTGACGTAAGAAAACACCACGATTTCAAACCGCGTTTTTGGGACTGTCTTTGGTTCACTGCTGTTTTAAGGTGAAAATACTCAGCAATGGTGTTGACTTATGAATTTGCACATGGTTTGTCTTAAAGCGTATTAAAACCACCACATACAAACAACCACCACATACAAACAACATTAAAAACTAGATTTTCACCACAGGGGGTCTTTAACATTATCCACTTTTTACATGCGATGATAACTCATTCAGACAATATTCTGCGAAACCAGCAGACGTGCGTTAGGAAAGCAAATTTAAAGTCAATTTTGATTTTATGTTGACTTTAGGTTTCTAACAAGGTAATTATTAGCAAGACAAAGATGTTAACACTAATGAACGTTTGGTGAGTGATGTTCATGTGCATGTACTGATGACAGATGTATTCCACAAAATGGGTTTAGAGCCTCTTTGAAATGTAATCCTTTTCTTGTCTGGCAGGCTGAATAAAGTCATGAATTATCCTGAGCTGGAAAATGCTTTTCTCTTCTTCACTCGATCAGTCACAGTGAGGAATGATCTTTAAGACTAATGAACCATGTGCTTTTGTACAAAAGATATCATGCTCTAAAGCCACAGGGCCGCATTGTGTTTCTCATCCAATAGAGGTCAGATTTGAGGTCTGCGTTATTTTGGTATAACATGTGATAGTGTGGGTTTTGAATATTGTGTGTGATGGTACTGACATTTTTTACTTTGAGAGAGAAAAAATTAGATGAACGTTGGACTTGCTAACATGACAGGTTAGGTAACAATTAAGTTTGATATCTATCTATCTCTATCTATCTATCTTCTAAAATTAAAGTAAAATATATTAATGGAAATATAAATTAATATATAAAATATATCGTTCATATATTAATCATTTGGTAAATTGATAACATTTTATTTATTTATGCAAAATAGAATTTCCCTTATTCAAACACTTCTTGTGTAAATGTACTGTAAAGGGGAGGTTAAATCTAGGTAAGGGGGTAGGGGACAAGCCCCAAATAGAGCAAACTCTTAAAAATAAAAGCATTTTTCTTTAAATTCACAGTAGGAAAAAGAGAAGTTCATTTAATTAAAAAAATACCCTTTTCAAAGTAAATTTGTAACCTCAAAGCTATGGAAAATGTATTGTCTGTATATGTGGTATATGGTCAGCCTGCTGTACATGACCGCACTGATAAAGATTTTATTTGCAGTGATGTAAATATGAGAAACGTAAATGTATATTAAGACTGCAAGAATGTGATTGTATCAGCTTAAGTGTAGGGTTCAAGAATAGCTGATATTGCCATGAAATATTTTCCAGTATACCATGGAGAGGGTGAGGGCTGACTGTTTGGAATGGCTTTTTCTGAGTGAATATCTCATTTCATGAGTTTGTCTTTTTTTCTTTTCTTTTTTTATTCTTCTCCTCCTTGTGTGTTTGTAATGAAAATACTCGCTAAACCCTCAACCGATTGCTCTAACCATCCCAGCGTGAAATCACAGTGAGGTATGGCTGCTTTTCCCCTCATTCCCTTCCATCTATCTTTCCTTCATTCTTTAAACTTGTGCTTCATCTGTCCTTTCTTTCCTCAAACCTGCAGAGATGCAAATAGAGACAAAAGAAAGCTCTGGCCATGGTGTTGGATACACACGACTACACTAAACAAATTAAATGTTGAGTGTTGTTGTTGAGGCCGCAGTGTAAACGGATACGCAGCTCTGCCCACATTGTAATCTCATTGGTCTAAAGAAATCTATTATGCTGATTTGGTGCTGATGAAACATTTCTTATTGTCCATGTTAAAAAAAAAACAGTTGGGCTGCTTAATATATTTGTGGAAACCATGATGCATATTTCAGGATTCTTTGATTAAATAGAAAATTTAAAAAAAAATACATTTATGTGAAATAGATTTTTTTTTTTTTTTGGTAACAAAAAAAAGTCTGTCACTTTTGAACAATTTGATGCATCCTTCCTGAACACAAAATGGAGCCTGTTTGTTAAGGACCTGAATGAATTGCGCAAAATTGATGTGATTGACACAAATTTTTTTGTAAGGAAAAACACACCATAGCTTCACGGTGTCCCTTTTGTCTCCACCTCCACTGTTATTTTGATGCTGTTTCTAACACAGGGATGGGCCTATTTCAGTGGTTTCTCTTTAGGTACTGTGCAGCTTGCAAATTCCATGAATACATAGTCTCTATTGAGACGTCTGCTGTCATTTTATCATTTTATTCAGGCCAGCAGCAGCATTTCAGCTGAAAACCACTGACATACTACCCAGACCTGAGCTCATCTTGGCTGTGATCTGTCCCATCTGTTCCGTATAGACTTTAATCAGGTCGTGTTCTTTTCTCCCCCTCCCTCCCTCTCTCTCTTTTCTCTGTCTCGTCATCATTATCTCCCAATGATCATTTATTCCCTTCTTTAGAGGAAACTCCGCTGGGATATGTGAGGATAAATTCTTGCATCCTCTCGCCTTTTCTTTTTTCTGTTTCCTTCATTTTATTAGTTTTTTTATTTTCTTTAATCCATCCTCTGCAATCCTTCCTCACTTTATAGAACCATGTTCTGCTCCTTTAGTAACAATCAGCTTTTTTTACTATTATTGTTTGAAATTTCTTTCAGCTTGCTTGTGTATGTTTAACTCAACTTCATCTTTTCAGAATGTGCAAATAACATTCACACTATCAATCTATCACAGTGTCCTAACCAGTCTCAACAGCGACAGGACATTCTGTCTCTTGTTTTCTATTTTTGTGACATTTTGCCTACATAGCCATACCCACAATGAAATTTCATTGGTCCAACTTCTTAACTTCTGATTGGTTATCATTGTATCATTCTGCTTAGCAGTTTTGTGTTCAGTGTAGACAATTTTTTGTGTCGCTCCTGGTTAGGACATGGTGGCTGCATCCGAAATCGCATACTTCCCTACTATATAGTAGGCAAAAAACAGTATGTGACAAAAGAAGTATGTCCGAATTCACATTACTCATAAAAGAGTATGCAAAAAGTACCCGGATGACCTATTCTTCCGGTGAGATTCTGAAGTATGCATACGATGGACACTTTACTATCCCATTTGGCCACAGGAGAGGATTTGTGAATGACAGTGAAGCGACGTAACTGACGCTGGTAGGTCACATGATAATGACAACATGGCGAATGTAGTACGTCCAGATTACATTCATACTACACACATTCATATTATATATAACACCTACTCAAGAGAATATGCGATTTCAGACGCAGCCGGTGTTTTTCTTTATGGGATTGTGGGCTGAGGTTTGGTGAAACAGGCAGCCACGATGAAGGAAATTTAGCAGCTAAATATATTAATGACAGTCATTTTTCTTTCTTATCTGATTATTGTAGGTTGCTGTGAACTGTAGAGGGCAGTGGTGGCTCTCTCAGTCCTTGCTTAGTTTTTCCACATTTACAATATTGTAATTTTAAACAAATCAATTGAACACAGTGATTTAGTGTAGGTTCAGCCCTAAACCACCTTGTTGGTTTTATTTAATATCACATTATTTCACTGCAAAAAGTAGTTTAACGGTCATTTACTCTCCATCAAGTATGACTTTCTTCTCCTTTGTGAAGAAAGAAAGTCATGCGTGTTTGGATTGAAATGTAGATGTAATTTTTTGGTGAACTGTTTCTTTAATGCTTGTACATCAGATCTTTGGTTGCAATACCCTCACTTCTGCCTACTTCTAATTTAAAGGCCCATTCACACCAAGTCTGACAGTTATATAGATGATGCACATACTTATCACACTGCTTCTTCTACTTAGAAACTAGCTATATTAAGCCAATACATAACCCAAGTTAATATCTTATTGGTCAGTGAGGTTTTCTGGATGCCATTGTTTCGTTTTAAAATGTATTCATTATTGAAGTTCTGACTTGAAGTGAATCGGCCTTAACTCTACCTTGACATGCTACCATAACACTTCAAGCTCGCTTTTCAAACCATATTTACACTGGGGAAAAAGTCAAATATTATTATATTTGTCTCTTTTCTATTAACGAATTGTGTAGTGTGTTACTTTTTCTTTGCAACACGTGGAAAAAAGGAGTATTTACATCTCATATCCATGTGCCATATAGATCAGCCCTGGCATCTGCCCATCAGGGTCAACCTCTACCCAAGACTCTGAGTGTCATGGAGAGCACCCCACAGGTCAGAGGAATGCACACTATTATCAGGTATGACTTCTGTTCTTGTGAATACTCCAGTACTTGTGTAACATTACATAAGTACTTCAATTTGGAGGTTTCTTTTTGTAAGATATTGTTTATTTATTTACACTGCCGTTCAAAAGTTCGGGTTAGTAATATTTTTTTCTTAAAGAAATTAATACTTCTAATCAGTTTTTAAAATCACTTTTATTCAGCAAGGACACATTCAATTGATAAAATGTGACTGTAAAAACGTTAATAATATTACAAAATATTTCTTTCAAATAACTTTCTATTCATCAAAGAAAAAAGTAACATGATTTCCATAAAAAATATGTCTTGAGCATCAAATCAGCGTATTAGAATGATTTCTGAAGGATCATGTGACACTGAAGACTGGAGTAATGATGCTGAAAATTCAGCTTTGCATCACAGGAATAAGTTACATTTTTAAAATTAAAAAAGTCATTTTAAATTGTAATTACATATCACAATTTAACCGACCCCAAACTTGGAAGAGTAGCACATTTTAATGATTTAAAGAATCAATTTATGGTTTGTTTTATTTTTTATTAAAATATAATATGAAAAAATAAAACTGTTGAAGATGTGTATCTTCACAGTCATATGAACATCTAGTCACAAATGATACTGATTTACGTTTCACAAAACACAATTTAATGTCAAGTTAGACATTTTACTGAAAGTAAAAATGTGCAGTTCAGTAAGCGTGTCAGATGTTGATTCAGTGAAGGATTCATGTGACTGATTCAAACTTTGAGTCTTTCATTAAAAGAATCGGCTCATAAGTTTCATTTTGTTTGTGGATCATACTGTGCTAGTTGTGCTGCACCTAGCAAAGCCGACATAATAATAGAAAGACTTGTTGGCATTACTTCATAGTACGCATCTCATCACATTAACAAAATGATAGCTCACAGCTCAGATAAAAAGAAATATATTTTACCATGTTGCTGTAGATTCAGAAAAAGCTACTTGTACAATCATTAAAATTTGTTTGGATATACAGTTTTCGCTTCAAACCCAGCCAGAATCATCACCACTGTACTCTTTAGTGTACACCTTGGGTTACTCTAGTATAAGTGTAAATAGAGAGCAAAATGTATCATTTAGCAGCAGCTTGAGTTGTATTTGTACGTTTTGGGCCACTGATGTTTCGTAATTGAGTAATTAAAATAAAATAAGGATAGTTTTCTCACTTTATCTGAACTCTCAGACCTGTGGTTCCTGTTTACAGTATCATGCTCTCCTCCAAAACTCACATCATCTCTGTTGTGTATTATTGACTGTGTCCCCTGTGCCCCCAGGAATAAAGAAACCAGTCGGGATGAATTTATTTTCTATTCAAAGAGATTAATGAGGCTTCTCATAGAGCACGCCCTGTCCTTCCTGCCGCTGAAGGTGAGTGGACCGTCATTAATGACCGACTACCAACTTTTAAACCTGATGTTACGAGCTCTGGATATTGGTCATAATACAGTGATGCATACGTGTGTCAGGCAGCGCCCCCATGGGCAAATAAAATTTTTATGATGTGAAGTGAAGCAAGTCTTCATTGAACATTATAGCACTAGTTAGTTCCATCACTGATTATTATTTCCTCTTCTCTCTAGCCGGTGTCTGTTGAAACTCCTCAAGGAACTGTATATGAAGGGAAGAGGCTGAGCGGGAAAAGGGTTTGTTTATTTGAAAATTAAAATCTGTACATGCTTTGGGGGGGGAAATGACTAGATCAAATCAGGGTTATTATTGTTAACTAACAGTGTTTTCACACTTGGCATGTTTGGTTGGATTAAAACGAACCCTGGTGCGATTGCTCTGTTAATGCGGTTCATTTGAATAAGTGTGAACGCTGGCACCTAAACCCCGGTGCGCACCAAACAAGCGGACCGAGACCAGATGATGGGTCTCAGTCTGCTTCCAAACGAACTTTGGTGCGGTTCGAGTGAAATATGAACGCAACACAGACATTTAAACAAACCAAAAACAGGACGTGTCGCAAGATGCAGCCCTAAGAAGGACAGAATTCTCAAGCATACCTGTTTTTTCTCGTCATCGTTGCGATGTTGCCCATCACAGTTCGGTACAGGCATCAGAACAGTCTCTTCGTAGCATATCTTCGTTTGTGTGTGTGACGGAGGGATTCCTGTCGCTGTTTTGACTTCTTTACACATTTTATAAGCTCTTCACGAGTTCTCAGCTGGTCAAAATACCATCATATGAAGGCTACGCACATACAACGAGAGGATTTAGCCTAGCACATAACATTGTTTTGTATGTTCGACAAGTTCCGTCACAAAATATACATCATAAATGTATATATATATATATTTTTTTGTATCTCTAGCTGTGGTGTTAAATATGACTGTGACATGGATATGGGAAGAAGGAGGCGGGAATGGCGAACGTTCAACAAACTTTAATAAATAAACAAACTGAAAGTAAAAACGGCCTCCTCACAGACGACTGCCGCGTATACACATAATAATCCGTAAACAAAACACAACATAAAATCCAGGCCTGGTCCTTTCTCATCCTTCACTGTCGTCGCTCCTCCTTTTATGCTTCCGAGCTCCTCCGTGAGAGGATTTGAGACCGGTGTGACGCGCAGGTGACGCTCATCTGCAATCAAGCCACCGGCCTCACGCCGCTTTCTCACGGCTCTCGCCCGCCCTGCTTGTCACAATGACAGTGTGAACGCAAAGCGAGCCAGGACGATATGTATTGTTTTCTTTTTTGTTGTTTTCAAAAGAACTAAGAGAACCAAACTATAAGTGTGAACACACCCTAAAACTAAAGAAAATTAAACTTTTCTGTTAATTGAAATAAAGCTGAAAAAAGATATAAATATTAGTTGAAAAATTTAAACTGAACGAAAATTAGAAATGTTGCCTTGGCAATAAACTGAAATAAGTTCTTGAGTAAATTATTACCTGAAAATAAATAACAAACTGAAATAAAAATAAATTAAACCTAAATAGCAATATTTAAAAGAAGAAAAAATACTAACAAAATGACAAAAGCCCATCAAGAAATCACTAAAAACGTAATAAAAATTATACTAAAATCTAAAAATAAAAGCTAATTAAAAATATTAATTAAACTATAATAGCATGTCTATTAATTTGTCACATTAGTTGGTATCTGTATTATCTGTATGGCAGGACTTTATACCAGTGTTCATTCTTGTTTATTCGTTTGATAGATCACTGGTGTGTCCATTCTACGGGCAGGAGAGACCATGGAACAGGCCTTGATGGCTGTTTGTAAGGACATTCGACTCGGAAAGATCCTCATCCAGACCAATCACGACACAGGAGAGCCTGAGGTATCACATCTTCACCCATCCAACTGACACACACGTCAAAAAACAAGCTCTGATCAAAAAGTGTCCGTGTTATCATGTGCCCTTGTGTTCTCAGCCTTGGTAAGACAGAGCATGTGATTTACTCATAGCCTGCTGTTCGGGTCATTGTCTGTTTCACTTCTGTGGTTTGTCAGATTTGATATCTACGCCTGTTGTATAATGTATTCCACCTGATGTGTAACGTGTCGTGATATACATGATAAACTGTGCTGACGCTGATGGATTGTTTTGTAAATGTATGGCATACAGCTCCCTCTAGCTGTACATTCACTTTAGATTTATATACTATTATGGTATTTATTAATATTTTAGATTAGCTTATTATTTTTAGGTTTTGAGTTTAATTTTAGTAATTTTATGTGCTTTATGTGCTTTATGTGCATATTTGTTCGTTTTTGTAAAAATATTCCTTTTTAGTTTTAGTAATTTTAGTAAGATGACTTAAAATAATTGTACAATAATGAAAAACCTTATTTCAAGATTTTTACTGATAAATATGAATACACACAGGGCCTAAAACTAACTTTTTGCCACCCTAGCCAATGGCTGGTGACTTCAGAAAAACTTACCGGCCATGAAACTGTTTTTGCAAAAACAGGCAGTAAAGATACCAGTGAAAATTCACAATTCTCTATCCCAATTTCGGGATTTCTATCCCAACCACATTTTGACACCATTTCATATACTTTTTTTTTTTTTTTTTTTTTTTTTTTTTTTTTTTTTTTTTAAACTCTCATTTGGCTTTGCCGAGTGTTAATGTAAGCACTGAATACACATATTCAATATTTACATGCAGCAAAAAGGCTTAAAAATATACTTTTTAGCTATATCACCCATCTCCAAATCTTTGATCTTCAAGTTCCTCTGATGTCCTTTTTAAATTTAGAATGAAGTCTCAGTGCAAAACCACTCTCAAATTCCTTGACGTCTCCATCTGTTTTGCATGTTTAGTGTGCTACCTAATGGCACATAAATCTCTGCTCAGTCTAAAAATCTGCCTTATTACAGTCCAATTTCCTCCACAGCTCCATTACCTGCGTCTGCCCAAGGACCTCAGTGAGGACTATGTCATCCTGATGGACAGCACCGTGTCAACAGGGGCGGCAGCGCTCATGGCTGTCAGAGTCTTACTTGTAAGTCACAAAGGTCATAGTGTGTTTCTATTTATGAAAATTTCCCAAATGAGCACAGGCATTGATTGTTTTTTTTGCATTTCCTGTGCCTTGTAGAGGAGTGATGGCCGCTTTCGAAACACTGCTTCATGAAGCTTTGAAACCTTTACGAATCTTTTATTTCGAATCAGTGGTTCGGAGCGTGTTTCAAACTGCTAAAGTCACGTGATTTCAGTAAACGAGGCTTTGTTACATCATAACTGTTTCGAAACGTTTCGAAATTTCAATGGTTCACCGCTGGGGGCGATCTCTGTGAACCCATGAATCACACGGATTCACTAGATCGCCCCCAGCGACAAATCATTGAACAGGTGTCTATGTCTATTACCTGAGTATGAAGTGTCGAAGTGTCTATTTCCTGATCTCTGATGAGTTTTATACATTTGTAGACGTTTTAATGAGGTATTTGTATAATTCAAAGGAATAATAGTAGTTAATAGTCTCTGTTTAGCTGACCCACCCATAGAACAAACAAAACAAGCCCTGAAAACTGATAAAAGAATACATGTTATACAGACACTTAATATTTAAGGGTATTAGATGATTAGTTAATTGCATCTGATTTGCAATGTATTTGTAATAGCTGTTTTATGCATATTTGGCATGAGCTTTTGTTGCATTTACACTGTTCTGACCAGCAGGGGTCACCAGCGTATGGCGTTTTGAACACTTCGAAAGAATCATTTTGCGTGAATCATTTTGCTAAGCAATTGGTTCAATTGATTTGAAGCTTTGAAAAGCTTTGTTTCTCCCATCACTATTGTAGAGTAGTTTATGCTTTTACAGCCAGTTTATGCCTTTTAAGCCTAACTTTTAAGATGTGCAAGATAAATGTCAACATGTCACTATGCTTTGTCCTGTTCAGACTGATCTGTTTCATGGACACCCCACACAATCACTTTTCTGAATGATCTTTGACCTCTCTCTTGCATAAAAAACAAACAATCCTGGCCAAATTGCTCCATTTTGTGAGTGCAAAGTTCACATAGGATATGGGTGTTTAAAAAGGTCTGTCTGGTATAATACTTCTGTCATCAACATGGCTACTTGGGAATATGTAGATATGTTGCACATTTATAAAAGATAGATAGGTAAGTAGATAGATAGATAGATAGATAGATGATATGTTGCACTAGGTAGCCAAATTTATTATATTATATATACAAAAATACTCTCTCTCTCTCTCTCTCTCTCTATATATATATATATATATATATATATATATATATATATATACACACACAGATCAGGCATAACATTATGACCACCTTCCTAATATTGTGTTGGTCTGTCGAGGCATGGACTCCACTAGACCCCTGAAGGTGTGCTGTGGTATCTGGCACCAAGATGTTAGCAGCATATCCTTTAAGTCCTGTAAATTGCGAGGTGGGGCCTCCATGGATTGGACTTGTTTGTTCAGCACATCCCACAGATGCTCAATTGGATTGAGATCTGGGGAATTTGGAGGCCAAGTCAACACCTCAAACTCATTGTTGTGCTCCTCAAACCATTCCTGAACCATTTTTGCTTTGTGAGGCCACAGCCACCAGGGAATACCGTTTCCATGAAAGGGTGTGCATGGTCTGCAATAATGCTTAGGTAGGTGGTATGTGTCAAAGTAACATCCACATGGATGGCAGGACCAAAAGGTTTCCCAGCAGAACATTGCCCAAAGCATCACACTTCCGCCGACTTGCCTTCTTCCCATAGTGCATCCTGGTGCCATGTGTTCCCCAGGTAAGCGACGCACACACACCCGGCCATCCACGTGATGTAAAAGAAAATGTGATTCATCAGACCAGGCCACCTTCTTCCATTGCTCCGTGGTCCAGTTCTGATGCTCACATGCCCACTGTTGGCGCTTTCGGCGGTAGACAGGGGTCAGCATGGGCACCCTGACTGGTCTGCGGCTATGTAGCTCCATACGCAACAAACTGCGATGCACTGTGTATTCTGACACCTTTCTATCAGAAACAGCATTAACTTCTTGAGCAATCTGAGCTACAGTAGCTCATCTGTTTGATCGGACCACATGGGCCAGCCTTCGCTCCCCACGTGCATCAATGAGCCTTGGCCGCCCATGAGTCTGTCGCCGGTTCACCACTGTTCCTTCCTTGGACCACTTTTGATAGATACTGACCACTGCAGACCAGGAACACCTTACACACCCCATCACAATTTGGACCTTGTCAGACTTGCTCAAATCCTTACTCTTGCCCATTTTTCCTGCATCTAACACATCAACTTTGAGGTCAAAATGTTCACTTGCTGCCTAATATATCCCACCCACTAACAGGTGCCATGATGAAGAGATAATCAGTGTTATTCACTTTACCTTCATAATGTTATGCCTGATCGGCGTGTGTGTGTGTGTGTGTGTGTATGTGTGTGTATATATATATATATATATATATATATATATATATATATATATATAATCTTCTTACAGACCTTGAGGTCTACATTACTTAGTGCTCAGAAACCTAAGGTTTAAATCAGGGTGATTTACAAACTCATCTGTTACAGGATCATGATGTCGAGGAGGATAAGATCTTCCTGCTCTCTCTGCTCATGGCGGAGATGGGAGTTCATTCAGTGGCCTACGCCTTTCCCAAAGTGCGCATCATCACCACTGCCGTGGACAAGAACGTCAATGATGAGTTTCACATCATTCCAGGGATTGGTAAGAGCTCCTTGGTTGGCAAAAACAAAGGGTGAAAAGGGAACATTCAGTATCTTGTAATCCAAAGCAATTGTTTTGCAGGTAATTTTGGGGACCGTTACTTTGGGACTGATGCTCCTTCAGACTGGTATGAAAGTGATGAGGGGATGGACTACTGAGTTTCATCGAGACGTGTATGTGAGCAACTCTGAATGCATCAGAGAAGGGAACTTTTAAGCACTTAATCTCATGATTGTGGACCCAATTCCCTGCCCTATTTAAGCATAAGCCTTATCTGTCTCTTGCTACCGGTTTTTGCAATACTATGTGCTACATGTGTGCCCATGCTCAATACAGGTCAAAGCATCAACGGACCCCCAAACATTGGAGATTACTGCTCATTAGCTTTCCTTAGTGCCCACATGACCATCACAATTAGCAGATTTTCATTATTACCTGAAAAAAGAAATGGTGTGGAATACATAGTTTGTTCATGATGTGTTTGAAATAGTATACTACCAAACTTGTACTATTTTTTTTTTTTTTTTAGTAGTATGAGTATACAGTATATACTGTGTAGAACACAGTATGTATAATTGATTGTAAACACAGCACATACTCAGTATTCACTTTGACGTGTATTTGAAGTGCTTGACTAAATTGACGTCTTATCCTAAGTGAAAGAAATATGTTCATACGTCTACATTTTTTCAGCTTCTGTTTAACCTGCCTTTAATATTGCAGCTTTGCTAAAACTGTGCAGAGATGTTACTACCTTGAATAGTAGCCCATGCAGAAAGCAGGACATCGTTTACTACAATGCTGCAATTCTACTCATAAACAATACGTCTATTATTTAATCTGCATTTACTTTGTTGTTTTGGAAATTTTTCCAATTGATTGGTATCTTGAAGGCTGATAAAGATGTGAAGTGCCAATCAATATATCAGTCTACTTGGTGGTGCTTGTGTGTATGTAAAAATGTGGGGGAAAGGACTTTTGTTAATAGGAAATGAAATTTTACCTCCGAAGGAATAATTTTCATCTCATCATTGGTTTTAGTATTTAGCACTACATTGTCACAGAGGGGAACAAAATCAGGGTTATAGTTTGTTGCAGCCATTTTCTGTTATATACTTGAATTGTAAAGTTAATGTAGATAAATCTATATTTATTTTTCATTAGTTTACTTGTCATGCCTGATTGATAAGAGGCAGTGACGGATTAATTTCCAATGACAAAAATTGAAAGAAAATTATTTAAGAACATTTGGGAGGTATTTTAGCAGCAATTAAACCAAGAGAGAGCAAAACGTGTGCTTCTGAACTTTCGCTGTTACATGTTTTGTTTTTGTTTTTTTTTGTTTTTTATAAGCCGGATTATAGTAATAGTGCCAATACAGCAGCCTGTGAAGCACTTACAATTTTAGTGTAGCACATTATTTCAATAGAATTTAATTACAAATAATTTGTTTATTTGGTCCCACTTGACAAAATGTACTTGAAATTTATGTCTTTGTCTCAGGACCCTCCATGTAATATATATATATTTTTTTTTTGTGTGTTTGTTTCCTAATTGGAACTGCCTTTTGGTTTGTATACATGGTTTTATGGCTTGGTTAACCAGCATAACCAGATATTAGTAATGGATTTCAGACTTAACTACATTGGCAACATTGTTATAAGGAAACATTTTATATCTCCCCTTTTCTCTCTCCAGAGATGTGTACTGTACTTACTGATTTTGTTGTATATGTATGATTACCCTGGTTTATCTGTTTACAAGCTTCAAACTGACCTCCAGTGCTGTAAGCCATTCCACTTGTGTTGAACATTTTTGTGTCTATATAAAAAGCGCAATAAAATATCTTGTGCCTAATGTTTTTTTTATTCTTTAATAATTAAAAAAATGTAAGTATTTAAAGTTTGCATGACACGTGTGCCTTGTCCATAATTTTTCGGAAGCTCTTTATTTTTTATTTTTAAGTTCTTTTTGCTGTACATCATGATTTTTAGTTGGTAAGTTTAATTGTTCTGATTTTTATTCTAATTCAAGACTTTACGCGTTTTAAAACGGGAACACACAAAACCATTTTAATTTATCTACTAGACTTTTATTTTGAAACATGTTCGGCTTTGCTTTGCTTGCTTCACGCTGCACACTCAAGCATCACGCTATATTGATGACTTTGGGCTAAAATGAATTGTCAAACACCTATCAAGTTGTTCTGAAGCAAGACGTACAAACAAGACTTTAGCCACATCTTTTGAAGTCACTTTCCGTCCTCTTTTGACTTTATCTTGAAATAGCAGCAGTCATACCGCTTTAATTTCGGCAACGCCAACATCTCTTTGACACTCATTGTACAACTGTTTTTCGTGATAAGGTAGGACTACACTTCTGTCTAACATAAGCCTTCGTATCAGTTAAAACTGTCTATAAAATAAAAATTCGAGTCGTAAAATAAATTAAATGCAATTACGAAAGATTCGTTATAGGCACTGGAGGGAAGACTGTTGGACGAAATTGAATTAAACATAGAAAAATAAATATGTACAGTGGATGAGACATTCTTAGTTGTGTATGTCAAGGAAAGAAACAGATTTGCCCTTATCCGACTTAAAACTTTTTTGTTTTTGTTTTGGTTTTAGTTTGTAAATTCATCTTGATGTGTGGCGCGTGCGCTGCACGCATTTGATCAGCCAGAGCGCGCGTCTCACATCACTGTAGGAATGCAACGGGACTTTATTAAATCAGAGATGCTCAGGACAGACTATTAAGGTTGGGAACCTGTGTTGTGTAAATTCTGGTCCCGTGAAAAACTGTTCTAGTGGGTGGAGTATACATGAATATTTATGATTTGTCCCCTATTGTAGGCGTGTCCTTGAGGCAACGCGCAAACGAGTGGAACTGAAAATATTAGTGCACGCTCCTCAAATCGGAACTTGTATTATTTAATGCTTTAAATAATTTTGTTTGAATATTTTTCTTCCATTAACTGAGACAATGACATTTATATTATTCTTGCCAGCCACATACTAATTTAGCTATTGCTCAAGTTGTCATATATTCTATGTATTTCTGCAGCAGTTTTCATTGTAGTAATTTCAGTGGTCTTGTGTTTATCTTAGACTTTGTCCCATGGCGGGTCTTTGGAGATCTTATCAGGGGCTGATAGCCAAACGTCCATGGACAGTGCAGATTATAACTGCTGGTAAGAGCTGTATTCTTCCCTACAAACTCTCCAACCTTTAAGTCCTCACCACTTTTTCTTTTTGCCCTGTAGTTGATGTTCCCAATTTCCTTTTAGGTCAACTCTATCTCAGATGTTATTGGTTAAATATTTACCTTTTTTATTAGCACTATCACTTCTAAACAGCAGGATTGTTTTTGAGCATCAATAATAGATCAGCCATATAAACAACGGAAAGCCCTTCTCTGCACCAGTCTGCTTAGCTGTTTGCTTGAACTTTGTCATTGTGGGTTTTACAGGGTGGGAGTATAGACTAAAGGGATAGTTCACCCAAAAATGAAAATTACCCCATGATTTACTCACTCTCTTCTAAAGTGAATTGATGGGTTTGTGTAAGAAATATATCCATATTTAAAACTTTATAAAGTAAAATATCTAGCTTCCGCCAGACCGCCTTCCGTATTCAACTTACAAAGAAAGTGTAACGCCTCTCGCAGTTCAAAACACTTACACTACGCCTGACGTCATCGTCTTTTTTCGTTAGTCGAATACAGAAGGCGGTCTGGCGGAAGCTAGATAATTTACTTTATAACGTGTTAAATATGGATATTTTTCTTACACAAGTGCATCGCTTCACTTCAGAAGATCTTTATTAACCTCCCGGAGCCGTGTGGATTACTTTTATAATGGATGGATGCACTTTTTTGGGCTTCAAATTTTGGGCTCCCATTCACTGCCTTTATAAAGCTTGGATTAGCCAGGACATTTTTTAATATAACTCTGATTGTATTCGTCTGAAAGAAGAATGTCATATACACCTAGGATGGGTTGAGGGTGAGTAAATCATGGGATAATTTAGATTTTTTTGTGAACTATCCCTTTAAGGGGGGATGTTGGTTTGGTTATTTTAACTGTTGTTTTGAATTTAAATGCTATTAAATGTAAATTTTAAACAGGAATGCTCACATTATCTATCACCTTTTGCATCTAAGACATTTGATTTTTATTTAAAAATAATAGCCCTGTCACAAATAAAAAAAAAGATATGTTTTTGCTGCAATTACATTATTGTACCAGAAGATGGCAGAACAAAACAACATATTAATGAATGGTTGAAGTCCAGGTTGTTCTGCTGGAGACTTTCTTTTTGTCTGAACACAGATGTTGATGTCTAGATTAAAGCATTCAGATGATGAGGAATCAAACTTCCTTTGCCTTTTAAGATCCGAGTTGTACTATGGAAACATACTAACCTTTTCAGAGCATAAGTTCAGTTCAAAAAGGCTATTAATTTTATTGAAACCAAGCAATTGGGGGAAATGTCTTGTTCTGAAAGTCTTCTGAATGATTTTACATGCTGTTTTTTTTTCATGTAAGACTTATTAATTAATGCAGGGAGTGTAAAGTTTATTTGAAAACAATCACTGATTTTGCAGTTCCCTTTTGGTGTCGCCATAGTTCTGAAATGACACACTTCAGCTTTAATTTCATGTGTGATTACTGTGCATTAACTAATCAGACACGTTTGACAGGAATCTTTTCACCTCATTTAACAAAATGAGTGAATGAGAGTACATTTTATTGTTATTCAATGAGCGTGTTTAAACAAGCTGTTGAGTGTATTGAGTCATTCCAACTGTAGCATTAGGATTAATTAGTGCTTGGCTAGACTGCCATCGACAACTTGGCCGAAATGCTTAAAATCACCAGTGGCCTCGTGTTGCAGAGCGATTGAGGATGCAAGTTTATGTAATCAAGATTACAGACATAAGCTATGATTCATCGCCTTTGTTTTCCACAACAGGGAGGGATCTAATATTTATAGAAACTTTAGCCTTATGGGTATAGGTTTAATATTAGACAGCAAGATGCTTTAAATGAGAGGAAAGCGGGGTTATTTCAAAATTAAATAATATCTGGATGTTTTCTCAGTCGTGTGCCCCAGCGCTTATTCACAGACCAAGAGACGTGATCTTACCTTCAAATAAATCGAATGCAATAAAACTTGGCATTCTCGGGCAAGGTGAAAGACATGAGTGAGATGGAAGTTCAAGGTTAAGTTTTCATGTTAAAATAGGCTTAGTTTTTTTCATAAGCCAGTTTAATGTACTGGGTCTGTTTGTAGGTTGTTTGAGTGTCCCGATCAGTCCAACCAATGACATGAGTTTAGGGCGAGGTTATCTATTTGTCTGACCAATGGAAGACAGGGGGAGTTTGAAAGCTGTTTGAAAAGAGACATTATTTTAATTATATATATATTTTTTAAATAATATAATCTGAAAATAAATCTGATTGTTACATTGGATGCACACTACTGTTCAAAAGTCTTTTTAATGTTTTTGAAATAAGTCTCTCATGTGCACCAAGGCTGCATTTGTCTGATCAAAAATACAGTAAAACAGTAATACTGTGAAATATTAAAATAATAAATAATTTAAAAAAAAATTCTATTTTAATATTTCTGTGATGGCAAAGCTGAATTGTCAGCAGTCTTCAGTGTCACATGATCCTTCAGAAATCAAGCTTAATTGGTGCTCAAGAAACATTGCCTATTATTATTTATCACAATTAAAAACAGTTGTGCTGTTATATATTTTTATGGAAATATACATTTTATACATATACATTTTTTCAGTATTTTTTGATGAATAGAAAGTTCAAAAAAACATTTAAATTATTTTTAATATTTTATAATATTATAATTGTCTTTACTGTCACTTTACTGTGTATTATTTTATGTAACCCATAGTCATGATAGTTGAAAACATTGAAAATGTTTTCATCTTGCACCCTTTATATCCACAAATAACTGTATGCAAACTGGGATTAATTAAACGCATTAAAAACCTTCCACCGCATTTATTTTACTCAAACTCTCCACTTTCTGTGAAGTGATGAATTGATGTTCACTTGGACTGAACTTAAAGGTAGGGTAGGTGATTTTCGGAGAGGCTAGCAATAGCAAGTTAGCTTTGAAATCATAAGATCCCCTCCCTTCTGAGCGTCTCCAAAGCCACGCCTCCTTTAAAACACACGAACGCACACAGCAGGGAGCAAACAAAAGCATCACGAGATAGGGTATTAAACTACCTCATGTCTCAAAGCACATAACATTACAATAATAATGAATATAAACAACTTAAAGAGCACTGACTTGTACCACCTGACTGCTGCAGATCCATTTCGGCGTTGGTGTCGCCATTGAAACGCATAAATTCTAGTCACGAACCGCTTCGAATATAATGTCACAGGATTCTCTTCCAAATTACAGTAGTTATGGCGTGAACACAGCATAAGCTTGTTGTTTTGGTTCAGGAGGAACTGTAAGTGGTGGCTGCTGTTTCGTTTGCAGTGCTCGCGCTGACGTCTCTGCATAGCGTGAAATGCGTTGATGACGTATGATGTCTGTGCGAACGGGGGTCCTATTTTAACGATCTGAGCGCATGGTCTGAAGCGCATGGCGCAGGTGCACTTAGGGCGTGTCCGAATCCACTTTTGCTAGTTTAATGACGGAAAAAACGGTCGGCGTGCCAGGCGCATGGTCCAAAAGGGTTGTACCTAGTCTCTTAATGAGTCATGGGTGTGTTTTGGGCGTAACGTGCAATAAACCAATCAGAGTCTTATCTCCCATTCCCTTTAAAAGCCAGTTGCGCTTGCACCATGGCGGATTCGTAATTTACGTGGCGGAATATGCGATCGGAAAGACTGAACGCTTCTCCAGAGATGAATCTCTTATTTTTAATATTTAAAAATGTTTGTGTGGTGCTGTGTGTGTAATAAGCAGAGTGTACGCGTGTTGTGTATTACTAACACGCCCTTTAAATAACTGACTTTAGACATTGACTTTTTCAGGTTTTTGTTGGTCAATGGCACAGTCATTTTCAGTTGCCTCAAAATAGCAACACGCCAACAATGCACCTGAACACACCTCGTTTTCAGACTAGCACACCCAAGGGCGAACAGATGGGCGTGTGCATTTGCTACTTAAACAACATGGCGCTGGACATGAAAATGATAACTGCATCGGGCTGAAACTAGCAAAACACTTGTGTTACGCCTGGCACAGGTGTATGATAGGGCCCAGGGTGTGTAAGGGGGTATGTAAAAACATACATTGACCCTGTCCCAAATGGCACACTTCATATGCACTTTCGGTCTTATCGACTTACAATGGCTGCCGTGTGCATGTGTTCGTTAAGTCCATTAGACTATACCCATTGTTTATTTGCCACTAGTGGCACAGACATTACACACTTCAGCTTTAACCGATGCACTTGGTTGAAGTGATAGATGGATTTATTTATAACAGGTACAGATGTGAAGAGGAAGAGATTAATGAGCGAATGAATAAATGAATGAATGGAGGGGATGAAGGCGCTACATTTCCGTTTTCAAGTCATTAACAATGCATTAACCCCATAATCTGTGCTAAATGTAGAACCGAAAAAAATCAATGTCATCCAAAGAGGGCAAATCTGAACGAATGGGGCTTGAACGTGTTTACTGTAGCCCAGGTAAGCCGTGTCACACCGGCCTCATCAGCTAAATGGGTAGAGTTGCCGTAGCTTGCCGCTGGTCCCCACGGAGAACGTGCAGATCCCTGCCAAATTGATCACAGATAATTTCACTAAGCACAAGATGCGTCAATCAGGGCTGTTCTTCCTCTGAGACTCTCCCTCAAGGACAGACGGTGGGAAGTGTTGTGCTGACATCAGCATATTTCGAGATGCATTTAGCATAGATGAGTGCCATACTCCAGTTGGCACGAGGTACGGGGCAGATTGCACCTGAGTGTGTGGTAAATTGCATTTTATTTGGCACAGCGTAATGGCAAACAACCGTGTTTATGTTTGTTTGGGGTCGTCATCTTTGCTAATATAGATAAATAGACATTGTTTTCCTATGAAATTGCTGTTTTCTTGTTTTTTTGTAATCAGAGATCTGGAATATAATTTTTAAGTGCCTGTTTTTCATGGTGCAAAGATGAAAGCAAATGAGAAAAGGTCCTCCCAGGACAGGCTGTTCTTAACAGATGTTTTAAGAGTTTACTCTTCGGTGCTTCTCAACCTGTTAACGTCAAGTTAAACCAAGAAGTGGAAAACATAAGTGTTTATTATCGCCTCACAACATGCTGTTAGCTCTCACTCAGCCTCTGCCCTCCTGTCTGCCTTGTTCTCCCTACCATGATCAATAAGCTGGTGCTGTTTTGATAAGACGACCCAGTAAAAGCATGGCAAAGGTTTCTGGCTCTTTTCAGTCTGCTATACTGGATTATTAGTCTTTCCTTGACATTTTATGAAAAGGTTAGGTCACTTAAAAGGGGCTATGTTGCCTCGCTGGGCTCTGTCGTTAAGGCAGAATGTCCTTTGTAAACCATGATATTTGGGCAAGTGTGAGGAAGCAGCTGTCCTCTAAATTTAAAGGCAGTTGCAATTTTTTATGTGTTGCTCCATTTCTCCTCCCTGGCAGTTCTGTATTTGGCTGCAGAAGAATTTTTTAAGGATCCTGCAATTTAGCCAGTCAAGGTGAAGCGTAATGAGTGTTTAGAAATCAGGGGCTATTGATGTGGAAACATTGTTGTCATTGTAAACAGCTTGACTTTATATAGTTGGGTTTTCATTAGGCACGCACCAATATAGAAATTCTGGAAGATTTATGTTATGTATGTTATGGCTGATAATTGAGATAATGTTCAATATTATAGGTCTGTTTTATTTCTTTAGAACAGTCCCAATGCTTTCAATAGCAGTCCAATCACTGATACTTATAATACCAATCATTTTATATATAATGTTTAGGCCAGTATATGATACATAACTGATATTTTATATATACTAACATTCAAATGTTTAGGTAAAATTTTGTTTTTGAAAGAAATTAATATTTTTATCAGCAAGGATGCATTAAATTTATCAAAAGCGACAGTAAAGACATTTATAATGTTACAAAAGAGTTCTATTTTTGAACTTTATATTCTTCAAAGATTCCTGAAAAAATTGTTTCCACAAAAATATGCAGTATAACTGTTTTCAACATTGATAATAGCAAGAATGGCTGCTGAAAATTCAGTTTTGTCATCACAGGAATAAATTACAGTTTTAAATATACTAAATAGTTATTTTAAATTGTAATATTTAAAAAAAAAATTCTACTGTATTTTTGATCAATTAAATGCAACCTTGGTAAGCATAAAAGACTCCTATCAAAAACAAAATCTTACCAACCCCAAACCTTTGAATGCTATAGGTTTAGCATATATTCCATTTTTGCTGTTATGTACTGTTTAAATTGGGAAAAATAAATGGCAATATTATCTGCTTCCAATAGCAGTCTAATACTTATGCCTTATACTTATAATATAAAAAAAACTGTTATAATGGTTGTTGTATATTATTATTTTGCTATTATTTGCTTCAGATAGTGACCTAATCACAGATAATTATTTGTTACAGCATATACACAATATGATGTTTACAATTATAGGACATACTAGTTTGCCTGAATCACTAGTACATATAATACTAATTTAAAACCCTGTTAATCTTAACTTCAGAGGTTTGTGAACTTGCGGCTTACTCTGGGCTTTCTGTGAACTCAGTGGTATTTCTGAAGAAACAGATAATCTAGAAGCAGTGTTAGTGTCACAAACCCACTGCTGGTACCATCAGACCAGTGCCTGTGTACTCCTAGTCATGTCATAACACTGAGTCACAGTGTTTGCGGTGGAGCACAAGGCCGGTGCTTGTAAAATGCAATTGGAAAGTCCAGCGTGTTTCTCTCACTGATCAGAAAAGGCATCGTCTGCTGTGTTTGTGTGGGGTTGAGTGAGAACGTGACACAGTCTTTCTGTTGGTGGATCACCCCGCTGTGCCCGTTAACAACCTGCTGGAGCGAGACCAGAGTTCCCAGCATCCTCCTCTCCAAGGCATTTCATCTCACACCGCCCTCCTGCTATGGCATGCTGTGTGCAATAGTGGCTTCTCTCCAGCTCGCCATGTGTTTTGAACAGTGACCTCACTTATCAGAGGTCGATCCACCTGATTCAGGTTCTATTGCATCAGAATTTATTAATATTTATTTTTTATATACTTTTATATACTTTACCTTATTCATTCAGGTACTGTAATATTTCTGTTTTATACAATTCAGTACTATGATATGCCAGTAGAATATAATTATAGTACATCAAAATGCCATGCCAGTAATTTTTTACAAACAAGTTTAAGTAACTTTCAAAACAACTTTTACCCAAATGGTTGTATATTGTGTTGTAACAATTTGTGTTAAAACTGATATAAATAATTTTCTGTTAACAAATATTGAAATTGTTTATGCTTTCAAAAATAATTTCATAAATAGATTTTATTGATCAAATAACTTCTAACTAAATCGAATAAATATTTGGTGACCACCCTTTGCGTTTAAAGGTGCAGTGTGTAGTATTTATGAGGATCTATTGACAAATGCAATATAATATACATAACTATGTTTTCAGTGGTGTATAAAGACCTTACATAATGAACCATTATGTTTTTATTACCTTAGAATGAGCCATTTCTATCTACATACACCGCGGGTCCCCTTACAGTGAAATTGCCATTTTGCGCCATCATGTTTCTACAGTAGCCCTAAACGGACACACTTCTCTACGGAGCGCTAGTCACTCTCTGCGACTAAATTTTTGTCCTGTGTCGGCCCCCGTAGCTTCTCTATGTGCTTCGAAAGGGAGGAGTGAGCAGTGGGTGATTGCAATTCACAACCTCACCCACTAAAATTCACACACTACACCTTTAAAACGGCTTTTATCCTAGGCACACTTGCACAATTTTTCAGCTAGCTTTGCTGGTAGGATTCTTCAAGTGTCTTGGAGTCGTTGCCGCAGTTCTTCTAGATTTAGGGCCTATTCATACACCTGGCGCAATGCGACGCCAGGCGCAACGCAAGTGTTTTTTTTGCTAGTTTCAGACCGACGCAGTTGTTATTTTCACGTCCAGCACCACTTTGTTTAAATAGCAAATGCACTCGCGCCCATCTGTTCGCCCATGGGCGTGCTGGTCTGAAAGCGAGGTGTGTTCAGGCGTATTGTTGGCGTGTTGCTGTTTTGAGGCAACTGAAAATGGCTGTGCCATTGACCAGCAAAAACCTGGTCTAAAGTCAATGGCGCAGTATTTTTTGTGTTATTTAAAATGTGCGTTAGTAATATGCGCCTATAGGCGGGTGCACAACACGCGCACACTCTGCTTATTACACAACATTTTTAAATATTAAAAATAAAAGGATTCCTCTCTGGAGAAGTGTTCAGTCTTTCCGCTTGCAAATTCCACCATGTAAATAGCGAATCCAAGATGAGACTCTGATTGGTTTATTGCACGTTACGCCCAAAACACACCCATGACTCATTAAGAGACTAGGTACAACCCTTTTGGACCATGCACCTGACCGTTTTTTCCGTCGTTAAACTAGCAAAAGTGTATTCGGACACGCCCTAAGTGCACCTGCGCCATGTGCTTCAGACCATGCGCTCAGATCGTTAAAATAGGGCCCTAAGTCTGTCTCCATTTTTTTCGGTTTCTTCATGTAATCACAGACAGACTCGATGATGGTGACATCAGATCTCTGTGTGGAGCATACCGGCTGTTGTCAGACTGATGTTTCCTACTGACACACTACAGCAAAAGATATAAATAACTGGCTTAAAAACTTTTTTTTTTTTTTTTGTGAAAATACTAACGTGCCTAAGACTTTTGCACAGTACTGTGTAAATATACAGTTATATTAGTTAAGTTATATTAGTTGAATTGAATGGTCTCAGAGTCACGATCCACACAGGCATGTGTGGGGGGGAAAAGGACAGAATTCTCCTTTGTGATGGGTTCTATTGGTTTTGTTTCTTTTATTGAGGTTTGTGTTCATTTTGGGTTTGCGATACCAATAGCAATGTCAATATCCAGTGAGGTCTCTGTTTATGCACACATGCATAATGCATGGCTCTGCAGACGATCGAAGAGTATGTGAAGAGAAAGGAGACCTGTGACATTTCCAGCAGTTAGGAGGAAACAGCTCTGTCAATGTGATTGGCACACAGTGTGTGTGAAAATGGGGAGAATGTGATGAGCTGCAGTCTATCTTAAGCTTTCCATCACTCATATTCAACAGCTTTTGTTCATTCAGTGTTTCCCTCAAGGATGAATGGATGAACACACACACACATAGAGTAGTGTCCGGGGGGGATATGTGCTTTTACACTTCGGGTTCAGCTAAAAAATCAAAATATGAGGAGTGTTATATTGGGAAAAAGAATACAATAAACTTGGTTAATTACAAAATTATTTGGCAAGACAGGCAAACTCCAGCATATAATTAAATGTTGTTTTGCCAAAAAAAGGCATAGAAAAACATAAATTGACAATAATGTAATCAGATTTTTAAAATATTTTATTGGTTCTCCCTTCTTTTTGATTACAGCTGACTCACTAAACGTTGCGCATGTGTCATGCTTAACTCCTTTCCAATTCCAAGTTCTTTCCAAAGTTAAGGTTCATTGGAAGACCTGCATGATGTATCACAATTTAGGTTTATAATTTCCCAAAGATTTTCAATGACTAAGGTCAGGGGACTGAGGAGGCCACTTGAAGACATCAAAATGCTAAGCATGAACACTTTTATTGTGCGCAACTTTGTTGCACTCGCGGTGTGTTTGGGATAGTTATCATGTTGGAAAATACACATTTGCTCTCCAAACAGATCCTCCATTCTTGGCTACATTGTGTTCAGCAGGATTCCCAAGTATTGGTTGATTTTCAAGGTGCCTGCGACTTTGTAGATCCTTCCAACACCTGCTGCAGACATGCATCCCCAATACCAATATGTTTCCCCTGCTGTGCTTAATGACACCATGCATTCATTTGGTATTAAAACACTCTATTTGTCTTCTACGAACATACCTGACACCATCCAATGCTAGGTTGTTAAATTTCAACTTGTCGGATTGCAGAATACGGCCCCAATCTTTCACATTCCAGTCCTTCTTTTCTTTGGCAAATGTTTTTTGCAGTAGATAAAACTAATATGGTTTCATTACTGGTACACAAACTCTCAATCTAGCCTTTTAAAGCCATTGGCTTACAGTTCAAGATTAAATTGAAGGTTGGGGGTCTCATCCAGGTCTTTAGAAGCTGTTTTGAGGTGGTCCCACATTCAGGTGATTTTCATCCTCCTGTCAAAATGCTCACTAGTCTTCCTTGACCAGCCACAACACTACATTCTGCATGGTAGTGGTCTCACTGTGTTTTGAAATAATTCTGTGGGCATTGTGACCATTCACATCCAGCACCTGAGCAATATTCAAAACCGATTGACAAGATGTAGCCATTTTAACAATATTCTCCTTGGTTGCAGAGGACAGCTCCTTCCGTCTGGCCATTTTCTCTAAAACCCACAAAGTAACAATACCGGCCACATAGTTATTTATTGAATTATACACTCACCTAAAGGATTATTAGGAACACCTGTTCAATTTCTCATTAATGCAATTATCTAATCAACCAATCACATGGCAGTTGCTTCAATGCATTTAGGGGTGTGGTCCTGGTCAAGACAATCTCTTGAACTCCAAACTGAATGTCAGAATGGGAAAGAAAGGTGATTTAAGCAATTTTGAGCGTGGCATGGTTGTTGGTGCCAGACGGGCCGGTCTGAGTATTTCACAATCTGCTCAGTTACTGGGATTTTCACGCACAACCATTTCTAGAGTTTACAAAGAATGGTGTGAAAAGGGAAGAACATCCAGTATGCGGCAGTCCTGTGGGCGAAAATGCCTTGTTGATGCTAGAGGTCAGAGGAGAATGGGCCGACTGATTTAAGCTGATAGAAGAGCAACTTTGACTGAAATAACCACTCGTTACAACCGAGGTATGCAGCAAAGCATTTGTGAAGCCACAACACGCACAACCTTGAGGCGGATGGGCTACAACAGCAGAAGACCCCACCGGGTACCACTCATCTCCACTACAAATAGGAAAAAGAGGCTACAATTTGCACGAGCTCACCAAAATTGGACAGTTGAAGACTGGAAAAATGTTGCCTGGTCTGATGAGTCTCGATTTCTGTTGAGACATTCAGATGGTAGAGTCAGAATTTGGCGTAAACAGAATGAGAACATGGATCCATCATGCCTTGTTACCACTGTGCAGGCTGGTGGTGGTGGTGTAATGGTGTGGGGGATGTTTTCTTGACACACTTTAGGCCCCTTAGTGCCAATTGGGCATCGTTTAAATGCCACGGCCTACCTAAGCATTGTTTCTGACCATGTCCATCCCTTTATGACCACCATGTACCCATCCTCTGATGGCTACTTCTAGCAGGATAATGCACCATGTCACAAAGCTCGAATCATTTCAGATTGGTTTCTTGAACATGACAATGAGTTCACTGTACTAAAATGGCCCCCACAGTCACCAGATCTCAACCCAATAGAGCATCTTTGGGATGTGGTGGAACGGGAGCTTCGTGCCCTGGATGTGCATCCCACAAATCTCCATCAACTGCAAGATGCTATCCTATCAATATGGGCCAACATTTCTAAAGAATGCTTTCAGCACCTTGTTGAATCAATGCCACGTAGAATTAAGGCAGTTCTGAAGGCGAAAGGGGGTCAAACACAGTATTAGTATGGTGTTCCTAATAATCCTTTAGGTGAGTGTATAAGGGAATAATGAGTGCAAGTTTGGTATGTCCATTTGGCCAAAAATGACACAATCCACACAATTCGGTATGTTTTATTGCGTCATGACAAATGATACAATTGGAACGTGGAACACGTGAATAAAGTGGGAAGAAGCCAATTTTCTTAGGTTGGACATCACTTTTGGCCACTACTGTACTGTACACTTTCAAACTTTAGGGTGTCTCTCTTGGTTTAGTTACTTAAACACTTTGAGATTAATTTATGCATGCGTCATAGTGCAAATGGACAGCACTAAAGACTGAAGGTTTTTCAAGTTGGTTTGTAAATATACCTTGCATCAGGAACTTTTGAAACATTTTGATTAATAAATGAGTTTGGTATTAATTTTCTAACTCTGCAGTGGATTAAAATGTTTCCAAAGTGATTTCAGAAATATGTTTCATGGCTTATCTGACTAATCATGTTTTACAGGATAACATCTGTCCCTGCTATTAGGAAACAACCTCCCGTGGTGTTCCTAAGGGGGTCTTGATGCAACGTGAAATTTACAATGTGACATTTAAAGGTCATTGTGTAGTGACTGGATGGATTTCTTGGAAGTCTTTGCGTCTTCGTTTTACTATAGTTATGATCTCTGTTATTTTGAGTTCTCTACGGTTAAATTTATACATTTTAGTAATGAAAAAGTGTTTGAATAATTGTAGAAGAATAAATGTATGTAATCAAGTCACTACATGGTAGAAACCACATATACTTAATGAGCTAAAGATTATAAAAGATTGTAATATTATGTACACTACTAAAGAGTGCGGTTTGTAAGAAGTCTCTTATGCTCACCAAGGCTGCAGTAATATTTTTAAGTTTTATTACAATTTAAAATAATTGTTTTCTATTTTAATATACTTTAAAAATGTAATTTATTCCTGTGATGGCAAAGCTGAATTTTTAGCATCATTACTCCAGTCTTCAGTGTCACATGATCCTTCAGAAATCATTCTAATATGCGGATTTGTTGCTCAAGAAACATTTTTTATTATTATCATCAATGTTGAAAACAGTTGTGCAATCCATTTTTTTCTGGATTCTTTATTTCTTTGATTCTTTGAAAGTTCAGAAGAACAGCATTTATTTCAGATAAAAATCTTTTGTAACATTATAAATGTCTTTCTTTACTGTCACTTTTTATCAGTTGAATTAATGCGTTTTTTTCTGAATAATAGTACTAATTAGTTTTTTGGGTTTTTTTTTTAAATACTGAAATACTGGTGTAAATGATAGTCTAAAGGTCAAAAAGTCAGGATTTGTTATCCTTTACAACTTCTTTCTGTTATCATTTAGCCTCTCTTCTCTCAGTCAGTATGGAGTGAATGGGGCAGCAAAAATCTGAAAGAGTCTTTCCTGTCAATTCTCTTTGGCATGATTACCTGAGTGCGGGCCTTCACGCTGGGCAGTGGGGGCAAACAGATGCCTGACTGGCACCCCCTCTTTCTCCCTCTCTTCCAGGCTCTCTGGTGGGTGTGGGTGATGTCATCTCCCAGCAGCTGATTGAGCGCCGTGGACTGGCCAATCACAGCGTGAAACGCACAGCCAAGATGATGAGCATTGGCTTCTTCTTCGTCGTAAGTCTCCTGTGATTCTGTTCCATTTGCATGTGTTTCTCTTGAGATCCTCCAGCTTTGCAACTGTGGATTGATGTTATTTAAACATTAGACCAAGACTAAAATATTTTTTAAAAAAAATAAAAAATTAAATATTCTGACAGACCAAAAATGTCCTTATTGTGAATTTTTTTTTTTTTTTTTTTCCTGGTTTCACAGACAAGGCTCAGACTAAAATGCATGTTTGAGCTGTTTTAACTGAAAGCAACTTGCACTGAAATATCTAAAAATAAAAATAACAAGTAATGTTTTTTTTCAAAGGCACATTTATAAAAGCTTCTTAAATGCCCTAATTGAACTGAGGCCTAATCCCGTCTGTGAAACAGGGCCTTTATGTTTTGTACAAACCCGATTCCAAAAAAGTTGGGACACTGTACAAATTGTGAATAAAAAGGAATGCAATAATTTATAAATCTCATAAACTTATATTTTATTCACAATAGAATATAGATAACATATCAAATGCTGAAAGTGAGACATTTTGAAATGTCATGCCAAATATTGGCTCATTTTGGATTTCATGAGAGCTACACATTCCAAAAAAGTTGGGACAGGTAGCAATAAGAGGCCGGAAAAGTTAAATGTACATACAAGGAACAGCTGGAGGACCAATTTGCAACTTATTAGGTCAATTGGCAACATGATTGGGTATAAAAAGAGCCTCTCAGAGTGGCAGTGTCTCTCAGAAGTCAAGATGGGCAGAGGATCACCAATTCCCCCAATGCTGCGGCGAAAAATAGTGGAGCAATATCAGAAAGGAGTTTCTCAGAGAAAAATTGCAAAGAGTTTGAAGTTGTCATCATCTACAGTGCATAATATCATCCAAAGATTCAGAGAATCTGGAACAATCTCTGTGCGTAAGGGTCAAGGCCGGAAAACCATACTGGATGCCCGTGATCTTCGGGCCCTTAGACGGCACTGCATCACATACAGGAATGCTACTGTAATGGAAATCACAACATGGGCTCAGGAATACTTCCAGAAAACATTGTTGGTGAACACAATCCACCATACCATTCGCGGTTGCCGGCTAAAACTCTGTAGGTCAAAAAAGAAGCCATATCTAAACATGATCCAGAGGCGCAGGCGTTTTCTCTGGGCCAAGGCTCATTTAAAATGGACTGTGGCAAAGTGGAAAACTGTTCTGTGGTCAGACGAATCAAAATTTGAAGTTCTTTTTGGAAAACTGGGACGCCATGTCATCCGGACTAAAGAGGACAAGGACAACCCAAGTTGTTATCAGCGCTCAGTTCAGAAGCCTGCATCTCTGATGGTATGGGGTTGCATGAGTGCGTGTGGCATGGGCAGCTTACACATCTGGAAAGGCACCATCAATGCTGAAAGGTATATCCAAGTTCTAGAACAACATATGCTCCCATCCAGACGTCGTCTCTTTCAGGGAAGACCTTGCATTTTCCAACATGACAATGCCAGACCACATACTGCATCAATTACAACATCATGGCTGCGTAGAAGAAAGATCCGGGTACTGAAATGGCCAGCCTGCAGTCCAGATCTTTCACCCATAGAAAACATTTGGCGCATCATAAAGAGGAAGATGCGACAAAGAAGACCTAAGACAGTTGAGCAACTAGAAGCCTGTATTAGACAAGAATGGGACAACATTCCTATTCCTAAACTTGAGCAACTTGTCTCCTCAGTCCCCAGACGTTTGCAGACTGTTATAAAAAGAAGAGGGGATGCCACACAGTGGTAAACATGGCCTTGTCCCAACTTTTTTGAGATGTGTTGATGCCATGAAATTTAAAAATCAACTTATTTTTCCCTTAAAATTATACATTTTCTCAGTTTAAGCATTTGATATGTCATCTATGTTGTATTCTGAATAAAATATTGAAATTTGAAACTTCCACATCATTGCATTCTGTTTTTATTCACAATTTGTAGTGTCCCAACTTTTTTGGAATCGGGTTTGTATATTTTATAGTCTTGCAAACAAATTTAATTTCATTAGAATACAAGCTTTCAATGGAGAAAGATGTTTTTTGGCCCAGAGTGGTGTAGTTATAATCACATGTGGTTGCCACAGTTTGTTTTGTTCATACGTGTTTGTGGTCGGTATGATTTTTTGTATTGTTTTTGTCTCATTAAGTCTCTTATACTCACCACGGCTGCATTTCTTTGATCAGAAATGCAGTAAAATCAGTAATATTGAAAATAATCATTACAATTTAAAATAACTGTTGTATATTTTAAAACATTACACAATATTACACATTGTAAATATTACAATTTTCAGCAGTCACTACAGTTGCACTGCTTAATATTTTTGTGGAAACAATGATCATTTTTTTCCCTGGAAAGTTCAAAAGAAATAGGCATCTTTTGAAACATTATAAATGTCTTTGCTCACACATTTAATGTTAACACATTTAAAAATAAAAAGTTGGGAAAAAATAGAAAAAAATTTACACTTGATTTTTTTTTTTTTTTTTTTTACAATACATTTCAAATGATGGTATGACTGTTAAAGATTTGAAGCCACATTATCCTTGCAAACAAAAAAAAGGAAAGTTTTTTTTCAGCACTCGAGCAAGCACTCGATGTTTCAACCTGCAATTAAAAACAACTTCATTTCTAGATGTAATCAAATTAGAGTTTACTAACTGCTGATGCAGCGAACACTTGGCTCCTTGTTTTACATTCGATAATAATAATACAATTTCACAAAGACAAAAAAGAATAATGATGACACATTTGTTGCAAAATGTCAGTTGTGTAATGACTGTTGTTTTATAGCTATAACAGATCATGTGTAGGGTGTCATTTGTTGGAACAGGTAATGAAGTTGCATAACTGCACACAGTGATTGACATATTGAGCATCCTGCTCTTCCCTTTTTTTCTCTCTCTCTCTCTCTCTCTCTCTCTCTCTCTCTCTCTCTCTCTCTCTCTCTCTCTCACACTCACTCACTCACTCACTCACACACACACACACACACACACACACAAAGCACTAATGCACTTGTTCTGTTCAAATGACTTGAGGACTAATCTGCAAATGGCCTGTATGATTCAAAGCTTTTACAAGTCTGAGCCTTTTAAACATCAGACCTCAGTCTTTATTATTAGTGCCATTAGAATAAAAGCGTGAACAATAGGTCAGAACTTAAGGTAAAATTTGTCCCGCATCTCCTGAAATAAAATCTGTGAAAGATTTTCCGTCCATTGAATGTAATTATATTGCATTTCTGACGTGCTTATTTTCTGTTGCCATTTTATGTTTATAGGCTGTGTTCTTATTGCCCAATCAACCGAATTAAGCAGAAGCTTAGCATTAATCATTTTATGTGTCATATGGCATCCTTTGTTTTGCTAAAAGGACAATAAAGAATGCAGAAAGATGGCATACAGCTGCTATATTTTCACTGTGCATAGAAAAATGACAAACATCTTCTCAAACAAGTGCACAGCTGTTTGTTAAAGACGCCCATATGCATAATTTAGCATTGATGGGTGATTTTACATCGATGCTGCTGAACCACAAATTATAATTGCATTAAAAGAGAGATTTAGCGAAGAATTCAGTTGTCATCGTTGACTGAAACACCCCCGGTAGACACTGTTTGACACATTTATTGATCAGTTTGCTAATCAGGCCCAGACTGAAACCACACTGGGAAACAAAAAAGTAAGCTCATTAATTCACAGAGGATTGGAGCTAATTACAGCACGCTGTTTTCATAATCACGTCCTAAACAAATGAAACCACTGGCACGGTCTCAATGTTCTAAGCTTGTTTTCGTGATTGTTTACTGAAGTGTTTGAATTTTTTAATGTGCTACACATATTTAATTTTCTGTGTTTTGAAGGGTCCAGTGGTCGGTGGATGGTACAAGGTGCTGGACAAATTTGTTACTGGTGGTACTAAAAGTGCAGCTCTGAAGAAAATGCTGGCTGACCAGGTGAGCAATGTATTGCAGTCATTTTTTTTTTTTTTTGTGTGTGTGTGTGAGATCTACATGGTATTAATGTCTTAGGTATTAATACACATTTGTGGCTAAAGCAGACATAACTACAAAAGACAAAAAAAAATTGACCAACACTTCCTGTCTTTATATCCTGTGTGTGTATGTACAGTATTTGATACACTGCCGATTTTGCAGGTTTGCCCACTTACAAAGCATGTAGAAGTCTGTAACTTTTATCATAGGTACTCTTCAACTGTGAGAGACGGAATCTAAAAAAAAAATCCAGAAAATCACATTGTATGATTTTTAAATAATTAATTTGCTTTTTATTGCATGACATAAGTATTTGATCACCTACCAACCAGTAAGAATTCCGGCCCTCACAGACCTGTTAGTTTTTCTTTAAGAAGCCCTCCTGTTCTCCACTCATTACCTGTATTAACTGCACCTGTTTGAACTCGTTACCTGATCAAATACTTATGTCATGCAATAAAAAGCAAATTAATTATTTAAAAATCATACAATGTGATTTTCTGGATTTTTGTTTTAGATTCCGTCTCTCACAGTTGAAGTGTACCTATGATAAAAATTACAGACCTCTACATGCTTTGTAAGTGGGCAAACCTGCAAAATCGTCAGTGTATCAAATACTTGTGTGTGTATATATATATATATATATATATATATATATATATATGTATTATTATTTATTTATTTATTTATTTTTAACGTACAATAACGGTATAAATACTGTATATATACAGTACCGGTCGATTTATGAAGGATCATGTGACACTCAAGACTGGAGTAATAGCTGATGAAAATTCAGCTTTATCATCTTGGAATAAATTATAAAGTATATTAAAATAGAAAACCATTATTTTAAATTGTAGTAATATTTCACAATATTACTGTTTTTTTTCTGTATTTATGATCAAATAAAGGCAGGCTTGATGAGCATAAGAGATGTTTCCAAATTTTTGACCGGTACTGTATATGTAATTCATTTGAAAGTGTTTTATAATATATTATTATTAATATTATCAATAAAATATATAATACTTTTAAATAAGAGGTTTAGCAATTGCCATGACATCGTTGATGCTCATTCAGATGATCTGCAGTCACATATGACTTGTCATTCCCCCATTTATTATTAATAAAAGTAATACAGCAGACTAAAAGTAATACAGCAGACCAAAAGTAAAATCAGATCTCAACATTCGGTATGTTACAAAATGTCTTTCCTGTCTTAGTTATAAATAGACCCGTGGAAAGTTGTCCTTAGAGCTGACTGTTGTGTCTTTTTTGGGGAGTCTGCAAACACATGTAAAGTGCTTAGGAGCTGCTATTTATTTTGAGATTTATTGTATGCTACGTGCTTTATCCCTTTTGGGTATCCCATCTGAGCGCTCCCTTCATGCATGTCAAGTAATCCATCCCCTGATAGGCAGTCAAACAAATGAGTGTTTGCATAAGTCATTGTTTACATGATTGGTGGAATTAATGTACAGGATGAAGCGGACAAAGGCAGGCCCCATCACCGGATTACACCCAAACAACAGCGCTTACAACGCCAGCCTGCTCTCCCACATTTATTCAGAAAAGAGATTCTAGGGCTATTTTTAGAGACCCACTTTCTAAATTTCTAAAAGCCCATACGGCCAACGAGAAGTTGTGTGTGTGTGTGTGTGTGTGTGTGGTTGTTTTCGTCTCTGGATATTAAATTGTGTTTTGTTGATGGTCTTACACTGACTGCGTAAACCTAAAAGTAAAAGAGGTCCTCAGATGTTGAAGTCATTTGATTTTTCAATTAGCTATGAAGCCATATTTGATTTATAGTATTTTACCAAATAGACAAAGATTCCAACAGGTAATGCCAGCATGTTCAATAGCTTATATCTCTTTACATGCACTGTAAAATACCTAAATAAAATGAAAAAATACTTTTTTTTCCATGTCGCTTGCAAATAAAATGTAGTAAAATCACCATTTCAAATTATAACATATAAAACTGTGGAATTTGTATCCAAAGGTCAAAGGAAAAGCAAAGGGGCTGGTTTTAGTCTGAGTTTGACACATTTTTGATGATCATTTCTGTCGCAAATCTACTTGGGATGTCCTTTGGAAAACCACACATGAAGGAATTCCTGTGATCCAGTGTGCTAATAATAAATGGATGCATCAGTCTGTCATTGTCTCCTTGATAGCCTTCAACAGGTGCATGCATATTTCATCAGATGTGAAAATGTGCCTCAGTAGTCTATAAATTAACAATTAGGCTGGATTAGCGGTATAATGGTATTTATTATGAACACTGAACTTTAAATACTGATTAACCATATACATTTATGTGTCATGAACAAGAACTTTCCATTTCCATTAACTAGATGGGAAAAGTGTTACAGTAGGTGCTCTCTGATCTAATCAGGTCTTTGCATATCCACAGGTGGCCTTTGCACCGTGTTTCTTGGGTGCTTTCCTGGGAATATCTGGAGCACTCAATGGACTGACTGTGGAGGAGAATGTGGCCAAACTCAAGAGGGTCAGTTTTCATCACAAGCCTGGATTAAACATTAGCATTGTGACAGCACAAATGACTAGTATTATTCAAATAAATTAGTGCTTTTGGCTGAAACTGGATGCAAAAAGAAATTGGATACACTGGAATGTTATCCGAAAATGATAATGAAAATTTAGCTTTGTATTGGAATAACTAAAATTAAATAAATATTATTTTAAATAATAAAAATATTATTACAAAATAATATTAAATAATATAAGTTTATTTTTCTTCAGCATTAATATAAAATAATGAATATAATAATTAACAAAAAAAACAAAAAAAAAAAACAAATAAAATATAAACGTACATTCAAAAGTTTGGGGTTGGTAAGATTTTAAATGTTTTTGAAAGAAATCTCTTATGCTTGCCAAGGCTGCATTTATTTGATCAAAAATACAGTTAAAAAAAACAGTAATATAGTGATATATTGTTATAATTTAAATATAAGTCTGTATTTTTTTTTTTTTTTATACAGTGGTGGTCAGAATTATTGGCACCCCTGGTAAATATGATCAAATATGGCTGTAAAAAATAAATCTGCATTGTTTATCCTTTTGATCTTTTATTCAAAAAATTCACAAAAATCTAACCTTTCATTGAAGTAAAAAAATTGAAAGTGGGGGGTAAATCACATTATGAAATAAATGATTTTCTCCAAAACACGTTGGCCACAATTATTGGCACCCCTAGAATTTTTTATGAGTAAAATATCTCTGAAGTATATTCCCATTAATATTTACATTTTTTTAGCACACCAGGGTGACTAGGAACATGAAATTGTCCAGCTATGATGTCTTGTTCCACAGGAGTATAAATATGAGGAAACACAAAGGCCAAATTCCCTTAGTCATTCATCACAATGAGTAAAGCCAAAGAATATAGTTCTGATGTGCAGCAAAAGATTCTTGAGCTTCACAAAATAGAAAGTGGCTGTAGGAAAATAGCTAAAGCATTGAAAATTCCCATTTCCACCATCAGGGCAATAATTAAGAAGTTCCAATCAACTAAAGATGTTACGAATCTGCCTGAAAGAGGACGTGTGTCTATATTGTCTTAATGCACGGCGAGGAGGAAAGTTTGAGTGGCCAAAGACTCTCCAAGGATCACAGATGGAGAATCGCAGAGATTAGTTGAGTCTTGGGGTCAGAAAGCCTGAAAAAAAAAATCAAACAACAGCTACATCACCTCATGTTGTTTGGGAGGGATTCAAGAAAAATCCTTCTTGCTCATCCAGAAACAAACTCCAGCATATCCAGTTGTCAGACACGACTGAAAATTCAAAAGGGACCTGGTTCTGTGGTCATATGAAACTATAAAAAGAGCTTTTTGGCAGCAAATCCACCAGATGGGTTTGGTGCAAACAGGGATAAAAAGTACCCCATGCCCACGGTTAAAAATACCGCTGGATCTTTAATGTTGTGGGCCTATTTTTTTGCTTGAGGTCCTGGACATCTTGTTCAGATACATGGCATCATGGATTGTAGCAAATACCAACAGATAAAAAATCAAAACCTGACGGCCTCTGCTAGAAATCTTATAATGGGCCGTGGTTGGATCTTCCATCAGGACAACGATCCAAAACAAACATCAAAATCAACACACAAATGTGTCACTGAACACAAAATGAAGCTTCTGCCATGACCATCCCAGGCCCCTGACCTGAACCCTATAGAAAATGAGTGGGGTGAACTGAAGAGAAGCACCAACATGGATCTGGGAATCTGAAGGATCTGGAGAGATTCTGTATGGAGGAATGGTCTCTGATCTCTTGTCAGGTGTTCTCCAAACTCATCAGGCATTATAGAAGAAGACTCAGAGCTGTTATCTTGGCAAAAGGAGGTTGCAAAAAGTATTTAATAAACATGTTTTGGAGAAAAGCATTTATTTCATAATGTGATTTACCCCCCACTTTCAATTCTTTTACTTCAATTTATAAACAATGCAGATTTATTTTTTACAGCCATATTTGATCATATTTACCAGGGGTGCCAATAATTCTGACCACAACTGTAATTTATTCCTGTGATGCAAAGCTGAATTTTCAGCATCATTACTCCAGTCTTCAGTGTCACATGATCCTTCAGAAATCATTCTAATATGATGATTTGCTGCTCAAGAAACATTTCTTTTTATAATTAATGTTGAAAACAGTCGTGCTGCTTAATATTTTTGTGGGAATCATGATGTATTTTTTTCGCGGTTCTTTGATGAATATTAAAAAAAGAAAGCTTTTGTAACAATGTAAAAGTTTTTACTGTCAATTTAATGCATCCTTGCTGAATAAAATTAAATTATTTCAGAAAAGAACAGTACTATAAAATAATTAATAACTATAATTTATATTAATATTATAATTACTATTAAATATCTCCTAAACTAAGTGATTTAAGTCACATCCACAAATTGGCAAGATCCGGAAATATTTTCAGGTGTAATATAGTTCCTCACTGCCCATGTAAATATATTCCAACTCCATTGGTAGTCCTGAAAGTCCACTCTCTGTCCTGTGATCCTTATATTGGCATGGTACAATTCGAGATTATTTCTGCTGATGGAGGGATGAAGGGACGGAGGGCTGGACCAGCGAGGAGTGACTCATGGGCTAGGAACAACGGTTGACGCAGCAGTGTCTCTGAGTGGGGTCATCAATTATTTATGTAGGAAAGGTGGCGGAGTTAAAATGAGACTGAAAGGTCAGTCACCTAAATGCCAGAAAAGACAGAAAGCTAATGATAAATGCGCTCATTAACCCAAACAGCCAATGTGAGCTGAAAGCCAATCACTAACTTTGGTGATGCTACTCTGTGACTCGACTTAAGAAATATCCCTCTGATCCATTAAAACATGTTTTGTACCTGCTAGTTATTAGTAGGACTGTTTCTGATGCTGATTTAACCCATGGCTTGTTGTGGACAGTGTCTGTCTTTGTTTATAATGACTATAGGTCAGGCAATTCGGTGGTACAAGAGTGAGAAGATGGCAGTTCAGATGCTGCTCTCTGAAGTGCCCTTTAAACAGAAGTTAACGGCAGTCTGCTACTGCAATGGCAGCTCTTTGACGCTCATTATGTGCTTGTTTAGTGGTTAAGGCTCTGGTTGAGTAATGGAAAGGTCATTGGTTTGATCGGAGGTTGGATTGGACAGTTGATGTGTGAGCTGGTGTTCTGATTGTGTCCCAGGCACTTAACCCAGAGGGGGTCTCCAGGGAAACGGGCCTTCAGTTAGTCAACCCAGTGTCGCTTTAGATCAGATGCAGCTGATAAATGAAAAGAAACATTAACCTGATCTGGATTTTTCAATGGATGATGCTGATGTCTCCTCTCCTCTCCTCTCCTCTCCTCTCCTCTCCTCTCCTCTCCTCTCCTCTCCTCTCCTCTCCTCTCCTCTCCTCTCCTCCTTCGTTCCTTTCTACTTTCCTTCCTTCTTTTTATTCTTTTTTGTTTTACTTTTTACTTCTCTTTCTTTCTTTTTATTCTTTTTCTTTTCATTTTCCTTTTTTCTTTCTTCTTTTCTTTTTCCTTCCTTCCTTCCATCCGTCCTTCCTCCATTTTAATTTTTCTTTCTTTCTTTCTTCCTCCTTGTATTCCTTCTTCCTTTCTTCCTCCTTGTATTATTTTTCTCCTTCCTTCCTTCCTCCCTCCTTTTTATTATTTTTTGTAAAAATTCTGAAGTTAAGCAAACATTTTACTATAAAACTGAAATTGACTAAAAATATTTGTCCTGGCTATATGATTAAGAACAAACCAGGCACCGTTAATATAATTAATATTTAATAATATAATTAATGGTTAATCTCAAATTAATCATTTTTAATGTAATGATTTTTTAGTTCCTTTTTAAAGGTAAAGTGTGTAATTTCTGTGCCTATATTGTCTCAAAATTGAACTGCAAAAAAATGCACACTTCATTCTTATGAAAAGAAGACTGAATTTAAGTTCTTTTAATATAATAAATAAATATAATTATATAAATTAAATATTTAATTAAATTAATTTCTTAAAAATGCACATCAAATCTTAATTAAATCAACCAAACTTTGGCAAAGGCCTACAACTGCTAAAACAATTAGTGTTGCCTACATAATCTGTGAAGTCAGGTTAAATGCCATCTCCCCACTGACTACTTTCTCTAACTTTACCAAATCACACCAAGTGCAGCAGCATCATCAAGTGTGAGTCTAGAGAGTCGCGCAGCTTCTGATGTTATATTGAAAGGTTAAGTGTGCATTAGCTCGCCGAAAAACCAAGATTAGAACAGAAAACTCCTCCGCTCATTATTGTTCTCATCATGAGCTGTCTGACGCTTTATAACCTGGTGCTATAATAGATCAATGTCATAATGAAGTGACAAGAACACAGCACATTCAAGTCTTCAGGTTTGTTCTGAACCTCTGATTTGATCATTGTTAACAGTTGCTTACAGCTTTCTGCTTGTGGGCAGTTTCCAAGGCATTCAGGATTTGGCTGGTCTTTGATGTTGCTCACTTCTAAAGATGTAGAATATTAGCATCCCTGTTGTGTTTTCTGTCTTTGTGTATTCAAAACGGTACAAAAAAATGAAAAGCTCTCTCAGTTCCTCAGGGGCTAAATTCCTGTCACATCAAATTCAGTGGGAACAATATAATGACGTCTCAGCCCCGCGGTAGTTTCACCCCAGGTGGCCAGTGCCTTGTTCGTTCTTAATTAGAAACTGTTAAGGTAAAGAGTACAAACAGAAAGAGCACAAGTTTCTAATACGGGCTTCTTTTACACACGCAGTCTCACTAAGATGACCTTTCAAAAGATGACACTAGCAGAGGAAAAGGCCCTCGTGTTCCAGATGACTTTTTATATGGCACCAGGGATAGGAGGGTCCACTGGCGCTCGTTCATTGAAGTCTGTGAAGTTTAACAAGACGCTTGTTGTCAGAATATGCTAAATGGAAAAACTCAGGACTTTCTAACATTTACAGATACAGATATAACCATAAAATTTAAGTTATGCGCTGAGAAAAGCACGTGTCAAAGGCATTAAACAGCACACGCATCTGTCAAAGCACAAGAGGGCAAGACTGTTTGAAGCGCTTATAAATATAAAGCATTCTCATGTTTCGGACAACTTGGATCATGTACCTTTCCCAGAGCAGCTCACTCTGTGTCCTTTATTTTCCATATGCGTTTTGTCCATAGAAATCTGGTCTGAGCCAACAAAAGGTCTACTGTGGCAAAAGTCACAGAATTTTAAAGATGGTTATGGGAAGAATGTGTTAAAACACACTTTAGGCTGTGTAGCCGCAGACCAATCAGAGTGTCTATGATGACCCCCGTCCACTGTCAAAAGGGCCTACAATGGGCACATGAGTGTCGGAAATGGACCTTGGAGCAGTAAAAGGTCGCCTGGTTCAATGAGTCCCATTTTCTTTTACATCACGTGAATAGCCGTGTATGTGTGTGCCGTTTACCTGTGGAAGAGATTGCACCAGGATGCACTGTGAGACGACGACAAGCTGGTGGAGGGAATGTGATGCTCAGGGCAATTTTCTGCTGGGAAACCCTGGGTCCGGCCATTCATGTGTACCTAAACATTGTTGCAGACCCAGGTACACCCCTTCATGACAATGGTGTTTCCTGATGGAAGTGGCCTCTTTCAGCAGGATAATGCAACCTGACACACATTGTTCAGGAATGGTTTGAGGAACTAAAGAGTTCAGGCTGTTGCCCTGGCCTCCAAAATTCCTCAATCCAACTGAGCATCTGTGGGACGTGCTGGGTGTTCTAGAAGGATCTGCTGCTAACGTCTTGTTGGCAGATACCACAGGACAACTTCAGGGGTCTTGTAGAGTCCATGCCTCGGTGGGTCAGCGCTGTTTTTGCAGCACACAGAGGACCAACAGTATATTAGGCATTAGTCATAATGTTTTGGCTCATCAGGGGCAAGCAGAATAATATCTAAATGTTATTGTGTATTCACTGCTGTTCTAGTAGTGTCCTTCCTTGGGTCTTTGCAACAGCATGATTCATTTTAATTACATGAAAATTGATATTAATCAAAAATTGGTATTAAGGTTCTCGCATAGTCCTTCAGTTTATGCTTGAAGAAATGTCAATTTGCTCAAAACATTGCAAGGAATATTAGATAGGAACAAGCAGCCGGGTCAGAAACACTTCATATATTTCATTATATTCAATTCTAAGCCTAGTTATGATCCTTTGCCTGAAAATAATTCATTAAAACTAAGCTTTTTCCCCAGTTTTCTCAATTAATATGTGTGTGGTCTGCCACAATGGGTGTTGTGAGTGGTTGCTAGAGCATTGCTCTGGTTGTTAAGATGTTCAAAGTGTCTTTTAGAATGTCGCTATGGTGTTCTAGATGGATAAGTGTTTGCCTACTGACCCAAGTAAAAAGTGCCAACGACCCGTGCTCCTTTCTTTAGTAGAATTTTTGTTTTATTCTATTTTATCATCCAGTAAGTAACTTACTGTTACCACCAAAGTTTAATACTTCAGGTTTAGGGTTTGTTCGCATCCTTAACCAGAAGTATGAGCAATAATAATAAACAGCATTTTTGTCAGATCATATATTTACTCTGCATTTTCCATATCCCAATAGGACTACATGGATGCCTTGATCTCCAATTACTATGTAAGTGGCATACTTGACACTCTTTTTTGTTTTCAATTCATTCAGTTCAATTCTGTTTAATACAACGTGTCTTCATTTCTCCAGCTTTGGCCTCCAGTGCAGATAGCCAATTTTTATTTCGTCCCTCTCCACCACAGGTAAAGTTCTGTTTTAAAATACAACCCTTTTAGCCTCAAAAGTCAAGTGATCATTGATGATAATTCGTCCATTGCAGCAGGGCACTAATCCAACAGTGCTGGAGATTTAAGGGCGTCGCTGGGGAAAGAACGTACAGGACGTGCAGCATAGCATTATGAAAGGACATTAAAGGGAAGGAAGCTGGGAAACTTTAATTAGGCTCTTGTTTTTATTTTGACTGTTGGGAAATTTGTGAAATAAAATAATTTTGTGCATTGTTTGATGTTACTTCTTTCTGGCACCTGAATTTCTCCAATGGGGTTAACAACTAGAGTCAGCTGGTCTGATATTTGCGTCACATTCGTAACACACATATGATTTCTACTACAGTAATTTGTTCATGCTTGTGTTTTTCAGATTAGCTGTTGTTCAGATCGTGGCTGTTGTCTGGAACTCTTACCTCTCCTGGAAAGCCAATAAGATGTAAAGAGATGTTCCAGATCTTCCACTACCTCGCACATGGGAACTTTTTTTGCTAGTAGTTTTTTTTAACAGTTTATCAAGTAAATATAATAACATACTCATCCAGTTTACATAGTACCATAAAGCTTACAGATGTAGTTTGCACTACAAAGGTCAAAGTAGACAACAATGTAATTCAGACCTCTGACTTTTTATTAACATGATACTAATGCTATTGTAATATTTGTTATTATAGATTAGGTAAAGAATGTACATTGATTCTATACAGTTGATTTGTCTATTTTACCAAAGTTTTGATGGTGAATTATGCTTTATCAAAGTTACAATCAATAAGAACAGCAGGGCTGTCTGTATGTCACAAAATGTTACTCCATTTTGAGTCATTTTTTTTGTCTTTGTGCGTGGTCATGTGAAGTTACGGATGTGACGACTTCTACTGAGGCATTTAGTAGCATGTTAATGCACTAATGTGTATAAAATGCATCTTTTACAATTGCCAGAACATTCTTCATAAAAAAGCATCACTCATACCCTGAATCTCTTTGATTTCTTTTTAACTGACAAATTCAGACAGCAAATGCAAAAGTGTTTTTTTTCTCCCTTCAATTTCTGTATCTGAACGTTGTTAACCCATTATTAACTCATCCTTACATCATGTACTTTAAGGTGTTTATGAACTCTGGCGAAATTGGTCCATATTTCAAAGGAAACAGCTGACACTGAAAACTTGGCCTGAATTGACTGTTTTCCTAGCACAATGTTGAGCTAATAGACCCTGTTCTTTGCTGCCCTTGCCAATAGGATGTAGGGCGGCTGTTCCTCAGCTTGACTGCAATTCACAGCTTCAGCCTGCACATCAGATTTGAGTGGACGAAGCTGTCACTGGACAACTAGTGTATCTGCCAATTGTCATCCTTCCAAATACATTAAATCACATTAAGAAATATATTGGCTGTATTATTTGTCCATTCACACTGATCAGGAAGGTAAAGCCATGTTCAGGAATTTCCTTAGAGAGCGTGTCAGGCTTATATAATATAAATATCTGTGTCCAGTTAATGCTGCGTCACTGGGGAATTGACAGCTAGCCAGAAACAATACAAAACAGTGACTAAACCTCCGCATCTGGCTGTTGAACACATTTTTCTCAGCCACGCTTTAAAACGTTAGTTCATGACCATGTGGTGTATTTTTACACTACTGAATGTCAGTATTATCATTTACAGAGCTTAACTTGAATTATATGGTGAAGTTCTCAAATGTAGGTTACTTATACTGTGAATTTGGCTCATAGACTATAACTCTAGACAGCTTGTTTTTACAATGTGCTTCTAAATCTTTATAACTTTGTAGGCTATTTGATAAATGAACAATGTAGTTTTCAACAATTTTGCATGTGTACTTAAACACAGCAATGTAACGCATTGCAATGTTAGATAGATAGATAGAGCTCACCCAATATAGAAATATGCAAAGAAAGGGTTTTATTGTAGTATAAATGAACCAACGAGGTCTGGCTGCGTCTTGAAGAATTTCAGCACCTTGGACAGAGTCAGAGCCTCTCGTGTCCCCGTCGCGCGCTTCTGCTCTCCTCCTGACCACAAATGACCAGCCATGCAGAAATCCATCACGACAGCAGCTCCTCAGCTCACTTTGCTCAGGTGCATTTAATAAACAAGTCATTTGACAAAGTGTCGCCATCCACGGATCACCTGCTCTTCCAACTTCGGATATCTTTTCTTTGAAACTAAGTTCATGACTTTGCAACAGCATCAAAATAATCTGTTCTGATTGAAAACTTTGGAGAGACAAAGAAACGCCTCACCTTGTCCTTCGGATCTACAGCACCTTTACTCCACTCTTCCTTCCAGTTCTGAATTGCCTCATTTACAAGCAGTTTATGCAGTGCACTGACGTCAATGGAGCGGTGTGTGATGTATATAACCATTGAGCTACAGGAGCTCCACTCCAGTCTGTCTGCAAACACTCTTCCTTACAAGTACTTTTGAAGCAACAGAAGACGATCGAGTAAGTTACCTTATATGACTTGCTTTCAACTTTTTGACTGAGGCCATTCAAGCTTAGATTCGAGAATGAGATCTCAGTGTTTATATTGTACAGGACTGTCATTATTGTTTATTCATTGAGATGATTGTTCAGATTTCTTCAAGATTCGGTTTCTGTCTATTAGACTGTCTATTAATTTGGTATTAATATAATATTAGTTGATTTTTACTCGTTTTTAATTAAAACAACCGTATGTCCAAATATAGGCTACATTTACTGTGATATTGACGATCATCACAGTTGGTTCGATCAAACCGTGGACCAGCGATGTACTTTTGTTTCCTTTATAAACGAGTTGCAAACTCTTAACTCTTCACCGGTATTGTTGGATGTACGGCTAATATTTTTATATATTGACATTTTTTATATTATTACTTTTATATTACATAATACAAAAATCTATTTTAGATGTGTATATACATATTAATCGTTAATTTAAAAAAAATTTTTTTTATTATTATTTTTGTAATTAACGAACAATTTGAAAAAAAAAAATCTAAATTTTTTTTTGTGTATGTAAATGTATCTATTATATTTTATAATCGATTGTAGTAGCCTACTTTTATATTTACTAAACATTTTTTTTTCCTACTGATAACTTGTTTTGGCCTAAAGCACTTTTATATTTACTAAAACTTTTAATTTATTTATATACTTGTATACAAATAACTCGTTTACTGATCTCAGTTTTGTCATTTATACTACTAATAGGTACTTAAAACAGCTGAAACTATTTAAATGGCAGCATGCTGGTCAGTTGTGTATTGAAGTTTTGGTTTGATGTGAAGTAACACACCTGGGTGTTTTCCTCAGGAAGCGCGCGCGGCTGTGTCCAGCATGAAGCCCGTCCCTTTGGTCCTGCTCATTACTTCAGTCTTACTGACCACCCACATCCCGCTGAGCACCTGTCGACCCCGCGATCTGAGCTTCATGAGCAACCAGCTAGATGACGTGCTCCTAAACAGGGCTGGAGACGACGCCATGTCGTACCTGCTGAGCGAAAAACTCCTTCAGTATTTGCAAAGAAGCGTCGGAGCGCAGAAAACAGGTGGTGTCCTGCATCTCCAGCATTTCCCCACGGCGCAGCTGCGCTCCCCTTACGAGGACAACAGCTTAGAGGAGCTCACGGAGTTTTCCAAACGGAACGACGACCCTCCGATCTCCATCGACCTCACCTTCCACCTGCTGAGAAACATGATCGAAATGGCGCGGAACGAGAATCAAAGGGAACAGGCGGGACTGAACCGCAAATATCTAGATGAGGTTGGGAAGTAGCTGTAGTTCAATGATGATGCTTTCAGTCGGCGAGTAAAGAACAAGCTCAATGCACTCTTTCACACCCCCAAACTCTCGCTAAAGCATACGACATTCACCGATGCCTCCTGCTCGACCCACACTCTTAGAAATAAAGGTTCTTCAGTGGTTCTTTGGTTCAGCAAAGAACCTCCTTCTCGTTGTTGAGTTGGCTGTGGTTCTTTGGAGATTAAAAAAAATCTTCTTCAGATCAGGCTATTGGTTTCTGGGTTCTTTAAAGCACCCCGACTTGAAGAACTACAGAATAAAAAGTTCTTCTGTGGCATCAGGGTTATGTGGAACCTTTATTTTTAAGAGTGGCATCCATCTGTTATCCAGAAGAGTTTCTGGTGACCTGCTGCTGTTTCCATCACCTCTGGACCATTTCAGAACCGGGAACCACATGCAAAAGCCACAACAGACCTGTTCAGGACCTCTAAACGCTGTGCAGGGGTTCATATGTAACCAAATCAATCAATCAATCAATCAATCAATCAATCTATAATTGACTGGTACCCTTTTAGTGTTTAAAGTGATTGACCTCCTAATTAGTGTTATGAATACTACTAAACCATTACAAATTCTATTATTGCTAATTCTATAATATATAACATGGTTATAGATGCTCACTGTTCACTTGTAAATGGGCCACAGTCATGTTTGTATGGCTGGTTTGGTTGCAATCTCTCAACGGGAGTGTTCTCATGACATAAAATGCTATACTTTGGTAATAATGCCAATATAATCCCAGTATAAGTGCAAAAGCATGTTCTCCTCACATGGTGGGAAAAAATGATCTTTGCACTTCAACCAAGAGGCTAACCCACGTTTGTGACAATAATGCTGGACAATATTACAAAGTGCTAGAGATATACTGTACATTGTATATTGCTTATCATTATGTAAATGACATCTTATATTGCACCTAAATGCATAAACATGACTTTGTATTTTGAACATGAATCTGCAGAAATAAATGAGACGACATGCCTTTTACAAGTAACTGCAAACATGTAAACCTCATTATCACCCATTAAAAGTGGTAATGATCACAGCAGAAGCCGGCATCACTGACATTTACACAGGCATTAACATAAAAACACATAAAAAGGTGAGAAACAGGTGAGATGTCACTATGGAAATTACTCTATATTCTTTTGAAATGTTAAACGGCTGTAACTGTAATACTTCCAAAAGCCTTTTTTCACGTGATACTAATGGTTGAACTAGGTAAAGTGACATTTGCAGTTTCAATTCAAATGAATCATCATTATTTTTAATTAAGGTTGGGTGTATTTGTAGATAAATACAGAATTATCAGCCTGTTATACACATCATTCACCACTTTGAAAATTAAAAAAATATTGATTTACAGATTACCTACAAAATTTGGCTTATCCAAATAAACAAAAAACAAACAAAAAAATTGACTATATATATATATATATATATATATATATATACAGCTCTGGAAAAAAACTAAGAGACCAGTCTCTTAATTTTTTCCAGAGCTGTATATAACATATGATACCAAAAACATTCGTGGGTTGTCCAAATAATATATATTTATTTCTTTATTTGGACATCCCACAAAAGTTTTTGGTATCATATGTTCTCCTCTAATTTTAAGTGGTATCAACTCTGCTAAAGTTATGTGATCAAAAAAGACCAAAAACTGCATAATAAACACAGATTTAAACAGCTATGAATAAATGTGTAATTCCTCTTACTGAACTATAGCTCAGAGTCTTAGGGCCACAAAACGCCAGATGAAAGAAGCTCTTGCCATGCTGAAAGGATTAAAGAAAACCTCCTCCTTATAGTCTCTCTTAAGTCAGCACAGGAAATATCCTGGAAATGAAAAATAAAATACATGAGTTAAATCTTCTATAATCTTCCACTTACACTCTGTCTATTTTAGTCATAAATGGGGCAAGTGGAAGAGGACAGTGTGTGCTTTGCATTGGCAAGAACATATGTTGACTGAACACATTGTTTTTAGGAAGTGTCATTGTGCACATTGTTACATAAACTGTTTTTAGCCATTTAAGCATAAAATAAAGGAAACTCTAAATGATATATTAAGCTCAAGTAACTGTTAAACAAGTCACATCTCCCTCTGCAGATTGCCTCTCCAACCTGCTTCTGACACCCAAAAAAACTCTTATTCTAGGAAGAATTATGGCTTTAAATTGCACGAAGGCCTGTACGTCAGCTTGTGACGCACCACATCCTCAAAATAAGATCCATCCTCATTCTGAGTGGACACACTCCATGTGTGGAGTTGTTCTGCACATACAAACTGCTTCAACAAATGACTCTCTCACTCTCCTTCCCTCCATGAATTGATCAGTGAGCTGACAGCACGAGTGACAAGGTCAGCGTCCGTGAGCGCATATATCTCCACTGCCATATATCCTATCTGGTGGCACAGAGACCGAGCGGTTATTAAGTAATGGGTGGAAGTAGACTCACGGCTCCAGCACAGGTGGGGGCGGATGGACCATCGGAAGCCGAGAGGTTGGATTCAGAGTGCCTGCCACAGCGATTTAGCCCTGTTCTCAATGCTGCACTTACTCAATGGACACACGGTCCTATTAGATCAGTAAAGGGCCAGAGAGAAAGCTGCATGCTGTCCTGGCCCACGCTGCCCGATTAACTGAGGTTTCTGACCTTTAAATTGAAGTAAGAAGAGCGGTTATTTAAAGAAGACTTGCAGAGGTGGGGATGCCCCTGCATGACACCTCTTGAAGAACAGGAAATGTATTTTGTGCAAATACTATTTTCCAAGTTGTATGAAGTATGACGCTTAGGAACAAGTTTTACACCTTGGTTAGTAAGTTTTTACTGTTTCCTCACTACACTCTTAAAAATAAAGGTTCTTTACTGGCATCTATGATTCCATGAAGAACTTTTCTTTCCATTGCACACAAGGTTCTTTATAATAGAAAAGGGTTTATTAGATTATTAAAATGTTCTTTACACTAAGAAAAAATGATTCTTTTAAGAACTGTTTACTGAAAGGTTCTTTGGGGAACCAAAAATATGGCATCACTGTGAAAATAACCCTTTTGGAACCATTCTTTTTAAGAGTGTATATGCTGTACAATAAAAGGATAAATTAAAGGGTTAGTTCACCCAGAAATGAAAATTCTGTCATTAATTACTCACCCTCATGTCGTTCCAAACCCTTAAGACCTTCGTTCATCTTCTTAACACAAATTAAAATATTTTTAATGAAATCCAAGAGCTCTCTGACCCCTCCTTAGACAGTGATTTAATTACCACTTTCAAGGTCCAGAAAGGTAGGAAAGACATTGTTAAAATAGTCCATGTGACTCCAGTGGTTCAACCTTAATTTTATGAAGCGACAAGAATACTTTTTGTGCGTAAAACCCCCCAAAAATAACGACTTTATTCAACAATCTTTTCTCATCTGTGCCAGTCTCCTACGTTGTTGACGTAGTAAATACAGTGCATCGCTTTCGAAGCGCTACATCAGAATGCCGGCTTACCATTGGCCGACGCTGTTCACGTGAGCACCACGACGCATGCGTGTGATGCTGACGCAGGAACTAGCCAATGGTGAGCCGCCGTTCTGCCGTAGAACTCGGAACTGCTGCACCGTTTACATTACCTCAACAGAGTTGGAGACTGGTACAGACGAGGAGATTGTTGAATAAAGTCGTTATTTTTGTTTGTTTTTTGTGCAAAAAAGTATTCTCGTCGCTTCATAAAATTAAGGTTGAATCACTGGAGTCACATGGACTATTTTAACGATGTCTTTACTACCTTTCTGGACCTTAAAAATGCATGAACTCGAGTGGATGTCTATTTATCATAGCTGAAGTGAAGCAAAATAATGCTTCACCAAAATAAAGCAAAGATGACGAACAACAAGGAAGAACAAAAATGAACATACAGTACACAATCTCAGCGTCCTCAGCTTTTCTAATATTGACGCAGGTCCTAAAGCTCTTGCCTGATCCCCTTCTTTTATATCCCCTTCTTTTAATAACCCTTCTTTTTCCAGTGATATTCCTCTGACCGTTTCTCTCAGCCATCTCTCTTTTTTTACAGTCTTCAATTATTTATAGCCTTTTCTCACAGCAGCTGGAATAATTAAATTTATAATTTTAATGGCGGATTGTAATCCAGAAAGGCTCAAATGACAATCATCAGTGACAACTGGAGATTCACCCGTACTTAAAGGAAAAGATTAGACTGTACAGAAAATTGAAATCTACAGGCAACGCTAAGACACACTAAATACATATAGTCACGCAATGTTAATGTTGCACGGTTTGATGTGATATGAGCTAAGCGATCGTTGGATTTAATCACCGTTGGTAGCGTGATTTATTGTAATGCTTTTTTTTTCTCAGTTGGTCAGAACAAAAGTGGCAGACATGTTACTTGTTCAGATGACATTTTCCGGTGAAAATTCTTATTTTGGTCATACATCCAAGACGTAGAATCTGTGATTCCGAAGTACAGGGACTGACAGCCGCACATACTCCTCAAAACATTAGATTCATCCACGCTGAGGAGCCATGCCAACGCACAACCCGTGTATATTGATGATAATTACGCAAATGACAGCAATTCCAGGTTTCAAACAGAGATGGCAACAAAGAGGCAAAACTTAAGGACTTCAGCTTTAGGAAAAAAAATTCCCAAAATGGCTCTTCTATGGCATCACTGCTGCAAAAAACTTTTGGAACCTTTATCTTTAAGAGTGTATGCAAGAAAGAAAGTGATGCAGGTTTGAAACAACATGAGGGTGAGTAAATGATGACAGAATTTTCATTCTGTGAGAGAAGAACTTTAAACCAAGTGGCTTCTGCAAAAAATTATACTAAACAATTTCTTAGAATGTTCTTTTTTCAGCCATTTGCAATTTCATATTAACTGGTGTTAATGTGATTTTTCATTGATGTATAAGGTTCACACAGATGTAGTTCATTACATCAACATTCCACAAGATCCAAATTGTTATGGTGCCCTTACAGAGACTTTAGTCAGCAAATTTTTAATAGAGTTTGGTGGGAGATGACGAGTGTACTCAATAACACAATGAGTGCCACTGCTGCCAAGAATGATCACGTTGCAGGATGGGACGTCTGCATGATCTGCCAGATTCACACTAATAAAGAAGAGAAACACTTTAACCCTGTAAAGCCTGACATATGAAACAATAGTCCGAAATTCTTTTTTTTTTTTTAATTAGAGTGTTTTGTTGAGTATCATATTTGACACATTAGGCTTTTATAGCTCATTTAGTATGATATAAAAGAATATTGATAAAAAATAAGATAAAATTCTGATAGCTTGTAATGTAAATCAATGAGATCTTTATAACAGTATAGCAGACTACTTACATAAAATGCATATAAGTATCAGTTGTCATTGTATATCTTCTGATAATATGTCTTAGTAAGATGATATTTAAATGTTTAGTTTTAAGATCAAAGCTCTGTAGTTTTTATTGTGGGGGCAAAACATATAATTCAATGCAATACAATGATGATCGAGAGATGTACACATGAACTTTCCTCAGAAGCCTGATGTATCATATTTGATACTCACATTTTAACATTTAAAAAAAAAAATGATGTAGGGATAATCAAGTAAACCTAATTTGCTTCAGTCCAGTAAGTGTTTATCCTAATACACTATACTGCCAAAAGTTTTGGGACGCCTGCCTTTACATGCACATGAACTTAAAAGACATCCCATTCTTAATCCGTAGGGTTTAATATGGAGTTGGCCCACCCTTTGCAGCTATAACAGCTTCAACTCTTCTGGGAAGGCTTTCCACAAGGTTTAGGAGTGTGTTTGTGGGAATTTTTGACCATTCTTCTAGAAGCGCATTTGTGAGGTCAGGCACTGATGTTGGACGAGAAGGCCTGGCTTGCAGTCTCTGCTCTAATTCATCCCAAAGGTGTTCTATCGGGTTGAGGTCAGGACTCTGTGCAGGCCAGTCAAGTTCCTCCACACCAAACTCGCTCATCCATGTCTTTATGGACCTTGCTTTGTGCACTGGTGCGCAGTCATGTTGGAACAGGAAGGGGCCATCCCCAAACTGTTCCCACAAAGTTGGGAGCATGAAATTGTCCAAAACGTCTTGGTGTGCTGAAGCATTAAGAGTTCCTTTTACTGGAACTAAGGGGCCAAGCCCAACCCCTGAAAAACAACCCCACACCATAATCCCCCCTCCACCAAACTTTACACTTGGCACAATGCAGTCAGGCAAGTACCGTTCTCCTGGCAACTGTCAAACCCAGACTCGTCCATCAGATTGCCAGACAGAGAGGCGTGATTCGTCACTCCAGAGAACACATCTCCACTGCTCTAGAGTCCAGTGGAGGCGTGCTTTACACCACTGCATCCTACACTTTGCATTGCACTTGGTGATGTAAGGCTTGGATGCAGCTGCTCGGCCATGGAAACCCATTCCATGAAGCTCTCTATGCACTGTTCTTGAGCTAATCTGAAGGCCACACAAAGTTTGGAGGTCTGTAGCTATTGACTCTGCAGAAAGTTGGTGCCTTATGCGCACTGTGCGCCTCAGCATGCGCTAACCCTGCTCTGTGATTTTACATGGCCTACCACTTCGTGGCTGAGTTGCTGTTGTTCCCAATTGCTTCCACTTTGTTATAATACCACTAACAGTTGACCAGGCAACCTATCACTGTATCACTGAGCTCCTGAGAGCGACCCATTCTTTCACAAATGTTTGTAGAAGCAGTCTGCATGTCTAGGTGCTTGATTTTATACACCTGTGGCCATGGAAGTGATTGCAACACCTGAATTCAATAATTTGGATTGTCCCAATACATTTGGCAATATAGTGTATATTACTAACAATATAAAAGTTATTCCTTCGTTTACTTAATAAAAATTAGTAAAGATTTCACAGCAAAAAGACACATGTACCACAACCTGAAAGTGGACATTTATAAAATGACACTACAAATTTACTTGCTAAAAAAATATAAATAATCAACAGGTTTTTCAGCAAAGTTTTGATCATGTTGATAATTTAGAGGGCTTAGAAATTTGTGCATCAAATATGATACAGTAGGCTTTATAGGGTTAAATGGTTTTCAGACCATCATGTACCTTTATAAGAATTTGAACATGGGAAAAAGTAAAAAGAAAGGACTTAAAAGACTTTTGACTTGGTTTCTTCTGTTTATATTTTGAGAAATGTCCTTTTTTCCATCCAAGCCAATAGGCTCCAAAGTTGTTTGATTCCCAGTGTTCTTCAAAATCTCTCCTTTTGTGTTCCGCAGAAGAAAGAAACTCATACAGGTTTGGAACGACATGAGGGCGAGCAAATGATAGCAGAATTTTCTTTTTTGGTTGAACTATCCCTTTAAGGCCCCATGATTCCATCTTTGAAACTAACCTTGGGTTTAAAAATAAGTTAGCATCTTCCTGATTCACCACTCTGACCAGGTGAGTTGGTCAGGTCTTCAGGAGCTTCATCACTGCCGTCTTCCCCATCTTCACCTGCAACAAAAGTACGTTTCATCAATAAAAATACATGACAATGCAACTTCAACTTGCCAACACAAATAACTGGACATCAATGTACATGTGACAAAGATTATGTCATCTTTTTGATCATAACAGTGAAGCCTTTACCTGTTTGGAAGTCGATGCCTCTCAGCATGTCGGCCACATCCACAGTGTTGATGATGAAGTGGTCCATGCTCTCAAAGCCTGCCTCCGTCTGCTCAATGTTGGAGGCCTTGGCAGTGTCTGTGATCCTGTCAAGGACAGAGCGGTGAAGGCGCTCGGACAAATATAAAAGTGACAGATAGCGTTAGGTCCCAGTTCTTCCGTCTCCCCGTGGCTGCTCGTGACGCAGGTGCACGAGGCACCACTCGCCGTCTCCGCAGGTGGAGGGTAGCATGAAACATAAGACACAGCTAGACAGTGTTGTAAGCGTAAGCATTTTTCTAAACAGTTAAGAGGTTTTGGGGAAAAATGTGATGAATGCTGATTCATGTGTTACTGCGCATGCTGCATAAAGTTTCATTTTGCAAACAAGAGTGCAGAAAATGTGCTTTTTGGAGGCAACTTGCTTGTCTAGCTAGCAGCATCAATGGAAGACTTGCATTTACTGAGGGAAATACTTGAAAACCTCAGTGTTGAACGTTCATGCCTTTCAACTTGAAATCATATTATACTGACATCAGGATCACCATAATATTCAGATTTGTGCTCAGCAATTTTTTTTCAAAAAAAGTTTCTTCAACTATTACTGCTAATTGTAAATATGTGGTCACAGTGTTATTTATCAGTATAAATTGAACAGATAACTATGGAAGCTTGTTTCCGCCACAGAATAAAACATTTTAAAAGATAATTGCGACTTTTTATCTCACAATTGTGAATTTACATCTTGCAATTCTGACTTTTTTTTTTCAGAAGTGTGAGATATAAACTCGCAATTGCAAGTTATAAAGTCAGAATCGTGAGTTATAAAGTCCAGTTCTGAGAGAAAAACAGCCAGAATTGTGAGAAAAAAGTCAGAACTGTGAGATAAAAAGTCGAATATTGCAACATGCTTGCATTGTTACATTGTTTTCTGTTAATATTTTTCTTTGTGTAAAGAAAAAAATCTGCATCGATTTTTCCCATAACAGAGTTGAAATACTGTGCTTGCTTGACAATGATAAAAGTAATCATCAACTAGTAAACAATGAAATACTGATAGACTGTAAGAGAAAAATATTTCTGTTCTAGTCTAAAACGGGTCAAATATGGCACAAATACTTAAAAAGGCCTATCAGCATAAGTCACTGAGGGATTTTACATTTTAATCTTACATTTATTTAAACACACTACAGTTCAAAAGTTTGGCGTTCAAGTGATGGTCCACTTTAGACATTCTACTAACTATAAGTAACTTTGCAACTACATGTCAACTACCAGTCAGTAGAGTATTAGTAGACTGTTAGGTTAGGGTTAGATGTTGGGGTTCGGATGAGTAGAATAAGTTAAAATGTTGTAAAGTTACTTATAGTCAGTAGAATGCTGGGGGACCATTTAAAATAATGTGTTAGCAGATAAGAAATGTATGCTTTTATTCAGCAAGGAAGCATTAAATTGCTCAAAAGTGACATTAAAGACATTTATGTTACAAAAACAAAAGAATCCAGCACTGTTTTAACATTGATAATAATAAGAAATGATTCTTGAGCACCAAATCAGCATATTAGAATGATTTCTGAAGGATCATGTGACACTGAAGACTGGAGTAATGATACTAAAAAAATCAGCTTTACCATCACAGGACTAAATTACATTTGAAACACATTAAGCGTTTGGAGCTGAATTACACGCAGAAGTCAGCAGAGGATAAATAAGTAGTAGTAGTATGAGGGATTTCAATAAATCCAGAATCTTTCCCACAATATTGAGGCGGATGAAAGTTATGAGCCAATGCATAATACAGTGGGTTGTTAGGGGTGGGAGGCTGGTTGAGTCATTGTCTGTGAGGTTGTTAAACATGATTGTTAGTCTTTAGGAGGCATCAGATATTGATGAAGCACACATGCTGAAGATGGTTTACTTTAAAGGGACAGTTCAACGTAAAATGAAAATTCGGCCATCAAGAAAGTCATATATGAATGAAATAGAATTTACATTTTTGGGTGGCCTATCCCTTTAAGACATCAAAACACATCACTCATAGCTGACTTACTTCTTGAACACTTCCTTTGCACTCTGTGAACACAGCAAAGAAGAACACTCATTTTAGGACTATAGAGGATTCTGCAGCAGATTAAAACATAAAATCCCCAGTCCTTTTCATCATAGTTTCACTGCGCACACAAAAAAGGGTACATACTAAATCACAGACACTTGTTAGGCAGCGTCCTTTGACACTCTGTTTGCACTGAGAAGTGCTAGTTAAAAAGAGCAGTGCTGCACCTGAGGCTTCCACTTTATAGTGAAAGCTGTTTCAAAAAACAATTACACCTCTCCATCACCTACGTTTAAAGTCTCTTTCTGCGAAGTGCAGCTCTCAGCCATGGTGAAGTATTGACCGCTTGAGCCACTAGTCAAAGGACAGGGTTCTGGGTTCCTCCATCCCCAGCTGTGGGAGGTTTGCTAATCAATGTCAGCCCCCCTCCATGGGCCTTGTCATTAAAGGATGCTTGAAATGTAGTGTCAATCAGCAAACAGCATACGCAAGGGTTGGATCATTTGCATGAAGCATCTCTGGGGGGCTCTAAAAGCAACCAGCTCTGCCGCTAGCATCCCCGGAGAGGTGTTGCAGCATTAGCTCCACACAGCTCAATAAGTCCATGTCACATATTCACAAGCACCTGTACTGCCATTGATCACTGACGCCAGAGGTTTGCGTAAGTTATGCCTGCTACAGACTGTGCGATTTCGGCAATCCTATAAGATCATTACAAATCACACTGTACGACATGTATGTAGACTGTACGATGATAACACATATTGAATCGTAGGCTACGACGCAAGTTGGTATAGAAGAATAAAATGTTATCAGCATGCGCTAGTGGTAAACAAATAGAGCAAGATGAATCGCACTTTGGCAATTGTGTTTTTTATGTACAGTGAAAAAAAGATGAGGAAGCGAAAGAGGACAATATGGATCAATATGCGGTCATTATGGCTAGGGTAAAGAGGCCAACTTGGCATGCCAATCTAGCAAATGGAACTTGAGGCAAGTAGTTTTAAGTTTAAGCACCATGTCACGTTGATCAATACGCCATGTCATATTGCATTTTTATTGGCTAGTCGCAGGCTATCTTTGATCGCAAGACTGTGACAATGGCCATCTTTGAATCTCTCTCACTGTACGATGTAGGACCTCCGTTTAGGAGCCACGACCACAGAAATCACCACAACTGGTCATCTTTCGTCTGGGACAGCCCAAAATCGTACAATATGTACCGGGCATTAGAAGTAGAAAGTGATCATTTAAGACATTAAGGTAATGTTGTCTGTAGCTTTGTAAACTACTTTGAGGCTAATGATCTAGAGACATTTAAGGGCCAGACACTACAGGGAAAAAAAAAAACATGCACTGGTCAATTTTGAGATTTTGGGCTATTTTGGCTTTTTTTTACACTTTATTTATCTGCATCTGTGGATTTCAAGTACAATACATACACTATATTGCCAAAAGTATTAGGACACTGCTCCAAATCATTGAATTCAGGTGTTCCAATCACTTCTATGGCCAAAGGTGTATAAAATCAAGTACCTAGGCATGCAGACTGCTTCTACAAACATTTGTGAAAGAATGGGTCGCTCTCAGGAGCTCAGTGAATTCAAGCGTGGTACCGTGATAGGTTGCCACCTGTGCAATAAGTCCATTCATGAAATTTCCTCACTACTAAATATTCTATGGTCAACTGTTAGTGGTATGATAGCAAAGTGAAAGCAAATGGGAACAACAGCAACTCAGCCACAAAGTGGTAGGCCACGTAAAATCACAGAGCGGGGTCAGCGCATGCTGAGGCGCACAGTGCGCATAAGTCGCCAACTTTCTGCAGAGTCAATAGCTACAGACCTCCAAACTTCGTGTGGCCTTCAGATTAGCTCAAGAACAGTGCGTAGAGAGCTTCATGGTATGGGTTTCCATGGCCGAGCAGCTGCATCCAAGCCTTACATCACCAAGTGCAATGTAAAGAGTCGGATGCAGTGTAAAGCATGCCACCACTGGACTCTAGAGCAGTGGAGACGTGTTCTCTGGAGTGACGAATCACGCTTCTTTGTCTGGCAATCTGATGGACGAGTCTGGGTTTGGCGGTTGCCAGGAGAACGGTACTTGCCTGACTGCATTGTGCCAAGTGTAAAGTTTGGTGGAGGGGGGATTATGGTGTGGGGTTGTTTTTCAGGGGTTGGGCTTGGCCCCTTAGTTCCAGTAAAAGGAACTCTTAATGCTTCAGCATACCAAGACATTTTGGACAATTTCATGCTCCCAACTTTTTGGGAACAGTTTGGGGATGGCCCCTTCCTGTTCCAACATGACAAAGCAAGGTCCATAAAGACATGGATGAGTGAGTTTGGTGTGGAGGAACTTGACTGGCCTGCACAGAGTCCTGACCTCAACCCGATAGAACACCTTTGTGATTAATTAAAGCGGAGACTGCGAGCCAGGCCTTCTCGTTCAACATCAGTGCCTGACCTCACAAATGCGCTTCTAGAAGAATGGTCAAAAATTCCCATAAACACTCCTAAACCTTGTGGAAAGCCTTCCCAGAAGAGTTTACAATATTTTATGATTTATGGAGTGATAAAAAGAGATATCCAAAATACCCTCTGTTAAAACCTTTAGCTCTTAATATGTCAATAAAAAAGTTTTGAACCTGGCTTTATCCAAGGAAAAGGTGCCTGTTGTACCTGCAGAAACACAGCCATCTGAGGTTCCTCCATGGACTGGATGGCTGTTTCCACCAGTTTGATGGACATCTCTAAGTGGTCTCCGTGGCAACGGATAAGGGAGCGGACACGGCCCAGTTTTTGGTTTTGCTCACGGCCCACGGTCTCTATTAGTTCCCTTTTACGCTCTTCTAGGATGGCAAAAAGTTCATCAAACTTATCAGAGATGTGCTGCATCTGTCGCCGACCATTTTCCTACAAAAGATTACCAGCGACTGTGTTTTAGTTTGAAGTAAAAGGTAAAGTAAAGTATAGTTTCTAAAAAAATATTTATATTTTTTATAAATATTTAAAAATCATCACTGGCTAGAGATGGGCAATATAGCAAAAAACTCTCTCGATGGATGGATGGATGTTTTTTTTTTGCTACTTTGATGAATAGAAAGTTCAAATTTATTTGAAATATAACTCTTTTGTAACATTATAAATATTTGCTCTGAAATGGCTTAAAATGGTGATAATTAGAGGATCCATAATTTTAACTAAACAGCCACTGCAGCCAAGAATATTCCAAACGTTTAACGCAAAAGCCCTATCACACAATTTCATAATTGTTGTGGTTTACAGTAACATTTCTTTCTCACCTTGACAGTCCTACAAATATCCTCCATCTGTGAGATCAGAGCCTGTATTCTGTCATTTCCTGCCTCCAAGATGGCTATGGCATCACTTAGCTCTGTCTGAGACAAAACAGCAGAATATAATCAATTGTGACATAAAAAAAATTTCTTCATAAAAAAAGAGGGGGGAAAACACATGACCAATGCACTTTAACGTGTCATCTTTCACAAGAAAGCCATGTCAGACTTGGCTATGCAACTTGTGATAACCACACTTACAGACAAGAGAACAGCATGTGAAATAAAGATTGTAAGAATGTTACCCATCATGACTGATCAAACTTTGCTGATTTGCATTTGAAATGAGTGATTCACTGTTTATAGTGGGCCATGACTAAAAGAGAAAATGTCATCATAGCCACCTGGCAAAAATTATGGCTGTTTGGGAGCCGGTTTGGGCATCGACCACCCAATATGATCCTGCAACGTTACGTCATTCTGTTCCAGTACCTCAAAACTAAGAGCCACAGAAGTAGATATACTGTAAGAAGAAAGAAACTATTTCCTACAATGAGAACTGACCTTCAGCATAGGAACACTGCAAATAACAGATCGACATATGGTGTCCACCCTGCACATGCTTTTCTATTGGGAAAGGCTGGTACGTTTAGTCATTGTTCATCTGGTAGCTGCTGAAGGGAGCGAGAGAGCTGAGAACAGGCACTTACAGAGGACAAAACTGAGAGACAAATAAAGTAAAGACCAGAAGAAGCTGCTATGACTCAAACACAACAGGGAAGAGTGACTCATTTCTCAGGGCCAGTTGCACCCTGGTACGAAGACCTTCATTACTAGCCATTTCACAAGAGGTGCAGGAGGTCAAGACCTCAATATCATGTAGGTCAAGAAAGCATCAGAAAGTGACAAAACTGCTGTGACGCTGCACGTTTTTTGTTTGACATGAAACACATTTGTCCTGTATTTTTTTTTTTTTTTCTTAATCTCGTAAGTATCTTGGTCCTATTTAAGGCATATTGTCTGTTCTGTGATGTGCTATTATTGGTACTTGCTATAGATCATTGCAATTGCTCATACTTAGTCAAGTCATGACACCTTTAATTATATAGCAACTTCACAGTAATAAATAAATAATTTCTAATTTACCTTTTTTTTCTAAATTATTGGAAAAAAAAAGTTATTATTTATCTATTACTTTTAGGACAAATTTTCCGCAAATTCGGTATAAACTTTCATTGTTATGCTGATGACACCCAGCTCTATATGTCTTCAAAGCCTAATTCAACATTACCACATTCCTCTCTTTTGCTTTGTTTATCCAAAATTAAATCATGGTTTACATGTAATTTTCTTAAGGTTAACAGTGAGAAGAAAACTGTGAAAGTTTTACATTGACTATTGACAGTTCTGTTATCTCTCCTTCCCTTCAGGTTAAGAGGGTGTCATCCTTGACAGCACTTTATCTTTTGAGGCACATGTAAATAACATTAGGCTACACGGTCAGCTTATTATCATCTGAGAAATATATTTATCGTCTTCGACCATCTCTTTCCGCTAATAGTACTGCTGTCCTTTTACATTAGCTACATCTCATATTGACTATTGCAATTCTTTTCTCAGTGGTGTTTCACAGAACTTTCTTTACAAACTTCAAATGGTCCAGAATTCAGCAGCCCAGATTATTACACCAACACTGTTAATTGAGCACATTACTCCAGTTTTAAGGGAACTCCATTGGCGTTCAGTTAGATATCGGAATCAATTTCAGATTTTACTTTTCACTTATAAGGCTCTCCATAATCTAGCACCTTCATATTTGCGTGAACTTCCTCATGTGTGTTCACTTACCCGATCTCTCAGGTCTTCTGCTTCTATGACTCTGTACATTTGACTACCATGGGATGTAGAGCTTTTAGTTGTACTGCTCGGAGTCTTTGGAATATCTTACCTCAAGACATACGTAACAGTTCTAGTCTTTCAATTTTTAAATCACGTCTTAAAACTCTTTTTTTTAGATTAGCTTATTCTGATTGATATAACTTTTGTGTATTAATATTTTTTTTCCATTTATTGTTCATGTATCTTATTATTTGTAAGGAGTCCTTGAGTGTCTTGAAAGGCACCCATAAATAAAATGAATTATTATTATTATTAAACAGGTAAATAACAGAATCAATGATGCAAACTTCATCAAATATGAGAAAAATTCTGATGTAAAGCAGTTCTAAAAAGATAATAGTGTCATTATTCAGCTCAAGTCAGTTTTGTTCAGCTCAAGTCGTTATTGATCGTTGAACAGTTTAATAACCGAGCAAAAGTTCATCAATTATGAAACAAGTTCAATTCAGCTGCTCAAGTCACTTCCATTTTGATTCAATTCAGTACAATAATGTGTTGCAAAATTTCTCAATTATTTAACAAATTTGAAACCAGGCTCAGTCAGGGGGTCAAATGAACTAACTGACATGGTATGATGTGAACAAACACTTAACCCTGAGAAATACATTATTAATTTTCCAAGTGATTGGTTTTCTGATTTTTGCCCGGTGGACAACAAAACGGGGAAAAAAATCCTATAGACTTAGAGATAATTCACCCAAAATTAAAATTTTGTCATTACTTATCCTCAAGTTGTTACAAACCTGTATGAGTTTCTTTCTTCTGTTGAACACAAAAGAAGATATTTTAAAGAATGTTAGTAACCAGACAGTTGACGGCAACCATTGACTTCCATAGTAGGAAAAAAAATACCATGGAAGTCAATGGCTACCGTCAACTGTCATTTTAACATTCTTTAAAATATCGTCTTTTGTGTTCAACAGAAGAAAGAAACTCGCACAGGTTTGAAACAACATGAGGGTGAGTAAATTATGACAAAATTTTTAGGTGAACTATCCCTTTAAAGGTACACTATGTAAATTTTGGCCCTCTAGCGATTAAAAAACAAAACTGTATTTTGCAGAAGAACATTGTTTTGGTTGTGCTTCGGTTCAGCGTGACTGTGAGGATGAATATGGTTATCCTATTATACTACTTGGCTTAAGAGCCAGAGAGAACCAGTTTAGATGGAAAGGATCTCGAGCTGACTAGCTTAAGACGTTACTGTAGCTATATCCATTAATAGACACGTTACTCCCTTGAAAATAAATTCCAGCACAGTGCTAAAACAACCATAATGAAATGACCTTTGACAATAGATAATGAACTGTCAGAGAGCTACATATGGTAATTTATCTGTTCAAAAAAATTCAATAAAAAACATTTTTAAAATCCTTCAGCTGTCACCATCTCCGAAAAGCCAAGCCAACATTGTTTCTCGTTTTATTACGAGCTCTGTCACGTTTTCTTTTTGCCAGCAGACTCTGCTCTGTTCGGCGTTTGTTTAAAACTGGTGATTCCCTGGAGGTTTCCAGATTAGCATACTCCATGTCAACCTTTCTTGCTCGTTGACACAACTAACCTATGCCACTCCCACACCATAGACGCGTCAAAGTAGCCGGCCTGGAGCAACTTTTCTCTATTTACTGATATGACGAGACACACGGGCAAGTGACGTATGTACGCAATTTCCTGTGAAAACCATCCCGTGAGGCAAGTAGTCTAAAATATAAACAAGGTCACACTTTAGTTTAGGGTCCAATTCTCACTGTTAACTAACTATAAACTATGACTTTTGCCTCAATAAACTCCTAATTACTGCTTATTAATAGTCATATTAATTAGTAAGGTAGTTGTTAAATTTAGGTATTGGGTAGGATTAAGGGGTGTAGAATATGGTCATGCTGAATAAGGCATTAATATGTGCTTTATAAGTATTAATAAACAGCCAATATCCTAGTAATATGATAAGTAATAGTGAGAATTGGACCCTACCATAGTTAATCTGGGTAAGACAAAAACACATTTTGGAAGAAGGATAGATAATGTATTGACTCATTATTTAAAAGTGGTTAATTTTGAACAAAAAAGTTATATATTGTACCTTTAATTTAAAGGAGGGATCAGAGTCATATCTAAGGACCAGAATATCATAGAGACTTGAATGGTGGGCTCTTTTAAATTTGACTTCTTGATTAATCTCTTCAGAAAACATGAAAAGCTTGTTTATTAGACAAATTAGAGGCAGCAAAAACTGAAAAAGTGGGGACAGTCTAGAGAAAGCAGTCATTGGTTGAGGCAGGAGTCAGGGCTGCTGGTGTTCTGTGTACTGTATGTGTGTTCACATGTGGGTGGGTGTTGATGCGAGGGAAGTTTGGTGAGATCAAGCCCCTTGCAATGTGTGAAACCTGCTGGTCAGCGTGTTATAAACACATCTGTCTAGTTCTCAGCGTCGCACAGCCTCAAAACAGCCTGTGTTTTTTTCTGAGGTCATTCACACCACAACAAACTACAGTGGGGAGAACAAGTATTTGATACACTGCCGATTTTGCAGCTTTTCCTACTTAGAAAGCATGTAGAGGTCTGTAATTTTTATCATAGGTACTCTTCAACTGTGAGAGACGGAATCTAAAACAAAAATGCAGAAAATCACATTGTATGATTTTTAAATAATTAATTTGCATTTTATTGCATGACATAAGTATTTGATCACCTACCAACCAGTAAGAATTCCGGCTCTCACAGACCTGTTAGTTTTTCTTTAAGAAGCCCTCATGTTCTCCACTCATTACCTGTATTAACTGCACTTGTTTGAACTCGTTACCTGTATAAAAGACACCTGTCCACACAATCAATCAAACAGACTCCAACCTCTCCACAATGGCCAAGACCAGAGAGCTGTGTAAGGACATCAGGGATAAAATTGTAGACCTGAACAAGGCTGGGATGGGCTACAGGACAATAGGCAAGCAGCTTGGTGAGAAGGCAACAACTGTTGGCGCAATTATTAGAAAATGGAAGAAGTTCAAGATGACGGTCAATCTCCCTCGGTCTGGGGCACCATGCAAGATCTCACCTCGTGGGGCATCAATGATCATGAGGAAGGTGAGGGATCAGCCCAGAACTACACGGCAGGACCTGGTCAATGACCTGAAGAGAGCTGGGACCACAGTCTCAAAGAAAACCATTAGTAACACACTACGCCGTCATTGATTAAAATCCTGCAGTGCATGCAAGGTCCCCCTGCTCAAGCCAGCGCATGTCCAGGCCCGCCTGAAGTTTGCCAATGACCATCTGGATGATCCAGAGGAGGAATGGGAGAAGGTCATGTGGTCTGATGAGACAAAAATAGAGCTTTTTGGTCTAAACTCCACTCGCCGTGTTTGGAGGAAGAAGAAGGATGAGTACAACCCCAAGAACACCATCCCAACCGTGAAGCATGGAGGTGGAAACATCATTCTTTGGGGATGCTTTTCTGCAAAGGGGACAGGACGACTGCACCGTATTGAGGGGAGGATGGATGGGGCCATGTATCGCGAGATCTTGGCCAACAACCTCCTTCCCTCAGTAAGAGCATTGAAGATGGGTCGTGGCTGGGTCTTCCAGCATGACAACGACCCGAAACACACAGCCAGGGCAACTAAGGAGTGGCTCCATAAGAAGCATCTCAAGGTCCTGGAGTGGCCTAGCCAGTCTCCAGACCTGAACCCAATAGAAAATCTTTGAAGGGAGCTGAAAGTCCGTATTGCCCAGCGACAGCCCCGAAACCTGAAGGATCTGGAGAAGGTCTGTATGGAGGAGTGGGCCAAAATCCCTGCTGCAGTGTGTGCAAACCTGGTCAAGAACTACAGGAAACATATGAAAGCAGACGGACTGGCTTACCCGACCGCCTGCTAGCTGTCTCACGTCACAGAAGTCAGATAAATCCCAGCACATAGAGACTCTTTCACCTAGATATTATCACATAGAGACTGTGTCTGTTCCACGAATTAGTAAATACAAAAAACCATCAAAACCATTCAACGGTAAAAATTTAATTGATGTCCAACAAATAAACAACAGATATAATACAGATGATCAAATGATAAAGCTCGGGCTGCTGAATATTCGATCCCTTTCCTCAAAAGCGCTTATTGTTAATGATATGATTACAGATCATAACCTAGATGTGCTGTGTTTGACAGAAACCTGGCTAAAACCTGACGATTACATTACTTTAAATGAGTCCACCCCCCAAGATTATTGTTATAAACACGAGCCGCGTCTGAAAGGTAAAGGGGGAGGTGTTGCTGTAATTTATAATAATATCTTCGGTATTACTCAGAAGTCTAGTTTCAAATATAATTCCTTTGAAGTTTTGATGCTTTATGTAATGTTATGTAGTGAAATTGATAAATCCCGTTTGGCATTTGTGTTGGCTACTGTATACAGGCCACCAGGGCACCATACAGACTTTACCAGAGAATTTGCTGATTTTCTATCAGAGTTAGTACTGGCTGCAGATAAAGTCCTAATTGTTGGTGATTTTAATATCCATGTAGACAATGAAAAAGACGCATTGGGATTGGCATTTAGAGACATTCTAAACTCTATTGGAGTTAGGCAACACGTGTCAGGACCCACTCATCGCCGTAATCATACTTTAGACCTAATACTGTCACATGAAATAAATGTTGATACCCTTGAAATTCTGCAGCAGAGCGATGACATCTCAGATCATTACCTAGTATCATGTACACTTAATTTAGCAAAGGCTGCAAAGCCGTCCCCTCGCTTCAAATATGGCAGGACTATCACTGCTGCGACTAAAGATTGCTTTGTAAATAATCTTCCTCATCAGTTTCATCTCCTCAGCATCCCAGATAGCCTAGAGGAACTCGATGTTGCAACAGAAACTATTGACTCTCTCTTTTCCAGCACTTTAGACACAGTTGCTCCCCGGCGCTTAAAGAAGATTAAAGAAAATAGTCCAACGCCGTAGTACAACGAGCACACCCGGGCCCTTAAAACAGCAGCCAGAAAAATGGAGCGCAGCTGGAAGAAAACAAAACTAGAAGTTTTTCGCATTTTGTGGAAAGAGAGCATGATTGCGTACAGAAAGGCCATAAAAACTGCTAGATCTGCTTATTTCTCGACTCTCTTAGAAGAAAACAAACACAACCCTAGGTATTTATTCGATACAGTGGCTAAATTAACCAAAGATAAAGCTTCAACTTCTGATGTTTGTAAACAGCACAGCAGTAATGACTTTATGAACTTCTTTACTTGTAAGATTGATAATATTAGGAAAAAAATTATAACCATGCAGCCGTCTACTACAGTATCACATCAGACAGTGCATTGTAGTGTCACTGAGGAAAAATTACATTCATTCACTGCTATAGGAGAAGAATTGGCTAAACTCGTTAAATCATCAAAATCAACAACATGCTCGACCCTATACCGACTAAACTACTAAAAGAGATGCTTCCAGAGGTCATAGATCCTCTTCTTAATATCATTAATTCATCCTTGACATTAGGATATGTACCGAAAACTTTTAAGTTGGCTATTATTAAACCACTTATTAAAAAACCGCAACTTGATCCTACAGAATTAGTCAATTACAGGCCAATCTCAAATCTACCCTTTCTGTCAAAAATACTAGAAAAGGCAGTGTCCTCACAATTATGCTCCTTTTTAGAAAGAAATGGTATCTGTGAGGATTTAGGCCGTATCATAGTACTGAGACTGCTCTCATTAGAGTTACAAATGATTTACTCTTATCATCCGATCGTGGTTGTATCTCTCTGTTAGTGTTACTCGATCTTAGCGCTGCATTCGATACTATCGACCACAACATTCTTTTGAATAGACTCGAAAATTATGTTGGCATTAGTGGAATTTCATTGGCATTGTTTAAATCATACTTATCTGACCGTTATCAGTATGTAGCAGTGAATGAAGAGATGTCACACCGATCACAAGTTCAGTATGGAGTACCGCAGGGCTCAGTGCTAGGACCGTTGCTCTTCACCCTGTACATGCTACCACTGGGAGATATTATTAGGAAGCATGGCGTTAGTTTTCATTGTTATGCTGACGATACTCAGCTCTATATTTCTTCACGCCCTGACGAAACTTACCAATTCACAAGATTAACGGAAAGCATAGCTGATATAAAAAATTGGATGACTAGTAATTTCCTGCAACTTAATTCAGAAAAAAATGAATTTTTAATCATTGGACAAAAAAACTCCACAAGTAGTAACCTAGAATACTGTCTAACACTCGATGGCTGCTCTGTCAAGTCCTCGTCGTCAGTTAGGAACCTGGGTGTGCTCTTTGATACCAATCTCTCATTTGAAAGCCACGTTTCTAGCATCTGTAAAACTGCATTCTACCATCTTAAAAATATATCTAAATTACGGCACATGCTTTCAATGCAAAATGCTGAACAGTTAGTTCATGCGTTCATGACCTCAAGGCTAGATTATTGTAATGCTCTACTGGGTGGTTGCCTTGCTCGCTTAATAAATAAACTGCAGCTTGTCCAAAACGCAGCAGCTAGAGTTCTTACTAGAACCAGGAAGTATGACCATATTAGCCCGGTTCTGGCAACACTGCATTGGCTCCCTATTAAACATCGTATACATTTTAAAATCTTGCTGATTACTTACAAAGCACTAAATGGTTTAGCTCCCCAGTACTTGAGCGAGCTCTTAACACATTATACTCCATCACGTCTATTGCGGTCTCAAAATTCTGGCCAGTTGATACCTAGAATATCAAAATCAACTGCAGGCGGTCGATCCTTTTCCTATTTAGCACCTAAACTCTGGAACAGTCTTCCTAGCATTGTTTGGGAAGCAGACACACTCTGTCAGTTTAAATCTAGACTAAAAACACATCTCTTTACTATGGCATACACATAAAACATTTTTAATTTATATTATTCAAATCAGTTAAATGATTGTTTTAGGCTGCATTAACTAGGTCAGCTGGAACCGGGAACACTTCCCATAACACCTGATGTACTCGTTACATCATAAGAAGAATGGCATCTACGCTAATGTTAGTCTCTCTGTTTATCCCGAGGTTTACTGCAGTCGGCCGGATCCGGGCCGTATCTGGACCAGATGGTGGACCTTAGCCTGGACATGACGAACGCATCCCTGAAGTGTCTGTAGAGACCGTGTCAATTAAACTCCCCCCTGTAAATGCTCCATCGACACGACATCCTCATTAAACCCGTCCCCGGCGTGACGACTCCAATCTTTCGAATAATCCTACGAATATCTATTTATCTAATATGACTTCTGACCTGTAATGTTGCCAGAATCATAATCATACACTGTTTGTTTGTCGGCCGAGGAGAACTGGCACCCCGACTGAGCCTGGTTTCTCCCAAGGTTTTTTTCTCCATTCTGGCCCTGAAGGAGTTTTGGTCCCTTGCCACCGTCGCCTTTGGCTTTTGGCTTGCTCAGTTGGGGACACTTAAATTTCAACTATATTACTGATCTGCCCACATTGACACTATATGATAATTGAAATGAGCTGGATGACATCACCGTATTCACCAGAGCAGCTGTACAGCCTAATAAAATTCTGTTGCATTATTTTCCTGTTACCACTGTGAAGCTGCTTTGAAACAATTGCCATTGTAAAAAGCGCTATATAAATAAAGGTGATTTGATTTGATTTGATTTGATATGATCTCTGTAATTGCAAACAAAGGTTTCTGTACCAAATATTAAGTATCAAATACTTATGTCATGCAAAATGCAAATTAATTACTTAAAAATCATACAATGTGATTTTCTGGATTTTTGTTGAAGAGTACCTATGATAAAAATCACAGACTTCTACATGCTTTGTAAGTGGGCAAACCTGCAAAATCGGCAGTGTATCAAATACTTGTTCTCTGTATGTAAAACAAACTTTAAAAAAAACTGATTGTCTGGTTGATAAAGTCAATTATACTGTATGCAAATCCTCTACCTTTTGTCTCTTGTAGATGACCGGCAGTGGGGCCACATCACAGTCCTTGTGAGCCCCGAACACCTTGCACATGGAGCATGTCGGTGTCTCACAGGTGAGGCAGTAGATGTTGATCTTCTCCTCCTCATGCTGGTCACACATCAACTGCTGTTGGTCTGTTTTGGGCAGGAGTAACCTGCAGAGTCAAAACAGAAAGAGATTTATGGTATGGTGTAAACTAAGGTTAAAGATTTGTATCGGTAAATCAAAGGTTGCAAAATTTAGCTATAACCACTATACCATTTAGCAAGGCGCTGACACCAGGTTGCTCCAGAGGAAAAAGTAATTATGATAATAATTATATAATATAAATAAATATATAATAATATAATATTACATTTTAATATAGTAATTTCTATTTAATGACACCTCTAACGTGCTACTGGGGCATGTTGTCACAAAATGCGAATATTGAACTGTTATTCTGGGCAATAACAGTGGCAAACAATAGCTTTAAGGTATGTGTCTTTACAGAAACTGACTTTCAAATACAGTATAAACAAAAAAGGTCATTTTTCTTGACAGATGCAGTATAATTACCTAAAAGTAAATAGTTAAATAGTGTAAAACAATTATCAAAGCAATCAAAATTTATTTTAATTTTGTCATACAGCACCACAAAATGCCCACACATTATTTTAACATAACCTTATAAAAAGATGGAAATTCTGGAATTCTAAAACTACAGTTATATTCTGCAGAATTCTTACCTAAATTCAAATTTGAGTAAGAATTCTACCTTAGAATATTTCCTGTTTGCTACCTCTATTCAAATTTTAAAAGACATCCTCAATTCAATTCTGAAAAGCGAATGACACTGGTTCTTATATCCATCTAAATGTGCATGTAATGATAAACTACATACAACAACATGCATTCTTTCTTTGTGACGTGGGTACAATATCACTTCCCCTGAGGTGAATCACTATAACAGGAGCTGATGCGAAAATTTGACGTTAAAGGCATTTGCAGCAGGTGCTGCGTTTAAAAGTGATTGATGCAACTAATATGATATTCTGTCCTAAAATGGGCACATTACTCACATAGACCTTTTCAACAAGCATCTGTCCTAATCTGTCTTGTCAAGTGGAAAGAGATGGTTTGTATGTGCAATGTGTTGGCAGCAGGACTGTTCAAACAGAATATGTTTATGAAAGACTGCCATCCAGTGGATGTCTGCTGATAGGGTAGTCATATGAAACGAAAAAAAAAAAAAAAGTTTCAATTAATAGTAAAATTCCATCTAATTGAATTGAATAATCCTTACTTTTTTTTTTCTTTTTTTTTTACATATGGATTATTCAATTCAATTTGATGGAATTTTACTATTAATTGAAATATGTAAATCTGAAGGCTTAGTTTTTGTGTAGGTTACAAATCTATTTATACCTATTCATTTTGCTTTTACATTTGTCTTTTTGTAACTAGTGATCTCAAAGCATAAATTCTCAAACTACAGGATATATTTTAATACGTTTACAGTATGTCTGAAAATGTAGACATTCTCCTTGAAAAAACCTAAATAAAAATAAATAAAAACATTTTACTTCCATATTTCAGGGTGAAACAATATTCAACAAGAAAAAAATTAGGATGTGAATGAACTGGCTCATGAAAAGCAGACATTTTTAAATAGATATTTTGTCTTGTTTTCTATTAAAAATATGAAAACAAAGCACATTTACTTCACATTTTATAAGTTTATTTTTCTTTAAAAAAACAAAATTTGGTAAGATTTATTGTTAAAACCAGAGAAAACATGACCTAGCTGATATCACTAAAAAAATATGATATTTTTTTAAATTAAAATCATTATTAGGAAAAGTATTAAGAAAGAAGATTTCTTTTTTTTTTTTAGTTTTCTATTAAAAAATGTTACAACAAAACACATTTACTTCACATTTTATACGTTTATTTTTCTTATTATTCCCCCTGGGCAATCATTTTCTTGTTATAAAAAAAAAAAAAAACTGAATTTGGTAAGATTTATTGTTAAAACTAGAGAAAACCTAGCTGATATCACTAAAAAGGTAAATTTTAATTTTAAGAAAGAATTAATAAAGTAGGGTCAATTTTAAATAATTTGTCAATATATATATATATACATACATGTATTTGTGCGTGTGTGTACAATACATCTTTTGTGTCTTTGAAACAACCTCTACATTCAGGTGACCTGCTTTCCATTAAAGACACACTATTAACCATGTTACATTACATATTTATGATAAGCACCTCAGCGTTTGTTACAAAAGGCCTCAAAGTCTATCTGTCTTATTATACCCAATTACGCATATTTTTGACAGGAGGTCTCATGACACATTGTTTACTGCCACAGGGATAAAGCGTCCTAGTTATATTTAGTGTTTTGGCAAAGGACTGCAGCAGTCACCAGAGCCTCAGGTCCCATGTCTCTGTTGTGTTTACATGACGTGGCAGAGAATCTCCCACATGTGGATAAATCGCGTATTTGTGTCACTACACAGGGTTTAAGCCTCATTGATGAAACCGAACAATTGTTGGGTAGTGGCGTGTCACTAGACTTTTGAAACACAATTAAAATCTGTTGGCATACAGTGTATTTTTGCTACTCAGCTCAGGGGGGTTGCTGGATCTCTATACAGAAAAGACTGCTTTGAAGTATGTACAATAAATAACTATCATTCATATCAGTGCTTCCAGAACAAATATGCTCGTTCTTGGTGCGTGGAACAGGTCCAGAAAAAGCCAGCGCTTTAGAGATGACTCCAAGTCAAAACTGACCTGGTAGACTCTGATTTGTAGATATCAATGATATTCTCAACTAGCAGGTTCCTCTGTAGGCCATATACACCATGCCGGTCCAATATCACTTCATGGCGACAAGATGGGCAGCGGAAACGTCCCCCTGCAGACACAGTGGTAGAGCCCCGGTTTTGCCAAAAAGAGTTAGAGGCCTAAACCAGTAAAAGAATATTAGTTAAAACATTAGTTAATCAGCCATTGCACACACATTAATGTCATTTCTTTAAGCTAAGGGATGAGTCAACAAGACATCATTTATAACATTTCAAATATATTATTCCTTTTAACCTCCTGTGGCACCCAGGAGGTTAAAAGGAATAATATATGTGAAATGTACGAGGACATTATATTTTAGTGAATTTCTCTGACACCATATATTGTCACAGTTTTAAGTCTGGATGTCCTGTAAAGAACACATTCAGAGCTTTTCAGAGATACCATTTGTTTTGAGGTTTCACCAGGACAACAGCAACTTCATGGTCTTTAAAAATGACTGAATGGTCAAATTTAGCACTCTTATGGAAATATGATAATATTTTGTAATTTTTGACTAATTTTCAAATTGTTTGTTATAAATCAACATCTCAGGAAAATGTTATGGGGTTTCTAATCAAAATATGACTTTCTGTTACAAAACAGGGCATTGATTTTATACATGTCCTCAATAGAGGACACCAGGACTTAAAGCATGTTTATCAGGCATTTTGGGAGACACAACAAGTGAATAGGGAAAGAAATTACATATCAATGTTCCTATAAAATATTAGATATTATTATGAAAATGTTGCCAACTATTACTCCCATTATTACACTTCTTTTTTCATTACATGTTGCTCCAAGAACACATGAATATGCAAATTAGATACAGTGTATAGATACATTGCATTGAATGGGAAAACCCACATACTGCATAAAGTAAAATGGTATATCAATTCATTCCGTTATATCTTTCATAACATAACTGAGAATCATCTTTAAACAAAGTTTGGTTAAAAAAATCCTGAAACCTGAAAATCTATTGGTGAATGAAAAAAAATCCCATTGTTTTTGCCTATACATGTCATTTTATTTTTTAAACAACTGAGTCCCGGTGTCCACTTACGAGGACATAGCATAACATATGAATAAAATATAATAAAAAAAAAAAAAAATAAAAAAAAATCCATTTGTTTCTTATGCTCTAAACAATGACGGTTTCATCTTCTATATAGCTAATCTACGAAATAAAGTAGGACTAAGAAAAGAGCAGACCTCCTGTTTTAGTCACATACTTATGGCCAAATTAATAGGTGAATGAACGGATGCCTTTGTCCAGAAGACGGTGTAATTTTTCCGTCAGTTATCTTTGGGTAATTGTTAAAAGTCAAAGATGAGGATTAATATAGATGATAGCAGCGCTCAGTCATGTTAAAGTCTGGCCCAACAACATCACTCACTCCTCTGAGAGGGAATACTAATGGCTCGACTGAAAGCTGAACCTCTCTTGATGATGAGATGACTAGACCTCAAAGGAACAAAGTAAAATAGTTTTTGCATAAATTAGAAATGCTAAATTGGATCATTAATCTATATTTGTCTTGTTTCATTCTCACAAAACAGTAGTCAATTCCAAAAATGACTGCGACTCTTCGACCATCGTATTCTGTGACTAGAGGGCGTGGTTGTAGGTGTTGTCCCTGTGCTGCGTGTCGTGATCTACGCAAACATCGTAAATTCTGACTATAAAAGACTGTGTGGAACTTTTGTTTAGAAATGCTGGTTATTCACATCATAAATGCTTATTTGCTTGTCCAGATTAAACGCAATGGGGTTGTTTGCAGAGTAGCTTTCTAGTGTGTTTCAGACGCTACAAACAACCCTTTTAACGATGTTTGGTGACTACACGTAGATGCGCATTAAACATTCACGCGAGAACGCCTTTGGCGCCCGTGCATGTTATCGCGAGCGCGCCTGGAGGAAAGTTTTTTTTTCTGTTTGTTTTGCAATTCAGAATAATATTTATTTCTCGAATAACCAACATTAGGCTAATAATAATAATAATAACAATCAATACCATTTTTATTAAATTAATTAATTACATTAGCCTAATCCACAGAATAATAATAATTTTAATAATGACAATAATTTCACACAGAATGGCTCATTCACTCTGGTGATGTCTGATCTCCACAGTTTGTAGAAGTCATTTTGGGCTGACATGAACGGCAACAGACATACAGCAGGGTCACGAAATCTGATAAGGCTATTTTAAAGGTTGCCGAAATCTGTTACCCCCCCTCTATTTCACCCAGAATGACTGTGGTGTTCAGAAATCGGCTTTGTCAAAAGTAGGCTGCTATCAACTAAAACACTGGGCTACATCATACACATTTTTCTACTATTTGATATGTGTATTTAAATGTTTAAAACATTGTACGACATGATCTTGTCGTTTCAAACAATAAATAGCTCAGCGGTTACATTCAGTAGGTCTTACAAAGGTCTTGGCTAATGGTAGCAAGAATACAGGTAGCCTACATCTCTACAGCGACCGATTTCGGGTTCGGGTCGGGTCAAACAATCTCGGGTGCGGGCCGGGTTCGGGCTTCAAGTTTAAAGCCCGTGCAGACCTCTAGCTTGAATATGTGGTTGATTCTGCTTTGACCTGGAACTATTTACTTGTCAGAGCAAAAATAAACAAAGTAACTGGCTATAATTTGACAGTTTCTACATGAGGACTACAACAGTTGCCCAATTCATAAAACCTTACACTTATATCTTTATGGTAGCTGCAGCCATATGTTTTAAGCAACTTTCATGTTGGCTAATTAGGTCATTTATGTTGTAGAACAAAATGTGGAAGTCATTTTAACCTTTAGTTAACTCATAAATCCAAAATCACTTTTTCAAAATCCCGGAAGGAATTCCAAAGGGAATGCGTGGCTCGGAAATGTCAAATCTCTTACAGGTTTTAAGACTGAAACTGAACAGCTCTATGTTAATGGAGTTTCTGGATGCTACATAGAGAATGAGCATTAAACCTGATAAATAGGACATTAGAACACTATAATAGGAATGAACCAATACCTGGTAAACATCATTGGCACACTTCCTACAGAGGTTGTGCTGGCAGGGTAAGATGACCACAGGCTTAGTGAATATCTCCAGACAGATAGGGCAAATGAGCTGCTTCTCTAAATTCTCCATTGAACTTGAGTCTCCCATCCCTGCTTTGAAGCCCAAAGTGAAATTCATCCCAAAATGCTTTTTTGGACACCTTTCAGTCAACAAAAGTAAAATCCTAAACTTTCTTTCCTTCTGTTATTCTTTTTGCCTCTACTCTAGTGCCAGTCTTCATCCAGATGCCCACTCAATCCCCAACTGCAGTGGCTGTGGATATATTTGGGCTGTGTTTGTACTGGCTTGGGTTACTGTCCAAACTGCACAACCCCTGATATCACTAAGAGTCCCTGCTTAGCGCTCTATCATAGGGGCCCGGGCCAAGTGAGAGAGGGGTAGGAGGACAGATTCCTCTGAGCTGTGTTATCTCTGGTAACTTGAGGAGAGAGTGGGCTGTGCTGGGCTGGCAGGAGGAGACAGAGCAGCTGGCGTATGCAGCTCAAAGGCTAGCGAGACAACCGGGCCCATGAGCCTGAGCTGGCGCCGATGACATAAGACACTTAAAACAAAATCTAAGTGTATTAAACACACCCTGAATTCTGCCACTGGATAACATGGAAATTACATGGATACCTGCAAACCAAATATTTATGTATTCTAGATGACTGCAGCAAATACTATTATAAAATACATTTTGGATGTTGACAATCATGCAATGCATTATGCATCATACAAACGTTTCATTTAAATTCAGTTTGAATCATGAACTTTTACACACGATTGTCAAATTTCTAGAAAAACATGTTATGTTCCTTATTACTGTTGACTCATTTTCAGTTGGTTTCTTCAAAACAGAATAAAACTGTAAACTTTAGGTTTTATTTTACTATGCAAAAAAAAAAATAGAAAAACAAAAGCTCACAGGAAAAAGCATACATTGACTACAACATAAGTTATTAATACTTTGTTGGTTCTCTCTTGTTTTTGCATGTGTTCATAATCTTTTTTGACAGCCAAATTCTGTCTGACTGCAGCTAAAATTAAATTTTGGACATTGACAATCATGCAATGCATTATGCATCATACAAACATTTTATTTAAATTCAATTTGAATCATATGAACTTTTTATATACATGCATGTCAAATTTCTAGAAAAGCATTATTTCTAATGTTCCTTTTTACTGTTGACTGTCTGTTTTCAATTGGTTTCTTCTCTAATGAAATCTAGTATAGATTAGGCCCCAAGTAGGGGCCAAAAATTATGTTTGGAAGGGATATTTGTTTTAATGACCCTACACGACTGTATTTTTAAAAAATATTTTAAATATGAGGGAAGAGCAAAACAGTAAACTACAGCTACAGGTTTTATTTTATTATGCAAGTTTCTTAGCTCTCTCGTTTTTACATGTGTTCATAATTTCTTTGTTTGATAGCCTGGCCTAAAATTCTGTCAAATGACTCCAGGATAAACAATATGCTTACATATTAAAAAAAAATAGAGGGAGGTGTCGTCAATTTTCCTAGGCCGGACATCCCTTTTGGCCACTACTGTATATTTTTTATATAATAAAATTTACAGTTCAGGTCCTGGATGCTGATCGCCATGCTAGGTGTGCAAAAATACACAACATATTCAAATATTTAAATGAAAAATTGTACCCTTAAAGGGATAGGTCACCCAAAAATAAAAATAATTTACTCACCCTCATGTCGTTGAGTGTTGTTTTTTGTCCATATAATGGAAGTCAGTATTAACTAAAGCTTGGTTACCAGCATTCTTCAGAATATATTTTTTGTTCCACAGAAGCAAGAAATGCATACAGGTTGATTGAAGGTGACTAATTAACAGAATTCTCATTTTAATATTGTCATTATGGCTTTTAGACATGGGCGTCGGAAGCAAAAAATGTGGGTGGGTCCTCCCCCAGAAAATTTTTACTAGAGTAGATATGCAAATAACCTGCCTTGTTTACTAAACATCTGGTTGGGCCACACAAAATTATGGAAGACACTGAATTTTTTAATTTGATTTGCAGTGGCAGTTTGCAGTGGAGGGCACATGGCAGAAAGTTTTAACGGGAATCGAGCAGACATGCACTGAATTAGAGAGAGTAAAAGTGAGTGGGTCCAATATCATTGGTCTTAAAAATTGGGTGGGTCTTGTCCCACCCACATACAGTGGTTCTGACGACCATGCTTTTAGAAAAGCATAAAAAGCACTACAGGCCATGCTATATTGTGAATATAGTCTTTGCTGAAAGGGTTGCATACAGACCGTGTTTGCAATTAAGCACAGGCTATACCTTAAACTGGCCAGCAGCCATATCACCCTATAGCCCAAGACTGGTTTCCCACTGAAGCTAAGCAGGGCTGAGCCTGGTCAGTACCTGGATGGGAGGCCTCCTGGGAAAAACTAGGTTGCTGCTAGTAGAGGTGTTAGTGAGGCCAGCAGGGGGTGCTCACCCTGTGGTCTGTGTGGGTTCTAACGCCCCAGTATAGTGATGGGGACACTATACTGTAACAAGCACCATCCTTCAGATGAGACGTTAAAACGAGGTCCTGACTCTCTGTGGTCATTAAAAATCCCAGGATGTCCTTCGGAAAAAGAGTAGGGGTGCAAATTTTCCCATTGGCCCCTGTCCATCATGGCCTTCTAATCATCCCCATATACTGATTGGCTTCATCACTCCGTCCCCTCTCCACCATAAGCTGGTGTGTGGTGGGCGTTCTGCAGCAATATGACTCCCGTTGCATCATCCAGGTGGATGCTGCACATTGGTGGTGGTTGAGGAGATTTCCCCCCTTCTATATGTCAAGCGCTTTGAGTGCCTAGAAAAGCGCTATATAAATGCAACAAATTATTATTATTATTAACGCTTAAAAAAAAAAATTTTTTTTAAAAAGCAGACCTTTTTTAGCCCACTCTGGGCAAAGGCATTGAAACTGGGCTGCCTCTGCTGTGTTGTCACACACCAGAATCAAACCTTTCCACATGACCCCCATCATGGTTAAATCTGAGTCTGCACTTCCTATTAAGTATGTTGAAAGGACTGTTAATGAGTGTGTGGAGTTGTACTCTAAGCCGATTACAAGCTTACGGGTACAACTATAGCACATGAAGCTGCAGGGCGAAGTTAACCAGATAGCAGACATAAGCCACCATTCATTTCCAACCACAGACTAATAGTACTAATAAAAAAAAAACTAAAAACCACGTAATCTCAAAATGGATTTAAACTTATGAATGGCTAGTTTTAAAGACGACATCACAATAAGAATCACTCAAATGCAAGTTTTTACAAATCCCCATTTATTTAATGAATTCAGATTCAATAATATAAACAATTAAATACGTGATGCACTACGAACCATGTTGAATAAAAACAGGAGGAAAGTAACGATGTAGTGCCGTGGTTCTTAGTTTAGTTTTGGCTATTAGTAAATTCAGACCAGCCTTGGCTTTTCCCCCTCGTCATCAAACAGGTTATTACACACAGCATCATAGAACTTAATATGTGCACTGGTGAAGAGGCCAAAACCTTTCAAATGCTTTAAAATCATTTGCACCCCAAACAAAGTGCCAAAAAAACAAAAAAACAAAAAATCAGAATTGATTGCTGAAATGTGCCTTGTCCATTGATCCAGTGAGCATGGAAATGTGCCATTAGAAAAAAGAAGAGAAAAAAAAAAAAAAAAAAAAAAAATTTAATATATATATATATATATATAAATCAAGAGATTTCTAACGAATGTCTGCCCTCATCTCTTTATCTTCTGGCAAGTTTATTCTCTGAAAGCGTCTTGGCTATAAGAAAATGCCCCCCTCCCCCCAAGAACAGACAGATGACCATACACTACTTGAAATTATTACATACATTATTACTATTTGCACACAGAAACAAAATGGTGTAAAATCCAAGTATATACTATGGCATTCGGAACAACAATTTATAGGGAAAACATTTGGCATCTAATGTAGGGTTTCTAACAGTAACCTGACTATGGTTGAGTCTCACATTTAACACAACAGGCATTTCCTTATTGCTAAAATCACGAGTCTCTTGCAGATCCAAAATTTCAAAATTAAGTTTACACAGTGCATCATCTGAGTAAGAACATGTCATACACAATCTCAATTCTGACATATTAAAAATAAATAAGATCATTTAAAATATTAGTGTTTTGTTGTCATATGCCCTAAGAGCACAAAGAAAGCAGGTTTGCTCAATGATTTGGCATAGCATTGATCAAAAGTAGGGTTGATTCCATTTCAGCCCCTTTGAATAAATAAATAAAAAAAAAAAAATTTCACATTTACAAATATTCTTGAGTTCTCAGTTGATAAGTAGCCATAAGGACTGAAGCCATTAGAGTTGCATTAGAAGCCTCCTATGAAGGTAGTGATGGGGGGGGGGAAGAAAAAAAAAAAAAAAAAAAAAACCCAGCATATTCAAGCATCTTGATTTAAGGGAAATGTACGACTATTGCACACGGCTTGGAATACCAAGCACGGCACAACAGCTGACATTTGAGGCGTCTGCCTTGGCTTTGGTCAGAAAGAGTTGTTACGCAGCTATGTCTTGCCATTTGCGTAAGATTGACTGATTCGATCTTAAATAAAAATGCAATATAATGAAATGTAACAGATGACTGCAAACTTGAGAATGAAAAACTCCAGTCTGAAGAAGCAAACTAAAAAAAAAAAAAAAGGTACCATGTTATGGCTCCACTTTTGAATGAAGAGAAGTGGGAGGGGTTTTCCTATGCTGTATAGTAGAGGCATGCTGTTATTGCTTTGCATGCACTCACATGGTCATTCCACTCACATCCATGCTTCTAACAAAATAAAAAAAATTAAATAAATAGCCAGAACCAGAAAGAAACACACCAAAAGTAAACCCACTTCCCTCCTGGAGCACTGCCCAATGGCACCAGTCTCATAGCTTTTGGAAATGAACGTGGTTACAGATAAACAGACAGACATACACACCAGTGGAGACACAGATAGAGTGAGATTGGCTTCCTTGTCTTTTGGCAAACCGTCACTCGTTTGCAGTGGGTCAGAGTCAGAGTATGACGCAGTGGCACAGTTTAGTCCTGGTGCCGTGATGCCCTGCGATCAGCATGTTACATCAGGGGCCTTAGAGTCCATCAGCAGGACCCCCTCAACCTGATGATCGGGACCAGGACCAGGCAAGGTGGCTCATTTCTGGGTGTTGTACACGGACTGGCTGGCTGTGAAATGCGTGGACTCTGAGGTGTTGATGGTGGAACTGGGCTGGATCCAAATAGGGACGTTTGAGCCTATAAAATAAATAATAAAAAGGACAGAATTAGGATCTGAATATAATGCCTGCAATTACTTTAGCAAAACTACAAAGACACTCTCGTCTCTTGGTGTGCATACACTATATTGCCAAAAGTATTGGGACACCCCTCCAAATCATTAAATTCAGGTGTTGCAATCACTTCCATGGCCACAGGTGTATAAAATCAAGCACCTAGGCATGCAGACTGCTTCTACAAACATTTGTGAAAGAGTGGGTTGCTCTCAGGAGCTCAGTGAATTCAAGCGTGGTGCCGTGATAGGTTGCCACCTGTGCAATAAGTCCATTCGTGAAATTTCCTCACTACTAAATATTCCACGGTCAACTGTTAATGGCATTATAACAAAGTGGAAGCAAATGGGAACAGCAGCAACTCAGCCACGAAGTAGTAGGCCACGTAAAATCACAGAGCGGGGTCAGCGCATGCTGAGGCGCACAGTGCGCATAAGTCGCCAACTTTCTGCAGAGTCAATAGCTACAGACCTCCAAACTTTGTGTGGCCTACAGGTTAGCTCAAGAACAGTGCGTAGAGAGCTTCATGGAATGGGTTTCCATGACCAAGCAGCTGCATCCAAGCCTTACATCAAGTGCAATGCAAAGCGTCGAATGCAGTGGTGTAAAGCACGCCGCCACTGGACTCTAGAGCAGTGGAGACGTTCTCTGGAGTGACGAATCACGCTTCTCTGTCTGGCAATCCGATGGACGAGTCTGGGTTTGGCGGTTGCCAGAACGGTACTTGCCTGACTGCACAAAGCAAGGTCCATAAAGACATGGATGAGCGAGTTTGGTGTGGAGGAACTTGACTGGCCTGCACAGAGTCCTGACCTCAACCCGATAGAACACCTTTGGGATGAATTAGAGCGGAGACTGCGAGCCAGACCTTCTCGTCCAACATCAGTGCCTGACCTCACAAATGCGCTTCTAGAAGAATGGTCAAAAATTCCCATAGACACACTCCTAAACCTTGTGGAAAGCCTTCCCAGAAGAGTTGAAGCTGTTATAGCTGCAAAGGGTTGGCCAACTCCATATTAAACCCTACGGATTAAGAATGGGATGTCATTAAAGTTCATGTGCATGTAAAGGCAGGCATCACGAAACTTTTGGCAATATAGTGTATATGTACACCAAGAGACGAGAGAGAACAACCATTTATGTTCATCTTCCAAGTCGGCAGAATTTTTAACAGGTGCAGATAATCTTAAAATGTCCAAATATCAGCTGACATATCAGTACCATTAAGTGATGTGCGGCATGCGTTCATGCAGATAAACGCAGACTCTATTTGTTTCCGTTTTGCATGAAGCCATCACTTTTAAAGATTTGACAGCCAGAGGTACAGAACATACAGCTTTACTAAGACGCAATACCAGTAGGTTTTATGGTATGAAGGATATGTGGGTTTTGCAAGCAGGAAATATGCATACTAGGCCTACACTGTTCTCTATAGTGAAGCACATCAGATGTTGTTTCTTGGGAATATGGCCAATGGTGGTCACAGCTCTGCTCCAAGACACGTACCTCCCTTCCCTGATGCAGCTCTTCCAAATCACCGCCCCACTAACGGACAGCATACATGTGCAGCAAAGAATGAAAATAGAGAATTCCTTAATGAATTTGTTCGATACAATTAATCACTTCTAGCAGTACATTAAAAATGAAAAAAAAACACTGTATACCTTGTTTAAATAAGAGAGCTAAAGAAAAAGAAGTGTGACATGAAACAGTAGTGGGCAAAATGGGCTATACATGGAGATGTGAGGTGAGATGATGATGACATTGCTGAACAGATGGCTGCGCTGACAGGCCAGCGGTGCCTCAGTGCGAGACGGCTCGTGTTGATTGCGTTTCTATCGATGAGATGTACCTGCTTTGACAGCTTTGCTTCACGCTGACGCAACCTTCCCATCAGAAATCCCATTTCCTGCTGACTCATCCTCACACTCACTGGCACATCTTAAGATCCTCTAACATAATGGTTTTATTGCAGGATAATATTAATAATAATAAATTATTATTAAAAATTGTTCTCTAATTAATTACATTTGTGTAACAAAACACATAACATGTAGTAATGCTTAACCAGTGTTTCCCAGTAATTACCTAGACTGTGGCAGCCCGCCATAGTCTAATCGGTGCCGCTACGGTTTCATAATGAACTAAAAATATTTTAAAAATTCTCATAATAACATTAAAAGGTCTCTAACGGTGTTTTGCGCCATTGCTTTGACAAAGTATATGTCAAACAAACTAATATCGAAGCACAATATGGCTTTGTGCCCTCACCAAATCGCAAAAGACTGATTTAATTAAATAAGTATATCTGTTTGCGTAGTGTTTCAAAGCGAAGAGTGCACTTTGCTCATGTGATCAGCGCGTCTCAAAACAGCTCAGTTCACAGTGAATGAATGCAGTGAACATCTCAGCTGTGAGTTTAGCGTGCATTTGGGAACGTAGCAGGCACCAGTTAGGCATTATTTTCACATTTGCACAATTTCCAACATTATTGTGGGAAGATGATTACAGCATTTCACTAGATTAGTAATGAGATGCATTTGTAAACCTAGTGTTCTGTCAAAATAAAAGCTCTTCAATGTAGTTTGTCAAAACAAAAGCTCAAGGGTTTATCTCTTGCAAATGCAGAAATAAGGACAAATGTATTGCAATTTCCTTACTGTAGTGTCAAGTAAAAATATTTTCATTTATTTTGCATTTGTTTTACAATATATGGCTATTACTGTCATTATTACATTCTAATTGTTAGGCTTCCTAAAACACCAGTGTGAATGTAATATAGACTGAGACACTATATCACTACTAAAAAGAGGGTTGAGTCCCTTTTAAAGTTCAGGTACAAGTCAATTCACCAACATTTTTCTTTGTTCAATTTGCACACTGAACATGGGTTGGAGCTCTTAATTTTAAAAACTCTCAATGTGCACCAGATTGATAAATTTAACTTTAATCTTCCAGGGCCCCCCGGACCACCCTAGAGGGACCGAGTTCCACCCACCACAGTCTCACAAAATACTGTGGGAAACACTGGCTTAACTATAACAGTGCTCTTTAAACTACACACTATTATTCCATTTTCTGGAATTGTAGTGCAAATTATTACAACAAATGCATTAGGACAAAGAATGCACTGAGGAAATTACAATCAGACTGCTCTAAAATACTGAAAACCACAGTATATGGCTAATAATAAATAATTGTAATATTTTTATATTATTATATATAGTATACACTGCAATTCAAAAGTTTGGGGCCAGTAAGATTTTTAAACTTTTGAAATAAGCCTCTTATGCTTACAATCTCTGCATTTATTTGATCAAAAATATAGTAAAAACAGTAATATTGTAAAACAGTATTACAATTATTATTTAATAAATTTAATTTTAATATATTTTAAAATGTAATTTACTCCTGATGGAAAAATGCATTTTAAGTGTCTTCAGCGTCACGTGATCTTTTAGAAATTATTCAGATATGCTGATTTGCTGCTCAAGAAACATTTCTTATTACTGTTGAAAATGGTTGTGCTACTTAATTTTTTTTTCTTTTTGGAAACAGTGATGCATATTTCAGGATTCATTGAATAAAAGTTTAAAAAACAGCTTTTTTTTTAAATATAGAATTTTTTTACGGTCCCTTTGATCAATTAAATGCATCCTTTTTAACTTTAATTAATATATTAATATAATATAATAATATATTTATATAATATTAACATAATTAATAATGTTAATAAATTAATATATTAAATATTATAAAGTTAATAATTTCTCAGCTGTGTGGTCTGGCACTATCATAAACTAAAGAGTCAGATGGTGTCCCTCCACCTCCTGTTCACCAAACTCCAATACCTACAGGAGGTTCAAAGTACTTGGCAGAAAAAGGCTCGGCCTGACAACATGCAAAACAAGGACATCCACAGCACGCACATGCAAAGCTTTAGGTTAATGCATGTATGGGCCTAGTAAAGCAAACACAACTCAAGATCTCCAGATCTGCAATGCAAGTTACTGGCTTTGGGTTTCAGTTCATTGCATAGTCTTTCAGTGCATAACGTTCCTTAAAAAGTAAAACATTTATACCGATTAATAAGCCTCGGTGAGGTCGTCAAGAGGTTGGGCCTTACAATGTTTAATAAAGTCTGAAAACCAGATCCAATGACTAACTCAAAGCCAACAGCAAACGCAAATATCAAATGGCGCACAGTAATCCAAATGTTAGTTAAAGACAATGATGTAAATCATGGACAAACACAGGGTTCTGTAAGTAGACATTCACAATGGAGTGACTCATGCTGGCGATAAATATTCAGTCTTACAAGTCATTTTGAATCCGGTAAAGTTTCACTGCAGATTTCTGGACCAGGACTAGGTATAGGCTGGACAATAATTATTGTTTCACCTGTCGAGTAAAAGATTAAAACCATTATCTGACATTACATTACATTGCAATAAAATCTTTTATGTGACCTGTACTCTCTCACAGCTGAAAAAAAAAATATTGGTTTATACCTTTAAAATTAAACAAACATGAAAAAAAATGTAAATCCACTTAGTTTGCACTAACTACACATGTATGATTTACTTTGGTTTATGTATAAACATTTATAGAGTGAACATTTTGTAATATTCATAAATATAAAAGATAGCACTTTCAAATACTGAAGCTGGCATCTTTAAGAATAACAGGAAATGCAAATAAAATCCTAAACAAAAAAAATACTCAAAAGGTTAGGTCAATATTACAGGATCAAACCTGTAACATGCCCAGTATTTCTTGTCTACTTAACTTGACTGTCATGCATTTGTATGTGCTAAATTTAGAGACAACAGAATTGACCAAACACCTTGCGCTTGCACTCTATAAATAATATAAAAGCTATATTAGCATCAGGAAGACAAGAAGCGCTCTGTACCCAATATCCTAGCTGACTGATACATACGCGTCTTATTACGATCAAAGTCAAGACAAGTGAAATGAGTCCTGTCTCATTTGACACTTCATTCATTTCAGCATTAAACAAGATAAACGGCACACACCTTCAGGTCATTTCAAACGCTAGATTAGACCGGAATACAGGACTGGACTATTAATATAAAATGCAGTGCAACATTTGAAGATGATGGGTGATTCCGACTATTCAATTTGATATGAATCTGAGGCAATCTTCCATCATGTCCTCAGTCATATTATTTATCCCATATGTAAAGGACTAGACAGTATGAGAAAAGCACAATTCATTCATCAGAACTGATTATACTTGACACTATCTAACTTATTCTTTATTTTTTTCAATTTATGTTGAAATCCCTCTTTAACTATGAGCATTAATAATAAACAACCCTCAGAGGGCAACCCAACAAAAGCACTGACATCTATATAAGCAAAATCAGAGTTATAAATAGCTGCATGTTTATTCTTTTTGCTTGATCTGTTAAATTTGTTCCTGCTGTACATGCCACCTGAGAAATATCACGTCACGTGTCTCTACTGACACAGCAGAGATGATCAGACACCTCCTCAACTGTGGATGAGGCTTTAGCAAAGACTATCTAGTCTTCCCTTGTAAAATAGAGACATTATATGGTCAGCAGTGCTAGATATTAATAAATGAATTCAGTGTATATAACTATATAACTGCAAGTTATTAATTTCAACGATGTCCTCCGACAAGTTTAAGTTTTTTTATATATATATATATATATATATTTATTACACTCACCTAAAGGATTATTAGGAACACCATACTAATACTGTGTTTGACCCCCTTTCGCCTTCAGAACCCCTTAATTCTACGTGGCATTGATTCAACAAGGTGCTGAAAGCATTCTTTAGAAATGTTGGCCCATATTGATAGGATAGCATCTTGCAGTTGATGGAGATTTGTGGGATGCACATCCAGGGCACGAAGCTCCCGTTCCACCACATCCCAAAGATGCTCTATTGGGTTGAGATCTGGTGACTGTGGGGGCCATTTTAGTACAGTGAACTCATTGTCATGTTCAAGAAACCAATTTGAAATGATTCGAGCTTTGTGACATGGTGCATTATCCTGCTGGAAGTAGCCATCAGAGGATGGGTATATGGTGGTCATAAAGGGATGGACATGGTCAGAAACAATGCTCAGGTAGGCCGTGGCATTTAAACGATGCCCAACTGGCACTAAGGGGCCTAAAGTGTGCCAAGAAAACATCCCCCACACCATTACACCACCACCACCAGCCTGCACAGTGGTAACAAGGCATGATGGATCCATGTTCTCATTCTGTTTACGCCAAATTCTGACTCTACCATCTGAATGTCTCAACAGAAATCGAGACTCATCAGACCAGGCAACATTTTTCCAGTCTTCAACTGTCCAATTTTGGTGAGCTCGTGCAAATTGTAGCCTCTTTTTCCTATTTGTAGTGGAGATGAGTGGTACCCGGTGGGGTCTTCTGCTGTTGTAGCCCATCCGCCTCAAGGTTGTGCGTGTTGTGGCTTCACAAATGCTTTGCTGCATACCTCGGTTGTAACGAGTGGTTATTTCAGTCAAAGTTGCTCTTCTATCAGCTTGAATCAGTCGGCCCATTCTCCTCTGACCTCTAGCATCAACAAAGGCATTTTCGCCCACAGGACTGCCGCATACTGGATGTTTTTGCCTTTTCACACCATTCTTTGTAAACTCTAGAAATGGTTGTGCGTGAAAATCCCAGTAACTGAGCAGACTGTGAAATACTCAGACCGGCCCGTCTGGCACCAACAACCATGCCACGCTCAAAATTGCTTAAATCACCTTTCTTTCCCATTCTGACATTCAGTTTGGAGTTCAGGAGATTGTCTTGACCAGGACCACACCCCTAAATGCATTGAGATATATATATATATATATATATATATATATATATATATATATATACACATACACACTCACCTAAAGGATTATTAGGAACACCTGTTCAATTTCTCATTAATGCAATTATCTAATCAACCAATCACATGGCAGTTGCTTCAATGCATTTAGGGGTGTGGTCCTGGTCAAGACAATCTCCTGAACTCCAAACTGAATGTCAGAATGGGAAAGAAAGGTGATTTAAGCAATTTTGAGCGTGGCATGGTTGTTGGTGCCAGACGGGCCGGTCTGAGTATTTCACAATCTGCTCAGTTACTGGGATTTTCACGCACAACCATTTCTAGAGTTTACAAAGAATGGTGTGAAAAGGAAAAAACATCCAGTATGCGGCAGTCCTGTGGGCGAAAATGCCTGGTTGATGCTAGAGGTCAGAGGAGAATGGGCCGACTGATTCAAGCTGATAGAAGAGCAACTTTGACTGAAATAACCACTCGTTACAACCGAGGTATGCAGCAAAGCATTTGTGAAGCCACAACACGCACAACCTTGAGGCGGATGGGCTACAACAGCAGAAGACCCCACCGGGTACCACTCATCTCCACTACAAATAGGAAAAAGAGGCTACAATTTGCACGAGCTCACCAAAATTGGACAGTTGAAGACTGGAAAAATGTTGCCTGGTCTGATGAGTCTCGATTTCTGTTGAGACATTCAGATGGTAGAGTCAGAATTTGGCGTAAACAGAATGAGAACATGGATCCATCATGCCTTGTTACCACTGTGCAGGCTGGTGGTGGTGGTGTAATGGTGTGGGGGATGTTTTCTTGGCACACTTTAGGCCCCTTAGTGCCAATTGGGCATCGTTTAAATGCCACGGCCTACCTGAGCATTGTTTCTGACCATGTCCATCCCTTTATGACCACCATGTACCCATCCTCTGATGGCTACTTCCAGCAGGATAATGCACCATGTCACAAAGCTCGAATCATTTCAAATTGGTTTCTTGAACATGACAATGAGTTCACTGTACTAAAATGGCCCCCACAGTCACCAGATCTCAACCCAATAGAGCATCTTTGGGATGTGGTGGAACGGGAGCTTCGTGCCCTGGATGTGCATCCCACAAATCTCCATCAACTGCAAGATGCTATCCTATCAATATGGGCCAACATTTCTAAAGAATGCTTTCAGCACCTTGTTGAATCAATGCCACGTAGAATTAAGGCAGTTCTGAAGGCGAAAGGGGGTCAAACACAGTATTAGTATGGTGTTCCTAATAATCCTTTAGGTGAGTGTATATTACACAGTATCTCACAAAAGTGAGTACACCCCTCACATTTCAGCAACCGTTTTAGTCTATCTTCTCAAGGGACAATACTAGAAATGAAACTTGGATATATTTTAGAGTAGTCAGTGTGCTGCTTGTATAGCAGTATAGATTTACTGTCCTCTGAAAATAACTTAACATACAGCCATTATTGTCAAAATAGCTGGCAACAAAAGTGAGTACGCCCTAAGTGAAAATGTCAAAACTTTGTCCAAAGTGTCAATATTTTGTGTGAGCACTATTGTTATTTAGCACTGCCTTAATCCTCATGGGCATGGAATTCACCAGAGCTGCACAGGCTGTTGCTGGGATCCTCTTCCACGCCTCCATAAATGACATCACGGAGCTGCTGGATGTTAGACACATGGCGCTTCTCCACCTTCCGCTTGAGGATGCCCCACAGGTGCTCAATAGGGTTCAGGTCTGGAGACATACTTGGCCACTCCATCACCTTCAGCTTCCTCAGCAAGGCAGGGTTTTTTGGCCCGCCGAATACCTTGGTCCAAAGCGGGCCAGCTTGGGCCAGAGGAGTGGTTACGAACAAAGGCAGAGTTTATCTGAGTCTGGAGACGGCAGCGCCGCGGGCGCGGATGATTTCATATACCAGAGCATCAGCATTAAAGACTTTTTCAAAATCATTTTAGCTCAACTCACTTTCAGACAGCAGAAGTGTTTGATTAACTTCTGTTTGTGATCCGATGTGGATTCTGATCACTGTATAAGGCAGAAATATTTATATGCCATGCAAAAGACTACTTGCGCTAACCATTACCATAGTAAACATGGTAAATACGACTGCTTGAAGAAATCAGACATATATCGGCTATCACAATCATGTATTTATTTTACTTGTCAGTGCGTCTCGTCTCTTTATACCGGACTGTCTGATTTCCATATTTACCTCTGCATTCTGTATGTCATAAAATAAAGCAAGTTTTTTGGGAGCTTCCTCGCTGTTTCTCTGACTGAAAATATAACTGTATTTGGACTGTGACTGGAGAGAGTGCTAAAGCTGCTCAGGTCGTATTTTTGTTGGAAATATGTAGAAATTATCATTCTTTCTAAATGTGATAAACTGTCCCGTTAATACAAATAAACAGAAACAGACATGAATGAATAAGTATGCGTGTCCTCTTTCTTTTGTGAAATAACGGTAAATAACACTATTTCTGTGTGACTAATGTGTAATCTCGAAAAATGTATTTATTATGATCAATGTAGGCTATCACTTATTATTGTAAAACATCGATGCTTGGGTTTAATCTTTAAGTAAACAACAACGACAACAAATGGCCGCTTTTATCAAGTTGGTTTTGCGATCTCGCTAGTTTCCAGTGATTTCTTTCTGATTAGTTTTCTGATAAAACATACATTTGTTGGTGAAATGATGTTTTGTGTGACGTTGTTCCAGAGAGGCGTGTTACGGGCGGGTTTTAGTGAAGCACTGTGGAGCTTCTGGACCGACAGTGGAAACGCAGCGTGGTTTTGGGCTCGGTGCTACAGGTCCGAGGCTATTAGCCCAGCCGGGTTCGATGAAAGCCCTGGCTCGCACTGGCCCGACAGTGGAAACGCACCTATGTTCTGCTTCAGAATGTCACAGTAAATGTTGGAATCCATGTTTCCCTCAATGAAGCGCAGCTCCCCAGTACCAGCAGCAATCATGCAGCCCCAGCCCCTACCACCACCATGCTTGACTGTAGGCAAGACACAATTTTCTTGGTACTCCTCACCAGGGCGTCACCACACATGCTGGACACCATCTGAGCCAAACAAGTTTATCTTAGTCTCATCAGACCACAGGACATGGTTCCAGTAATTCATGCTCTTGGACAGGTTTTCTTCAGCAAACTGTTTGCGGGCTTTCTTGTGAGCCAGCTTCAGAAGAAGCTTCCTTCTGGGATGACGGCCATGCAAACCGACTTGTTGCAGTGTACGGCGTATGGTCTGAGCACTGACAATCGGACCTTTCGCTTCTGCAATCTCTAAAGCAATGCTGGCAGCACTCAGGCGTCTGTTTTTTGAAGCCAGCTTCTGCACCTGACGCACAGCACGAGGACTCAACTTCTTTGATCGACCCTTGCGCGGCCTGTTCCGAGTGGAACCCGTCCCAAAAACCTCTGTATGACCCTGGCCACTGGACTGTAACTCAGTTTCAGGGTGTTATCTTCTTATGGCCCAGGCTATCTTTGTGAAGAGCAACAATTCTAATTCTCAAATCCTTAGAGTTCTTTGCCATGAGGTGCCATGTTGAACATCCAGTGTTGAACATTTTAACTGCTCTAATACAAGATACACAAATTTGTATGGTCCTGTCAAGCAGACAAAAACATGAACATGACGAATAGAACATGTGGCTTTGCATGGTTAATCGACGTACCGCTGTTATCACTTAGGGTGTACTCGCTTTTGTTGCCAGCTATTTTGACAATAATGGCTGTATGTTAAGTTATTTTCAGAGGACAGTAAATCTATACTGCTGACCACACTGACTACTCTAAAATATATCCAAGTTTCATTTCTATGGTATTGTCCCTTGAGAAGATATACCAAAATGGTTGCTGAAATGTGAGGGGTGTACTCACTTTTGTGATCAAAAGTGACCGTAAAAACATTTGTAATGTTACAAAAGATTTCTATTTCAAATAAATGCAAAAATATTAAGCAGCAAAAACGTTTTCAACTGTGATAAGAAATTTCTTAGAATGATTTCTGAGGGATCATGTGACACTGAAGACTGGAGTAATGACTGCTGAAAATGCATTTTAACAAGTTCAAATAAAAATTAATATCTCACAATATTACTGTTTTTACAAATAAATACAGCTTTGGTGAGCATGTGAGATTTCTTTCAAAAATATAAAATCGTACCACACCCAAACTTTTGAATGGTATTTTACTTTTATAAAAATATATAAATCACAAATTGCTGAAATTAATAACTTGCAGTTCAATAATAGTGGTGATGTTTCTGTGGCCATTCTGACGGGCTAAGTGACTTCATTCAGTGAAAGATTCACTGTGACTCAAACAGCTAATTCCTGAGTTCACAAGTCTTTTTAACGATTCCCGACATCAACAAACTGCCAGATAAGCAATACATTAGCCATCCATCTAAAAGAAGAGCGTTACTAGAGTACTAAAACACAAACTCAAGGCTCACCTCCTCCATCCTGCTCTGCTTTGATCTGTGCCTCCAGGTCTTCTGGGTCCACGTATTGGTAGTTCTCTTCCTCTGGTGGTTTGCACTTTCCACAGCAGAAACAGCAGCAGCAACAGCAGCAGCAACAGGAGAAAACGGCACAGCACATGACCGTAGCCTGCGGAAAAGACACAGACCTCAGATCATAGATGGCTCTTTCAGAAAGGCACATGTTGGAGCTTAATGCCACAGCGACAGGCAAGTTAGCAAGATGCTACCACCAGCTACTACTCGGTCAGTCACTATACATTATCATGCTAGAAATTTCGAAGAGCTTTTCGAAAGCTCCTAAGCTGAAACACAAGGGAAATGATTGGGAAAAAAACAAAGCACATCAGCATTTATTTATAGCTTTGAAGATCAAAAACAAACTTGCTTTCTGCATTAAGCCTATTTGAGAAAATGATTGCATGTGGATCAAACGCCACTATCATCTGTAAAGTAAATTCATCAGAACGTAGCATCTCAAAGAGAACAAAGCTTGCTAAATAACACCTGTTCTGCTCAGATTATGGTAGTGGATTGGAGTGACACCAATTTCCTTCTGAAACCATTCTGCTCTTTTCTCGATTCCAGGTTTTCTATTGCCCACTCATTTCTTCTGGTGACAGAAACCCAGAGTTCACACAGTCTGCATTGTTTATTTTTGATCGCCGTCTTTCCAATAATATTTCAAAAATTCTATCTTAGAAAAGTTTTTTGTGCAAAGCAAAATCATGCAACTCCTTATTTCACCAAAACTGCATTAAGTGAACGTCACCAAAAAATGTCAGTATAAGTCAACACGTTGAGTTTACAGTAAAGACGATCAGTAATGAACATTTTTTTCATGCAACTGTAAATAAAACCTGTTTATAGGGAAACAAGCTCTCACCTTGAACCACCACTTTGACATGAGGAAGTAGTATTTGACACTCTCTTCTCCAAACTGCTCGGATACGTAGAGCCCCATGGAACCATACTCATCGTAGATTTTGCGTTTGGTCTCATCAGTGAGGATCGAGTTGGCATTGTTGATTTCTTTGAACTTGTCTGCAGCTTCTGGGTTGTCTGGATTCTTGTCTGGATGGTATTTCAGAGCTAGTTTTCTTTAAAACAAAGAATTTTGTGTGTCATGAATCTTTTGTAGAAACCCTGTTTGCAGAGCAAACAACTCAATTGAAATGATTAATAACTGTTAACAGATATTAGCAGATATTTTGATATGGCTTCTATCATGGTCAATGCAAAGTCATTTGGCTGCGGCTAAATTTGTGTTTCAGTGAATGACACACACACACACACACACACACACACACACACACACACACACAAACCGCTTAGTCTAGGGCTGTACGATATACCAACATTAAATAGAAATCACAATATTGCTTAGTGTGATTAAGGCCATGATTTAATTATATAAATATGCGCTGTGTGTTTTGAAGTAATAACAGTGAGGGTCTCAGAGCGACTCGGTTCATTATTAAGCGGCTCGGTCCGCATTATCAATGAGAAGAAACTCATTCAGTCCAATCCCTCGCTGTATTGTGCATGAGATTGCATTACACCTGAGAATTCAAATGTCATGAAAGGCTGTTTCAGGTCTGTTTATTCATCACTGTCATCTGTTCATCTCCACACTGTTGTCTTTCAGAGACATATAAAGAGTGTATTTCGTTTCTTCGTGTGCATTTGGCTACCTACCAACACACAAGGAAACGGTCTGTAAAAAGCATTTCACATGTACATACAAGGAACAAGCACGAGAGCGTTTTCTGCACTGAACACCGCAATGAGTTTAACAACACTCACTTTACTTTAATGGTGTCCCGGATCGTGTCGGAGGATTATGTTTGTTCAGAGCATTTTGTTTTGTAAATGAGAGGCACAGTGTAATGGAGAGTTCACAAATAAGCTTTTGTTGAAAGATGAAGTGCCAACTGTATTGAACCTGACAGCAGGGCATCACAAACCACAAGTAAATGATTTCATAATGCTTCATTTGTCTGTAAATTATCCAGCTTTATATGGATAATGTTTTCAAAATAGCATGTTTTCAAATAGCGAGTGGGCACTGATACGGTTTCCTATGGCTTGCTGCGATAGTCGGTGTTGCCGGTGTTACTGGTGTTCAGGCGCAACACTGTTTACACCACTTGCCCACCGCGGCACCGCCCCCAACGTCTTCTTAATTTTTTTTTTATAGTAATAAAAATCAATTAGTTCAGTTAGAGAACAGACACAATTAAAAACGGAACGTGTCTGCTTAATACAGCGTGAGCCGTCGCAGCACAGATCAGCAGCAGGAGTCAGATTTCATTTATCATTGGCGCTAATTCTAAACCAAAAGTAAAATGCGCACGGCCGCACTGTCATTCAACTTCCAAAGGAATTCATTGAAAAGACTCGCTTTGCGCCGCACCGTTATGAATGCCCGAGCGACCGTGCGCATTTTACTTTCAGTTTAGAATTAGCGATTTAAAAGCCCCCGCCTGTGATACCGGTATTACCGGTGTTGTCACAAGTCACCGTCACATCCCCACTATGCAGTTAGCCAATCATAACGGTGGCCATTTACTGACTTTCATTACTGAAAATGAAAATTAGCCCATGATTTACTCACCCTCAAGTCATCCTAGGTGTATATGACATTCTTCTTTCAGACGAATACAATCTGAGTTATATTAAATGTCCTGGCTCTTCCAAGCATTATAAATGGCAGTGAATGGGTATTTCTGTTTTGAAGTCCATAAAAGTGCATCAATCCATCATAAAAGTGTTTCACACAGCTCCAGGGGGTTATTGAACTATCCTTTAAAACTGATCATTTCAGTCAAAATGAAAATAATAGTTTTTATACATATATATTTGTTCTTCTGTGCAAATTAACATTATAAGTGAACCTCAAGGAACATATTAAAAAAAAAAAATCCATGTAATGACACCTTTAATGTAACAACGTTTACCGTACCTGTAGGCTCTTTTAATGTCCTCTGCTGTGGCCCCTTTCTCCAGTCCCAGCACCTTGTATAAACTGTCCCCTGTAGTGGACATCTTCCTCTGAGGCCTGTCAGAGGGCGGCTTGGCATCTGCCATGATTCAATGCTAAACAGCAGCAAAAAAACAGACAGAATTATGCTTTCAAAAAATTCATTGCATCCAGTGGGAGCTGCTCTTCAAACTCTTCTGCAGCAGCCCATTATTGACAGACGGAACAATGTACACAGCCAAAGCAAGCAGAAAGCACTCGGCTCTATTTTAACAACACACTGTGCAGATACAAGGTGTGGCGAAGGTGAATTCTGTGTTTATGCTGAAATAACAGGTGCAGTTTTCGGATGTTTATGAGCAATCCATCAGGAAATTAATTAAACACTACTAAGAAAACATGAATAAGATGTGTACTCTCATAATCATAGGATATGTACCAGCATGCAACAGTGGGCAGAGCAACGGCTTCCCCGTTCTCTGCTAAAGATGATTATGTTTTGCTGATCTCACAGATTACAACTCCATGTTGACAAAGGCTAATAGACGCTTGTATACACATGACACCTTTCCTGATCATGAAAGCCCATTTTAAGTGGTTTAAACGCTGAACATGGATCTTTTTGAGATATCTTTCTGAACCACATCACCAAATTTTGGCAACAACACACATTCCTTACCTTAGTAATTTATAATGTTACAAAAGAGTTATATTTCAAATAAATGTTGACCTTTCTATTCATCAAATAATCCTGACAAATAATGCATCATGGTTTCCACACACACAAAAAAGCAGCACAACGGTTTCAACATTGATAAGAAGAAATGTTTCTTCAGGCACCAAATCAGTATATTAGAATGATTTCTGAAGGAAATTATGTGACACTAAAGACTGGAGTAATGGCTGCTGAAAATTCAGAAAAATATAAATAGAAAACAGTTATTTTAAATTTGTAAAGTTGTAATAATATTTCAGAATATTGCTGTTTTTATTGTATTTTTGATCAAATAAATGAAGTCAATGTGAGCATAAGAGACTTCTTTTAAACATTTAAAAACTTACCGACTGCAAACTTGAATTATTTTGTGTATTTATTATTGAAAAATAAACAATAGACTTGATTACATCATCCACAAAGCTCCATGAGGGAGGGCGGTTGCTGCTCATGTTTTTTGCAACAGTTTGTTTCCATGGTAACAGTGATTTCTCTGATTGGAATTATGGGTACTACTGCTCAACAAAAATCTGTCAATTAAACACTGAGGTGATTTCTACAGAAGTGACTTGCACCTTTTACCGAAGCTTTAAAGGGTTAGTTCACCCAAAAATGAAAATTCTTCTTGTCTGTGTCAGTCTCCTGCTGTTGACAGTGTAAACAGTGCAGCGCTTCCCGAGTTCTACGTCAGAACGGCGGCTTCCCATTGGCTAGCTCCTGCGTCAGCATCACACGCATGTGCCGTGGTGCTTGCGTGAACAGTGCCGGCCAATGGGAAGCCGCCGTTCTGACATAGAACTTGGAAGCGCTGCACTGTATTTACTACATCAACAGCGTAGGAGACTGACACAGACGAGAAGAGATTGTTGAATAAAGTCTTTATTTTGGGGGGGTTTTTCCACACAAAAAGTATTCTTGTCGCTTCATAACATTAAGGTTGAATCACTGGAGTCACATGGACTATTTTAACAATGTCTTTCCTATCTTTCTGGACCTTGAAAGTGGTAATTAAATCGCTGTCTAAGGAGGGGTCAGAGAGCTCTTGGATTTCATTAAAAATATCTTAATTTGTGTTAAGAAGATGAACGAAGGTCTTAAGGGTTTGGAACGACATGAGGGTGAGTAATTAATGACAGAATTTTCATTTTTGGGTGAACTATCCCTTTAAAGCTTTTTTTGGAGAAATAAATGGGAGTAGAGTTTTGGATAAAATTCTTTTCTAATTCATTTCTCTCTCTCAAAAAAATAATTGAGAACGTAACCTTTAAAGCTTTTGTAAAAGGTGCAAGTCACTTCTGAAGAAATCACCTCAGAAATCACCCTAAGCAACACGGCCATTTAAAGCTTGAAACAATTCCATTCATTAATTCAACAAAAGTTTAGAGCTAAGTTAAGAGATGATCATCACACAGCCAGATATAATAACAGCCTGGTAAAACAAACATAAGACAGATTCACCTCTTTAATTAAGAAAAGCCAAACGATCACCCATATCAGACTGCAGCTGTGCGAGCCTCTGTTCATCAAACTGTAAGCTTATCCCAGGCTTAACTCTACAGTCAGTGCATTTCGGATGAATCTAGAGGCTGTGCCAATGTCTAATGAGAACACACACTAATCACACAGGTCACTTTCTTCCAGATGATGACAACTGGCTCAATGCTCTTAAATGAACCAGTCCGACATGACGAAGCTGACAACTTTATATGCCATTTCAACTCAAACCTAATGCAACATACGCTAATACTCAGACCAGTTCAAAATTGTTAGAAACTTGATCAACAAGACCTTTAAAAGTCAAGGCAGCTAATAATAATAATAATAATAATAATAACAACAATCATAAATCAGACTGCTTTGGAAGTCCTAATCTAGTTAATACCTATATTCAACAAAAATGCATTGAACTGATCAAAAGTACCAGTAAAGAGATTCATAATGCTACTGTAGATTTCTATTTCAAATGCATTGTTCTTTTGAATGTTCTACTCAAAGAATCCTGAAAAAAGTACAGTTTCCACAAAAACATTAAGCAGCACAATTGTTTTTAACATTGATTGATATTAATAAGAAATGTAGGAGCAGCAAATCAGCATATTAGAATGATTTCTGAAAGACTGGAGTAATGGCTGCTGAAAATCCAGCTTTGCCATCACAGGAATAAATGTTACCATAAATTTAAATAGAAAACAGTTATTTTAAATTGAAATATTTTACAATATTACTGTATTTTTTATCAAATAAATGCAGCGTTGGCGACGCAAGAGCAAAAGATATTTAAACCTCTCAAGAAAAACCTCTTTTTTTTTTTCAAGATTTGATAGATTATGAGAGACTTCATCAACATTAATGACCAATGCATAGGCATTAATACTTTAAATGCTTTAATTTTAACATATGACTTAAAAAGTCTTTGAAAGGACTGTGATTCTCTCTTGAGTGGCTTCTGATAAACTCAAACACACAAATCATTACCTCCATCTCTCAAAGACCAGGTAAACATGTGGCTTGCCCAGCCAACCCTTATTGGTTAGATTGACCAAGTAATAGATAATGATAATGTCTAAAAAATATACTCTAAGACACTACTCAAAACAACAAAAACGTTTTATAATGAAGCAGAAATCTATTTATTACATACAAGTGATATAATTTGCTCAACTTCATTGGCTTTCACAATAGTTCTACATCTGAACAAAAACACGTGTTAACTCTCCAGTCACCAACATCTGGGATGAGTTTTGTGACGTCACGTGTCCATTGATAAGGTTTATTTTTATCCTGTCGTGGATATTCATCTAAGGTATTATCATAGTCATCATATTTACATTACTTGTTGTTGGCTGCTGTTGTAACGGGCCAGTGTCCTTGTAAAACTATAATCCAGTCTTAATCCAGTACAGATTACTATCCCCTTCAGACCCTGTATTTTCCTTCACTCTTCACTGTTTAACCATGACCTGTTTGGTTTGACCTGGACACCCGCTACTAGAAACAATATGCAAGCTCAGTTAACACAGGTAAACATGGAGTTTATTCATCTTTATTCGGGATTACTGGATCTGGGAGGAAAGGACGAAATTCGACCGTGTAACGTAATTCATACCTAGTGTCAACAATACCACTTTGAATATAAATCTTCTATCATATTTACATTCACAACACAACTAATACGAAACTCACAGACGATACTGACTGGTTTATAGGGTCATTATGAATTTGCAAATACTTTTATCGATGAAGCAAACGGCTGACTATGCAGTTAGCATTAGCAGGTTTAGCAACGGTAGCAAATTTCTGTGGATTTTAAGATGCAAATTTCAGCACAGTCGATTAAAACTCACCTTGAACTGGGTGGTAATGTGATATAGTCAATTGTGGCTGAATCATAGAGGACTCAGCCTAATGGTTCTTTAGATATACTATGTACAGCTCCTCATTGCTATCGCCGCATGTCCTCCCTTGAAAGCGAGCGTAGAGCGCTCTGAGGACGCGCTTGTTTACTGGAGTCGACTCTTTGAACCGAGTCTCCAGCATGTTCTGCACAGGGCACGATTGAATCATGGGAGTCGAATCTTTAGCGGAGTCGACTCTCGTTCTATGGATTATGACCGGAGAATGCCATTGGGCGTAATCGATGCTTTGACTTTTATTTACTCAAATGACTCCTGGACGGATTCTACCACGTGTAGCTGGTTAAAATAACCTTTTCATCAGTCAAAGCTGAACGACTTCACGCGTTAAACACTGCACATAAGAAGGCGGGGTTGAATTTAAGACTCAATTTATGCAGTTTATTTCAGTTTTCAAAATAAAAGTCTGAAGCGCAGAGTTTAATAATGACGTAAATTTGTAGGCCGTGAGTTTCTGTTATTTTTCAAAAAAAAAATTAACGGGTTTCGGTTTATTTACACACAATTTAAATAATAACAATTAAGATGATAATAATACTCAAATTGTGCTCTATTTATGCTAATTTATTTAAAATTCAGTAATGAGAACAATACACTTCATGAAAATGTTAGATTTTGGGGTGAGTCGATTTTAATGTTAATTTTATGCTAGATGTAAACTTGTAAATTTAACTCGTGCATTTGAATTGATACAGGACAATTTCACCAAAGCCTTTCTATAGTGTAGAAAACATCCAATAAAACTTTTAGTCTTACAGTCTACCACATGTTCAGGTGTTTTATGTTGATATTGTCTCACTTTATTTGTACTAGTACATTGTGTTCTTATGGGACAGGTGGACTGTTTGATGTTGCAGTGGAATAACAGATTAAAGAGCAGAGAAAGGTCTGAGATTGCCATTTTTTTTATTTTCAAAAATACAAATGACAAAAGTTTTATTCCATAATGAAGAATAATCTTCCTACCATACTGTACCATACTACCTATTTGTACTCAGAGGTCTCCTAATGGAATATCAGAATGAACATGAACATTTTGTTGTAAATGCACAACAAAAAAAGTACAGCATTAGCAATTATAACCGTAAGATACGTAGTAGTACATTTTTTTCTGTTTGCAAGATTTTGCTGATTCTGAAATGAAACTGATCAGCCTGCTATTCTAGATTGCTACATTAATGTAATGATCTCAGATATTCAGGATTAAACTAGGTTAACCACACTCCACTGTGGTTGCATTAATGCGCACGTTTTATAATCAAACAGTCAGTATATGGAATTTTATTGTCAATACTGAAAAGAACAACAAATCCGGGTACTTCCCCTCAAAAAAAAAAAAAAAAAAAAAAAAAAAAAAAAAAAAAAAAAAAAAAAAAACAACCCCACACCCGCTGGAGCTATACAGAGAGTACACCGAATAAACACCAGTATGTTGCCAACAAAATATTTCCCTTTACTGCCAAATGTCCAAGACTAAACCATGGCACTTCACCGACCCAGCACAGTAGCCAGAAGTGCCATCCGAATATACATCCCGTTCTCCGCCTGCCGAAAATAAGCAGCCCGAGGATCCGTGTCCACCTCCGCACTGAAAACAAAATACGATTACGAGAGACTGCAAACAAAACTTTGTATTCAGCACTCCAGTACATGTAACTTCCGATATTTGACTTGACACTCCTCCTGAAATGGATTTTAACCTGACGCTTTGAATGGAGAATAGCAAACCTGATCTCATTGACTCTGGGAAGAGGATGCATGACCACCATCTTCCTTTTGGCTCCCGTCATGATATGTGGTGTTAGGATGAACTGCCCGAAACACTGTCAGAAAAAGTAAATCTTTTATAAAAATGTCATGATGCTTAAGAAATAAAAGATGCAATGATCTCATCAGCAAATTCTCCCACCGCTTTGTACTCTTCTTCAGAGGCGAATCGCTCCTTCTGTATTCTCGTCATGTACAGGACGTCGGTCTCTGGGAGGGCCTCTTCAATGCTGTTAAACTCCTCCTGTGGACATAGTTTAGACACACTTGAAGGAAATACAGCAATGCAAATCATAAGCACCCAAGTAACAGTCCACTCCTGAATTCATATTTTTGATTATGACACACCTGTTTAATGCCTTTGGAGGCCACAAAGTCAATGATCTCAGCGGGCATGCTGAGGTTCTTAGGGGCCACGTAGCGCAAAGTAATTCTGTACTGAGTGAGAAGTCTAGCCAGAGAATGCACAGTACGGCCATGTTTCAGATCACCAACCATGGTAATCTGAGATTTAAGAAAAAAAGATCCAAAAATTAGAACAAGACCATTATTAAAGTCATTATAAAACTTCGGCTCTGTTTGAGCATATCGTCCAGAGCAACACAGCAACATTGGCTCAACTTTAAGTGTGAGTTTGAGATGGGATTTTCAGTTTGTTGGTTTCTGTTAGTGGCACAGAAATTACACTTCAGCTCCGATGGAAATCGCAAGCTAATAGTTTGAGAAGACAGAATATTTTTCCCATGTGAACTCACAGTCATGCCATTGACTGTTCCCAGCTCCTCTCGGATCGTAAAGATATCCAGAAGGGCTTGAGTGGGATGTTCTCCGACTCCATCACCAGCGTTGATCACCGGCCGCCGACAATGCCTTGCTGCGCTCTACAAACCAGAAGCATTTTTTTGTTTAAACTGAGGTACAAAATCAATTAATTTTTTCCAGCAAACACTAAAACAATTGAATTTTAATAAAAATAATAAAAATAATAATAATAAATAAATAATTATTATTATTAATATTATTATTATTCATGCACTGAGGAATCATCCACAAAAAAGCAAGGAATATTTATGAAGAAAATAGTCAATTTAGATGTCATGTCTTAAAACATGGCCCTAGCCAGCTACAGTGGGGAGAACAAGTATTTGATACACTGCCGATTTTGAAGGTTTGCCCACTTACAAAGCATGTAGAAGTCTGTAATTTTTATCATAGGTACACTTCAACTGTGAGTGACGGAATCTAAAACAAAAATCCAGAAAATCACATTGTATGATTTTTAAGTAATTAATTAGCATTTTATTGCATGACAAGTATTTGATACATCAGAAAAGCAGAACTTAATATTTTGTACAGAAACCTTTGTTTGCAATTACAGAGATCATACGTTTCCTGTAGTTCTTGACCAGGTTTGCACACACTGCAGCAGGGATTTTGGCCCACTCCTCCATACAGACCTTCTCCAGATCCTTCAGGTTTCGGGGCTGTCGCTGGGCAATACGGACTTTCAGCTCCCTCCAAAGATTTTCTATTGGGTTCAGGTCTGGAGACTGGCTAGGCCACTCCAGGACCTTGAGATGCTTCTTACGGAGCCACTCCTTAGTTGCCCTGGCTGTGTGTTTTGGGTCGTTGTCATGCTGGAAGACCCAGCCACGACCCATCTTCAATGCTCTTACTGAGGGAAGGAGGTTGTTGGCCAAGATCTCACGATACATGGCCCCATCCATCCTCCCCTCAATATGGTGCAGTTGTCCTGTCCCCTTTGCAGAAAAGCATCCCCAAAGAATGATGTTTCCACCTCCATGCTTCACGCTTGGGATGGTGTTCTTGGGGTTGTACTCATCCTTCTTCCTCCAAACACGGCGAGTGGAGTTTAGATCAAAAAGCTCTATTTTTGTCTCATCAGACCACATGACCTTCTCCCATTCCTCCTCTGGATCATCCAGATGGTCATTGGCAAACTTCAGACGAGCCTGGACATGCGCTGGCTTGAGCAGGGGGACCTTGCGTGCGCTGCAGGATTTTAATCCATGAAGGCGTAGTGTGTTACTAATGGTTTTCTTTGAGACTGTGGTCCCAGCTCTCTTCAGGTCATTGACCAGGTCCTGCCGTGTAGTTCTGGGCTGATCTCTCACCTTCCTCATGATCATTGATGCCCCACGAGGTGAGATCTTGCATGGTGCCCCAGACCGAGGGAGATTGACCGTCATCTTGAACTTCTTCCATTTTCTAATAATTGCGCCAACAGTTGTTGCCTTCTCACCAAGCTGCTTGCCTATTATCCTGTAGCCCATCCCAGCCTTGTGCAGGTCTACAATTTAATCCCTGATGTTTTTTTATCCCCTTACACAGCTCTCTGGTCTTGGCCATTGTGGAGAGGTTGGAGTCTGTTTGATTGAGTGGGTGGACAGGTGTCTTTTATACAGGTAACGAGTTCAAACAGGTGCAGTTAATACAGGTAATGAGTGGAGAATAGGAGGGCTTCTTAAAGAAAAACTAACAGGTCTGTGAGAGCCGGAATTCTTACTGGTTGGTAGATGATCAAATAATGTCATGCAATAAAATGTTTAAAAATCATACAATGTGATTTTCTGGATTTTTGTTTTAGATTCTGTCTCTCACAGTTGAAGAGTACCTATGATAAAAATTACAGACCTCTACATGCTTTGTAAGTAGGAAAACCTGCAAAATCGGCAGTGTATCAAATACTTCTCCCCACTGTATGAGGTCACCGGAGGTCCAGAGGTGTATATAATAAATGTTGTGAAATAATTCCCTGGTATAGTATTAACACTACTTTAGTGCTACAAGGATACTGCACAGCACCAATCGTATTGACGCTAACGGTCATAAAGTGCAAGCTAAGATGTAAGTAGCTAAACTGAACATTTAATATTTGACAGCTGTTTTAGGATAGAAATGTTAAACGACTGACAAAAATAAATCAGGCAAACTTGTGTCTAATTTCACCATTTTAAATTGAAAATAGGCCTATATCATTTATGTGATTCATGACAAGAAACATACAAAATAAAGCCGTTTTCATATAAGGCATAAGATTAATAATGAATGTGTACATACTATACATATTGTGTATGAAATTAATAAACGTTCGTAGCCTTCAGTAAATTAACTTGTCTAAAAAAATGATTAAAACAATAGGCTAAATATCAGTTGACTGTTTACTTTCTTCACTGACACAGACAAAAATAAAGCTCGGCTTTAGGAGGGGAAGAGACGGCAAGATAAGCAGACTGAGAGAAAAAGAAAGTGATGGAGATGAGGAGAGAGCAGGTATTGACAAATAATCTACTGCCCACTGTCATGGTTTTAAAGCTATTTCTTATGTGCATTTCAAGAAGGCCTTGATGGCCAAAAAAATGGATATGTAGATCAGAGAAATCGAAATTTTTCTCGGGGGACCATGTCCCCGAACCCCTCTAACTACCTCAAATTTGGGACCTCTGTGATTATAAAACCCTGCCTACGGCTCTGGTCAGTATGTTTTTGTTGTTGTTGATAAATGTATATTTTTATTCATTGAGGATGCATTAAAGTCCTCAAAAGACACAAAGACATTTATAAATAAAATCTAATCTATAAATTTCCATTTCAAATAAATACTGTTCTTTTGAACTTTCTATTAAATCAAACTCACCGTTTCCACAAAAATATTAAGCAGTGCAACCGTTTTCAACATTGATAAATTTGTAATTGTGAGCATCAAATTAGCATATCGGAATGACTTCTAACAGAAAAGTTATTTCAAATTGTAATAATAAAAAAAAAATTAAAAAAAAAATAATAATATCTCAATATTACTGTTTTAACAGTATTTTTAATCAAATAAATGCCCCCTTGGTGAGCGCAATAGACTTTTTAAAAACATTAAAACTTTTGAACGGTAGTGTACATTTCTTTAAAAACGCATTAACGTGTGGCTCACTTCTACAGCTCCAGGTATGGGGTGGCGCAGAACAATGACATCAGCGTAGCAGCTCATGGTGTGAACGGAGTCGGCCAGAGACTCGCCCTTCTGCGTGGAGGATGTGGACTCGCTGAAATGCACCACTGAACCTCCCAGACGTTGCATGGCTGCTGCGAACGAACTACTGGTGCGAGTGCTCACCTCGTAGAACATGGAGGCCATAACTTTACCCTGGGAGAAGAGGAGCAGAACAGAATTAAATGAACAGTTTATAAGAACTCATTCCATCCATGTTCATTTCATCTCCTTCTGCAAAAGGTTCTGTTTCCAAGGGCCACAGATGCCCATTTCTAAAGGAAGAGATCTCTTGTGGCACGTCACTGCCAGATTGAACAACATCCTGACTCCAGACTGCTGCTGACTTGAGCAGTTAAATACTCCTGCTGGGGGAAGTTTATGTAATGTTCAAGATGGGCTGTAATACACTACAATTCCACCAGTGACATTTACTCTGCTATTGGACAGAATGACAATATCAGAAATCAAAAGGTAATGTGGTATACAGGGCCGGTTGAATCAAGGTCCAATCTGCTCATTCCACTCTGCTCCTTAATGATTCTATTAACTATTTTAGTATGAGACCCACCACCCACCTTGAAGGAAGCAAATAACCAATCCAACTTCTACCGTTCAAAGGTTTAGGGTCAGTAAGATTTAATGTTTTTGAAGTGTTTTCTTTTTAATGCTCACCAAAGCTGCATTTATTTGATCAGAAATACAGTAAAACAGTAATATTGTGAAATATTACAATTTGTTTTCTATTTTATTATATTTTAAAGGTGCCCTAGAATGAGTTGAAACAATATTTTAAATTGTTCTCTGATATCTATATAGAGGGTATGTTGTTTATTTAAGGGCAAAAATTATCCAGATATGGTTTTACAGGTCCATTTACAACCCTAGAAATTGTCCCTAGAATGAAATGGTCTGTTTTTGCCTTATTTGGAAGGGTCATGAATAGTAATGTGGAGTTCTGCTCTGATTGGCTGTTTCACTGCGCGGCTCATTTCAGTAGCTCACAGTGACAGCAAACACATCTCTACTGTCCGGCATGACAATGGAGAGATTAGGCATCCAACCTTATATGTTTTGAGCCTGTTTCTGACAAAGATGCAGATTTTGAAGAGCAACCAATTGTTTTGAGATTGGAAATGGACGCTTCTGAGTGGTAAGTTTAGTCTTTATTTTCAGTAAGAACCTGCAAAACGTAACTGTTAATTCAATACTAGAACTTCAGCCTAAACGTTAGCTAGTTTAACAAATTGACTAGATGCCTTGTCAAATGACTATCGTTTCAAGCGACGAGAATACTTTTTGTGCGCAAAAACAAACAAAAATAACGACTTTATTCAACAATTTCGTTCTAGCCTTTGCCAGTCTCCTACACAGTTTTCGTTGCGCTTTCAAATTCTACAGCAGCCGATGCTGTTCACGTGAGCATACCGACGCATGCGCGGGATACAACGTAAACAGTGTACGAGACTGGCACAGGGCAGAACGAAATTGTTGAATAAAGTCGTTCTTTTTGCGCATAAAAAGTATTCTCGTCGCTTCATAAAATTAAGGTTGAACCACTGGAGTCACATGGACTATTTTAACAATGTCTTTCCTACCTTTCTGGACCTTGAAAGTGACCTTGAAATCGCTGTCTATGGATGGGCCTGAGAGCTCTCAGATTTCATCAAAAATATCTTCACTTGTGTTCCGAAGATGAACGAAGGTCTTACGGGTTTGGAACAACATGAGGGTGAGTAATTAATGACAGAATATTCATTTTTGGGTGAACTATCCCTTTAATCCAGTACATGAATAAGCAGTCAGTTATTATACTGATTTAAGTCTCATGAGCCATTAGTTCTCAGTTTTCAATTCGAGATGGACCTAATGAAAGTATTGACTTGTGATTCAACAAGTCAAGAACCACTCTGCCCGATTCAGTCAACAAGTGAATAATTAGACTGATTCTAACAAACAACTCATGAATTGATCTGAAACTTTTTGACATTCAAATAAAAGAAAGATTCAGATTCACAAATTGACTACATATTTTATCACTTGATATTTTAAAATAAAAATAAGTGGAGAATTTTTTTTTACTAATAGTCAATGTACCTTCAAAATATCCAACGGTCTCTCTTTCTGCACCATGAGACGAAGAGTATGTGCCACATTGAACAAGTGTGACATCTGAAAGCCCAAGACAGACAGGAAAGATTGATGAGCCACTGTAAATAAAATCCTTTTACATGCACAGAAGCAATATTTCTGGAATCGACAACAGGATAGATAACATGATGTCACCTGTTCCTTGCTGAACTGGCGCACGGACAGGATGTGCTGGCCCACCAGCGGGTGCAGCAGCGGGGAGGTCTGGGGGTGGGGCAGGATCTGCTGCTGCCCAGCTTGAGGTGACAGGATCCTGGCCAGGGGAGGAGGGTGTGCGTATGGCTCTGCTGGAGGAGCCAATTCTGATAATGGAAGCAAAAGAACGTCACAATCAGCACACAATATATCACTGCCGTGTATCAGTCAATCTCACTTTACACCCATAAGCAGGCCACTGCATAAGAGCTCATTGGGATCAACCTGAAATCACAAGGAACAGCATGCAAGCAAAGCATGTGCAACACAGAAACAGACCACCATGTCTTGTTTTGATTATGCTTGTGTAAAATATGCCCATGAAACGAATCCAGGAACAAAACACAGATTGGCAGAGAGAACAGAAGGTAAGGATGGCAAAGCTCTGGTAAACATCACTACAAACGTCAAACCTGCATCATACGGTGCTCTTAGTGACACTTCCTCTTCAGCTGCTCAAACATTGAGGCACAAAATTTGAAGAAATGGATTAGTAACTGTACAATTATAACTAAGTTTTTCATTAATTATTGCCAATGCACTTTGTAAAATGTTTAGTTTTAGTTTTCCAAAAAAGGGCTTGAAAGCTGGAAAAACAAAATTTATTTATTTTTTATAGATAACTTAATATAAAAGCAACACTCCTCTTAAAGGCGAGTCATGGATATTGCACACTAGGGATGAGGATAAACCTGATGGTTAGTATTACCCTTTCATTTTGTAATTATTAAAACCGTATTTGAGTACCGCAATTTGAAAAACTCCCGGTAAATACTGTCCAGAATTAAGCAAGTTAGCAGATAAGTTATGTTTTAAGGCACTCAACCAACATTTTTTGTTAATTTGAAACCCGGCGTTCATTGTTTTAAATGTTTATGCAAACAAAGTGCATAGTGATGCTAATTTTATTTGTTGGTTTTTGATATAAGATTTGGTGAAATAATTTCAGTGTGTCTATTAGTACCTTTTGAACATTTCCAGCACATTTGAACAAAACCATGATCATATTGATAACCGTAATCATGTGTCACTATAATCGTCACATGAAATTTTCATAGTTTCATTAACACATTTTTAAATATCTGCCATATCCCAGCATATTACGCAATATATTAAATGTAAAAATCACCAAATTAATAACTTTTAAAAATCTGGCATTAGCAGTATTTTGCATGCATCCAATTTTATATTATTTGGTTATTTCCTAGCTGATTTTAAGATAATTAAGAATAAGGAAGGTGGAAAAAATAGACATGAATGAATTTACAGACACAGTTGCAGAATCATGAGACATAGATATTGATTTGATAAAACTATACATATCACATGGACGTTACCCAATGCCTTTTGCCACTGTATGGTAGATCTTTTGAAATCTGCATATCAAAAACATTCATGCTTGAAATGTGCTTTTAGACTAGCAAATAGTTCAGCTGAACCATGTACAAGTTTATGGGACATTCCAGCTCAAACAGACAAACAAACAAATGACTGATGCTAGCAAACAAATATTGCCATTGTCAAAGTGAAGCACTGTCTGAATTTAAAAAGAGTTTGTTTTTAAAAAAAAAATTATTGTAAACTGATTACTGACAGTACAGTGGTTCATTTGGCACACAAACTCATGCACAAGCTCTGAGTGAATACAATGCAGGCCCATAGTACCTGGAGGCAGACCAGGATCGGATGCGCGGTGGATACGAGGTGGGAGAATGAAGCGTCCATCCCCAGCTGAACGGCGTGGGCTCGGGGCACGGCTACGGACCACATCAACAGGTGCTGCCTGACGGGGGCGCTCAGGAGTTATTGCCTCACTCACACGCTGTGGATAACAAGCATTGTTATTTGTTAGCCAATACACATTAGAAAGCAAGAGCTGAACCATGAACAATGCATGTTCAGGGAGTTGAACAATTATGGAATGTTACCTTAGGAGCATCCTTGATCACCTCGGTTGTTCCTGCAGGTGCTGCTGGCCATGACTTCACATCCTGACCATAACCTGGAGGTACCAACACCTTAAGAGAAAGAAATTGATGAGCATGTGCTCCAGACAAATTTAGCTGGGCAGCAAGAAATTACATTTCTGAGAAAAGGTACCAAGTAACATACACTATGGTTCAAAAGTTTGGAGATTTTTTTTTGTGAAAGAAAGAAATACTTTCAGCAAGGATGCATTAAATAAAACAAAAAGATTCTATTTCAAATATATGTTGTTCGTTCTATTCAAAGAATCCTAAAAAAAAAAAAAAAATTTTTTATATATACACTCACCTAAAGGATTATTAGGAACACCATACTAATACTGTGTTTGACCCCCTTTCGCCTTCAGAACTGCCTTAATTCTACGTGGCATTGATTCAACAAGGTGCTGAAAGCATTCTTTAGAAATGTTGGCCCACATTGATAGGATAGCATCTTGCAGTTGATGGAGATTTGTGGGATGCACATCCAGGGCACGAAGCTCCCGTTCCACCACATCCCAAAGATGCTCTATTGGGTTGAGATCTGGTGACTGTGGGGGCCATTTTAGTACAGTGAACTCATTGTCATGTTCAAGAAACCAATTTGAAATGATTTGAGCTTTGTGACATGGTGCATTATCCTGCTGGAAGTAGCCATCAGAGGATGGGTACATGGTGGTCATAAAGGGATGGACACGGTCAGAAACAATGCTCAGGTAGGCCGTGGCATTTAAACGATGCCCAATTGGCACAAAGGGGCCTAAAGTGTGCCAAGAAAACATCCCCCACACCATTACACCACCACCACCAGCCTGCACAGTGGTAACAAGGCATGATGGATCCATGTTCTCATTCTGTTCACGCCAAATTCTGACTCTACCATCTGAATGTCTCAACAGAAATCGAGCCTCATCAGACCAGGCAACATTTTTCCAGTCTTCAACTGTCCAATTTTGGTGAGCTCGTGCAACTTGTAGCCTCTTTTTCCTATTTGTAGTGGAGATGAGTGGTACCCGGTGGGGTCTTCTGCTGTTGTAGCCCATCCGCCTCAAGGTTGTGCGTGTTGTGGCTTCACAAATGCTTTGCTGCATACCTCGGTTGTAACGAGTGGTTATTTCAGTCAAAGTTGCTCTTCTATCAGCTTGAATCAGTCGGCCCATTCTCCTCTGACCTCTAGCATCAACAAGGCATTTTCGCCCACAGGACTGCCGCATACTGGATGTTTTTCCCTTTTCACACCATTCTTTGTAAACTCTAGAAATGGTTGTGCGTGAAAATCCCAGTAACTGAGCAGATTGTGAAATACTCAGACCGGCCCGTCTGGCACCAACAACCATGCCACGCTCAAAATTGCTTAAATCACCTTTCTTTCCCATTCTGACATTCAGTTTGGAGTTCAGGAGATTGTCTTGACCAGGACCACACCCCTAAATGCATTGAAGCAACTGCCATGTGATTGGTTGATTAGATAATTGCATTAACGAGAAATTGAACAGGTGTTCCTAATAATCCTTTAGGTGAGTGTGTATATATATATATATATATATATATATATATATATATATATATATATACACACACACACATACACATACATATATATATATATATATATATATATATATATATATATATACACACACACACACACATACATACACATACATTATATATATATATATAAAGTATAACGGTTTCCACAAAAATGATAGCAGCTCAGCTGTTTACAACATTAAGACATGTTTTGTTTTGAGTACCAAATCAGCAAATTAGAAGGATTTCTAAAGGATCATGTAACTGAAGACTGGAGTAATTACATTAGAAAACAGTTCTTTTAAATTGTAATAATATTTCTCAATATTAATCAAATAAATGTAGCCTTAGTGCACAAAAGGGACTTTCAAAAACATAATAAAAAAAATAAAATAAAAAATCTTACCAACCCCAAACTTTTGAACAGTAGTGTATACAAGCATTAGCTCTTTACCTGTCCATCAATATAGGCTAACTCTCCTCGGAGCACCACCCTCATGACCTTTCCCTTCACTTTCATGCCCTCGAATGGTGTCCACTTTGACTTGGTGAATTGCATGTGCTTCGGAATAGTCCACTCTTGCTCCAAGTCCACCTGGAAAATTCAAGCATCACTTTTGTACTTTCTAGAGCATCACATCAAGTTTTCAGGCAGCAATTTACTATCTGAACTTTTTAACGGAAATACCTCTACATAAGTGTCTTCTTGAGTAGGAAGAGAGAATATTCTGCTGGGGTTTTCGTAGAGCCTCTTGATGATGTCATCAATAGTGAGGCGACCCTCGCTGACAGCTGTGAGCAGCAGAGGAAGCATGGTCTCCAGACCTGGGTAACCTGGAGGTGGTTTCTCAGAGTTCTTCTCCTCCACTGAATGAGGGGCTGCAAGTAAAATAAATAACTAAATAAATAAAACGCTAAATATAAGCTTCCAAGAGCTGCTTAGGTGTGGCCATAATACATTTATGTATACGGCTATTCAAATTTGGGCTCAGTAAAGCAAGTAAAAGAACGGGAAAAAAGAAGTTAATACAGCAAAGTTGCATTAAATTGATCAAAAGGGCTTTTAAATAGTTACAAAATATTTCTATTTTAAATAAATGCCATTCTTTGAACTTTTTTTTTCCATCAACGAATCCTGAAAATGTATCACTGTTGTTTTTTTTTATTTTTATTTATAAGTCAGAAGTTAGCTTCAATGTCAAGATAGTTTGCAAAGAGATTTTAAGGTGTAGACCTCAAATAAAGCCTATTATAATAGAATATCGTGTAGGACTGTGCCAGCTTGTAGGACAGGGCATAGCTTGAAAGTCTATGCGTTTGTTTGTTTTTTTCAACCACAGGAAGGTATGTCTGGTATGAAAGAACAGTCCAATGGTCTGTACAGGGTCTTGATGTAGCTTTAAAGTTCAAGCTGAATTTTAAAAATGAAACTCAGGTTAGTGTTTTTGAAATTGTCAAGCCAACATAAATAGTTGCCTTTAGATGAGAGGCATAGCAGAGAAATCTGAACGTATTATTACCGTGGTCTGTTGCGAAACAGTCAATGATGTCTAGATTTTCCCACAATGCCTCCATGTCCTCACGTGTACCCAGCATGGGCCGCACTTGTGCTTTGCCATTCCCAATTGCAGGCACATTATCTTCACACAGGAAGAGATGGTGAGGTGCCACTTCACACGTCACCTGGATACCCTTTTGTTTTGCAGCTCGAATGATCAGAATCTGAGAAACAACGCATGATTTTAGTTGGTTACAAATCACAAGAACATGTAAAGAAGGTTTGACCATGAAGGTAAAATAAAATGCAGTTGTTAGACCACCACAAATAACAAGGATTCTTACCTCTTCTTTCTTGGCTACATGGCAAATATGAACGGGTCTCTGATACAGCTGCGCTACCATCAAGATTGCCGCGACTGTCTGCTTCTCAGCATGTGCCACAATGGGGAAGTGCTTTGGCCACTTTTCAAAGTGCTGTATGCAAAGGAAATGATACTCAAGATGTGACAAGACAAATTGCATCACTAAAAATAAAATAAATATAAAATAAAAAAGATGCATTTAAAATAAATGCATTTTGAATTTATTTAATTTAAATTAAAAAAAAAAATTATTTTAAATAATTTAAAATAAAAATAATAAATTAAAATAAAATAAAACATTGTCAAACAGGTTTCCTCAGCCTCAGGTCTCCTTACCTCCATCCACAGAGAAACATTGTCCATTTTTAAAGTGGAGTATGTGTCATTCAAGTACATCTTCAGACCAGCTGTAGAGCTCGCAATGGACGGAAGTAGTGTAGCGTTGTCTGATGACGCCCCCACGAAAAGAGCATAATCACAGCGGCACCCGGCCTTGGCAAGCTTGACATATTCATGACAGAAATATAGTCCATAAACACAACGTCCCCATTTGTTTTATGTTAATAACCAACCAAATCTGTCATTTGTTGAGGTTACCTTCTGTGCATTAGTGAAGGAGCTGGGGTCAATGATTGCAGGGTTAGTGTTGGGCATGGCGCACACCATGGTGATTCCTCCAGCCAGGGCGGCAGCTGTGCCCGAAGAGAAGTCCTCTTTATGGGTGGCACCAGGCTCCCGCAGATGCACATGGACATCAATCAAACCTTTCGACATAGAAGTATGAATGGCATCCACCATCATTTAACCATCATAATTTATTTGTTTTGACAATCAAAAAATATAATCTGAAAGGACACTGCCATACTCACCAGGTAAACGAATGAGTTTTTGTGAAGTCATGCTGTCCACATGCGTCTTTACACGCGGAGCCCGACCAATTTGCCCCAGCGCCTGCCAACCCCACATACATTTTCCAAGTTTTAAGGGTACAACAGCATGTAGTTGACTTCAAAGCTTTTCATTTTGTGGGGTCATCAACAATGTGAGAGCGTCACTGCTCACCTGAACAAACAGCTTGGTGCATTTGATGTCAGTGATGAGTGGTACAGAGTAGTCAATGGCCATTCGACGAGTGCGGTAACCTTTGGTCACAAAGGAGGACAAGCGTCTTCCACCAGAGTTCCTCATAGACAGATTGATGACCAAGTCAAAATGGTTCTCCTCTAGATAGTCCATGATGTTCCTTTGCTTGTCCTTATTATGGCAGTCACTCTCCTCTTCAAAAGGCCAGTCCACTGCCATCACCTAATCAGAGACAGATAAACAAATGTAAATCCTAAAACAGCATACTTTGCCTGCTCAAATACTTTTTTTACGTTTTAAGCACTAGATAGTTTTTTTACAGTTACAGTATGTTGTGTTATTTCACCTTAACTCCATGTTCAGTGTAATAGTCAGCAGTGCCTAGACTGGCATACAAGTTATAACCCAAACTCTCCAAAGTCTGGACTGTGGGCAGAAGCTCGCTTTTATTCTGAAAGAATAAAAAAAAATACATTTCTTCCATTACAATCAGAAACTTGATTTATACATTCTCTAAAGAAAGTGAGAGTGAATGTGCACCACTATAATATAGTGTTGTGGGTAGGGATGCTCCGATCGATCGGCATCGGCCGATAATCATATTTTATGACTCGATCGGTGCTCACTAAACTTGGCCGATCTCACGAACCGATCGCAATTTGATGACGTCAGCGTGTGAGGACGTACATGATGCGTTGGGTAGTAGCAAATATTCAAACGAGAGCTTTGAAGGCCGAAGTGGAGAAGGGTTCCATGTGAACATCAGTTGAACATGGGTCAGTCTGTCCTAAGGGATGGGCGAACGCCGTTCGTAAGTATCGATATACAGTAGTTTGACAAGAACGCATCTGAAAAATAGCGGAGTACGCAGAATGAGCTGATGCAGGGAAAGTGAATGATACAATTTGTCCTAAACATGACACATGCTTTATATTAAGGGCTTTAAAATAACTGGTAAGATATAGTTAACATGTATAGTTTAAAGCAGCTTGCCCTGTCAGATGCTCTGAGAGATAGGCTACTTGTGCTGACAGACAGATAAATACTTGCAGTGTTTAATGCGTTTGAAATGTGGTGCTTTCCTCAGTGCATAACTTACATTTTTCACAGGTATATTCTCCATCTGTAAATGTTAGAAAGTCATGCAAATATGTCCATTTTGCTGTCCGGAGAGGACGAGCCTTCTGCATGTGAATCTCCGCTAAAATTCAGGCTTCCGTGAATGCGCGCGGCGGCGCTCATTCGCGCCAAACAGACGGAGCGCAATAGAATAGCAACGCAATAATTCTGACTAAAATGTACATATTTCTAAAATATTTGTTGCTGGACAATAAATGTGCCATATGTGGAATTTTAAACCTACAAGTACAGTGGGGAGAACAAGTATTTGATACACTGCCGATTTTGCAGGTTTGCCCACTTACAAAGCATGTAGAAGTCTGTAATTTTTAATCATAGGTACTCTTCAACTGTGAGTGACTGAATCTAAAACAAAAATCCAGAAAATCACATTGTATGATTTAAGTAATTAATTTGCATTTTATTGCATGACATAAGTATTTAATACATCAGAAAAGCAGAACTTAATATTTGGTACAGAAACCTTTGTTTGCAATTACAGAGATCATACGTTTCCTATAGTTCTTGACCAGGTTTGCACACTGCAGCAGGGATTTTGGGCCACTCCTCCATACAGACATTCTCCAGATCCTTCAGGTTTCGGGGCTGTCGCTGGGCAATACGGACTTTCAGCTCCCTCCAAAGATTTTCTATTGGGTTCAGGTCTGGAGACTAGCTAGGCCACTCCAGGACCTTGAGATGCTTCTTACGGAGCCACTCCTTAGTTGCCCTGGCTGTGTGTTTCGGGTTGTTGTCATGCTGGAAGACCCAGCCACGACCCATCTTCAATGCTTTTACTGAGGGAAGGAGGTTGTTGGCCAAGATCTCGCGATACATGGCCCCATCCATCCTCCCCTCAATACGGTGCAGTCGTCCTGTCCCCTTTGCAGAAAAGCATCCCCAAAGAATGATGTTTCCACCTCCATGCTTCACGGTTGGGATGGTGTTCTTGGGGTTGTACTCATCCTTCCTCCAAACACGGCGAGTGGAGTTTAGACCAAAAAGGTCTATTTTTGTCTCAGACCACATGACCTTCTCCCATTCCTCCTCTGGATCATCCAGATGGTCATTGGCAAACTTCAGACGGGTCTGGACATGCGCTGGGTTGAGCAGGGGTACCTTGCGTGTGCTGGAGGATTTTAATCCATGACGGCATAGTGTGTTACTAATGGTTTTCTTTGAGACTGTGGTCCCAGCTCTCTTCAGGTCATTGACCAGGTCCTGCCGTGTCGTTCTGGGCTGATCCCTCACCTTCCTCATGATCAATGAGGCCCCACGAGGTGAGATCTTGCATGGTGCCCCAGACCGAGGGAGATTGACCGTCATCTTGAACTTCTTCCATTTTCTAATAATTGCGCCAACAGTTGTTGCCTTCTCACCAAGCTGCTTGCCTATTGTCCTGTAGCCCATTCCAGCCTTGTGCAGGTCTACAATTTTATCCCTGATGTCCTTACACAGCTCTCTGGTCTTGGCCATTGTGGAGAGGTTGCAGTCTGTTTGATTGAGTGTGTGGACAGGTGTCTTTTATACAGGTAACGAGTTCAAACAGGTGCAGTTAATACAGGTAATGAGTGGAGAACAGGAGGGCTTCTTAAAGAAAAACTAACAGGTCTGTGAGAGCCGGAATTCTTACTGGTTGGTAGGTGATCAAATACTTATGTCATGCAATAAAATGCAAATTAATTATTTAAAAATCATACAATTTGATTTTCTGGATTTTTGTTTTAGATTCCGTCTCTCACAGTTGAAGTGTACCTATGATAAAAATTACAGAACTCTACATGCTTTGTAAGTAGGAAAACCCAAATACTTGTTCTCCCCACTGTATGTATATTTTTATGAAAGTGACCATTATAATTGGGTAATCAAATTTTCATTTTTAGTTTAGTGAATTTAAAAACAAAATTATTCATACATGCCTACATTGCATTCACTGTATTTGTTTATAGCCTTCAATATCAACATTGTTTTTAGGACATCATTGGGCAGGATGTGAAAAAATTATTATTAAAATAAATAGAGTTTTTTTAATCCATATAGAAAAACGTAGAAAATACCCGGATATATACAGTGTATCGCCATTCAACCAAAAAATACAGAGACATGATTTTTTGGCCATATCGCCCAGCCCTATTAAGTATCCTGATATGCAGAAACCCCATTTTAAAGGCATATTAAAATGTTCACTGTATAATGAATAATTTTTGTGATTATTTAGTACCCTGTTAAAACAAGTTACATTACATTACATAATTACCATAAAAATGTAACAAAAATATAATAAAGGCAACATCTATAGTATTTTTTTTTTTTTTTTTTTTATCTGAAAAAAGGTTAACAGTGATCAGAGAGCTTACAAATCAGTGAAGCATTGGAATCGGGATCAGGATCGGTATCGGCCGATCACCATGACAAGAAATCGGTACTCGGTATCGGCTGCAAAAATCCTGATCGGAGCATCCCTAGTTGTGGGTAATTCCAAGGGCATTGCCATGTAGTTGCTAATGTGTTCTAAGTGGTTTTAAATATGCTGATATGCAGATGCTAAGGTGATTTGTGAGGTTGCTAGGGCGTCGCTAGGTGGTTGTTTACTTGTCCAGTTGGAAAAAGCCATTTAAAACCCCTCCTTCAATGTAAATCTATGCATTGTTTTATCAATAGATTAAAGGGATCCAACTGCTTAAAAGGGATAGTTCACCTAAAAATGAAAATTGTTTGGTTACCAACATTCTTTAAAATATTTTGACAGTTGACGGTAGCCATTGACTTCCATAGAAGTCAATGGTTACCATCAAGTGTCTGGCAGTGTTAATTTCGTTGACGAATAATTTGTCAATGACCTTTTTTCACTTTTGAAAACGAGACGATAACTAAAAAAACAGTTTTGGATGACAAAAACTACGACCAAAGTTTACTGTCATTTTCGTCAATGAATAAAAACGAGACGAAAATGTTAGGGAGGGACGATTAGGGAAGAGATCCAGTCAGAACTGATGTCCTGTGTAGATGCGCACATTTGAATTGTAACGTGCTGATCCAACCGCGGGAAAACGCGGCGCTGTCGAGCGTTCTACAGGCTCACGCAACAGCGCTTCAGAGTGGTTCGCAATCAATGAATAGCGCACATTTATGCCAGGTAATTGTTTATGAACTAATGCTGGTGAATAAAGACAATGTTTACTTTACGATGTTTATATAGTAATATGTTTTAGACTGTTGTAACAATGCATATTTTATCTCCCTCATCTGAACCTGAATGAGCAGCTGCAGCTGCAACTGCAATAGTAAGGCATTTCAAAATAAGAGTCAATGTGTATTTCGAGCTTGTTTATAATTAAGTCACATTATATATACACACGTTTTTGGTTACACAAACTGTTTAATTTCATTCCCATTTAATTCATAGTCAGGAGGAAAGACTAAGAACAGTATTTGACATTATTCAAAGTATCAGGGTTATAGTTAACTAAAACCATTAAAAAAATCTTCATTACTTGAAATTCAATAAATGTTAACTGAAAATAAAAAAAAAATTAAAAAAAAACAAACTTATTTAAAGCTTTAGCTTAACCTGATATACTAAAACAGAAATACAAAATTATAAAAACTATATAGATAAAAAGTGAATTGAGCTCTCTTTCGTGTATTTTTGCGCTTAAACGGTCAAACACAATTATGTCAAAATGTCAGTTTTGACATGTATTCAAGTAACAGTCGGTTATGTAATGCTTAAATGCTCAAATAATGCATTACAATTTAACTAAACTCATTCGATTTTAGTTGACTAAATCTACTGTAGATTTAGTCGACAAACTAAAAACAATTCAGGTGACTAAAACTAAATGGAATTTTAGTCAAAAGACTATGACTAAATCAAATTTGCTGTCAAAATTAACACTGGTGTCTGGTTACCAACATTCTTTCAAATATCTTCTTTTGTGTTTAACAGAAGAAAGGAACTCACACCGGTTCGGAAGAAAAGTTAGCGAGGGAAGGGCATACAAAAGTGGACTTATACGCAACCCAACTCAAGTGAGTCAACTGAGTCATGCTGTAAAGTAACTCGTTACCTTATAACTACCAATAGAGAGGAGAATATTCTTTTTAGGGATTTTGAAGCCGGTGCTGAGCATGGCTTTTAGATAGGCCTCATATCGGTTCTCCCCAAAGCAGGCCACTTCTCCAGTGCTGGTCATTTCAACCCCTAAAACCACATCTGCTCCAGCCAGCCGTGAGAAGGAGAACTGAGGAACCTGAGGGCCACACACAGATGTAGATCTTGGAAAACACTGGGATAGTTCAGTTCAGTTCAAGTATTTCCATCAAAAACAGACATCATCGAGAGTTAACAGACATTGTGAAGCTTGTTACCTTAACTCCCACAATGCCAGTCCCCTTCATCAGCCCAACAGCCTCAACTTCCTCTCCCAATATGACTCTTGTTGCTAGGGCAACAAGATCGACACCAAGTGTTTTGGACACATAAGGGAAGGAGCGTGAAACTCGCACATTGCATTCTATCACCTTCAGCTGATCATCCTGTTGACAAACACAAGCAATTTAGTTTCAGAAGCAAATATTTTGAAACACACTCATCCTAGCTTTAAAAAAAATAAAAAACAAAACGTATACACTCAAACTCACCTTGGCAATGAGCTGCAGGTTGAAGGGGCCAGTGACCTGAAGCTCCTGGCCGATAGCATGAACGATCATCTTAATGCGCTCCATGGTTTTCTGGTTGATGTCCTGAGGGGGAGTCACCAGTGTAGCATCTCCAGAATGCACCCCTGCGTTCTCCACATGCTCAGACACAGCTATGGCAATGACCACTCCATCACAGGCCACGGCATCCACATCTATTTCCTGACGGCCATATATCACATATCATAACAAAATTAAGTGCACAAAGCCACCACAACAGCTTACACAGCGATACTAATAAAGAGTACTACAGAATTCAAAGCTTACACATAAGGATCAGTGTTGTTATTGTTAACTAAAATATATATTATAATTCGCACAAAATTCTTAATTGAAAAAGCTGAAATAAAATAAATATATAAATATTAACGGAACAAGTACTAAAATGAATAACTAAAACAAATAAAAATAAATTAAATTAATGCTAAATACAAATATATAAAAAAAATACTGAAACTAAAAATTAAAACAAGATATAAAAATAAAAGCCAATTCAAATATTAATAAATTTTATAATGGTATGTAAATAATAGTAGAATAATACCAAGGATGCACCAATATTAAAATTATGGCCGATCCAATTATTTTATATTTTTTGGCCGATAAATGGGTGATATTCAAATTCTATAATATCAAAAAAAAAAAAAAAAAAAGGATAATTTTAAAAGCAAAAGTAAATTTAGGCATTACAACATTAGACTCAAAATGAATATCCATTTTCAATACAGTAAATATATTCTAAAGGTAAACCAAATATAAAAATAGGGGAAATAAGCATGCATTAATAAGCAAATATCTAATATAAACTGATACAAATATATAATAAATAACTACACACACAGGTAACAGTATTGTACAGATATATTGTGCATGCCTATTTACAGTCACATGGGAAGTTTTCATACAATCTTTCTCTTCCATTCCCAACTTGAGCAACTGGAAAAAGCAAAGCAAGACTTTTGGCATGAAATTAAGTTATTGTACAACATTCACATTTCGGGTTACGGCAGCAGTGAAAAACATGTTCAAACTAGCAATGGTTTAACTTCCCACCAAATGACTGTATAACCCAGTAATTAACTAGTCACTCTCATATATACACATTCTGGTGTGAAAAAGTCTGTAAAAACATCTTTTTGTTGACTAACCTTGGCTTCCTGAATGAATTTGGAGATAACGACAGGGTGTTCCTTTGACACTGCAACAGCGCTGGTCAGGAACTTTTCCAGGTCAGTATCCGAGTAGGCAACGTTCATAGCAGCCCCACTGAGAACATACGATGGCCTCACCAAACAGGGGTAACCCACTGTCTCACAGAAACCTACTGCAGACTACAAAAATGTCAAGAGGTCATTTGAAGTTATATACAATTACAGAAGAACTTTTAGAGTGTTCTTGGTATTCCTTGAAGTTGAACGAATTCTCTTTATAACGTACATCAATATCAGAGAGCTCTTTCCATCGGGGCTGGCTGATTCCTATGGTGTCCAGCATCCTGGAGAATTTGAAGCGGTTCTCTGCAGAGTCAATGAACTCAGGTGAGGTGCCCAGGATCCTGCACTGCTGTCTATGCAAGGACATGGCGATGTTGTTGGGCAGCTGACCACCCATGGACAGAATAACTCCCTCTGGGTTCTCCATCTCATATATGTCCATCACCACCTGTGATCAAAAGCAGGTGTACTAAAATGACAACAAATTTCAATTATACTAAAATAGCACTGATCATTGATAAATGCTACTTTAGACACATTATAAATGTACAGTATAAAAGATGGATATTCAATTTGAGATTTGGTTTGCGTTAATAATTTAACACTGTAAAGTGTTTAAAAGATTAACCAAGTCAGCATTAGACAAATGGCAAAAGCAATCTAAATGAAAATGCAGAATTAAAATTCCAGCATAAAATCTCTCATATCAGCTGTTAAATGATAGGGTACCAATATATTGTGCATCCCTAATTCTAAGGAGATTCAAAAGTATACATTTCAGTTATCAGCACAACTGCTGCTGATAAACACACATAAGATCCATATTAATTTCTTACCTCAAAGGAGATCTCATCAAAATACAGTCTGTCGCACATATCATAATCTGTGCTGACAGTTTCTGGGTTGTAGTTCACCATAATTGTTTTGTATCCCATCTGTGAAATATATAGTTCATAAATACACGCTGAAATTCACAAATTTATGGTTTTATATTTCTTGCATTAATTCAAGCCACATAAATGTGCCTTTTACACTTTACACTTTTACACAGATGGCTCACCTTCCTCAGCTCCATAATACACCCAACAGCACACCAATCAAACTCCACGCTGCTTCCGATGCGGTAAACCCCTGAGCCGATCACCATGACATGGGGCTGCTCGAAGACCACATCGTTTTCTGAGCCATGATAGGTAAGGTAAAGATAGTTGGTGTAGGCAGGCCACTCGGCGGCCACTGTGTCAATCTGTTTGACCACCGGAAGAATCTTCCAGTCTCGCCTCAACTTCCTCACAGCCAGCTCAGTGCTGCAGTGGGGGAAAGAGCAGGAACCTTACAGTTTTTGATATCTACTGCAGCTCATTTGACCTACTCCTTGTACAAACAAGTCTTGACACTTAAACAGTTTGATTTTGCAAAAGAAACATCAAAAGCAGAAAGGATTTATATCTGTGATTCCTTGCACAAGCACTTTTCCTGGTACCTTTGCACAGCTTGGGCAATCTGTTTGTCAGAGAAGCCCAGCTGCTTGGCTTTCCTCATGACCTCAGGTGGCATTGCACTCTCATCCTGATTATATATCTCCAGAAGCTTCTCGTGGTCTGCAATGTTCTTCATTTTATGCAGAAACCAGTGGTCTATCTTGGTCAGCTCATAGAGCCGTTCAACTGTGTAGCCGGCACGCAGAGCAGCTGCCAAAACAAAGATGCGCTTGTCTGTGGGTGTCTGCAACTCCTGAGATACAAGACAAAATATTTCAATTTTTTTTTCAGCCTTTTGCATCTGACTTGGGAGTGAGATTGAGGATCTATATTTTCAGTACAAACCTCTTCGGACACTGGTTTGATGGTGTGATCGAAACCAACGCAGTTCTCATCCACCATTCTCAAAGCTTTCTGGAAGGCCTCTTCAAAGCTGCGGCCGATGGCCATCACTTCTCCTAAGATGGAAGAGAGAGCTGAATGAGATCACAACATAGTGGATATTTGTGTTTAGCACAGATAGCACCTTCTGGATCTAAAAGAGAAGCTGATAAACAAGATATTTATTTTCCTATAATATGTAACTTTACCATTTAACACAAAATGTTTTTAAATATAATCGTCATTGTCAATTAAAACATTTAAAGAATTCAAACTACGCTATTTAAAAAAGTGCACATTTGAATAAAATACATGATTCATTGAAAAATACCACTTTTAAAAAGACAAATGGCCTATAAAATGCAAAGATTTTAAGAAGTCCCTCTTACAATAACCAAATCAACTTTAGGTTTAATATCACATTTACCAAATGAACAAAATAAGGCTTTTCTATGGTAATATATGCTAATATAAGATGCCTAAAAAAAATGTTTTTATAAATACAAGAAAACATTGGTTCAAAAATATTGCAAAATTGGTAATTCCAACCAAACCCCATTACTTGTGCCTGCTGCACTACGCTCCTATAAATGCAGTGTAATGTGTTTGAGCATTATTTTAGTATTTATATAATATTATAGCATTTATTAGTTTGAATAAGCATTATTTTTACTTTTGTATTTTCAGTTTTCAATCTAATTTCAGTTGTTTTATGTGCTGTTGTCATTTTTATTAGTTTTTTTCCTTCCTAATTTTTAGTAATTTTAGTACTTCAACTTAAAATAGAAATGTTGCCTTGACAATTAACTATAAATTAAATTTGTTTTTTTTGGGTTTTTTTTAGTATTTTCATCTAACATCTTTTATTTCAGCTTTATTAAAAATGAACAAACTAATTTTAATAGTTTTAGTTAACAATAATACTATATAGAGAATTATAGTATACAGATCTCTGCTGCAATTTTTTTTTCATGTAGGATGCTCACCAACGCTCTTCATGGAACTGCCAATTGTAGTGCTGACTCTAAGGAACTTGCTCAAATCCCAGCGAGGAACCTTCACCACACAGTAATCCAGACTAGGCTCAAAATTGGCTGTAGTGGAATTTGTCACTGAATTCCTGGAAAAGTCATTTTTAAGCAACTTTGAAAATAACAATACTTAAATGTACAATTACCTTCAGTACAATAGATAATTTTAATGAAAGAACTCACTTGAGCATGGGCAGAGGGATTCCCAAACCGAGCTTAGCGGCCACATAGGCCAGAGGGTAACCTGTGGCCTTACTGGCCAAGGCAGAGCTTCGTGAGAGACGAGCGTTGACTTCAATGATGTAGTACTGCCAAGATATAAGCATGAGATTATGGGCTGACCACAACTTCCTAAAACCCATTATTCATGGATGATATAAGTGACTGAATTACCTGCTCGGACTCAGGATTTAGGGCATACTGAATGTTGCACTCTCCCACAATTCCCAAGTGGCGAATAACTTTGATGGCCGTGTTTCTCAGCATATTGTATTCATAGTCGTTCAGTGTCTGACTAGGAGCCACCACAATTGACTCCCCAGTGTGGATTCCTAGAGGATCGACATTCTCCATGTTGCAAACCTAAATAAAAAGAAAGCAATTTAGAAAATATGGGAAGATATATACTGGTAAAATGTGAAGGCACTTTAAATCATTTTGGATTAAAGTATAAGTCTAAATGTCAGAATAAAAGGGAAACCACAGCTCTAGGCGCTTCGTACCGTAACGCAATTGTCATAAGCATCCCGCACCACTTCGTACTCAATTTCCTTCCAGCCTTTAAGCGATTTGTCAACCAGGACTTGTGATGTGTGAGCAAAGGCCTGGGTAACCAATGTGATCATTTCCTCTCTATTATTGGCAAAGCCTGAACCCAGTCCACCCAGGGCAAACGCAGAACGGACCAGAACGGGATAGCCGAGTCTTTCAGCAGCAGCCACTGCCTATAGGAAACACACAAATTGTTGGACCAAGCAAACATTGAGAATTTTACTAAACATATTTTAATAGTAATAAGAGCACAATCTGGATCTAGCTTTTTTTTTTTTTTTTTTTTAAATAAAATTAATAATAGTATTAGTATTCTTGTCATATGACAATTTTCTATAAATAAATATTTATTGGAACAACATAAATATATAAAATACACATATATAATCAACTCTTAACACTTTACAATAAGGTCTCATGCTAACATTAATGTATTAATTAACATGAACTAACAATGAGCAATACATGTTACAGTATTTATTCATCTTTGTTGATGTTAGTTAATAACAATCCAGCTGTTCATTGCTTGTTCATGTTAGCTCACAGTGCATTAACTAATGTTAACAAATACAACATTTGATTCTAAAAATGTATTAGTAAATGAGAAATAAATGCCATAGTATAGTAATGAAGTATTGTTCATTCTTGGTTCATGTTAACTAAAGTATTTAACTAATGTTAAAGGGATAGTTCACCCAAAAATGAAAATTTGATGTTTATCTGCTTACCCCCAGGGCATCCAAGATATAGGTGACTTTGTTTCTTCAGAAGAACACAAATGAAGATTTTTAACTCCAACCGTTGCAGTCTGTCAGTCGTATAATGCAACGGTTGGAGTTAAAAATCTTCATTTGTGTTCTACTGAAGAAACAAAGTCGCCTATATCTTGGATGCCCTGGGGGTAAGCAGATAAACATCAAATTTTCATTTTTGGGTGAACTATCGCTTTAACTAATGAAACCTTATTGTAAAGTGTTACCAATAACTCTACTCAACTTAGTAAAGAATAAATAAGTGCTAGATAATATTTTTATTTGTTTTGGCTTTAGTAGAAAGACAAATAAAAGCCAATTATTGGAAACCAAGTATTGGCAAACATTATGTTGCCTTTTATAATACCATACTATTTCCTACAGCATTAATGGGTCTCTATACATGAAAATATATTATATATATATTTATGTTTTATGAAGAGGGTCTCTTGCAAGTGAATCATCATAACTGGAAGTCCTAGACATAAAAACATTCCCTAATGTACAGTAGATTAATGAGCTAACCTGTTCAACAGACATTGCCGCTTCACTGGGGGCAACATGCTCATTGATTTCCTCCATCTTCTCCACAAAGATCTTCCTGTCTTCAGTCATCTCTATGGAGGCCACTGGGGTTCCAAGCACACGCACTTTGTATTTTTCCAGCACTCCTTGCTTAGTGAGCTCCACACCACAGTTCAAGGCCGTCTGACCTCCAAATGTGAGCAACACTCCATCTGGACGCTCGTTCTTTATCACCTATTTGAAGGGCGGAAGGACAGAGGTTTGAACTCGGAGACATTTCTCTCAAAAGCTAAACAAAATCTGTCATGGAAAGAATGCCTAGTAAGTTACTCTGGGATGGACAGCTTTCTCCTACCTGCGTGACATAATCTGGTGTGATCGGAAGGAAGTAAACTTTGTCTGCCAGGCCCTTTGAGGTTTGTACTGTGGCAATGTTTGGGTTGATAAGAATGGTTTGGATGTTCTCCTCTTTTAGAGCTTTTATAGCCTGAAAAGAAATACATTTTGGGAAAAGGTGCTTGTTAATTTTAACAATTTTGGTTCATTTGTTACACTGATGATTATATTTCTCCTGTAATGTTGGCTTTCTAGATTCAGTCGTAAACTTCTTTTACATAGTCACTCAGAGACCAAGCAAGTTTCAAATTAATGGAGAAAACAATAATAAACAGCTGGCTTGTGAGATGCACTCTTTAATTTGCACTCCAAACAGTCTCAAGGGTTTTTCTTTGATACTCACCTGAGATCCAGAATAGTCAAACTCTCCAGCTTGTCCAATGGAAAGCCCTCCTGAACCTAGAACCAGAACTTTACGAGGTCGAACAAACGCTTCCGGGTCAGGAGATCCAGGGAAAGTGAGGTGCTCTGTTAGTCTTTGCTTAACTGTATAAAAGATTAGAGTTTATGAGTAATAATTAGTCATGTAAACATGATTAGCACACTATAAGAACGTTTGCAGAAGCGACAAACAAGTATGCAAACAACCCTATAGGAATTATGATTGCTTTACAGGCAAACATCATAACAGATCACCTGATTTTCCAGCTTTGCCCTCTTTTGCATCTTTGACTGTATCCAGAAACACATCAAAGAGACTAACAAGGTCTGTGGGACCTGCCATGTGTTCAGGATGGAACTGGACACTGAAAATTATAATACAGTTTACAAGTTTATCAAGTTAATACACTAAAACCGTTTATACCCATTTTTACTGTATCTATGTATACAAACAAAACACACACATGAGAAATGAAGGCAAACCTGAATAGTGGTTTGTGGTTATGAACAATGCCCTCGCTGGTTTGGTCATTGGCATTTGTGAAGAGCACATCCCAGTCTTCCGGGAGAGTTTGGGGATCCACAGCAAACCCATGATTTTGAGACGTGATGAAACAACGATTTGTTCCTTTATGTATGCAGGGCTGGTTATGGCCACGATTACCATACCTAAAATACACAGGGAACATGAAGGAAGTTGTAGCTTTTAAAATTCACAATAAGATGCAGCATTGCTTCACAGACATAAACCATCATCTTCTGAATGAACCCGCTGACTATCTGCTTCTGAAGAAAGGGCTGTAGATTGGCATCACATCCGGCCTTGAGCACAAGCAAACAACGCAACTATCCCAGGACTCTTAGAAAAACACTGCCGCTTATCCCAGGAGTAACGCAGTGGCTCCTGTCTAGACAGCTGAGCTCAGCATAAACTAGATGTTTTCATGAAAACTGGAATGGCATGGTAAAAGCCAAGGAACCAGCCTTTTGTTCCTCTGCAAACCCTATAATCCACTGACTATAACGTGATGCTGTTTGGTTCAGTTAGACTGCAAAAATCCTATCATTTTTATTCTGTACCTTTATCTTGTTTTTAACTACAAGAATTTAATTTCCCTGAGAACAAATTGAACAAGATATTAAGACTGGTTTTAAATCATATCTTGAACATAAGAGCATTATAGTATTAAAAGCATTATAGTATTTAGTATTATGAAATTTCCCTGTAAATGCTGTTAAAACAGCATTAAAATGCATTAGAAATGAATATTTTACTTTTAATTATTTCCATATGCGAATTTAACATTTTCATATTTATCCTAACATCTATTAAAAGTCTATTAAAGAGATAGCACATAAAAAAAAAAATTGCCTTTTTTTACACCCTCAAGTCATTACAAAACTGTATGACTTTCTTCTGCGGGACATAAAAAGATACTGAGAAACGTCTCAGTCTTTTTTTGTCCATACAATGGAAGACAATAGGTTCCAATGTTGTTTGGTTTCCAATGTTCTTCAAAATATTGTGTTCCAAAGAATAACAATGCATGCAGGTTTGAAACACCATTAGAGTGACTAAATCATTTTTGTTTTTGAGTGAATTATCCCTTTAATATGAAATATGCATTAATACTCAGCGGAAAGTGAAAGAGATGAATGGATTGCTTACTTCATTTTGTATGTTTTTGCGCCAATGACCAAAGATAGCAGCTGATGGCCCAGACAAATCCCAAAGACAGGTTTGGGATTCTCCACACATGCCACCTTCCGTATATTCTCTACAGTCTCCTTACAGTACTCTGGATTGCCAGGGCCATTGCTGATGAACAACCCATCAAAGTCTAGAGAGAAACAGAAGCAACACAGAAGTGATAACATTTTCATTTCCCTAAAATAGCAGACGACACATTCTTTAAAATGTATTTAACAAAACACATCCTTCTAGGGCTGTGCGATTAATCGTAATTGATTTTCGATTTCAATTTTGACTTCCGACAATTATGAAAACAAGATATTCGAGGTAAAATGATTATTGTGCCGCTGCCACATTTAGCAGTGCACTTTCATTCCTCCCTAAGCCAAACGTAACAGGCAAATCACCCGAATATACAAGTTGTAAATGCAGTCTACTGTTGCTAAACTTCGGAACGTGACTGATAGGGATGCACGATATTAGCGGTACGACGTCGGAATCGTCCGATAAACGCTTAAAATATTTTTAAAAATGGCATCGGCCCGTTATGAAAAAATTATGCCGATATGATAACGTGTTGATCTGCGCCTGCAATAACTCACGTGTGCAAGGAGTGCTATAGCGATAAGATCATGTTCAGCAGTGTGGTCATTCTTGAAGTGAACTTGTATGTCAACAAGCAAAAACATTGCATGTATGGTGATTTATATTGACAGTTTTTAAATGCTGCCTTGAATTTGTGAATGCGCGTACAGAAGGATGTGACCGTCAACAGTGACTCCCCACTCTCTAGCGCGTGCAAGCGCAGCAGCCTCCACAGCAGCAGAAGCCTCCTCCAGGTCCTAGTGCCCGCCCGGTAGAATGTTATATATATTTAGTGGGGGCACTGTTGTTATAGTAATAAAATGAAAAGTAGAATACACAAATATCTTGAATATGATGTCATAAATCACATGCATGATACTTGTAAATTAAATACTTTTATATACAGTTTATTAATCTGTAATAAAATTTCATGAAATTGATGATGAAAAATAATCCAAGGAGCTCTAAAATAATTGTAGAATTTTTTATTTGAAGCCAAAGACAGCATCAACTGATGTCATGCCACCCCCACTTTATGTGCACAAACGTTAAATCCAAAAATAAAATATTTAGGTTACAACTGGATCCGTCTGGGGTGAAAAATTACTGACTTTATTATTGTTATTTTCAGAGCTTTTAATATACTCTTATTATAAAAAGAACGTTATTAACATTTATTTATCTTTAACAAGTATCCTTTTAGTAAGGAGACCTCAGAAATCTGAAACTAGAATGAAAAAAATAAATAAAAATGTTTTGCTCAAAATGGTGTTGTTTCCAAACAAAGGGAAAAAATCAACGTATATTGGTATCAGTATCGGCCAAAATGAGATGAAAAATATCGGCATATCGGAAAAAATCCAATATCGTGCATCCCTAGTGACTGATATTAAACAGTGCACATTGAGCCGTGAAAGACACTATTCCCCAGGCGGCACAGAACTCTGGGCTTTGGATTCATGCCTAAACAGTCAAATAGCCTACACACTAAAACATCAGTGTCGTTTTGGTAAGTATCCTCGTAAACACAGTCTTGATTTAGTGATTAAGTAAATGTAAACAGTTGAGAGAGAAAAACGTGAGCCTAACAGGATCAGTATACTGGATCAGTGCATTCGCTCTTAAAGTGACAGCAGCCTAATATTCCTGCTACAGTCCGTGTTATTAATGTTAATCAAAAAACAAAAGACAAAGATAAAATCACTCTGGTCTTGAATCAATAACTTTAGTAACTTTAATAAGGATTAATCTATATTTAATGTACACAGTGACTATGCAGTGTTATTTTACATTTGATTACTTTATTAATTTTCTGTTTTAGGCTATTACTTATCTGAATACCACTGTTAGACATCTTCCTGAAAAACTTAAATCACTGTTTATTTAATCTGTACTTTGTTCTGTAGCATTTGGTTGTCCATTTTGTTTGTTCTGATTGTATTGCTGGCTATTTACTTGTCTTCTATAACTGTTTTGAGGATCTTTTACTTAGCTACATTAGTTAACCTAGTATTAGTTTTTGCTGAAATAGCCTATCGATAATTGTGAAATTTTTACTGATATCTAAAATTACTCATATCATAAAAGACACGATCATATCACCCACCAATAATAGTGATTTCAATATTTGACCAAAATATGGTGATTATGATTTTTGCCATAATCGAGCAAAAATATGTGGAGAACAGCACCATGGCTCACCATTGCTATCCAGAGGATGATCCCAGGGGACAACAGTGACCCGGGCACCTCTCTGGCACAGGCAACGGATCTGGTTGTATTTTATGCCACAGTCTATGGCAGTGATTCTCACAGTTCCCTTTGGATTAAAAACCTTTGGTTCCTGTTGGCATAAATAACACAAGAAATAAAATGTCATTAAACAAAATTAAAATTACATTAAAATTGATCAGAAAACATTTATCAAAGCTAGCCACCTACTTTCATGGAAACTTCTTTAACAAGGTTTCGGGTGTCTGGATTGTCAAACAGAATGTTGTTGGCTGAAGTTCCTTCCACCACAAGTTTCCCCAACATGGTTCCCTTTTCTCTGATCTTTTTGGTCAAGCGTCGAGTGTCAACCCCTGATTTCACAGGAAGAATAATTTTTGTGTTTCAGATTAATGCTAAAACCTAAACCAAATTACTTGCTTTACTTTGTATAAATCAAAGCAAAGCAAGCAAAGCCTGCACTGACTGACCTTCGAGTCCAGGGATGCCTTGCTCTCGCAGCCACTGATCCAGAGACTTGGCAGAGCTCCAGTGACTGGGATTCTCTGAGACCTCCCCAACAATGAGAGCAGCAGCATGGATTCTGGAAGATTCAAACCACTAGACCACAAAGAGGAACATTTAGAAGAAACCATACCAGTATTATTAAAATAATCTGTTTTAGAAGAATTATGTACTATTAAGAAGACTACATGGATACAAGAAAGGAAAAAAACCTTGCTGAGTCCAAACTCTCCATCCTCATCTTTAGGAACGCCATAATTGCCAATCAACGGGTACGTCAGAGTAAGTATTTGAGACTTGTAAGAGGGATCTGTGAGAGCCTCTGGATAACCCACCATTCCTGTCTGGAAAACTGAGGACACACGATGTATGACTTTGGGATATCAAAAGTACTGGTACATCTGTACAAAATTTATATGACAGTTTACTTACATGTATACTTGGAAAAATATTATTGATTTAAAGGTAACATGCCATTGTTTTGATCGAATGTGTTATAATTTAACTTAATAAATAGGCCTTGATAGAATATGAATTGCTGTGCTATCAAATTGTATCAAGAACAGGGAAATTTTTACAAGTTTTGTTATTGAAATTTCATGACTTTCATGACTATCCTAGTAGGACAACTGGTTGGGTCAGTGTGATATAGGAAGAGGGGTTTTGTCATTCACATATCCTGCAAATATCCATGTCTAAATTAATAATGAGCATGAAAACAAGTCTGACCTCTGACCTTCAAATGTGTTTGATGCATTTAATTGTGTTTGTCTTCGCCTTCAAAGAAAAACATTTATAGAAACTTTTGGACACACCTACTTGTTCTTTATTATTAACATTTCCCACATTTATTGTATATGGAGGACTAGGAAGGACACTCAAATTAAGGAATAAGTTATTAAGTAACTAGGGCTGCATGATAACGGTTACACTGATAAATCAATTATTTTGGTCAAAATATAATCTTGATTATTAATTAAATCACAAGTACTACTTAATTTGAGATTACAGAGAAAGAGAAAAGACAGAAAGGTTAACGTCATATATACACATTGAAAATTGTGTATTTAATATATATATATTTTGATGTAGTTAAAATAATAAATGAATAAAACTTAAAAACAGATGTTTAACTTTAAATAATATTATAATGTATAATTAAAAAAAAATTGTGTTTATGGATTTACAGTGATCATGCTGTTACATTATAGATGTAAAATGTACACCCATGATTGCAAAAACATTATTATTATTTGAAGAGAAAACTTTTAATTTAATGCATAGTGTATGTACAGTTGTGGTCAGAATTATTGGCACCCCTGGTAAATATGATCAAAGATGGTTGTAAAAATAAATCTGCATTGTTTATCCTTTTGATCCATCATTCAAAAATTTGCAAAAACATAACCTTTCATTGAAGTAAAAGAATGGAAATTCAGGGGAAAAATCTCATTATGAAATAAATGTTTTTCTCCAAAACACATTGGCCACAGTTATTATCTCTGAAGTATATCCCCATTAATATTTACATTTTTTAGCACACCAGGGTGACTAGGAACATGAAATTGTCCAGCTAAGACGTCTTGTTTCACAGGAGTATAAATATGAGGAAACACAAAGGCCAAATTCCCTTAGTCATTCATCACAATGAGCAAAACCAAAGAATATAGTTCTGATGTGCAGCAAAAGATTGTTGAGCTTCACAAAATAGAAAGTGGCTGTAAAAAAAAAAAATAAAAATGGCTAAAGCATTGAAAATTCCCATTTTCACCATCAGGACAATAATTAAGAAGTTCCAATCAACTAAAGATGTTACGAATCTGCCTGGAAGAGGATAGGGATATAGATTTAGATATAGATAGGGATTTAGAAGACTATTTATAAGAAAATAAATAAATAAATAAAAACAACCCCTACATCACCTAATGTTGTTTGGGAGGGATTCAAGAAAAATCCTTGCTCATGCAGAAACAAACTCCAGCATATTCAGTTGTCAGACACGACTGGAAATTCAAAAGGGACCTGATTCTAAAATCAGATTAAACTATAAAAAGAGCTTTTTGGCAGCAAATCCACCAGATGGGTTTGGTGCAAACAGGGATAAAAAGCACCCCATGCCCATGGTTAAAAATAGATCTTTAATGTTGTGGGTCTATTTTTTTTTGCTGGAGGTCCTGGACATCTTGTTCAGATACATGGCATCATGGATTCTAGCAAATACCAACAGATTTATAAAAAAAAAAAAACAATCAAAACCTGACGGCCTCTGCTAGAAATCTTATAATGGGCCGTGGTTGGATCTTCCATCAGGACAACGATCCAAAACAAACATCATAATCAACACACAAATGTGTCACGGAGCACAAAATGAAGCTTCTGCCATAACCATCCCAGTCCCCTGACCTGAACCCTATAGAAAATGAGTGGGGTGAACTGAAGAGAAGCACCAACATGGATCTGGGAATCTGAAGGATCTGGAGAGATTCTGTATGGAGGAATGGTCTCTGATCTCTTGTCAGGTGATCTCCAAACTCATCAGGCATTATAGAAGACTCAGAGCTGTTATCTTGGCAAAAGGAGGTTGCAAAAAGTATTTAATAAAAGGGTGCCAATAATTATGGCCAACATGTTTTGGAGAAAAGCATTTATTTCATAACGTGATTTACCCCCTACTTTCAATTCTTTTACTTCAATGAAAAGTTAGATTTTTGTGAATTTTTTTAATAAAAGATTTTTTTTACAGCCATAATTGATCATATTTACTAGGGGTGCCAATAATTCTGACCACAACTGTGCACGTATACTATATACATATGTATATACACAAGTGTTGCTAAAAACAAAAATAAAAAAATTGTGATGGGCACAGTGCTTTTTAAACAATATTGAAGGAAGCATATTCCGAACATTTGCTTTTTTTTTCTATTAAAAATATTTTACTTTAAAATATAGTGACTACAGATATAAAACACTCGGAAAAATAATATGGCAAGGAAAAGATCACGAACTTTTGTCCAACGATTTACCACACTGAACCAAGAATGATACTAAAACAATTTATGGAAAGTCATACATGTGGCGCCAACGTGCTAGTAAAGTAAATTAGCTACTAGCAAGTGCTCACTTTAAAACGTTTAGCGCGAAATCAGACCCGTGTAACTTGGTTCCTGCTCATCATATTTATTAATAATTTTATATGTTATATGACAGGACAAGTGTATTATAAGGAGCAGTGGCAGAAAATAGGGCTGACAGGGACACATATTTCCAGTACATTTCCTTTGATTTCACTTACCAACTTCACCAGACACTGAGGATACAGCACCGAACAGACGGCCTTTATATTCGGTCCCGTCCTCCAATACTAAAGTTGCCATTTTCTCCGACATGACTAAGTGTTAGTACTTCTAAAATCAAAAAGAATCACAGCGAATATCTAGCGCTTAAAAGTTTGTGAACCGAAGTGAATGGCCCGTAGTACGTATGTTTTCCCTTTTCACCGAAGTTCCCACGTGAAAACCACGCTGCTCAAGGGGATGTTCGCCCGGATGCGGATAAAATATATGCGATCTCAGATATCGCTATCTAGGCCAAAAAAACATGCTGTCCTGATGTAGAAGAAGCTCATTGGCCGGTAGCGATGTTTTAAGAGGGTTAAAGCCAAAAGAGTTTAGATCAATAGAGAGAAGTCCACGCTCTGCTCCAGTCACAGCAGCGTGGAGCCGTGCGTTTAAACTTCAGCTGGTTTTATACGAGCGTGCAAAACCACTGCGAGCGTCAGCACGTCAAAAGGAGGGGGATGGCCTGACCTAATGCCTCCAGGCTTTATTCACAGAAGTGACAATGAGGCTTTACCTTGTTTATTTTACCCGTGGGCGGTTGGGAAATAAAAATAATAATAATAATGTGTATCTCGTGGATTTTAACCTTTCTTAGGTTAATCTTAGGAGTCCAGGTTAGCCCCCAAAATAAATAAAAAATATTATTGTGTTATAGCTACACAAGTGAAAAGGCTATATATAATAGATATAATGCCATCTCTAGAACTATTGGTATTCTCAATTTAGCTGAGCAAAAATGAAAGGGTTAATTCACCCAAAAATGAAAATTGTCATCATTTAGCCTACTCACTCTCATTCCAAACCCGTAAGATCTTCGTTCATCTTCGAAACACAAATTATCTTTGTGTCTCCGTTGACAGCTATGCAACTACCACTTTGATGCTTCAAAAAATTCATAAAGTGATCGCAAAACGAATCTATATGAATTGAGTGGTTTAGTCCAAATTCTCTGAAGAGACTCGATTGTTTTATATAATGAACAGATTTAATTTAGGCTTTTATTCACATATATACATTGATCAGCGAACATAAACTGAAGCCCAACCAAACCTGCTTGATGCGCGAGAACAAACTTCATTGGTTCTTGCAGAAGCTCAAATGTGCTGCGTAACACGAGAATAAACCTCATTAACTCTTGCACATCAAGCGAACATGCTTGAGCTTCCGTTTACCACAACTGATGTGTGAGTTGATGAATGTTTATATGTGAATAAAAGCCTAATTTAATCTGTTCATCATATAAAGAGATTGTGTCTCTTCAGAAAATTTGGACTAAACCTCTTGATTCATATGAATTAGTTTTTCGATCTCTTTATGAACTTTTTGAAGCGTCACAGTGGTAGTTGCTTAGCTGTCAATGGAGGGACCGAAAGCTCTCAGATTTCATCAAAAGATCTTCATTTGTGTTCCGAAGATGAATGAAAGTCTTACGGGTTTAGAACGTCATGAGGGTGAGTAATTAATGACAGAATTTTCATTTTTGGGTGAACTATCCCTTTAAGTTATTAGGCTATGTAAATCTTCTATAACATTATGACCACTGACGTGAATAACACTGATTATCTCTTCATCACGGCACCAGTTAGTGGGTGGGATATATTAGGCAGCAAGTGAACATTTTGTCCTCAAAGTTGATGTGTTAGAAGCAGGAAAAATGGGCAAGCGTAAGGATTTGAGCGAGTTTGACATGGGCCAAATTTGGATGGCTAGATGACTGGGTCAGAGCATCTCCAAAACTGCAGCTCTTGTGGGGTGTTCCTGGTCTCCAGTGGTCAGTATCTATTAAAAGTGGTCCAAGGAAGGAACAGTGGTGAACCGGCGACAGGGTCATGGGTGGCCAAGGCTAACTGATGCACGTGGGGAGCAAAGGCTGGCCCGTATGGTCCGATCAAACAGACGAGCCACTGTAGCTCAAATTGCTCAAGAAGTTAATGCTGGTTCTGATGGAAAGGTGTCAGAATACACAGTGTATCGCAGTTTGTTGCGTATGGGGCTGCATAGCCGCAGACCAGTCAGGGTGCCCATGCTGACCCCGTCCACTGCCGAAAGCACCAACAGTGGGCATGTGAGCATCAGAACTGGACCACGGAGAAATGGAAGAAGGTTCCATGTTCTTTTACATCACGTACAGTGAGGAGCAATGGCGTGGACAGACCTCCGCGGGGGCAGGGTCAACTGCGTTCCGTTGGGGGGGGTTTGCCCACTTACAAAGCATGTAGAAGTCTATAATTTTTATCATAGGTACTCTTCAACTGTGAGTGACGGAATCTAAAACAAAAATCCAGAAAATCACATTGTATGATTTTTAAGTAATTAATTTGCATTTTATTGCATGACATAAGTATTTGATACATCAGAAAAGCAGAACTTAATATTTTGTACAGAAACCTTTGTTTGCAATTACAGAGATCATACGTTTCCTGTAGTTCTTGACCAGGTTTGCACACACTGCAGCAGGGATTTTGGCCCACTCCTCCATACAGACCTTCTCCAGATCCTTCAGGTTTCGGGGCTGACGCTGGGCAATACGGACTTTCAGCTCCCTCCAAAGATTTTCTATTGGGTTCAGGTCTGGAGACTGGCTAGGCCACTCCAGGACCTTGAGATGCTTCTTACGGAGCCACTCCTTAGTTGCCCTGGCTGTGTGTTTCAGGTTGTTGTCATGCTGGATGACCCAGCCACGACCCATCTTCAATGCTCTTACTGAGGGAAGGAGGTTGTTGGCCAAGATCTCACGATACATGGCCCCATCCATCCTCCCCTCAATGCGGTGCAGTCGTCCTGTCCCCTTTGCAGAAAAGCATCCCCAAAGAATGATGTTTCCACCTCCATGCTTCACGGTTGGGATGGTGTTCTTGGGGTTGTACTCATCCTTTTTCTTCCTCCAAACACAGCAAGTGGAGTTTAGACCAAAAAGCTCTATTTTCGTCTCATCAGACCACATGACCTTCTCCCATTCCTCCTCTGGATCATCCAGATGGTCATTGGCAAACTTCAGACGGGCCTGGACATGCGCTGGCTTGAGCAGGGGGACCTTGCGTGCGCTGCAGGATTTTAATCCATGACGGCGTAGTGTGTTACTAATGGTTTTCTTTGAGACTGTGGTCCCAGCTCTCTTCAGGTCATTGACCAGGTCCTGCCGTGTAGTTCTGGGCTGATCCCTCACCTTCCTCATTATCATTGATGCCCCATGAGGTGAGATCTTGCATGGTGCCCCAGACCGAGGGAGATTGACCGTCATCTTGAACTTCTTCCATTTTCTAATAATTGCGCCAACAGTTGTTGCCTTCTCACCAAGCTGCTTGCCTATTGTCCTGTAGCCCATCCCAGCCTTGTGCAGGTCTACAATTTTATCCCTGATGTCCTTACACAGCTCTCTGGTCTTGGCCATTGTGGAGAGGTTGGAGTCTGTTTGATTGAGTGTGTGGACAGGTGTCCTTTATACAGGTAACGAGTTCAAACAGGTGCAGTGAATACAGGTAATGAGTGGAGAACAGGAGGGCTTCTTTAAGAAAAACTAACAGGTCTGTGAGAGCCGGAATTTTTACTGGTTGGTAGGTGATCAAATACTTATGTCATGCAATAAAATGCAAAATAATTATTTAAAAATCATACAATGTGATTTTCTGGATTTTTGTTTTAGATTCCGTCTCTCACAGTTGAAGTGTACCTATGATAAAAATTACAGACCTCTACATGCTTTGTAAGTGAAGCAAAATCGGCAGTGTATCAAATACTTGTTCTCCCCACTGTAGATGGCCGGGTGCGTGCATTGTTGCAGACCATGTACACCCTTTCATGGAAACGGTATTCCCTGGTGGCTGTTGCCTCTTTCAGCAGGATAATGCGCTCTGCCACAAAGCAAAAATGGATCAGGAATGGTTTGAGGAGCACAACAACAAGTTTGAGGTGTTGACTTGGCCTCCAAATTCCCCAGATCTCAATCCAATTGAGCATCTGTGGGATGTGCTGAACAAACAAAGTCCAATCCATGGAGGCCCCACCTCGCAACTTACAGGACTTAAAGGATCTGCTGCTAACATCTTGGTGTCAGATACCACAGCACACCTTCAGGGGTCTAGTGGAGTCCATGCCTCGACGGGTCAGGGCTGTTTTGGCAGCAAAAGGGGGACCAACACAATATTAGGTCACAATGTTATGCCTAATCTGTGTATAGATATATTTATTAATAACTTTCCGGTTAGAGGACAGGACAAGTGTATTATAAGGAGCAGTGGCAGAAAATAGGGCTGACAGGGACACGTATTTCCAGTACATTTCCTCCCTGATTTCACTTACCAACTTCACCAGACACTGAGGATACGGCACCAAACAGACGGCTTTTAAATTCGGTCCCGTCCTCCAATACTAAAGTTGCCATTCTCTCCGACATGACTAAGTGTTAGTACTTCTAAAAGCATATATATATATATATATATATATATATATATATAGTTTGCTACTAAATTTGAAGACAAATGAACCACAGAGCACAGAGAAAAAATGGAATTTATTCACAATTAACTCAGTAAGGTAAACTTGAGCAGACTGATATTACTCACTGGTGATTTACGCTGTTTTGCGTTCTGCAACTTTTTTGCTAGTTGTAATAGATAAGAGTGGTTTGTGGATCACTGACACTGTCATTTCGTTGGCGCTGAGGCTTTTTGTAGCTGATAATGGGTACAGGGACCCCTCTGAAATGATCCATCAGATCCATCCCACCAAAGAAGTTCACAAAGATGATGCCCAGTTTGGCAGGCATGAGACTGCAAGAACATGAACAGGAGTTGATTTATAGTTAAATTAGATCTTGAAAATGAAATTGAGACATTTATTACATTGAATACAATTATTTTTTGTTAATTGTTTACTGTTACTTAATTTATTTGTTTTTTAATTATTAAATGTTGACGAAAGACATGAAGATAAATTAACTAATTTTATATCTTCAATAACAAGTATTTAGAGGCCTAAAATACCTCTTAAGTGCCATCAACAAATATAGACTTGAGGGTAACAACAAGTACATCTTCTCCCGTAGTATGGCATCCACAATCTGTTTTGCTGCATGTCTCTGATCCAAGACTGGAAGAAAAGACGGTCTCCTTAACAAAAGTAAAATATCAATGTTACCGCATCACCAGAGCACAAATATCTACTAATTTTTCATATATGGAAACTGTATTGGCTTACTTTGTTTGACATCCCCCAAACATTTTGGTATTTATTAGATAGGGACACACTATTGTTGTTTTGATTCCATCCTTTTTAAGGGCAAGCAACTCCAGTGCAATAGATTCTGCAAAGCTCACTGCTGCAGACTTGCTTGCACAATAGTCTGTGGACAAAATGTGTTGGAAAATCACGTTCTATTTTAAATCACATCTCAATTTAACACTAACTTCAGACATTGCACATTCATGATTTAGTGTCGTACAATGATGTACAACGTCTCTAAAATCCCTCTATAAATGTACCTGCAAGGCCATTCATTGCAAACAACCCTCCATGGCATGCCACGCAGACCAGGTGCCCATGGTTCCGTTGCAACATAGCTGGGAGAAACGCCTTGTAAGTCTGTGAATTCAAATATTTGTGATAACAGTAAGTTTGCTGTTCCCATCACATAAAAACAGAGGTATAAAGAATGTAAACCATGAAGAAAACGCTGAATTATTTTTCTTTACCCAGAAATGAGCAGCAACATTGACCCTTAGTGTTCTATCCACCAGACTGTCAGGGGCTTCAGTGAAAGTGTATTTTCCGGTTACCATGCCTGCGTTGTTCACCAAGATTGACACATCTCCAACCTGCCTTTTAACCTGTTGAAATGTTTTAACTACATAAAACTACACGTTCATATTTACCCCTCATGTTAAAATATATAAAAAACATATAAAAATGTTTTTAAAATGTTTTTTTTTAAAGGTATAAAGTATAAATAATTTCCTTATATATATATATATATACACCAATCAGGCATAACATTGTGACCTAATATTGTGTTGGTCCCCCTTTTGCTGCCAAAACAGCCCTGACCCGTCGAAGCATGGACTCCACTAGACCCCTGAAGGTGTGCTGTGGTATCTGGCACCAAGATGTTAGCAGCAGATCCTTTAAGTCCTGTAAGTTGCGATGTGGGGCCTCCATGGATCGGACTTGTTTGTTCAGCACATCCCACAGATGCTCGATTGGATTGAGATCTGGGGAATTTGAAGGCCAAGTCAACACCTCAAACTCGTTGCTGTGCTCCTCAAACCATTCCTGATCCATTTTTGCTTTGTGGCAGGGTGCATTATCCTGCTGAAAGAGGCCACAGCCACCAGGGAATACCATTTCCATGAAAGAGTGTACATGGTCTGCATGACCATGCTTAGGTAGGTGGTATGTGTCAAAGTAACATCCACATGGATGGCAGGATCCAAGGTTTCCCAGCAGAACATTGCCCAAAGCATCACTGCCTCCGCTGGCTTGCCTTCTTTCCATAGTGCATCCTGGTGCCATGTGTTCCCCAGGTAAGTGACGCACACACACCCCGCCATCAATGTGATGTTAAAAAAATGTGATTCATCAGACCAGGCCACCTTCTTCCATTGTTCCGTGGTCCAGTTCTGATGCTCACGTGCCCATTGTTGGCGCTTTCAGCGGTGGACAGGGGTCAGCATGGGCACTCTGACTGGTCTGTGGCTATGCAGCCCCATACGCAACAAACTGCGATGCACTGTGTATACTGACACCTTTCTATCAGAACCAGCATTAACTTCTTGAGCAATTTGAGCTACAGTAGCTTGTCTGTTTGATCGGACCACACGGGCCAGCCTTCGTGCATCAATGAGCCTTGGCCCATGACCCTGTCACCGGTTTTGATATATACTGAGCACTGCAGACCGGGAACACCCCACAAGAGCTCCAGTTTTGGAGATGCTCTGACCCAGTCGTCTAGCCATCACAATTTGGTCCTTGTCAAACTCGCTCAAATCCTTACGTTTGCCCATTTTTCCTGCTTCTAACACATCAACTTTGAGGACAAAATGTTTACTTGCTGCCTAATCCCACCCACTAACCCACTTGCTGCTTAATCCCTATATCCCACCCACTAACAGGTACCGTGATAAATAAATAATCAGTGTTATTCACTTCACCTGTCAGTGGTCATAATGTTATGCCTGATCGGTGTATATTGGCTTACATTGGCTATTATTTATATATTAATTATTAAATATTTACCAGTTCAGCAACTTTGTAGACCTCACTTCTTCTGCTGCAGTCACAGGTATAGGCATACACTCGCACATCTAATACCTGCTTTAATTCTTTTGCTGTTTTGTCCAGTGCCTCCGAGTTGATATCCCATAAGACTAATGTTGCTCCATAGTGCCCAAGTTCTTTGGCGATCAGTTTTCCAATCCCATTTGCAGCTCCAGTCACCAAGACTATCTCTCCCTCAACATCTTTCTTGCAATGTGGAATAAAGAGTCGAACAAAGGCTTCAAAAAAGTAAAAGACTGCTCCAAGAATGAGCTCAAAAATGTCTTTTATGAACCAGAGATTGTGCAGTATCCCCTCAAAGCTCTGAATAACCTGGTTATGCATGTCTCTGATCTAATTTGACCTGTTTCTCACATAGCTGTTTTGGTGGTTCTTCTCCTTGAACATGCTTCAGTAAGTTTGGATCTCAGGGACAGCTTGTTCTAGAGGTTCTTTATATGTCAGACACCCCCCTCACCCCATCCCATCTCATCTCATCCCATCTGTTGGTTTCCAGTCACAATGGTGTTTGTTTGACCTGTCACCTAGAGTACATTAGTGTAGTTAATTTTAGATGTTGCTATTACAGCATGTGGCCACAATTTGATATCATAATAATGTTATTATGAGGCATTATTTATGTGATTAATACATGTCTGTATTAAAACCAGTTATTTGTATGATATCTTTATATATGCGTGTATGTGTAAGTAAATATAAAAAATAAAATAAAAACCTATTATTCTTCATGGCAATGTTTAAATATCCATCTAACACTATAACATAACAGGAAGGGGATGTAGCTCAGTGGTAGAGCGCATGCTTTGCATGTATGAGGCCCCGGGTTCAATCCCCGGCATCTCCAGATTTTTGTATTTAATTTTATTTAGATTTTTATATTTAATTTTATTTATCTCAATATAACGTTAGTAAACGGTGCCATCAAACAGTATATAATTAAGAATTAACATTTTTGAAAAAGAACGTCTTTAAACGAGTCAAACAAGTCTCTTGTCATTTACGTATTTACGTCATACGTATTTTCCTTGGCGACGGTAACCAGGGAGAAAGCTATGTTTACCAAAATGTTTTCAGCCTGACAACTATTACCAAAACATGGCTATATCAAGAAATGCGTCCTTATAACTCCACGGAGTCTTTTATAAATGTAAAGCATGCAGCTAAAGTACCTAAAGACTCTTCTAACACCTCAGGTAAAACATTTACCACGTTATTTAGCGACGCTAGCTAACTAGCTCTCGGCAGTCCGTTATCTATAGGCAGGATAACGTTTCTTAGCTTAGCAACACTGCTTATGTATCTTCTCTGATATCAAGTAACTTAAAGCATTAATTTGTGCAAAGAAACAGTAATAGAAATCCTATTCCGAATGTTAACCGAATATTATTTAAATCTCAGTGAATCCAAGACTCTGCTTTAGAAATAGTGTTGTGTCTGTATTTTCTTTTCTTTAGGATGGAGCTGCTAAAGTCACCTGTATGGCTTGGGCTCCAAACAATGCAAAGTTTGCAGTGTGCACTATTGATAGAGTGGTTATATTGTATGATGAGCAGGGAGAGAAAAGAGACAGGTTTACCACAAAGCCTGCAGACCCCAAAGTAAGTTATAAGCAAATTATTTAATTTAAATATTCAAAATGAATTTTGTATCCTGCCACTGCTATACGTATGTTAGTACGCCAGGAAAACGCATTCTTTAAGTCATGACTGTAATTTGTTGCAGTATGGAAAGAAAACCTATGTGGTCAAGTCCATGGCATTTTCCCCTGATTCAACTAAGATAGCAGTTGCTCAAACAGACAACATCATATTTGTTTACAAAATTGGAGAGGAGTGGTAAGTATCTCAGTATAATACTAATAATTCATGCTTAATTTGTTCTTTTTTTCATATAATAATCTGCTGTCATTAGGCTTGGGATAAAATGTATTTGTGCGCTTTTAAAACCATAGTTTTTGGGTAGATTTAAGAAATCTCCTAGCAAACAGGCTTTCACTCACCGCTTTTGTGATTGTTTATATATATTTGTGTTACTTTAAGTGTTGTATTCTGTGTTGTATACACACATACAGTTGTAAGAAAAAGTGTGTGAACCGCTTACAGAATCTGTGAAAATGTGAATAATTTTAACAAAATAAGAGAGATCATACAAAATGCGTTTTATTTATTTAGTACTGTTTTGAATAAGTTATTTTACATAAAAAATGTTTACATATAGTCCACAAGACAAAAAAAGCTGAAATTATTAAAATGACCTCATTCAAAAATTTATGAACTATTGATTCTCAATACTGTGTGTCATTACCTGGATGATCCACGGCTGTTTTTTTGTCTTGTGATGGTTGTTCTTGAGCCCCTTGTTTGTCCTGAGCAGTTAAACTGCGCAATGTTCTTCAGAAAAATCCTCTAGGTCCTGCAAATTCTTCAGTTTTCCAGCATCTTTTGCATATTTGAACCCTGTCCAGCAGTGACTGTATGATTTTGAGATCCATCTTTTCAACTATTAAAAAAGGTTCAAACAAAACTTTTTGAATTTAAAGATCAAGGTAAATTGTGCTTAATTTGTCTTCCGGGAAACAAGTAAGTATCTTCTGTTGCTTCCGAAGGGCAGTACTAAATGAAGAAAAATTTGGACATCTTCATCCTGTTCAAAAGTTTTCACCCCCCGACTCTTAATGCATCGTGTTTCCTTCTGGAGCATCAGTGCAAAATATACTGGAAAACTGAAGAATTTGCAGGACCTGGAGGATTTTTCTGAAGAACATTGGGCAGTTTAACTGCTCAGGACAAACAAGGGACTCATGAACAACCATCACAAGACAAAAAAACAGCCGTGGATCATCCAGGTAACGGCACAGTATTAAGAATCAAGGGTACATACACTTTTGAATGGGGTCATTTGAATAAATTCAGCTATTTTTTTTAGTCGTGGACTATATGTAAACATTTTTTATGTAAATTATCTTATTCAGGACAGTACTAAATAAAAAATAACATGCTTTTTGTATGATCTCTCTTATTTTGTTAAAATTATTCACATTTTCAAAGATTCAGCAAGCGGTTCACATACTTTTTCTTGCAACTGTATGCATGTATGTTGATCATCGTTTACAATAATGCTAGTCATATTTTCAATTATTTTTAATTTCTAATATAATGTTTTCTGTCCCAGGGGAGATAAAAAGGTTATTTGCAACAAATTTATTCAAACAGTAAGTATTCTGATGATAAATAAAATACATCATTACTAGGCTGAAGTACCATATATTGTAGGCATTAACTTTGTTGTTGTTCTATAGAGTGCTGTAACATGTCTGGTTTGGCCGTCAGAGCATGCAATAATATTTGGACTTGCAGAGGGAAAAGTAAGTGTGGCACATTTTCTGTTTTACACCTTAAGCTGAATTTCCTATTTTGTAAGGATTCATTTTGTGAATGTTTTGTCAAATTCAGGTTCGACAAGCCAATACAAAAACAAGCAAGTCCTCCACGATCTACGGAACAGACTCTTATGTTGTCTCACTAACTACAAAGTATGTGTACTTGTTTAAAATCCTGACCCTATGATGCTTGCTTCTTTGTCCAAGTACCCTTTTCCGGTTTGTTTACAGCGTTATTTTACTATTATTTATACTGTATACTATTATAGCATATATTAATATACTATTATAGTATATATTAATATTTTGAATTAGCCTTTATATTTGAAGGTTTCATTTTAATTTTAGTAATTGTTTTGTGTAATTTTGTCATTTTTATTAGTTTTCTTGTTTAATATTGCTATATAGCTTTATTTTTATTTCTGTTTTAATCATTTTAGTACTTCAACTTAGTACAACAACACTGTGTATCTCTCTTGATCCATTCTCTCAGTGTCTCAGGAAGGGGAATCCTCTCGGGTCATGCAGATGGAACGGTCGTTCGGTACTTCTTTGACGATGAAGGTTCTGGAGAATCTCAGGTAAAGAGCTGCCTTATATTATATTGAAATGTATTTAGAACATAATATATAGATGTTAATTAAAATATTATATCTGCAAGCAATTTAATGACTGATTTGTTTTGATTGTTGAAAGGGCAAACTGTTGACTCATGCATGCCCACCATATGCCCTGGCATGGGGCACCAACAGCATAATTGTGGCTGGATGCGATAAGAAGATCGTGGCCTATGGGAGGGAGGGCCACGTGCTTCAGACATTTGACTACAGTCGAGATCACACCGAAAAGGAATTCACAGTGGCTGAATCTAGCCCCAGTGGCCAGTCCATAGTTGTAGGAAGCTATGACAGGTGAGAGAACACATTAAAGGGTACATAACACACACAGTTTCTGCCAATCTCATGTTAATCTTGAGTACCTATAGAGTAGTATTGCATCCTTCATATCTCTGAAGAGTCTTTAGTTTTATCATATTTATAAAAGACGCTGTACCGATTTTTTTCCGAAAACAGCCAAACTCGTGGTAGTGTCTCGTAGTGTCACGAGCACACACACACCTATGACACACACACACAATACATCATGGCATTATCCCTGGATAACTTTGACTGGGACATGTGATTCCCATGACCGGGAACAAACAAACACACTTGCAGAGCTCCATTGTTGCTCCGGAAAAACAAACTGCATCCACTGTTTCCTTAACACCGGGTTATTTGGGAAGCTGAACAAGGTTATAAATAAATATAACTTAAGGCTGTATAAATAAATGTTGATTGATTGTCTTTCCCTCACAACCAGAAACACACTTCTTTAGTGACATGATTTCGTGGTCTAAAAACAAAATGACAGCGCTGCCGACGGCTTCCGAACGAAGCTGGTTGATGGGCGTGCTCATGCTCTCGCTCTGGTCCGGGAGAAGTGCCCATACAAAGAATTCCACCCTTTATGACGTCATACAGGGCCATACTCGAAAATAACTTTCCGAAACTTGTTCGAATCCTGAAGGAGTGTATTTGACACAGAAATACTCCGTCATACGTCCAACTTGTTTTTTAAAATTTTGGCCATGTTTAGCATGAGAATCCAACTCTTTAACAGTGGAAATAAGTCAGAATGCATGAAATAGCATTAGATCCCCCCCTTTAAATGGAAAACGAAAACATTCGGCCAATGTCTTGACATATCTTTTGTTTTTCTTTAGATTGCGAGTTTTCAATTGGAGTCCTCGAAAAGGTACCTGGGATGAAGGTTCTCTCAAAGAAATTCCAAACCTTTACACCATCACAGCTCTATCCTGGAAGAAAGACGGCTCTCGGCTTTCTGTGGTCAGTCTGGATGGCCAATTTCTTAAAGATTTCAGAACCTCAATGTCTTTCAGAATATCTTTGGGCTGATTTACACCTGGCCACTTCATGCATTTTCTCTGATCGGATAGCTATCCAATCGTGAAAAGACCATGTGTAAATGCCCCTAGAAACGCTTTCGAGACGGATTTAAATTCAATCACTCAAACCACTTCAGGAGGTGGTTTGAGATGCACCTGGTTGTTGAAGCCACATGTAAATTTTACTCCTCCTAAAATGGTAAAAAAAAAATAAGCATGTGAGAGCGTGTTATACCAGTTCCTGGTAGCCAAATATGACAGCGCTACTGCAACATGCATTGCCACAGATATGGCCCACCAGTGATAAACAGTTGAGCATCTTTCTTCAGCAAGCAGATGCGCAAACTGCCGCAAATGAAATTTAATGTTCGGTGTCACATCATGAAAGCTCAGCACAGAGTAATTATTAAAAGTGGTGAGCGGTGACTCCGGTGAGCGCTAAATTCTCTCACCAGTGCTGACACAGCTCTTGCTCCTATTGTGTTCTTTGATGTTGAAATAAGCTGATGCTAAATAAATTGCAGTGGATATATGTTGCTTTCTATGACGTGAACTACATTGAATTTGCATATAGCGTGGGAATTGAAGATCGTATTTATATTCGTTTTGTGGAGACACATTTACAAGTGTAAACGAAACAGTTTTAACAAATCGGATGGCTATATTAAAACTTTAGGGCACTAATCCTGAAAATATCCCAAATCAGTTCTGCTCAATGTTTATAATTTGGTAACACATAAGCAGGATCGCAAAAACATTGGCTCAATGATGTTGATGTCCAGCTTTACCATTTGGGACAACTGAGGGACTGTGGAGATGATGTGTAATTAAATGTCCATCTGTAAATTGCAGGGCACACTGTGTGGAGGTGTCGAGATGTTTGACTGCTGTCTCCGTAGGAGTATTTACAAGAACAAATTTGAGATGATATACGTCGGACTAAGTCAGGTGAGCATTACTTTTAGATACTTAAAGTGCACAGTAGTGACTGTTTTTTTTAAATCTTGTTTATATCCTACAAACAAAAGAACTTTGTTTCTTAAACCCTCCCAGGTGATTGTGAAGAATTTGTCCACCGGCACACGGGTGGTGCTGAAGTCTCAATATGGTTATGAGATAGATGAGGTGAAAGTCATGGGGAAGGATCGATATCTTGTGGCTCACACCTCTGACACACTGCTGCTGGGAGACCTGGTGTCCAACAAACTAAGTGAGGTAGGATGTCAGGTTTGGACTTGTTTGATTATTTACAACTGCATTATTTCTCTTATGTAGTTTTGTCAGAATGAAAATGCTTCTATTTAGATCACTGTCTGTATTAATATATTTCTGGACAATTTTGTTTGATATTTTAGCAGTCAACAGCTTCAACGGGTGGACAAAAGTTTAAAATGTCTAATTAAAAGTTCAAGGGCTTTACTGTGTTAATCCATGTTTAAATGAGTTTCCAAAGTGCTCTTATGGGAGTCGGAAGAAAGTTCAGTGTGACAAACAGGATAATGGTGAAGGGCCTTGGCTGTGGAGTCTGTCTGCTTCTTTCTGTGTAATGTAGTGGAAAGCAAAAGTGGATGACAACAATGATGTACTTCATTAAACAACATCACTCTCCCATTACAGGTGGCGTGGCAGGGCTCTGGGGGAAATGAAAAGTTTTTCTTTGAAAATGAAACGGTACAGTCTTTTTTTATTGTATTATTGTGTGTTATTAAGATGCTTCAGTTGTTTCAGAGCAAGGTACAAAGGAAACCGACTGGGTTTAATGAGTCATGCAACTCTAGCTGATATAATTAAAGTCATTGCTGGCTAATTGTAAATTGCTATATTTCCTGGTTAGGTGTGCATGATTTTCAACGCTGGAGAGCTGGCACTGGTGGAATACGGAAGCAATGAAATACTAGGATCTGTTCGAACAGAGTTTATGAACCCACACCTCATCAGGTCTGACATTATTACACTTTGGAAAGAAAAAGCTTTTTTTAAAGGCAAAGTAAATTAAAAATGACATTTCCTATTAAAAGATACATTATATCATATTATACATCGATCAGGCATAACATTATGACCACTGACAGGTGAAGTGATTATCTCTTCATCACGGCACCTGTTAGTGGGTGGGATATATTAGGCAGCAAGTGAACATTTTGTCCTGAAAGTTGATGTGTTAGAAGCAGGAAAAAATGGGCAAGCGTAAGGATTTGAGCGAGTTTGACAAGGGCCAAATTGTGATGGCTAGACGACTGGGTCAGAGCATCTCCAAAACTGAAGCTCTTGTGGGGTGTTCCCGGTCTGCAGTGGTAAGTATCTATCAAAAGTGGTCCAAGGAAGGAACAGCGAACAACTGTGGCCGAAAGCGCCAACAGTGGGCACGTGAGCATCAGAACTGGACCACGAAGCAATGGAAGAAGGTGACCTGGTCTGATGAATCACATTTACATCACGTGGATGGCCGGGTGCGTGTGCGTCGCTTACCTGAGGAACACATGGCACCAGGATTTACTATGGGAAGAAGGCAAGCCGGCTGAGGCAGTGTGATGCTTTGGGCAATGTTTTGCTGGGAAACCTTGGGTCCTGCCATCCATGTGGATGTTACTTTGACACGTACCACCTACCTAAGCGTTGTTGCAGACCATGTACACTCTTTCATGGAAACGGTATTCCCTGGTGACTGTGGCCTCTTTCAGCAGGATAATGCGCCATGCCACAAAGCAAAAATGGTTCAGGAATGGTTTGAGGAGCACAACAACGAGTTTGAGGTGTTGACATGGCCTCAATCTAATCGAGCATCTGTGGGATGTGCTGAACAAACAAGTCCGATCCATGGAGGCCCCACCTCGTAACTTACAGGACTTGAAGGAACTGCTTCTAATATCTTGGTGCCAGATACCACAGCACAACTTCAGGGGTCTAGTGGAGTCCATGCCTCAACGGGTCAGGGCTGTTTTGGCAGCAAAAGGGGAACCAACACAATATTAGGAAGGTGGTCATGATGTTACACCTGATCGATGTATATGGATACAAGCCCCACCCTATGTCATTTCCTGTTGCACCATTTTAATGTTATAACATAATTTTATTGCAAACAACACTTTTGAACAGATAATAGGCAGTTACTTTCCTACAGAAGTAATGTATAAAACTGACCACTAGATGGAGTGGTTTACCTTAGATTTCCCAGTTGTCCTTCTACTGTGATTCTGCTCTGAAAGCCGCTATTGCTGTTGATGCATACAGCTGGCTCTTAGTGAGCAGACCTAGTCATCACAAATCAGCATTCATGTATAAAGCCTGTCAGTGCTGTCAGATTGCAGTGCTTGGTTCCTCTTGATGGAGCACTGACAGGTCCCTCAGCACCCACAGGAAGTGTTCAATCCCTGGTTTGTGTGTTTGTGTTTGCAGCGTGCGTCTGAATGAGAGGAGGCAGAAGGGAGTGGAGGACAACAAAAAGTTGGCCTACCTGATTGACATCAAAACTATTGCTATCGGTAAGTTATTGCCCATTACTTCTGGCAGGGGTATTATCTCTTTATTGTTTACTAAAATGAAATAATAATTTTAGTAGTTGAAGAATAATAACACATTATCATTGAGGAGAATACGGTTAAATGACTTTTGAATGATTTAAGACTTTGGGTGACAGAAATGTATGCAACTCTATATATTTATTTCTATAGTGCTTTTCAGGTGGTAATTAGGGATGACATCATTTTATTTAAGTTTTGACTAAACACATGTTCCTGCTCTTATTGCTCCAGTCAGTTTATGTGATTTAAAGATTAATTTAGACATTTAGCCCATTGAGTGAATGCAAAAATGCACGCAATTATATGGAATTAGAGTCACATTAGCTCATAAAGGAAAGTCTTAGTATGTTGTCATCATTAGCTTAGCTTGGTATTGATTACATAATCGTCTGTTTCCGCTCTAAATGGGACACCTTCTCCATATGACCCATTAATTGATTCTGCAGAGAAAAGATAATTTATGGGACAGTAGGAAGGTGTGTTTGGTTCGGACGTTACCTTTCAATTAGACGGTTACCCTGCTGTGTCATCGTCACAGCCCTCTCCTTCACCGGCTACCACCAGCCATCTGCCACGGCTCTGACCACTTCCTGTGCTAATTAAGTCCTGGCATGCTCCCTCTGTCCTGCTTGCATTGTTTCTTCTTCAGGTGGTGAAAATGAGAAACAACTTTCATCCAATTTATTTTCCTCTGACAGACAGCAGAGTGCTTTTCCCCCTCACTGATCCATGTGCTTAAAACCTGTTCAGAAAGTGCAAATTGGAAAGTGTTTTTCCTCTCTTTCTCCCCTCTCCGCCCCCCTCCATAAGTGATGCTTCCCATCAGAATGGTTATTTGTGAACAAAGAGCCAGAAATGCAGGGAAGCGTCACACAACGTGATTCATGAAAGACTCATTGATTTGTTTTTGTTAGGGCATGGATGTTCGGGGTCTGTGTGAAAGACAATGCCTCCGTTTTTGCAGCATGTCTTTGTGAATGTGTGTGTGTGTATGGTGACATTCATGGCAGTAAATGGATCTCCAAATTTGATCATTCTGATTATTACAGCGTTTGATTTTGGCTGGAAAATACATCCATTCTTTTAAAACATTTAAATTTTAATTCTAATGCTTCATTTCTGACCTTGGATCAACAGAAAAGAATCTGCATCTGTTATTTGGTGCATTCATCTCCCATGATCCTTCTCTCTTCTTTTTTTTTTCAGTGGACCTGGTGGGTGGGTATAATCTGGGCACTATAAGCCACGACTCCAAGATAGACTGGCTGGAGCTGAATGAAACGGGGCGTAAACTGCTTTTTAGGGACAAGAAACTCAGGGTAAGGGGGAAACATTATTATTTCAGCTCTAATATCGCTAATAAAATCTGAATAATGTGTCACCTCTGTCTCTTTTTCCATGTTCAGCTCCACCTGTATGACATCGAGAGTAGCGTGAAGAGCACCATGCTGAGTTTCTGTCCGTACGTTCAGTGGGTACCGGGTAGCGATGTAGTTGTGGCACAGAACAGAGGAAACCTGTGTGTTTGGTACACCATCGACAGCCCAGAGAGGGTCACAATGTTTCCCCTCAAGGTGAGTTGAAGTCACAGCTCACTCAGAGTGAATAGTGATTTTATTTGCACATTCTATGTTGTTTAAGCACCTGATTAACTAAAAGAACTATTCAAATCGAGCAACGATGCAAGCAAATCACAGAATTGCTCTACCATTGCAATTCAGACACAAATTAGCTGTTTAAAATACAGAAAATGTTTTGATATACACTACGGTTCAAAAGATTTTTTTATGGTTTTTAAAAAAAGTCTCATCCATGTTCACCCAGACATTTATTTGATCAAAAATTTAAATTGTAATAGTATTGTGCAATATTATTACAATTTAAATAATTGTTTTTTATGGTAATATATTTTAAAATGTAATTTATATCTCTGGTGGCATAGCTAGATTTTCAGCAGTCTTCAGTGTCACATGATCCTTCAGAAATTATTCTAATATGCTGGTTTGGTGCTCAAGAAACATTCTTATTATCATTGTTGTAAACAGTTGCGTTTCTTAATATTTTTGTGGAAACAGTAACTTTTTCAGGATTCTTTGATAAATAGAAAGTTCAAAAGAACAGGATTTATTTTTTGTAACATTACTAATGTTTTTTTCTGTCACGTTTGTTCACTTTAATACATCCTCACTGAATGTTAAATTGAGTTCATTTCTTTAAAAAAATTCTTACTGACCCAAAAGGTATAATGGTAGTGTAACATTGTTTTTTTAACATTTGATCATTATTTTATGAATTATTGCAGCCATAATCAGTGGGAAAGAATTATAAAGTGGTATAATGAACTGCAGGTGAATTTGAACTTGCACTGAAATACTATTGAATGAATTCGCATTCGCATTCCTCATCGTCTTCGTTTCTTGTTTGAGTCGACTGCGAGTTTAATCATGTGACTTTGTGTTGGTGACAGGGTGATATTGTAGACCTGGAGAGATCCAATGGCAAAACTGAAGTCATTGTGACTGAAGGGGTTAACTCTGTCTCCTACACTCTAGATGAGGGGCTGATTGAATTTGGCACAGCCATTGATGATGGTGACTATTACAGGTAAAAACAAAACACCACAGCCACCTGCAATAAAACATGAACTAGACCTCAATTATTTAAGTATCCTTATTCATAGCTGGATTTCTATATGTGTGCGCGCAGAGCAACCGCATTCCTGGAGACCCTGGAGATGTCGGCAGAGACAGAGGCCATGTGGAAGACTTTAAGTAAACTCTCCCTGGAAGCACGACAGCTCCACATCGCTGAGAGGTTAGACAAGCAAGACAGATGCCCACCTCTATGACTCCGCTACTGCTGTGATGACTTTAGCATAGCTGTCCGAATCATGTGTCTAACCTTGACAACTAAGAAACAGTGACAGACTTAAAAAATATTGTAGTTTGTTTGAAGTCCTTTACAGATCATCTTGGTGTTATTTTACAAAAAATTAAGTCACCATGAAATCCAAATTGACAGTTCTTATTTTTTAAATGGAATATTGCAGTATTTATTATAAATGATTTATCCGTGCATATCGTTATTTTTTTTAATTCATGTGCTCTTGTAAACTTTAATCAAAAAAACTTCCCTGCCCTCTTGCAGCGACATCTCTTGTCTTCTCTGATGACGTTTACTGGCGCGACAACCTGTCACTCACATGAGATCACAGCAATAGCAAACAACAATAATCCAACGATCCAATCAATTGTCGATTTACAAAATCACACTACTTTTTGTTTTGTTTTGAGAAGCCGTTTCACTCGGACATACGTCACAATAGGGAGAAAAGACTATCGCAACTTCTGCTTCATGCTGACTTTAAATTCCTCTGTAGCTTTTGAACTTTACAAAGTAGTCATCCTTAGCTACAAGTAGGACACTTTTAGGGCCCTATCATACAACCCGCGCAATGTGACGCCAGGCGCAACACAAGTGTTTTTTGCTAGTTTCAGCACGACGCAGTTATCATTTTCACGTCCAGCACCACATTGTTTAAATAGCAAATGCACTCGCGAGCCCATCTGTTCGCCCATGGGCGTGCTGGTCTGAAAACGAGGTGTGTTCAGGCGCATTGTTGACACGTTGCTATTTTGAGGCGACTGAAATCGCAGTATTTTTTGTGTTATTTAAAGGGCGCGTTAGTAATATGCACCTATAGGCGGGTGCACAACGCGCATACACTCACAGGAAGTTCTGTCCTTTTTTGAAGTGGCACACAAACATTTTTAAATATTAAAAATAAAAGGATTCCTCTCTGGAGAAGCGTTCAATCTTTCCGCTCGCAAATTCCGCCATGTAAACAGCGAATACTCCATGGTGCAAGCACAACTGGCTTTTAAAGGGAATGGGAGATGAGACTCTGATTGGTTTATTGCACGTTACGCACACCCATGACTCATTAAGAGACTAGGTACAACTCTTTTGGACCATGCGCCTGGCGCGCAGACCGTTTTTTCCGTCATTAAACTAGCAAAAGTGGATTCGGACATGCCCTAAGTGCACCTGCGCCATGCGCTTCAGACCATGTGCTCAGATCGTTAAAATAGGGCCCTAAAAGTTGCAAAACTGACATAGGGTCGTAATACTTCCAATTATAGGTGACACATTTCTAACATAAATTTGTTAAAGACTCAGCACAGAACAAACCATTTTGCAATGCAGTTGATATGATTTTTGAAGTGGCAAATACAAATAAATTAAACAATAATTAAATAATGTCTTTGTTTGTTGGGCCACATTAACAAACCCATACAAGAATATTTTATCTATTGTTTACCAACAACCACTTACCCGAAGTAAACACTGGTAAACACTGGCAGATGTGTACGAATAAACATGCATTAATTACAGCCCTTGTACAGGTAGTACAGAAATACTTTTCACATGATTATGTAAACACAATACTTTCTTTCTTAACAATTCTCTTGTTCTATTCATAGCACTGCTGCATTTATTTTTGCACCTTTCAATTTTTTATTTCTTATTTGCTCTTAATATGCAGCATTTAATTGGCACTACAGAAGAACTAAATTAAATATAAACACATTGAATCAACAAAGTAGCAATACATTTTTAAAGGGGTCATATCATGAATATATAATTTTACTTGATCATTTGAAATGAAAGTATTTACTGCAGCCACACTGTACTTAAAATTTCTTTGCTAAATAAGTACAAAAATATATATTTTATTAAAACGAACTTGTAAAAACTTGCTTAGAACTACCTTTAGCAAGTCACCCACGTGTAAACGTCAACAACATGTCACAAGGTAATTCAGACTGATTTTGGGGCAGTTAAACCACATTTGACTTGAGACAAAAAAAAGGCTGTTGAATTCCAAGAGAAAAGGTGGTCATGTTTTTGGTGTAAATTATAAATGGATCTTGGGAATAAAATAATAAAATGTTGCATGATCCATGCCAGAAGCATTCGTCAAAAGAACCTTAAAGAAAGCTGATATTCTGCACAGCTGCTCTGCGTGTTGCACTTTAAATGCTGAAATGTGTCTCAGATAATATTATGCCTAAAGAAAAATGTGTGAAATCTTGTGCAAAAGGGCAAAAACAGTTCACCTGAGCTTGTGCAAGAGGATAAAAGCTTTAGATCTAAGCACCAAAGGACCTCTTAAAAAGGCTTCCAGTTGCTTTAGGAGGTAGTGAGCGTGTTTAGAGTTTTCCTTTTACTGTATAAGCATTTTTAAAAGGGTTTGAAGCCGGAATTTAAATGAGAAAGGATTGGTTTGTTATGAATAGGCTTATCTGCATAAAGCATGCAGAGAAAAAGTGCTCTGACCGTCAAGGAGAATGCTAATGAAGGAATTGCCTGGATATTCTTTCTGTTGCCGGTTTGCTTGATCTCACTTTTGGTCATCTGATCGTGGGCAATAAGTGCTGTCCAACCTAAATGCCCTGTCATTATTGCAGCATTGGTGGTCGAATGTGAAATTATATGCCATGTGATGTTTGTATTTGTTGTTATTGGCTTTTTCACATTTGAGGCGCTGTTGGGTTTTTCTGCAGGTGTTTTGCAGCCCTTGGGGATGTGTCCAAAGCCCGATTCCTAAATGAGACCAACAAGATTGCAGATGCTGTCTCAAAGGAAAATGTATGTATTGCATCAAACTGTGGCATCTCTAATTATTATGTCTGCACAGTTGTAGAATGTACATTTCTGTTGTTGTATTTGTGCTTATGCATTTATACACCATTACCTCTTGTAGGATGGTGATGGTACAGACCACTACCAGGTGAAAGCGCGGCTGGCCATGCTGGATAAGAACTTTAAGCTTGCAGAGATGTATTACATGGAACAGGTAAGGAATGGTTTCTAATATCTGCAACTAGGAGTGTGACTTAAAAATGCAATTACCAAAGTATTAAATTCAACCCTTTATATTGAAATAAGTACATTTTAATGTAATTTTAAAATGGTCAAATAAACAAACATGTTTTAAAACTGCTTATTAAATTCATATATAAATATAAAATATACACCGATTAGGCATAACATTATGACGTGTATAACAGTGGTGGTGAACCGACAACAGGGTCTTGGGCGGACAAGGCTCATTGATGCACGTGGGGAGCGAAGGCTGGCCTGTGTGGTCCGATCAAACAGGTGAACTACTGTAGCTCAAATTGCTCAAGAAGTTAATGCTGGTTCTGATAGAAAGGTGTCAGAATACACAGTGCATTGCAGTTTGTTGCGTATAGAGCTGCATAGCCGCAGATCAGTCAGGGTGCCCATGCTGACCCCTGTCCACCGCCGAAAGCGCCAACAGTGGGCACGTGAGCATCAGAACTGGAAGCAATGGAAGAAGGTGGCCTGGTCTGATGAATCACATTTTCTTTTACATCACGTGGATGGCCAGCTGCGTGTGCGTCGCTTACCTGGGGAACACATGGCACCAGGATGCACTATGGGAAGAAGGCAAGCCAGCTGAGGCAGTGTGATGCTTTGGGCAATGTTCTGCTGGGAAACCTTGGGTCCTGCCATCCATGTGGATGTTACTTTGACACGTACCACCTACCTAAGCATTGTTGCAGACCATGTACACTCTTTCATGGAAACAGTATTCCCTGGTGGCTGTGGCCTCTTTCAGCAGGATAATCCGCCCTGCCACAAAGCAAAAATGGTTCAGGAATGGTTTGAGGAGCACAGCAACAAGTTTGAGGTGTTGACTTGGCCTCCAAATTCCCCAGATCTCAATCCAATCGAGCATCTGTGGGATGTGCTGAACACACAAGTCCGATCCATGGAGGCCCCACCTCGCAACTTACAGGACTTAAAGGATCTGCTGCTAACATCTTGGTGCCAGATACCACAGCACAACTTCAGGGGTCTAGTGGAGTCCATGCCTCGATGGGTCAGGGCTGTTTTGGCAGCAAAATTGGCACCAACACAATATTAGGAAGGTGGTCATAATGTTATGCCTGATCAGTGTATATAAAATATAAATAATTTGAATAAATAAATGTTAAATTTAACAGTAACATTTTAATGTTTTAAATAATTTAAAAATAAATTAAATAAATGTAAATTAAAAAAAAAATTTAAATTGCAGTTTTAAAAAGCATTTCTAAACTACTTTTCTTTATCTGTTTGTCAATTGAGTTTAATGGGTTTGGACAGTTCATACGTGGGAGCAGCAGAACTGAGTTATTTCTTGATTGCTGAGTAATATTTCTGTAACCCTTCAGAATGCAGTGGATGAAGTAATGGAAATGTACCAGGAGCTCCACATGTGGGATGAATGTATTGCAGTGGCAGAGGCGAAGGTAATATCTGTTTATAACATAATTTTCATAAAGTCTAGTCAACAGTTTTTTATTTAGCCTAAACAGGGGTTCTCAACAGGTTTTGTCCAGATACACTGGGCATTAGAACTCAAGTGGTGATCCAACACAGAACCATAATTGTTTATTGTACAAAGCAATTTATTAATATTGCCATGAACTGCACTTGGCCAACAATATACAAAAATATTGTCTGAATTCTTATTGACTCTTGAATTTTGATGGTTTCAATAATGAACAGCTCAAAACATATTATAGACAACACAAACCATGTTTATTTTCATTTTAAGTGAACCCATACTGTATTTAACATTGTCTGGGTCATATTTTCATTTATGTGGTTAGTTATATGTTTTCGTGGTTTTTGAGGATGAGGGCATGTCACACAACTTATCCATGTTTTCATGATATAGGAAGAGTTTTCTCATCCCTTATAAAAGTTTATAAGCCTTTGTATGCTGCTATCTTAACTATGCACAATTATGAGCTTTACTAATATTAAATGCGTGTATCCCATAAAGGGCCACCCAGAGCTGGACAATTTGAGACGCAGTTACTATTCTTACTTAATGGAGACCAATCAGAACGAGAAGGCTGGTGAGGTGAAGGAGAATGAAGGAGACTTCACTGGTGCTCTTAACCTCTACCTGAAAGCGGGACTTCCTGCCAAAGCTGCTTGGCTGGCCATGAGCAGAGATGAGCTCTTATCAAGCCAAGACATCATCAGCCGCATCACTGCTGCGCTCATCAAAGGAGAGTTCTATGAGAGGGTGAGTTTTACCTGCGACGGTATGTGGCTTGACAAGATGGCTACTGTTTAGATCCTTGCATTCATAACTTTCATATGAGTAGCAGAACCACCCGCCCAAGTAACTGACATGGTATTTTTACAAAGGGAAATTGTTCTAATTAAGTTGGCTTGAGAGAGCCAACTTACTGAAAGGCTATATAAACATATTATTATTATTCTTCTGACTAAAACCGTTGACTGCTACTCCTCCTAGAGTTTTAAAGCTACAACCACCAAACTCGGCTCAGACATTCAGACTGTTCTGAAGTTAGTTGCTATATCTTTTAAGACTGATCGGACTCACGGTTTTCCTAAAAATGACGATCAAAACTCAGAAAAATCCTTTCATTGACGGAATGTTCAAATGAGCCAAGACAGTTCAAACACTAACTGACAACATTCAAATTTTGACAGTTGGAGAGGCTCATTAGATTCCATTAGCTGCCATTCTATCTAATATTTCTAATCAACCAACCTATCTATCTATCTTTTATCTTTATCTATCATCATATAAGTTTGTCTATCTACTCATCATTCTCACTCACTCACTCTCACAATCACACACACACACAGAATACCCTAGCATCCGCATAGCAACACCCTAGCAACCACCCGAGTACCATAGCAACCACCCTGAGTACCCTAGCAACTGGATAGCAACCACCCCAAGTACCCTAGCAACCGCATAGTAACACCCTAGCAACCACTCAGAGTACCCTAACAACCACATAGCAACACCCTAGCAACCAGCCAGAATACCTTAGCAACCGCATAGCAACACCTTAACAACCACTCAGAGTACCCTAGCAACCGAATAGCAACACCCCAGAGTACCTTAGCAACCGCATAGCAACACCTTAACAACCACTCAGAGTACCCTAGCAGCCGCATAGCAACACCCCAGAGTACCTTAGCAACCGCATAGCAACACCCTAGCAACCACCCAGAGTACCCTAGCAACCACCCAGAATACCTTAGCAACCGCATAGCAACACCTTAACAACCACTCAGAATACCCTAGCAACCACCCAGAATACCTTAGCAACCACATAGCAACACCTTAGCAACCACCCAAGTACCTTAGCAACTGCATAGCAACCACCCAGAATACCTTAGCAACCGCATAGCAACACCCTAGCAACCACGCCAAATACCTTAGCAACCGCATAGCAACACCTTAGCAACCACCCAGAATACCCTGGCAACCGCATAGCAACACCCTAGCATCCAGCCCAAGTGCCCTAGCAACCGCATAGCAACACCTTAGCAACCACCCCGGTTACCTTAGCAGCCACATAGCAACACCCTAGCAACCACCGAGAATACCCTAGCAACCGCATAGCAACACCCAAGCAACCAGCCTGAGTACCCTAGCAACTGCATAGCAACCACTCCGAGTACCTTAGCAACCACATAGTAACATCCTAGCAACAACCCTGAGTACTTCTCAAGCTTTCTCAAGCCAACTTAAAGTTTGTCTCGACTAAGTTTTTTATCTAGTTCTAATTTTATTGAACTCAACAGGCAGGCGACCTGTTTGAAAGGACAAGAAATAATCAGAGAGCCCTGGAGTGCTACCGCAAGGGAAATGCTTTTAAGAAAGGTGAGCGTAGCTGGTAATAACAGATCAGAATAGGGTGTTACATTACAATTGAAACAATAAGTCAATGGTTGTAATGCAAAGCATCAGAGCGATAGATTTATTGCCTTCATTGACCTCTGCTGTTTGCATTGTGCTTCCACAGCGGTGGATCTGGCTCGCATTGCCTTTCCTGCAGAAGTTGTAAAGCTGGAGGAAGTGTGGGGTGACTACCTAGTGCAACAGAAACAATTGGATGCTGCTATCAACCATTACATAGAAGCTGGGTGAATCTCTAGAGTAATAAACCTCTATAGATCAGGGCTATTATATTTTGAAAATGTCTTTTTTTTTCCTTTTATATTTTTATTTTCTGTTTCATTTTAATGGTGCTTATACAATTAAGTTCAAGGACCCTATTTTAACTCTTTCCCCACCAAACACGGAATTTTCCGTTATTTGTGAGAAAACGCTTCCGCGCCAAACACGGAATTTTCCTGGTTTCCGTGTTTTCACTGTTATACGCTAGGGGGGGGGCGCTATTACGCATCTTCTGAATGAGTACAGAATCTCCTGATCAAAACACAGGCGAAGAAGATGCAAAAAACAAGTGATCGTATGTAAGCAGATGCATATGTAAAATAACATGATCATCAACATTAAACATCATATAAATCAAAACTGCCTAATGTTACTAAATGAAATGTCGACCCAGGACGAGCTATAGGACTGTGCAAGCAGTAAGGGTGTTGATGGACTCGATCTACTCCATCTGTGTTTGATCATCGCTCTGAATCTGATCTGGATGCAGTCTTTGACAAAAACGTGATTTTTCTCAGCTTTTTATTCAAAATGTTGCTTTTTTTATAAAAAATTTACCCATATTTAAGTGTTGATAAAAAGGAATGCATGAAGCTAGAATAAAACATTTTTTTTGTTTAAAAGCAGAGGGTCTGCTCTTTCTTTTGATATATGGCATGCTCAGATATTCATACAACAAAATATTCTATGGGCCATTACATTTTTGTGAAAATGATCAAAAACCCTGGCGGTGGCTGGCAACTTTTTTTTAAAATTCTGGCGGGGAAAGAGTTAACGATCTAAGCGCATGTTCTGAAGCGCATGGCGCAGGTGCACTTAGGGCGTGTCCGAATCCACTTTTGCTAGTTTAACGATGGAAAAAATGGTTGGTGTGCCAGGCGCATGGTCCAAAAGGGTTGTACCTAGTCTCTTAATGAGTCATGGGTGTGTTTTAGGCGTAACGTGCAATAAACCAATCAGAGTCTAATCTCCCATTCCCTTTAAAAGCCATGTGCACTTGCACCATGGCGGATTGCTATTTACATGACGAAATATAGACACCCTCAACCTGACGAGTCAGTTTAAATACATGTGTGTATTGCCACGATTGGTCAAATAATTAGCCAATTTGCCTCAAAATAGCAACACGCCAACAATACGCCTGAAAACACCTCGTTTTCAGACCAGCACGCCCATAGGCGAACAGATGGGCGCGAACACTTGCGTCTCGCCTGGCATCGCATTGCGCCGCATCGTGCTGAGTGTATGATAGTCAGTACGTTTTTTTTTTTTGAAAGAAACAAATACTTTTATTCAGCAAAGATGCATTAAATTTATCAAAAGTGACAATAAAGCTAATTATAATGTTAAAAAAAAATAAAAGGTAAATGCAGTTCTTTTGAGCTTTCTGTTTATCAAAGAATCCTGAAAATATGCTTCACAGTCTCCACAAAAAGATTAAGCACAACCATTTTCAACACTAATAATAATAAGAAATGTTTTTTGAGCAGCAAATCAGCATATTAGAATGATTTCTGAAGGATCATGTGATGCTGAAGACTGGAGTAATGATGCTGAAAATTCAACTTTGCCATCACAGGAATAAATCACATTTTATATATTAGAATAGAAAACTGTCTATAAAATGATTTAAATTGTAATAATATTTACATCAAATAAATGCAGCCTTAATGAGCTTAAGAGATTTCTTTAAAAAATGTTTTTTGCTCTAATTTGTTTCATGTAGATTACTGCGTTATAATTTAGCTGTGTCCACTCTGGTTTATTATTGTGGTGTCACCTATTAGGGCTCCTCGCCCCTAAACATGGCAGGTGCCATTTTGTTTGTCCTTATCTGACTCTCATGTTTCCTTCTCTGATAAAGACGTTCCACCAAGGCCATAGAGGCAGCAATTGCAGCACGCCAGTGGAAGAAAGCATTGCACATACTGGAGCTACAGGAGGACAAGACTACTGCCAAATATTACCTGAAGATTGCCCAGCATTATGCCTCTGTACAGGAGTTTGAGGTGAAAAAAGCACATTTCAGCTAAATATAAATATTAAAGGTACACTATGTAACTTTTGGCCTTCTAGCGGTTAAAAAAACAAAACTGCATGCATTTTGCAGAAGAACATTGTTTTGGTTGTGCTTCGGCTCAGCGTGACTGTGCGGATGAATATGGTCATCCTACTGCTCATGCAACATTCACTTTTTAAAATAAATTCCAGCACAGCGCTACAACAACCATAATGAAATGAACCTTCACAATAGATAATGCGTTACAATGAACTGTTAGAGAGCTACATATGGTAATTTATCTGTTCAGTAAAATACCTTACTCACCTGTTGAGTAATAAAAACACTTTTCAAATCCCTCAGTTCTCGCCATCTCCAAAAAGCCAAGCCAATATTGATTGTTGTTTTATTACGAGCTCTGTCGCATTTTCTTTTTGCCTTTTATCTTTTTGCTCTCCTCTGTTCGCCGTTTGTTTAAAACGGGCGATTCCCTGGAGATTGGAGATTTAGCTTGCTCCATGTCAATATCTTCTTGTGACAACTAACCTATGCCACTCCCACACCATACACGCATCAAAGTAGCCGGAGCAATTTTTCTCTATTTACGGGTATGACGAGACACGTACGGGAGTGTGACGCATGCGCGCAATTTCACACAAAAAACCATCCTGACAGGTCTAAAATATAAACACTTATAATAGGCTTACCATAGTGAATCGGCGTAAGACAAAAACACGTTTTGGAAGGATTGCTTGTGTATTCAAGTGGTACTCACTGCAGATTCAAATTTCATCCTCTCTGGATGTCTAATGAGGTGGAGGGATAGAGTTGTGGGTAGGGTTAGTGTGCGGTTGGATATTCTAGCTCCACCCATTAGGCCCAAATTACATCCTCGCTAGACGTATGCTCCACCCATTTGCTCTGCAGTGAGCAGCCTCTCGATGTATTGACTCATTATTTAAATTTTGTTAATTTTTAATAAAAAAATGTGTACCTTTAACACCAAGGTCTCACCTTTCTAAAAACATGATCTTGACTGAATCTGTGTTGGCTACTCTTATTTCTCTGAGCTACAGGTGGCAGAACGTCTGTTTGTGAAGGGTGATCATACTAAAGATGCTATAGATATGTACACTCAGAGTGGGCGATGGGAGCAAGCTCATAAGGTAAGTGTCACATTGTGCATTAATTAATAATAGCTGTATATTTTAGTGCTAGTATTTTTGTCTGCTATTAAACATCTGAAAAAATTCCATAGATTTACATTGAGAGAACCGAAACGTATATAAACATTGAGTTGGCCTCTTTTGACTTTGGCCAATAAGCATCTGCCTAGCAACCACCAAGAACACTCTAACAACTGCATAGCAACATGCTAATAAATCAGTGTAGTGGTAATTATAAATTTGATGGATGGAAGCTGAGAACACAACTGCTTTTGTTTTTTTCTTAATTCAAATCATGAACAATTTACATTTAAATTATTACTAATCACAATCCATTTACATTTGAATTATTATGTATCATTTTGTTCTCCTCTCTTGTTCTCTTCTGTCCGTCTGCAACACAGCTTGCTGTGAAGTGCATGACACAAGAGGATGTGTCTGCCCTTTACATCAGCAGAGCACAAGAGTTAGAGAAAGAGGGGAAACACAAAGAAGCTGAAAGGTAAACACACACACACAGAGCGTTTTTTTTTTAATCTGACCACTATCTTTTATGATAATTAATATATAAATACATTTTTGATAGACAAAAGCTTTATATTCTGACTCTGAATTAAGAGACTGTCATGTGTGATATTTCATGTGTGCATTTTTACATTTTTGAAATTTGTCTATAGGCTTTTTACCACAGTAGATGAACCGGACCTGGCCATCACTATGTACAAGAAGAACAAGATGTATGATGACATGATCCGTTTAGTTGCCATTCATCACAAAGACCTGCTTCAGGAAACGCACATTCACCTGGCCAAGGTTCAAGAGAACATTTGGGCCATTTTTTTATTCCTCCTATTCACATTAAGTTACAAAACGCATTTGATCCAAATATCTTTTGGTGCAGTTTAGTCTTGTTCATGGCTCAGTAAATCCCCCATGTGGTCACGGTTGTTATGTTTATCACAGGAGCTAGAGGCTGAATCCAGGTTTCAGGAAGCGGAGTATCACTACCTAGAGGGTCAGGACTGGAAAGCCGCTGTAAACATGTATAGAGTCAATGATATGTGGGAGGAAGCTTATCGGGTATGTGTGTGCACACTACATGGTCTTATATGATATTGGAGTTGATATCATGTAGAATGTAGAGAGATTCAGACATTGGAAGTTGCTCTTCATGTCTTTGCCACAGATAGCGAAGACCCATGGAGGAGCCAGTGCTCATAAGCAAGTGGCCTACCTGTGGGCAAAAGGTCTTGGAGGAGAGGCAGCAGTTAAACTGCTCAACAAGTTTGGCTTTCTGGAAACCGCCATTGACTTTGCAGCTGATAACAAGTAAGTCTCTGCAAAGTCAAGATCTTTTTCTGTCTTTTAATTCTCTTCAGGTATCATTGGTACATACAGATAACAATTAACCAATGCATAATAGTTAAACTGGTTTTTATTTGCTGTTTAACGAAACACTCTTTGTCTTCTTTAGCTCATTTGACTTTGCCTTTGAGTTGGCCCGACTCTCCATGAAACAGAAGATTCCTGATATCCATCTCAAAAATGCCATGTTCCTTGAAGATCAGGTATTACTGACTGGGGAGAAATGATTCCTCTTTTCTACACTGTTAACGCCCACGGCTCCGGAGAAATGCGGGTGTGATTGTAAAGTAGATAGAAATGAGACGAGTCCATTTTCAAGGTCAAGGACTGTGAATGCAAATTAAACTGGGGTCTTTTTTACTTGGTTCAGTTTTTGAACATAAAGATGTCTGATTTGGTCTTTTATTGTAGTTGTACTTGAATTAATTTAATAAATGTAAATACATATAATAATTATAAATAAAATAATATTTTATTTAACAATATAGCTTTATAAAATAATAAATATAAATAAAAAAAATACACCGCCGTTCAAAAGTTTTTGATCGGTAAGATTTTTAATGTTTTTAGGAGAAGTCTCTTATGCTTACCAAGGCTGCATTTATTTTATTAAAAAGACAAAAAACAGTAATATTGTGAAATATTATTAAAATGTAAAATAACTGTTTTCTATTTGAATATATTTTAAAATGTAATTTATGTCTGTGATGCAAAGCTGAATTTTCAGCATCATTACTCTTTAGTGTCACATGATCCTTCAGAAATCATTCTAATATGATGATTTGCTGCTCAAGAAACATTTATGATTATTATCAATGTTAAAAATTAATTTGATTAATAGAAAGTTCAAAAAAACTTTTTTTTGGGAGGGGGGGGGACTTAAAGAAATTAATACATTTATTCAGCAAGGGTGCCTTAAATTGATCAAAAGTGACAGTAAAGACATTTATAATGTTACAAAAGATTCTGTCTAAAATAAATGCTGTTCTTTTGAACTTTCTATTCATCAAAGAATCCTGAAAAAACTGTTTTCAACATTGATAATAATCATAAATGTTTCTTGAGCACCAAATCAGCACATTAGAATGATTTCTGAAGGATCATGTGACACTGAAGACTGGAGTAGTGATGCTGAAAATTCAGCTTTGCATCACAGGAATAAATTACATTTTAAAATATATTCAAATAAATATTTCACAATATTTCTGTTTTTTTTTTTTGTTGTGTTTTTATTAAAATAAATGCAGCCTTGGTGAGCATAAGAGACTGTAAAAATCTTACAGATCAAAAACATTTGAACGGCAGTGTAGCTGGTAAAAATTTGACATCCACCATCCATTGTAGCTACCTGACTGTAAAAAAGTGTAATCGATTGAAAATATTGATGTATTAAAATTTGTCATTATGACATATTACTCTACACTTACACTAAGACAGGCCCACACAGAGTTTTTATTCTTATTATTAATACCCATACCCAGAGTTTATTATTCTAGTTATTAATGATCGCATGGTGCAGAGTATAATTGTAATTTTTAACTTTTAAGGGCAAATTCAATGAGGCTGAGACTGAGTTCATCAAAGCCGGGAAACCCAAGGAGGCTGTGCTAATGTGAGTCAGCTTTCATATCACACTTTCCTACCTCAGTACACACACAGACCACTCTATAGGGTGGATTGCATCGCTTCAGAACTTTTTGTCTGCATAGATTACTTTTCTGCACTTTCTCACATTACAAGCAAAGAGTGGCTGGAAGCAGGTGGCACAGGGATTGAGAGTGTTTGATTTGTAGATCTCATGCAGGAGTGGTGTGCTGGCACTGCTACAGTGGCACAAGAATAGTCACTTCAGTGAAATAAAGATGATGTGATGACTCCAAGAAATCATATTTGTGTAGTTTTCCTATACAAATAACTAAACATCCTTGAAACAATAATATAATACTATTAAAATATATATTTTATATTATTATAATATAGTATTCATCATAGTATATTATAAATAAAACAATATTATTTTTAGAATGTAAGATAAGAAGACTTGTTTTCAGAAAATATTCTGAATTATGTTTATTTTTCTTACATGATTGGCAACCACTTTTTATTCTTGTAAACACAAATATAACAATATTTTGTGAAACTTATGCTTACAAAATACATTTGCCAATGGAGTAAGAAAAAACAACTGAGGCATATTCTCTGAAAACATTTTTTTTTCATTTTATCCTATTTTCCCATGCAAGTTATTTTATCTTATTTTGAAGATGTTAAGATATCTTTGTACTGAAAAACAAGACACAAATACTGATTAAGTCTTAACTAAGCTTTGCAGTTATGAAAAAGGCAATAGGTAAATTTATTTCATGGTGATTTATAAATTACATTTATAAAAGATATATCCATATATAAAATGCAACAAAGAACATGCATATTTTACTACTTTGTTTAATTATTTAATTGGTTTTGCATAATAGTTTCGATGTCTTTAATCCAGCTGACTTCATGATTTATTATGTGGTCATTGTATATACATTATATTGTAGAATTTCTAAAAATGAGGTTTGAAATATGGATGACTGTGTCTATTTCTATTGCAGGCACGTCCATAACAAGGACTGGAGTAATGCCCAGAGAGTGGCAGAGGCTCATGATCCGGAAAGTGTGGCAGACATTCTAGTGAGCCAGGCCAAGTTCTGTTTTGACCAGAAGGAATTCCAAAAAGCTGAAGCCTTCCTGCTTAGGGCACAAAGGCCTGAACTGGCTATTAAATACTACAAAGTAAGAGTTTAAAACACAATCTGTACTTAGACGATAAAACAAAAGTCTTCTTCATTGTAGAATATCATGGATTTGATGCCTTTTAAAGATAACCATGCTGCAGTCAGCATCCCCATAAAGCACACAGAGATCTAAACTTTCTAAAAAAAAATTAAGAAAAATCAGGGTAGCTACTTTCTGAACGTTAAACAGATAATTCACCAAAAAAAATGTAATTTACTCTCCCTGATTTTGTTCCATTTTTTTTTTTGTTTCTGTCAAACACAAAAGGTGATGTTTTATCATTCATTTTCATGACACTTTATCTGATTGTAAAATTCTAAAACTCTAGAAGTACATTGACTTACTGCTCACAATATAATTGTGAAATATCTATACATTTTTATTGTTTTTCTCAGTTGTACATGATCGTTCTGTAGAAAAATCCCTTATCTAATGAGTAGCTTGTCAGCAAGAATGATAAAGACTTTTTTTTAAATATAATTTATTGCATTTAATGTTAAAGCTGCAGTCCGTAACTTTTTTTGGTTAAAAATGATCCAAAATCAATTTTTGAGGAAGTACACAAGCCAGTATTCAAAACTATCTCCTTACCTTAGCCCCATTCACAGCAGTAAGCTTGTAATGATGTGTTATAATTACAGTGGTATGGTGGATTTCCGCGGGAAATTCAAGCATGTCTTTGCGTCATTACGTCACGTCTGTATACATAAAGAAAGAGTCCGGCTAGTAGTAGTAACGCGGATCATTTATAGCCTTTTCTCACAGCAGCTGGAGTAATTAAACTTATCATTTTGATGGCGGATTGTAATCCAGAAAGGCTCAAATGACAATCATCAGTGACAACTGGAGATTCACCCGTAGTCAAAAGCAAAAGATTAGACTGTACGGAAATTGAAATCTACAGGTAACGCTAATAAACACTAAATACACATAGTCACGCAATGCTAATGCTGTTAACATTAACAATTTGAGAACAAAGTATAACAATAATAATAATTTGCACGGTTTGATGTTATACGAGCGATCGTTAGATTTAATTACCGTTGGTAGCGTAATTTATTGTAATGTTTTGTTCCCAAAAGTGGCAGACATGTTACTTACTTGTTCAGATGACATTTTCCGTTGAAAATTCTTATTTAGGTTATACTCCAAGACGTAGAATCTGTGATTCTGAAGTACAGTATCCACACCTGTGCGGTGAATGAATGACAGCCGCACAAACTCCTCAAAACATTAGATTCATCCGCACTGAGGAGCCGCACCGATGCACAACTCGCGTACAGATGATAACTCTGCAAATAACAGCAATTCCAGGTTTCAAACAGAGATGGCGACAAAGAGGCAAAACTTACGGACTGCAGCTTTAAATTGTAATTAAAGAATTAAACCAAAATTATTTATATAATTATTCCAACTTTAAATCATGACAGGAATAATACCAACAACAATAAATGTAATAAATGTAACTTTAGAATTACAGAAGACAAAATTGATTACAATTATAATTTAATAAATTGTTATCATTAAAAATGTAAGAAATGTAAGATTTCTTCTTACTGGCAAAATTATGAATATTAAGTTATCCAGGCTTTGAAGAATCATATTTTCCTTTTCCAGGATGCTGGGATGTGGACTGATGCAATGCGGATCTGTAAAGACTATTTGCCCAGCAAGCTGAGCGTCCTTCAAAAGGAATATGAAAGCGAGGGCAACTGGTAAAATAACTCTCTTTTAACTTCTCTACTATCCGTTTCTCTTTTTTTTTTCCTGCCATACTTTCATATGTCTCACATTCGCTGTATCAGAAAATCCTCCCTTGTTTGTTGTTCTTCAGAAACTAGGGCTCTGCAGTTGTGTGGAAAAGCTAGCAGCTCTGAACTACATTCGGATCCTCTTTTCATTGCTTGGCTTCCCTCCTTTATTAGAACATGGCAGCTTTTTATCCTAAATTAAATCCATAATGAGCAGCTCATTAACGCGCAGACACGCAGCGAATCCGTCTCCACTGATAATTTTCCTATTTTTAATGACTTGTGGGAAAACATTAAAGGCTTCTTCGCTGTCTTCCCTGGGAAGAAAAGGAGAAACATTTTGCATAGTCAGTTCAAGGCCCACTCAGTAGTAATATAGGCTTCTTGTATCATTAACCTATTTTCAATCAGGAATCTAAACTTTCTTGCCATGTTGTCTTTTATGATTGACTCCGTTGGTCACTTTATGATCCCAAATGTGTTTTTCTCTTTCCAAAGGCAGAGGTGTAGGACATGTGTCTCTTTAGGTGTCCCTTCAGCCATGTTGCTTTGTTTTGCCCCTGTCCATTCTGCCGAACCTTATGTAGTATGAGGCGGAAATTGATACTGGTTGAGTGCTCGTCTTCACAGCCGTGAAATTCAATTCATTACCAGCAGTTTTAAAGCCATCATTTCAAAACATTTATGCACACAAAACATGCTACTAGATTTTTTAAAGCTGAAGGTTTTTCATGTAGCTTTCACGGTCATTATTCGCCATGTCATCTCAAGATTTGAAGCACAGAAGACTGAAGACCTTTCATAAATTGTGGTTTCAAGTCTTTATTCAAAACACTCATAGTAAAATAATCAGCACTAATAAAATGGTAGTACTTATTGCTTTTGCAGAATAAGAAAAAGCAGTGAGTGTTTTTCTTCCCATGAGTACTATGACGTCAATAGAGATGGAAGGAAAGCAGGAAATGGCAAACAAATGACAATGTCTTACAAGTCTGTGAGAAATAATTGAATATGTGTGTGTTTACAGGGGTGTGGAAGGTATGGTTGAGCAGGCTCAGGAGTGGGAACAGACAGGAGAGTATGCCAGAGCCGTGGACTGCTATCTGAAAGTGAAAGACTCATCTAACATGGACTTGCTGATGAAGTGTTGGATGAAGGTAAAGTCCAGACTCAGAACCACCTGGCAGCAGAAATCATATACTCTAACTTCATGCTTTTTGATTAAATATTCATTGTGTTGTAATTTTCTCAATCATTCTGTAGAATTGTTTTAATTTTATGAACGTGTCAACAAGTAACATTTACTGATGTTCAGTGAATTGTCACCAAAATGTTTTTGACATTTGCTTTTTTATTATTTTGAGAAATGTTATTAATATTATTATTGTTACTAATAATACCATTTTGTGTATTATTATTTTTATTTTTTATTATTTATTTTTAAAACTTTAAATCATGACTGGAATAGAGCCAACAACAATAAATTGATCACAATTATATTTTAATACTTTTTATTTATATATTTGCATATCGTCGCTGTAATGCAATACTAAAAAGTATTGCATTACTTATTACTAATTACTTTCTAAATCCCATATCAACCTCGACCAGTTGAACAACACAAGGATAGACACAAAATTTACAGTAATTAATTACTTAGTAATGCATTACACTCAACATTGGCTAGGACTTGAGGACAAATGCTAGACTAAGACACTCTTCTCCGCTCTTCAAATACATAAAAAAACGACGATATTATAAAAGCTTTAGTTATTTTGACAAAGCTGTATCTGCCTCTTTTGAAAGGTTCACAGATGTTTCATTTACCCTGTGAATTTAAGACTAGACATTGCATTTTCATCTGCATCCCTTATACATTTTTACTGATTGATCATTTTTTGCATTGACGTCAGGGTGTGTTGAGTGTTTAGGTTTATTATTTAGCTTGAAGGTCATGCAAAAATCAACAGAGACAGAATACCATTAGCAGTATATTAGACTAATGGCTCAATTTTTGCTTCTATTGAAGCTTCAGCCAAGAGGCTGAACTACAAAAAAAGGAATCAAAACATTGATCTTTCAACCTAGATCAACTGCTAATTTTCAATTGCCCCGACTGTTGTATGTGGCCATCCATTAGAGAGCTCTCCTCAATTTCCATGAAATGTCTGTTCATTTAGTGCATTCCTTTCAAAATTAATTGCATAAAATTGTTTGTCAACTATTTCACTTACCTGCTGTATGTATGTTTTTATGCTCCTTAAGAGCTTAATTTTAGTTGCATCTACGTTTCTACAGAGGTTTTCTCATCTTTTCATGTCCTTCAGGCTGCAGAATTGGCCATTAAATTTTTATCCCATGACAAGGCTGTGGACGTCAGTCAGGTTGTCGGGCCACGGCTGATTCAGCTCAGAAAGTACAACGAGGTATGTTTTTTTTCAGGTATAGAAGCACATTGAGTATATGAAACTCGACATTGACATTTGTTTTTTATTTTCCTCAAAGATTTTTAGACAGTTTTTTAAGCAGAAATGCTAAAAAAGCCAAATATACTACTTTTTTTTTATTCTCACAAAGTATTGTGTTTTGAGAGAGGAAATGGTGCTTTCCGTGTGCTAGTGTGCCCTTGTGTGCGAGTATATATTTAGTCTATATGACACAAAAGCAATGTGACCACATAAAAAGCTCACAGACTTTGTCTATTCTTTGGCGTCCTCGAGCCATGGACCTATTGAGGTACAAAATGTTTTTTTTTTTCAGGCTGCTGAGCTCTACCTCAACCTGGACCTCATTAAGAACGCCATAGATGCATTCATTGAGGGAGAAGAATGGAACAAAGCCAAAAGAGTGGCCAAGGAGCTCGATCCAAGGTGAGCCCTTAGCAGACTGGTCGCCCCTAACAATGCTACAGCCAACAATGTGAGAGGGAGGCAGTGAAATCACTCTCTTGCTGTCAGAAAAATCACTCAGTGCAACAAATGAAGTGCACGACAGCACAAGGCCAAAGAGGTGCAGATGGCCTTCGCAGTTTATCTCTGACTGTCTTTTATTCATGCACGGAAAAATAGGTTAAGGAATCAAGTCTAATTGCTTTCCGGTGCTGCATAAGGTGTATTCTTAAAGATCAACCAGTAGTATAGAATTAATATACAGCTCTGGAAAAAATTAAGAGACCACTTAACATTGAGAAATACCTTATTGACAATACTGTGATGTCATTCTCTACAAGAGTTTGCTGTTAATGAGTTTTTATGGCCTTTCTTCTCTTCACAGGCTAGAGGAATATGTGGATAAACGCTACAAAGAGCACTTGAAAAATCAAGGCAAAGTTGACTCTGTAAGTTCACTTTATCAGATTGATCTGACTTTTTGCCACTTTTATTGATCGATATGTTATAGACAGGACTTCAAATGATGGGGAGAGAGCAAGGGGTCAAGGTTTGGCTGTTTACTTTAGCATGGGCCAGTTAGCCTGCTGATAGATCCTGGAACTACACCATAATGGAGGCAAAAAGCATATGAAGTAGCATCAAATGTAGATATAAAATAAAAAAATATTGCAAGCAGCATATAAATATGAATATATCGTTATATTGTTTTGTCAGAGACTGATTTTTTTTTTTTTTTTAGATGGCTTAAAAGCATGTGATTGACTTACTTTTTTCCTGCCTGCTGCCTCTGACATCACAGCTTAGGATAGTTACTTGCCATTGAAATAAATGAGATTGCTACCGGATAGCTTTCTCCAGGTATTGCAGACTTCCTTGGGAGAGCGAGAGGAAACAGGATTGTTAATCGAACTCATATCGCCCACATGAGCAGCATGGCTCAAAATGTCAGGAAACTGCTAGCTGTCATAATCCTGTTTAAGTTCGAACAAATAAAATCTATTTCCTAGCAATGGAAGTTGAGGTTAAAGAATGCATTAAATGAGCATAACACAATACCGCAGACTGCAGCTCCTCCTCTCCGGTACTTCATTGTTTTCAGTTATTGTTGCGAGGAGAGAAAAATGGAGACGATTGGCTTGATTCAATTTAGAATAACAGATTTGAGTCACCAAATTGATGTGAGCGCTTGCCTCTCATTGCAATGATTTACTGGCAGTTTAGTTACATTCACCGTCACTGAATGATGCAGGTCATGGCTTTTTATTGAAAAGAAAGACAGAATGTTAATGAGGAAACTAGTTAAATGTACACGTACATAATAAAATGTAGTCAAGGAGGTGCTATATCATATACTATATTGTGTATGAATTAGAAGAAACATTTTGATTATAGATTAAAGCAATGAGGCATGTTTTAAAGGGATATTATTATTAATGATAATACTACATGTCATTAATTAACAAAAAAAAATATTTTGATATTATTATTATTAATAATATATTTTAAACTTATTGTTTTTAAAATATTAGTAATAGGTAACAGTTTTAATTATTTTAAAACCTAATCTGTCCTGATCATTTTCCTTTATTTTTTCAGTCATTATTATTATTATTATTATTATTATTATTATTAATAATAATAATACCAATAATAATAATAATAATTGTCATTATTATAAGTAACAATTATTTTTTTTTGGTAGTAGTTTTATTCATATTAATATATTATATATTTATGCATATTATTTATATTTTAATATTATTAGTAATAAGCCCCGTTTCCACCGAAATTACCCGGAACAATTTGTCCCAGGAACTTTTTTCCCCCAGACCTGTTGCTATCTGAGTTTCCATCGCGGTCTAAAGTACCGTGAAGATTAGGCAAATTATTCCAGTGACGTAGGACTGTGCGCGACTTTCCAGTTCCCGCTGGATTTCATCCTCTGCATATAAGCTTAATAAAGCCTGAACCTTGTCGTCGTTCCATCGGTCGTATTTTTGAAACTCCATTGTTGATTCAAATAGCAAACAACTCTTACTGTACGCACTGCGAAAGACTTTTAAAAATGGTGGTTGAAATAAAATGCTGCGTGGAGTCAGCCAGTCGAAAAAGCTGCGTGAACTCAACCAATCAGCATGTTCAGCGCCCAAGTCCCACCCCCGAAAGCTCCTGAACTTTGAAAAAATCCTATCTCGTGAGCAGGGACGTTTTGAGGGGGAAACTTTTGCCTGGAACTTCATTTAGACCCTGGTTCCTGCGGTCGAAACACACAGAGTACCACCCCAAACGCAGCTATAGTTTTATTTATTTCTTAATAGTTTTATTTAACAGTTTTCCATTTGTTTTTCAATCAGTTGGTTGGAGTAGATGTGGTGGCTGCCCTGGACATGTATGCTGAGAGAGGACAGTGGGAGAAATGTATTGACACCGCCTCAAAACAGGTGCCAATTCATCTGTTCTGCTACCCCAGACGTGTTAGTGTGGAGACATGGCATCATTTTCACAGAGTATCTGCCTTCCCCTTCTCCAACAGAATTTTAAGATCCTGCACAAGTACATTGCCCTATACGCCACTCACCTGATCAAAGACGGCGAGGCAGAGAAAGTGCTTGACCTGTATGCCCAGCGTGGTGTGCCAGCTTATTCACAGGTACATGCAGTTATGCATGGTAAATCAATCTCTTTTGTTTTTAAAAAGAAAGCAAAAAGTGTTTTCCATTAAATGTCCCTTCAAACTAAGCATACTGTATAGTTGTATCTTTCCTCAGCAACATCTTCTTTCCTATCTTGCAGAACTTCAACATCTACAAGCGGATGTTTCTGGAGCTGGTGAGCCTAAGGGACCGGGATTGCGCAGAAGCTTATCGGATGTGGGCCGATCTGAGGGACGTCCTTTTACTGCTGGTGAGCTATAGGTTACTACGGCAGCTTACACTTGGGAGATCATTTAGTCAATATTGATTCTATATTCAAGTGGGAAATAGTGAATCTTATGGAATCTCTGTGCTGTGCAGTGTGAAAACCTGACCAAGTCTTCAGAAGCGAATTCTCCAGCCCATGAGGAGTTTGAGCAGATGCTGCTGGTTGCTCACTATTACGCCACCCGCTCTGCAGCCCAAGGCATTGACCAGCTGGTGTGTACATACTTCAAGCAGATCTTTATTATGTGCAAACAGTATTGTATATGCATTGTGATACCACTTAAACCCTATTCACTACTGTTCAAAAGTTTGGGGTCTGTCAGATGGGGTCTGTTTGGGGTCCCCCCCCCTCCCCATGATATAAATACTTTTTTTCAGCAAGGATACATTAAATTGATCAAAAGTGACAGTACAGACATTAATAATAATGTTACAAAAGATTTCAATTTCAAATAAATGCTGGTCTTTTGAACTTTCTATTCATCAAAGAATTTTGAAAAAATGTATCACGATTTCCACAAAAACATTAAGCAGCACAACTTTTACAGCAACATTGATAATAATAAGGATGTTTTTTGAGCAGCAAATCAGCATATTAGAATGATTTCTGAAGGATCATGTGACACTGAAGACTGGAGTAATGATGCTGAAAATTCAGCTTTGCCATCACAGGAATAAATTACATTTTAAATTATATTAAAATAGAAATTATTTCAACTTATAATATTTCAGAATATATCTTTTTTACTGTTTTAATCAAATAAATGCATAAGAGCAACATGAGAGACCTCTTTCAAAAACATTAAAAAATCATTTGAAAGGTAGTGTATACACAGACAACGTGACATTTGCACTATTAGAAATTTGACTCTACTTTCTAAATAAATGTTTCTGGTCTTATTGCGCATGATCATCAGTGCTTGTTATTCTAGAGAAAAATATTTGTTTTCATTATCTTTCATCAAAAAATAGCATCAACTTTTCTGCTGATGTAAAAATTGCCATAGGGAGAGGAAAAATATTAACCAATAATATCATAGCCTATTTTTCACATATAAAATAAAATAAAATAAAGCCCGTCCCACATTATTTTATTTAGAAAAATGCCTTTTCATATTGCTTTTCAAGTGTGTAATTTCAGCGTCAACAAAAAAAAAAAGACTGATTTAAGCCTCCAGAACAGTCCCCTACCTTCCATTGGTCGGCCCCCAAAGTCATTGACTCAGACACAATTAACTGGGATAGGATAGCATCCAAAACACTTCTCTTTTATGTTATCTGTGTCACTGTAATTGCACACGTTTACTTGTCTACAGAGTTCTGTGGCGGCCAAGTTGTCCGTCTCTCTCCTGAGGCACACCGAGCTCATTCCAGCTGACAAGGCCTTTTATGAGTCCGGCCTGGCTGCCAAGGTGAACTCACTGCGAGCCCAGCTCCAAACACACACTCACATAGTTGCTTCAACTAGGGATGCACCGAAATTTCGGCAACCGAAAATTATATATATAGAAATACACACACATGCATGTATATATTTAAGAAATATTTGTATATATAATTATGTATATACTGTATATATAATTTATCTTATATATAAATATAATTTTTTTATAAAAAATACATTAACATTACATAAACATTTTTCTTAAATATATACATGCATGTGTGTGTATTTCTATATACATAATAATTATACACAGTACACACACATATGTAAACACAAACTTTTATTTTTGTATGCGATTTAATCACGATTAATTTTTCCCCAGCACTAATATTAATATATTGATATTTAATATTATTTGAATATAGGCCTATTTTCTGTCTAATTATTGTGTTACTTTAAATAAAAGTGTGGTTATTTTATTTTATTGGCTTGTATTTTTTTTAAATTCAGATTCAGTAAAATTATTGAATTTATTAAAATATCTAATAATAATACAATTATACAAAAAACAAATTTAAAATAAATGAATAATTATTTTTAAAAAGTAATTTTCTGTTTCGGTTTTCGGCCAAGTGTATCCAGAAGTTTCGGTTTCGGCCCAGAATTTTCATTTCGGTGCATCCCTACTATTCATGTGAGACAGGAGGGCAGCTAAAAGCCCTGGGAAATTGGCTTAATTCTCTTCTGTTTGCTCCAGTAAGAGCTCACAGCAAGTGTGAATAATTTGATTCGCAAAGCAGTTCGAGTTGCCTCGCGTTCTGAAGACGAAGCAGCAGTCTGTCCTTTTTCTGGAGTTCTTTTAAATATTTCTTAAACTTTTCATTTTTAATTTGAGCTGTTTCAGTTCTGCGTGTCACTGATGAATATTTCTCATGCAGGCTGTGGGATGGGAGAACATGGCTTTTATCTTCCTCAACCGCTTCTTGGATTTGGCTGATGTAAGTAAAAGACTTTTGCTTGTGTGTGCAGTCTGATGAGTATCTTTCAAATGAGACTGTAGGCTACAGAGAACGCAAACCATCAGTTGTCACCAGTCTCTTAGTTGGTATGAAACTTAAACTTTACAAAAAGGGCTACACGCTATTGGAAAAAACTTTCATTGCAATATTTTGTTTTTCTGCGATATATATTGCGATATAAAAACAATTTCACCAGATGATTTGAATAGCTCTATTTGAAAAGAATAAATCATTCTAGGATAATTGGGCTGATTTTGTAGGGGAGTGAATCTGCATAGAAAATAATAAACAAATTACAAGCATATATAAATACAATAGAAGAAAGATACAATTGAAATAAGCAGTGCTTTATGTTTTTCAGGTAAGTGTAACAGTATTCAGGTACAGAAATTGAATAATCAAATGTAAAATAACAGTCTTCACTGTATAAATGAAATATAACTAATATAATTAATTAATTAATACGATATACAATACAATATCTTTGTTAAAGCTACAAAAGTCATTTTCTCTTTCTCTTTTGTTTGATCACCATTGGTGACACACACAGCTGCGGGTACATTAGATCGCTATCCCTTTAAGACGAATGCACGGACATAATATAAATGACACGCATCTGTTTTCTTTCTCAATTGTTTACAACACATAACCGACTGTGTTTATGATTATACCGAGATGGCATTTTGACTTCATTTTGCGTGCACATGTTCATTTAAGCACAAAAGAAAGAAATAAACCTGAATTCTGCGTTCACTTGCTGTATGCGTGGCTCTGTGTGTGCGCACAGAAAACAGCGTGCGAGTCCTCTTGCGCTTGATGCCTGACTCGACTTAAAAACACATGCAAATGATAAACTTTCACTCTATTATGGTTAAACTTTGCACTTAATCCGCGAATCATGTGCGTTCTGAACTGGGGAGCAGCTGGCCCATACAGATCACGGATCAACTACGATCTCTATACTTGACACAGATGCGCAAATCGCGATATCGATGCTAAAAAATATATATCGTGCAGCCCTATTTACAAATGACTTGCAAAGGTAGCTGTCTTGCTGCCCCAGTTAGTCATATGAAATGTGTTCAAAAGTTTGGGGCAAGTAAGGGGCATTTTTATTTTGAAAGGAAATAATTATTTTATTAAGCAAGGATGTATTAAGTTAATCAAAAGTATCAGTAAAGACATCAGCAGAATACAGTTGTCAGTCCTATGTTTGAGTCCTTAATACAGTTACGTTCACACACAGTTCAGTTATTTACAACCAAGCAATCTATAACCGAAATCACACCCGCACATTTTCAGGATTCACAACCGCATTCTCGGAAAACCCGCACTGAGTGAACGGAACCGCACTGGATACTAGTTGTCTGTCACGTCATACATTGCGAGAGAGCCGCTCTGCGCTGCACAAACACGTCTCCTGTGTGTTGCGGATTTTCATATGTGGTTTTTGAGCTGTGTGTCATCTGAAGGTTTTAGATCCAGTCACTGTTGTCCATCAGAGCGGCTCCCATCAGTTTTGAGTTCTACACGCAACTCAAATGCTCCTCTCTCCACCCAGATATGAAAGCTGCTTTAGGTTAATGAAGACTTGACGGATGAACTCGCGGCTTGATGGGACTCTTGTTGTGTCAAAAGTGATAAGACTTTTCAGTTTTATGGACATTGCTATTTTTGATATTACTTTGGTCACTGTCGCTATGGTTACTGGTAAGAGAATACAGGCTTGACTCGCACATTCGTACAGACAATATTCGAGACGCTGCTGTAAGTTGCTGTGTGAACGGGACATTTCAAGACTCACATCTGTAAGTAAATGTGGTTGTGAATCCCAAAAACTGTCAGTGTGAACGTAGCCATATATAATGTTACAAAAGATTTATATTTCAAATAAATGCTGTTCTTTTGAACTTTTTATTTATCAAAGAATCTTGGGGAAAAAATGCATCAGTTTGTACAAAAATAATAAGCAGCACAACTTTTTTCAACATTGATAATAATAAGAATGTTTCTTGAGCAGCAAATCATCATATTAGAATGATTTCTGAAGGATCATGTGACACTGAAGACTGGAGTAATGATGCTGAAAATTCAGCTTTGCCAACACAGGAATAAATTACATTTTAAAATATGTTAAAATAACATAAAAATAAATAAATTATAGTAACATTTCAGAGTATTTATGTTTTTACTGTATTTTTTTTAATTAAATAAGCACAGCTTTGGTTAGCAGCATAAGAGACTTTCAAAATATCTTCAAACAAATCTGTCAGTTAATTTAACATTTTTTTTTTATTTTTTTTTTTAAATCGCTCATTTCATTTCTGTAATTGTTCTAAATTTCCAGGGCATCGACGAGGGCACGTTGGATGCTTTAGATCACACAGACTTTCAGGATACAGATATTCCATTTGAGGTCCCCGTACCTTCGAAGCTACATGTTACCGTAAGCTTTCGCCACAAAAACTGCACCGCCGCTTGTGTATTTTTCTTTTGACTCTTTGAGCAAACTCTTTCCATTTGCTGTGTTCTAGGTGGAGACGAGGGAGGAGATTAGGGAATGGGTTCTGACTGTGTCCATGGACCAGCGGGTGGAGCAGGTGCTGCCGAAGGATGAGAGGGGCACATATGAAGCCTCCCTAGTGGCTGCCGGCACTGGCATCCGGTCCCTACCTTGCGTCGTCACAGGTGAGGCAGTCTGCACAAAAGATGCTCCAGTGTGATGGTCACAGTGTGTGCAGGGAGACTTAGATCAATGTTTCCTTTAGATGGCTCGTTTAAAGGGATAATTCACCCAACAATGAAAATTCTTTTTCAAAATGGAAATATTCACGCTCATGTCGATACAAACCTGTATGTCTTTCTTTCTTCTGTGGAACTCAAAAGAAGATGTTTTGAGAAATGTCTTTTTTTGTGTTTTTTTTGTCCATACAATAAGTGTTGTTTTAGACCACTTTAACTTTCATTGTATGGACAAAAACAGCTGAAAGTATATAGATACTATATAGATAAGATACTATATATAGATAAGTATATAGATTTTTTATTTTGGGTGAACTATCCCTTTAAACAAGCTCATTTAAAGGGCTTGCTTTAAAAGTAGAATTATAAAACTAACATGAACGTTTCTTAATTTTTCTTCTTTTTTATTTGGAACACAGGTTACCCAGTCCTGCGCAACAAAATTGAGTTCAAAAGACCAGGGATGGCAGCAAATAAAGATGACTGGAATAAATTCTTGATGGCTACAAAGGTACAAGTTAGTCATTGTTACCTGTGAGCTTTCACAATTAGTCTTCATTCACACTGCAATCGTTTGATTTATGTTTATTATGCTCTCTTGATCAAAAGTTCACTCTTAGGACAATTTATTAGCATGTGTTGTGTTGAAGTAAATGTAAATGCTCTCTTTCGATGCATTTCATCATTGTTTTTTTTTTTTTCCTTGTGGGTGCATTTGCAATTTTCGCATTACTTCACAGTTTTTTCCCATCCATCCTGCCTAGGGTCACCTGCGGTGCTTTGATCATGATTGGTTGTTTTTGTTTCACCCTTTAGACCACTCACAGTCCAGAATGTCAAGATGTGCTGAAATTTATCACACAGTGGTGTGGAGGTCTCCCGTCAGCTGGATATTCCTTCCACTAAGATCGGGGAAGGTGCACAGTATCTATTTCTCTATCTGTCGTCATCCTGTTCTTCACTTCCTTGCATTCACCTCCCAGCTGTTCTGCTTAAACATTTAATCAGCCTTTTTCATTCTCTTATCCAAAGGCAGTGTTCACTTCTTGGTCATCATTCCCTGGCCTTTTTTTATATCTAAAGTATCATGAGGTCAGTGCCTGAAGGTCATTTAATGTGTGTTAAATTTGCTTAACTACAGAAAACCTTTGAAATGTCTTCATTTGTGGTATAATCTGTAACTATTATACATATTGCATTAGTTCATATGAGTTGGATATTTTGATATTTAAACACTAAATAAAAAACTAAATGTATTATAAAGATTGTCAGTGTGCTCATGACCATTTGTATAAAGAGATTTTAAATTAACAGTTAGAATTATTGTTGAACTGTTAACATTTCTAAGCTTTCTGAGGGCTATGCCTATTGTGCATCATATTTTTGAATATATTCATTCCAAACGAATAACTCAGTGGCATTCACTAGTGTATTTACATTTTATGTGTAATGATCAGCTGGTTTATGATAATTGATAGTCACCTGTCAAACAACGCCACCTTGTGGACACCATAAGGTGTTGGGGTGAGACAGGACACACTCACACACATTCGTGGCCTGGTACAATGTCAGTTCTCATGATGTAATAATGTGGAGCATTTTATTTAGAGCCAGATATTTGTTCCATAAAAATGCATTAAACCTCGAGGCATATTTATACAACGACTATTTTTGAATATGTAAAATAAGCATCAAAGAAATTAATGGGCTTGTGTGTGGTTTTGATTTCAGTTTCTCCCTATTATATAACTGAATGGATCATTACACTCATGGTGCTTCGTTGCAACCCTTTTTCGAAAAGAAATAACTGCCGCAAAGGAACGATTTATGGGGGTCAGACCCCCTAAACCTGAGCAAGAAGTCAAAAATTTGGGAGTCAGGGTTAAAGAACATATTCTTATTCTCTCTCTCTTTCTCTCTCTCTCTCTCTCTCTCTCTCTCTCTCTCTCTCTCTCTCTCTCTCTCTCTCTCTCATTTAGATTCCAAGTAGGGCGCGTATTTTTACCTGCAAACGCGTTATGACGATAAAGCATTACACGTAGCCTCTAATGTAATTACGCATCTCTTCATTATAGGCCTACATCACAAGCTTTAGTTATGATTTATGATATAGCTACTGTTATAGTCTACTGATAGTGGGGCGAAATGACAATTTCCATTGTGCCAGACAAACCTCGACAGAGTGTGCTTGAAAAGTTACGTGTTTAATTATTTAGCAGGTTTTTGAAATTCTTTAAAACTCGAATTCATTTAAAATAGTTGTGTAATTCACTACTTTGCTCATCTAATTAATTAACACAACTCTGTATTTGGTCATAACAGTCCATGTTTTCCAATATAATCGCAGCTTTATATTTCCTTGATTTGTAGTTTTGAATGTTCTTTTTCTAATAACTTTCATTTAAATCCACCCATGCAAATCAGATTGAAATAACTTACTTTTGTGTCACTGCCACCGTGTCCCCGCGTCCTTCAAGAATCAACATTTACAAAAATTACCAACTCGCTGATTGAAACACAGGGGCAGCTGTCTGAATTTAATCTGCGACCTAAATATTCTTTTGATGAAATATGCTAATATAGGCTACACCTCTGCCTAATGAGGTTGATCTGACATTATGCAGTGTCCTTAAATACCCTTTAAAGGATATAGCGTTTTTGACAAGGCCACACACGGTTCGCTTCTCTGCTGCTAAAAGGCGGAAAATTCTGTGTTCTGCATAATTCCTCATTTTTCTCTACTGCGATGTCTTTGACCATTTTAGTGCCCTGCTTCGAGGTTACATCATTCACTTCCAGTATAGTATGAGACCATTTATGTCATGCAAACTGCCCGTGTGCGCTTATTTCTTATTTCTTCTTTCTTCATTCCTTAACCTGAATGAAATCTCCAGCCTATAGCAGACAAGTAATGCACGTGTGGTTTTATAAAAATACATTTTGATAATCTCCATGTATTGGCTTGAATTGCCTGAACGGACGAAGGTTTGCATAGTTCAGGAAGAAGGCCTGCATGTTCTATTCTGAAGTTAATTGGCGTTTTATTAATATTTAAACCTCTAACGGAAATGATAACGTTAACTTGATTAGTAGCCTCGTGGACGAAAATCATTCGACTGGTATAGCCGTTAAAATTCAAATTATGACATGCTTTCTTTTATATAATTGGCGAAGCTATATGCTACGCGTTTACCTAGAATAGTTGCCTGTTCATTTATAAAAAAAAGCCTATAGGCCTACATATCCAAAAGCAACCATTAGCATGACCTTGAAAATGAGGTTCGCGGTTACTATAGGCTAGGAATACAAAGATGAAACGCTGTTTGGGATGTATCTCTAAAAATGAACATTTCATATGAGGTGAAGATGAAATATTATGTCAATAGCTGTAATTAATGGCATGTTTAAGGCGCCTATAATGTGAAATGCTCGTGTCGAAATCATGTAGGCTATCATACCAGAATATAGACCGTGTTATACACTTTGTAAATAAATGCTCTTCAGTTGTCCTCTTAAAATCAGCAAAGAACCATCAAGCACATGTTTGCTGTTCTTGGCTGGTTCTTTAAAACTTTCTTGGCGTTGCATTTTATTCTCCATATCAATGTTTTGATGGCTGGGTTCTTTAAATCATCCGTGAAAATGGATAAAAAAGTTCGGAGTGGGACTTGAAATTATTCTATATGGAATCAGGCAGTAGGCTAATGCCCTTTTGCGTCTATGTTTTCGACTCCAAATAAAATGTAAATTGTGAACTTCAAATATCAAAAATATCGCTTAACTCTGTCTCTAAATTACACATATAGCTTGCGGCCTGCATTGTAATTACTGAGCATCATTAACATCCTTTTTTTTTTTTGTAAATATAAGTGTCAGTCATAAAGATAAAAAGTGTCTATTTTCTGATAAATCGAATCATGAAGTGGCAAATATTGCGTGTGAAAAAAAGAAATTAATATCTGCTTCGTGAATATGTGATTTTATTGACAAACTAAAATGATTTACAGTATCAAGGATACAATAGACAAACGTACATGCGTAATATTTTCTGTGCCTTTAGAATGAGGACAAGTGTCACTTTGAAAACCCACTGCGGTCGTTTTAAGTGTTCAGAAATTCAAGAAATCCGGAACGGTTCGTGATGTGTTCTGTTTAAATTGGTTGTCATTCTAGGCCTCACAACTTTTCATATTATTCTTCATCTTCTCCTGAAGACATCGTGTCCCATATACATGTCTATGTATGTGACATTTCTATATTTTAAAAACGTCCTCTAAATAGACAAATAACAAAATGACGTTTCATCAGGTTAATTGTTAGTGTTTTGAACTCGTATGCTCATAATGACACTTCATAATATTCAAAGATACGCACTTTTGCGCAACATAAAATAATGGAAGAACGCAATGAAATATTAAAGATCAGTTTGGCCGCATTGATGCGTCGGTTCGCCTCCACACACACTCACACACGCGCGCACCGAGCGAAATAAAATAAGAACTGTCATGCATCGCAGGCACGGACTAAAAAACATTCATCGATGATATTTGCCATCTCTCTTGGCATTCACCGCGTGCCTTAATTGTATGGACATTTAAATCAAGGTCCGCTGTGAACACGAAGAAAAGCAGGCCTGTTTTCAACCACAATGTTGAGAATCGCACAGCAAGCTAAATGCCAGCAACGATGTTGCACCAAAATGTCTACGTCCTCCTCCGACTGGTGTAGCATCAGCATCCAACATTGCACAGAGCATCATGCAAGTCTGTGCATCAACACGCGCATAATAATTCAAACAAGCGTTCCCAATTATTACATTACCTATTTTTCGAATGGCACGAGTGCGTTATTTCCACAGAGGACGGTGCGCATCTCTCCATCATGTGTTGGTGCAACATAAGGCCCGAGTGATGGCAATAAAATGAAGGCGCTCAGTAGCTTGCTGCATGCAGTTGGTCCCTTGCTCAACTCCCATGAGATATAAAAAAAATAGTAGAGGGCCCATCTGGCTCCTCACCAGCCTCAAGTCTTGCATACGCTAAAATGCTAATGACCTAGATAGCTCATGCAAAATGCAGCAGAGGTAAGAAAGAAGGGGGAAACTGTGGGACTAGAAACACCGCCGTCTCGTGTGGGGGGTCGGGCGGGGTATATGTTAGAAGGTGGGGGCAGTTGAAAGCACCTGCATCAGGAGGGGGTAAACTAAATATTGGGGAAAAAGTGGAGGGGACCATTTGTCAAAGCCGACCTTGCACCATACACAGAAAGAAAAATTCCCCGCAAATTGGATTTTAATTAGGCGATCCATTCAGTGACGTCCATTCAGTCTGAAAATCAAAGAACCTATTAATATAGCCGGACATCATTTGATACAGTGGCACCTCAATGCATTTACAGTCTGCTGTCATGAGCTATAAGAAGGAAAAAAGAAACATGCTTTAGTAAAACAGACGCAGTTGATTGATATTAACAATTTGTAAAAAAGAAAAAAAAAGAAAGAAACATTGCACATCAATTTAATCAAAACTTACACAAATACACCTTGCGAAGCAGGACATAAATAATAGTTTTTTATCCCTCGAGATAATAATTGTCCATATATCCAGTTTGGGGAAATGTCCACAAGGCAGTCGGTGCAGAAGAGCGTCGTTCCAAAATCATCAAATGTCCCGCACGCTTTTGCGCACCTTGATGCTGTTGGATGCGACATAAATCATTTCCGATTACAGTGTTGCATCACTCGAATTTCTTCAAGATAAACGAAAAAGGAAAGCGGAAAAATGCATGTTAGAAGCAAATAGCCAGAGCAGAAGGCTTCTGTGCTCGTAAGCAGAGTCGGTCATCATGTGAAATGGTGTGATGCAGAGCGCGATCTGACAGAGAGGAGGAGAGCAGCCCAGTTTATCACACACACTGAAGCTCTCCGTCCTGCTCCTCTGTTCCCTTCCCTTCAGAGAGGATTATACTCTGGTGGAAAGAGGTGGCATCTGTCGGCTTACTAAACATTAGCCGTTTGGAAAAGAGTTTCTGCACTTTGAATGATGTAGGTCTCGGTTTTATTTCATCGTCGTGATTTCTAAACAATGCACATTTTCGTTGTATTCATTTCGTGATGCAGAAGTGCCGTTTGAGTTGCTAACAACAAAAATATGTTTTATTTTAAGCTTGATTAGATTTTTTTATTCTAACATTAAAACAAAAGTGGAATGCTCTTTTGGAATGCGTATTGGCAAATAAAGTCTCTTGAACCAATAAGGTCATCGTGCGCCATGATACCATTGACTGTTAATTCTTCGACGTAAACAATTTCACGTCAAATAAATGTTTTGTTAACACCGCGATAAACCCTTAGAAAGTATTAGTTCATCAAATTGTGTCCAAAAAAGAAAAAAAAAAAAGAAAGAAGGCCGACTCCATATGGCCTGTCATCTGCGCGTTGAGTCCCATCCCCCACACACACTCATCCCTCATGCCGCATTGATTTATTGTCGAACACTGATTTATCTTCATCCTTTCCACATTTTATTGGTACACCAAAACGTTTACACCGACTCCAAATCAACTGATAGTTCTCATTTGGTTAGTGATGTAAACCAGTCACCCACTACAACAGCGCGTCTTGTTTATTACGCAGGCCTGTGTTTCACTAAGAGTAGGCCTATGTAGAAATATTCAGCGACTTTCATGGGACATTTGATCGGTACATCTTCCGAATCCGAATTGTCTTTCTACTTAGTTAACTTAAAATATCCTAAAATGGTGTGAAGACGTTTATGTAGCCTACATGACAAACGTGAAAACAATGACAATACGTAGGCTATGTTCTGTCGAAGCACCGATTCTATCTATCTAAAATCTGTCAAATTTGTCATAGGCTATATGTAAATTATCCATGCAGTTTGCAGTATTTCATCTATTGCATGTATTGTGTGGGTTAGTATCCGTCCCTGCACTTGCTTTGAGGTCAGCAGAGGTCTCCTGATCCTCTCTTGTGTTGCAGTTTAGAGGACTGTCGTCTGCCGCACGCGTCTCGAACAAACACATTCGACACGCAGTGAACTCCAGATGGTAAAGCTTTTCAATCCACCCTTATGCTGACGACACATGGATAAAGACACTGTCTCTGAGACAACACCTTAAAGGGCTAGGGAATATCATCTCATTAAACAAAGAAATGTCTACTCAATGTTCTGTTTTTGTCCGTGATATTAAATTATTTTGCTAGGCTACAGTAGCATATATTACTTGAAAACACCTTTCTATCAGTCTATTTATTAGTACACCCTAAAGGCTATTGCATGCGCCGTGCTTTTTTACGAAGTTATTACACTTAAGGACTTTAGTAAGATTATGCCTGAAAAGGTTTTGGATTTTTTTTTATCATGTTAATTTAAAAAAAATCTTGTATAATATGACTTCTTGTGTTTGTTTGCTTGGTTTTATTGTAATTATATGATATTTGTATTTTTGTAATTGAATTTTTGCCATGAAAATGGCATTAAATAAAACAATCTGTATCGGTATTGCATGCGCCGACATTAACTGATAAGAGATAGAAACTGACTTTCAGTTTGAAGCAATTGTTACACATAATCAAAGATTATAAACTTCCAGTAACTGACACAAGCACATAATGATCAGCACAAAATATGAGCATTTTTAATATGAAATACAATAGCATATGGGTACACAAAATACGTTATGAAGTTTTGATACTCATGGTGTGACTTATTCAGTTATATATATATATATATATAGTATGTTAATTTAAATATTAACATAGGATATATGTGAGCTTATAATATTTTATAAGCTCACATATTAAACATAATTGTCACACCACGGCTAATAAAAACAATATCTTTAAAAAAGTGTCAACACAAACGAGTAGCTTTACCACTTTGTATTAAATCTTGTATAAAAGAACATAGCTATTCCAAGCACATACGCTGTTTTTGATCTAAGCAATGTCCTCCAACATAGCAGTGAGTGACTCGTTTTAGCACTGGGTTAAAAAGGGAATGTAAACATTTGATTAGAGAATGCTTATCTACTTTATTCGAGTTCATTAACGAGCACGCGCTTGTGCAATAGTTACACAAGTGCATCGCGTGCGGCGTGTTTGGGCTCATGGTCACGCGGACTTCCGTGCGTTTGGTTTGGCGACATTTTATCCACAGTAGAATGGAAGATATGTCCTCCAAAGTGCGAATGCCATCTCCGGAGGAAGCGCTACCTGGAAGAGAGCAGAGCATGAAAGTGTCAGGTATGGCGTTGTGAATTTGTCTTACTCTCAATTCACGTGCTAACGCGGCTATCAGCGGTCAAACAAAGGCAACGCCGTAAGTTTTTAAGTCGCGGTTGGATATAATGTTATAGGCTACGGAAATGCAGCCTAAGCTTACGTGTGCAAAAGAAAATCTATGATGGGTCTTCTGCGATCGAGGAAACGGGGGGCTTTGTTTTGTTTTTCCTGGAGCTGTGCGACGCGCATGCGCAGTGCTACAGTAACATCTAATCGTCATTTTGTTTATTCTAGACATCCAGATAGCGAGTATTTGCAGACATTATTTACTCCTATTTGCCTGCTCAATAGTCAACTCATATACGTTTTAAGACACCCTATAGCAGCATCAGTACATCTTACTCATCTCCTTTTCTATTTTTCATTTTTATCCATCTTTCACTTTAGAGTACCATTTAGGTGAAGCAAAATGTTTTCAAAGTAAGTCTTCTTTTACTGAGTAATACCTCCAACACTCTTGGCATTAAATATTCAATATCTTTTTCCTCAGAGGCAAGAGTAGAGGGTAGTAAAGGGCAATAAAAAGCACACTAGCAGTGGAACAGAACAGCTGACTCAGGCTCTTACATAAAAATGGAAATGCTGCTTCGAGTAGGGTGAAGAGCTCTGATGGGAACAGGAGGCTTGCTACGAATCCTAAATCACACCGTTTAAGTGACACCATTTAATCGGAAAAGAAAACATCCAGTTAAAACAGTAAGTAGTTATTTAGCACACTTTTATCCAAAGTGAAATGGATAATGTGGGTGCAGTTATTAAAGGGACAGTTCAAAATTATTTACACACCCTCTCATTATTCCAAACCTATAGCATTTTTTCCTTGGAACACAAAATGAAAAATTGCATGAGCAATGCATTTTTTAATTGATATTTTTTAATTATCCTTTTGTGTTCCACTGAAAACAAAGCATATGGGTAGGAGTAACAACAACAACAGAATTTTAATGTTTGGGAACACTATCCCTTTTGGAGCAGATCACTTGTCTTGCTCAAGGGCACAATAGTGATAACACAAGGCTTGTTTCTTTTGGAGGTCGAACTAGCAATTTTCTGGTTTCCAGCCCTGGGCTATAGCCATACACCTTGTCCCATCCTCCCAGCAGCAGGTCCATGTGGACAGTTCCTTCCCATTTTTGCAGATATTGCCTTTGCATTCATTTAAATTGGACAGCTGTGGTAAAGTTGTAAAGGAATCTTTAGAGTAGCTGATAATAGATTATTGTTGTAACTCGGCCTAGAAGTTAATACGTATAATAATAATAATGTGTCTGCAACGCTCGCTCTCAGGAGCATCTGCAGGCTGCTTGACATGTGACTCACATTGGCGTTCAGTGCAATGGCATGAAGCGTGCCCGAGGGATCCACCCCTTCAGACTGCAGTGAACTGATTATCAGTGCTCGCCTCTCAAGGCTTCCCCTTGGCAACGGGACTCCACCGCGGAGCTGGAAGGTTGCCAGGTAACACTCTGCAACACTGACACACGCGTGTCTCGCTTTGAAGATGTAATGAACCTGGTTGAAGGTTACAGACCACAGAACAGATGGAAGAATGAGATCAGAGCTTAGGGCAGTGTGATGTCTCTTTGAACATGAGCAGCTCATACAAGAAAACTTTGTGGGCGCTTAGCTCATGTGTTGAGGGAACTGCTTCAGTTCTTTTGAGTTATACAGTTGGTGTGGACTTCTTTTGGAGTAGATTGTACTTTTTTTTTCATTAATATGCAGAAATATCCCCTCCCTTGACATTGCTTTTTAATATTTACTTAAAAACATAGTGATTTGTTTGTGAATATGTGAATAATGAATTTGTTTTTGTGATTTGTTTGTGAGTTTGAAATTAAGACTTCTTAATGTTTTTGAAACAAATAATTTATTTGATCAAAAATGCACAGAAATACTGTGCAATATTATTACAATTTAAAATAACTTTTGTATTTTAATATATTTTAAAATGTGATGGCAAAGCTGAATTTTTAGCAGCATTACTCCAGTCTTCAGTGTCACATGTTCCTTCAGAAATCATTCTAAGATGAGTTTTAACATGCAGCTTCATTGTGTCTGTAAAAAAGTACATTGTACTTCACATTATAGTTCACTCATAATTGAAATTCTATAATCATTTACTCCCCCTCATGTCATTCCAAAGCCCTATGACTTTCTTTCTTGTGTGGAACACTAAAGAGAATAGTTTTTTTTTTTTTTTTTTGGTCCATGCAATATAAGTCAATGGGGTCCAATGTTGTTTTGGACATCGGCATTTCTGAATATATCATCTTTTGTGTCCACAGTTGAAAGAAAGTCACACATGAGGTTTGAAATGACATGAGGGTGCGTAAATGGTGACAGAATTTTTGGATGAACTATCCCTTTAAGTGTCACCCACAATTACACACAATTTAACTACTAATGGGCAAATTATAACAGACATTTGTGAATATATATATATATATATATATATATATATATATATATAATATAATTATTATTTTTTTTTTTTTTACTTTTAAGTGCTTTTAAGACATTTTAATTAACACAAAAAAAAAAATCCATGTTTTTCATCCGGTAGGATGCTTGACCTTGGCCAAATATATTGATTCAGTTTAAAAGGACTGTTGTTGCCATTTTCTGGTTTGATAGTCGATTAAGCAGTATAGAATAAATACTTCTCTAATAAAGATGTTGTGCTATTGAACATACATGTGGTCTTTGCTTAAACATTAATTCTAACCAAAGCAGCAAAGATTACATTTGCTGTATATTAAAATATTTAATAGGAAATATAGATTGTCAGTGCAATATAGACCAACTGTTTTCATATTCTCTACACTAGTTCATTTGCCGTGTGTTAAATATCACAACAGTTTTGTGGCAGTGCATTTGAGTACATGGTTTGGTTTCCATAAGTGAGGAATTTTTTAGGGAGGGCGTCCTTAGGGCCGTTCCGCTTTGGCACAGCATCGCTGCCATGTCCCCAAAAATGGCAGTAGTAGCACAGGAGGTGCTGTTTTGGCACGCACTGAAAAGAGGAACAGCAACAGGACTTTTCCCTGCTAAGATAGATTTGAAAGTGAGTAGGTGAAACACGGAGTAACTCTTGAGTGCCGGTGGCTAACAATGGATGAAGCGGATGGCCGGTTGAAGGAGGAACATTGGAGGTGCGGGGACGCTGGGGAGATTGGGATGACAGACATTCCAATGTCCTCACATCTGTGCATCTGGCGAGGGAAGAGTGGAGGGGACCGTATCTGGATGGAGGTGGCAGGGAATGGCAGAGAAAATAAATTAATTTGAGATTCGTTTTGATCAATTTGCCTAAATTTTGGGGGGGAGGAGGGGGGCCCAGACGAGCAGGCACAGGCTGGAGCTCCGCCAGGGTTTCTCGGGAAAGTTGCCACGCCGGGAGTGCGGGAGCACGGAGAGGGAGAGGAATGGAAGAGAAAAAACCCAGACGAGACTTGGCAGGGTTCTATCGCAGCTCCCTTTGTCTGTTTGCTCAGCTTTTGCGCAAAGGAAATCAAAAATACCCCGAGTGCAGGAGCTCAGCTTCAGTGCTAAAAAACTAAATCTATAAAGAAAACTACATTTTATTTTGCAGGAAGCTAGTGCAAAGGTGACGCACGTTGTAATCAGTGAGACGTTTTTAACAATTCTGAAAGAATTGTGCGTTCCCCATTTTTTTGGACTGGACTTTTGAATTTTTTTGCGCCAAGAGATGAACATGTGTCTTCAGGGGTCTTTGTTATCTTAACCACAAATCAAGATGCATCTGACTTGTTTATGTTCTCACTAATGGCTTCACTATCGGAGAGAACGTCTGGAACTACAAAGAAAAGTTTGCGCCTCCATGATTGGACTACAAAGTTTTGTTTTTACTTTTATAAGTTTACTTTTTTAAACTTTTAAAACTAAGAGCCAGAACCAAAACACTATTGGAAATGGATGTTTTTGTCTTGGAGGAGGAAGTTAGGTGACTTTCCAACAGTCCTCATCAACAGTCTTCTTTCTTTGAGGTGTTTCTCCAGAAAACCAAGACCATATTCCAAAACTCTTTGCATTTGAACGTGTTTATCACAGTGCTTTTAGATCAGTGAGGGCATATGTGATATTCCAGTCTTCTAACTATTAGGGAATTTAATGCTCTACAAGAAGAAGATGGATTGTTGGTCGGCCATTTTGGTGCTCAAAAGCTTGCGGTCAACAGTGAATGTCTGGAGTATAAAGAAGGCCTGGATGTTGATTTCCTAACATCTGTAAGTGGCGTCTCTTTCAAGACAAATAATGCAGGTTTGTCTCATATTAATACAGATACAATCACATGCTAGTCATTAAGTTTAGAGGTTTTTTCTCAGTTGGTTTCCTTGATGCTTAAGAGTCACTGTTAGAATGTTGTGCTGTTATTATTGGATGATTATAGATGAGGTGCATAAAATGTGAGTATGTTTTCCTCTAGAGAGATTGTTTTCTGCTGATTCTATGTCTGCTTTTTCTCATACAACCTTGCTTGGTACATGGTATCTTTCTGTGCTTACTTTATAGCTTCCTCTCCTCAACTTTTATACTAATACGCTGGCTTTCTGTCTCTCACAGCTACACATTGACATTGCACTAGGATTCGGCTGCATCAGCAGGCTTCCAGTTAATAACTGTGAAAAGGGCAAGAATAGAGAAAAGACAGAGAGAGAGATTTTGTTGATTCTGAGCCAGGATGAATTTGCCAGATGTGTTTCATCACAAGACAGGTGTCCATGGCTGATAGAACAGGTGCATTGTGATGTTTGGCGTTATAGTTTGATATTATGTTTTTCTGAAAAGGCCTCTCTGTTTTCCATCAATACTCAAAAAATCAAAGGCCTAAACTCTCTTCGGCAGAATTTTAAACATGTGGACGTTGAATTTTTAATCACCAGACACAGTATTTCTGACCTTTGAAGATGGATCCAAATTGAATATCTCTACACTGTTCTGTGTGCCATTTCTGATTTGTTTTATGAAGTAGATTTTTTTTTCTTTTTGCCATCAGCATCTCAGAACAGCTGCTTATGAAACTGCAAAATGCCAGTTGGAAACTCTCCATTGCTTTCTAAAAAATAAATATTAATTATCAACAAGATTATTCACATACCACCTGGATAGATCTAAATCAACAACACTAATTGTCTGAATATGTTCATTTAAAGCTTATCTGTAGTGTAGAATATTTTTTTAAAGAATTTAAAGTAAAATACTACTTCTGCAAAGGTGAACCCATTACAAAAGAAATGGACAGAATTCACAAAGATTGCTTGGGAAAATTGCTTGAAGATTGCTTGACTCTACACCACATTTAGTTGTTTAATTACATGATTGTTTGGTAACTTTCTAGTATTTTTTTAAGGGGAGGTGTGTTTTGTGCCATAAGCAAAACCATATGCAATGCCTCAATATCTTTCTCAAACAAAATTGATTAGACCAAAAGTTGATATAACTCAAGCAATGTTTTGAAAGCTCCAAAGAACATTTAACTCTTTAATAATCTTTAACATTGAAGAATGTAACGTACCTTTAACATTGAAATGTAACATACAACCGTTAATGTTTGGGGTCAATAAGATTTCACTTCTTGAGCACCTAATCAGCATGTTAAAATGATTTTTGAAGGGCCATGTGACACTGAAGACTGGAGTAATGGCTGCTGAAAATTCAGCTTTGCCATCACAGGAATAAATTACATTTAAAAATATATTTGAATAGGAAACAGTTATTTGACACTGTAATAATATTTCACAATATTAAAGTTTTTCCTGTATTTTTGATCAAATAAATGCAGTCTTGGTGAGTATAAGAGACTTCTTTCAAAAGACATTAAAACATCTTACCTACCCCAAACTTTTGAATGGTAATGTTTATATGTATGGATTGAAACTTGCATACTTTTTACGTCAGCATTTTATTAGTAGTGAGAACTGCGTTCCTCATGCTTGAGGATTGTCTTTTGAGCTCTTGAGTTTTTTTCCTGCCTAAGTGAACAAGTACAAGAGTCCAACCATGCATGTGTAACAGTGGCTGTAAATTATTCATAACTTCCTTGGCAGATAATAGAAAACCTAATATGTTGCATGCCTTTTCTCAGCAATACAGTTTTTTGAAACTCAGAAGTAGACATTTAATGGTTGCAGAAAAGCAGTGTGGTGTTTTAGGTGAATTTGCACATTGACCCACTTTCAGTTAATAGCTTGAGAATCTAGCCTCCTTTATATTTCTGAATCTGAAAGTGTTATTTGGAATTGTCTTTCTCTTTGCTGATGTGCTATAACTCATGTGATGTTCCTGTAATTCCTGTAGTGATCGCACATACTCTATGTACATCTTGTAAGTCAATTTGGAAAAAAGTGTCTGCCAAATGCATGAATGTGAATGTAATCTGACCTTAGAACCCTAATGTGTAGAGAAAAGGAAGATCTGTAAGTGTGATATGATTAAGTAGATCGTTTGAAAAGCCTGTTACACACTCCCTCTGTCTCCCACAGTGCTCTTTGCCACGCTCAAGAACACATCTGTCAACACACAGGTCTTGTATTGCTTTCAGCAGACATCGGACCTGTCTGTCTTGTCACTGATTTACAAAAGATAGTGGTTGTCTTATCTGCTGGCTTAATGATTGTGTAATGTTTTATGACAGATTTGGACTTAAATAAGGAATATGAATCATTCCAAGGCCTTGAATGGGCTTGCACTTCATCAGCATGAAAAAGCATTAAAGAACCATTTTGACTCCTCCTCAGTTTGTAAAAACACGTAAATTGTAAAAACAGATATGCGTGTACAATGGCAGTCTATGGGGCAAGACATCAGGAGAAGTGTTAAAATATATATTAGGGATAGTCCACCCCAAAAAAGGAAAAATATAAAAATCAAAAAGATATGAGGGTGAGTAAATGATGACAATTTTCATTTTTGGGTGATTTATCCCTTTAAAGGTGCAGTGTGTGAATTTTAGCGGCATCTAGTGGTGAGGTTGTGAATTGCAATAACCCACTGCTCACCCCTCCCTTTCGAAGCACATAGAGAAGCTACGGGAGTGACACAGGACAAAAATGTCGTCGGAGAGAGCAGAGAGTGACTAGCGCTCTGTAGAGAAGTGTGTCCGTTTAGGGCTACTGTAGAAACATGAGGGCGCAAAATGGTGACTTCACTGTAAGGGGATCCGCGGTGTATGTAGATAGAAATGGCTCATTCTAAAGTAATAAAAACATAACAGTTCATTATGTAAGGTCTTTATACACCACCGAAAACATAGTTATGTATATTATATTGCATTTCTGTCAATAGATCCTCATAAATACTACACACTGCACCTTTAAGAACATTATACAGTTGCAAGAAAAAGTATGTGAACTGCTTGCAGAATCTGTGAAAATGTGAATAATTTTAACTAAATGAGAGATCATACAAAATGCGTTATTTTTTATTTAGTGCTGTCCTGAATAAGATATTTTACATAAAAAATGTTTACATACAGTCCACAAGACAAAAAAATAGCTGAATGTATTAAAATCACCCCATTCAAAAGTTTATGAACTATTGATTCTCAATACTGTGTGTCAATACCTGGATGATCCACGGCTGTTTTTTTGTTTTGTGATGGTTGTTCATGAGTCCCTTGTTTGTCCTGAGCAGTTAAACTGCCCAATGTTCTTCAGAAAAATCCTCTAGGTCCTGCAAACTCTTCAGTTTTCCAGCATCTTTTGCATATTTGAACCCTCTCCAGCAATGACTGTATGATTTTGAGATCCATCTTTTCGCACTGAGGATGATTGAAGGACTCAAACACAACTATTAAAAAAGGTTTAAACATTCACTGATGCTCCAGAAGGAAACACGATGCATTAAGAGCTGGGGGGTGAAATAACTGAAATCTTTTGGCGAAGTGATATGGAGCTGTAATGCGGTCAAGACCTGCCTGGAACTACTTTAGCCGTGCGTTTCCCTGAAAATAATTGCACACCTTTTAGAGCGTTCGTAAACCAATCAGATTCAAGCATTCAACAGCCTCGTAGTATAAATCAAATTTTAATCGTGCAAGAAGACCAAAAAAGGGCTGTTTACATTGAGATACAAGTTCATCTGCTGTAGTCATACTACTAAAAGGGTAATTTAGACTACTTTGCAACTCAAATAATACTCATTTTAGTATATAATTAATATCAACACTTTAAATATATATAAATATGAGCACATATGTGCTTCTAAACCCACCAGAATGCTTTGTTCAGTAGACTTCCATTATAACTGCACTGACTGAAATCATGTTCTCTTGTAATTGACAGCCTGTCTCAGGTTCTTTTGACAAACCTTAGTTTGTTTTCAACATTTTCGCGATGTAATGGAAGTACCAACAGGTCTTTTCTTCTCTAATGTGGCATGCATCTGAGTGAAACGGATTAGTGAAAAAGAAATGAGAGACAGGTCTTGGTTCTGTCCATTAGTTGTTGACTGAATGAAGCCAGATCTGAATGCAAGCTTGAGGTTGATTGTAAGAAAGTGGTGGGGTTTAAGTGGACTAAATTATTGGAGAAGTCCTCAGAAAGAAAGAATCTTGATCAATTATGAGCTCAAAACGTTTTTAATAAATGAAACATGCATGGAAGACTCGTTCAATACGATCAATGACATGCATTTGGAAAATAGATGAATTTGCATACTTTATATGGTGGTGCGGTTGGATATATGAAATGGCTATTTGAATGGGATTTTTCCAAAACTGGTATTTGTATTTTATAGGCTCAGTGAAATCTTTATTCTTAAAGCTGTGATTTATCTTTCTTTTTGCAACATGGTGGAAATTGGAATGGCTTAGAACAGTTGAGTCCAAGAAGACGGCAAATGAATATAACCGCGTTGGGTTGGTGGATTTGGCATCATGGCTGTGCGTATGATAAATTCCAAATCTCACAGCTTGAAGGGTTGTTTCAAGAGATCAAAATTATTCTTTCTGAAAATGTGTTTGGGTTCCTAATGCAGGTTGTAAAAAGACTTGCTCTCTTTGCTCAGAGGACGCAACAGTCCACCTGTTTGTCTGAACAAAGAACTGAAGGAATTAAAGATATGATGTGTTCTGGGTCCTACAGTGCGTTTCATTTTGCTGTTTTTACCTCTGGTGAGCAAAACCCCCTTTAATCTTAGCTCCAAAGGACTGCACTGACAGGCAGGTGTGGAGCGCTAGTCACCATGTTTGATGTTGACACATAATCGCAAGATGAAGGGAGAAGGAAGCTTTTTCGCTCACAAAGAGATCCCTCTCACTCCTTCACCTCTGTGGCCACACATCTACCCGTTACCAGCTCATTAGTGATCCTGTCTTCCTTTATAATGATAGAATAGGAGCAGAAGGGTAAAACCCTGTCTGTCGCACATGCCCTGTGTTGCAGTACGCGAGTCGTCAATTCCACTGATCACAGTAGCGTCTAGGTTGCTATTTTAGGAGGACTTCTAAAGGTTCTGTAGTCGAAGAAAATCGGGTAATAATGTTGTAAACATACAGACCCACTATGGTTTAAAGTGCTTTTTCTTTAGTTAGGGTTGAGGAGATGTGTTAAAAAAATTGCATCTTGAAGATTCAAATTGAATCATTCACAGATGTAAGCTGATTGATAAGGAGGTGTTTTAAATGGCGTTCTTCCATACTACTATTTTTGCAGCATGTAAAAATATACAGTATGCAACATTAATTGGTGTTGAAGAGATAAAGTCATTAAGATTCGGTATAAATCATCACACAGTCTTGAGCTGATTCATAAGGCTCTGGATGCATTCAAAGTTGCTTAGTATTACACTACTTATACTACTTTTGCAGTATATGTAAATGTGCACAGTATGCAACATCAATTAGTGTTTATGAGATCTCGTAAACATGACAAAGTCTTGAAAATTCAAAGCTCAAGGTATTTTTAGGTTTTAATCTACAACATAAAATACATCAATAATGTGAATTATTTATTTATTTTTTTAAAGATTTTACTTGGAAAAAGACTCAAACTGTTCTCAGACTTTCAGGGAAAATGTTTCTTTATATAAAGACTAAAAGAGTTGTTGAAAGTTTAATATTGGTGACTTTGAAGTCATGTGACCGTGGTATAAATTGTTTATTGCCGTTTATTCAGGTATTTAGGCTTCAAATTGTGCCCATTTGTGAAGATTGTCAATGATGAACAAAACGTGTGTCACAAAGCTTATTTTCTGCTATAATCCAAAAGCCGATGGAAAAATCTTATTGGGTTTATAAAGGGAACCAGGGTGATGCTAACTTCTGGGTTGTCCTATAAAAATAATTAATTGCTGCAGCATTAAAGTGCCCCTATTATGCTATTTTAAAGGTTACTCATTTTGTTTTGGAGGTCTCCAACAACAGGTTTACATGCATTTAAGGTAAAAAAAAAATAATAATAATAATTTTCTCATAATATACATTGCACATCACCTCATGTCTCAAAGAGTCTGAAAATGGTTTGTTCGAAGATTCAGTCTCTCTAAACCCCTCCTTTTCGTGATCTTACTTTGCTCTGATTGGTCAGACAGCCCCATCTGTTGTGATTGGTCAACCACTTACAACACGTCAGACACGAAACTCCTATTACCATATTTGAATTTCAGCTCAGGAGGCTTCCTCAGCACTTGGTACACAGTGATACGAACAGTAACGATGGCATTAGGCACAGTTCCACTGTGAGCCGAGTCCTTTTGAAGTGCATGCAAAGTGGATTTGCAGTGCTGAAAATAGTAAGCAACACAATCCAAACTTTTTCAGGCCGCATCTACATCTACAGTGTTTGAGGGTAGGTCAAAGTAGACGTTGTTCGTGGGCAGCCAATGAAGACCATAGGCTGGCATTATGCAAATGTGGGTATGTAACAGGAAGTGGGACTGGAATTGCTGACGACTTATTTCAGCAGTTCAGAATTGATTCTTTCTTTTGGGAAACAATAACTTTATTTGTCGTGCACTTTGATCTTTAAAACTTTGCAGACCTTTTACATTCACAAACATCTGTATCACACTGCATGAAAGGTAATATTCAAAAAAGCATAATAGGGGACATGCAATGTACAGTGAAGTCATGTGAGGTCATTGTAGCATACTACTATTTGCAATGTTTGTTGTGGCATACCAGTTTTACAAAATAGTGGGCGGTATACAGTATATACTGCGCAGTCTGCTGCAAGCAATACACTTGCATTCCATTCCAAACAGCCTTGTTTAATCACCATGACAAAGGAAGTGATTAAGTGTTGGGCATTTTACAAAATTATAGTCTCTTGGCAGTCCTTGTGCTTGTGGTTGACTACATGCTGTTGCCAATGGTGACAATATCAAATGAACTGGAATGAACTGAACACTTTCCACAGCTGAACATGAAGTATGAGGAACGCTTTAGCCATGTAAATATAGCTTTGTATTTCATGTGGTTTCTCTGTCTGATTTTACCTCTATGTCGTTCTCATTCTCTCTAGCCTTCCCCCCACCCTTCTTCTGATTGGTCGAATTAACTCTGCAGCCTCCTGTTGTGAATAATTACTTTTGATCCAATGCGGATCTCTCTCTCTCTCTCTCTCTCTCTCTCTCTCTCTCTCTCTCTCTCTCTCTCTCTCTCCTCCGCAGTTTTCAGATTTCCCTTTTAAAATGTTCTTGTCACATCCCTATATCATACGCACATGTAAACATATACACTCTATGTTAAGGGCACTTTCTGATCTGTTCGTTTTAGTAGGAATTATTATGGCAGACGATACCGCTCTGAGTTCTTGCTTTGATTGTTAAAGCAAGTTCATGCAAAAATTCTGTTGTAAGTCTCATGTTTTTCCAAACCCATGCGTTTCTTTCTTCTGTGGAACGCAAAATGAGACGTTATGCAGATTATTCACAGTTGAGACTGTTTATTTCCTATATTAAAGTGCTGTCAAGCTTTAAAAAATGACTAAGAGCACCCTAAAAGTAGTTCATATGTTCTTCTGAAGTCTTTGGAAGCCATAGGATAGCTTTGTGCGAGGAACAGATTGCCATAGCTCGTAGCATTTATGTTAGATATGTCGCACCAGTTCCAAGGACTTAAAACTTTAAAAGTTGAAAGTAACGGAGCAACAGATATTTTCTTCTATATTGTAACATAAATCTGAGTGTAATGGATTATCGAAAAAGAAAAAATGTTTTTATCCATCGGTTATTTGAGATGTGGGTGTAGCACTCAAAAATTAATGCAAGCTTGGGGAGGGGTTTAAGCAGATTAGAAGGCATACGTCTCCAGAGAAGTCTGTCATTTTCACTGGAAGATTGAGTTATGACATTTTGATTAAACATTACGAGGTCGAAAAAATATATGCACAGATGAATCATTCACAAGATCTATAATCATTTTGATCATTTGATCATTTACAAAATAGAATTGTAATAGAATTCTTTAATATCGGCATAAAACTAAAGTTGCGATAGTTTTTTCTTTCCTATTGTGATGTATATCCAAGTAAAACGGCTTCTCGAACAAGAAAACATTTAGGAGAGGACTTGATTTTGTCCATCAGGAATTGATTGGATGGTTGTGGTTTGCTATTGCTGTGGGATCTCATGTGTGTGGCAGGTTGTCAAGAGGGAGGGGAAGTTATTTTGATTAAAGATTACAAGTGCACATTAAATAAAGTAAATACTGCAGTATTCCATAAAAAAATAACCCCCGGTTTCACAGATATGGCTTAAGCCTAGTCCCAGACTAAAATGTATGTTTAAGCTGTTTTACTGAAAGCAACTTGCACTGACATATCTTAAAATATGCCATTGTTTTGTCTCAAGATGCACACCAGTAATGTTTTTTTTCTAAGGCATGTTTATAACAGCTACTTAAATGTCCTAATATTGAACTAAGGCCTAATCCTGGCTTAATCTAAACCCTGTCTGTGAAACCAGGCCTAAGAATTGTCCATTTATATTTTAAATTTTGGTCTGTTTCTTACACAAAGCTATTTTATGGTTTCCGAAGACTTGAAATACAGGGCACAAGTTATATAGACTACTTTGATAGCACTTTCATTATTCTTTTTCTTGTCATTTTTGGAGCTTTCATTTCTAATGGGGGGGAAACAGCAGGAATATTCTGCCTAACATCTCCTTTTGTGTTCCAGGGAAGAAAAAGTCATAAAGCGTACCGGAATGACATAAGGCTTAGTAAATGATGAAAGAATTTTCATTCCTGTGTGAGCCTACCATTTAAATGAGGGTAATAGTGGTATTTTGTCTGCTCTTGCTCTTGCGCTGATCTCTGTTCTTCACTTCTGGATATCTTCTGAAAGTGGCAGGCCACCTCTGGACAGTCTGACAGGCAGAGGAATCAGCATGTCCTGGGCTCTCTCCACGTCCTTAGTGGACCACATGCCTGCACTGCTCTGTTCCGCCTGGCTGACCTGTCAAAAATGTTCTAGTCACACGAGTGGGCTTCTACAGCGCGGCAGCATGGAAATGACGTGGCACCTTTGCATTAATTTTTCATGGGCCTTGCCTTTAGATGTTCCCCTTCCTTTTTGGATATTGCCTATTTCAAAGGCCCAGCCCTGCAGATCGCCAGTGTCATCGCGGCCCTGTGGCTGAGGAGTTTAAATACAGGATAATGCTCCCATGCTGGCAATCAAACAACATGGAAGTTGCCCACCTGGAGCATCGGTGTCAAAATGCATCGTTGTTCATGAGCACTATAAATAGCTTTCCAATCAGACTTGAGCCCCCCCTCACCCCCTAGATGGAAATTGCTTTAAATGCGCTGCCGTATAGGTAAGTTACGTAGGTGGGGGAAGCTGAAGTGTCTTCGTAAATGCAAAGAACGTGTCGGCTGGGAACACTGGGGATTGAATTACAGGAAAGCATAATGCAATCCTTGATATCTACCTACTCTGCCTAATGAAATCAGCAGATGAAAGCACAGCTGGACCTTCTTGCAGGATATTACTGTATGAGAAAGTGCTTAGCTGGCTGAGGGAGGGGGTGGAAAGCGCCAGCACCTTTGGGAACAGTACGTGCATGTTCTCACACCAATGCGTGTTCTTTCCACTTCAAGAAAACTCTTTTTTTTTGTTGACACTTTTGTTCAGTTGCGGGGCTATTGGTTGGTTATGGTGGACAATGCAAAAACGTTAGACTTTAAGCTCTTTATTTACTTTAGTTCTCTTCTATTCATGTGGTATTGGCTACTAGTAGTGGGTTATATAATTTATTATTATTTTTATATTATAATTTACACTCGAAAGTTGGAAATAATTATTATTTTCAAATGTTTTTAATGTTGTCTTATGCTCATACAGACAAAGCTGTAATTTTGTAAAATATTACAATTTAAAAGAACCATTTTCTAATATATTTTAAAATGTCATTTATTTCTGTGGTGCAAAGTCTTCAGAGTCACATGATCCTTCAGAAATCATTCTAACATGCTGATTTGGTGCTCAAGAAACATTTCTTATTATTATCAATGTTGAAAACTGTTTTTGCTGTATAATATTCTTGTGGAAACTGGTAAGATTTATTTTAAAGAAATTAATACTTTTGTTCAGCAAGGATGCATCAAATTAATCAAAAGTGACATTAAAGACATCTATTTCTATTCATCAGAGAATCCTGAAAAAGGTTTCCACAAAATATATTAAGCAGCAGAAACATTTTTCAATGTTAATAAGAACCATTGTTAATTACTTGGAACCAATAATAACCAATAATTACTTGGAACCAATAATAAGCATATTAGAATGATTTCTGAAGGATCATGTGACACTAAAGTTCAGCTTTACCATCACAGGAATAAATTACAATTTAAAATATGTGAAAACAGTTTCTTGTGTGAAATATTTTACTATATTACTGTTTTTACTGTACTGTTGATCAAATAATACATTAATGAGAGACTTGCCCACCCCAGGATGGCATCCTAGTAGTGCCACTACTTTTGTTGATAGGTACATTTAGGGGTTAAATTGGCATTTTGGAGTTGGGGGAACCTAAAGATCCTGGTGATGTGGTAAGATATGACATAACCCCATTCCACCCTTAGAAAAGCTCATTTACCTATGTGAGAGAGAGCCCTACAGAAATGTAGGGAAAAAGAACAGACAAGTGTATTTGGAACAGCAGCTATGATATTGCTTATTGTGTATTTGGTGCAATACTTTGGTGCAATACAGTAAATGTAATATTATACAACAGGCTTTATGATATTTACTACTCTCTCTGACAGCTCAGTTTTCTCGGTATCCTTTTGGCAGATGAGAGAGTCATATATCAAAGAGATAATGGAATGTGGCGTCTTGGGCACACCTCAACGAAGGAGCAATATCACCTTATGCAACTGATTTGTGCTTTTAAGACAATTATCTTTTTAGCTCCCTTAATTGCAGGTAAAACAGTCAGTGCTGAGCATCCCATTATTTTGGCAGAGGGAAGCAGCTGACTGCTACATACACAGATCTTTTATTCACGGTATCAGCTGTGCCACACAATGGCAAGTAGGAGGATGAGAGAGAACAAGAAAAAAAATCAAATCTGAATCTTTATCATCTTTAGCTTACAGTAATGACATAGCCACAAACTGAAACAATCTTCCTCTTGACTTCAAACGCACATTTGTCTTGCTGCACTAACATTTGCTGCAGACAGATGACATAAAAGTGCTTTCTTCACCAGTTGCTTTTTCATTATGTAATTGTGACTTCTGATTTTTGTCCTTGTTCACTTCTTAAGACTCTAATTTGCTTTTATTATGAAGGCTATATTAGGTGTTATTTATTTTGGATATCTATTTATACCTTATTTAGGGTTGTTAATTGAGAACTGGTTCTTTTTTATAAAAAAAAAAAAGAAAAGAAAAAGAATGTTCACATGTGCTTTTTTTCCGTTGTATGAATAACTCATGTTAGTTGGTTCTTTTTAGCGAGTCAGAAATATACAGCACAACCCGTATAGTCTGACTGTCGAACAAACATGACTCTTATGAGTTAGTTCATTTTAGTGAGTCAAAACACTTACAGCACAACCAGTGTCTGACTGCCGAATGAACATGACTCTTATGAGTTGGTTCTTTTTAGTGAGTGAAAAACAGTGCAACCCGTGTAGTCTGACTGCCGAACAAACACGACTCTTATGAGTTGGTTCATTTTAGTGAGTCAAAAACGTACAGGACGACCAGTGTCTGACTGCCAAATGAACATGACTCTTATGAGTCGGTTCTTTTTAGTGAGTCAAAAACACACAGTGTAACTTGTATAGTCTGACTGTCGAACAAACATGACTCTTATGAGTTGGCTCATTTTAGTGAATCAAAACACTTTCAGCACAACCCGTGTCTGACTGCCAAATGAACATGACTCTTATGTGTTGGGTTTTTTTAGTGAGTGAAAAACAGTGCAACCCGTGTAGTCTGACTGCCGAACAAACATGACTCTTATGAGTTGGTTCATTTTAGTGAGTCAAAAACGTACAGCACGACCAGTGTCTGACTGCCGAATGAACATGACCCTTATGAGTTGGTTCTTTTTAGTGAGTGAAAAAGATACAGCACAACCCGTGTAGTTTGATTGCTGAAAGAAAATCACTTTTAGACTCTTAGAACAATTGACTCTTATGAGCTGGCCCGTTCTAGCTAATTAATCACATACAGCATAACCAGTCCATTCAATTCTAACCGTGAGTTTTAAATCAATGTAGATACTAGTTGTTGACAATGTAGTTAAATATGCACATTTTATACATACATGTTTGAAAGCTGAATATTTAGATCAAAGCCACCAAATATAATCCCTCTCACAGTCATAGTCAATCCCTTGCATAATCATTAAATAATCAGCATTCATTCCACACCAGCCTTAGTGAGTGTATTTATATGTGTTTGTTTACATCCCCAGGCTGGCATGCTAGAGAACAGTCTGTTTACTTCTAATAAGCTTTCTGCGGCCATTCAACGCAGGCCGGGCTGTCCCTGGAGGTCCTGTCCCAAATCAGGCCCCCTGACCGGGAGAAGGATGCATGCAGGGCTGACACATGAGTGGTTGGCACATGCCAGGCTGCCTGCTGGGAATACCATCCCTCCCCACACACAGCTCTCACGCCCTCATCATCCACTCACCCGCTCGGCCTGACCGCCTCCTCCCTGTGCAGGCTTTTGTTGAGGAATTTTCTATTTCCTATAAAATAGTTGCCAGCTAATGGATTTTTTTCTTTATTCATTGGACGTGCTGAGCGATGACTCTCTCGGCACTTCTTAAAGGTGATTTACAATTAAAGAGACTTGGGCTATTTTCTAATGATTCTTTAGCTGAGTGGGTTTTATTGCACTACTAAGCTGTGTTATTAACAAACTGCCGCTTCAGCCCGTCCCTGTGGGACATGCTGAAATGGTTTGTCCTTTTCTCTGCTAGTGAATAAGGCCTTTCTCTCACTTTGAGGCAGTCCAAAGCTTTTACAGTGTCACGAGAGAGGATCCTGAATAGCGCACATTCCCGCATGCGGCCGGCAAACGCAATTGTGTCTATTTAATGAAAAGTGTTCCTGCACAAACATATGCCATGAAAAGAGCTCTTCGTATTAATCTAGGCATAAATAAATAGGCGCATTTCTGTATTCCAGTGCTTTCCCTCTCTTTTTCTGAATGTATAACATTGCTCATTGTTAGCTTGTTTCATATAGTCAGTTTATAGATGCTGTTTTAATGCAGGCAGGCCAATGACATGACATGCATATTTTGGTGTCCAAGTGCATTATTTCCTTTTAAAATAATTTGATAAATTTATGGCATGTATCACTTTATTCTATAAAACATGTTTAGTTGGAATTCATTTTTAGTACATTCAAATAATAAATATTATTTTATGTTTTGGTATCTTAAACCCCCAAAATGTCAGGTGGCGCAACCGTCTGCACAAATGAACAGACTAAGAAAACAGAAATTCAAAATAAAATACTGTGGCATAATTTTATGTTTGAAACTTTGTATATAAATACATTTTATAAATATCTGTAGTTTTAAAGCTGCTGAGATCATTGAAAAACTTTTGTCCAGCAATTTGTATATTCTCAAATGTCAGGGTGGCACAACTGCAAACATGGGTCTTTTATTATGAATTGACAAGGTAATAACAGTAAACATGATAATGCAGCATCCAGAGGACCCCAAATGATCCTTGAGGCAGAGAGAAAAGGTTTGTAGATCTCTCTCAAATACTGATAAAATGGCTACTTTCAAGTATGGGTAGTTTGGTACATGTTCCTTGTCAGGTAGTACAACCAATGTAAAACTAAGAAAATGCTATTTTATGATAAACTTCTTTACTGTATTTAAATGTATGAACTTGCTAGCATAGGCAAAAGATAATACAGGTGTCCTAGGAGAAGCCTGTTCAATGTAAAATTAGTTGCAAATGTCAGGTGGCGCAACCAGGAACTCAGGTGGTGCAACTGCAATGAATGTCCCTATAAGAAATAAATAAAACATTTAAGCTAAGATTGCCTATTATTCTATTTTTTTTAATTATTGTTCTTAAATTTAAGTTAAAGATGTTTTACACTGTTGGTTATTTTCATTATAATCTTTGAATAATTTTAGATGCTACTATTATATCAATTAAAGAAAAATCGGTCACACTTTATATTAGGTGTCTTTAGGTGTGTTCCGAATGTGATGTCATGTGATTTATTCTGTTTTTGATCAATTTTATACTTTTACTTGAATAGAGACTGTTGACTAAAACACTTGTATTTGTATTTTATTTTTATATGTAATTGAAATGTTGTCAGTGTCACAATTATGTTCTGTTAGATTAATTTTCAGGGACTTTGTATTCATCATTTCCCTATTTCCTTTATTCAAGTTTCCCGCCACTCATCAGTTTCCATGGACACACATTAATCATCACAGCTGTTTGTCATTATATTCATCACCATTGTGTATTTAAGGGTACTTTTACATGACACCGTTTATGCGTTTTTATGCGTTTTGGCCATTCATTTACACGACGACAGCATTTTGGGGGCCTGAAAACGCAGTTTTGAAAGTGATACCTTTACTGTCGCCAGGCAAAACGTGAATCTGTGAAAACGGTGACATCATGCGCATGCGTATTACATATTCACGTTCTGGCCTGGCATGTACAATACAGCCTTTTTAGTCATTTTTGCAGATTTGTGTGAATGGGGATCGTCTGGACAACGTTGTCGTGTAAACATACCCCTCACTTCCTCTCCCTCATTGTCCGGTATTGTTTGTGCCTAGCACTCTGAAAATGTTTGATATTAGGATTGATATTTATATATTTACAAATATTTGGTTGTACCACCTGACAAAAAAAGTAAAAAAAAAATGAATTTAAACACTTTAAAATGTTATTTAACAATTGAAACTTGTTTAAACACATTGTTCCTGACTCAAAAATATGCATTACATCAATTTTGATTTTTAAAAAGATTAAAAATATATATTTTTTTAAGCTTTATTTGTCATTGACCCAGGTGCAGAGATGATACAAGGCAGTTTATCACCAGTTATCAGTTTATTTTTTAATGGAAAAGAGGTGGCAGAAGCTTGTTCACAAAAATCCTAATACTTAATATAACAATTTTTTTAAATGACTTGTAAGGCGATTAATAGTGGAAAAAGCCTTATACATTGTGTTTTTAGCATGAAGATCACAAACACAGATTTTTAAGGGTGCTGACAATTCACAGATTTTAATGAAAGACAGGACTTTATGATTTGGGGGGACAAATCTTATTGTGATTTTTCTGTTGAAAATGTTTGTTTTGTAATTTTCTTTGAAAAGCTCCAGATTTGTGCTTGTTGGGCTGCACAATTTGTCCAAAAAATGTTGGGATAAAATATCATGTATGACAAAAAAAACAAATAATACATAAATAAATAAAATGATTACTACTATTATTATTATCATATTGATAAATTTTATGATGCTATATAATAATAATAATAATAAGCACAATTGTTATTATTATTATTATTATTTCTAAATTAAAATATAAAATAATTAAAAATAATTACTATTGTAATATTTCACTGTAAAATAAAAAAATGGAGTATTTAAGAAAAATAATATTTTTACAGTACAACTAAAATTACAATACTAATGTTTAAAACTCTCTTATCTTCTGCATTTTCAAACATTAAACCATCAAGCTTTTATTTTGCCAGAAAGCTTTTATTTTACCATAAAACGGCAAGGAGCCCTAAAGCTTTGTTGACAACAGTTTATAAGTGCTTCTCATTATGCTCTAACACACTGAGAACGCCCCAGATCATGAGCTGCTCGCGTGTAAAAGAACAGTGCCAAATTTCACTCTGACAAACACAGCGCATATATTTATTTAATTTAATCGCAGCCTTTGCAATTTGATAAACGCACTAAGCCATATCACGATTTCGGTTTTATTTATCTACTGGAGCCCCTTAATAGTGTCTAGCAGCGCTTATGATTTTATTAACTATCACTTACAGGCAACACGTAATATAATATTTACAGTAATTAACGCATCATTCCGAGATGTAGAATGTTTATCTAGCTAATATTGAGCTGAAACAGTAGCGGCTACCATTGCTGTACTACTGACATGTTTGTATGGTAAACTGGCTATCATGTACTGGGTAAAATACGAAACCACGAGTCTGTCTGTATGTGACGGAGTGTCTGTATCAGGCGTCTACTTTATTAAATGGATGCAATTCACAGCGTAACATAAGAAGCTAAAGTGTTCTGAAAGTGTTATGGATCGATTTTTCTCAGTTTTCTCAGACAGAGCTGCATACGAAGACTTTCCATGAGTCCACCCATGTTTTTTACTTTGGATTATGCTAACAAGCACATTTCCTCAATTGAGTGGATGCAATCTCAATCTTTTACCCCGCCATCTTCTCCTTCTATATGTTCGACTGCAATCAACCGCTGGACTTTTCAAAAGACCAGCAGATCTCATTTTTGAGGAGGTGGACATCTGGGAACCTATTGACCAGCTTAATGGCAGCGCATTAAAAGCATCCTGGATGACATGGCCTCTCCAACACACAAGTGCCTTGTCTCCCCTTTAAGCCCTGTAATGGATAAGAGCTTGGCCAGAGTCTCATGTCAGCAATATGACTGTCTACTATTTCCTCCTTGCACAAAGAGACTAGATTCACCTCCAAACAAAGTGCTCTTAAAGTCCATATAGGCCGAACCTTCTCCATGCATCATGATGATGCAAACTAACATTGGAGGAATTCTATCCGTGCCATCCATTTTTGCATGACAGCAGATAGTTAAGGGCCAGACGTACAGTGCGAGTTGTCGTTGTTTTCTTCCCATGCGTAGGTTTGCCGGTTTGTCTCGCCTTTTTTGTCTGATTATGATGTGTTGGCAGCTCTGCAGACACGCAGCCGGTATAATCAGCTAAAACAATGGGCCGTAATAGCTGAGAGCATAGCCGCTCCTCTCATCAGCTCTCATTATAAACACAGACGCTGTGTCGCTATTGCTAGACGACACAGGCGTGGATCAAAGTGCATTCCTGATCGCAGAGAGCTATCGAACAAGCTGTGTTTTGCGGTATATGAGGACATCGTGCTCTGAAAGTTTATTGCGGTATCAGCAGCACTTGTGGTCTGTTTTGATGGTCAAAGATAAGAGTGTCTGGTTGACCGGTGATGTATTCTCTGTCCCCTATATGACTGGACAATGCATAAGAGCCATGTGAAATGCTGGAATCTTCCATAAAGTATGTGTAGAGAACGCCAGTTAAATGCTTGAGTAATTCACCATTTATACAAATGCGTCAGTGCAAATGCTTCTAGCTATTCAAGCTTGATTTCACACGTTGTGCTCCCAAATGCACGTACACATGGTATTTTCAATATTGCCCTAAGAAATAACTACTGCCAGTTTCTCTTTCAGGTCAACTGTCATCATGGTGAAGTAACAGTTTGAAGAGAATGTGGCTGAAAAATTTAGTCAGTTAATTTTAGGAATTAGTTAGATTTAGTTAAACTGTCTATTAACTGATAATTTTTTAATAATAATTCTAGTACCACACTGTCACGGATGTGTGCAAGCAGTAAGACGAATACAGATGAATCAAGTTCAACAGGTAGTTTAATAACAAACAATCTCAAGGCAGACAGGCAACAGCACAACACATCTAAACAGAACGGTGACCGGACAAAGACTGAAGGAACAGGAGGAACTTAAATAGTGAACACAATGAGGATAATGATGACACCACTGACACAGATAAACTAATAACGATGGTAACCGGGGAGACAGACGAGTGGCGGGAAACAGAACAAAGGAACATGTGACAGATACCAACAGAAAGTCCAAACACAAACAGACATGTGATACACACACATTTAAAGGTAAATCTGTTGCCCACTTAAGTATTGAGGTTTGCAAGTAATTACAAATGACACAAGAACACGTTAAAGAAATTAAAATACATTTTTGTGGCTTTTAGTTCATATTTGTTTGCTTTGAAGGCAATTATATGCTGCTACACTGTAAAAAATTATATCATCAATAAGTTATGACAACACGTTTTTACGTTGCTTTAACTCATCAAAATAAGTTATGCAATTTTCAACAGTTATACAAGATTCAACTCATTTAAGTCAGTTTAACGTAATTTAAGTTAAAATGACTTAAACATCCAAGTTGATTGTACTTAAAAACGTAAAAAATTTAAGGCAGCAAATTTTTTTTTTTTTTTTACAGTGTAGTGCACTTCTAATTACCAGCACTTCACTTTTAGCGCATATATGTACACTACTGTTCAGAAGTTTGAAAGAAGTCTCTTATGCCAAGGCTGCATTAATTTGATCAAAATTACAATTTAAAAGAACTGTTTTCTATTTTAATATACTTAATTTTTAGCATCATTACTCCAGTGTCACGATCCTTCAGAAATCATTGTAGATTTGGTGATTTATTTTATTTATTTATTTTTTTTTATTAATTTTTTTTTTATTATTATTGTTATCAATGGTGAAAACAGTTGTGCTACTTAATAGCTATTTTTGTGAAAAATTGTGATTCTTTGATAATTAAAAAAAGTAAAAAAAAACAGCATTTATGAAATAGAAATCTTTTGTAACATTATGAATGTCTTTACTGTTACTTTTGATCAATTTATTGCATCCTTGCTGATTAAAAGTATTATTATTTTTTTTAATCTTACGGACCCCAAACTTTTGTGGTGTATTTTTAATTTAAAGTCTGTCTCTTCCTGAAAAACGGAGCAAAATGCACGTGCATATTTAATATATCATTCCTACTAAATCTCTACAATATTTTCCCACCCAAACATCCTGTTATAATACTAAAGAAAAAATGTCAAAACAGGAAAGAAAAGTACACTAGTCAAGTCATTTTTTGCGTCTTTAAGTATGTGCAGAGGGACCTCACCTTTTTTCTTCATTTCGTAGAATTTCCTGAAAAAGAGGGTCAGATTTGAAAAGCACAATGTAATATTAATTTTTGCCCTTCATTCCCCATTAAAGTAGACAGGAGCTGTACTCAAATAATTTGAAAAGGATGCCCAAGGGAGACCAAGATGGCCACCAAGTGGACTGATCTGCTTTTAAATGCTTTGTATACTAGAACAGGCAGATACAATGAAAGATGAGAGGGATAAACGATCACTGTGATTTTGCCAAGTAAGACATGTTCCTGGATCAATATATTTTGTTGATCCTGGAACAACATTCTTGTCTAAAAATTTAGTCCTAACCCTCTCCCTACCCCTGTAAACTTGTCCCTCAAATCTGATTGGTTGAAATGCTGTTCCAGGACCAAAAAAGATGTTGATTCAGGAACGCTGTACTTGGTGAAATCACGTTCACCAGGATGAACATGGGTGTAGGAATGTATCTGAATGCATATGCAGGATGAAGAAACGGTAATATAAGACCTTTTTGACTAGCATCACAATTACATTGCAGCTGTGCGAGGATGCAGCAGTTTTCCTCTTTGAAAAGCTTCATCCAAAAATGTTGTAATGGGTCTCATCATTTTACTGTCAGTTCTCCATTAGCCCAACATTCTCAGTTTCCTTCTTCTGTCGTTTTTGTATTCTTTCTCAGGTCATCATTCTTCTTACTCATGCTGTGCCTACTCTCCTCCTTTCCTCCTCATCCTCCTTTCCTTTCAATCCCTCTTCCATCCCTTCCCCCTCCCGCAATCTGTCAGTGATTGCCGCGTCTGCAGTGTCTCCTGAGTCATCAGCAGTGCTGGTGTAATGGTGTGGAACTAGCCAAGGTGAATGGTTATTACTTATTGAGCTCCTGATTGCTGGGCAGAGACTAGCATCCATTTATTAGCACTTGAACAGCATGCGCCCAGAGTAAACCGACTTTCTCCTTATCTATTGTTGGAATGCGTTTAATGTTAGCTGTGAAACTGTGGCTGTGCCTACTGTATGTGTAAACATGTTAAAACATTTATAAACCTGGTGGGACTGATAGTGCAACCAGTAACCAGTAATGTGTATTTATAAGGAAAGAATCATCCTAACCAGCTAACATTAGCTAGCTTGGCTACATAACATTTAGCATGTTTCTGAGGCATTTGTTACGTAGACCATATTGTGAATCTACTCTTTCTTTGCAAGATGTTTATCATATGTTTGTATGCAAATATGTCCCTTAACATAAAACTTAATGATTTCTAGTACATATTAGGGCACTTAAGAAAGACTTAAAGGGATAGTTCACCCAAAAATGAAATTCTGTCTTTAATTACTCACCCTCATGTCATTCCAAACCCGTAAGACCTTCGTTCATCTTCGGAACACAAATTAAGATATTTTTGATGAAATCCGAGAGCTCTCAGGCCCATCCATAGACAGCGATTTAATTAACACTTTTAAGGTCCAGAAAGGTAGTAAAGACATTGTTAAAATAGTCCATGTGACTCCAGTGGTTCAACCTTAATTTTATGAAGCGATGAGAATACTTTTTGTGTGCGCAAAAACAAACAAAAATAACGACTTTATTCAACAATTTCGGTCTAGCCTGTGCCAGTCTCCTACGCAGTTTACGTTGTCAAATTTTCTTTGACACATAAGAGGTCATTGTACTATAAAAATATCCTGTAAAAACAGCTTTTATTGAAACCAAGCTTCCCAAACGACTCATTTTGGATGTTGTCACTTTATGACGTAATAGTGCGACAAAAGCCTTCTGTCTCTGCAGAAGATCAATGCCTACTTCTACATAGTTGCCTCTTTAGTTCCGCCCACTGATTCACACAGTCGTAAATAAGAGAGAGACGCAAACACAGGATTACTCCAGAAACAAAATCATAGTGATGCTTTTGAGGATTACAAGAAGTTTTGAAGTGCCAAGTTGTGCAAAAACTTTGCGTTGCCACCCTTTAATGAAGTTCCAGATCGCATCAGTAAGAAACTGCTCGTTTATTCGCTTCATTTTACTGCACATTCGTTTTTAAACAAGACACCATTCTGCGCAGGCATTTCAGAGAGACTGAAAATAAAAGATGATACAGCGAAGACTACAAGGGCGTAGAATTTAGCAGGAACGTTAGGGACCTATATCCTACTGCATTTTAAATTATGGGAGGCACTTCCGGTTTGGGGAATTTCCACTCCAAAAGACTGAAACAAATCATTTAAAATCATACGGTTGCGCTAAAAATAATCCTTATCCTTATCATGTTCTCATGTTCAGACTTCAAGAGAATAATGTAATGCTTGGTATTTTAATGTGACATGGTATAACTATGGTACATCTATGGCAAGAGCTCTTTTCAGTTGCAGCATTCTTTTACTCCTGATTATTTTCTTTTTTCCTTTGTATTCCACTGTAACAATATGAAAAATAATAACATATACTGCGCATTTGTGGTCTGCTATCCCGATTTAATTTACGATATATGCCAATAATTTACTGGAATGCACTAAGAATCTCTCGTTTTCTCCCCAAATTCTCACGTCTTTTTCCAGGTTTGTTTTCTCATGGATGCTTTAAAATGTAATTGTCTCCCCTTTTCACTTCTAATCCCTATTAGCAGTGTTTACTGTAATGTTTCTAAAGCAAGTAAAAACAATATTTATTGTCTCTCAAAATTACTGAAATCACTTTGAAATATTATCACTCAATGTTACAGTTAATGAACATTTTTGATTAAGGCAACATGTTACATAACAGACATATATTACTTCAGTAATATTTAGCATGTCCGTAATATTGCTGCAGAAATAATCGGAGGTTATTCATGGTCTGTGGTTGTAATTTGTTAATGCTGCTTTTACACTTTTAAATGTCCTTTTACCTTTGAGTAGAATAATGTCATCTCAATGTAGCTACTAGGGATGCTCATATTGACCGTTTAACCGTTAACCGAAATTAATAATTTTGACGATTAATACTGTTAGTTAAACGATTTAAAAGGTATTATTTTTATTTTAGGGTTTTTTTGTTGTTGTTTGTTTGTTTGTTTGCTGCATGGTTAAAGAAAAATATGCTATATTTGTTAACTCACGGGGCACGTCGACACATGCAACCACACGTGCCTACACAGACATATTTCGCAAAATGAAGCAATGGAAAAAAAGTAGGCCTACTGTGTTGGACCATTTCGACAGAAAGGGCGACGAAGTTACTTGCAAAATATGCTGCGCGGTATTAAAACACAGCAGTAGTACAAGCTCCTGACTGGTGGAAAACAAATGAAAGGCGCTTCCTGAATGTGGCCACTCTAGCGAGGCGTAATCTCTGTATTCCCGGGACATCAGTGCCATCTGAAGCCTTATTGAAAGCATTGTTTATACTCGCCGAGTCCGCACGAGCGCGAGGTTGCGCGCGGCAAAAATGACGTCAACGCGGACCCCATTTCGCTTGGCCCCAGTCATCGGAGGCGCGCGCGCAGTCAGCGGAGGCTTTTATTCTGTTTTTCTCTGTTGTCAGAAACGCTGGAGGTGCGTGAAAATTTGATAATGTGAATCCAGGTTCTGTTGCTGTTGAGCTGTTCTGTATGCTGCTGTTTGCACAGTAAAATAAACACATGAAAAAAATGTGTCTTTTTAACGGGTCACAGACACTCGTCAATTTTATTTTTATTTAATGCCAATTCAATATTATAATCTTATCAGTTAACGGTTAATAATCGGATAATGAGGGGCGGTTGTCGGTCGGGAAAATTAACCGAAATGAGCATCCCTAGTAGCTACCCAGTTTTTGAAAATGCTTAGTGCGTTCACAGAGCGAACCTTTTGCTGATTGTTTACAGTTTAACAGAAGTTACTCCCATAATTCACTCGAAGCTTCATGGGGCGTAGGAAAAAGGTGGATAATGTTACAGAATTGATTAATTGAAGTCAATATAGACTTAAACCTTAAACCTAAATGTTATTTATTTATTTATTTTTTTGTGCTGAAGATATGCTATCATAAAGTACAGAAAGTTAAATTGTAGCTAATGTTGGTTTATAGGCCTATGTTATGACTTATGAGTGGGTTGGCAACCAAGGCTTTAGATGGCCTGAAATTGCATTCAAAAGTGCAAAAATGGTCCTTTTATGTCCTTACCAATGTCAAAATCAAACCTACGCCCTTGGACGACAACAATTCCCAGATTCCCAGATAAAGAAGAAAGCACGTAGAGTTATTGTTTGGAGAAGCCAGGGAAGGACAACTTCGGTCCTGGAGGGCCACTGCCGAAGTTGCCCATCCCTGATCTAAGCCATTCGCTGTAATCGTGAATAAAAGCTTCAGTGAGCAAAATCTTCTGTTTTTTCATCAGTTACAAAAACGTTTCATTTTATTTAAAACACGACACTGCAAATGACAATGAATACGTTTTTCACTTTGACAATGAATACGTTTATCACTTAAAAAGATGAATGATGAATGGCCTATAAGAACGACAGTTTGACAAACGATGGTACATTCATTCATAATTCCGTTTGCATGAAACACTGTAAATTATAATTTGTCAACTATAACTGTGTTAACTCCAAGTACTTAAACAACCAAGACTTATATATCGGAAGTTTTCAAAACAATTCCACATGTGTAATGGCAGGGACGTTGAAAATTATTTTAATATGCAAAACTGTTACCATTCATAGCAGTGGGTGTTTACTTCCAAGTCTTGAATGCGGCACGCTTATTATAACAGTGTTTGACAGAGAGGGTCCAAAACAGGATAGAAAATATCCATTACTTCTCAATTATGATGTTTTTAAAAATCTTGATAACATTATAATTGGACCTCAGAGAACATTATAAAAAAAAGTGACTGTAAAGAGTTTGTCACAAAAGCATTTATATTTGAAATAAATGCTGTTCTTTTGAACTTTCTATCCATCAAAGGATCTGGAAAGAATCTCGGTTTTCACAAAAATATTAAACAGCTGTTTTCAGCATTGATAATAGTAAAAAAAAAAAAATTCTTCTTGAGCAGCAAGTCAGCATATTAGAATGATTTGTGAAGGGTCATGTGACACTGAAGACTGGAGTCGTGATGCTGAAAATTCAGCTTTGACATCACAGGAATAAATTACATTTATATATATTTAAAGAGAAAATAGTTCATTTAAATGATATATTTCACAATATTACTGTTTTTACTGTACTTTTAATCAAATAAAAGCATCATTGGTGAGCATAATTCATAATTCTTTATTCTAAAACATTAAGAAATCTCACCGACCCAAAATTTTTAAACAGTAGTGTATTTGGCCGCAAACCAATCAAATATCACTTTATGTACTTTTTTGAAAAGGTCAAGGTAAGACAGATACGACAGGCCAACTATTCACAGAACATCTACCTCAAGGCAGCACAAAAGCTTGTTTGTGGGGAGCATAAACTGAATGGGATTCAAGTTGTCTTGATAGAATCTGGGAGATATATTTGGCTCCATAGATGGCTAATTGCACCAGTGCACCGAGTCCTTTCAGAGCCCTTTTCTTTGCAGCCATTGACAAAGCAGGCTCCGCAGGGCCACATTATTGTGAGGTTCCTTATAGACAAGAGAGCAACACACATACACACACCTCATTTTTCACAACCCCTTAACTCAACTGATGTTGGCCACTCGCGCTTTTGTTAAGGGTGCATTTGGCCCCCGTCCGCTCTTGGTGTTGTGGCTCTTAATGGGTTTCCCTGTGCATTGATCGGAGTCAAGTCCACAGGGAGGCCGCTAGACCGCAGAGGGACCAAAGGGCAAGGCCTGAGGGAGCCAGAGGGACCCTTAACAAGAGGCACAGCAGTAACGGTCTGAACTCCTGTGGCACCATCACTGCTGCATCTCGCCTATCACTCAAGGGCTTGTCAATCAAAAACATCCTGAATAATAGCTGCTGACCGGACATCAGTCAGACCAAGCGCCATTTGATATATAATTTGTTATGATTACATGAAAAATCCAATCACTCCAGACCCAACCAGAGAAATTGTGCTTTATTTAAATGACAATAGAAGAATAGAGTCTCATGGCCAGCCACTATTATGTTCTAGCATGTATACGCAGGACTCGACAATAAATATTTTTTACGGCTTGCCTTTTTGGGCCAGTAGTTCATATTTCTACCTTCCCTGCCTATGTTTTCACTGGCCCCAACACAAAACTATTTATTTTATTTTATTTTGTAAAATATGTTTACACATATGTTCACACATATTTCTTTAATATTTTTAAATATACTATTGCACATTATGCATCTTTATTTCTTATTTTGCAAGGCATAAAATGATCAAATCATCAAATCAAATACATGATCAAATTATTTAAGGTATAGCCCTAGTCAGCCTTTCTTTTGTTGAATCCTGTTTATGTGGATTTCTGTGTGATGAATGTTAATTTATTTTCAAGAAAGGAAAGGAACCCAAAAAATGCTTTATTTATTGTGTATTGCATTTATCAGTCTGGTTTGTTTTCATAATTACAGGGCATGTTCAGAGTCAGATTAATTTGTGGAAGCTCTCTTCTATCTCATCCAGAGCACAGTATTAGTTTGATATAATAGAACAATTGAGTTTAACCACCTATGCAGTTGAAGCATCTCTTTAATGGGCGGCATTCACTGGCCTGTCAAAGAAAACAAACCCACAGTGCCCGTTTCTCGAGACTCATGACCTTGAAAGAAAGATTGTTGGAGAAGAAGCTGTTAAGCTCTTGTTGGAGTTTGAAATTACAGTTTTAGGGAATAAGAAAAAGATTGGGTCCTCTATCGACATGGACAGGGGTCTTCTTATGGGGGCTGGAGGTTTCAAGGTTGTGTGACCTCTCATCACATTCAATAAGCACATAATCTATTCCATGAGTTTTAAAACTCTATATTTTCTAAAAGAACTTGACTTCTGTAATATGTTTTTGAACTCTCCAGTGCATAAGTTATTGCTACTGCTTGGAAATTGTGTATAGTTTGGAGACATACATATACAGGGCAATAAATCAAACATAGACCAATATACCCCACAAATGTCAGCACTATAGTGTTGGGTTGAAGTTCAGTCCTGTTTTATATTATGTATTATGGGGTCTTTTTTGTTTCCCACCATTGTTTCCTTTAACTGTTTACCTTGCTCTTCAAATCACTAGAAATCCATCCACATGAGCATAGGGAGTTAATATGTTGTGGAGCTTGTATCCAGATTGTTCTGTTCTTATTGGCTATTCTGGTAACATTTATTTAATTTCGCTTTTATTTATTTTTATCACACGGCCCTCTGGAATACTTGATTCTGGTCAGTCACTGCATTCAGGGGTCAGAAGGTGCGTTCACATCATGTCGGAATTACCGTAATTACGAGATTCCAACTTGTAAAAAGCGTCCTCGTAAAACTTGTAATTACAACTTGTAAACTTTCTGAGAGGTCCGACTTGTACCACGTGACCAGTGTACCACATGACTGCTGCAGATTCATTTTGCTCTTGATAGTGTTGCATTAGAAATGCATAATTCCAGCTCACAGTAGAATGTCATGGCTTGTCATCTTGTAATTACGGTACTTACGTAAACGCAGAAAGATATTGCCTAATATTTGCCATCATCTATGATGCTAATGGCAAATTATAAGGTGCGGTCACATTAGCAAAATTTTGAGACAAAAAGGTCCATAATCTATTGTCTCACACAGAAGTCACTTTACAAACAGCGGAATTCGCATGACCAACCTGAACCCGTTGCGCAAGCGTTCACTTTCATTAATCTTTCGCCGTCATGCAACATTCCCAATCATGTGGATTCCTATTGAAATACAATTTTGTGCAAAAAAATTAGCTGAAAATCTGTAACGCACCTTTATCACATGATGGACTCGTGTTCTCTTGTTTCATAGAAACACAACTAAAATCATTTTGCATCGTAGTTATTGGTTGTAACGAAAATGACCTCAGAGGATATTCATAGACAATATAAATACACTATATTGGCAAAAGTTTTGGGATGCCTGCCTTGACATGCACTAGACTTTAATGACATCCCATTCTTAATCCGTAGGGTTTAATATGGAGTTGGCTATAACAGCTTCTACTCTTCTGGGAAGGCTTTCCACAAGGTTTAGGAGTGTGTTTATGGGAATTTTTGACCATTCTTCTAGAAGCGCATTTGTGAGGTCAGGCACTGATGTTGGACGAGAAGGCCTGGCTCGCAGTCTCCGCTCTAATTCATCCCAAAGGTGTTCTATCTGGTTGAGGTCAGGACTCCTCCACACCAAACTCACTCATCCATGTCTTCATGGACCTTGGTTTGTGCACTGGTGCGCAGTCATGTTGGAACAGGAAGGGCCATGCCCAAACTGGAACTAAGGGGCCAAGCCCAACCCCTGAAAAACAACCCCACACCATAATCCCCCCTCCACCAAACTTTACACTTGGCACAATGCAGTCAGGCAAGTACCGTTCTCCTGGCAACCTCCAAACCCAGACTCGTCCATCGGATTGCCAGACAGAGAAGCGTGATTCATCACTCCAGAGAACACGTCTCCACTGCTCTAGAGTCCAGTGGCAGCGTGCTTTACACCACTGCATCCTACACTTTGCATTGCACTTGGTGATGTAAGGCTTGGATGCAGTTGCTTGGCCATGGAAACCCATTCCATGAAGCTCTCTATGCACTGTTCTTGAGCTAATCTGAAGGCCACACGAAGTTTGGAGGTCTGTAGCTATTGACTCTGCAGAAAGTTGGCGACTTATGCGCACTGTGCGCCTCAGCATGCGCTGAACCCACTCTGTGATTTTACGTGGTCTACCACTTCATGGCTAAGTTGCTGTTGTTCCCAATTGCTTCCACTTTGTTATAATACCACTAACAGTTGACCGCGGAATATTTAGTAGTGAGGAAATTTCACAAATGGACTTATTGCACAGGTGGCAACCTATCAGGTGGTACCACGCTTGAATTCCTCCTGAGAGCGACCCATTCTTTACACAAACAATATTTATGTAATTATATTTTAACATCTATATTAGCATATTTGAAATATTTTAAAGTTTATAAATCTATCTATATTATTCCCTTATATTTACATTCAATGAGTAATATCATTGAACCAGAATATTATAGAAAGTTAAGCAGTGGGTTCTTTTGACTGGGGCCAGTAAGCAACCATTAAGAACACCCTAGCAACTGCACTGATATGTGAACAAATGAGAAATGAGTAATTTTTATATGTAAGTGTCCTTGCAAAAGCTCCATCATGCTCAATCTCGGTTCTAATAATCTAAAACCCGTCAGTGGAGATCAATCTAGCATTTGTATTCTGAATTAAGACAAGCCCTGATGACTCTCCTGAGTGCTGGGTTCCTGCCCAAATGTTTTGTGGTGTTTGACCACATTCTCATTTCCTATCATGGCCCCTGCTGAGGAATCAATGCAGCACAATCCCACAGAGCCTCATCTGTTTAGATGCTTGATGCCGACAAATTGGCCATCCTGATGACGTATTTTAATGGCTCATTCATCCCTCATCTAACAATCCACTCTTCTCGTCATTCCAGGATATACATTTATCTATGAGTGTGCGTGTTGAATCTGAAATGTATATAAATCTGTACGAGCATGTTGGTAATTGCTGTCACTCTGCATGTGAAAGGATAATTGTGGCTCTATACATAGTTTGTCATCTCCATTAGCAGTCCATTAGTTTTTCCACTTCCCCCCACAAAAAACCTACAATAAATGCATTGATGGAATTAAAACATAAGTTAATATGCTGTTTTTAAACCAAATTACATTTTATTTTGTCAAGTTTTTCCTGGGGTCACTTATATTGGACAGACAAATGCAAACGTTCTTCTGGAATTATGCATTTAAACTAATTTCTGTACTTTTCTAGTACATCAGATTTTTTTTGTGTTGAATCATTGATAGGTTAAATATATGTTTTTGTTTACAGATGTAACATAAATAGTTTAGTCATATTTTACAATAGGGTCCCATTAGTTAGCGTTACTATTAACTAACTAACTAACTAACAATGACCAATACATTTGCTACAGTATTTATTAATATTTGTTAACAAAAATACAACTTTTTATTGCTAGTTCATGTTAGCTCAGGTCCATTAAAGGGATAGTTCACCCAAAAATGAAAATTATCCCATGATTTAGTCACCCTCAAGCCATCCTAGGTGTATATGACATTTTTCTTTCAGACAAATACAATCAGAGTTATATTAAAAAATGTCCTGGCTCTTCCAAGCATTATAATGGCAGTGAATGGCAGCCTAAAATTTGAAGACCACAAAAGAGTGCATCCATCAATTATAAAAGTAATCCATACGGCTCCGGGGGGTTAATAAAGGCCTTCTGAAGCGAATCGATTGGTTTTTGTAAGAAAAATATCCAAAAAAACTTACGAAGGAAGTGTAGCGGCTCTCTCAGTTCAAAACACTTACCGACGCCATCGTCTTTTTTCGTAAGTTGAATACGGAAGGCAGTCCGCTGGAAGCTAGAAATTTTACTGTATAACATGTTAAATATGGATAGTTTTTTTACAAAAACCCATTGCTTCGCTTCAGAAGGCCTTTATTAACCCCCCGGAGCCGTGTGGATTACTTTTATAATGGTTGGATACACTTTTTTGGGCTTCAAATTTTGGGCTTCCATTCACTGCCATTATAATGGTTGGAAGAGCCAGGACATATCTTAATATAACTCTGATTGTATTCGTCTAAAAGAAGAATGACATATACACACAGGATGGCTTGAGTACATCATGGGGTAATTTTCATTTTTGGGTGAACTATCCCTTTAAAAAATATTAAGATACTTTTGATTTTGAAAATGTAATGGTAAATGTTAAAATTGAACATTAATGCTTTAGAAGTGATCTCTAGATCTATTTATCTCTCCCCAAGTACGGAATTTAGGTGTGATGTTAGATAGTTCCTTCAAATTCGATAAGCAAATTAGTGCTGTCATTGGATCTAGCTTTTTCTATCTTCGCTCTCTAGCGACAATCAAATCTTATCTTCCCAAGCGCTCGTTGGAGACTGCGATCCATAACCTTGCGCCTGGACTATTGCAACTCCCTTTATTTTGGTGTATCAAAGTCCCAAACGGCACGCTTACAGGTTGTTAAAAATGCTGCAGCGAGATTCCTGAAGGGAAAGAGGAAATTTGATCGTGCCACCCCCCTTTTGAGATCCCTTCATTGGCTTCCGATACATTTCAGAATTGAATATAAAATTTTATTACTGGTGTATAAATCTTTAAATGATTTAGCACCTTCTTATTTGTCTGACTTACTCCATTTATATTATCCCACTAGAAGTCTTAGATCTGAAATGAAACTTCTCCTTCAGATACCTAGAACCCGGCTAAAATCAAGGGGTAACCGAGCTTTTGAAGTGGCTGGCCCCACACTGTGGAACAAGCTTCCACTTTATATAAGATCGACTTTGTCTCTGTCTGAGTTCAAGTCATGTCTCAAAACGTATTTATTTTCTGTTGCTTTTAGCTTATAATGATTGTTCTGTGTTTATTATTATTTGTGTTAATAATTTCTATTGGCTCTGTTTTCTATGTGTACAGCACTTTGGTCAGCCAGTGGCCGTTTTTAAATGTGCTCTATAAATAAACTGAACTGAACTGAGAAGTATTTTGTCATTGTTAGTTAATGTTAATGTAGTTATCTAATGTTAACAAATGAAACCTTACTGTAAAGTTTTACCAATTTTTTTTTTTTTAGTAATTTGACAAAAAAAAACATTGCCATATGGCTATTCTGTACCATAACAAAATTATTTTTAATGTGTTTCCTTATTGGGAATTACATAGATGGTGACAAATTATATTACTGCAATTATGCATATTTTTCATTTATTTATTTTTTCTGTTGTGATAGAGAGTTTCCCAACATTTTCCCATTTTCTTTCCCTGAAAATTCCTATTGCATTTTTTTTTATTTTCTAATTTAAATTAGAAAAAAATTCTTCTGTTTGAACATAATGCGTATAGGGGGTTAAAACAATGGAACATGTGTGTGCATATATCACAGAGTGTGTGTGCAAGGGCAAAAGTGCAAGGACTGAAGGTGACTAGCTTTCCAGAAGGGCCTTTTTAATAGAAAACAAGTAATTAACTTCCTACAGCAAACCACTTGGAAGCTCTGTTCATACAATAGAACCAAAATATATAAGATAAGATACAAAACAGAGGGAAACAAGTGATAAGGGACTACTTAATTCAAAACCTATTGGTATTAAAAGTGTAAATACTGTATATCAAGAGTCTAGACAGAACATGCAGATGAAGAATAACCCTGCAAAATCAGGATGGAGACTGTTTAAAAGATGTGTATGAATTAAAAGGCAACTGAAAGTATCAACTGAAAGAGGATCGAGTGGCTGCCATATTTTGAAAGCCTCCTATGCTATTACAAGGAGTATCGCCAATGCTTTCTGAAGTACCGCAGGAATGTTTCTAAGTTTTATCTTGTTTGTCAGCTCACAACTCATTCCGTTTCTTCTTGAGATCCTTTCTGGATTGCTTCTGTGCTAATCTGTTTACATGAAGCCTGGCTGAAGAAGAACTGTAGCCAAGCTAATTTCACCTAATTTCTCTTAGCGTTTACCTGCTGTTTGTGTTTGCCACTCACAAGTCTCCGGCGTAGCACTCTCAGATCGTAATGGCTGTTCCCTGCATCAAGGCGCTCTCTCACTCCACTAAGATAATTGCTATTATGGCTCACAATAGCCGTAATGGTGCTAACGGTCGTTGTGAAGAAATGATGCAGCTGATGACGGCCACTGGGTCTGTTATTAAAAAGAAAGGAGGCTGCTCCAATCAGCCGCAGACCGCCATTAGCCTAGCATGCCCATTCATCACTGTCACTCTGAATAGAGGCAGTCAGGATGGGGGTGGAAGGGGATGGAGAGAGACTCTGGAGGGGGGGAGGGGCAAGGCGAGGCACGCGCTACCCAAGTCGTCGGGTCTGTCGTCTGGCGGCGTGTGCACTCTGACTCCCAGGCCTCATGGGCCTGCTAATCTGCGGGTACGGAGGAAGCCATTGGAAGGGGGAGGAGAGGTGCACGGCTGAGATAGCATATCGCCTTGCACACACAGCACTCGCTATACCCTGATCCCCTCTGCACAACCATTTCCAATCGCTTTTCACAGGCTCTCTTCACCACAGAATGGGGGAAAACAAAAGCGCTGAGAGCTGCACTGTGTCTGATCCATTTTTACATTCTCCTTTCGACACACACACACACACACACACACACACGTCTCCACAAGGCTGATCTTTGAAGTTGGTTGAGCAAGCATCATTCAGTATTTCAAATCCATCCTTCATCCCAGTGTTAATTTTACAGTTTTTTTTTTGTTTTGTCACAGTTTTTGTCTTCTGAATTCATGTCATATTTATTACATTTAGTCTATTTTACTGTAACTGTAATGGCAAATGATATATTTAATAAAAATGTGTGTCCACTCCAAACTTTACCAGTCCTTTAACTTTAATTTAATTTTCACAAAAAAATATAAATGAAAGATAAGATTTTCTTAATGTTTTTGAAAGTCTCTAATGCGCACCTAGCATTTATTTAATCACAAATGCAGTAAAAAACGTAATATTGTGAAATATTACAATTTTAAATAATTGTTTTATGTTTTTATATATTTTAAAATATAATTTATTAATGTGATTGCAAAGCTGAATTTTTAGCAGTGTCACATGATTTTTCAGAAATCATTCTAACATGCTGATTTGGTGCTAAAGAAACATTTCTTATTATTATCAATGGAAATCATACTTTTTTTCAGAATTTTTTGGTGATTACAAAGTTCAAAAGAACAGCATTCATTTGAAATAGAAATATTTTGTAACATTATAAATGTCTTTATTGTCACTTTTGATCAATTTAATGCATCCTTGCCTTAGTGAATTAAAGTATTCATTTATTTTATTTTATTTTTTTAATTTTACAACCATTTGTACAGATTTGTACGGAAAAAGAGACAATAATGATTTAACTGCACCATCTGATTCTAAAAAACATATTTTCCATTAATGGTCATTCTAAATTAGCTGAGTATTTTGACTAAATAATGTTTTTTTGCACTCTAAAGACCATCGGTGACTGGTGGTTATGATCGGAGGTTTCTTGTCACAGACTTTGAAACATGAAAGGCAGACGAGCCTGGTGTCAAGCTTCAAAGTGTAACAGTCACAAGTCAAGCTTCTGAGCACAATAGCGATCAAAGAACTGTTTTTGTTTGTTTGCTATTTGTAAGGGAATGCTATTGACTTATTGCTGGCAGTCCTTTCTGGCAGGATAGTTCCATTCCTGGGACACTGCCCAAAATGTTATTGGGTGTTTGACCACATCTTTCTCCTTCATTAAAGTCACTGCAGAGTAATCAATGAGCCTCGGCCCTGAAAACATTTGTCCTGGCTCTTTTTTGTCACTCACTCTTGCCAGTCAGAAGATCATCGCACCGACAAATCAGCATGCACTTGAATCGCTTTTTAATCCGTTCATTTAAATCAGATGAACAGATTCACTCGAATGAATCAGACTTCCCAATGTGCTACATAGGAGAAAGAACCAATTAACTACTAACCCTACTGATAAATGTTGATAATTTAGTACTTTTGGTTAGTTGCTCCACTGGATAAGAGCTTAGTAGAGTACTAATGTCAGTGGTGTAGTCTATTATGTGGGGATAGGGCTGGCTGAGATAGATCAATGGAGACCTGAAAAAGGAAACCGAGAGCTATGAAAATGAGTGTAGCCATGCCTGCAGGATCTTCAAAGCGAGAGGGAGGAAATATTATGCTCCTAGTTTGAATTTTCAGCTAGTGGATCACTCAATACTCTATCTATTATAGATTAATACGGCATCTCACTACTGTATCTAACAATCTGTCCAGATGAGAAGCAGATATAGTCGACACTGGCCTAAAAAGATCATTCCTTATATCATGGAATCAGACCCCAGATTGATTACTGCACAGTGATGGATTTTGTACCATGGAGTTTTTGAAAGATGCTGTTTAAAATAATTGAGCCCCTGTTGGATTACGCTTCTTTAGAATTTATTTATTTGAAGTTTGAAAAAGTATTTGCTTCATAAAAAAGGGGAATTGGGAGCTTCTTTAAAAAACAAAAAACAAAATATATACGGATAGATGATAGATAATTGAATAAAATGCATTTTGTTTAAAATAATTTAAAAAACTCTCATGTACACTGTATGTGTGTGTGTGTTTGTTAGAATTATTACTTTATATATATATGTATATATATATATATATATATATATATATATATATATATATATATATATAGTTTGAAAAAGTATTTGCTTCATAAAAAATAATTGGGAGCTTCATAAAAAATCTTTTCGAAACTGCAGATACAAAGCAAATAATATGTATGTGTGTGTGTGTGTGTGTGTGTGTATAATTATTAAATAAAATAAATTTAATCATAGCCACTAATTTAATAAATAAATTAATAAATAAATAAATAAATATATATATACATACATACATACATACATACATACATATATATATATATATATATATATATATATATATATATATGTGTGTGTGTGTGTGTGTGTGTGTGTGTGTGTGTGTGTGTGTGTGTATATATACATACACACACACAGTCAAACCAAAATTTATTCCGACACCTTCAACATTTTCTCACATTATCACAGTTTATTCGCTATAGTTTAGAAAATGGTAATAAAATGTGACAAGAACTCAGAGTTAAACTGTCAGAACAAATTCATCTTGATAATGTCAGATAACTTTGATAGAAAGGTATGTAATGGATTACAATCAACCAATCAGCTGTTAAATTTAAGTACACAATTAGATAATACCAATTTAGGTCCACCAATGACCAAGCAATGCTTCATTTTGTTCAGTCTGTGGTGTGAAAGGCCACATTAGCAATTCAAGAAAAAACACTTAAGCAAAACATGGTCAGGTCAAAGTGTCTGAATAATTTTGGTCCCAAATTTGTATTAATTTTACTGGTAGTCCATTGTATGAAGAATTTTTGGGTATAATATGTCACAGTTTACTTTATTTTGCTATCCTCACTTACATAAATTAACTATAGTGTCCTGCACCCACTAGTAAAAAATTATATCTGGTGTCTGAATAATTTTTGGTTTGACTGTATATATGTGTGTGTGTGTGTGTGTATGTGTGTGTGTGTGTGTGTGTATATATATATATATATATATATATATATATATATATATATAAAATTATTAAATAAAATACATTTAATCTTAGCCACTTACAATTTACATTTATTTATTACTCTTGTGTTTGTTTATCTCAAACGTGTGGCTAAATGAGCTTAAAGTGACAGTACCAGAGGATACTGATGATCATAAATTATAGTGACTTAAATACCGCTTAATATTTGTCTGACAGTCCAAGTTGGCGTTTCTTTAAGGAGCTCTACATATTTAATAGAATATTTATAGCTATGGTGTGCGGAGCTGAAATAGAGCAGCACTAACTCGAAGAGCGCTGCGCAGGAATGGCATTGGCTGGCAGAGAGTGCAAATGCCAGCATGGATAAAGACTTTCCTGTGATTAGCCTCATTATTCAGACAGATTTTTCGGCTTTACGAAAAGGGCTCCTAGGCAGCCTAGTTATTCATCCAAAACCCGGACAGAACAGTCTAAGAGAGCGGAAATGTTTGCTTCAGGGGTGGGACTGTCACGGCACTGTCTTCCTTATTAGACCACATGCGCTCTACCGTTCTCCATCCTTATTAATGTTAGATTTGCATGTCAGTTATGTTTGGTTATTAATGAAAATGGTTTTGGGAGCCCCTCTTTTTGTGAAGAATATCTTTGTCAAACGAGACGTAAGTTGTCCCTGCCCAAACTTTCGGCCAACAGAATGCTTGAGGTGTGCATATGCAAATAAAATTTAATTAACAAATTCATGCTACTGTTTTCTTCTGCAAGTGTTAATTATTAGATAAAATCCACTGCACCAAAAGCTTGAGTGAGAATCATTTCTTTTGTCTGTTTGTCAAGAACAAGATAATTAGGGAGCACCAAAAAGATGTTTTTGTGCTAATAATTTTCTTGGCTTTGATGAATAAATGATTTAAGCATGACTTGAACTTCTTGAAAAATTAATTTTGAGAGCCAATAGATGTTATTTTTCCTTTCTTGATACATTATTGAAGCCCTGCCTCTTTCAGAAAAGCCAAAAGAGCTTCTGATCAGTAATGATTAATAAAATGTTAAGTACTATACATATATGAATTTCAATGATGCTGTGGGAGGGGCGAATCAAAGGACCGGGGTGGCAGGGAATACTTTGGCACATGGCACTGAATTAACAAGGGGGGTGGAGGGGGGTGTAGAGAAGATGCAGAGAGCGAGGGATGGATGGAGAGAATGATTCATAATACCCCCCTCCCCTCCCCCTCCGTTGTGTCTTTCTCCCCCCAACCTCTTCAGCTGAGAGGAAAGCGTGCCACGCTTAGATTTGAGCCATTAATATTCTGTCTCGACTCATTGTCTTTGCCTGCTGACATTTACATTTAGATTGTTTATCTGACTGTGGGGGGTGTCCGACCATTAATGAATATGCTTCTGTTGTTCCAGAAAGGCGGCAATTACCGGCTCTGCATTAAGATAATGAAAGTAGAGAGATGTGGTAGGTGGGCATTAGCCATGGCGGAGAAAAGGCCTTGGTGCGATTGTGCTTTTTTACACACTGCAGCAAGGGATGAACTGGAGGAGCAGGGAGGACTCTGTGCCGGTTTCCCTGTCATTCTGCAGTCAGATCTCTCCCGGTCTCTTGGTTAGATATAATGAGGGGTTCAGCTATAAACACCCATGCTAGCTTGCAGCTTTCTTCGGCTGCGCTATAATGCAAGTTTAAGGCCTTACTGTCAACACGTTTCTGTCTGCATTAGGGGGGAAAAACATCTCATTGGAAAACATTTCAGTAATATATTATTTTTTAGTTATTTCTTCTTAAATTCTATATATTAGAATTTGATATATATATACACTCACCTAAAGGATTATTAGGAACACCATACTAATACTGTGTTTGACCCCCTTTCGCCTTCAGAACTGCCTTAATTCTACGTGGCATTGATTCAACAAGGTGCTGAAAGCATTCTTTAGAAATGTTGGCCCATATTGATAGGATAGCATCTTGCAGTTGATGGAGATTTGTGGGATGCACATCCAGGGCACGAAGCTCCCGTTCCACCACATCCCAAAGATGCTCTATTGGGTTGAGATCTGGTGACTGTGGGGGCCATTTTAGTACAGTGAACTCATTGTCATGTTCAAGAAACCAATTTGAAATGATTCGAGCTTTGTGACATGGTGCATTATCCTGCTGGAAGTAGCCATCAGAGGATGGGTACATGGTGGTCATAAAGGGATGGACATGGTCAGAAACAATGCTCAGGTAGGCCGTGGCATTTAAACGATGCCCAATTGGCACTAAGGGGCCTAAAGTGTGCCAAGAAAACATCCCCCACACCATTACACCACCACCACCAGCCTGCACAGTGGTAACAAGGCATGATGGATCCATGTTCTCATTCTGTTTACGCCAAATTCTGACTCTACCATCTGAATGTCTCAACAGAAATCGAGACTCATCAGACCAGGCAACATTTTTCCAGTCTTCAACTGTCCAATTTTGGTGAGCTGGTGCAAATTGTAGCCTCTTTTTCCTATTTGTAGTGGAGATGAGTGGTACCCGGTGGGGTCTTCTGCTGTTGTAGCCCATCCGCCTCAAGGTTGTGCGTGTTGTGGCTTCACAAATGCTTTGCTGCATACCTCGGTTGTAACGAGTGGTTATTTCAGTCAAAGTTGCTCTTCTATCAGCTTGAATCAGTTGGCCCATTCTCCTCTGACCTCTAGCATCAACAAGGCATTTTCGCCCACAGGACTGCCGCATACTGGATGTTTTTCCCTTTTCACACCATTCTTTGTAAACTCTAGAAATGGTTGTGCGTGAAAATCCCAGTAACTGAGCAGATTGTGAAATACTCAGACCGGCCCGTCTGGCACCAACAACCATGCCACGCTCAAAATTGCTTAAATCACCTTTCTTTCCCATTCTGACATTCAGTTTGGAGTTCAGGAGATTGTCTTGACCAGGACCACACCCCTAAATGCATTGAAGCAACTGCCATGTGATTGGTTGATTAGATAATTGCATTAATGAGAAATTGAACAGGTGTTCCTAATAATCCTTTAGGTGAGTGTATATTACATTAAGAAACATTACATTAAGATATATATTACATTACATTTAATTGTTATTTTTATATCATTTATATTATAAATTGTATCAATTGAGATATATATATATATATATATATATATATATATATAAAACATCTCATTGGAAAAAAAATTCAGTAATATATAATTTTTTTAGTTATTTCTTCTTAAATTCTATATATTAGAATTTTCATTTTTTATATATATATATATATATATATATATATTCTCTTACATTAAGAATTTTTTTATTATTTTTATATCATTTATATTATAAATTGCATCAATTTATATATATATATATAAAAACATCTCATTGGGAAAAAAATTCAGTAATATTATTTTTTAGTTATTTCTTCTTAAATTCTACATATTAGAATTTTCATTTTTATATTTTATATATATATTCTAAAAAGTAAATTATTATTTTTATATCATTTATATAATAATGTATTTTAATTTATTTTAATTTAATTTATTTAGTTTATTAATCCTTAAATTAATATAATAAATTATATATAAATATTTATTCTTAAAATATTTAACCAACTAAATGTTGTTCTTGTGTACAGTAAAAAGCATGCCAAGTGACGTTTGCAAAAAGAAATAATTCTTGTTCAGATTCCAAAAGTATCTCATCAACATTTTTTGAGTTAATTCTTTTCAATTAACTATTTGAACCAAATATGTCTGAATGATTCATTAGTGATTCAGTCTGAATTTGAATTATTTAAAAAAAAATTATCAAGTAATTGCATAGGACAGGAAAGGTCATGTAAGTTCATATCTATGTTTTTTTTTTCCATACTATCTGCCTCCAAGCACCTGTCAATCTCAGCTTCTGCGTTCTGAGGTCACACGGAGAGAGCTGAGTGCTTTGGATTCAACATGATAGAATGGGTTGAGATGTAATACACTATATAAAATACAGCTAAGGTGAGTGCTGGCCATTAGAGAGCAGGAGCGTGGTGAGAGGGTAATAGAGAGCTCTGTAGCTCAGCGTGGGTAGTGGCCTGGGCCGGGTGCACCAGCTGTGCGTAAGTTACAACTAGCATAGTTTTGACGTACTGTAAATAGACAATAACAACCTACGCACTATTTAATATTTTTACATTGCACCATTAAACTTAGTTTAAGTGTAACTCTACATATAGACTAAATATCTACGAAAGCCTCCGATCAGGAGTAACAGTTGGAATAAAATACCAGACAGAATAGCTGAACTGCATCAATAAGCTCTTGTTTTACCTGACAGACTACACTTCTACACTTAGATATATGATAATGCTGACATTTACACTCGCTTACATTTTGTGAATAGATTACTATTTTGTTAGCGGCTCATCAACACGAACCTGTCCTAAACAGCGTGCCGCTGTATGCATCGGCCCATGTTGTGCATGTCAAATAAAATCTGTCAAAATAAATAAATGTAATTTCTTATGTTTTTTTTATATCAGTATTTATTTATTTATCCATCCATATTCATTTCAGATACAGTTTCTGAATGTTATTTGTGCTACATATATAAATACCTATGATCATGATTAAGTAGTATCTTATTTTTACTGTAGTTACATAAGGCAAAAGTTAGAATGAAGGATAAACTGAAATTCACAACATTTTAACACAAATACAAAGTTCTGTCATGAAACTCTAAATGGCGCAGGCTGATTGGTCCTTAACTCAGCCTGCTTGCAATCATTCTCTATAGGGCACAGCTGATTGGTTCCTGCTGTATCAGTAGCCAATGAGCTTTCGTGCTCAACCTTCAAATACTTGGTTAGCATTTGCCTTAGCAGCGCAGCGCAGCACACTTTCACCCTCCACCTTCCCCAGCTCCACCTGTATAGATCTTCTAGGGGTAATTCATGTATGCTATATTGTACAGCAGCAGCATGTCTTACTTGCTCACAGCAGCGTGTCGTGTATGTATTGGCAGTAGCAAGTCCCATACTCGCTCTGCAGCAGCAATAACCAACAGCAGCAGCAGCAGCGTAGCAGATCTATTCCGCCAAGACCAAACATATCAGCATTGTTATACTCACTACCATGCAAAACATTCCTAGAGTTGTCATGACAGAACTTATGTTTACGTATTTAAAACTTATCTTCTTATTTCCTATGGAGAAAATACGTTTTTACTTACAGAACCCAAAGTAAATACAGTGGTGGCCAAAATTAATTATTAGAACACCTGATAGATCTGAAAATATTGACCTTTTTTGCCTCCAAAACATGATTTCATTTCATAATGTTCATGAAACATGCAGATGGTTGCTCTGACCATCAAATATCAGATGAAGTGAGTTGTACTGTTTTTATCCACTTTAATATTTGGTATGTCCTCTCTCTGGAATAGTGTCAATATATTTCCTCTGAGAACTTCAACACTAATGTTATCCCATGCCTTCTGCAACTGAAGCCAAAGGCTTTCCTTTGAATGTACAATAGATCTGTCCAGTTTACAGCTACAGGGTTGTTAATCGATGGTATTTGCTTCTGAAGCCGTCAGCCTGCATTATTTCAATTTACTCTTAAAATAATCCTGTTTAACAGCAGAATTTGTGGTGAAAAACTACATTACCCATGATGCTGTATAGAAAATACAGACTAACCAGAGAGTCGCCACTATCAAAACACGTCAAAATAGCTCTTTAGCTCCACCCACTCCCATGAAGCACTGTGAATGACGTAATCAAGTCGATCTCCCTATGCTCTCAAAATACTTATATTTGTATACACCGATCAGGCATAACATTGACATTATGAATGTGATGGTCCCCCTTTTGCTGCTAAAACAGCCCTGACCCGTCAAGGCATGGACTCCACTAAACCCCTGAAGGTGTGCTGTGGTATCTGGCACCAAGATGTTAGCAGCAGATCCTTTAAGTCCTAAGTTGCGAGGTGGGGCCTCCATGGATCGGAGTCAACACCTCAAGTCAACACCTCAAACTCGTTGTGATCCTAAACCATTTTTGTTTTGTGGCAGGGCGCATTATCCTGCTGAAAGAGGCCACAGCCACCAGGGAATTCCAATTCCATGAAAAAGTGTACATGGTCTGCAACAATGCTTAGGTAGGTGGTACGTGTCAAAGTAACATCCACATGGATGGCAGGACCCAAGGTTTCCCAGCAGAACATTGCCCAAAGCATCACACTGCCTCCGCCGGCTTGCCTTCTTCCCATAGTGCATCCTGATGCCATGTGTTCCCCAGGTAAGCGACGCACCCGGCCATCCACGTGATGTAAAAGAAAATGTGATTCATCAGACCAGACCACCTTCTTCCATTGCTCCATGGTCCAGTTCTGATGCTCACATGCCCACTGTTGGCGCTTTCGGCGGTGGACAGGGGTCAGCATGGGCACCCTGACTGATCTGCGGCTATGACCCATACGCAACAAACTGCGATGCCCTGTGTATTCTGACACCTTTCTATCAGAACCAGCATTAACTCCTTGAACAATTTGAGCTACAGTAGCTCGTCTGTTTGATCGGACCACATGGGCCAACCTTCGCTCCCCACGTGCATCAATGAGCCTTGGGCATGAGCATGACCCTGCCACCGGTTCACCACTGTTCCTTCCTTGGACCACTTTTGATAGATACTGGGAACACCCCACAAGAGCTGCAGTTTTGGAGATGCTCTGACCCAGTCATCTAGCCATCACAATTTGGCCCTTGTCAAACTCGCTCAAATCCTTATGCTTGCCCATTTTTCCTGCTTCTAACACATCAACTTTGAGGACAAAATGTTCACTTGCTGCCTAATACATCCCACCCACTAACAGGTGCCGTGATGAAGAGATAATCAGTGTTATTCACTTCACCTGTCATCGGTATATATCGGTGTATATATGCATATTTTGCAATAAACTTCTCCATTGTTTTTAATTCGATTCTGTTTTTCGCAATGCTTCATGGGATTGTAGTTCTTTCCCTCAGTAAAGCTGTTAAGGACACAGGCTTGTACCTTTTGTATTTTTGTCTGATTTTCAAATACTTCTTTACTTCAAATCAATGTGAATGTGATTCACGTCGTTGCTGATTGGCTTGGTTCATGGCCTATAACGCTTTAACAAAGATTTTTTTTTTAATCCCTATGGTAAAAATGAATGTAAAAAAATACTTCTGGTGGAAAATGAGGCCGACGCTGTTGCCCTCAATTGGAATATTGAGGGTAAATATTTTATGCATTATGCATTACTTTACTGAGATCTTACGACCTACTAGCTACGTTCTGCCTTAAGAACAAATGGTGCAACCGAATAGTACAGAGTTAGTTACAAACTAGCTTGTAGTTATTAAGCCTCTAGTGTGGACTTTACATTCCAATTGGCTGGCGGCGCAACCCTACCCCGGTCACTCCTCTCACACAGAAAGGCAAAAGTGCAACCACTGACCCACCCAGCTCTTGCCAGTCCTTATAGTAAGGCAAGCTACTTTTCAGAATGACGCACTGCAGATCAATAACACTATACCACTCTATGCTACGCACTGCAGACCAGGCCTGAGAAACATATAGGGGGGTGATCTGAAAGCCTATAGTGTGTGTACAGTTTGCAGATTATCTTTATGCAAAGAACACCTGGATGACACTGCATTGAAAACTGTATTCCATAATGCAGTATGTGTGACGAAAGAACTGAAAGCAGTATCACAGTTTTTCTTTTCAATCCTTTTTCATACATTATTTGATTGGACGGGCAAAAATTTACAGTAATTGAAATAAAAAGGCTAAATAATTATGTAAAAATATTAAATTAAAAGTTATTGAGGTCATTTGACAGAAAAGTGTATAGTGCAAACATGGGTTGTTGATTTGACATCAATATAGCACATTTTTTAAATTATTTTTTTCCATGGAAGACATAAGATGAATTTTTAAAGAATATCCTGTCTGTATAAGGCTGTCAAGCTCCAAAATGACCAAGAAAGCACTATACAAGTGGTCCATACTACTTTTCAATGTATTAGTTGATCTGGTTCACAACACCGGCTTAATTGATTTGTTTATGACTGATTCGCTTCTCATATTAGTCAGTTGATATGGTTACACTTTATTTTAAGGTGTCATTTTTAAGGTGTTACAGTATAATTATATATTTAAGTACTGAGTAATATTAATTAACAACATGTACTTACTATATGGTTAGGGTAGGATAAGGGTTTGGTTGAGGTGTTAGTTGCATGTAATTATGCATAATTTACTGTATGGTATGTACATGTAACATAGGATACTGTAAAATAAAGTCTTACCGTTGATAGTGCAAGAGTCATATGGACCACTTTTTTGATTATTTAATGGTGTTTTTGTCCTTTCTCATTCATTGTCATTATATTGAAAAGAGCAACCAAGATATTTTTCTACAAAAAAAATCTACTTTTGTGTTCCACAAAAAAAGAAAGTTTTGAAATGTCATGAGGGCGGGTGAGTAAATAATAATAGATATTTCATTTTTGGGTGAAACCATTCTTATTCTTTTAGCCAGTGTTCTCTCTTTTTATATTGATTGATATTGAATTAATAGACTACATGGGATTTTTGCTCAATGTACTGTATGCCGTAAGAGAGTGTTGAGCGGTTGAAACAGATCAGCACAGAGAGTCTGAATGTAAAAGTGATTTAATGAATTCTGTTCTAATGCTTCTCTTCAGTCCACTTACACAGATTAGATTAGAGCTGTGGCCTCCACAGAAAGCCTATCTTTTCACTGTATTGTTCGAGTGCCATTTTAATTCTAAATTGGAAAGGTTTACTGTGCCAAAAGAAGATTTTGACTTTTTTTTTATTTATTTATTTTTTTTTTTTAACCACCAATTGGGATATATTTTTTTAATCATTACTGAACACAGCCACATTTCAGGAAGCCCCTTGTGAAACACTGACCTTGGATGCAAACACATTTTATAGACATGTTAGACTAAAAGAAGGACTTTGAAATGAAATAAAATAGAGACAACAATGGAGTGAGCATTTATTTTTTTATTTAATATAAAAATTACCCAATAATGGAATGAACATTTATTTATTTATTTATTTAATTATTTATTTATTTATTTATTTAAATAAATATTCAGCCCTTGGAAATATTTATTTATTTATTTATTTATTTATTTAACAGAAACATTTTCCAATAATGGACTGAAAGGGATAGTTCACCCAAAAATGAAAATTAGCCCATGATTTACTCACCCTCAAGCCATCCTAGGTGTGTATGACATTCTTCATAAGTTGAATAAGGAAGGCGGTCTGGTGGAAGCTAGATATTTTACTTTATAATGTGTTAAATATGGATATTTCTCTTACAAAACCATCGCTTCGCTTCAGAAGGCCTTTATTAACCCCCCGGAACCGTGTGGATTACTTTTATAATGGATGGATGCACTTTTTTGGGCTCCCATTCACTGCCATTATAGTGCTTGGATTAGCCAGGACATTTTTTAATATAACTCTGATTGTATTCGTCTGAAAGAAGAAAGTCATATACACCTAGGATGGCTTGAAGGTGAGTAAATCATGGGATAATTTTTATTTTTGGGTGAACTATCCCTTGAACTTAAATAAATAAATAAATAAATAAATAAATAAATAAATGAATAAAAATTTCCATGGGCTGAATATTTATTTATTTATTTATTTAACAGAAAAATTTGCCAATAATGGACTGAACATTATTTATTTGTTTGTTTAAATGTTCAACCCATGGAACATTTTATTTATTTATTTAACAAAAGAGTCTATGTACTGAACATGTATATATATTTATTTATTTGTTTGTTTAGCTATTTATTTATTTAACTATTTATTTAACAGGAAAAATAGTCAATAATGGACTGGACATTTGTTCTGTAATTATTTAACAATTTCCTAATTAAAAAAAAAAAATCTTTGGAGGATAATTAACTTTAAATTTGAAGCTTTCCCCTAATTAAAAGTGGTTGAACCCCTGGTTCACGATTAGTGTGGCCGTGAGTGAGTTACAGTGAACTGCTGCATGGCATGTAGGTCGGCCATCAGTCATGGCTGTATTGGCATGCCCTGCTGCCATGGCAACATACTCATACAGTACGTGCATGTAGAAGCTCCGGCATGGCTGCGCCCAGATGTTGAACTCAGTAACCCCCATTTATTCTAATCCACGCAACGGTTTTCCATGCCTCGGCCCATCTGTATCCCTTTCACATGTTAAAACATTGCGTTGACATACATTAATCTGGCCAGGTGTTGTTTCCCCTCCCCACTGAAAAATCTACAACGCGTAGGAATGAAAAAGGAGGTCGACCAACATTCGACCTTCCTTGACAAAATGACTCTTTTAACCTTCCCTCTGTCCTTTTCCCGTCTTTCTGGTGCTCCTAAAGTAAAAGATAAAGGAATAAACTTATGGGTTGAACTTAATGAGCTTCGTAGGAATAGAGCCGCTATCCTCCTGGGGGTTTTTTCCCTACAGTGAGTTGTGGTGCTTTTGCGTCGGGAAGAGCACATTATGAAATCCTGTTGACATTGTGTTGATTTATAAGGGCATTCTCTCCATTGTTTCCCTTGTGTCTTGCAGCTAAGCACGACGTGAATGGTAACAGGACAGTGCCACCGTTCCCAGAGGGATTGCAGATGGTCTTATTCGGTAAGTGATCCGAGCTGTGAGATGTGTGTGCGGAGATGTGAGTGTGTGTGTGTGTGTGTGTGTGTGTGTGTGTGTGTCATCGCGGCGTGGGGGTAGACGACCAGCGGTGGAAGGTAATTAGTCCTCCTCATGCACCCCCTCATCCCCTCGAAGAAGTGCAAAACCAAAACTGCAAAAGGACGAGGAAAATAAAGGGGAGGGGTGTGCCGATTAATTGCAGACCGCTGATTAGGATCTCTTTAATAAATGCATTTGTTCAGCCTCCCTTTTTTTCAAACTGTGTAATTCATCATGGCAGACAGGAATTAAATGGCTGTTTTATCACAGGGTCTTGTATACAAATAAAATAATATTCAAAGTATGTATGCGGCTTTGCAAATCACAAACCCCCCACTGAGAGCGATGAAGGGTAACTCTTACCTTTGACTCCATGAACATTTCCCTTTCTTTCTGCTAGACGGCACACACAGCGCTCACCCTCATTTACTGAACATTGATGTCCCCCATGTGAAAGCGTCATCTTATAGTCTTGGCGTTCGGGTGTCCCTCTGGGCCGCCGTAATTGAGCTCCAGATTCTAGATTCTCCATCATACGCCTTATGCTCACTTCTCCATAGCAGCTTGTAAATCAGAGAAATCTGGTCAAGCCGACAGTCGTGTATGTTTTTTCTTTTTTTCAACAATTGAATTACTCTCCACCCATGGGATGTTGCGGTAGATAACGATATACTAGTTACCCTCTAATTTATTTTTACTGTTATAGTATTATTTGGTAATAAATGCTTACAGCGGGTGTTAGTTTTATGGTGGTTGATATGTTTTTATTGGCACTGAGTAAATGCGTGATGGAGGAGTATTTAGTTTTATGGGATTGTAAATTCATAGCTAAAATATGGAGCTTTGAATAGAAAAAAATAGGACCTGATTTAACACCAGTGGGAAGGTGCTAGAGGAGGCTCGTTCCCAGCAGAACACAAAAACACACGGCAAAGAGAATTTGGTGAGGACAAAAGACAGAAAAACATTTTGTAATGTTTTTGAAAGAAGCCTCTTATGATCACCAAGGCTGCATTTATTTGATCAAACATATAGTAAAAAACTTATGAATGGTAGTATACACTGTATAATCTTAGCGAATGTAATTTTAATATGATAGTTTGCCCCGTTTCAAACCTGAATGCTGTTATTTTTCCATGTGTAGAAATTTTCTATAAAGTATTTTTTTTCTGTCAAGCTCTTAAAAGCATCCTAAAAGTAGTCCATATGACTCCATATGCACTAAATTCCATGTCTTCTGAAGCTGTATGATAGTTTTATTGAGGAAAGGGAAGTCATATGGACTACTTTTCTGTTCCTTTCATGGTGTTTTTTTTGTTGTCTTTTTGGAGCTTGACGTGGTCATACTGAACTTTCGTGGTATGGCAAAAACGGCATAACAATTCTTAAAAAAATTATAAAAAATAACAGCAAATAGGTTTGGAAAGATATGTTGGTAAGTAAATTGTGACAAAAAAGACATTTGTATTCAGTTGCTGACTGATTAATAGCAGTTGAATATGTTGCTGTTTTGTGTTTTTGTGTTCAAACAGCTCATGAACATGGTGCTAACAACCCAAAGTCATGGGTTTGATTTTATGTGTATACTTTGTAAAAGTATACTCGATCAGGCATAACATTATGACAGGTGAAGTGAATAACTGATTATCTCATCATCATGGCACCTGTTAATGGGTGGGATATATTAGGCAGCAAGTGAACATTTTCTCTTCAAAGTTGATGTGTTAGAAGCAGGAAAAATGGGCAAGCATAAGGATTTGAGCGAGTTTGACAAGGGCCAAATTGTGATGGCTAGACGACTGGGTCAGAGCATCTCCAAAACTGCAGCTCTTGTGGGGTGTCAGTATCTATCAAAAGTAGTCCAAGGAAGGAACAGTGGTGAATCGGCGACAGGGTCATGGGCGGCCAAGGCTCATTGATGCACGTGGGGAGCGAAGGCTGGCCTGTGTGGTCCGATCAAACAGATAAGCTACTGAAGCTCAAGAAGTTAATGCTGGTTCTGATAAAAAGGTGTCAGTTTGAGGTGTTGACTTGGCCTCCAAATCCAATCCAATCGAGCATCTGTGGGATGTGCTGAACAAACAAGTCCGATCCATGGAGGCCCCACCTCGCAACTTACAGAACTTCAAGGATCTGCTGCTAACATCTTGGCGCCAGATACCACAGCACACCTTCAGGGGTCTAGTGGTGTCCATGCCTTGACAGGTCAGGGCTGTTTTGGCAGCAAAAGGGGGACCAACACAATATTAGGTATTAGGTCATAATGTTATGCCTGATCGGTGTATACTTTGAATACAATTTAAAAGTGTCCATCAAATGTATAAATGTTCTCAGAATCAATGCTATCTTTTTCATTTCTGGCAATAATAGAAATATGATGTTTTGTGGTCTCAATTATGGCGATAACTGATGTTATCGTCTATGGCTATATATTAGGAATATTTATTTTTTCTTTTGTTTTTAACACAGGTATGGGCTGTTTCTGGGGAGCGGAGAGGAAGTTCTGGGTGCAAAAGGGGGTCTATTCCACTCAAGTGGGCTACTCTGGTGGTTACACCCCAAATCCGACCTATGAGGAGGTGTGCACAGGTATGTCTCTGATCCACCCTCAACTTTAACAAAATTGCAACCATATTTGTTGCTATTTGTAAACTATGGGTTCCAAGCTGTCAGTCACTTATTGTCTGTGGAGCTCCAGCCATATCAAGAATGTGTGCACAATCTGAGTATCATGAATTATACATGAACTGTATTGGTGTTGATTGAGTTGAAATGATTGTAAAATGTCGATATAAATACCCTGAGATTACACCAACCATGGTCTTAGAGGTTGCACCACATATATAAATTTCATGTCAGATCTCATTCTGTACCATTTAAAAAACCCTAGCAGCTCTGTCTAGCATTAGATGAACAAGAGGAGCAGTGCGACAACCAGAAGGCCACATAATAGATTCGGTAGGACAGACACAATCCCAGTCCAAATGGTTGGTGCTACAAAGTGACCAATAAACAAATCAGACATTGTGATCATATGCAGGCAGAAAACAGAAACGGTGGTTGATAGAAAGTGCCAAATAATGGTAGATAGAAAGCAAACTGGGATGCTTGAGAAATATCAAGTGAAGAAGGAATTAGAAAGAATGAGGCAAGTTAAAGCCAGGGTAAATCCAGTGGTGATAGGATGCTCTTGGGACATTGACACTTAAGCTGGAAGAAAACGAGATTTAACAGGAAAAGCAGCAAAGATCTCTACCCAGAAGAGGCAATTACAAGCATCGTAAGAAGATACTGAGCTGATCGATCTATCTATCAATCTATCTATCTATCTATCTATCTATCTATCTATCTATCTATCTATCTATCTATCTATCTATCTATCTATCTATCTATCTATCTATCTATCTATCTATCTATCTATCTACCTATCTATCGCACTAATTGGAGAGCAGAAATCAGATTTCTGTACAGAATTCATACAGTAATTACAGTCTTGTTCTTTTTCGTAACATCTGCAAGCATCCAGATGGCATTCATATATGCTTATACTTAAAATGGTAACACTTGCTCATATAGCAATAATCTAGTAACTGGCTAATATACCAATACAAAACAACACATGCTCATACTGTCAAACTTTGGCCATCCAAAAATCACCATGAAGCTTCTGCTTAAATGCAGTAATCAAGATGGGCGTTTTTGACATGGCTGGATTTGCCTTAGTTGTGCCAACTGTTTGCCTATTATTATTATCATTATTATTATTTAGGTCTGAACCTCCCCTTACTTATCCAGCAGGATTTGGGATTTAGAATATTAGGCTTTTCCTTCAAAAAACAAGGCAGGGAAACAGCATAGAAATGCAGTAATCCTAAATGGTGGCCAGAACATTTATACTGCTGTTCAAGGGTGTTTTTTTAACTCAGTCACTCAGCAAGGATTCATTAAATTGTCAAAAGTGACAGTAAAATGACTTACATTTTTTGTAATGACTTACAAAAAAATCTGTTTTAAATAACTAACTATTAACTATTCATCAAGGAAACCTAAAAAAATTATCAGTTTCCACAAAAATATTAAGCAGCACAACTGTCATAATAAACAGTGATAATATCTGATAATAATAAGAAATGATTATTGAGCACCAAATCAGCATATTAGAATGATTTCTGACACAGAAGACTGCTGAAAATTCAGCTTTGCCATTGCAGGAATAGAAAACAGTTATATTAAATTGTAATAATATTTCACAATATTTCATTTGTAATAATAAATGCACAAAGTATTGTTTCAATTGTAAACTGAATTAAATTAATTCTACATTCTGAGTCCTGACGTGTTTAGCAGATGTTTTTCTCAGCCTAGAAAAACATGACAGGCCTGGGCTTTGATCTCCCAAGCTTTCCCTTTTTTCAGTCACAGCGATTTCCTATCGAGTGAATTTGCTTTAATGGTTTCTCACAGAGTATGCATAGCTATTCCTTACTATGAAGTTTAGACAACATAAACGCAAACAGGCATCTCACTGCAGGGCATTTATGTTTAAATTGCCTCTTTTTCTTAGAAACCGTACATTTTGAGAATCAAAGCTGTTGTAAAGCTGGGTGTGATGATTCAGCAGGTGGTCCATCACTACAAGTGAAACTGGTATATACGACGTGGGGTGCTGAAAACTAAGGGGGAGCTGTCCATTGCTTGGTGCTGAAATGGTTGGCAACACTCGGTGCTCCTCCACAGGGTTTGAATGTTGACATCCTTTTGAAACAAGTAACAGGATTTGAGAAGAAATGGAAAGATAATGCTTGTGTGTATGTTGTGCTCTTAGATATGACCTGCAAATGCATAGCTTCATTTCTTTCAAAAAGATCTTTTTCAAGACCTAGTGTGAGCTGCCTGACTGCCTACATAGGCAGCATCTTAACTAAAATGAAACCTCATAAGTGACTAAATGCATTACATAGGCAGAGCACCATACAAATAGGGCTCAGAATAATAGTCTAGGTTCAGTGAAGACTGCTGAAAATTGAACTTTGCCATCACAGGAATAAATTACAGGAACTGTCACAGTGCATTCTGGGATTTTTTTTCCAGTGCATTCGGGAGTCTGCCTTGATGTCTTAAATTATAGGCAGCCTACTAGGTTTTGTAGCAGTGCGATAGAATCATACACAGGATTTAACTTATGCATCTGAGGGGGAGGGGACGTGCCATGATACTTAAATGCTCTCTCGCTTTGTCTATGCACTCATTTGTTCTCTCTCTCTTTCTGTGTTAATCTCAGTCCTGTCTGCACAAGAGCTTGTGTCAACAGGGGATTAAAGGGTACAGACATGTCCGCCAAGCAGAAACATGCACTAAAGATAAAGCCACCAACGCAAACAATCATAGAAAATAGCATCTTATGGGTCATTCTACAAAATGGGTGATATTTGCATCCTTCACATAAATATATGTACAAAAATAACTCCAAAAATAACTAAATAACTATAGTTGATGTCAGCATTTACTGAACTTCTCCTTGATGTATTAGCAAATAAGCATGTTTTTATTGGAATTTAAAAAAAAGAATGTATTCTTTCTTTGTATATGCATATGTGTATGTACAGTGGGGAGAACAAGTATTTGATACACTGCCGATTTTGCAGGTTTTCCTACTTACAAAGCATGTAGAAGTCTGTAATTTTTATCATAGGTACTCTTCAACTGTGAGTGACAGAATCTAAAACAAAAATCCAGAAAATCACATTGTATGATTTTTAAATAATTAATTTGCATTTTATTGCATGACATAAGTATTTGATACATCAGAAAAGCAGAACTTAATATTTGGTACAGAAACCTTTGTTTGCAATTACAGAGATCATACGTTTCCTGTAGTTCTTGACCAGGTTTGCACACACTGCAGCAGGGATTTTGGCCCACTCCTCCATATAGACCTACTCCAGATCCTTCAGGTTTCGGGGCTGTCGCTGGGCAATACGGACTTTCAGCTCCCTCCAAAGATTTTCTATTGGGTTCAGGTCTGAAGACTGGCTAGGCCACTCCAGGGCCTTGAGATGCTTCTTACGGAGCCACTCCTTAGTTGCCCTGGCTGTGTGTTTCGGGTCGTTGTCATGCTGGAAGACCCAGCCACGACCCATCTTCAATGCTCTTACTGCGGGAAGGAGGTTGTTGGCCAAGATCTCGCAATACATGGCCCCATCCATCCTCCCCTCAATACGGTGCAGTCATCCTGTCCCCTTTGCAGAAAAGCATCCCCAAAGAATGATGTTTTTACCTCCATGCTTCACGGTTGGGATGGTGTTCTTGGGGTTGTACTCATCCTTCTTCTTCCTCCAAACACGGCGAGTGGAGTTTAGACCAAAAAGCTCTATTTTTGTCTCATCCGACCACATGACCTTCTCCCATTCCTCCTCTGGATCATCCAGATGGTCACTGGCAAACTTCAGACGGGCCTGGACATGTGCTGGCTTGAGCAGGGGGACCTTGCGTGTGCTGGAGGATTTTAATCCATGACGGCGTAGTGTGTTACTAATGGTTTTCTTTGAGACTGTGGTCCCAGCTCTCTTCAGGTCATTGACCAGTTCTTGCTGTGTACAAACCCGATTCCAAAAAAGTTGGGACACTGTACAAATTGTGAATAAAAACAGAATGCAATGATGTGGAAGTTTCAAATTTCAGTATTTTATTCAGAATACAACATAGATGACATATCAAATGTTTAAACTGAGAAAATGTATCATTTTAAGGGAAAAATAAGTTGATTTTAAATTTCATGGCATCAACACATCTCAAAAAAGTTGGTACAAGGCCATGTTTACCACTGTGTGGCATCCCCTCTTCTTTTTATAACAGTCTGCAAACGTCTGGGGACTGAGGAGACAAGTTGCTCAAGTTTAGGAATAGGAATGTTGTCCCATTCTTGTCTAATACAGGCTTCTAGTTGCTCAACTGTCTTAGGTCTTCTTTGTCGCATCTTCCTCTTTATGATGCACCAAATGTTTTCTATGGGTGAAAGATCTGGACTGCAGGCTGGCTATTTCAGTACCCGGATCCTTCTTCTACGCAGCCATGATGTTGTAATTGATGCAGTATGTGGTCTGGCATTGTCATGTTGGAAAATGCAAGGTCTTCCCCTGAAAGAGACGACGTCTGGATGGGAGCATATGTTGTTCTAGAACTTGGATATACCTTTCAGCATTGATGGCGCCTTTCCAGATGTGTAAGCTGCCCATGCCACACGCACTCATGCAACCCCATACCATCAGAGATGCAGGCTTCTGAACTGAGCGCTGATAACAACTTGGGTTGTCCTTGTCCTCTTTAGTCCGGATGACATGGCGTCCCAGTTTTCCAAAAAGAACTTCAAATTTTGATTCGTCTGACCACAGAACAGTTTTCCACTTTGCCACAGTCCATTTTAAATGAGCCTTGGCCCAGAGAAAACGCCTGCGCTTCTGGATCATGTTTAGATATGGCTTCTTTTTTGACCTATAGAGTTTTAGCCGGCAACGGCGAATGGCACGGTGGATTGTGTTCACCGACCATGTTTTCTGGAAGTATTCCTGAGCCCATGTTGTGATTTCCATTACAGTAGCATTCCTGTATGTGATGCAGTGCCATCTAAGGGCCCGAAGATCACGGGCATCCAGTATGGTTTTCCGGCCTTGACCCTTACGCACAGAGATTATTCCAGATTCTCTGAATCTTTGGATGATATTATGCACTGTAGATGATGATAACTTCAAACTCTTTGCAATTTTTCTCTGAGAAACTCCTTTCTGATATTGCTCCACTATTTTTCGCCGCAGCATTGGGGGAATTGGTGATCCTCTGCCCATCTTGACTTCTGAGAGACACTGCCACTCTGAGAGGCTCTTTTTATACCCAATCATGTTGCCAATTGACCTAATAAGTTGCAAATTGGTCCTCCAGCTGTTCCTTATATGTACATTTAACTTTTCCGGCCTCTTATTGCTACCTGTCCCAACTTTTTTGGAATGTGTAGCTCTCATGAAATCCAAAATGAGCCAATATTTGGCATGACATTTCAAAATGTCTCACTTTCAACATTTGATATGTTATCTATATTCTATTGTGAATAAAATGTAAGTTTATGAGATTTGTAAATTACTGCATTCCTTTTTTATTCACAATTTGTACAGTGTCCCAACTTTTTTGGAATCGGGTTTGTAGTTCTGGGCTGATCCCTCACCTTCCTCATGATCATTGATGCCCCACGAGGTGAGATCTTGCATGGTGCCCCAGACCGAGGGAGAACTACATGGCAGGACCTGGTCAATGACCTGAAGAGAGCTGGGACCACAGTCTCAAAGAAAACCATTAGTAACACACTACGCCGTCATGGATTAAAATCCTCCAGCACACGCAAGGTCCCCCTGCTCAAGCCAGCGCATGTTCAGGCCCGTCTGAAGTTTGCCAGTGACCATCTGGATGATCCAGAGGAGGAATGGGAGAAGGTCATGTGGTCTGATGAGACAAAAATAGAGCTTTTTGGTCTAAACTCCACTCGCCGTGTTTGGAGGAAGAAGGATGAGTACAAGCCCAAGAACACCATCCCAACCGTGAAGCATGGAGGTGAAAAAAACTTTTCTGCAAAGGGGACAGGACGACTGCACCGTATTGAGGGGAGGATGGATGGGGCCATGTATCGCGAGATCTTGGCCAACAACCTCCTTCCCTCAGTAAGAGCATTGAAGATGTGTCGTGGCTGGGTCTTCCAGCATGACAACGACCCAAAACACACAGCCAGGGCAACTAAGGAGTGGCTCCGTAAGAAGCATCTCAAGGTCCTGGAGTGGCCTAGCCAGTCTCCAGACCTGAACCCAATAGAAAATCTTTGGAGGGAGCTGAAAGTCCGTATTGCCCAGCGACAGCCCCGAAACCTGAAGGATCTGGAGAAGGTCTGTATGGAGGAGTGGGACAAAATCCCTGCTGCAGTGTGTGCAAACCTGGTCAAGAACTACAGGAAACGTATGATCTCTGTAATTGCAAACAAAGGTTTCTGTACCAAATATTAAGTTCTGCTTTTCTGATGTATCAAATACTTATGTCATGCAATAAAATGCAAATTAATTATTTAAAAATCATACAATGTGATTTTCTGGATTTTTGTTTTAGATTCCGTCACTCACAGTTGAAGTGTACCTATGATAAAAATTACAGACTTCTACATGCTTTGTAAGTGGGCAAACCTGTAAAATCGGCAGTGTATCAAATACTTGTTCTCCCCACTGTATATACATTTGGGGTGGGTGAGATCTTTTTTTAAGTTTTTGGAAAAAAAGGCTGCATTTATTTGATCACAAATACAGTAAAAACAGTAATATTGTAAAATATTATAAAAAATTGTAATGAATTTAAAAAATAAAAAATATTTAAAATAATTTTAAAAAATTAAAAAAATATTTTTAAAATATTTAAAAATTTTTAAAATGTAATTTTATTCCTGTGACGTCAACGCTGAATTTTCAGCATCATCATTCCAGTCTTCACTGTCACATGACTACAGAAATTATTCTAATATGCTGATTTGAAGCTCGAAAGACTATAATTATCAATGTTTTTTTCAGTGCTTTTTTTTGTTATCTTTGCAGAATTCTTTGACTAGAAAATCCAAAAGAACAGCATTTATGTGAAATATAAATTTTTTGTTACATCATAAGTATCTTTACTGTCACTTTTGACAAATGTTATGAGTTATATCATTCACATATATATATATATATATGTGTGTTTGTGTGTGTGTGTGTGTGTGTGTATATAGTATATATTACCTATTTTCTTCTTCTAAAAGACTTGAAGCTGTGCATCAACTCGTTATATTTGATTATATCCTAATATATATGAAAATATATTAAATTAGCTTGAGTTGGCACAGTGCAATTTATGATCAGTTAAAAAATGATTTGTCCAATAGATTGTTTCAGATCGTACATAAAATACTTTTTAAAATTCACCTTATAAACTGGAAAAGGCACCCGTTTCATAGAATGACCCTTAAAACTGAAGCAGATAGTCTCTCTTTTCAACCATTTTGTGAGGCAGAATCAGAGCTGCACAAAGAGAGATCATGAGAGGATGGCGTGCTTGCGCCGTATCACACATAACCATTATCTCTGAATTTCAGTGGATTGTAGTTTTCACTGCTCCCACTTGTATTGATAGTCTGTAAAAGGCACTTCCTTTGACACCTACTTGCATCACAGCTGTACCTTTGCTTAGAATATATGCTGTTCTCAAGCTGCAGCAGATATGGCCGCCTGTGGTTGACCTTCACCGCGTCTAGAACAGCACAGCCTGGCGAGGGGGTGGGTGAGGGGATTACACCAAAAAAAATGGGGGTTGAGAAAAAGGATTGGAGCTGGGAGATGGGAAGAAAATAGGCAAGATGCTTCAAAAAGGAAATGAAGAAGGGAAGAAAGCCGAGTAGAGGGAGAGGAATAGAAATCTAGAGGGAGGGAGGCATGAATGTAAAGAGAGGAGTGGGAAGTGTAGGAACAGGTTCAATGGGTTCATTACTCTTCCATAAGCCAACATGCATAACACAGTTGGAGGATAATGCTACTGGCTCTTATGCCTCCATTAGAACACCATTGTCTTATCGCTGAATGTACGAACATTTGCATAACATACTATCTAAAGGTTACAACGAGTGCAGAAATTGTACATTTTTGCTTTCTTTTGCTGTGGCAGTTATTTTATACTGCTATTCTATTGTATATCTATATCTATGTATTTTATAGGGAATTGCATGGTTTATATTGAATTGTGACAATGATCATTTGACCATGACCCACGTAATTCAAAGACATACTGTAAATACTGTGTGTGTGTGTGTGTGTGTACAAAAATGCAAAATACAGTTCCTGTTCTATTTATTTTATTTTATGTTTGTTAGTTAACTGGACTAAAATTAATGTTTGTTATGGTGTGTGTGTAAGCCAGTGTTATTTTACTTTCATTTAGTTATTATTAATATTTTGAATTAGCTTTTATTTTTATATTTTTATTTTTCGTTTAATTTTAGTTACATTTTTAGTCATTTTATGTGCTTTTTTTCACTGTAATAGATTTTTTTTTTAAATTGCTATTTAGATATACTATAATTTTTTTTTATTTTTATTTTTTTTATTTATTTTTTTTTAGTTAGGGCCCGAGCATTAATGGTACGAGGACCCTATTGGAATTGCTCCATTTATTAGTTTTGATTTATTTCCAGTTAATAATTTTAGCACTTAACTTCAACTTAAACATTTTAAGTTATTACCAATAAGGCAACATTTCAAATTTTTGTTTAGTTTAAGTTTTTTTCAACTAATATTTTTATTTTATTTTATTTCAGCTTTATTTTTAATTAACGGAAATGTTTTTAATAGTTTTCGTTTTAGTAAACAATCATAACCCTGGTTTGAGTTAATCCATGGCATTAGTTCACAGAGAACAAAAGAGTTTAAATGCCTTTCAACTTGGTTCTATGTTTAATTTAGGGTATATGCAGGGCCGTCATCAGAGAGGGACAACTGGGAACATTGCGATGAGCCAGCCTGCTAAATGCATTTGTACAATGCCGAGTGTATGGCCGTGAATTGAAGCGATGGCCCTGGGTGTATGGGCAATGACACGGCTTTGGTTTTCCATATCTCAGCTCTGATAATGTTACTACCCCTCTGTCGTCTTGCCTGGTAATGAAAATAACCCCACAGGTTAGTCCTTTATTACTTTTTTAATATCAAAGCAATATAGATTTACTGGAGATAACGTAGAGGAAGGCCCCCCCATAAGACTGAAGCAGAGATTATTAAGCAGACTTCTTTGGTAATAAATTAATGATGGGAGATATGGAATTAGGACCTCGGTTTTTCAGGTTTGGGGTTCTAGTCACAGCTGTTTCATGTTCCCTGATTCATTTGTAACATGCTTCTCATAGTCCGAATATAGTATATAGTATATAGTATATAGACATAGTCATAAAAATAGCTATAGGCAATACTATGAATCCTGTTTTTGGAAGTGTATTCATGCCCTGAAATGAATGTAAACACACAGACACACACATGGAGAAACCACATGAATTTCATTTGTTTAGAAGAATAGGTCTATAACATTTTTAAATGTTTTTGAAAGAATCCTTTTAGCAGCAATTCAGGAAGGCTGCATATATTCGATCAAAAATACATACAGTAAAATAACAATATTGTGAAATATTATTACAATTTAAAATAACTGTTTTTATTAACTTTTTAATATTTTTTATTATTATAAATATTGTAAACAGTTCCCTAATTTTTTAGTGGAAACCAAAATAGAATTTTCTGGATTATTTGAAAAATATATTTTTTATTTAACATTGAAAAAAGTCTTCACTGTCACTTATTTTGATCAGTTTAATATGTCCTTGCTTAATAAAATCAAAACATCTTACTGACCCCAAACTGAAAATATTGTATTCCAAAACTATATACATACAGTACCAGTCAAAAGTTTGGAAAAATTAAGATTTGTTAATGTTTCTGAAAGAAGTCTCTTCTGCTCACCAAGGCTGTATTTATTTGATTAAACATACAGTAAAAACAGTAATATTGAGAAATATTATTGCAATTTAAAATAACTGTTTTAATGTTTTAAAATGTAATATATTTCTATGATGATAAAGCTGATTTTTCAGTCATTACTTCAGTCTTCAGTGTCACATGATCCTTCAGAAATCATTCTAATAAGCTGATTTGCTGCTCAAGAAACATTCATTATTAATATCAATGTTGAAAACAGTTTTGCTGCTTAATATTTTTCTCTTTTTTTGTGGAAACCATGATACACTACCATTCAAAGGTTTGGGATAAGTAATATATATATAAAAAATATATACTTTTTATTCAGAAAGGACACATTCAATTGATTTAAAAGAGACAAAGACATTTATATTGTTACAAAAGATTTCTATTTCAAATAAATGTTGTTTTCAACATTGATAAAAATAAGAACCATTATTAATAATTGAGCACCAATAATAATTTATCATAATTAAGCACAAAGTGAGCATTTTACTACGATTTCTGAAGGATCATGTGACATTGAAGACTGGAGTAATGCTGCTAAAAATTCAGCTTTGACATCACAGAAATAAATTACATTTTAAATTATATTAAAACAGAAAACAGCTATTTTAAAGTGTAATAATATTTCACAATATTACTGTTTTACTGTATTTTTAATCAACAGTCAAATACAGCATTGGTGAGCTTAAGAGACTTCTTTTAAAGACATAAAAAAATCTTACCGACCCCAAACTTTTGACCAACGTGCTAAAATAGCACTTAACTGCATTCATATCAAATCATTGTAATTTTTTAGTGCAAACACAACCTAACACTTAGAACCCATCTGCAAGATAGGGAATTGTGCCATGAAAATTGTGTTTCACAATCACACAGATTTTGTGTTTTTGTGTCATTGCCTTTAGCATAAAACAATGCAGAATGCGAGTGAAAAAAAAACCCGCTATCCACTGATGCAGTGAAACTTAAATGGCTTCTGTTGGATAAGACCAAAAAACAAAAAAAACAAAAACAAAAAAAAAACACCTTGCAGTTTTACTCAGAGCTTGTTGTTTTAAAGACGTCGGAAAAGAAAAGACATCAGCAATTCTCACTTTCATCTCATTCTGACCCACTTCTTGTCTTACTTTTCGATTGCTACTAATGGCTGTGCTGTTGTTTAAATCCAGCCTTAAAGAGAGCATAATCATCAGGTTGAGTACGTAATGTATTGTGCTTATGTTTGTTTGATGCTCCTCTGTGCTTCTCCTCCATGCTTGCTAACCCGCAATGAGTCATTTCAAAGTAATTTCTTACTTTTACGAGTCCTTCTAGAGGAAGCTCTCCTTCTCTTACAAGTTTTTCATGGCTTTCTCCTTTAGGTTGCATTTCTTTTTCAGCTTATTGAAAAGCACCCAGCTGATGTAATGAGTACAGGTAGATCGACTGTCCTTGTACTTTTATGACAGGGTCAAAAGACACATAAAGTTAATCAATATGGAGGAATGACCCTACCGCTGGAGACGCGGCCAGTCAAGCCAAGATCAGTGACCCTCGATGACCTACTTGAATGGGACCCAGGGCCACCTCTGCTTAGCCAGAGGGTGTATGTGTGTGTGTGTGTGTGTGCACTGTGACTCTTCTGTAATGATGTTTACACAGTCACCTCTGCTCTTCTTCCTCACGCAGGTAAAACAGGACACACAGAGGTGGTTCGCGTGGTCTATGAGCCTGAGAAAATCAACTTTGCACAGTTGCTCAAGGTATTCTGGGAAAGCCACAATCCCACACAAGGTAACATTTCATTCTGTCACAAAATAATATCTTAAAGGGATAGTTTGCTTTTCAAAAATAAAAATTCTGCCTTCATTTACTCACCCTCTTGTCATTCCAAACCTGTATGACTTTCTTTCTTATGTGGAACACAAAGAAGTTCGGCAGAATGTTTTTGCAGGTTTTTTTTGCATTCAAGTGAATGTGAAATGGGGAAATGTTGAGCTCCAAAAAGCACCAAGTATGCCATATGACTTTGTGTGTTATATTCCAAGTCCTCTAAGGTGTTATGATAGCTTTGTGTGAGAATATTAAAGAAATCTTAAAACACATTTTGGGAAAATTATTTAACGAACAAATATAAAAATGGCCTCAAAAATATGAGGAAATATAAATACTGTAAAAAGTAAAACCTATTGAAAATGTGTATTAGAATTATCTAGATTACATTAACTATATTTTTGGCTATTTTTATGTATTCCTTATTGGATAGCGAATCTAGATGTTGTGTAGTCTGTTCCTCACATATAGCAATTTAATGGCATCAGAACACTTTGAATATAGACAATGAGTCGCATGGACAACTTTTTTGATACTTTATTTATTTTGTTATTTTGGGAGCTCAAAAGCCTCTGTCTTTATTCACTTTTATTGGATGGAAAAGAGCAGCCAAGACATGGGGTTTCTTTTGTGTTCAAGAAGAAAAAAAGTCCTACAGGGTTTAAGGGTGAGTAGACAGACTTTCATTTTGGGGTGAACTATCTCTTTAAGATTATATTTAGTTAATTGGACCTGTCCCAGATGGAACCCTATGAGTCCACACCATAGACTGTAAAAAAAAGATGGATGACGCCCCTTCACTATCTTCTATTGTAGAAAAGTGAAGCCGCCAATGTCCGAATATGGCGCTGACATCTTGCGCTGATTTGGGACCTGCGTGTGCGCAGTAGTGACCTCGGGACCTGAGTCTGCGCATTAGAGAGCAGGAAGTAGAGCCATGATATCAAAACCCCGCCCACACTCCTGCAGTATCTGTTAGTACAGTTGACTGCAGAACAACTCATTATGTCGTGAAATAAACAGTTATGGAAATGTGGAAATTAAAGCTAAAGCTCCAATCTCCTCCCGAAAATCCCCCCAAAAAGTCTTTTGGTGCCTCAGTGACAACTTTGCTCAGAGAAGCTGTCAATCACAGTTGTCAATCATGATGTCACACCCCGTTTTATAGCATCAAGTAACTAACTAAAACCAAACTTATTTTAAATAACGAACACTTGAACTTACATTAGTGTGATAAAAACTACCTAAAATGACAGAAAGCATCTTTGGAAAAAAAATTTTTGAAGTGTAATTTGATTGTTTAGTTTGTCTCACGACCCATTAGAATACATGGAGGGGGCAGGGTTTATGAGCTATACTAGGACCAACCACCTGGGGGCGGACGCTTTGGCTTCACTTTTCAGGACTCGTGCGGCACACTTGGTCCACACTTTCGTGACGTAATTTCGCTTTGACTGTCGGGTAAAAGTCTGCTGTGGGCTTGGCAAAAGTGTGCATCGAGGGCACATATCGGCCGCAAAGCACCTCACGAGCACCCTTCTGAAACCTAAAATGACAAAGGGACACCCTACGGTCTCGTGGACTTAACAGACAATCGAACGTGGTGACCATTTTAAATCCACAAGACCAAAAGTGCACATGAAGTGTGTCATTTGGGACAGGGCAATTATTAGTTGAAACCCAGTACAGTACACAGTCATTTTTCTTTAGCACAGTGTTAATTCAAGAAAAGCTAAGCACAAAAAGCCATTTAAAAACCTGTAAAAAGGGCAGCTCTTTAACTTTAATACAGTCTTAAGTTCCAGTAGTGTGAGAGGTACGAGAGGCCCATCATGAATTCAACAAAGAAGAGAGGCAACAGTTTGAGTGGCTGCAATCATGACCAGAGGATTCAGATCAGAGATTAAAGTGTCTTGGCCATCCAATCACGTTCAGACTCATCGAGATGGCCTGTATAATGTTCTGATTGTGTCTGTGGTGATGACTAACACTCGTCTCATTCTTATACTTATATATGTTCACACTGAACTCATGGTTTTGCTTAACTTGAACCTCTGTTTTAAAGAACATAAAAATCTTGCTAAAAAAACCTTAAAGAAGCACTTTAAGAAAAAAAAAAAAAGGTTTACAGCTATGACAGACTCCAGTCATAGTCACAGTACGGTTTCTTCAGCATAGTTAATGCCCTCTTTCCATCCAACAAAAATATCTGTTCAGGACACAGCTGTAGAATCAGCTATAAATCTATGAAGTCATATCTGGATCAAGAACAGAAAGAACAGAGCTTTAATTAAAAAATTGCACTCTTCCCAAGATTTCATATCTGGTTGATTGGGAGTTTGTTTCCCAAGAGACTAAAGTACTAATAGATGCTAAATTTGGACCCACAGAAGATGTACTGCATGATTACATCAGGGTTACATGACTTTCTTTAGTTCTCAGGTGTCTACAATTAACATAAATGAGTAGTTTTTTTGGCAACTTTTTTTGCCTTTATTGTGATAGTACAGTATAGAGTGGACAGGAAGCGAGGTGGGAGAGAGAGGGGGGACGGGATCAGGAAAGGTCCATAAGCTGGGACTCAAACCTGGGAAGTGCAATATGTCGGCATGCTGCCTACAAGGCTATCAGTGCTGACCATAAATGAGTAGTAAAAAAATAAAAATTGACATTTCAAAACACAATTTACAATGTACAGTGGGGAGAACAAGTATTTGATACACTGCCGATTTTGCAGGTTTTCCTACTTACAAAGCATGTAGAAGTTTTAGAATCTAAAACAAAAATCCAGAAAATCACATTGTATGATTTTTAAATAATGAATTTGCATTTTATTGCATGACATAAGTATGTGATCACCTACCAACCAGTAAGAATTCCGGCTCTCACAGACCTGTTAGTTTTTCTTTAAGAAGCCCTCCTGTTCTCCACTCATTACCTGTATTAACTGCACCTGTTTGAACTCGTTACCTGTATGAAAGACACCTGTCCACACACTCAATCAAACAGACTCCAACCTCTCCACAATGGCCAAGACCAGAGAGCCGTGTAAGGACATCAGGGATAAAATTGTAGACCTGCACAAGGCTGGGATGGGCTACAGGACAATAGGCAAGCAGCTTGGTGAGAAGGCAACAACTGTTGGCGCAATTATTAGAAAATGGAAGAAGTTCAAGATGACGGTCAATCTCCCTCGGTCTGGGGCACCATGCAAGATCTCACCTCGTGGGGCATCAATGATCATGAGGAAGGTGAGGGATCAGCCCAGAACTACACGGCAGGACCTGGTCAATGACCTGAAGAGAGCTGGGACCACAGTCTCAAAGATAACCATTAGTAACACACTACGCCGTCATGGATTAAAATCCTGCAGCGCACGCAAGGTCCCCCTGCTCAAGCCAGCGCATGTCCAGGCCTGTCTGAAGTTTGCCAATGACCATCTGGATGATCCAGAGGAGGAATGGGAGAAGGTCATGTGGTCTGAGGAGACAAAAATAGAGCTTTTTGGTCTAAACTCCACTCGCCGTGTTTGGAGGAAGAAGAAGGATGAGTACAACCCCAAGAACAGCATCCCAACCATGAAGCATGGAGGTGGAAACATCATTCTTTGGGGATGCTTTTCTGCAAAGGGGACAGGACGACTGCACCGTATTGAGGGGAGGATGGATGGGGCCACGTATCGCGAGATCTTGGCCAACAACCTCCTTCCCTCAGTAAGAGCATTGAAGATGGGTCGTGGCTGGGCCTTCCAGCATGACAACGACCCGAAACACATAGCCAGGGCAACTAAGGAGTGGCTCCGTAAGAAGCATCTCAAGGTCCTGGAGTGGCCTAGCCAGTCTCCAGACCTGAAGCCAATAGAAAATCTTTGGAGGGAGCTGAAAGTCCGTATTGCCCAGCGACAGCCCCGAAACCTGAAGGATCTGGAGAAGGTCTGTATGGAGGAGTGGGCCAAAATCCCTGCTGCAGTGTGTGCAAACCTGGTCAAGAACTACAGGAAACGTATGATCTCTGTAATTGCAAACAAAGGTTTCTGTACCAAATATTAAGTTCTGCTTTTCTGATGTATCAAATACTTATGTCATGCAATAAAATGCAAATTAATAACTTAAAAATCATACAATGTGATTTTCTGGATTTTTGTTTTAGATTCCGTCACTCACAGTTGAAGAGTACCTATGATAAAAATTACAGACTTCTACATGCTTTGTAAGTGGGCAAACCTGCAAAATCGGCAGTGTATCAAATACTTGTTCTCCCCACTATACATTTGTGTTGTGAACAGATCCTTAGTCCCCTTGTTTTTAGCACTAAACATATCACTGCCTTTTCTTTGATAGGAATGCGCCAGGGCAACGATGTTGGAACGACCTATCGATCAACTATCTACGCATACACACAGGAACAACTCGCCCAGGCATTACGTTCCAAGGACGAATATCAGAAGGTATCCCTCTACCACCTTCTCCTATTTCTCCCCTCCCTATATGAAGACCCCACTAACAACCCTTTGGGTGATCTGGTGATTTGGGTTTTTGGATCAGTGGTTCTCAACTAGTTTGGCTTCAGGATCCAGATTTGACATTGGACAAGTGCCAAAATTGTTTTTTCTATCTTGAAAATATTTATAATAACTTATAATTGGTTTTATTTAATTTTTTTTATTATTATGTATAATATATTTGTTTAAAAATATAATATAGAACACATTTTAATATATAATTGTATACACATTTATTATATATATATTTATATATTTATTCATATGTTTAATACAAAATAAGATAATAAAAAAGATATATTTTTTTTATTAAATATTTTATTATTATTATTATTATTATTATTATTATTATTATTATTATTATGACTATTTTTAGTTGTTGTTGAGTATTGTAATATTAATAAGTGATAGTGTTAATTTCTTCACTTTCACGTGGCATTTTAAGGCAACCGACTTAGTACTGTATCTTCCTGCTGTCCACAACCCTATCAGAACAGACCTGCTGTGACCCAGGTCTGGAGAACCACTGCTATAGAAAACAAAAGCTGCTCGTATCGATGGTATCCTCATCTAATGGAATGTTAACATCCCTGGTCCCCAAGCGGATGGTAAGGAGGGACAGGTGTTGAGGATTAGATCCCTCAACGGTTCTTGCTCTGTTTGATAACCTGTGAATCCATAGCAGATGAAACAGGTTTTCTGCAAAGCAGGGAAGTATAATCTTACACATGAAATAGTAATTCTCTTTGTCTTGTAGACAGCTTGGAGAAAGGAGACTTCAAATCCGTGCATGAGGAGGTTCAAAGCCTTTCGACGTTGAGTGCGAACGCTGCCATCTGCATTATGCATATATTTTTCTCTAATTGCAGAACGGCTCTGTTGTCGAGCCGAAAATTGAGGTTTCTTGGTCTCGGTGGTGCAATGCATTACAAACCTGCATGTGGTTCACGCTAACAACCCCACCCTTTCCGTCGAAACGAAGCCTGTTGGAACAATGGAGCAGAGGAACTGACTGTGGTTCTTGCAGGCTCTAATCTTTCCTACCGTACCCCTGTAGTCTCATTTTCTTCTCCCTCCCCCTTCGCCTTGTGTATGATCATACTTCGTTTTTAGGGCTGTTTTCCTTCTCATTCCCTCAGATCAGTTCACTGTCTGAAATGAAATTAGCAGCGAGCCAGTATTCACACTCGCACACATTACGGACAGTGTCGTGTTAGACACATTTGACTATTGATGAGATAACGTTGACTGTCTCATCATCCTAGTGTTCTCTCTTGCTCTCTTCACGCATCACATCAGATCTCAGCTGCCTTTGTCCTGATACCAAAGGTTTCTGCAGTCTCTCTTTTCTACATCAAAAGAGCCCAAATGAACAGCGCAGTCACTCTTCGCTCTTGCTGAGCACTCCATTTTGAACAAATTCTGAACACAATATCCAATATATTTTCCTGTGATATGGTACATTTGCAGGGTTTTTCCTGCATAGAGAAATTTCGTGCCGCCTCCGTCTGTCGACAAAACTCAGACAGGCAGTCACTTGCTCAGATTAGGCCTGTCGTGATAATTAAATAATCATCAGAAATATATGTCGTCATATGATCCTTCAGCAATCATTCTTATACTATGATTTGCTGGTACAAAGTCATCTAAAGCCATTCCATAGCTGAATGTGAGGGACAGAAGGATATTTACATCGTTAAATTAAAGTTCAGGGAAACTCGTCTTCCCTCCACTGCGGCTGTCAATCATTCTCCGTTTAGCATTTAAACTGTGCGTCGCGTTCGGTTACGACAGTCAGAAGCAGGGGCGGTTCTAGACCCTTTTTAGGGGGGCTTTAGCCCCCCTGTCTGTCATTTCACCCCCCCTAAAAATAATCAGCTATCAAAATGTATTATTTATTTATTAAAATAAAAATGAAAATTAAAGCTGCAAGCAGCGATGAAAGGGCCCTCGCACACGGGAGCACCGCCACCCAGTTGCCTCAGGAAAACAGCGAATAGTGGGCGACATGCATTTAAGCCGGTAAATATAGGAGAAATATGTTAAAGTCACTACAATGTGCCACATTTCCTGCTGCCAGCAGGTGACGCTTTGACTATAACCGAATATTGGCATGTAGTTGTCTTCAGGCCAGGACTATTATCAAACAAGTGAAGTTTGGGGCAGATCGGACATTGTATGCCTGAGTTACAACAACTTCCTGTTTCATGGCGAAACATTGAAATTTGTCAGGCCGCCACGGACACGCCCTTTGGGGAAAACTCAAGATCTTCACAATTTAACATCACAAACGCCTTTAGATTAGACTGTGCAAATATGATGACGATCTGATTAAATCTCTAGGAGGAGTTCATTAAAGTACAGCGTCTGGAAATGCCAAAATTTGCAACAATTTTGCAAAGAAAATTCAAAATATCTCACTTCCTGTTGGTTTTCAGATTTCATACCAGGATACTTTTTTGTAGGTACTGGGCTGTTACATGTGTGTACCGAATTTCATACCTGTACGTGAAACGTAGCGGGAGGGGCACAGGCCAGGACTCATCAAACATATGAAGTTTGGGGCAGATCGGACATTGTATGCCTGACTTACAACAGCTTCCTGTGTCATGGCGAAACATCAGATTTTGTCAGGCCGCCACGGACACGCTCTTCAGCGAAAACTCAAGATCTTCACAATTTAACATCACCAAGACCTTAAGATTAGACTGACCAAATATGATGTTGATCTGATTAAATCACTATGAGGAGTTAATCACAGTGTAAAACATGCCATTTCCTGTTGCCAGTAGGTGGCGCTATGACTGTAACTGAATATTGGCATGTAGATGTCTTCAGGCCAGGACTCTAATAAAACGTGAAGTTTGGGGCAGATCGGACATTGTATGACCGAGTTACAACAACTTCCTGTTTTATGGCGAAACATCGAACTTTGTCAGGCCGCCACGGACACACCCTTCAGGGAAAACTCAAGATCTTCGCAATTTAACGTCACAGAGGCCTTTAGATTAGACTGTGCAAATATGATGTTGATCTAATTAAATCTCTAGGAGGAATTTGTTAAAGTACAACGTCTGGAAATGGCAAAATTTGCAACAATTTTGCAAAGAAAATTCAAAATATCTCACTTCCTGTTGGTTTTCAGATTTCATACCAGGAGACTTTTTTGTAGGTATTGGGCTGTTACATGTGTGTACTGAATTTCATACCTGTACGTGAAACGTAGCGGGAGGGGCACTTTGTTGAAATGTTGTAGGTGGCGCTATCGAGCCATTTTGCCACGCCTAATTCTGAAACCCATAACAGACGTAAATTTTCACCACTTTTGACGCGTGTGCAAAGTTTCATGAGTTTTCGAGCATGTTTAGACCATCAAAAATGCATTTGGGAGAAGAATAATAATAGGCTGAGCACTTCCAATAGGGTCCACACACCATCGGTGCTCGTGCCCTAATAATAATAATAATAAACGGAGCAATTCCAATAGGGTCCTCACACCATCGGTGCTCGGGCCCTAATAATAATAATAATAATAATAATTAAAGCTGCAAGCAGTGATGAAAGGGCCCTCACACCCGGGAGCACCGCCACCCGGTGGACTCAGGAAAACGAATAGTGGGCGACATGCATTTAAGTGGGTAAATATAGGAGAAATATGGCAAAGTCACTTAAATGTGCCACACTTCGTGCTGCCAGCAGGTGGCGCTTTGACTGTAATCGAATATTGGCATGTAGATGTCTTCAGGCCAGGACTATTATCAAACGTGAAGTTTGGGGCAGATCGGACATTGTATGCCTGAGTTACAACAACTTCCTGTTTCGTTGCGTAAATCGCATACATTAGCACTTAGCCAAGCTTTGCTTGATTTAATGTGTTTCTAGCATGTTTGGGACATGATGGCATATTTAAATGTGTTTCTGGGAGTGAATTACAGTGTAAAGCATGCCATTTCCTGTTTCCAGCAGGTGGCGCTTTGACTGTAATCGAATATTGCCATGTAGATGTCTTCAGGCCATTGTATGCCTGAGTTACAACAACTTCCTGTTTCGTGGCTTAAATCGCATACATTAGCACTTAGTCACGTGTTGTATGATTTAATGTGTTTCTAGCATGTTTGGTACTTCATGGCATATTTAAACGAGTTTCTGGGAGTGAATTATAGTGTAAAGCATGCCATTTCCTGTTGCCAGCAGGTGGCGCTTTGACTATAACTGAATATTGCCATGTAGATGTCTTCAGGCCAGGACTATTATCAAACATATGAAGTTTGGGGCAGATCGGACATTGTATGCCTGAGTTACAACAACTTCCTGTTTCGTGGCTTAAATCGCATACATTAGCACTTAGCCACGTGTTGTATGATTTAATGTGTTTCTAACATGTTTGGTACTTCATGGCATATTTAAATGAGTTTCTGGGAGTGAATTATAGTGTAAAGCATGCCATTTCCTGTTTCCAGCAGGTGGCGCTATGACTAACTGAATATTGGCATGTAGATGTCTTCAGGACAGGACTCTTATCAAACGTGAAGTTTGGGGCAGATCGGACATTGTATGCCTGACTTACAACAGCTTCCTCTTTCATGGCGAAACATCAGATTTTACGTAGCGGGAGGGGCACTCTAGCGTAGCGGGAGGGGCACTTCGTTGAAATTTTGTAGGTGCCGCTATCGAGTCATTTTGCCATGCCTAATTCTGAAACCCATAACAGACGTAAATTTTCGCCACTTCTGACGCGTGTGCAAAGTTTAGTGAGTTTTCGAGCATGTTTAGGCCCTCAAAAAAGCGATTCATTTGGGAGAAGAATAATAATAATAATTAAAGCTGCGAGCAACGATGACGGGCCCAAGCCGGTGGCACCGCCACCCCGGTGGCTTCAGTGCAACTGTGCACGACAGGCAATATGCATTTAAACAGGAGAATATTTTAAAATCGCTCGAATATGCCACATTTACAGCAGGAGCTGGTGCCACTATGACCACAAGCCACACCCATGATGTCATTTAAATATAGATGATTTTTAATGTCATAGGATATAATAGGTCACTTTCAAATATGTGCAAAGTTATCTTTTGCAGCTCAAAATGTTGTAATTTCAGAAGGCCAGTATTTAATTCAAGGTATTTGTATAGGTTTTTTTACTTATTTCTCACACTAAAGTTATAGTTATTTGTGATAGCCTATGATATGAAAGGGTTAAATTATCACCATCAAGAGAGAAAGTGACACACACAGAGTGAGAGAGAGACCACCCCCCCCCACCCCCCCCCACACACACACAGAAAGTGAGCCGGAGAGAGTGAGAGATAGGGGGAGGGGAAGGAGTGACAGAGAGAGAGTGTGAGACATTTAGAAGAAATATTTTAAAGAAATAAATATATTGATCTGAAAAATAGAACATTCATTTTAAATTCATCCAGGTCAAATTACCGAACATACAATCTTAATTTAATTTAAATCAAACAATGATTTTACAAGATATGAGACAATTTCTGTTTCCCTTTTTGTCCTTATTTGATCCCTCGCCATAGCTGCACTGTTTGAGATAATCCTATAATTCGTTCTCAATATAGCATCTTCAGTGTCTTTGTTTCATGTTGACCGAGTTTGGTGTCGATTCCATGCATCTCCTACGAGGAGTTTATAAAAACTCAAGAGGCTGATTATTCAAAAATTCCACATTCAAACCAAAATATCTGACTTCCTGTTGGTCGGAGCTAATGACTGTATGATAGCCCACCGTTAGAAGTGCAACGGCGGCTTGTGCTGCATGTCAGCCGGAGGCGGGAGACGATGTCAAAAAATCACTTTCATGAGACGTTTCATGACGTCATAGAAGGTATTTTCTATGATTTTTTGAATTGTTTAGCTTGCATTAATGCATGTAATCTGTACAATGTCTACGGAAATTTTCCATGACTTGAAACATCAAACCAGAAACTAATTTAGTTTATAATTAAGTATTCGTAATTGTTTTCATTTTGTTAAATCGTGGTGGCTATGATTTACTAAAAATGAGGGAATAAGTTGTGAGAACGAATCTTCGTACTGTAGTTAAAACTGCAGTAGCTATGTAACTTTTTTGTGTTCAAAATGTACAATCATAAATCCATTTTCCAAACCGTGTTCTTGTCTTATCCTGAATCACTACGGTATAATAAGTGTTTATATTCGGACTATTTTAGTCCGGTTCAGGTCAGACCGCTGCGGAGTATCACAGGACCTGCATGACTGTCATAGACATAAACAGAGAGAAGTAGCTCCGGCTATAATGTTCTTCCGCAAGACGCATGCAGTTCTGTTTAGAGCACCAAAAGTTATGGACTGCAGCTTTAATAATCATCATTCAGTATATAATTCATCATTGCTTGGTCATGCTTTGCAAACTGAAGCAATTTAGTTTTTTGTTGACTGTCATAAAATTATAAACTTCTTGAATACAAAGTCTATATTTTTTGCATTTAGTTAGCTAACAGTAATACTGGTTGATGATAATAATGAGGTGGTGACTAACTATTGTCAGGCTAAAAAGACTAACACTATAGTGAAATTTCATGATTGTCAAAACCCACTTGGTAGCTACTACAGAAAAAAATATTAATGCAAATAAATAATTTATTCATAAATAAATGTAAAAATAATGGCCTTGGTTTAAATAAACAAGTAAATATAAGTGAAAAAGATAAAAATAAAGACTTTATAAGCAATAAAACAAATACTGCAAAGTTTTTAGTTATAGGTTTATTTAAGATAAAGTAATTCAGCCATGAGCACTGATTCTGTCTTTATCTTGTGCACAGAGATTACATTGGTTCTTCACATATGTGATTGTTTGCATTTATATTTGCTATCGACATTCTGCAATACACAGCCACAACATTAGGTAGCGAGAGCTAAGCCCCCCTAAGGATAAAATCCTAGAACCGCCCCTGGTCAGCAGCAAGGTAAAACTCTCTCCAAGATGATATATTCCCATTATAATACTTGATATGTAGATTAAGGGCTGTGTGGGTATTTGCATAAAGTGACTTTATCTTGCTGGAGTTTATCTAGCTGTTTCTGAACGATGTTGTACTCGCTACCAGGGGACAACACAAGGACTATTAATTAGCATCACACGCACAATAACTGGAATTTAAAACTGTGAAGAAACAAATGATCTGTAAACTGTTGGGCAGATATACATTATAGACTAGGATTTGTGCGCTCAACATCTCTTCTCTTTGTGCCGTGAACTTTTCAATGCGCACTCGCGCAGCGCTGCGCACTCTGACTCCATGTTGCTTTAAGCACATCATTCTGCACCCGGGATGCGCATAAGCTGTTTGTGCCGCTCTGTTTTGAAGCGTTTCATATATTATCATAGTTTTGTGCACTGAAAGATTATTAAAAGCCTATCTTGTTCTTTTGTATCTATCATATCTTTTTATTATTATTTATTATCCTATTTGTGTAGGCCTATATATATAATTATTTACGTTCATATATAAATATAAATCTAATAATATAAATAGTTTTTCATAAATGTATTTTATAAGAACACAAAAGTAATTTGTACCTTTTTATTAACATGTTTAGATTTTATAAAATTAGTCCAAAGATTTTTTTCAAGAATTACTTTTTGTAATGTGTAATTGCAATTTTTGTAACTATCCACTCACCTAGTTTAATATATATTTTTGTCATAGCTTATGATTATATTTTTATTAATTTATTGTTTTCTCTATAATGAAATAGTGTGTACTTAGTGGATTCTGGATTGTGTTTAACAAATAAAAGAGTGACCATTAGTTCCACAAACACAGATGTATAGATATTCTATAGTGATGTAGAAATATATGAATGATACATTTATAACCGTTTTATTTTGCCAGTTTGTTGTGATTGTTTGTTATTTACTGAATTGAATAAATACTTAAATATTTAAAGGTGTTAGCTGTAATCTTACACTGCAAAATGATAACTTAAAAAGGATTCAATTCATAATTATTTAATGATCGAAGCACACAAAAAATGTATGACAAAGCCCTAAAACTGACAATTAATCTGCATAATCACGAGCCACGGGTCGGCCGGGCCAAGCAGGATTTTATCACCTCCGCCTCATTTTGAGCCAGGAAAAACCCTGATTTGGTATCTCAGCACCTAATTCTTGAGGAAGGACGGATCTCACTGGACACTGATGCCCACAGACACACTCACATATGAACAAGACCTGTTCACAATCAAAATGCTTATTATAAAAGCATATTGAGAAGTTTTCTTACTGAATAGAGACACTGATGGCGATTTAATGATTTGGCGATCATCAATGAGGACTCAACAATAAGGATTTTTTTTCCAAGTTAAAAAAATAAATAATAAGGATTATTTCAGTTAGTTTAGATTTTTACTTGCCACATTGGTGTAGGATTTTTTTATTTGCAATGTTTTATTAACACTGAAAAATGCATTTTTAGAGTGTATATATACACACACCGATCAGGCATAACATTATGACCACTGACAGGTGAAGTGAATAACACTGATTATCTCTTCATCACGGCACCTGTTAGTGGGTGGGATATATTAGGCAACAAGTGAACGTTGTCCTCAAAGTTGATGTGTTAGAAGCAGGAAAAATGGATTTGATTTGATAAGGATTAAGGATTTGATCAAGTTTGACAAAGGCCAAATTGTGATACCCTAATCATTGTTAACAACATGTATTCTTTACTTCAATGAGCCCATTGTTTCTGCCTTAAATTATTACATTGTTTATTAATAAATTGTTAGCTAACTGTGTGATTGTATATTTTCTGAAATCCATAACTTGGAGACAGTCTCCTCTGATAATAAATCACTCTAAATTGTAATGCAGACGCATGCATTTTCTGTAAAGCTGTTTTGAGATGATATGTATTGTGAAAAGCGCTATACAAATAAATATGAATTGAATTGAATTGAATTTATGGCTAGACGACTGGGTCAGAGCATCTTCAAAACTGCAGCTCTTGTGGTGTGTTCCCAGTCAGCAGTGGTCAGTATCTATCAAAAGTGGTTCAAGGAAGGAACAGTGGTGAACCGGCAACAGTGTCATGGGCGGCCAAGGCTCATTGATGCACATGAGGAGCGAAGGCTGGCCTGTGTGGTCCGATCAAACAGACGAGCTACTGTAGCTCAAATTGCTCAAGAAGTTAATGCTGGTTCTGATTGAAAGGTGTCAGAATACACAGTGCATCGCAGTTTGTTGCGTATGGGGCTGCATAGCCACAGACCAGTCAGGGTGCCCATGTTGACCCTTCTCCACTGCCGAAAGCACCAACAGTGGGCACGTGAGCATCAGGACTGGACCACAGAGCAATGGAAGAAGGTGGCCGGTCTGATGAATCACGTTTTCTTTTACATCACGTGGATGGCCGGGTGTGTGTGCGTCAACAGCTATATATATATATATATATATATACACACACACACACACATATACAGTATACACATATATTATACATTTTAAAATACAGTTTATATATATATATGTATATGTAAATATATATGTATATATATATAAACACACACACACATATATATATAAACACACATACAGTATACACATGTTTTAAAATAGTTTATATGTATATATAAACTATTTTAAAACGTAAAATATATGTGTATACTGTATATATGTATATGTATTATGTATAAAATTAATTTTCAGAATGAAATAATGATGCCCTTAATATTTTTATTCTGTGTTGTAAAAGCCTTTTGTATCTTTACTCAGGCACAGCAGCCTTTTTGCTTAGAGAATCTTCCAATGTTAATTGCGTTGTTTTCTTGTCCTGAAATTTCATGGACAAGGGGTTCTATTGGTGAGTGGACATGAGAGTCACTCTATGACCCTTCTGTTTCATAAAAATAGGGTATGAAGAGAATTTGTGTTTTTTTTTTTTTTGTCCTTGGAAAAAGGATAATTTTCAGTTTGGCATGTTGCACGGTTGAATGTATGTTCATAGAAAAGAGGGATTTTGCTGCAGTGTGGTTATTTAACACATCCGAATTTACTGCAAGATACTGTAGTGTTGCGTTTTAATGGTGCTTATAAACCCTCATGTTCTGTTTGGCATGTTCAAAAAGCCTTTATATATATATATATATATATAGTTGCAAGAAAAAGTATGTGAACCGCTTGCAGAATCTGTGAAAATGTGAATAATTTTAACTAAATAAGAGAGATCATACAAAATGCATGTTATTTTTACTATTAAAAAAGGTTGAAACATTCACTGATGCTCCAGAAGGAACACGATGCATTAAGAGCCGATCAAGATCAAGGTGAATTGTACTTAATTTGTTTTCCGGGAAACATGTAAGTATCTTCTGTTGCTTCTGAAGGGCAGTGCTAAATAAAAAAAATTGGACATTTGGACATCTTCATCCTGTTCACTTTTGAACGGGTAATTTTTAATAAATACAGCAATTTTTTTGTCTTGTGGACTATATTTAAAAATTTTTTTATGTAAAATATCTTATTCAGTACAGCACTAAATAAAAAATAACGCATTTTGTATGATCTCTTTCATTTTGTTAAAATTATTCACATTTTCACAGATTCTGCAAGCGGTTCACATACTTTTTCTTGCAACTGTGCATATATATATATATATACATATATATATATACATATGTAAATACATATATTTTATATATATATATATATATATATATATATATATATATATATATATGTACAAAGTACAGTTTTATTGTATTTTTTGCAATGTGGTGTTGCTGTGCTCAAATTGACCCCAAAAAGAAGCAACACTACTATAATTGTTAACAGTGACATTTCTGAGTGGAAAAAAGAGGTTAATTTCAATTACTATTAAGCCATTTATGTTAATTGCCAGTAAAGGCAGTCTCAACAGAACATGCACAAGGGTTAAATCAAGTGTGTCCCACAGCAGAGGCCCTCTTTTAGCTGGTCAGATGAATAAGACAGGAGTTTATGAACGCTGCATGCTATCAAAGAAGCTTTTAGCTGCACAAGGCTCCTGCATTTCTCATTGTGTTCCTTTTCTGAGACGCCTGCAGACTCATATGCTCCTTCTACTGGCCATCCGGCTAACTGCATTTCCCCTTTCTCTCTCTCGCTCACTTATTCGCTCCATCCTCCATTGTCTGCTGTCTTTCTCCACCCACTCCACCCCCTGCTGAGCCATCTGCGCTTCAGCAGGCCCTGTCTCCATGGCAACAAGGGAGGCCGCGCTGCCTCCTATTGGCCCGCTGCCCAAACGGAGAGGCTGCCGGGGGTCGAAGGTCATCTGTAGAGTGCCGCCTCACCGGTGTTCTAATCAGCTGTTGACCCCTAGCCACAATGAAATGAGTGTCAGAAGACAAGGGGTTAATAAAGCCCGGTCTGACTGGCAGCTGGGTCCATTATGAGTGAGGGACAGGAGAGGGAGAAATCAGGAAGACCGTGGGGCGTTTGGTGGGGGGTGAGGGCGGGGGGTGTCGGCTTGGCTGGGATGCCGTAGATGAGGGACTCAGATCTTGGGTTGGGGGCCCGTCTGTGTTGTGTAAGGGAAGATTTGATGTCACCATAAATCTTGTCTGCAAGGGTGGAATGAAAGCTGTGGGTGTCTTTTTTAGGATTATAGCGCCTGGTGTTAGTGTGAGGGATGTTGGGAATTTGGAGGGCTACTATATCTGTTGTGGGGCAACAGTGCTGGTTTTCACTCAGTATAACATTACTTTAACAAGGAATATCTAATGTCAGCTTTTACTATGTTAATATATACCACAATTTAAAAGTTTGGGGTCGGTAAGATTTTTTTAATGTTTTTGAAAGAAGTCTCTTATGCTCACCAAGGCTGATCAAGTAATATTGTGAAATATTAATTTAAAATAACTTTATTTCAATACATTTTAAAATGTTATTTATTCTTGTGATGATAAAGCTGAATTTTCAGCATCCATCTATCCATCCATCCATCCATCCATCCATCCATCCATCCATCCATCCAATCTTACATTTTATTTGTGAAAAGTGGATATTTGTATAAATATCAGTATTTATTCCATTTCTAAAAATCATGTTGTAGTTGCACATGGCTTGTAATGTCCAATTAAACTAAAACTGTTAACCCTGTTACCTTTCTGAAGGCATAATTATATCCCAACATATCTTAATATGTTTTAATTTCACACAGAATACAAATCACTAACACTGTCTGCATGAGAGAATGCTTACAATCTTGCAAAAATGAAGAAAAAAAAAAATCTCCTTATTTAACTGGAAAAGGCAGCCATTTAATAGTGACCCACTTGTTATTAGCTTCTTAAGGTTTTAGCATGTTGCCTGAGGAGAAAAATTGTCGTTCTTTATTGAATGTTTTCCATCACCCCAGTAAGAACGTCATAGTGTGCAGATGGAAACTTGGCACAGTGTACAATTTTATACATTAAGTTGGTATTTTTAGTCTTGTACTTGTCAGCCATTTTGGATTCCACCAAAAACATATAATCAAAAATACAGCTGCAAGTAGCAATTAGCAGAAGCAGGTGTAAAAGAAGTAGGCTATATAAAATGGACTTATTGACATCAGGTTCAGAATTTAAAAAATAAATAAAATATTATTTTATAAAATAAATATTTTATACCTAGTAGAGCCTAAGTATTATGTGTGGGCTACTTTCATCTAATGATATTAAGAACACTGAAAATCCTGAGTTTTCTTGAAGTCGATTAAGTTGCATTAATGGTTTTACATATACATTTCTCATGTTCCAAAAACCATGTCCAAAGATGATGAGTGCTTCATAAGAAGACGGTTTTAAAATATACCGTACTAACCGAAAATTTCATGCAGAAATGTATGTGTCCTTGGGGTAGATTTGTTCCCCATGAGAAGAGTGACTCTTGTGTAATATTTCAAGTCTTTAGCTCAAACAGTGTAGTGTGGCTGACGTTTTTGAAAATTGTGAATTTAACCCACTGGTTGCTAAGCAACCATCAATTCCATCCATCCCATAATTGCACAAAATGCAATTAGCCACAAACCCTTCACGCATGCAAAGTTCATTTACTTTCACCATAGGGATAAAAAGTTCAAAGCGAAGAATATTAATAATAGACCAGTGCCAAAATGAGAGCAAGAGTTTTTTTTTTCCTATAGCTTAGCAGATCTACAAATCTAGCTGCACTGGAGCCTTGTATTACACTTACATTTCTTACACATGCACATAGTCACCAGTGTTATTTTAGTATTAATTTAGCTGCAGCATGCCACCAAATCCATCTGCCCTCATTTTAGCCAACATCAGCTCACTTTTACACCACTGACCTGCCCTAGCGTCCTTGTTCAGACCATCTTTCGGCTGATTCTCAAGGCAAAACATGAATGTCATAAGCTAACAGCGCTTTGCTTCAAGAGCAGACCATATTACTGCAGAGAGAGAAGATCACTCAGAGTTTAAATGAAGGAGATTTGCTCTTATCGATCACAGCGAGATTGTTCGATATTGAATATTCAGGCTTTACCCTTTCTGTTTCGCTTATGGGCTGTTAATTGGCCGTGATGGTAGCATCATAATGCTAGCTACAATGCTGGTAGAAATAACCACAAGGGGGCACTGTGTCCTATCCACAGGGGGCAGAGCTCCATCCATCCACCCCCCTGCCTTTGTGCTCATTTACTCTCTCTCACTTTCTCTCCTTCTCTCTGTCCTCACGTCTCAAGAACTTGGTGTGGCATGTTCCCATCTATTAGCATCTCAATTAAGGGCTAACAAAAGACAGGTTTTTCCCCTCTGAGGTCTCCACATGTGTGGTTTACCTAGTCTCTGTGCGCCCTGAGCAAAATCCAGGAGATTGACTGCACTCCACCAATTACACCTCCCCATCAATGTCTGCAAGAAATCACAATGGCCTTAATTAGCGACTGCAGCCTCACTCTATTACTCGCTAGCGCAGTAAAAGCCCAGTCGCACCTTCACCACCGGTCTCCCATGGATAATGTGGGCTGTAATTACGAGGGAGGAGGTGTATCGGAAGTGGGTGTTTGTGACGCTTTTCTACTTTCATTGTGTGGCCTTCCAAGGACGGCTAATTGATTTTTAAAGTAACAGTTCACCCCAAAATAAAAATGTACTCAATTACTCAATTTTGATTATTTACTCACCCTCATGTCATTCCAGACTTTATTTCTTCCATGGAACACAAAAGGTGGATTTTTGAAGGATATCTCAACCACTCTTTCAAATATAATGTAAAATGAAGATCGAGGCTGCCAATCTCCAAAAAAAGCACCATAAAGGTATTATAAAAGTGATCCATATGACCACATATGATAGTTTTGTGTTAACAGATTGAAATTTAAGCCGTTAAATTCCTCTTCAATTAATAATTGAAGACCAGTCTGAACAACCAGTCTGAATGATTCATTCACAAATCAGACATTTATAAATGATGCACTACATTTCTGGTTAAATGATGACAGAATTTTTATATTTGGGTCAAATAATCCTTTCAAAAAACGTTCTTTATGGTAGGTAGCATTTTCATTGTTTATTTGAGTCAAATAAACACATTATATTGTAGACATATACACATACAACAGTGTTATTTTGGTATTATGGACTATTATAGTTTTTATTAATATTTTAAATTAGCTTTTTATTTTCATTCATTTTAATTTTAATTTAATTTTTAGTCATTTGTTTATGTACTTTTTAATATTTTTTAATATTACTATTTATATTTCAATTTTAGTTTTAGTTCATTTTTATTTTCCAGTTTGTAATTTTAGTGCTTCATCTTAAACTTATTTCAGTTAGTTGCCAAAGTGTTTCAGCTTTATTTCAATTAACAAAAATGTTTTCAATAATTTTAGTTTTCTGTTAACGAGAATAACCCGGGTTTGCAGTTGCCACTATATTTTGCCATCAAGGGGCCCATGCCAATGTTTTTGAGGAATACATGAACAGACAGACAGCGAAAGCAAAAGAAACACATCGAGGGAGAGAAACGATGGGCCAGATCAGACTGCGGTAGATTGGTATAGGAATAAATTGAACGTCGAAGAGGGCCGAGCCGATTGGATGAGTATTTTCTAGGTCTCTCCATCTGTGTGAGGTGTCAAACATACCTGAGTCTCATTATAGAGTGTGTGTCTGTGTGTGTGAGACTGTGGGCCATGCGTGGGCTAATTAGCTTTTCCCCCGGCCGCTCTGCGACCGCTCCCGTTATTTCCTGACCAGCTTGCCAGGCCGGCACCCCCTCTTCCCCTCCCCCATGTGTGGCTGTTCTAAATGGAGACTCAATTCATGCTGCTCCCCGACATCCTAATGTACCCGACCAGTTGGTTTAACAAACACAGCGCTGCCAACCATCTGCCGGCCAAATCTGTCTTCAAATTGCTTTAGTAACAAACTGAACTTTCTTTGCTGCTCTTGCTTCCTGCCTTCCTCAATGTGCCGCTCTCTGCTCTTCATCCCGGCCCTCGCTCCTGTTCCTTGCGGCTGACCATTGTCATTTTCTCTTCTCGTCTATCCTGGTCTTGTCTCATCTCATCTAATTTTTCTGGTTTTATTTTATCTGTTCTCGTCTTGTCTCATCTCGCCCTTTCTCTTCTCTAACCATTGTCATTTGTTGCCTTCTCTGTAAGTCTGTCGTTGAATCTCTTTTATTTTATTCGGGAATCGCCTAGTCTTTTCTCTTGTTTTTCTCAGCTCTTTCAGCCATTGTCATCTGATGATGTCTTCTCACGTCACGCCATGTCTTGTATCGTATCGTCTCATCTCATCTCATCTGATGATGTCTTCTCGTCACGTCTCGTATCGTATCATCTCATCTCATGTCTTCTCGTCACGTTTCGTATTGTATCGTATCGTCTCATTTCATCTGATGTCTTCTCGTCTCATCTCATCTCATCTGATAATGCCTTCTCGTCACGTATCGTATCTCCTCGTATCGTATCGTCTCGTATCGTCTCATCTAATTTCATCTGATGATGTTTTCTCGTTTGTATTGTATCGCCTCATCTCATTTCATCTGATATATGACGTCTTCTCGTCAAATCTCGTATCGCATCGCATCGCATCGTCTCATCTCATCTCATCTCATCTGATGTCTCCTCGTCATGTCTCGCATCGCATCGTATCGTATCGTCTCATCTCATCTGATGATGTCTCCTCGTCATGTCTCGTATCGTCTCATCTCATCTGATGTCTTCTCGTCTCATATCATCTGATGATGTCTTCTCACGTCACATCACGTCTTGTATCATATCATTTCATCTGATGAAGTCTTCTCGTCACATCTCGTCTCGCATTGTATCGTATTGTCTTATTTCATCTGATGTCTTCTCGTCTCATCTCATCTCATCTGATGATGTCTTCTCGTCACATCTCGTATCATATCATCTCATCTCATCTGATGTCTTCTCGCTCACGCCTCGTATTGTATCATATCGCCTCATCTCATTCCATCTGATGATGTCTTCCCATCACATCTCGTCTCATCTCATCTGATGATCTCTTCTCGTCACATCTCGTATCGTCACGTCTTCTCGTCTCATCTCATCTTATCTGACGATGTCTTCTCGTCACGTATTGAATTGTATCGTATCGTCTCATCTAATTTCATCTGATGATGTCTTCTCGTCACGTCTCATCTCATTTGATGTCTTCTCCTCACGTCTCGTATCGCATCGTATTGTATCGTCTCATCTCATTTCATCTGATGTCTTTTCGTCACGTATCGTATCGTATTGTATCGTATCGTCTGATATCATTTCATCTGATGTCTTCTCGTCTCGTCTCATATTGTGTGGTATCGTCTTATTTCATCTGATGTCTTCTCATTTCATCTCATCTTATCTGACGATATCTTCTCATCACGTATGGAATTGTATCGTCTCATCTAATTTCATCTGATGATGTCTTCTCGTTACGTCTCATCTCATTTGATGATGTCTTCTCCTCACGTCTCGTATCGCATCGTATTGTATCATATCGTCTCATCTCATTTCATCTGATGTCTTTTCGTCACATATCGTATTGTATCGTATCGTATCGTCTTATCTCATTTCATCTGATGATGTCTTCTCATCACGTCTCGTCTCATCTCATCTGATGATGTCTTCTCGTCACATCTCGTATCATATCTCATCTCATCTCATCTGATGTCTTCTCGCTCACGCCTCGTATTGTATCATATCGCCTCATCTCATTCCATCTGATGATGTCTTCCCATCACATCTCGTCTCATCTCATCTGATGATCTCTTCTCGTCACATCTCGTATCGCATCGTATTGTATCGTATCGTCTCATCGCATTTCATCTGATGATACAATATTCATCTGATGATGAGAAGAAATCATCAGATGAGACGATACGATACAATACGATGCATTACAAGATGTGACGAGAAGACATCATCAGATGAGATGAGGCGATACGATACAATACGAGGCGTGACGAGAAGACATCATCAGATGAGATGAGATGAGACGTGACGAGAAGACATCATCAACTGAAATGAGATGTGACGAGAAGACATCATCAGATGAGACGATACGATACAGTATGATGCGATACGAGATGTGACGAGAAGACATCATCAGATGAGATGAGACGAGACGTGACGAAAAGACATCATCAAATGAGATGAGACGTGACGAGAAGACGTGATGATGTCTTCTCGTCACATCTCGTATCGCATCGTATTGTATTGTATCGTCTCATCTGATGATGTCTTCTCGTCACGTATCGTATTGTATCGTATTGTATCGTATCACCTCATCTGATGATGTCTTCTCGTCACATATCGTATCATCTCATTTCATCTGATGTCTTCTCGTCTCTTCTCGTATTGTATGGTATCGTCTTATTTCATCTGATGTCTTCTCGTCTCATCTCATCTTATCTGACGATGTCTTCTCGTCACGTATTGAATTGTATCGTATCGTCTCATCTAATTTCATCTGATGATGTCTTCTCGTCACGTCTCATCTCATTTGATGTCTTCTCCTCACGTCTCGTATCGCATCGTATTGTATCGTCTCATCTCATTTCATCTGATGTCTTTTCGTCACGTATCGTATTGTATCGTATCGTCTGATATCATTTCATCTGATGATGTCTTCTCATCACGTCTCGTATTGTATCGTATCGCCTCATCTCATCTGATGATGTCTTCTCGTCATATCTCGTATTGCATCTTATTGTATCGTATCGTCTCATCTGATGATGTCTTCTCGTCACATATCGTATCGCATCGTCTCATCTGATGATGTCTTCTCGTCACATATCGTATCATCTTATCTCATCTGATGATGTCTTCTCGTCTCGTCTCATATTGTGTGGTATCGTCTTATTTCATCTGATGTCTTCTCATTTCATCTCATCTTATCTGACGATATCTTCTCATCACGTATGGAATTGTATCGTCTCATCTATTTGACATCTGATGATGTCTTCTCGTTATGTCTCATCTCATTTGATGATGTCTTCTCCTCACGTCTCGTATCGCATCGTATTGTATCATATCGTCTCATCTCATTTCATCTGATGTCTTTTCGTCACATATCGTATTGTATCGTATCGTCTTATCTCATCTCATCTGATGATGTCTTCTCGTCACATCTCGTATCGCATTGTGTCGTCTCATCTGATGATGTCTTCTCGTCACGTCTCATTTCAGTTGATGATGTATTCTCGTCACATCTCGTATCGCATCGTATTGTATCGTATCGTCTCATCTGATGATGTCTTCTCGTCACGTATTGTATCGTATTGTCTCATCTGATGTCTTCTCGTCACGTCTCATTTCAGTTGATGTCTTCTCGTCACGTATCGTATTGTATCGTATCATCTCATTTCATCTGATGATGTCTTCTCGTCACGCCTCGTATTGTATCGTATCGCCTCATCTCATCTGATGATGTCTTCTCGTCACGTCTCATTTGATGATGTCTTCTCCTCACGTCTCGTATCGCATCGTATTGTATCGTATCGTCTCATCTCATTTCATCTGATGTCTTTTCGTCACGTATCGTATTGTTGTATCGTCTTGTCTCATTTCATCTGATGATGTCTTCTCATCACGCCTCATATTGTATCATATCGCCTCATCTCATCTGATGATGTCTTCTCGTCACATCTCGTATCGCATCGTATTGTATCGTATCGTATCGTCTCATCTGATGATGTCTTCTCGTCACGTCTCATTTCAGTTGATGATGTCTTCTTGTCACATATCGTATCATCTCATTTCATCTGATGATGTCTTCTCGTCACGTCATGTCACGTCTCGTCTCGTCTCATCTCATCTCATCTGATGATGTCTTCTCGTCTCGTATCATATTGTATGGTATCATCTTATTTCATCTGATGTCTTCTCGTCTCATCTCATCTTATCTGACGATGTCTTCTCGTCACGTATCGAATTGTATCGTATCGTCTCATCTAATTTCATCTGATGATATCTTCTCGTCACGTCTCATCTCATTTGATGATGTCTTCTCCTCACGTCTCGTATCGCATCGTATTGTATTGTATCGTCTCATCTCATCTCATCTGATGATGTCTTCTCGTCACGTCACGTATCGTAACATCTCTTCTCATCTGATGATGTCTTCCCGTCACGTATCGTATCATCTCTTCTAATTTCATCTGATAATGTCTTCTCGTTCACATATTGTAATATATTGTATCGTCTCGGCTCATCTCATCTGATGATGTCTTCTCGTCACATTTCGTATAGCATCGTATTGTATCGTATCGTCTCATATCATTTCATCTGATGATGTCTTCTTATCACGTCTCGTCTCATCTCATCTGATGATGTCTTCTCATCACATCTCGTATCGCATCGTATTGTCGTATCATCTCATCTCATCTCATTTGATGGCGTCTTCTTGTCACGTATCGTATTGTATCGTATCGTATCATCTCATTTCATCTGATGATGTCTTCTCGTCACGTATCATATTGTATCGTATCGTCTCATCTAATTTCATCTGATGATGTCTTCTCGTTCATGCCTCGTATCGTATTGTATCGTATCATCTCATCTCATTTCATCTGATGATGTCTTCTCGTCACATCTCGTATCATATCATCTCATCTCATCTGATGATGCCTTCTCGTCACATCTCATATTGTATTGCATCGTATCGTCTCATTTCATCTCATCTGATGATGTCTTCTTGTCACGCCTCGTATCGTATTGTATAGTATTGTCTTGTCTCATTTCATCTGATGATGTCTTCTCGTCACGTCTTGTATCGTATTGCATCACATCGTATCATCTCATCTCATCTGATGATGTCTACTTGCCACGCCTCGTATCGTATTGTATAGTATCGTCTCATCTCATTTCATCTGATGCTGTCTTCTCATCACAGCTCGTATCATATCATCTCATATCATCTGATGATGTCTTCTCGTCACGTCTCGTATCGTATTGTATCGCATCGTATCATCTCATTTCATCTGATGATACTTTATTGTTTATTTTTACAGGGACAATGCACAGTTAAGAGTAATTGCACCAGAGTAAGCTAACAGCTAATTTACATCTGCTGTCCCTGGGCAGGTAAACAAATAAAATGACATACAATATTACATATACACCACATAGAACATCACAATACATATATCCAAGAATGTAAGATTAATAGAATCAGTATGTAAAAACAAGAAATTTACAACACAGTCATTAGTGGTTGCAAATTTGTTCTGATAGTAGCCTGTGCTTAAGCTTGGTTTTAAAAACTATCAATGCTTCGGATGTTTGTGGGTAAGGAATTCCATGATGTCTTCTCGTCTCGTCTTGTCTTGTCTCATATCATCTCATCTGATGATGTCTTTTCATCTCGTATCGTATTGTATCGTATCGTCTCATCTCATTTCATCTGATGATGTCTTCTCGTCACGTCTCGTATCGTATCATCTCATCTCATCTCATCTGATGATGTCTTCTTGTCACGTCTCATATCGTATCGTATCGTATCGTCTCATCTCATCTCATTTCATCTGATGATGGTCTCTTCTCTTCTTCTTGTGCTGTATTTCACACCTCATAGTTTGACACATTGCATCTCATAAAGATTCTAACACGTCCATAGAAACTGTATGATTATTTACATCTCTGTCATCTGAAGCATAATTAAACCCCCACAAACCCAAAGCATGAGAGCAGATTTATGCCTACATTCGAGCATGACAGAACTACTGTTTCCAGATCAGAAGGCTGGCTGTCTTTATTGGTTCGCCTTCCCTGTTTACCATCTGACCACTGATCGTCCCGTCCCATTTCCTCCCCTCGTTGTACTTCTAGCGGCTGCAAACAATCCAGGTTTCATTTTCCTTCATGATGATATCCTCAAGAGACCTCAACAAATGGTATAGAACAGATTTTTGGCACCAGCGAGCACATAGCCCTAAACATCATTATGGGCAGAAGCACAGAGCTGCCAGGAAACGAACGGTGCCACCTTCCTCACCAGCCATGCCATTCTCAGTGCCAGCGGATGCGTTCTCAAAGACACAGACCCTGATCTCAAGGGCAAACACAGCACAATCACACAACAACATATACGCACACTCTTAGCCCAACCACGTTTAACCTTAGAATGAATAGGTACCTCCACCTAGAATCCGTACTAGACAATTAGTTGCGTATTCTTTATAACACTGCTTATTTTGTAATTGAAAATAAATTTTAAGTGTGGTTTATTTGGTATATTGTGCCTCACTCTCTTGTTGTTTCAAACAAGAATTACTTTATTTCTTCTGTGGAACCTGAAAGATTAAGTTTTGATGGATGATGTTTTTGGGTTTTTCGTCCATACATTGTTGTTTTGGACCTTATTGACTGGACAAAAACATTTCATTCTTCAGAAATTCAGAATTCTTTTTCAAATATCTTCTTTTGTGTTCTGCAGGTTTGGGACATGAGGGTGATAAATGATGTTAGAATTTTCATTTTTAGCTGAACTGTAGCTTTAACATTGAAGGAGAAATATGTGTAGGTACTGTAGACAAATGCCCTCAGTCGTCTGCACAAAAACCTGTAACCCTCTCTTTCTTTTCACCATGAGAGTTCATGTCCTAGACAGTTCTTTGAATCCCTTTATGTGCAAAAATAGGCTTAAACCAAGAGATCTTTTTGAGCATTTTGAATGGTTGGGTTGAATCAATGAATGAATGAACTGAAGAAGTATTCAAGGATTAGTTAACCAAAAATGAAAATTCTGTCATCATTTACTCATCCTCATGTTATTCCAAACATATACTGTATATATATTACATGAGTTTGCACAAGTATAGATATGGACTATATAGATATGGATTTCTTTTATTTTTGTCACCATAAACTATTATTGCGTGATGTTTCATTAGAGATCCATGCCTTTATTTTCCACTGTAAAAGATAACAGCATTACCACGTTTTTGAGTTAACTATTCCTTTAAAGGGTTATTTTTTTTTTGAGTAGGCCTACTTTTAAAAATGTTTAATCTTTGCCTTAAATATTCCTCTTGATAATTCGATGCTAGCTTTATGCCACATAGCTTTTTCCTGCTCTCTAATTTTACAGTTACCCTTCTGCAGTATGAAATTGCTTCACCAAAAAATAGGCTCCTTATCTCTGACATTTTATCCTCTTCTTTTTTTTAATTTATTTTTTTTTTTAGCTTAACCAGGACATGCAGGTATTTGCATACCTAATGACTGCTCTGTCTGACACGCAAATTAATTAGTCTGAATTTTATGCATTTAGCAGCGTGCAAACAAAAACACAGGAACATGTCACCAAACAGCTCAGCACTACACCACCTACTCTACTACATGTTTCAGAGATGACTCTGTAATCATTTCACTCCTGACATTTAGTGGGATTCAGAGATATTATTCATATAAAAGACAAAACATCAATTGAGTTCATGCAGAGCCAAAATAATGGTTATTACAGTTTGGATTTTATCTTGGATTGTCTTTCCAGTTAAACGAACTGACGTGTCGCATGTGGTCAGCGTTGACATCATCCATCACAGTGTCCCTCAAAGTGAATCTAAAGGTCTTTGTCTTTATTCTTTGAACAAAACAGGCTGTGCATGAGGTCATTTGAATCTGGCCCTGTGCGTTTGTCTTCAGATCGTGTTTGTCTAGCCTCTTTGTTCTGGAGGACTCTGGGTCCCTGTTGGCTGACGACCCCCTTTCTAAAGCCGCATGACTTGAGCTTCACTCATGGGTGGGGTGAACCGCATGGTCCCTGGAGTCAAAGTGACCCCTGACCATGGGAGGCATGTGGCATAATGAAGATCTGATTGAATAAGTGGACAAATGAATAAAAGATAGAACTGACACACAGAGAGAAACACTCATCCAGCCAGTGTCGCTTTCTCTCTTTGTGTCTGCTGATTGAAGTAGATCTATCTTACAGACAGGCCCTGCTAAAAAAAAACAACGTATGCTGTGTCCACACTGGACGTGTCTGATGACGCATCGTAACTGTTTTCAGTCTGTCTGCACTGGACAAATCAAAGCTGCACGTCATCTGTGAATATTCACTAAAAAAGACTGTGGATCAATGCTTGACTTCCACAATGGTGAGCTTTATTTTCAGCAGAAATCCATGGGTAAAAACATTCACTCTTATAATTATAATGATTAGTAGACTGGAGACCAGAAACATAACATATATACATATATATAACATTATATTTATATAACATATATAATATTTACATAAGATATAATACATTTGTTTTCATAAAATGACAAAAACATACAATTTATTTATTCAAATAATTTTTAATAATTAATAATAATTTTTTTTTTATAAATAAATATTAGTAGGTAAATTAAACTAGGTGGTGTAATTAAAAAAATACATAGCAAAATTATATATATATATATATATATATATATATTAATTACACCGATCAGGCATAACACACTGACAGGTGAAGATAATAACACTGATTATCTCTTCATCACGACACCTGTTAGTGGGTGGGATATATTAGGCAGCAAGTGTGTTAGAAGCAGGAAAAATGGGCAAGCGTAAGGATTTGAGCGAGTTTGAGAAGGGCCAAATTGTGATGGCTAGACGACTAGGGACCCAGAGTCTTCCAGGTCAGAGCATCTCCAAAACTGCAGCTCTTGTGGGGTGTTCCCGGTCTGCAGTGGTCAGTATCTATCAAAAGTGGTCCAAGGAAGGAACAGTGGTGAACCGGCGACAGGGTCATGGGCGGCCAAGGCTCATTGATGCACGTGGGGAGCGAAGGCTGGCCCGTGTGGTCCGATCAAACAGACAAGCTTCTGTAGCTCAAATTGCTCAAGAAGTTAATGCTGGTTCTGATAGAAAGGTGTCAGGATACACAGTGCATTGCTGTTTGTTGCGTATGGAGCTGCATAGCCACAGACTAGTCAGGGTGCCCATGCTGACCCCTGTCCACCGCCGAAAGTGCCAACAGTGGGGCACATGAGCATCAGTACTGGACCACAGAGCAATGGAAGAAGGTGGCCTGGTCTGATGAATCATGTTTTCCTTTACATCACGTGGATGGCTGGGTGTGTGTGCGCGTCACTTACCTGGGGAACACATGGCACCAGGATGCACTATGGGAAGAAGGCAAGCCGGCGGAGGCAGTGTGATGCTTTGGGCAATGTTCTGCTGGGAAACCTTGGGTCCTGCCATCCATGTGGATGTTACTTTGACATGTACCACCTACCTAAGCATTGTTGCAGACCATGTACACCCTTTCATGGAAACGGTATTCCCTGGTGACTGTGGCCTCTTTCAGCAGGATAATGCACCCTGCCACAAAGCAAAAAAATGGTTCAGGAATGGTTTGAGGAGCACAACAATGAGTTTGAGGTGTTCCCCAGATCTCAATCCAATCAAGCATCTGTGGGATGTGCTGAACAAACAAGTCGGATCCATGGAGGCCCCACCTCGCAGCTTACAGGACTTAAATAATCTGCTGCTAAAATCTTGGTGCCAGATACCACAGCACACCTTCAGGGGTCTAGTGGAGTCCATGCCTCGACGGGTCAGGTCTAATTTGGCAGCAAAATGGGGACCAACACAATATTAGGTCATAATGTTATGCCTGATCTGTGTGTGTGTATGTGTGTGTATATGTATATGTGTGTATATATATATATATATATATATGCATATTGTGTGTGTGTGTGTGTGTGTGTATATATATATATATATATATATATATATATATAGCAACTTTCAAAGGCGCTATATAAAACAAAGTTCTTCTTCTTATAATTATTATAAATTGAGTGACCATCAAGTGAAACTGCCGCAACAGATGCTACACAATATATATTCACAAAGCTCACCTTCAGTCCTTGTCTAGCCTTGTACTAGGAAAGACTCACTTCTCTGATCTCCTTGGTTTTCCCAGAGTGTGTTCCTGTCGTCCTGCGACTTCATCCCAGAGTGTTGGTTTTCATTACGTACCTTTCATCCCGGCTGCTGAGGTGTCCATTTCTCCATCTCCATACTGCTTCTGTAAAACAACCATCAAGACTGTTATTCATCTGCCATCTCTCACCGTTATACCAGTGCATCTTCATCACCCCATTCTCTGCCCTGTGTTCCCAAATAAAGTGTGTGTTTGGATCTTCACTAACCTTGTCTAGTGTGTATATCCTGACAGAAGGCCAGACCAAAACCGCATATGGATCCAGATCACAGCGATCCTTTTCAGGAACCGGCTGAAACTCTCTGGAGAGAGTTAGCGGAACCCAGGACAGCACCGAGCACTACCGTCACTTTCACCACCGTCACTGCTTCACCTGTCTATGTTGCCAGTCCCATGGTCAAGCCAGCGCCCTTCTCTGGTCTGGAGGAGGACTGCAACGGATTTCTCTTACAATGTTCCCTCGCACTGGAAGTGCAGCCTTCAACTGTTTACCACCAAACGATCTAAGATATCCTTTATAATTTCTCATCTATCTGGTCAAGCCCTTCAATGGGCCGAAACGATATGGTTTCAAGCTGGTCCGGCCACGTGTCTCTTCAAAGTTTCGTTGCACATTTTAAGGAGGTGTTTGGCCGTACCGCAGGAGATTCTTCAGTCAGCGAACAGCTTTATCATCTCCGACAAGGTACGAGCTCGATTACAGATTATGCGCTAAAATTTAGAACTCTTGCTGCTGCGAGTGGATGGAATGAGAGGGCGTTCCCTTTCCAGGTTTAAATCCAGTGCTTCGTCTTCAACTAGCCATTTACGATGATGTTCTTGAAGAAATTCATCCAACAGTCTATCCGTGTGGCACGCAGAGCTCAAAGCTGTTATGAAGAAAATCCCATGTTGCAGTCCTCCAACCATCCCCTCCAGCCAGAGAAATCGCCGCCTCCAGAACCAGAAGCCATGCAAGTGGATAACACCCGCCTGTCTCCGGCTGACCCACAACTTTTGTTTATATTGTGGGGCAAGCGGCCATTATATTGGCGCTTGTTCCATTCGTCCTCCTCGTCTCTTAGTGAGTTCAGTAATGAATAAAGCAGTTACATCCTCTCCTCTGTCCACTACTGTAACATTGATTGCTGCTAAACTTTTCGTTACAGTCACTGCCCTCATCGACTTAGGGTCAGCCGGCAATTTCATCTTCGGCGACCTCTGCAAGCAGCTCCAGCTTCTGACAACCCGTTCTACGACTCCGTACAAGGTTAAATCCGTAACTGGAAGGAATTTGAATCGTGGGTATGTGAAACGTCAAGTACAACCTGTAACCCTGCGAGTGGGCAGCCTCCACGAGGAAAAGTTTACTCCCCTGGTTCTGGAGGGTTCCACCGTGGCGATCATCCTAGGGCATCCCTGGCTCATTCAACATCACCCTGAGGTTTCGTGGCACAACGGAGACGTCTTAAAATGGGGTCCCAACTGCTTCCATTTTTGTTTTCCTCGACCTGCACGTCCACAACCTGTGACAATTCCAGTAAATACTACTTCTATTGAAAGCCCTCTAGAAAAGCAGTCTATCAAGATTCCCGCCTGTTATGAGTCCTACTCCGACGTCTTCTGCCCGAAACGAGCCTCAAGGTTACCACCACACCGACCATGGGACTGTGCCATCGACCTGGAACCGGGTGAGTCGGTACCCCGCGGACATGTGTACCCACTTTCCATCCCCGAACAGAAGGCCATGGAAGAGTACATAGAGGAGGCTCTCAAGCAAGGCTACATTCGTCCATCCACTTCTCCTGCTGCTTCCAGTTTCTTCTTTGTGGCAAAAAAGGACGGAGGCTTGCGGCCTTGCATTGATTACCGGGCTCTAAACAAGATCACCAAAAAATTCTGTTATCCACTTCCCCTCGTCCCAGCAGCTCTGGAACAACTGCGTGGAGCATCCATCTTCTCCAAGTTAGACTTCCGAAGCGTGTACAATCCGAATCCGTGCCGGAGATGAATGGAAGACCGCCTTTTTCACTCCATCAGGGCACTACGAGTATCTTGTAATGCCGTACGGCCTGGTCAACGCCCCCTCCATTTTCCAAGATTTTATGAATGAGGTACTCCGAGACTTCCTGAATAGGTTCGTAATAGTTTATATAGACAATATCCTCATCTTCTCTCGGAACCAGGCTGAACATCGCCACCATGTCTCAGAGGTCCTCAAACGACTCTGCAAACACTCCCTGTATCTGAAGGCAGAAAAATGTAGTTTCCATCAGAGTTCCATTCAGTTCCTGGGGTATAACATGAGTACACAAGGAGTCACAATGGACAAGGGTAAGGTGACTGCTATCACTTCATGGCCCACTCCCGCTACAGTTAAAGAGCTTCAAAGATTCCTAGGGTTCGCAAATCTCTACCGTCGATTCATTCAGAACTATAGCATCTTGACCTCTCCACTCACCTCACTGTTGAAAGGCAAGCCCAAGTCTCTGTCCTGGAACCCCGAGGCCGACAAAGTGCCATCCTGATCCTGACAAGGCCTTCCTGGTGGAAGTTGACGTGCCCACAACAGGAGTAGGGGCAGTATTGTCTCAGCAGCAGAAGTCAGCCAAACCTCTTCCATGTGCCTTCTTTTCCAAGAAATTGTCCCCGGCGGAGCAAAACTACGACATCGGGAATAGAGAGTTACTCGCCATCGGAGGCACTGGCTAGAGGGAGCTCGTCACCCTTTTGTAGTCCTTACCGACCATAAGAACTTGCAATATCTCAAAGAAGCAAAGAGATTGAATCCACGACAAGCCAGGTGGGCATTATTCTTCACTCGTTTCCAGTTCAGTATCTCCTATCGTCCTGTATAGACTTCATGCTCCCTCAATGAAACTCCAGAGCCAGTGCTTCCCTCCAATCTCTTTGTCAGCCCCATTCGTTGGGATTTAGACAGCCAGCTACTCGAAGCATCTCGTCAAGAACCTACTCCGCCGGGGTGTCCTGTTGACCGTCTTTTCGTTCCCAAGAATCATCGCATCCCTCTCATCGAGTCAGCTCATTCTTCTGTGGGTACTGGCCACCCAGGGACCACTCAAACCCTCTCGCTCCTACAACAGCGGTACTGGTGGCCTGGCATGGCCAAAGACCGGTTCGTCCTGGGATGTCAACTTTGCACAGTCTCCAAGGTTCCACACCACTTACCATCTGGCAAGCTCCTTCCTCTCCCAATTCCTCGATGCCCATGGTCACACCTAGGAGTCGATTTCATCACTGACCTGCCACCTTCTGGAGGAAACATGTGCATCCTGATCATTGTGGATAGATTCTCGAAAACCTGCAAACTGATTCCCTTAAAAGGACTTCCCACAGCCCTGGAAACTGCAGAGACATTGTTTAACCAGGTATTTCGCAATTTTGGAATCCCAGAAGATATAGTTTCAGATCGAGGACCCCAATTTATCTCACGTGTCTGGAAGGCTTTCTTTTCGCTCCTAGGCATGACTGTCAGTTTGACGTCCGGCTACCATCCCCAAGCGAATGGGCAAACGGAGAGGAAGGTGCAGGAGATTAACCGCTTCCTCAGAACCTTCTGCCAGCGCCACCAGGACACCTGGAACCAGTTCATCGCCTGGGCTGAATATGTTCCTTACCGTAAAATTCCTTACGACAGTCTACCACCGGTCTCACTCCTTTCCAATGCATCCTTGGTTTCCAACCCCCTCTGTTTCCCTGGTCAGGTGAACCATCTGAGGTGCCCACCATCAACCACTGGTTCCGGGAGAGCAGGAGGGTATGGGATGAGGCTTATCATCATCTCCAGCAGGCAGTGTTCCCAAATAAAGTGTGTGTTTGGATCTTCACTAACCTTGTCCAGTGTGTATAATCTGACACTATGTTTTATTAATACACAAAGACAGGAATTAAAGACTAAATTGACTTGGTTGAATAACTTTGTTCACCTCACTATATGATTCCCACACATTTTATGTCAAAGCATTCAACGTTTTCTACCTGTGATTTGTTCTACGTTTGATTCATATAAAAATGATTCTTCCTCAGAGAATGAAATGATTTGCTGGTTTTGAATGTCCGTCTCAACATCAAGGCCACTTAGAGCTCAAGGACAAAAGGATGAGGTGAACAATAATGACAGAGAAGAGACCCTGAGCCAGACTGAGGATTGGAGTTCAATTGTAGGCTAGAGTCAGGCTGAAACAAAAGGATAAAGAGAATAAACCGGGCGACATCTCTTTCCTATTTATTCATTCGCCCTCCCAGCAGTTTCAAATCAAAGAAACGGACATTATTTACATACCTTGTGCTCAGCTGCTATAAAAGATGAATCCTCTTCAAGGAATTAAATAATTGCGTTCCGCGAGCTAATTTGAATGTTGTTCTCCACATCAAAGCCACATAAAGCTCAGTGAAATCTCCACAGACAAAGGAGAGAGGTAAACAATAGTACAAATAAACCTGAGATCTTACAGTAGCTGCATCCCAGTTCACTTCATATCCGTAACAGTGTGTGCAAGATCACGTTTGATTAATGCGGCCCAACTCATAGTATGTTGAAAATGACAGATGCTAATACTGTTTCTGGTCGATACCAAAGATTGAATCTTTAAAATATGTAGCTAGTTGAAGACTGCTTTTGAATTACTTGATCAGAATAAAATAGTAAAAATATTTTTTTCATTATTTCAAATAAACAAGTCATAATAACAAGTTTCAACTTTTTCTGTTTTATATCTAATATAATTATATAAATAATATAAATATATTAAAAATATTCCTTTCAGCTAAAAGAATTACTACCTTGTGAAGGTGGAAATAGTTCAGCAATATTAATAAATATTAAAGAAATTATATTATTTGACATATGCTCTTATGTGAGAGACAGTGAGTTTGTTACAGTTGCCCCCATAACATTGCATCAAAATTATCTTTATCCGTGTATTTTATTTTAAGTCTATATGTTTCCTATACCAGCCTATAAAAGAGTACAAAGAGTATGACAATAAGTCCAGTTGCAAAATCAGTCTGGATCAGTCTCATCTTTATGCGGAACTTTTCAGTACGCTAGTTTCTAGTAATTATTCAGAAATCATTCTAATATGCTGATTTGGTGCTCAAGAAACATTTCTTATTGGTGTTAGAAACAGTTGTGCTGATTAATATTTTTGTGGAAACCATGATAAAAAAAATTTCAGGATTCTTTGATGAATAGAAAGTGCATAAGAACAGCATTTATTTGCAATATAATTTTTGTAACTTTTGTATTTGCTGTCACTTTTGCTCAATTTAATTCACCTTTGCTGAATAATTGAATACGTCCTTGCTGAAATTCATTTCTTTTTAAAAATCTTACTGCCCCAAAACTTTTCAAAAGTATTGTAGCTACAAAATAACGTCATCTATTTTAAGGTCTCTTTCATCCAGCTATTTTTGTCTCTTAACGGATAGTTTATATGGATTTTTTTTTTTTCTTCTTGCTTTAACCTGTGGCTCCGTTTTTACAGTCACAAGACGACGCCATTTAGATGAAAATATAACCTGAGTGAGACATGAAAGTAATACTGGCACATTGCCATGGACAACAATCAAATACTGTATATAATACAGCGGTCATCATACGAAATGTTGGACTGCTCAATACCCTAATAGGCCAATCAGAATCAAGTATTCCAGAGCGAGTGTAATAATACTTCCTGTTTCCTAAATGAACCTGATAAATTAAATGCATCTAAACGTTCTTCATAATTACAGCCGCTTGGCTCACAGCTCAGGAATGTTCTTGGTTCAGCTGTCCATATCTGTGATCCAAAAGGTAGAAATGGAAATTGACAACTTGATATGCCATTAACAGTAAATTGGTCATATCCCCCTTCTCCCTGATAGCACAGAACCGTGCTACGCTGTCTCCTTGGTGACTGTTCTTGCTAATAGCTGCACATGTGTTGGAGTGGGAGCTGGTAACTGGTATGTTGAGTTGATGGGTGGAGCCTGACCCTGCGCAGGGCATCAGAATGCTGGGATTTGTTTCTTTCTGCCCATGCCAGCTTGGCCAGCTGCTGGTTGGCACTTCCCCGCTGAGAGTGGCAGTTGATGGTACAGACCTGGAGTACTCGTGCTGAGTTATTTAGCCAGTGTGAAGGCATTGCTAGCCCATGTCAGATGGGATTACTGACTCAAAAATGGAGACAGCAAACCAGAAAGAATCGTTTCTCTAGCAGCAGCTAGACACATGCAAAGAGGATTTTTATACAAGCAATATGATTTTATAGAATATTTTGCTTAAAGGCAGGGTAGGCTATTTGTTCCAGAAACATTTTTTGTTATACTGGTTGAAAGTCTCTTCACATCCTGATAGCAATCATTAAGTTAAGTGGTCTAAATGTATGTATGTGTGTGTATATATATATATATATATATATATATATATCATCTGTGGAAGGCGTTGGACCATAAAATGTTCGGTCCTAATGCAGTAATAGGATGCCCTACCTGCCTGTCAACATATGTATTTTCATACGTCCATGCACCCTGCTTGTGCAGACATCACACGTTATCAGCGTGGTTCATTCTATGCAAAGTTACGGTGCTAGCACAAAGGCGCGGAGCAGAGCAAGCACTTTCAGTTCATTCCTGTGGAAGTTGAGCTTCACATTCGCGTGGCAGACGTCAGTCACCCAGCACCGCAACCAAAACAGCAGCCACCTTTTACAGTTCCTCCTGAACCAAAACAACAAGATTGTTGAATAATATTCATTTGTTGCTTTGCCTGTTTTTGATGTGCACGATGCCTCCTGCCATTTAAAGGCTGTTTAGTAAAGCGATGCTATTCTGATGCTTTTGATTGGTTCTCTTGTTTTAATTTGCTGTGCATCATGTCTGACAATTACATCAATCTACATTGCCGCTGAAAGCTTTAGGCTACAACCTATCTGAGAGTTGCCACCATGGCAAGTGATAAAAATGTGCTCTAGCGCTAGAAAATAGAAAAGTAATCAAAAAGTAATCAAATGTAATCAGTTACATTACTTTAAGAAATTAAATAGTTACACTAATTAAATTTTAAATAGGGTAACTTGTAATCTGTAACCTATTACATTTCCAAAGTAACCTTCCCAACACTGATTGTAATATGTGTTTTGAGACATGAGGTAATTTAACGCCGTTTCTCGTGACGCTTTGCAAACTCTGCTGTGTATGTTCATGTGTTTTGAATGAGGCGTGGCTTTGAAGAGCGCTCTGAAGGCAGGGTGGGATCTCATGCTTTCAAAGCTAGCTTGCTATTGCTAGCCACTTCAAAAACTGCCTACCCTACATTTAAACTTTACACTCTTAAAAAAAATGGTTCAGTGAGGTTCTATATAGAACATTAGGGATATTGACTCAATTTTAAAGAACTTTTTATGCCAAAAATGTTCTATATAAGTTCTATATCATCTTTATTTCGATGGTCCACTTTAGACATTCTACTAACTACAAGTAACTTTGCAACTGTATGTCAACTAACTCTCATTAGAGTGTTAGTAGACTGTCAGCTTAATATCTGCTAACACTTTATTTTGATGCTCCCCCAACAGACATTCTACTGACTATAAGTAACTTTGCAACTACATATGAACTTATTCTACTAACCCTAACACCTAACCCTAACCTAACAGTCTACTACAGCATACTAACAATCTAATGAGAGTTAGTTGACATGCAGTTGCAAAGTTACTTATAGTTCGTAGAATGTCTAAAGTGGACTATCGAAATAAAGTGTAATTGATGTTTTAAATGATTGCATAATACTTTCAAGTTTAATGGATTATTTCAGTTGTTTCTTGTGATAAAGTGTGTTTACGAGCTGTTGAATTCATAAAATTAAATTAAAATGAAAAATTTATTAAATAATGATCCCATGATAGGAATCCCTAAAGGTTCTATAAATGAAGCGCCTGACCGAATCTTTTAAGGTTCTATAAAGAATATTTTCTTTTAAAAGTGAATTGTATACAATAACATATCATGTATCATAAACTATAAGCAATAATTTGTTACAGCATTTATTAATCTTAATTGATGTTAATTTATACAATTGCTTATTTTTTTTTATAAATAATGTAATTAAACATAATGTATTAAATAATGTTAACATGTACAACATCTGTAAAGAAATGTATTAGTATTTGTAAGAATTAACATTTAAACACAGAAAACATATTTTGTGAATATGTATTTTTAATTACAAGTAACAACTCCCGGTTCATTTAGAAAACAACCAAAAAAAAAAAAAAAAGACTCACGGTTCAATAAGAGCTCTGATCAATTCACTGAATCTGTGAAGTTTCATGATTCTTTTTGACTGACGCATTAAAAAAAATCGGTCCATAAGAGTAATTTGTTTACGAATTGCACATCGTGCACTGTGTTCGTTGTTACATGCAGGAAGAAATTGCGTTGATGTGAACAAAGTTTTCTTAGGTAGATTTCAAATTATTGTCACAATTTTTTATTTTTTGTCTCATTTTAGTCAAAATTACAAATCAGGTTACTTTATTTTAAGGTGTCATTGTTACAGTGTAATTATATACACTCACCTAAAGGATTATTAGGAACACCATACTAATACTGTGTTTGACCCCCTTTCGCCTTCAGAACTGCCTTAATTCTACGTGGCATTGATTCAACAAGGTGCTGAAAGCATTCTTTAGAAATGTTGGCCCATATTGATAGGATAGCATCTTGCAGTTGATGGAGATTTGTGGGATGCACATCCAGGGCACGAAGCTCCCGTTCCACCACATCCCAAAGATGCTCTATTGGGTTGAGATCTGGTGACTGTGGGGGCCATTTTAGTACAGTGAACTCATTGTCATGTTCAAGAAACCAATTTGAAATGATTCGAGCTTTGTGACATGGTGCATTATCCTGCTGGAAGTAGCCATCAGAGGATGGGTACATGGTGGTCATAAAGGGATGGACATGGCCAGAAACAATGCTCAGGTAGGCCGTGGCATTTAAACGATGCCCAATTGGCACTAAGGGGCCTAAAGTGTGCCAAGAAAACATCCCCCACACCATTACACCACCACCACCAGCCTGCACAGTGGTAACAAGGCATGATGGATCCATGTTCTCATTCTGTTTACGCCAAATTCTGACTCTACCATCTGAATGTCTCAACAGAAATCGAGACTCATGAGACCAGGCAACATTTTTCCAGTCTTCAACTGTCCAATTTTGGTGAGCTTGTGCAAATTGTAGCCTCTTTTTCCTATTTGTAGTGGAGATGAGTCCGCCTCAAGGTTGTGCGTGTTGTGGCTTCACAAATGCTTTGCTGCATACCTCGGTTGTAACGAGTGGTTATTTCAGTCAAAGTTGCTCTTCTATCAGCTTGAATCAGTCGGCCCATTCTCCTCTGACCTCTAGCATCAACAAGGCATTTTCGCCCACAGGACTGCCGCATACTGGATGTTTTTCCCTTTTCACACCATTCTTTGTAAACTCTAGAAATGGTTGTGCGTGAAAATCCCAGTAACTGAGCAGATTGTGAAATACTCAGACCGGCCCGTCTGGCACCAACAACCATGCCACGCTCAAAATTGCTTAAATCACCTTTCCCATTCTGACATTCAGTTTGGAGTTCAGGAGATTGTCTTGACCAGGACCACACCCCTAAATGCATTGAAGCAACTGCCATGTGATTGGTTGATTAGATAATTGCATTAATGAGAAATTGAACAGGTGTTCCTAATAATCCTTTAGGTGAGTGTATTTAAGTACTGAGTAATATTAATTAACAACACGTACTTACTATAGGGTTAGGGTAGGATTAGGGTTTGGTTGAGGGTTAGTTGCATATAATTATGCATAATTTACTATTATTACGATGGTAAGTAGATGTAATATACAGTATGTAACAAGGACACTGTCAAATAAAATATTACCGAAATTAGTTTCTTTTTAGAAAAGAATCATCAAATGTATTATATTCAAAAGTGTCCACCACTGTGGCTGGTGTTTTTAATGCTGGTGGAGTGCAACTGTTAACTATAAGCTTTACCAGAAAGCCATGCCAACAGATAAACTCAAATCACCAAATCATTTTTTTCTGACTAGAATAATTCAGCCTGTGCCAGCATGGAAATGTATGCTGATCATGTCAGGTCTCAATTTTTAAAATTTTAAGTGTTTTCTTCAAATTCTGTGACATTGTGGCAACCTCAATTTTCTGCACAGGATGAAATGTTTCATCTGGTGAAAGCAAGCACATTTTGCCCACATGCCTTCCAGTTGAACCTGTATTAATTTGTCTTCACTGGTGGAGCTCCCTGCGGCCCCTTAGGGCACCTGATGGATGGGTGGATATACAGGTTTTGCTAGGACTTTATAAAAAGACATCGAAACAGAGAGAGAGATGATATGTCTGTACCTAGCTGCTGTCTCCTGCAGCTGCTCCTAACAGGTGCATAACTGCTTCTTGCCAGATGGTCAGCAAAATGTGGTAGTTGGCAGGTTTCTTCACAGAATCAACCCTCGCTCTCACACAGGCACTGAGACGCAGAGATGGAGAGAAAGAGGTTAAAGAATGGGAAAGGTTGGTGACAGAAAAAGTTGCTAAGCGCTATAGCAAGCAAAACTCATTTTTCAAAACCTTTTACTTGTTTTAAAACTACGCGAATTGCGCTTTTTCAGTGTGTAATTCTGCACTGAATCGTATCAGGTGTCACAGTCAAAAACAGAGAAAAGTAGAAAAAGCACACACACTTTTTCTATTTTGAACAAACAAGGGTGAGAAAGGCAGAGGACTCAAGCAATATGCCAATATGCAATTTTGGCAATCCTATAAGATCATTACAAATCACACTGTACGACATTGGGTACGACATGTATGTAGACTGTACGATGATGACACCTATTGAATCGTAGGCTACGACGCAAGTTAGTATAGAAGAATAAAACATCATCAGCATGCGCTAGTGGTAAAAAAATAGAGCAAGATGAATCGCACTTTGGCAATTGTGGTTTTTATGTGCGCTGAAAATAAGAGGAGTAAGCGAAAGAGGAGGATATGGACGCGGTCATGGCAAGGGAAAAGAGGCTGACTTGGCATGCCAATCTAGCAAATGGAGCTTGAGGTAAGTAGTTTTAAGCACCATGTCACGTTGATCAATACGCCATTTCATGTTGCATTTTTATTGGCTAGTCAGTAGACGTAGGTCGTAGCAGCAAACACATTGTGAGATGATCATGCTAAATTTCTGACACTGTCAGAAAATTTATCGCAGGCCGTCTTTGGTCGCAAGACCATGACAACAGCCGTCTTTGAACCTCTCTCACTGTACGACATAGGACCACCGCTTAGGAGCCACGACCACAGAAATCGCCACGATTGGTCATCTTTCGTCTGGGACAGCCCAAAATCATACAATGTGTACCGGGCATTAAGGATGTTGTTGAACACAATGCAAAGTGGAGCTTTAGTAAATTATGGCAACAACATGATAAAACACTATGCATGTAGACATGGTCAAGACGATCTGCTGAAGTTCAAACTGAGCATCAGATTGGGGAAGAAAGGTGGTTTAAGTGACTTTGAATGTGGCATGGTTGTTTGTGCCAGACGGGCTGGTCTGAGTATTTCAGAAACCGCTGATCCAACGGGATTTTGATGTGCAACCATCACTAGGGTTTAGAGAGAATGTTCTGAAAAAGAGAAAATATCTAGTCAGTGGCAGATCTGTGATCTGTGGGTGAAAATGCCTTGTTGAAGCCAGAGGTCAGAGGAGAATGGCCAGACTGGTTCAAGCTGATAGAAAGGCAACAGTAACTTAAATAACCACTCATTACAACCAAGGTCTAAAAAGAGCATCTCTGAATGCTCAAGTCAAACCTTGAAGCAGATGGGCTACAGCGGCAGAAGACACACCGGGTGCCACTCCTGTCAGCTTAGAACAGGAAACTGAGGCTACAAGTTTTTACACCAGAAGACTGGAAAAATGTTGCCTGGTCCTGATTTCTGCTGCGACATTCAGATGGTAGGGTCAGAATTTGGTGTAAACAACATGAAAACATGGATCCATCCCGCCTTGTTGGTGGTGTAATGGTGTGGGGGATATTTTCTTGGCACACTATGGGCCCTTAGTGCCACTTAGTATCATTGGAACACCACAGCCGAGTATTGTTTTTGATCATGTCCATCCCAGTGTTCTGATGGCTACTTCCAGCAGGATAATGCACCATGTCACAAAGCTCAAATCATCTCAAACTGGTTTCTTGAACATGACAATGAGTTCACTACTTAAATGGCCTCCACAGTCACCAGATCTCAATCCAAAAGAGCAGCTTTGGGATGTGCTGGAATAGGAGATTCGCATCATGGATGTGCAGCCGTCAAATTTGCAGCAACTATATGATACTATCATGTCAATATGGACCAAAATCTCTGAGAAATGTTTTCAGCTCCTTGTTGAATCTATGCCACGAAGAATTAAGGCAGAACACGCAAATACAAATACATGTTATTTTTATTAATTCAATTATTAATACTTTTATTAAATAATGACATTTATCACTAAAAAATAATCACAGTATTTTATATTGTAAATATGTAGACTTTGTGTTAATGTAGAATTGATGTGCATCCACACAGTTGGTTATTTTACAATTTTAAATGTGGCTGCTCCAATAAGATTTCAGCATCTGTTTTATTATCTTCACATGTCGAACTGTCCACTAAAAGGTGGGTAGTGGAAAGGTAATCAGGTGCAGTGATCTCTTAGTTTCACAAAAGCCACAGTCCCCAATGCTGTCTCCCATCAACCCCAAACAATCAAACTCTCACCGAGTGAGGAAAAACTAAATCAATATAGACACCATGCACCAGTCATTTGTGGATGCTGCAGGGATCATTGGGAGTGTGTGCTTGGTCTCGGGCATTAGGAGTGCAGGGTACTCATCCTTCCCATAATCCTCCTAACGGACTACTCTGAACATCAGGAATGAGAAGTGAACATCTGCCCGTCCCTATCAATTTAAAACTCCCCATTACTCCCTTTTTCTGTGTCTCTCACTAAATGAATACTGTACTGCTTCACAAAGGGTCTACATGGGCCTGGAAGAGAACACCAGGATGGTTAAACATCACAGAGCAATATATAGCCAATCCTAACATATATTCCCCCGGTTTCAGACAAGGCTTAAACCTTGTTCCGGACTAAAATGCATTATTAAGCTGTTTTAACTGAAAGCAACTTGCACTGACATATCTTAAAATATGTCAGTGCCATTGTTTTGTCTCAAGATGCACACCAGGTATATGTTTTTCTAAGGCACTTTTATAAAAGCTACTTAAATGTCCTAATTTAACTAAAACCTAATCCTGGCTTAATCTAAGCCCTGTCTGTGCCCTTATTTATTATATATGCACCACCATTCAGAAGTTTGAGGTCTGTATGAAAGAAGTCTCTTATGCTCACCAAGGCTGCATTTATTTGATCAAATACATCAAATACATTTTAATTAATTAAAAATGACTGTTTTATTTTAATGAATTAATTGATGAATTAAAATGTAATTTATTACTGTGGTCAAAGCTGAATTTTCAGCATCATTACTCCAGTCTTCAGTGTCACATGATCCTTCAGAAATCATTCTAATATGCTGATTTGATGTTCATGTTGAAAAAAGTTGCTGTTTAATAATTTATTTTGAAAATATATTCGAAAAGCTGTTTAATATTTTTGTGGAAACCATGATCTTTTTTCAGGATTTCTCTGGTGATTAGAACTTTCAAAAGAACAGCATTTATTTGAAACAGAAATCTTTTGTAACATTTAAAATTTCTTTACTGAGCAATTTATAGGCACAATATGTAAGATTTTTGGATTAAAAAATCCAAAAACCACTAGAACAATGTTATATATTTTGTTGACTTATGTACTTACATTATCCCAAATGTTTCCAAGAATGTTTAAATCCAGAGAAATAAGCAATTTCAACCAGGACACGGACCGTGTCTGTACGTCGCCTATCAATGACATCATACCCGCGTTACCCTCGATTTCAGGAATGTTTTATTTTGTAGAAACCATGGAAACACCAAAGACGCTTTAATATAGCTATTATGTGTTTTATTAGACAGGTGAGCAACTGTTTGGATACATTCATCGACAGAAAACTAATCATTGTTATATAGCTCAACACAGTTAGTCTTATTGTTTAAATTTGTCATGATTTACCGCGAGTACCATGTTTTACCATGCCTAATATCGATCTAGCTTACTGCAGTGTGCAACAAGTGTCTCACTGCATAGCCGCCTAGCGAACGCAGAGAGAAGCATTATAACATAACTTTCAACACACTCAAATAATGTATCTAATATGATAAAACAATATGATACGCATGACCGGAAAGAGCGGAAGTGGTCGTCAAGCTACACCATTAAGCTTTGTTTTGAATAAGCGACTGCCAGCAGCGGAAAATTACATATGGTGGCTTTAATGTGCCCTTGCTGAATAAAAGTATTCATATCTTTAAAAAAAAAAAAAAAAAATTCTTACTGACCCCAAACTTTTCAACAGTAGTGTAATGCATATAGAAAAATCTTAAAGATCGGGCAAAATTGTCTGTTTACAACTAAGGGTGAGAAAGGGTGGACAATGTTCATGAAAAAAATAAATTACGATTTTTTTGGTCAAAGAAATCTTAATTTTAACGTTCAACATAAATGGACTTTATGTAAATTTCAATTCATTTTACTGTTTTCTTCTAATCCAGGACCTTAAAATGATTCAGGAACAAAAATACACAGCTCTCAGCAGGTTAAATGCGTTCATACGCTCAATGTCACTGTATAGAGTATTCATCATAAATGGCCTTCTGTTGACAGGTGCTGACTGAAGAGGGTTTCGGAGACATCACCACAGAAATAACAATGACCAAGGAGTTCTATTATGCAGAAGACTATCACCAGCAGTACCTCAGCAAGAACCCCGATGGCTACTGCGGGCTGGGCGGCACCGGGGTGTCCTGCCCAATAGGGCTGAAGAGTAAAAATTAACACCCTTCTCCTGTCCTGTGATTGGACAAATTTATATTAACATGCCTTAACTGAAGCAATCACCACTGCAATACCCAGGCCTATATTTCATTGTTGGATATATATTATAAAAGGTATAATGCAACTGCTTTATAATACTGTGTGTGTGTGTGTTTGTGATCATTGCATTTGATAACAAAACCCAACCCAAGTGACATTTTCTATCTAATGTAATGGCAAGCATACATTTTAAGTGTCATATACTGTATACTTGAGAATCAAATATAAGGAAGAGGAAGACACATTCTTGTTTACGACAGACAGGATTGTGTTTGTTCTAGATCCATCTGTCTATTCCATTCGCATACATATCTATTCATCCCTCCATCTGTCCGCTACCTATGTGTTTCCTTCTATCCCAGCAGCACAAACAAGCGCTCTCGTCCCTCTCTAAAAGTGTCACCACATATTTCATCTCCTCAATTAAAGACTTGACTGCAATCCCACACAAACAAACACAGCCTCTTGCATTCACACAGCAGAATCTGTGTATGTTTTACAAGGAACGCTGCGAAAAAGCGGTTTATGGCACAAACAATTGTGCATGAAAACCAATGTAGTTCTCCTAATGAGAAGAAGAGAGCTTACTATTGTTAATAAATAAATCACTCTAAGAAAATTTAATTCTGTTAAAGTATGGCCCAATGTATGATGTTAATATCAAGGAACTGATTTTTTCACAGGTGTTTTACACATATTTTAAAATGGAGTGCCGCGAGGGTGATGTATTTTTGAAGGCCAAAACTCGGAAACAAGTTAGCATTTTTGAAGTGGTTTTTGGTTAAATGCCTGAAAAAATGTCTGTGGTGAACACAAGCTCAAAATATTTTCACATTTTATTCTACGTCATAAAATACATCAGTAATATTACGATTTTTATTTACGATTTTTAAAAAAACTTTTACTAAATGGGACTGCAGAAGTTGTCGGGCCATTAAAGGGATAGTTCACCCCAAAATGAAAATTTCGTCATCATTTACTTAACCTCAAGTTGTTCCAAACCTGTATGAGTTTCTTTCTTCTGTTGAACACAAAAGAAGATATTTGAAAGAATGCTGGTAATCAAACAGTTGACAGTAGCCATTGACTTCCATAGGAAAAGAAATAGCATGGAAGTCAATGGCTACCGTCAAGTACCTGGTTACCAATGGAAAAATCCTATTGAGTTTTTGTCGAGGGTGATGCTAACTTCTGGGTTGGCCTACAAAAATACATCATTACTGCAGCACTCTAGTGTGTTGTGTTTTAGAATTGAAGGAAATGTCCGTAAACAAAGGTGCTGGTAATTTTCTGGCAGGACATTTTTCTAGGGATTTTTTCTTACAGTCTGTTTGTCATATGGTACTGTTTACCTAATATTTCCAAGTAAAACTATTGTGGGAATAGTTTGATATCTCAATGGAATATATCCTTTAAAAACTCAAATTTCGAGGCACTCAACCAGTAACAGGTTCAATACAGCTTAGATGTAAAAATGAAAGAAAGCAAAACTTGATGCAAACTGCATTATTAAAAGTAGAATGAATGTGATATTCTTCTAAGTGAGTCAAAGACACTAATCCTTCAGTGTTTACAGCAAAAATATGTGTTTGGGAAAGCAATTGGTGTTTGCGGAGGGTCTCTGGTGTGGTTTTGGCTAATCCTCTGAGCAGGTGGCGACCGCTCCATGCACCTATTCCTGTGCCACACTCGGAGAGGGCCTCTCTGGGCAAGGCTGGCACTGGTGCTCAGGAACCTGGCCTGGCACAGCTTCTAACAGGCTGCTTTCAGCAATGCCGTGAAACAAGGACACTTGGTGACGCACTCACTTTGGCCCTGGAACCTGGGACTGGAACGCACACACTCTGTTTACTTGGATTTGCCAAATTAGCGACTGGGTCACATGAGTTTTTTTCACTTTAAAAGTTTAAGGCGGCAAGCATAATGCAATACATTGGCATACAAAGGACATCAATATCCCCTTTTATCACAGCCTAGTTTTTAATCATACAGTAATGAATGTGAAATTTTGCAGAAATGTAGTTTTAAAATGTTCATTAACAGTCTGTTTTCTCTTACCTTTGAGTAGTTAGTAGTAACAGATGGTAAGACTGCCATCTTCTGGTGGATAATGAAATTGCATTTGCGGGCAGTCTTAATAAATTAAATGGGTCAAATGATTGGCCAGCAGGGAAGTTTATTTATATTATTGAGCTGATCCCTTCTTTTCAAGGTTTACTTTTAGCTCTTCTAAAACAAAAATTGTCTCACCATTGAAATAATCACCAATGGATATCCTTAAAAATCAATTGGGACATAAGTATGCACTGTGGTTTATGCATTTCTCTCTTAAAGCATTATTTGTTGTAATTTGGTAAATCAGGCACATTTGGTTATTGGTAATGACCACCTTATTAAAATAAATTAATGTTATTATTATTGTCATATTGTCATTAAAATATATATATGTATATATATATATTGCTGCTCTGAATGTCGCGTCAATGCCACTCTATTACTCCTCGAACTGTATTCAAAAACTCGAGGGTGTAATTTCATCATCACGTGTGTGTGAACTCCAAAAGGGGGCGGAGGTCTCCACGCGCAAAGGCTCTGGCCTCAGCCAATTGACTTACATTTCAAAATAAAAGTTCGTAAATTAAACTGGCGATCTAAAATAAAAAGTTATAAAACATGCTATATAAAAAATTCCTATATAAATAAATATGCTCAGTGAGAGAGCATATTCATTGTCCAGTGAGGTCCGGCTGGACAAAAATGTTGGACTAAAATGTTTGTCCAATCATTGCATTCGGTCCGTCACTTTGCAGGCCAACTGGCGTGCAACAAAAGTTTATGATACTTGCACGTTTTGTCCATCAAGATAATTATCACAGAAAAACACAACTTTTATGAATTTTGAAGCCTAAATGCAGTCTTCAGAAGTAGGCTATAAACGGACTACACCACGGTCCCATGATTTCAACATCACCATCACTAAGCTTCTGACAACTCTTCCAGTTTTTATCTAAAAACATTTTCCCAGAATGTTTGAGTTAGAATAGTTTATAAGAACACAATTATGAGCATAATGAGGGTGTAAAAGCGGACTGAGGTTACCTGTTCAGTGTGATGATGTTTAATCTCCCCGACAGCCTCCATTTAGCCACTTGTTAGCAACTGCCTTTTTCAAGACAAGTAACAGCTTCAAAAAAAGTGGAAATGAACATGAAACGTGAAAGTGTCTTGAGCTTGTGTTCACCACAGACCTTATTTCAGCCATTTAACCAAAACCCCATTCAAAAAACCCATTGACTTCAGGATGACGGAACCGGAAGTGCTAAAATGCTAACTCGCGTCCGCGTTTTGGCCTACAAAGTGATGTCATTCCTGCACCACTCTATTACAGTAATTAAGAGATGGCAATCAATGGCATTCTACTCTGAGCTGTTCCTCTGACTCAGAATTATGTGTTTCTATGGCACTATCAACACCAAAACGAATCTACAGCAGTCAAGTGTACAAGTCAGAGCTCTAAGTTGTTTACGTTTATTATTATTGTAATGTTATGTGCTTTGAGACATGATGTAATTTAATGCCTTCTCTCATGACGCTTTGCAGACTTTGCTCTGGCTGTGCACATTCATGTGTTTTGAAGGAGGCGTGGCTATGGAGAGCATTCTGAAAGGATGCAAATTTCAATATATTTGCAAGGCCGACAACACAGTGTTTGGCTGAAATGTGCGGTTACTGTGTAATCAATATTTTTGTCAGGTAAATATATATTGAATATCAGCATACAGTATATGTGTGTCTCATACTATAAATGTTAACTTGGATAGATAATGTAAACATAAATATAAATATATCTATCTATCTACAGTGTATACAGTATAGTAGTCATCAAAAGTCATCACACCAGAGGTTTAAAACCAAACTTTTTTTTAATACTAACAAAGAATCATCTCAACTACTTGTACATGGCTACCATGAATATTTGTACAAAAATGCAGTAAAAATATTGATTAATATATACAGATGTCTCCTTAGTGTCGGCAGGCAGGATGCACATGTAGATGACAAGAACACCAATGGTCTTGCACGAGTATACACAATACAGATATTGTTTTCCAACATCAGTGACACTAACTCCAGATCAAAGACTTTAAGAACAGAGATATTAATCATGTCTTCAGAAGTACATGAAAAATAAAAGGAAATACAGTTACTGAATGATACTGTGTACAGTCATGTGAATAAGAAAGTGCAATACAGAACAATACAAAAAAATCTTAAATTACATGACAGTAAGGAAGGCTGGCAGCATGAGAGACTGCGATAGATTTTTGTCGAATGTGAGAATATGGGAAAAGCTGATTGGCCAAGCAGGCAATAATGATTTGGAAGGGAAAGTCCAAGGCAGTGGACGGTTGGTATCAGTTTTATCATATTGCTCTCGTCCCATTCGTTTACACATTTATCATATTGACGTGTTCTGATCCAATGTCTCTTATTTTCACAGAAGCGGACCAGAGTGTGCACTGTTAACCTTGTGAGCGCTAAATCAAATAAGGCTTGAGGCTGCGGTAGCATAAGAAAACATCTGTGTCACAATGCAGACGGCAATGTCAAAAGAGAGCAGTAAGTACCCTGCGGGATGGGGTGTATTACTTCTACATTCTAATAGGCTAATGGACACAGACAGACAACTGGCAAACCAACAGCATTTGGACCAAGGAACAATTCAGTTCAACAGGAAACATGGTTAACAGATTATGAAAGCTGTGGCTACCGCCCTTAACAAGTCGTGAACACTGAACAACAGATGTTTAAGCCTGATAACCCTTCTTAAATTTACAACATACTCGTACAATAATACTTCAGCGTAGGGTGTCAGTCAAGTATCACAGTAATGACACATCACAGTGTTGTTGATATACTGTCCGGGATGGTTGTCATTTATAGTCTTGGAAGAAATAATAACCTTTATACCATAACTAACTCGTGCTTTTTTTGTGGTGTGTTTGCCGACTACTCGGGGTTGCCTTCACGATTCAAATCTGCGGATATGGTTTGTGCATGCCTTCATGTTATGTACTTTGGATACATAAATCAGTATTATTTTTTTTTATTTTTTCGTTAAATAATCCATAAATGAGTTAAGCACACCAAAAAGATATTAATTGAATAAGAAAGGTCGGCATCACCCTCATAACATTTGCTTTTTGTTACCCACTGTGTAATAGCACTTGGAAGATCTGTCTCAATAACATCATACATGTTTTCTTTGACATGATTAGAAATGAACGTGAAGTCTCACAAACTACGAGGAAACCTATGGATTTGGACAACTACATTAAATTCTAGAAACGAGTAACCATGCATATTACAGACTTCATTAAATGACATCTGATTACCCATTGATGTCATCAAAACTGTAATGGGAGCTAATGGAAAAAAAAAGTTCTTTAAGGTTCCGACTTAAAAAGGGCATTGGGGACCAAGCACAACAAAAAAAAGACTCATATTGAGGAAGCAACTCATATCATTTCCATTGAAAGTTGCAAGGGATGAACAACATTTCAGCTTATTGTTCAGAATAGCATCATTTTTCTGTAAGAACACTGTCGGCGAGACATGTAGACAATTATACATAGCGGAAAATAAAAACGTACGTTTTGCTACCAGAACATGCACTGGCCTGAAGGGAACTATTCTTGCAGCCTGCACATTTTGCTATGCACAAGTGAACCGTTTGCCATTCTAGGATTATTTGACAGAAATTTGTTAGGCAAGATATATTTTGAAGGGTGCCACATGCAGCGCTGGTGTTTAGCCACATTTAGTGGCTAGCATGCCCTTATGAAGAAGTTGAACATATTATTATTAATGGCTTGCTGGGTACATATGGTACATAGTTGCTGTGCAAGAACAAAGCCAAATGGCCAGCTATTAGCCGATAGGCACATCTGACACCATCATGTGCCACGGCCCAGTAGCCAATCGGGGACATAGGTGAGAGCAGGGACAGGTACATGCTGCCTCTAACTGGTGATCAGATGACATTACAACAGAGTCAGATTGGGAAAGAGGGATAGAGAGCGGCCATATTTAACACAGAGTATTGCCAACATAAAAAAAATATTGTGTGACAGCACATTGAGGATTGTATACATGTGTGTGCTGAACGAGAAACACAGATCAGAGTCCTTCAGACCCTGGTTGTGTTTAACAAGGTTCTGAAGGAGGGTGTCAGAGGTCCTGTGAAGGAGATGGTGGAGGGGACAAATCCTCCTGACTCTGTGTGGAGCTGTAGAGTTCAGTGTGAGACTGGCAGGTCTGGGCGTCGGGTCTGGATGATTTTTGGTTTAGGGTTGATCTTTGATTCCTCCTCCTCCTCATCCGTGTCACTATCACAGACGTGGACCACCACGCTGGGCGTAGACTCCGTGCCTGCATGTAGCTCAAACTTCTCACCTGTATGTGTAGAAGAGAAGAATCTGTCAGCTTGAGAGTTTCTGAACCTAATACGCTATGGGTAGAGCTGGCTCATACATCGAATACTACACATTTATGGGTCGATTATGCTGGCGATTATTGTGAATATTGCAGTGATTGAACTAGTTACCAATTCTTTCTTGTCTTGCATTGATGAGAGAATTAAGAGAGAGAGAGTTTTAATATTGTGTGGTTTTTAACTTAGGTTTTGGTTTTGCAAGTAAGATTTGGTAAGTTTGATTAATGTAAACACTTTTTATATAAATTAAAATTATTGTAAAAAATAAATTTAAGTTTTTAAAAAATAAATAAAAATAAAGTAACAATAACGTAAATATAGTAATATAGTATAAATAATATAGATACATATACACATACAACCATACATTAATTCAGATTAAGAAAAAGAAAAAAAAACAGGCAAGCATAGTTATACACACACACAGAAAAAAAATAATAATAATGATAATAAAATAGGGAGGAAAAAAAAGATTAAATAACAAATAGATTAGATAGATTTTTGCTACACCAAGCACTTTTTTTTTTTTTAAATAATGTTTTTGTACATAAAAATGCTTATGCTGCATTCCATGCAACATCCTACTTGGATCCCTGGTTTCAACCCGTTAGGGTATATGATGTCACATGGTAATGGTTAATGGTAAACAATCACTTTTAAGCAAATACAATGCGTTAATTAATAAGTTAAATTTACTTCTGTGTGTTTTAAAGAACTATTTAGCAAACATTTGCAGCGACAGATGTGCATTTTTACTTGTTCATCTGAAAAACACATGCTAGCATTGCTATTTTGTCTGCAACATTAAAGGTGCACTATGTAACTTTTCCGTCTGCTAGAGGTCGCCTATTCAAAACAAAGGCATAGCTTGATGATGCAGAGTTTGAGCGCAGAATCTTGGGACATGTGGTCTTCACCTCACAGCCGGTGGAAAAGAATCGGGATAGGACTCGGGCAGAAATCATGGATGCGATTATTAACGTTACTGTAGTATGAAGCAGAGCAGGACCGAGTGTTGTGGGAGCTGAGCAAGGCCGCTGGAGTGATTGGTAATAAGATGGACTTTTATTATGCCACAGTCGCCGGCGCCATTTCCGCTTTTCCGGTCATGAGTATGAGGTAACGCAGCTCTGTTTATCATATTAGATACATTTGAGTGTGTTGAAAATGATGTTATGACTTTACTCTGTGCGTTCGCTCGGCAGCTGCTATGAGTACAGCGTTTCTGCAAAATAAAACCGGAAACCAAGGGTAGCGCAGATATGACGCCATTGGCAGGCGACTCCCTCACATGTCCCGGTTCCTTGGTTAAAATAGCAATTTTCTCACGATTTACAAATAGTTGGAAACATTTTGGATATTGTAAGTACTCAACTGAACAAAATATATAACACTGGTCTAGTGGTTTTTGGTTATTTTACTGCAAAAATGTTACATATTGCAGCTTTAAGCGAGTTTCAGACTTCTGAATGGAATGCAGCATTATATCGTTATTTCTCCTGCAATACTAACAATCGGACCTAGAGGGCGCTCTCCCTCCAGATTTCAACGTGAGAATGCACTGGGAAACAGTGTTATATATCCAATGCTGAAAATCCTTGTAACACTACCAGAATGGAGATCTGTTCACTTAGAAATTCACAGAGCAGTCTCTGGAGGCGTTTACATCCACACTTCAGGTAATTAAAACTAGAACCGCACACATTCACAAGAGATAAGCAGCTTTTCTACATCTCTCCATCCCTGTTGCACGAGGGCAGGATGAGGGTTAATATTTGAAATGTGTTCGATGAATACACTGTTTGTTCGTAAGACAGAACAGGAAGACGAATCAAAGTTTGCCACAGTGCCTTTGGGCGGCATGAGTGTGCAGTGCATTGTGGTCACCCAGAGGATCCAACACACTCTAAAGACCCTCTTATATTATGCTTTTCTAGAAGTGTCTGGCTTACACTCTTTATATCCCCCTTTTTCCTTATGTTTTTGTCCCGTGCGCTCGTATTTTATTGCACACAAGCAAACACGCGCATCCAAAGTTTTTAACTTCTCACTGTTTTGACCTAATTCCTCTATCAGTTACGCATCTTATGTTTTATTCATACAAAAGGCACTCATTCAAACAATTCCTTAGCTATGTGCCTACAAATGTACAATCCCTCGCATTCCTCTTCTCCTGCATAGCCTCCCGAGGGCTCAGCTTCTCTCCGAAACCTGGGCATGACGTCAATGCTGCATACTGACGTCAAGGGTCAGACAGTCGAAGACAGAAAAAGAGCAAGCAATCAAGCTCATTACTGCAGAGATGAAACTTTAAAGTCCTCCTAGGCTGTTAGAATCCCTACAAGGGGATAAAAACATAAGGTTGAGCGGTGTTTGTGGTAATGTTTCTTAGCTGTCCCTCATAAAGCAGGAGGAGCTGCTAAAAATAAGTCTTTATTAAATCAGCAGTGATTTCATTGGCATGCAGAGCACATCTCTCCAGCTCTATCCTTCGATTCATGGGCGCCACTCATCAAGAGCTGTGCGTGTGTGCATGACAGGCGTGCACCGCTGAAGACCCACCAGCTGAGAAGGAGAGAGGTGGTGAGCGAGTGTGGCCGCGGAAAGGCCAGATGGATTTCGTCTGGTTAGTGTAGGTTCAGTGGGCCGGCACAGGGAAACGGTGCGGGGTATTTTTAGAGCATTCTTTGGAAAGAGGGGCAAAACACTTCACTTCCCTTCATCCTTTTAAAGTCCTCCTCTCCAAAAACACAAATGACAATTTCTGCATTCCTTAGCAACCATCCCAAAAATAATCCCCCTCTTCTGACTGGAAAAAATGTAACCCTTTATACCGAGAACATCATACAAGCAGGAGCGTACAAGGAAACAGAACCAATCACAGCTGCAGACTGAATAACAGCCAGTGAATGGATAATGACTCGTGCAAATTGCTGTGTATTTGGTGTCAGCCATCTGCCGGCGAGACTGAAAATACCCTCAAATAAATAGTAAAAAGAGAGGAGCCATCCTGTAGAGTACTTTGATCCATTAACATTATGCCTGTTATAACCTTTCAGAGTGCTGGTTAGTCCATCTGGGTTTCCACACGGTTTGATCAGCAGTGTCAGGGAAAAAGTGCAAAAACTGCACCTTTAGCTTTTCACAGCGGCAGTACCCTCAGAGACAGACCTTTGAACACATTTCAAGTTGTATACATTTGTATTTAATGATTATGCTCAAACATGAATTAACTTTGAAAATGCACTACCGTTAGTAAAAAGTTTTTAGTCGGTAAGTCTGTTATGGGTGATTCTATAATTGCAGGTTCATTTGGTGTCCAAAGTCATTATTTTTTTCTGCTTTTTTCAAATGGTTATATTTTTAATTATTTTAATAATTCGTTACTCATTGTCATGAATCACAAGATGTTACAGGCCATAACAATATATTTTCTTTAAAAAGTGCCTTATATAGCTGAAAATCATGATTTCTTGTTCGAATTAGTGTATTTTTTCCATCATGTATGATTGTGTAATCAAAATATTTTATTTTACTTTTCTTTTGGTAATATTTCAATTATTTTATTTATAAAGCCCTAAATAGTCATTTTCCTAATTCTACAACATTAAATTGTTTAAAAATAACTTTTGTCTTATAAAATGTGCGTCAATTCTGTTACCGTACCATACTTCGATAACAGGAAATGATGTCACTTTCCCTCACTGATAAGATCTGAAGCACTGAAAGGTATGTGTGCTCTCTCTGAGAAAATATTTTAATCTAAAAAGTTCTTACACCAAGAGTATTTTGTATAAAATGTCAAAATTGTTACCACAATATCTAAAGGAAAACAGAATGTATCACTGATCACACAGTGGGTTGTTTAAAAGTCTTTTAATCATGATTTCATTAGTGCCATGTGCTCTTTAGCATTTATGCTAGCAAATGGAGTTTTTGGCTAAAAAGTTTAAAATGGTCCATTCTGTTACCATCAAACTCTGTTACCATTGCCTACTTTGTCTGTAACAGAGTTGACAAGCAATAAGAAATCAGTTTTTTTGTTTAAAGTGAAAAAAAGGACGTAACGTGTTTGGCAAGCACTGAATTATTAAAATTAAATATGTTCTCAATAAGATATTGGAAATACACTTTTTGAAATGCAAAATGTATCTCCAATTATAGAATCACTCTTATGCTCACCAAGGCTGCATTTATTTAATCAAAAATACTGTAAAACAGTAATATTGTGAAATATTATTACTCCTGTCTTACAAGTAACATCATTATTATTATTATTATTATTATTATTATTATTATCATCATTGTTGAAAACATTTGTGTTGCTTAATATTTTTTTGTGGAAATGAGGATGCATTTTCTCCAGAACTCTTTGATGAATATACAGTTCAAAAGAACAGCATTTATTTGAAATAGAAATCTTTTGTAACATAATAAATTATTTTACTGTCACTTTTGATCAAATGAATGCACCCTCAAAGTATTGCTTTCTTTCTTTAAAAAAATCTCTTACTTACCCCAAACTTTGTAGTAAAACTAACCACAATAAATGCTGTAAAACATGTGTTGTTCATTTGTAGCTCATTATACTTAATGCATGTTTTTTTAAATTTTTTTATTATTACAACTATTATTATTATTATTATTATTATTATTATTTGGAGGGCTCTAAAAGCATGAAGTGAATATTTTTGAATGAATATCTGCTGCCTTTTAGCTCAGGATAGTCTGTAGTGAAAGATTTGGAATTGTGTGTGTTCTCAGGGTGCAATCAGCGTTGTCCTGACGTCATTTTCATGCGCTTCCAGAGTTCCAGTCACATGGCATTTACAGTGTTTAGGTGATTGTCTCAAAAACATGCATGCTCAGAACTGAAACAAATTGTGTATGTCTATGTCTGAATAAGTTGGGCTAACTCAAAAAATTTGAGGAAATCAGTTACATTAAATTTTTAGAGTTATGATGTTCCAAATTTTAAGTAAGCAGAACTATCAAGTTTTGAGTTTGTAGTACTCATGCATGTTAATTGCTCCTAACTTGAAGTACTGAGTTAGCCAACTCATACATTTTGATAGCAATTAACAAAATATTTAGTAAATTAACTTTATTTTGCGTTCTTGCAAATCAAACGAGTTATTTACTTCACTGTAAACCCTAATAAGTTGTCAGAACTCAAAAAAAGTTGAATGAGATTTTTTTTTAAGTTAAGAAATATTTTGCTACTAATTCAGAAAATGCCAACTTGCGAATTTGTTAATATGTTAGCATGGTATAGCACTTGATGAGCAAGCAACTAAAAACATGTAATTTACCTGCTCTCAAACCAAGCAGCATGCGCCACTTGTCACCATGATGGTAACTCTCCAAAAACCCACATTAACAGAAACTCTTCTAAATTAGCATAACAAAACATTAATCACTACTAAATCTCCCTTACCATTAATCTTGCACAAAAACATTATATAACACTTAATTTTAGCATTTACTCTCCCTTTCGAGTGCCATGGGCAAAGCATGCTGGGAAATTAAAAATCCCAGCCCAGTTTCAGTTAAACTTAAGTTAGTCTAAATGAAAGGAAATGAGTTTGAGAAATGAAAACTCTAAACAATCAAACAGTTCAATTTACCTGAAATATGTCAGTGCTGTGAACTCAAAAGAAAAAGAAAGTTCTAAATACTCATAACAGTTAATTTAACTGAACTCATTTGTTTAATTTAAGTTTGTCCTACTCAAACCAATTAAGTATTTTGAGCGTTAGGGTTTACAGTGTATATCAGTTATTTTTAGGGGACGTTGGAACCCTGGCCCTCATTTTGAAAAAACTATTGTGCATGACAGTACTCAAAACATTTATGCTAATAAATAGATATATGCCACATCATTTGAGCTCTGAATCCAGTGCAAATATAACGCATAGGCTCTCTTTATGCCTCAGATCAGGTTCATAGGTGTTCCTGTGCTTTGTGTAGCTATAAGAACCCTCTCTGGGCCCTGCACACCCCATATGCTTGGCTCAGGTCTGTAATCTAAGCATCCACAGATGCAGCAGGAATATTTCATTAAGTGCTTTTGCTTTCTCAGGGTGAAGCGGCTGGGTATGCGCCTTGTAAACAAAGCAGGGAACAACAAAAGCATTTTGCCTTAATGAGCTGGAGTGTGTGTGTATTGTTGTACTGTACAATTTCAGTGCGGACCATGTGGAAACACAGCCTCTCAGACACAAACTTGTGTATGGAAACACACGCTTAACAATGGAAAAAAGCTTCCTTCCACAACAACCACAATCATTATTGCCATCCGACAGCAGTCTAACACAGTCAAGGTGCCTGGGCTGAATGGGCTGTTTGTTTAGCTTGCCACATGGTTCCACTTGAGTGCTGTTGATTGCTCACTAGTTTGTACCGTCTCCTCTGTTCCCTAATTGCATTCAATTGTTATTAACATGCGCCGGTTTTGTGACTGAAGGCAGACCATCATGGGCGGACAAGGTCAAAACTAAAAGTTTGAGGCAATGAAACGTCAGAGCACAAAGCACATCTCAGATTAATTTACGCTGCATCACTGAAGCAGCAAAATAGATCTTAGTCAAGTGGCCTGTTATGTGAATTTAGGACTGGGCCATATATTGAATATTCATGACATATTTGTGAAGATTTTGTTGGCAGTATAAAATAAAGTTAGCAACAATGTTTTTAAGCCTTTTAATTTATAATTTAGTTTATTAAAGACTCATTAGACTCATTTTGCAAGCATGCTTTATCTTGTGTCTTTGATTTAAACTTCAGTAGAAAAAACAGTTAAATGCCCACTTAAGTGCCTTAAAACGCGCAGCATTATTCAACGTGTTGACGTAATTTCCACTGAAACAGGAAGACAGAGAGGGACATATCGATCAGCTCCTCCCTCTTTTAAAATGGCCAATAGCGTTTCGTTTATATCACAGATCAGCCAGAACCATTGAGCTCGGTAAAGCCGTAGTTTCCTCCTAATCTCTAACCATTTCTCCTCCTAATGTCCTCCATATCGCTTTAAAATATAGCATTCTGTGCAGAATTCAAATGGGTCCGATATGTTTTGTTGTCTGCGTTGACTTGTGCATATGATCCGCTCTCTGTTATCTTTCCTGGACCGGAGGAGACTGTGCGCACTGCGGTGGTTTACGTGACACTAGCATGAAACCAGACTTCATTTGCCCCAATGGAAAGCATATTTACACTGTCTAAATCATTCCCTATCCCCTATATGGTACACTATGTGCCATTCAAAATGTAGAAAATGGTAAATGTGTGAACAAGTGACTGATTTTAGCCGCAGATTCAGCGTCTATTTGGGGGCGGGACGATTTAGGTTCTAGACAGCATTTGATTGGATAGAACATCTGATGAGAAGCTGAAGTGCAGCATGATGTCATCAAAATCATTGATCCATATTGGCGGAAGTGAGAGACTGTATGTTTTGAATGCTTATATCTTCTACAAACCCGATTCCAAAAAAGTTGGGACACTGTACAAATTGTGAATAAAAACAGAATGCAATGATGTGGAAGTTTCAAATTTCAGTATTTTATTCAGAATACAACATAGATGACATATCAAATGTTTAAACTGAGAAAATGTATCATTTTAAGGGAAAAATAAGTTGATTTTAAATTTCATGGCATCAACACATCTCAAAAAAGTTGGGACAAGGCCATGTTTACCACTGTGTGGCATCCCCTCTTCTTTTTATAACCGTCTGGGGACTGAGGAGAAAAGTTGCTCAAGTTTAGGAATAGGAATGTTGTCCCATTCTTGTCTAATACAGGCTTCTAGTTGCTCAACTGTCTTAGGTCTTCTTTGTCGCATCTTCCTCTTTATGATGCGCCAAATGTTTTCTATGGGTGAAAGATCTGGACTGCAGGCTGGCCATTTCAGTACCCGGATTTTTCTTCTACGCAGCCATGATGTTGTAATTGATGCAGTATGTGGTCTGGCATTGTCATGTTGGAAAATGCAAGGTCTTCCCTGAAAGAGACGACGTCTGGATGGGAGCATATGTTGTTCTAGAACTTGGATATACCTTTTAGCATTGATGGTGCCTTTCCAGATGTGTAAGCTGCCCATGCCACACGCACTCATGCAACCCCATACCATCAGAGATGCAGGCTTCTGAACTGAGCGCTGATAACAACTTGGGTTGTCCTTGTCCTCTTTAGTCCGGATGACATGGCATCCCAGTTTTCCAAAAAGAACTTCAAATTTTGATTCGTCTGACCACAGAACAGTTTTCCACTTTGCCACAGTCCATTTTAAATGAGCCTTGGCCCAGAGAAAACGCCTGCACTTCTGGATCATGTTTAGATATGGCTTCTTTTTTGACCTATAGAGTTTTAGCCGGCAACGGTGAATGGCACGGTGGATTGTGTTCACCGACCATGTTTTCTGGAAGGATTCCTGAGCCCATGTTGTGATTTCCATTACAGTAGCATTCCTGTATGTGATACAGTGCCGTCTAAGGGCCCGAAGATCACGGGCATCCAGTATGGTTTTCCGGCCTTGACCCTTACGCACAGAGATTGTTCCAGATTCTCTGAATCTTTGGATGATATTATGCACTGTAGATGATGATAACTTCAAACTCTTTGCAATTTTTCTCTGAGAAACTCCTTTCTGATATTGCTCCACTATTTTTTCACCGCAGCATTGGGGGAATTGGTGATCCTCTGCCCATCTTGACTTCTGAGAGACACTGCCACTCTGAGAGGCTCTTTTTATACCCAATCATGTTACCAATTGACCTAATAAGTTGCAAATTGGTCCTCCAGGTGTTCCTTATATGTACATTTAACTTTTCCGGCCTCTTATTGCTATCTGTCCCAACTTTTTTGGAATGTGTAGCTCTCATGAAATCCAAAATGAAAAAAATATTTGGCATGACATTTCAAAATGTCTCACTTTCAACATTTGATATGTTATCTATATTCTATTGTGAATAAAATATAAGTTTATGAGATTTGTAAATTATTGCATTCCTTTTTTTTTCACAATTTGTACAGTGTCCAATGTTTTTTCATTGTTTTGGAGCACACTAGCTTATAGATAACAGTAAGGCTAACATATTCATACTAGGGACTAGGGACTTTAAGTTCAAACCGTCCAATTCAGCAAATCATTCATAATTCTGAAAAAAAAAAATCTTCACAGAAGTTTCTAGTAATATAAAAAAAGAATATCAAAATATCTAGATAAATGTATCCTTTTTTAGCTGCAGCCCTATGTGAAATGCGTATGTATTTGAACTGAATTGTGCAATTCAGTGTGCCTTACACTTGTCTTTTCCCACTGTAACTCTTTTTCCCATCTTCTGTAACATAAGGCCTTGCTTCACATGGTTCAGTGCTGCTCTTTCTTCATTTAGACTTCTTTGTCAGGCAATTAAGTGGCAATCAATAATAATAATGTACTGTTCTCTAAATTCACACTTAATTGACATTAAATGTAGTAGCTTAAGGACTTAAAGCAGAGGATTAGTTGTTAATTGTCAGAAGATTGATCTCTGGAGTGTGAACTCCCGTCCTGTAATTCAGTTGAAAATTGATTTTACGCAAGCATACATGATGTTTTATCCTCAGACAATTTATATTTGACACTTCTTTCATTTGTGATGGACTCTAACGTGACAAGTGAATGATGTTTATGTGTAGTTATTAATAAAAAGTCAACAAGAATTTCTTATAATTTCTTAGTAGTGGTATTTTGTCATGTACTGTAATGTCCTAAAAATCCTTTCCTACTCAGCAAATGAAAGAGGTGGTTTCCATTAGCACAAAATTCATCACAACCCCAAGCATTTTATCAGCATTATGCAATAAGCAATAAGGGGGAAACTATTTTTTTAGGACCAGTCTTCACACCCTAAACAAATGTAAACATTTCTGATTGGCTGACCTCAGAACAGGCTGTGAAACCACTGTGTTTCAATGTCCCGCTCTGGGATTATGCAACTCTGAATGACTCACTTACACAACCTCCCAGCAGCCATTGAGGGGATATGGCCACTTGATACAAATCTAGCACTGGTGTGTATGTTTATATATATGTGTAATAGTAAGTGTTGTATGTGTCACTGTGATGTAAAACAGTGTGATATGCAAGCTAGGCTGCATTTTTCCGTCGAGCATGTTGCTGGATGGTGAGCTAAATCAAGGTTTGGCTGGTTAGCTTAAGCAGTTAGCCCCTGCTTTTTCCATTGACATTGTCATTCAGATATACGGTAAATATAAATATATGTAAAATCCACAAATATTTAAATATTTTATAGTAGATGTTTTATTACTTATATTTTTTCTCTCTGTGTCCTTCGTCACAAGTTGATGGCGAACAGTTAGGGACTGTGCATGTTTTTGTGTTGCTATCAGTCATATATGGATTGATTTAAGTAATTACATTTATAATTGAAATGCTTTGAATGCTTTCACCTATGAATCGTAGGCTACGTCGCAAGAATAAAACGTCATCAGCATGCACTAGTGGTAAACAAATAGAGCAAGATAAATCGCACTGGCAATTGTGGTTTTTAAGTGCGCTGAAAAAAAGAGGAGGAAGCAAAAGAGAAGAGGCCAACTTGGCTTGCCAATTTTGCAGATGGAGCTTGAGGGTAAGTAGTTTTAAGTGTTAGCGCCATGTCGCGTTGATCAATACGGCATTTCATGTTGCATTTTTATTGGCTAACCAGTAGACGTAGGTTGTAGCACCAACACATTGTGAGATGATCGTGCTAAATTTCTGACACTGTCAGAAAACTATCGCAGTCTATCTTTGGTCGCAAGACCGTGACAACAGCCGTCTCTCACTGTATGACGTAGGACCACCGTTTAGGAGCCACGACCACAGAAATCACCACAACTGGTCATCTTTCGACAGCCCAAAATCTACAATGTGTACCGGGCATTAGCTGAGACTCTCATGATCTGGATGTGCCATCTGCATGTTAGCCTTGCATCTCACAGTGACTCATATTATCACAGCTGCAATAGCTAATTTGTTTACACATCACATAACTACATTACATAAATAATATAGGTTAAAACATCAGATTTTCTTAAACACCCTCCGTAGTTATTTAGAGAGAGCCAGAAAGATTAGAATTCAGCAGGATGTTTTCACAGGATTTTGAAATTGATCCCTTGGGGGTTTGATGGCTGAGAGTCCATAATGCCAAGCCCTCTTGCATAATTCAAATGTTCCTACTCCATAATCCCCAAACGCCTTTTACACTGTCAGCTAAAAATAGACCAAACAAACAGAGGGTGGCATTCAAAATTGACCTGGTTCCATAAGTGATGTACTGCCAACCGGAGCATTTAGGCCTAGTTTATGAGAACCGTCATATACTCACGTGCTCTACATGCTCTAAAGCTGCTTGATTGCAAAACGAGGCAAGATGGACTGAATGTGCCGAGCAGCTGTTTAGATGAGAACACAAGACGATGATGCTCTTGCCAGGGTGGCAGATGGATCAGGCTGAGTGATATAATACTTACAAATTTAGACACATTATGAGAAACCGCATTGCACTCTTATGGGTAAAAAAGTCTCTCAGATGGATTGTTTAGTTTAAAACAGCTATGAAAGTGACTGATAGTAACAATGTTGTGTTTCGGCTTGATTTTGGAAAGATCCAGTTCTGCAGAAAAAGGCTGATGGATTCAAAGCCATTCTTAGCTGATGGCTGGGATTGTCTAGTATTACTGGAAATCAGCAGAGAGCATAAATGCAGTCTGCATCGTTTATACGAGGTCATTGACATGAGCCTGTTATTATGGCTTTGATGGAGAGGAATGATATTCATGAGGCAAGAGTCAATGATGGCAGATCTGGTCGTCCTGACTGATATGGTAAGAGCAAGTCTGCAGAAAGCTCTCTCTCTCTCTCTGGTCTCTTCTGTCTTAGCATCTTCTTGCTCTTTCTACACTACAAAAATCATATTCTTAATGAGTATTTTGCCATGTTGTAGTTCAAATATCCTTGAAACAAAATAAATATACTTGAGAATCAACACAGCATATCAAGATTTGTTTTCAAATCTCTTTTGTCTTACTGCTCTGGTGGATAAAAATATGGGAAAAATCTGCCAGTGCATTGATAAAAAATACACTTATATTCAAGATACAATCTATGTAAACAAATCATAAAGTTGTCATGAAATGAAAATTCATACATTTTCTAAATGTTAATCATATTGTGAATTATTCATCCATCCATGCATGTGTTTTATTTATTTATTTAATTCTTGACCTTGTAATTTAATATTTAAAATAATTTCCGGTGAAACAACAGACTTCTCTTTGGTGAAGTATTCTGGACTTCTTCAATCATTTAGTCCACTGAAACCGCTCACATTCAGATCTGCCTCCATCCAGTCAACAACCAATGGATTGAACCAAGTCCCTGTCCTTTTTTTTTCTTTTTTTGACAATCCGTTTCACACAGGTTTATGTTACAACATGGAAGAAAAGATCTGACTCTACTTCTGCTACTTTATGCAGAAGCATCTCAAGTAAATTTATTTTGTTTAAAGGATTTTTAGATAAAAAATAATCAAAACTCATTAAGAAGCCTTGATGCACCTTACACTTGCCAAAATTATACTTTACTATACTTTACAATAAGGTCTAATTAAATAAGTAAGGAATAATTGACTACGAACCTTTGAATTATTAGAAAATAATGGATTACCCGAGGTGTGCATTATTTTCTAATAATTCAATGGACCGGAGTCAAATATTCCACTTATGCTACAGTTACCACACCTCAAGACATTGGTCAGAACTTCAGATGTTGTATTTCAAGACATTTGTCAGGTTTTTGTCCTTAAAATGCTCTTGTGTGTAGGAATAATTTCTTACGCATCTAATCCCAAGCCTCCGTCCAAAACGTCATTTTAGAGATAGTAACGGAGGCTTGAGCCAATGATAGCAGACAGACTTTCAACAGTGTTCAGCAGCAGCGTCTCTACTAATAGCAAAACTGTAAGTTTATCTGTTTCAAGAACAGCGCCATTATTTAACATGTTTTTGTGCGAGTGTGTGGTTCTTTTGCTTTTGTAAGCTGTAAGGACCTTTGAAATAACTGAAATCATTTGGTGAAGTGATATGGAACAGTATGGAACAATGATATCAAAACCTGCCTGGAACTACTTTTGCTGTGTGTTTCCCTGAAAGATAATTGCACACCTAAGAACGTTCGTCAACCAATCAGATTCAAGCATTCAACAGCCCTGTAGTATAACATTAGTTAATCCATTAGGTTTCATGAGCTTACAATAGCAATATTTTACAATATTAAGCGATAATTACATTTACATTAATCATGAGTAATGTTAATTTATTAATACCTCTATATTGTTCCTTGTTAATTCATGTTTATGCAAAACATATGAATGTTCACCTAAAATGTTTAAAATGTATATGTAGAAAATAACATGATTCATTCATATTTACTATTGCATTAACTAATATTAACATAGAGAACCTTATTATAAAGTCTTTCCTGTATTTGTTGGTTTATGGACAATACCATGATGGTGATACTATGAAGTTATCATTTCATACCATAGTACCACCACAGTGTTTTTTATAAGGGTAAAGTAGTGGTAGACAATGGAAAGACAAGGACAAAGATGATTTAGAGATAACTAAAAGAGTTACATAACGTTAAGGAAGAACTGTCTTCATCTGTAATTTAATACATAATGCTATAAAAAGCTCCACAGAAAATTCATGGTAGCTCGTTAATTGGGAACTGGAGATACACAGAAACAGGAAAGAGACACTAAAAAGGTCACCCAGAGGTGCTTCGTAATGTGCTTATTTACTCCGAGATGGCTAAGGTGTTCCCAGGAGAGCCAGGGCAACTCACAGGCCCACTGTATGTAAGTGTGTGTGGTCCATACCAAACATAACCCCCTGTCTGCACTGTCAAACACCCAGATAAACAGAAGCATCTATACGGCAGCTTTAATCAAAACACATTACAGCTCCACAAGGACTGACTACAGTAGCCGCTTATCAGGGCACAGCGAGAGTCGCACACACACATACACACCCTTGAAGGTCGGGTGAAAAGCACGCATTGATTAGAAGCAGGATGGTGGATGTACAGTAATCACCTGCACTGCAGTGAAGAGGACAATTTAAGACAACTGCTTACCGAGTGAGTAATGGATGTGCTTGATTTGAGAGGATAAGGATTTGTAGTATGCTCCGTGATATCTCAGCACGCACAGCTGAACTTAAAGAGTTTAGGCGTAGACCTTTCATGCCAGCACATGATGAAACGAGATAACGACGCCACAAGACAAAGATTGAGAGAGAATACTTGCGAGTTGCGACTGACCTGGGCCAAGCTTGGCAACTGCATACAGCAGGTCGTAGTTAATAACCGGTGTGGTCTCGTCAATCTGTTGCCAGCCGACTGGAGGTGAGCCAGGAGGGGAGATGAGGAACTGTTTCGAAGGCTGGGGAGGAGCCAGGTGCAAATTGTCTCCTTCGGATGCTGGGTTCTGCACCTGAGAGCCAGATAATGTGTTAGTCCAGTCAGGATGCAGTCGAACAAATCTATCTATCTATCTATCTATCTATCTATCTATCTATCTATCTATCTATCTATCTAACCATCCATCCATCTAACCGTCTATCTATCCATCCATCTATCTAACCATCCATCCATCTAACCATCCATCCAACTAACCGTCTATCTAACCGTCTATCTATCTAACCGTCTATCCATCCATCTGTCTAACCATCCATCCATCTGTCTATCTAACCATCCATCCATCCAACCGTCTATCTATCCATCCATCTGTCTGTCTAACCATCCATCCATTTATCTAACCATCCATCCATCCATCCATCCATCCATCTAACCGTCTATCTAACGTCTATCCATCTATCTAACGTTCATCTAACCATCTATCTATCTATCTATCTATCTATCTATCTATCTATCTATCTATCTATCTATCTATCTATCTATCTATCTATCTATCTATCTATCTAATGTCCATCCGTCCATCCGTCTTATTATCAGTCCATCCATCCGTCTGTCTATCTATCTATCCTTCCATCCATCCATCCATCTATCTATCTATCTATCTATCTATCTATCTATCTATCTATCTGTCTATCTGTCTGTCTGTCTGTCTATCTAAATATCTATCTATCTGTCTGTCGGTTCATTGTTCTGTTGTTTTATCGTACTATTTGTCATTCTATCAAAACTTTTTTAAATGTTCAGACATGACATTGTAAAAATGTGTTCCCTTTCAGTCGGTCACGTTCGACGTACGTCGGACGTCACCGACGAATTGGGATCACTTCTGGGAGCCCCTATCAGCTTCGAGTGTATAGAGAACGGGCCAATGGCCATTGGCGTGCGAGATTTGCATCTCGCGCTCCGCCCCGCATCGCGGGTATAAAGCGGAAGCGGATGCAGCGCACATTTGTCATTCACTTCGGAGCCAAACAAGCTCATGAAAGACTTCCTGTTCAGCAGAGAGAAAGAGAGAGAGCGAGAGAAGAGGCTTTTGTGCTGGGGAGAAGGCACGTGCAGTGACAACCGCGAGCTCACCGAAATCGGTGAAACAAACTGCTGTTTTTACAGCATCCCGGTTGGTTCGGTGGGGGCGTTCCACGGTGAGTGCAAACACAGGCTGCACTATCCCCTGTGTTTGCCGCGGTTGTTCCTGGGTGCTTCAGCACGTTAAGAGCTTCTTCTAAAAGAGCAACACGGGTGTGAAATTGCGTCTTTTTCAAGATGTCATTCCACCCGTGCGTTTCTGGATGCGGTCGTTCCCTGTCACCAGCTGACGGTCACAATCGCTGCCTGACATGTCTGGGTATTCAACATGCCGAGGCAGCGTTTGTGGATAGCTCGTGTTCCCATTGCGGGAACATGACTATCTCGGCGCTAAGGTCGAGACTCGCCTACCTTCGGGAGGGTGGAGTCCCCTTACCTATGCCCCGATCTAGTGCTATCCCTGCCCAGCAGGATAGACCTACTTCGGCGAATAGCCAGGGTGACCTGAGGATCACGTTTAGGGCACACCCGCCGAGCCAGCCTCCGTGGGCCCCTAAACCCTCTGTAGTGCCGCAGCCGGTCCAACGGTGACCTTTGGAGCTCCAGCAGAGGATAGGATGTCGATCGCTGCATCGGAGGGGGAGTTTCAGTCCTCGGGGGATAAAGACCCGGCTGCGTTGCCTCCCTCTGGGAGAGTGGCGTTGTCCGAGACGGACCCCGAGCTGACGGCTATGCTTTCCCGGGCCGCCGAAAAGGTCGGGCTCGTGTGGAACCCTCCACCGTGTCCCGAGCCTTCTAGGCTGGTGATTGGTTTCTCGGGGCGGCTCGCGCTGGTTCTCAGCGTCCCGCCCCGGTGCCCTTCTTCCCGGAAGTGCATGAGGAGCTCACGATGTCGTGGACGGCACCTTTTTCTGCCAGAAACCGGCCGAGTGGCTCCTCCCTCCTCACTACTCTCGACGGCGGGCCAGCCAAGGGGTACGTGGGGATCCCGCCGGTGGAACGGGCGGTCGCGATGCAACTGTGTCCGGCGTCCGCTTCCACCTGGCGCGGAGACCCACGCCACCCATCCAAGGCCTGTAAGTTCTCCTCCAGTCTAACTGGGAAGGCTTACAAGGCTTGTGGACAGGCTGCGTCTGCCTTGCATGCCATGGCGTTGCTCCAGGTGCACCAGGCCCAGGCACTCATGGACATGCATGAGGGTAGACCTGACCCAGAGCTCCTCTGGGAGCTCCGGACGGCGACGGACCTCGCCCTCCGGGCGACGAAAGTCACCGCCCGTTCCATTGGTCAGGCGATGTCCACTCTTGTGGTCCAGGAGCGACATCTCTGGCTCAACCTGGCCGATATGAGGGAGACTGATAAGTATCGGTTCCTGGACTCCCCCATTTCCCAGGTTGGGCTGTTCGGCGACGCGGTCGAGAGCTTTGCCCAGCAGTTCTCGACTGTCCAGAAGCAGACGGAGGCCATCAAACACATCCTGCCCCGGCGGTCAGCTGCTGCCCAGCCGCCGGCCGCAGCTCCTCCGCCTGCTCGTCGCCGAGGGCGGCCGCCCGCCGCCGCCCCCGCTCCCGCCCCAGCCCAGCAGCAGCCTCCACCAGGGCAACGGCGTGGAGCCGGCCGCGGGAAGGCCGTCCAGCCCGCTCAGGCCGCTGCCAAGCCAGGTGGCAAGCGCCGTCGTAAGAGACCCTGAGACGGGCCACCCAGAGATGGAGGAGACAGCTCTTCAGGAGGTGGTGACAGCACCGCTCCTTCTCCCGCTGGAGGGCCGGGAGAGAATTCTATGTTCTTGTTTGGTTTCTGTACCCAAAACTTCAAAAAAAGAGCTGTTTCTAAAATCTCTGGGTGCCAAGAGAGCGCGCTTGGCGGTGTACGACGCTCCCATGCCTTGTCACCCTCCGGTGCCTCTCTTATCGCCAGCAGGGGGTGCTGGCTGTGTCCAGGACGCACACAAGAGGCCTCCGCACACCCGTGCACCCCCTCAGCGGAAGCAGGTAAGTGTTGCATTGCGCACTCAGACCCCACTTCGGGCCGCGAAGCCGTCCGAGTCGGGTCCCTGCACTCCGCTGCGCTGCCCCGCTGCGGGTACGTCTGTGGTGCCGTTGGTCCCGCTGGTTCAGGTCGCTGGGAGCCTGGCTAGCGCTCCCCAACCCGTCCCGCTGGCTCATCCGTACTATCAGACTCGGCTATGCGATTCAGTTCGCTCGCCGGCCCCCCAAGTTCAGGGGCGTTCACTTCGAAGGAGGACGCCCCCGTGCTACGGGCGGAGATCGCAGTCCTACTGGCGAAGGACGCGATAGAGCCGGTCCCTCCAGCCGATATGAAGACAGGCTTCTACAGCCCGTACTTCATTGTACCCAAAAAAGGCGGCGGGTTACGGCCAATCTTGGACCTGCGGTTCTTGAATCGGTCCCTTCACAGGCTGCCGTTCAGAATGCTAACGCAGAAACGCATCTTCAGGTGCATCCGTCCCCAAGATTGGTTTGCAGCGATCGACCTGAAGGACGCGTACTTTCATGTCTCGATTCTCCCTCGACACAGACCGTTCCTACGCTTTGCGTTCGAGGGACGGGCATATCAGTACAGAGTCCTACCCTTCGGGCTGTCCCTGTCGCCCCGCGTGTTTCACGAAGGTCGCGGAGGCGGCCATTGCTCCCATGAGAGAGCGTGGTGTTCGCATTCTCAACTACCTCGACTGGCTGATTCTGGCTCAGTCGAAGGCGCAGTTGTGCGAACACAGGGACATGGTGCTCAGTCACCTCAGCCTGTTGGGACTTCAGGTCAACTGGGAAAAGAGCAAACTCTGCCCCGTGCAGAGGATCTCTTTTCTCGGTATGGAGTTGGACTCGGTCAATCTGACAGCGCGACTCACAGAGCAGCGCGTCCAGTCGGTGTTGAACTGCTTGAATTCGTTCAAATGCAGGACAGCGGTACCACTGAAACATTTTCAGAGGCTCCTGGGGCATATGGCATCCGCAGCCGCAGTGACGCCGCTCGGATTGCTTCATATGAGGCCGCTTCAACACTGGCTACACGACCGAGTCCCGAGATGGGCGTGGCAGAGCGGCTCATTCCGTGTCTCAGTAACACCGAAGTGTCGCCAAACCTTCAGTCCGTGGTTGGACCCTTCGTTCCTACGGGCAGGAGTTCCCCTAGAACAAGTGTCCAGGCATGCTGTGGTCTCCACGGATGCCTCATCCACCGGCTGGGGGGCCACGTACAACGGGCTTGCAGTTTCGGGTCTGTGGACGGGGCCTCAACTGCAATGGCATATCAATTGCCTCGAGTTGTTAGCAGTTCGTCTTGCGCTGGGCCGCCTCAAAGGGCCGCTACGAGGCAAGCACGTTCTGGTCCGTACGGACAACACTGCGGCCGTTGCGTACATCAACAAACAGGGTGGTCTACGCTCCCGCCGCATGTCACAACTCGCCCGCCATCTCCTCCTCTGGAGTCAGAAGCATCTGAGGTCGCTTCGTGCCATTCATATCCCGGGCCTGCTCAATCGTGCAGCCGACGAGCTCTCACGACAGCAAGTGCTCCCAGGAGAGTGGAGACTCCATCCCCAGGTGGTCCAGCTGATCTGGAGTCGCTTCGGGACCGCACAGGTAGACCTGTTTGCCGCCCCGGACACGTCTCACTGCCAGTTGTTCTATTCCCTGACCGGGGGGACCCTCGGCTCGGATGCGCTGGCACACAGCTGGCCCCGGGGCCTACGCAAATATGCGTTTCCCCCAGTGAGCCTTCTTGCGCAGACACTGTGCAAGGTCAGGGAGGACGAGGAGCAGGTCTTGCTAGTTGCACCATACTGGCCCAACCGGACCTGGTTCCCGGAACTAGTGCTCCTCGCGACAGCACCTCCTTGGCCCATTCCTCTGAGGAAGGACCTCCTGACTCAGAGACGGGGCAACCTGTGGCACCCGCGTCCGGACCTCTGGAAACTCCATGTCTGGTCCCTGGACGGGACGCGGAGGTTCTAGGTGGCCTACCACAGACTGTGGTAGACACCATCACTTCCGCCAGAGCCCCCTCTACGAGGCGCCTCTATGCGTTGAAGTGGAACCTGTTCGTCGAGTGGTGTTCTTCTCGACGAGAAGACCCCCGAAGATGTTCGATCGGCTCGGTGCTTTCCTTCCTGCAAGAAGGGTTGGAGCGAAGGCTGTCTCCCTCCACCCTCAAAGTGTATGTTGCCGCTATCGCCGCAAATCACAGCATGGTCGAAGGTAAGTCCCTAGGAAAGCACGATCTGGTCGTCAGGTTCCTGAGGGAGGCGAGGAGATTAAATCCGCCTCGCCCTCACTCTATACCCTCTTGGGATTTACCCCTGGTGCTAACCGCATTACAGAGGGCTCCCTTTGAGCCTTTGCAGTCAGCAGAGTTAAAAATCCTGTCTTGGAAGACAGTACTCCTGACTGCATTGGCTTCCATCAAGAGGGTAGGGGACCTGCAGGCATTTTCGGTCGACGAATCGTGCCTGGAATTCGGGGCGGGTAACTCTCATGTAATCCTGAGACCCCGGCCCGGATATGTGCCCAAGGTTCCCACCACTCCCTTTCGGGACCAGGTGGTGAACCTGCAAGCGCTGCCTTCGGAGGAGGCAGACCCAGCCCTGGCTTTTCTCTGTCCCGTTCGCGCTCTGCGGACTTACGTGGACAGAACGCAAAGCTTCAGGACCTCAGAACAGCTCTTCATCTGTTACGGAGGCCAGCAGAAGGGAAAGGCTGTCTCCAAGCAGAGGATGGCTCACTGGATAGTGGATGCCATCGCCTTGGCGTATGAAACCCAAGGCGTGCCCTGCCCCCTTGGGTTGAGGGCCCACTCCACTAGGAGTGTGGCCTCTTCCTGGGCGCTGGCGCACGGCGCCTCGCTGACAGATATATGTAGAGCTGCGGGCTGGGCGACACCTAACACGTTCGCTAGATTCTATAGCCTCCGTGTAGAGCCGGTTTCTTCCCGTGTGCTCGCTTCAAATAGCCAGTAACACCGAAGGGCCCGTTCTAGTGTTGGCTTGCTGCGCCATTCCCCTCCTCATGGACCGGATACGTGCGCTGATATGCTCCAGTCGAGTTCCCCAGCACGGCGAACCCTGTTGAGTCCTCCGCAACCCGTGGCAGTCAGACGTGGCGGAGCGTCCGACGCCAGGTCTAACACTCGTATGCATTGGTGGAACTTGTGTTAGGCTGGGTATCCATATGTTGTGACCCCTACGGCGGTCCCATATGTGTATTCTTCCACGGTACGGCTCCCTACGGCGAGCCCGTGTCTTTCCCTTGGCAGAGCTCGCTCTGCCGTCTCTGTGCGGTGTAGTCTCCCGCCTGCATTGGCCGGGGCCACCCCTGGGACTTCCGTATGTTGTACTGCCCACGGCCAGTCCATACATGTATATTCCACATGATACCTCCCTACGGGTAGGATGTGGCTTCCGCAGCGGCCCCCCGGGGCACGCTTTCCCAGCGTTATCCAATACTCTGCTGAGTGGGTCTTGCGGAACAGCAGCAGTGACTCTCCCTGCGTAAGTTCCCTGCCCCGAACAGACGGGGGTCTGAGGGGTTTTCGCTGGGCGCTGGAAGTGGTAGTAACTGTGGCGTTTTCCATAGGGATCCCAATTCGTCGGTGACGTCCGACGTACGTCGAACGTGACCGACTGAAAGGGAACGTCTCGGTTACGTATGTAACCCTCGTTCCCTGAGGGAGGGAATGGAGACGTACGTCCCGTCGCCACAGTTGCTGTACCATCACTGCAGCGGCCGAGTCACTAGTTCGGCCGAGTCACTAGAAAAACAAATGTGCGCTGCATCCGCTTCCGCTTTATACCCGCGATGCGGGGCGGAGCGCGAGATGCAAATCTCGCACGCCAATGGCCATTGACCCGTTCTCTATACACTCGAAGCTGATAGGGGCTCCCAGAAGTGATCCCAATTCGTTGGTGACGTCCGACGTACGTCTCCGTTCCCTCCTTCAGGGAATGAGGGTTACATACGTAACCGAGACGTTTTGTCTTCTAGTAATGCGATTCTGTTTGGTGCCACTAGTGGCAGAGAAACTACACACTTTATGGCCAGCATAGTATTGAAATATAGTTTGTTCAATCAGCTCAGACTTCGGCAGAAACACCATGATATCACTTGGCAAATGCTTAGTTTGTCTTTTAACCTGTTGTGTTACGTCACTACCACTTCTCACCTGGGCAAAGTAGAGTTTGAGTTTCTTTCCTCTGAAAGGTGTCTCGTGCAGCTCTATTCTAGCGCTGGCTGCTGCTTTGGGGTTACTGAAATTGATCCGTACACGTCGGAAGCTCTTAAACTGCTGGAATGTCACACCCTCATCATACGCAAGGAAGAGCGCCTCAAACATTTCCTGCAAGACAAAAAAATAAACAAGGTATATTAACATGAGATGAATATTTCAATTCTGTGCACTGGCAAATGTCAAAACATGAATAATTCATGTCTTCACAGAGGACAGAGAAAGTTGAGCAGGAATGCTTTTTTTTATTTATTTATTTTTTTACTGTGCCAGAAACAAGCAAGAGCTGTTCCACCAATATCAATCTTATCACGGCCACGAGAGAATGGTTGCGAATAATGTCAGCATATCGCTTACAGGATGAACGTCATTGTATTCTTTATGAGACAGAGCAGTTTTTGGACTAGGCCCGCCTCACAGGACATCCAATCAGCTCAGCCAGAATTGGACCCTGTTGGAGAGACAGATTGGCTAAATCTGTTATGACACTTTATATTCATTTCCTGGGAAGGAGAGGAACTGATGAAAGCAATTCTATCTGCAGCTTGTCTTTCAACCTTAGAGGTGACGTGTGTAATTTCTGTTACTTATTGCAAAAATAATGTTTTAAAGCAGGTTACGCAAACTTTCCAGATTTAACAAATGACTTATGAACTGGGTTAGGAAAAAGTATTTTAACAAAAGCTTTAATGCTATGAAACTCCTTTAGAGTAGCATCTGAAACAGGATTGCTGGAATAGAAACACCTTAGACCGATTAGTATTTTCCAAAAGAACGCCATCAAATGTGCGTAGGCTATCACATTCCTGATTTGATTGTTCAGCTTAGTGAGGTATTTAATTGCATTATTTTCAGAGACCTGTTAAAATGGTTGATGTCTCAGAGTTGGGTTTGCTTTGCCTTTTAAAGGCATTGCACATAAGCACTTGGAAGTGAGGCTAATGTGTACACCAAAAATAGGTATTCAACATGAAACCTTCAAATATGCCCTTCAAAATCTAGCCAACTGCTAGTGAAACATTTCAGTGTGATGACAAACAATAATCTAAAATGTGAAACACTTATACCTAACATGGGAAAGTAGATATGAAACATAATGTGAGGCCCAAGAGGCATGCTTGCCTTGTATCAAAAATTAATTTCAGGTAGAGATTGTGAAATCAGTATCACATAAACTGTGGATGATATGATGTAGAAATAAACGATTGTAGAATTTAAGGTTTGTGACCAGAAAGCTCCTGGTTTGATCCCCATATTGTGTCCTTGAAGGTCGCCCAAATTTAAGAGTCTCATACTACCTGCTGGCCGAATCATACAACCCTTCATGTGTGAATAGTTACTTAAAACTTAAATACTTAAAACCCTGCATTCAAATCAAATCGTTTTTCTTCCATGCAGCTCATACATATATTTTTATTCTCATTTAGTTCATTACATGGCCTAAAGCACAAATGCAATTCCATAGCAAGAATGCATGCTAATATCAGAAAAATGTGCAGTCAGTGCAAAACTTGATCAGCGATGCACATTCATTTGACGGATGTCACATTGTATAAACACTACATTCAAATGTTTTTGAAATTGGTACTTTTATTCAGCAAGGATGCATTCAATTGGTAATAAGTGACATTAAATACAATTATAATATTACAAATGATTTGTATTTCAAATAAATGCTGCTCTTTTGGACTTTCTATTCATTAAAGGGATAGTTCACCCAAAAATGAAAATTCGCCCATGATTTACTCACCCTCAAGTCATCCTAGGTGTATATGGCATTCTTCTTTCAGATGAATACAATCGGAGTTACAGTGGGGAGAACAAGTATTTGATACACTGCCGATTTTGCAGGTTTTCCTACTTACAAAGCATGTAGAGGTCTGTAATTTTTATCGTATGTACACTTCAACTGTGAGAGACGGAATCTAAAACAAAAATCCAGAAAATCACATTGTATGATTTTTAAATAATTAATTAGCATTTTATTGCATGACATAAGTATTTGATCACCTACCAACCAGTAAGAATTCTGGCTCTCAGTCTCTTAGTTTTTCTTAAAGAAGCCCTCCTGTTCTCCACTCATTACCTGTATTAACTGCACCTGTTTGAACTCGTTACCTGTATAAAAGACACCTGTCCACACACTCAATCATACAGACTCCAACCTCTCCACAATGGCCAAGACCAGAGAGCTGTGTAAGGACATCAGGGATAAAATTGTAGACCTGCACAAGTCTGGGATGGGCTACAGGACAATAGGCAAGCAGCTTGGTGAGAAGGCAACAACTGTTGGCGCAATTATTAGAAAATGGAAGAAGTTCAAGATGACGGTCAATCTCCCTCGGTCTGGGGCACCATGCAAGATCTCACCTCGTGGGGCATCAATGATCATGAGGAAGGTGAGGGATCAGCCCAGAACTACACGGCAGGACCTGGTCAATGACCTGAAGAGAGCTGGGACCACAGTTACAAAGAAAACCATTAGTAACAAGGTCATGTGGTCTGATGAGACAAAAAATAGAGCTTTTTGGTCTAAACTCCACTCGCCGTGTTTGGAGGAAGAAGAAGGATGAGTACAACCCCAAGAACACCATCCCAACCGTGAAGCATGGAGGTGGAAACATCATTCTTTGGGGATGCTTTTCTGTAAAGGGGACAGGACGACTGCACCGTATTGAGGGGAGGATGGATGGGGCCATGTATTGCGAGATCTTGGCCAACAACCTCCTTCCCTCAGTAAGAGCATTGAAGATGGGTCGTGGCTGGGTCTTCCAGCATGACAGCGACCCAAAACACACAGCCAGGGCAACTAAGGAGTGGCTCCATAAGAAGCATCTCAAGGTCCTGGAGTGGCCTAGCCAGTCTCCAGACCTGAACCCAATAGAAAATCTTTGGAGGGAGCTGAAAGTCCGTATTGCCCAGCGACAGCCCCGAAACCGGAACGATCTGGAGAAGGTCTATATGGAGGAGTGGGCCAAAATCCCTGCTGCAGTGTGTGCAAACCTGGTCAAGAACTACAGGAAACGTATGATCTCTGTAATTACAAACAAAGGTTTCTGTACCAAATATTAAGTTCTGCTTTTCTGATGTATAAAATACTTATGTCATGCAATAAAATGCAAATTAATTACTTAAAAATCATACAATGTGATTTTCTGGATTTTTGTTTTAGATTCCGTCTCTCACAGTTGAAGTGTACCTATGATAAAAATTACAGACTTCTACATGCTTTGTAAGTGGGCAAACCTGCAAAATCGGCAGTGTATCAAATACTTGTTCTCCCCACTGTATATATATATACACTCACCTAAAGGATTATTAGGAACGCCATACTAATACTGTGTTTGACCCCCTTTCGCCTTCAGAACTGCCTTAATTCTACGTGGCATTGATTCAACAAGGTGCTGAAAGCATTCTTTAGAAATGTTGGCCCATATTGATAGGATAGCATCTTGCAGTTGATGGAGATTTGTGGGATGCACATCCAGGGCACGAAGCTCCCGTTCCACCACATCCCAAAGATGCTCTATTGGGTTGAGATCTGGTGACTGTGGGGGCCATTTTAGTACAGTGAACTCATTGTCATGTTCAAGAAACCAATTTGAAATGATTCGAGCTTTGTGACATGGTGCATTATCCTGCTGGAAGTAGCCATCAGAGGATGGGTACATGGTGGTCATAAAGGGATGGACATGGTCAGAAACAATGCTCAGGTAGGCCGTGGCATTTAAACGATGCCCAATTGGCACTAAGGGGCCTAAAGTGTGCCAAGAAAACATCCCCCACACCATTACACCACCACCACCAGCCTGCACAGTGGTAACAAGGCATGATGGATCCATGCTCTCATTCTGTTTACGCCAAATTCTGACTCTACCATCTGAATGTCTCAACAGAAATCGAGACTCATCAGACCAGGCAACATTTTTCCAGTCTTCAACTGTCCAATTTTGGTGAGCTCGTGCAAATTGTAGCCTCTTTTTCCTATTTGTAGTGGAGATGAGTGGTACCCGGTGGGGTCTTCTGTTGTTGTAGCCCATCCGCCTCAAGGTTGTGCGTGTTGTGGCTTCACAAATGCTTTGCTGCATACCTCGGTTGTAACGAGTGGTTATTTCAGTCAAAGTTGCTCTTCTATCAGCTTGAATCAGTCGGCCCATTCTCCTCTGACCTCTAGCATCAACAAGGCATTTTCGCCCACAGGACTGCCGCATACTGGATGTTTTTCCCTTTTCACACCATTCTTTGTAAACTCTAGAAATGGTTGTGCGTGAAAATCCCAGTAACTGAGCAGATTGTGAAATACTCAGACCGGCCCGTCTGGCACCAACAACCATGCCACACTCAAAATTGCTTAAATCACCTTTCTTTCCCATTCTGACATTCAGTTTGGAGTTCAGGAGATTGTCTTGACCAGGACCACACCCCTAAATGCATTGAAGCAACTGCCATGTGATTGGTTGATTATGGTTGATTGCATTAATGAGAAATTGAACAGGTGTTCCTAATAATCCTTTAGGTGAGTGTATATATATATATATATTCACCTACATTTGTTGTACAGTAGGTTTGCAGCTAGTCTCAGACAACTTGAGTTTGCTTTAAGGGTTGTTCTGTGATAAGTGTGCAATTGGTTGCTTTTGATAAAAACGTCTTTTCAATGACTATTTACTATCAGTCACTAGAGATTCTGCTCAATTCTTCCCAACACATAGAATCTAAATATGTCACTTTTAGCATCAGGAAGTAGTGAATGTGTTCTATAAAAATGTCCAGAGACAGAGGAAGATGAAAGATTAGAGCCGCTCACTGGTACACTCTCCTGCAGAAACAGATGGATGGCTGAGCCAGTTCTTCTTCCACAGCGTCAATTCGCCAAACACCTTGTATCCTGTCACAATCTGTGAGAAAACTCCAGCATATTCCTTCATCTTAGTGCCAAAAGTGAACGTCCCCAGAGATGACAGCTGTGGATGTGTCGTGTCCACCGTGTGTCAGGACGTGAGGTGTGTATCAGCAGTGACAGCCGGGCCGATTCTGAATGACTCAGCAATGACAGGTGACACCAGATGAGTCCATCAGAGAGTTGCAGTGAATATGGTATGTGCACATTTTCTATACTCCAGGTTTCTGACTCAGCACTTCCCTGAAGTTTTACAAGATGTCAAATGTATCCAGAGCTAATTATGTAACAAGAACTTGATGGTGTGTGAAATGCAGATCAAAGCACATTCATCTGATCCACTGCACCTTGAAATGAGATAATTTACTAATGTCACAGCACTGCTGGTCACCAGCATATGTTGTATTGTGGACGCTGGTGTGTCCCTATCAGGCGTCTTAACTAGCTTAATTAGCCTTCCTTGGTCAACCAGCTTCATGCTGGTCTTTTTAGAAAGACAGTCAGACATTTTCCAATTTTTGTTGTCAGAAATGACTTCGCATATACACCGATCAGGCATAACATTATGACCACTGACAGGTGAAGTGAATAACACTGATTATCTCTTCATCACGGCACCTGTTATTGGATGAGCTATATTAGGCAGCAAGTTAACATTTTGTCCTCAAAGTTGATGTGTTAGAAGCAGGAAAAATGGGCAAGCGTAAGGATTTGAGTGAGTTTGACATGGGCCAAATTGTGATGGCTAGACGACTGGGTCAGAGCATCTCCAAAACTGCAGCTTTTGTGGGGTGTTCCCGGTCTGCAGTGGTCAGTATCTATCAAAAGTGGTCCAAGGAAGGAACAGTGGTGAACCGGCGACAGGGTCATGGGCTCATTGATGCACGTGGGGATCGAAGGCTGGCCCATGTGGTCCGATCAAACAGACGAGCTACTGTAGCTCAAATTGCTCAAGAAGTTAATACTGGTTCTGATAGAAAGGTGTCAGAATACACAGTGCATCGCAGTTTGTTGCGTATGGGTCTGCATAGCTGCAGACCAGTCAGGGTGCCCATGCTGACCCCTGTCCACCGCCAAAAGCACCAACAGTGGGCATGTGAGCATCAGAACTGGACCACGGAGCAATGAAAGAAGGTGGCCTGGTCTGATGAATCATGCTTTCTTTTACATCACGTGGATGGCCGGAGTGTGTGTACGTCGCTTACCTGGGGAACACATGGCACCAGGACGGGAAGAAGGCAAGCCGGCAGAGACAGTGTGATCCTTTGGGCAATGTTCTGCTGGGAAACCTTGGGTCCTGCCATCCATGTGGATGTTACTTTGACACGTACCACCTACCTAAGCATTGTTGCAGACCATGTACTCCCTTTCATGGAAACAGTATTCCCTGGTGGCTGTGGCCTCTTTCAGCAGGATAATGCGCCCTGCCACAAAGCAAAAAAAGGGTTCAGGAATGGTTTGAGGAGCACAACAACGAGTTTGAGGTGTTGACTTGGCCTCCAAATTCCCCAGATCTCAATCCAATCGAGCATCTGCGGGATGTGCTGAACAAACAAGTCCGATCCATGGAGGCCCCACCTCGCAACTTACAGGACTTAAAGGATCTGCTGCTAACATCTTGGTGCCCAATACCACAGCATACCTTCAGGGGTCTAGTGGAGTCCATGTCTCGACGGGTCAGGGCTGTTTTGGCCGCAAAAGGAGGACAACACAATATTAGGGTTATAATGTTATGCCTGATCGTGTATGAGTTGAATTTTCAGTGGCATAATGTACCGTAAAGGACATCCAGGTTTGTTCACAATTCAGACCAGGTTTATTTCTTCAAGTATCCTTTGGTAAAACATTCAAATAAGCCTAATATAATACAACAGCAAATTTGAACTAGATTTTAACGTTTTTAACGAGTTTTTGCCCATGTTGTCCACTGTCATGTTGATGGGTTGTTGTATTTGGTTGCCAGGGTGTTGCTATGATTCAGGGTTGCCAGGGTGTTGCTATGGGGTTTAAGCACATTGCTATGTGGTTGCTAAGTGGTTTCTAGGGTGTTACTGGTGGTTGCTTATTGGCTTAGTCATAAGAGCTAATTACTGATATTCTGGTCCTTATCTTAAGTCATACAATCAAAAAACAAAATCCTGACTGCTTTGAAAAGTAAAAACATGTTGCACAATTTGAGATATCATTTATGTCTATAGCACAAACAGTCCAGGATAATTTACAAGCCAAAGGTTAACACTTAGGGTTGCTCAAATCAATAACCCCAAGTATGAGCAATAATAGTAGTGATTATATTATTAACACCAAAAATATACAACATCTCGCCATCACATCCATGGAATGCATTTATGAGTATCACTTTATGCCTTGAGTAGCCTACAAGAGGACAAATATAAGTAATAAACAAATAGACTTAATGATGGAGATAAATGTAGCGGAAGTTAAGTATGACTGTATTTTATTACAATGGGTTACATGGTGTTATGTTCCTTTTTGAGAGCCTTTGGCAGATATTTCAAAGCAAATTATTTGTAGTGGAAATAAATGACATTCCTTTACAAATATGGACACTAAGATGAAGGGAGGAGGATGTAGGGTTATGTGCAGTGGAATATTTTGCCACTGGCTTTCTAAAAATATAACTTTATCTAAATCGTAAAAGGATCCATGGAATGATATATTTAAAAGTTTTAAAACACCAGAACTTTGGGCGCATATAGTGTTTTTTCCATTCTCAGTAATTACACACACACACTTACACACACATACGCACATGCATGTCCGACTAATTAGCTAATTATTAATTGCATACTTAAGAAAAAACATTTTGACTGCAAATAGATTATTTGTGCACAGACAAACATGTCATTGTTGCATTTATTTATGAAGCTGTTGGTGCATCGTCTAGGTTTCTTATAAAACAAGATCCAATATTTAGCATTTAACTACTTGGTTGGTTGCAGGTAAAGTTGGCTAGTCATGAAAGTGCAGAGAAAGACAGCAGACTGGCAGAAACATCTCAAATTCTCCATAGAAAATATCAGTGGTACTTTGTCTTCACTGAGAGCTGCGTATGTGTTCTTCTTGACAGAACTGATAGAAATCTGTGTACTGTTTTGCTTTTGATTTCATCATTGGCACAGACCTGACATCTCTCTCTTTACCCCACTCTATATTTTATTGAATCCATTTTTTAATTCCGAGGAGCCTATTGGACACTAGCAAATCGACAGGTCTGCTCTTCATTTACCACCACCTTGAAACCCATTTAAAAACAGCAACAGCAGTTGGCTTTAAGTGCCCTCATTGAAGGTGGTGGAAATGAACATTGATACCATCTGGTACTTGCTGGTATAAATGTCATGAGAATCAGACATAATGTTGCCAAGAAGCTCTGACTACATATACGATGTCTTTTAACATTTTATGACACTGAGAAATCAATGCATTGTATTTTTTTTTACCAACTTGATGTTGGTTTTTTTCCAACTTAAGGCCTATTCGGACGCTAATTGTTTCTCATGTGGACGTCCGTAAAAATAAATTTGCATGCCACCTCAGTGATAAAACTTGTGCATTCGGATGGCGATTTATTCACGGTGGAGGAGCGAGTTTTGTGATCCTACGAACCTGGGAACGCTCTGTTCACATGGTCAGTCGCATGTTTGTCTGCTGTAAATAAAATGTGATATGTTTGGAATAATAAGAATAAATTTATATTTGATTTAATAACAGGAAAATAATATCCTAATTATTATTTAATTATTTAAATCTCCTGTTTAAAAAATAGGAAGATAGAGACGTATTATAGTTCAATGTTTTTTGTCTTATGTTTTATCTCAAAATGATGGATGTCATTTTTAAAATGTGGGAATGAGCGGAAATAAAATTAATACAGCCCCCAGGTAAACATAATGCTGCTTGGTTATTTTAACGTATATAATTGCTTCCATAACAACGGCCCGTTTCAAATATTTACGTGCTTTTCTTCTCTTTCTCTTTTGAGCGGTGATGAAATATTGTTCTTGTAAAAACTTTCCTGCATTTCAGTAATGAAAGTGTAGGCTAGATCTTTAAAATGCATTCCAATTACCGCAAAGCGCAATCATACGGTGCTCTGCAGTGGTCAAAAAGGATAAAAACAGTGAATTTTGAAGTGATCTCTTCTTGAAAACGATGTAAATTCGGAGATGTAAATTCGGACGGCAATTAAATTACCACATGACCTTGGTGTTTGTCAAAAAACGTCTCGGTTACGTATGTAACCCTCGTTCCCTGAAGGAGGGAACGGAGACGTACGTCAGACGTCACGACGAATTGGGATCACTTCTGGGAGCCCCTATCAGCTTCGAGTGTATACAGAACGGGCCAATGGCCATTGGTGTGCGAGATTTGCATCTTGCGCTCCACCCCGCACCACGGGACTAAATAGGAAGCGGATGCAGCACACATTTGTTTTTCACTGAGGAGCCGAACTAGTGACTCGGTCATGCAGTGATGGTACAGCAACTGTGGCAACGGGACGTACGTCTCCGTTCCCTCCTTCAGGGAACGAGGGCTACATACGTAACCGAGACATTCCCTTTCAGTCGGTCACGTTCGACGTACGTCGGATGTCACCGACAAATTGGGATCCCTATGGAAAACGGCACAGTTACTACCACTTACAGCGCCCAGCGAAAACCCCTCAGACCCCTGTCGGGGTCGGGGCGGGGAGCTCACGCAGGGAGAGTCACTGCTGCTGTTCCGCAAGACCCACTCAGCAGAGTATTGGATAACGCTGGGAAAGCGTGCCCAGGGGGGCCGCTGCGGAAGCCACATCCTACCCGTAGGGAGGTATCATGTGGAATATACACGTATGGACTGGCCGTGGGCAGTACAACATACGGAAGTCCCAGGGGTGGCCCCGGCCAATGCAGGTGGGGGACTACGCCGCACAGAGATGGCAGAGCTCGACGGGAAGGGAAAGACACGGGCTCGCCGTAGGGAGCCATACCGTGGAAGAATACACATATGGGACTGCCGTAGGGGTCACAACATGTGGATACCCAGCCTAACACAAGTTCCACCAATGCATACGAGTGTTAGACCTGGCATTGGACGCTCCGCCACGTCTGACTGCCGCGGGTTGCGGAGGAACTCAACAGGGTTCGCCAACCTGGGGAACTCGACTGGAGCATATCAGCGCACGTATCCGGTCCATGAGGAGGGGAATGGCGAAGCAAGCCGACACAAGAGCGGGCACTTCGGTGTTACTGGCTATTTGAAGCGAGCACACGGGAAGAAACCGGCTCTACACGGAGGCTATAGAATCTAGCGAACGTGTTAGGTGTCGCCCAGCCCGCAGCTCTACATATATCTGTCAGCGAGGCGCCATGCGCCAGCACCCAGGAAGAGGCCACACTCCTAGTGGAGTGGGCCCTCAACCCGAGCGGGCAAGGCACGCCCGTGCCGAGGGTTTCCCTGGTTTGGGAGTAAAACAACTGGCAGTGTGACGTGTCCGGGGAGGCAACCAGGTTTACCTGTGTGGTCCCGAAGCGTCTTCAGAACAGCTGGACACCTGGGGATGGAGTCTCCACCCTCCCGAGGGCACTTGCTGTCGTGAGCTCGTCGGCTGCACGATTGGGCAGGCCAGGAAGGAGTGGTACGAAGCGACCTCAGATGCTTCTGACTCCAGAGGAGGAGATGACGGGCGAGTTGCGACATGCGACAGAAGCGTAGACCACCCTGTTTGTTGACATACGCAACAGTCGCAGTGTTTTCACACGGACCAGGACGTGCTTGCCACGTAGCGGCCCCTTGAGGCGGCCCGGCGCAATACGTACTGCTAGCAGCTCGAGGCAGTTGATGTGCCAATGCAGTTGGGGCCCCGAACTGCATGCCCGTTGTACGTAGCACCCCAGCCGGAAGCAGAGGCATCCGTAGAGACACAGCATGCCTGGACACCTGTTCTCGGGGAACTCCTGCCCGTAGAAACGAAGGGTCTGCCCACGGGCCTAAGGTTTGGCGGCAATTCGGTGTGATTGGAACACGGAATGAACCGCTCTGCCACGCCCATCTCGGGACTCGGTCGTGTGGCCAGTGTTAAAGCGGCCTCATATGAAGCAATCCGAGCGGCGTTACTGCGGCGCGGATGCCATATGCCCCAGGAGCCTCTGAAAATGTTTTAGTGGAACCGCTGTTCTGCGTTTGAACAAATTCATGCAGTTCAACACCGACTGAACGCGTTCCTTTGAGAGGCTCGCTGTCAGGTTGACTGAATCCAACTCCCTACCGAGAAAAGAGATCCTCTCCCAGTTGACCCAAAGTCCCAACGGGCTGAGGTGACTGAGCACATTGGGAACAGCCTGAAGGGAAGAACTTCAGGTCGATCGCTGCAAACCAGTCTTGGGACGGATGCAAATGCGTGTCTGCGTCAACATCCTGAATGGGCAGCTTGTGAAGGGCCCAGTTCAGGACTCGCAGGTCCAAGACTGGTCATAACCCACCGCCTTTCCTGGGCACAATGAAGTAGTGGCTGTAAAACCCCATCTTCATATCGGCTGGAGGGACCGGCTCCAATCGTGTCCTTCGCCAGTAGGACTTCGATCTCTTCCCACGTACGTCGAACGTGACCGACTGAAAGGGAACAGTAGGTAATTCGGCCAGGGATTTTTACGCGGGTGGTGGGAGAAAAACACTGACATTCTGGATTCGGATGGCAATAAAATCACAGACTAGCCCCTCTAAATGATGGGAAACAATTACCGACCGAATAGGGCTTTAAAAACATGCATTTCTCAACCTCTTTTAGTGTAAAGTCTTGTGACATTAGTAAACACTACATTTAATTCAATTCAAACTAAAACTAAGTGACATATTTTCAAAGTTTCTTTCTGCACAATTCCATGCAGGCACACAAAAGTATAACATATTAAACGTACTGTACATATTGTACTCCCAGATCACAGCCAGCTTGTAAAAGATGGTGTCTGCTCTGACTAAAGTACTATTTTGAGTTTTTTTAAATCTATTATAGATGTCTTTAATTTATTGGTATATTACCTTTGCTGCTATCTAATGTTCCAATCTTTAAAAAGATAGTTCACCCCAAAATGAACATTTTGTCATCATTTACTCACCTTCATGTCATTCCAAATCTGTATGCATGGCTTTCTTCTGTGGGACACAAAAGATGATATTTTGAAGATTGTCTCAGTGTTTTTTTGTCCATACAATGGAGGTCAATGGGGTTTAATTAGGGGCCGAGCACCGATGGTGTGAGGACCCTATTGGAATTGCTCGGCCTATCATTCTTCTTCTACGAAATGAATTGCATTTTTGAGGACCAAAACATGCTCAAAAACTTTGCACACCAAGAAGTGGTGAAAATTTACGTCTGATATGGGTTTCAGAATTAGGCGTGGCAAAATGGCTCTATTGCGGCACCTAAAAAATTTCAATTAAGCGCTGTTCGTGCTACGTTTCACGTACAAGTATGAAATTCGGTACACACATGTAACAGCCCAATACCTACAAAAAATCCCTGGGAGCAAAATCTGAAAACCCAACAGGAAGTGAGATATTTTGAATTTTCTCTGCAAAATTTTTGCAGTTTTTGTCATTTCCAGACGTACTTTAACGAACTCCTCCTAGAGATTTAATCAGATCAACATCATATTTGGTCAGTCTAATCTAAAGGCCTTTGTGACGTTAAATTGCGAAGATCTTGAGTTTTCCCTGAAGGGCATGTCCGTGGCGGTCTCACAAAATTCGATGTTTCGCCATGAAACCGGAAACTGTTGTAAGTCAGGCATACAATGTCCGATCTGCCCCAAACTTCACATGTTTTAAGTCCTAGCCTGAAGACATCTACATGCCAATATTCAGTTACAGTCATAACGCCACCTGCTGGCAACAGGAAATGGCATGTTTTATACTGTGATTAACTCCTCATAAAGATTTAACCAGAACAACATCATATTTGGTCAACCTAAAGGCCTAGGTGAGTTAAATTGCAAAGATCTTGAGTTTTCGCTGAAGGGCGTGTCCGTGGCGGCCTGACAAAGTCTGATGTTTCGCCTCCGAAATTAATCGCATTTTTGAGGGCCTAAACATGCTTGAAAACTCATGAAACTTTCCACATGCGTCAGAGGTGGCGAGAATTTACGTCTGATATGGGTTGCAGAATTAGGTGTGGCAAAATGGCTCGATAGCACCATCTACAAATTTTCAACGAAGTGCCCCACGTGTTTAACACTGTGATGCACTATTAGCAACATACTAAAATATGCAATTGAGTACTAAACATGCTAGAAACATTCTAAAACATGCTAGCAACACTTAGCTGAGTGCTAAAGCATGCTATTATCACCATGAAACAGGAAGTTATTGTAACTCAAGCATACAATGTCCAACCTGCCTCAAACTTCACGTTTGATAAGTGCCCTGGCCTGAACACATCTACACGCCAAAATTTAGTTTGGCATGTAGAATTTAGTCATTTAGTCACTAAATTTAGTCATAGCGCCACCAGCTGGTAGCAGGAAGTGTGGCAAATACAAATGACTGACGTAGTCCTCCTATTTTTATATACTCAAATGCATACTGCCCACCGTGATCTGTTTTCCTAAAGCCACCGGGTGGCGGTTGGACGGGTGCGAGGGCCCTTTCATCGCTGCCTGCAGCTTTAATTTTGTTTGGATCCCATTTACTTTTTATGGACAAAAACAGTTGAAAGATTTTTCAGAATATTTTCTTTTAAGTCATGGTTTAGAATGATAGGGCAGACAAATAATGACATTTGGTTTGGATGAACTCTCCCTTTAAAAATAAACGAATAATTTAATAACAGTGTTAAATGTAGTCTTTAGCAAATCAGCAAACCATGAATATCCATTTTTCCATACTGTACACAATGATGTTGTGATGCCTAAATTAACTTGTTGCATACGATTGATTTTAGTGTTTACCATCAATTGTAATTTTATTGGAAAGCTTTCAGAAAGATTAGTTGATTATTTATTGAAGGTCAAAATAAATGAGAAGCCTCGTTTAGTATATTGCAATCACAAACAGGTAAAGGATGCATGAGGTAGATTAAAAACATTAGGTAATTTGCTATGCAGTTTTAACTGAGGTTGTCTGAGAAAAACGGACATGTTTGATTCGGACGGGGTAAAAATTACAAAGTACGTCAATGAAACAATTTTACCTGACCTTCTCAAGAACATGTCCATTTTAGGTGAGAATGGCGCGTTGCAGGACCAATCAGACTGAATTATATTAGAAAGAGAGGGAAAATAATTTGTTTTGGAAGCAGCCAAGCAGCCATGTTAGTTTATAAACAGACTGTAGTGACGTATAGACCGCTGTATGATCTCAACCCACTAAAGCATGAAATTACTGCGCATAGCACACAATGACACACTCCGTTACCAGCTTTTTGCTTGACAGATAAAAAGTCCATCAAGGATAAGAGAGATACTAAAAATAACACACATTAGCCCAGTGACACCTCACTTAACTTCACATAGATAGTTGCTTTCCTGCCAAGACAAACCAAAGCGAGTACAAACTGCGTCAGATGACAATACTAAAATGTAAACAGCAGATATGGCTGGAGACTCCATTAGAATGGAATGATTGGCCTTACATCAAGGAGGAAAAAAACAAGGTGCTATGCTTTTCCACTCCTCTTTGAGGATAGTGTGGTAGGCATGTGGGCATTTAAGAAATTACAGCTGTTCCTCGGCCAAACCATGTGTTTACTGTTCACGTTGTGGCTTGAAAACATTCTTAATAGGGGGTGGAAGAGGGGAAAACGCAAACTGAGCCTAACCTTAACATTAATCCTGAAATGAATGTCAAGTTTAACAGTCCCCTGCTTTTAATCAAGACCAGATCCTCTCCTTGCTGGGAGATGAATTAGCCTCAGAGAAAAGGGGGAGGAGAAAAAGGTGAGTTTTTCTTTGCATGGAGAGACACTATTCATCTTATACAGATCCAGGCCAGATCCTCTCGAGCTCATTTTCCTCAACTTTGACCTCGGTTAAATATAACTCTTTAAATGTACGACTATAAAACAGCGCAATGCTTCTCTTAGGACTGCAAAATATTACAAGAATACTGGGTTCTAGTATAATACAGAGATGTAAACAAACAGATAATAGTTGCATACCTGTTCGCTGGCCTTCTGACGAATATTTTATTTGTTTTTGCTTGATCTGGCAATCTCTAATCAGTGCATGAAAAAGAGAATTTCATTTTGAAACATCTTTTAATTGTGACGAAAAGGGGCCCAAGATGAAAACATAATCTTGAGAGTCTTCTAGCACAATCAGAAGGACCATCAATTGCTTCCCTCACAGCATACAAAGGCTGAGAACAAAGAGAAAATTCTAATAATAAAATAATAAAAATCTAATATTTGGATGCCTATTTGGTGAACTGATATGACAGGAAATGGAGTCGTGTTGCAGTGCATGGATGTTCTTACTGTTATTAGAGGAAGCAGGTCACCTCCGTGGCACCCAGAGAAAATAAAAGTGACCTCCTGACTTGCTTTGTTCCCAGCAAGGAGCAAATAAATGTGGAAAGCCCAGAAGACCCACTGCTCTTCCTGCTATTACTCAGCATTATGGCCCAGCTGAAACTCAGCCCAGTCACAGCGCAGGCAATGTGAAACATGTCACGAGAAACTCATGAGGCAGGAAGAGACAGACACAGGGGGTCAGAAACACTGCATGATCTTATAATGGTGAATAGGAGAGATGCATATGGGAAAGATAAAGAGGTATTATATGAGACTGGAAAATATTGGGATATCAGACTATATTGTTGACAACATGAAAACTTCTTCGTTAAGTCTTCTGAAACCATATGTTAGCTTTGTGTAATGCACAATACTCAAAGTAATAAATTAATCAAAAAGTGGATGTGGGTTAGAGGGTTATCAAGTCACATTTTTGGTTTGTTCCTCACACAAAGCTATCATATAGCTTCTGAAGACTTGCAATATAGTGCACAAGGCCTATGGACAATTTGGTCACACTTTAGTTTAGGGTCCAATTCTCACTATTAACTAACTATTAACTATGACTTTTGCCTCAATTAGTAAGGTAGTTGTTAAGTTTATTTATTGGGTAGGATTAAGGGATGTAGAATATGGTCATGCAGAATAAGGCATTAATATGTGCTTTATAAGTAATAATAAACAGCCAATATCCTAGTAATCCTAGTTAATAGTGAGAATTGGACCCTAAACAAAAGTGTTACCAAGGTTTTTTTTTTTTTTTTTTCTTTTTGTGGATGGTTGTGAATAGTTGTTGTATGGCAAGAGCAATGCATCATTTCTTAAAAAAGAAACCCTAATGTTGTTTTCATCAAAATTTGGCAACTTTTTCTTTTTAGCCTCAAAATATTTTTTCTGCTGCCATAACCTAGGCCTCGTGGTTGGGGGAAATACTATTTACCAATAACAGCACAGCCTATAGGCCTGTTCACATCAATGTTTAGCATGAAAATGCGGTCCGATTTTCATATGTGATGTCTGTTTATACCAATTAGGGCTGCACGATAAATCGCAATTTACATGAAATCGTGCTTAACGCGATTTGGCTTATCGCGATTATGAAATCGCAAAGGCTGCGATTATCTTTTATGCGCAGTTTGTCAGTGCAGGACGGCTCTGTGATCAGTAGCAAATGCTACTTCATCTGAAATCACTGTGAGTTTGAGTCGCTTATAACGTGCATTTGAAAAAGGAACACGTCCAACATCTTTCCAAACATGAGAAGCATTTAGTCATGTTTAATCAATCAAAGCGTTTCAATCTGTTTATTCAGCTCACCGATAGTATGATATTCACAGGGATTTCCAATGACGTGTGCTATCGTACTTCAGCGGCACATATTTGGAGTACCCTGCGTGAGAGCGCCCTCTGGCTTGCAGATGGAGCAGCATTTACTACTGATCACAGCCGTGCTGCACTGAGAAGCTGCGCATGCAATAATCGTAGCCTTTGCCAAATCACGTGCAGTTTTATTGCGATTTATCGTGCAGCCCTAATACCAATGCAAAAAAAAAAGGCAGACAGGCTGAATGAAAATGTGATTTCAATCTCTGACAGTAGGTGGCGCTTATTGAAAAGCAGAAATACTCTGGTACACAAAGTACTGTGGAAGTTTCCATCTCTCACACCCACTTGTCATGGAGAATAGGAAGTTAAACAATACAAACATCCATTCAGATTTTTAATGGTGTTTGTCAGACAACACTACATATTGTATTACAGAGACAAGAGAGCCCATTCCAGAATATTCCTCTACTATTCACTATCGTTTAGCAAAATACTGTTCTTGAGACACCAAGTCATAGTTTAATATAAGACCAGTGACTCTTGGGTGACATGGCCAAAAGCATGAAATATCATTGCTTGGCCAGTTTTTTTCTCAGTGTGATAAAAAAGAGATTAGAACACCTCTTCATTAAATGGGACCTATTACAATATTTAAAATAAGTCTCTGATGTCCCTAGAGCGTGTATGTGAAGTTTTAGCTAAAAATACCCCACAGATAATTATATTAGTGCATATAGCACTTTTTGGGGATAAGCAAAAACGTGCCGTTTTTGTGTGTGTCCCTTTAAATGTAAATGAGCTGGTGCTCCCAGCCCCCTTTCAAGAAGAGGGCGGAGCTTCAAGAGCTCATGCTCCGGTGTCAGGACAATCTCACGCACTGAAAATGTCAGAAACTGTCAGTAGCAGTGTTCAGTTCGAACCGGAGTTGGACAATGATGCCTGCAGAGCCAGAGAATAAATGCTGCATGGAGATAGAACAAAAGTATAGTTTAGTTTAATTACGGTTATAACTTATGTTGTCATCTTGCTTTTATCCACTATTTGTACAAGCCTGTTGTAGAGGACCCCGTCCGAATGATGGCCAAAACTTTACTGATGAGTTTTATTAAGTTTATTGTACATCACACAAAAGATGAAGGGTCCGTTTTCACTCCAGAAAATCACTGTAAGTGCTGAATAATACACAGTACAAGAAGTGTGCATTAAAGTTCCTAATATCCATAAACTCTCTCGCTCTCCCCCTTGTATTATCATCAACACAGGGAATTACACAAAAACACTCATTACAACTAACAGTAAACAAATATATACAGACCTTATGCCTTTTCGGGGTGGCTGGTAAACTTTATATCCGTAATGCAACTCTGATGAACTGTAATAAAGTAAATAAATAAAGCTCTCCCTTTCATGACTGCCGTGACCAGTATCGCTCCGGAGACTACAAGCTGGATCACGAACAGTTGGCACAGATACTTCCTTGAGTAACAACTTTTTAGCAACACCTGTGTTTTGTATTGTCCCTTTGTATTGACACAAAGTGGTCTGGTGTAAAATGATTCGCACAGACATAAACAAATTTAGGTATATGGGGGCATTCCCTTCCAAAATACAACTAATCCACTGCGTCTTCAGTGGCTCTGATGTTGGGAGTAAATAAAGACTGCTATGTTCACTCTTACATCCAACAACAAAACACCTGATTTGCTTACGAGTCATTCTTGTCGCTACAGCTGCTCCGGCCTGGAGAAAATGGCATACAGTGTACAACTCGCTCAACTCATCTATGCTAATACGGCAGAGTCCGTCAGCAGTCGTGGGCGGAGCCTGTACAAAGTTATGTCACTTTGCCCAGAATCTGCGAACAGCTTGTTTTGAGACACTGCTTTTGATTTATGGGGATTAAAAAAAAGGAGTGGGTGGATTTTTATCATTATAGGGTGGTTGTGTACACACATGCCAACACACATTATGTTCAAACATAATAGGTTTTTGCATAATAGGTCCCCTTTTTAAAAAAAATGGCAAAATGTCAGTCTCAATACATGCATTTACAGCTGTTTGTTCAAATTAAAATGTTTATCAAAACTGGAAAAAAAATGTAGCCGAACATTTGTATTGGTGTGAACAGGCTGTAAGCATTTCACGTTTCAGAATCCAATTAAATAAAATAAAGTCCCATCCTACATTATTATTTTTTGTTTGTAGATGCTTTCCTGATGTTAGACAAACAAATTCTAATCTATTTCTGGATATATAGAGCTTAGGAGCACTGATCTTAAAAAAAAAACAGAATCTCCTTCGCTACTGACATTCCTTCCATACACAACGAGGATACACTGCATTAAAATTGTGATCACGTGTTGTCAGGACAAAGAGATGTGGCCCCGTCAGATCTGACCCTGGTCGCCGCACGCTCTAATATTTACTAAATTGCCATCCAAATGAAGGATGTGGAATCAATAGTGACCTTGTAGGTCTGACAAAGTCTGTGATGTGAAAGATGAACGTGTCACAGACTTCAGAGACTGATGGTCAGTCGGGCAAGAGTGTGACACACTGAGATTAAGTGTATTTTTTGTAATGAGAGGTGTGCGGTGTGAATGAAAAGAGCTGCCACAACAAGTGTACGGCTCAAGGCAAACCTCTCCACAGACAATCTAACAATGAGTGCAAAAAAACCATTAGACAGAAATTCATTTAAAGAGGCAAATTTACAAACACAATCACTTGGAAGACAAGAAAAAGCACTTCAATTTCAATCGATGAGCCTTTCAGTGTAAAAGTGGTTTGTGAACCTACTGTAATCAGTCTTTTTCTATAGATATTTATAATGATGCACTCTAGTCTGTTATATTTACATACACACACACACTGTCTAAACATTATAACCCTCTTTATTTGTACTTCAGCATGAAGGATGTCAACGTGACAGTCTTAACATCTATATAAATTAGTTACACCAACTCTTCGCTGTATATACCCTAAACAAGGATGGAAGTTCCTGCCCTACCTTGACCTCCCGATTGGTGAACACCTCCACATCCACCGCACAGGCGATGAGGGTGGAGATATTACAGTCCACGCTCCTGGAGGGCATGCTGGGCTCACTCAGAGTGAAGGGATGACCGGCCCCTGACAGAGTATGTGTGAGCAGCACGTCTGAGTGCTTGGATGTGCTGCTTTCCTGCTCTGAACAGCCTGCTGTAACTCTCAGATAGTGTGTGTGTGTGTGTGTGTGTGTGTGTGTGTGTGTGTGTGTGTGTGTGTGTGTGTGTGTGTATGCGTGTGTGTGCGTGTAGTAGGCGGCAAGCGGAGCAGGAGCCCCCACCTCTCCTCTCTCTCACTCCATGCAGTGACATCACTGCCTCTCTTTATGAATGCTCACTTGCACAGATCTGTTTTTTATTCATAAGCTAAGTCTTTTCCCTCTCATTTTGTCTCTTTCTTGGGTCCAAAAACACTTTATGTGGGAAATACAATAACATATTTTCTTTTTCAATGTCTTTTCACCTCTTATTTTTGTCAGGTTATTCCTTCATCAGTCTAATAGGTCAAAGGAAGACAGGAGAGTGACTCAGCACTGCAGATTTATATCGAGTCGCATCAGATACTATAGTGAGTGGATGGAAAAGAGAGGTCTAGAACAACAAGGACAGCAAGAGCGAGAGAGAGAAAGATGAGGTCTGTGTATCTCAGCAAGACAGATGTATTATTAATATCTCACTCATTTATGTGACATCATTCAGTGAGCAACAAAAAGGCATTCATAGGGGAGTCTTCTAAATATAGGTGGCTATTTTTGTTTCTGAAGCCTGACGTTATACTGTATTGATGCTTATCTAACAAAATGTTTGAGTAAAAAAAAAATTATCACACAAAACTCTCATTAGTCATTTAGTGAATAGTAAGTTAATGTGCAAAATGATCTGCTAAATGTCCTCAGTTACTTAAGGCTGAATATATTGAATATTCACAATAATTTTGTAATAAGTTTATAGGCGATAAAGTAACACTGTGAATATTGTAATGCATTTAAAGGCACAGTGTTTAAGTTTCGCCACTAGAGGTCGCACATTTAAAACATTAACAAAGGCCCAAGTTTGCAACACTTAGCTTGTAAAGGAGCGTGGAATGATGGGAGTTGTCGTCTTCATCTCCACTGCCGATGGAAATCAATCCTAATTATGTTCATGGATGAGGTCATGAAATTTTTATAACCGTTACATTTGATCACACGATTTTATTTTGTTCTAATGAATTAGCCACAAGTAACGTAATGTTTAATGCTAAATTACTACTTTATCTGTGGGGTAATGCAGCGAAGTTTCACGAAACAAAAGTACATTTGAATGTACCCACAGCATTTGCAAAAAGGCTGACTTACTATTTATGTATAACACATACTGTATTTAAATCTTTCTCTGCCATTGTCGGAAATTTCCGGCTTTCAGTGTTTTCACTGTTATACGGTGGGGGCGCTATGACACATCTTCTGAGAGAGTACCGAATCTCCTGATCAAAAAACGTGAAGAAGAAGCAGAAACAAGCGATAGCATATGTAAGCAGATGCATATGTAAAATAACGCGATCACCAACATTAAACAGCATATAAATCAAAACTGCCTAATGTTACTGAATTAAATGTCATCCCAGGACGAGGTATAGGACTGTGAAGCTTTGGAGGTGTTGATGGACTTGATCTACTCCATCTGTGTTTGATCACTGTTCTGAATCCAATCTGGATGTAGTCTTGGACAAAAACTTGTTTTTCTCAGCTTTTTGCTCAAAATGTTGCTTTTTTTAATTAAACTTGCCTACATTCAAATGTTGATAAAAAAAAAAAAAGAATGCATGAAGCTAGAATATTTTTTGTTTGTTTGTTTAAAAGCAGAGGCTCTATTATTGATATATTGCATGTTCAGATATTCATACAACAAAAATATTATGGGGGCCAAGAAAATTTTGTGAAAATGATAAAAAACACTGGCAGGAAAGAGGTAATTACACTGCCATAGACTTGTTAAACAGTTTTAGGAAATGCCACACCAATATTGATCATCGTTTTATTTCTCCCCTTGTCCAAAACTCTTCTTGGGTCATTTGATTCACCCGTACGTTATCTTTGGCAACAGAACCTGCTACAAACGATAACGAATAATTGCAATTTTTCATGAGACTCACTGTTTTGCCATGGTTTCTACAGCAGTAAAAGCGGAAACCGAGGATAACACGGATATGACACCATTGACAGGCAACGCAATGAGGAGGGACGTTACACTGCTTAAAACTGTGAATTGTTGGAAACATTTGGGATAATGTAAGTACACACGTGAACAAAATAACACTTACTGTGCTAATGGTTTTTGTATATTTAATGCAAAAATCTTACATATTGTCCCTTTAATATGCTTTTTTTTAGGCCATTAGGTTTCCTAAATACATTTTCATCATCAGACTAGATCTGTTTTCACATCTTGTCTCATGACTTGTATGATAACGCAAAGATGCTATTCGATTTAAATTTCAGTAGCAAAAATAAAAAATGTTAGGGTTGGTCATTTTGATTCATTTTTGTGATCCAGTTAAAAATGTCCATTTCAGTGAAGCGATTCAAAACTGATTTGTTTGTGCCAACACTTAAAAATGTTTACATATATATATATTTTTTTACTAAAAATATATATTATTTTACTATATATATTTTAATAAAATAACATTTTTAAGTGATGGTGCACATGTCATTTCCAATGAATGGATATGACGTAATAATTTGAGCTGAAATTATTTGATCTACATGAAACTTGCACAGCCTTACATTATACAAACAAATTGGACTTCAAAATGTCACAACTGGCCAATCAGAATTAGAATCCAGGTAATAAAGGAGTATAAAACAGGGTCAGAATGGAAAAACATAGATAGAATGGCGACAAAAATAGATGCATGTGAGATACAATCAGAAAGGTCAGTGCCCGTCCTTAATGAAGCATGCTAAAAGACTCCAGACAGTTGAGTCACCACATTGTCTGCACCGAGTCCCCAGAAGATCGTGTTTACTTTTCCAGCACTCCGAGGGCACTGATAGAATGGACCTGTGCGAGTATGTTACGTTGTCCCTTCTCGATGGAAGCACTGGTTTTATCGGAGCGAGTCAATAAATGAACAGCTTAAATGACTCTGGCACCAAGGCAACCTTGAGAGGGGAAATAGCCTCACTACATAACACCTTGTGCAAAAAAGCCCAGATGGAAGCTGCTAATCTAAGCAGGCTTGACAATAATGGATGGATATGAGGGTCCTGGTATATACGCCAATTGGGCTAGCTGATAGTGACTGTACGAATGGCATGAGGGTCCTTGAGGATGACAAGGCTAGAACACAGTAATACTTCCTGAGATGCCATGAGACTTTTTTAATTAAGAAGAGAGGACAGCCATGACAGCAGCATCAGAAACATACACACACAAATACAGTTTGATGGATTGAATGCTATATCATGCACTACACTGTCATGCATTTTTATCTGTCTGAGTTTAAATATTTAGACATAGACCTCAAATATATTTTATACTTATAATCAATTACTTTATAGTCAGTAGCTTTAAAGGCCCACCGAAGTGCCTTGAAACATGCAGCTTTATTCAATGTGTTGACGTAATTTTCCACAGGAAGACAGGGCGGGACATATCGATCAGCTCCTCCCCTTTTTTAAAACAGCCAATAGCGTTTCGTTTATATCACAGCTTGGCCAGAGCCGTTGAGCTCGGTAAAGCCGCAGTTTCCTCCTAATCTCTAAGCGTTTCCCCTCCTAATCTCCTACATATTGCTTTAAAATACAGCATTCTGTGCAGAATTCAAATGGATATGATACATTTTGTGGTCTGCGCCGACTCGCGCACATGATCCGCTCTGTGCCATTGCGTCTCTGGACTGGAGCAGACTGTGTGTGCGCTGCGGTGGTTCGCATGACACCAACGTGAAATCTTGATCCATATTGGCGGAAGTGAGAGACTGTAAGTTTTAAATGCTTATATCTTCTAAATGCGAATTTTGTCATTGTTTTGGAGCACACTTGCTCACAGATAACAGTATGACTAACATATTCATACTAAAAGCCAAAAAACTTGTTTTCATGGGGACTTTAAGTTCAATCATTGGACTGATAATTTGATTACATGCAAGTATGCACCATTGTCTTTTGATTTTCAAATACTTTTTGCTTAAAATCAAAGGTTGTATTGTTATGATTTATATTAGAGCCAGATGGTTTGGTTCAAAAATTCTTTAATAAAGAATTTTTTGAATATCTATGTGGAAAATAGAATGTCTGTGGAGAAAATAAATGGGAAAAAATATTTCCGGAACCCATGCCACTGAAAAAGTGAGTTGTCACTGTTGAGCCTTATTGAAATGAATTTAATTGGATTTCAAACGCCTACACCTAAAGTGCCACTATTCTTTCAAGACAACTATTTATATTATACCAAGTGGGACAGAGCATTCACTCTAGACATCCTTCAAACAACCTTGGACTTCAGGTTAAAGCTTCTCTCCGAGGAGATTGTGACTTGTGGAACTTTTCTATGTTAATCTTCACCCAACATTTTCTCCAAGCATGTCATGGAAATGGTGCTATGGCTAGTCTGTGGGCCCATTTTACTGTCGGTTGTGATATTTTTCTTCCAGTCTAGAAAGGCTTTGGTCAGTTTGCACAATGATTTTTTTATGCTTTTGTTCTTGAGCTAGGTCAGGCGATAGTTTCTTGACAATTCAGGGGTTGCAAGTGGTCAAGCCATCATTTTAGCTCAACAGTTTGTTGTCTCTGTGCAGTGTGCACTAAAAGGGTCATATAATTTGCAGCATGCTATCTTTGCACTTTGATCCCTCACTGGGCAAAAAATTCTGAATTCTGTTCTGAATCCAAAAACAAGAAGTCTGGGGTGCCCTAAGAAAGTGCCCTTCCTCACCATCTGTACCTTTCCAATGGTGTGATGGAAGAATGAACCTTCATTAACAAGTCAACAAACATTATACTTACCAGATCAAAAGTTCATATACCAAATAATACGTTTCATGACATTTAAATCTACATGGACTAATGTTGCTTGTTAATGTTATTAATGAAAGTCATTATAAAATGTTACAGAAGAATGTTATTGTTTCTTATGACCTTGTTGGAGGGAGACCAGTGTAAAAACTAAATGATATTTGGCCAAACTAGAGGTTCTGAATTAGAGGAAGCTATGAATTCAATTTGAAAGGTTAAAAACTGAGTCCGTGCACTTTCCAAGAATTGTAAACACATTGTGAAATTCATTTCATGCCAAGCAGGATGTAGGAGTTCAAAAGGAAGCAGCAGATAGTGTGGGATCAGCAGGCACTCAAATTTGTATGTTTTATTTTTAATATGCAAATATGTAACCCGTACTGGCAAAAGGAGTCGGAATGCGCACAGGATCATTTTGAGCTACAGGCAAAACAAGTGAAAAATGTCGATTTTGGTCGTTTATTAAGCCCCCGTCTAGCGATCCCAATGCTCCAAATAGCAATTAAACATCTAAAAGTATCTTTATTTGAACGTTTTCAGAGAGGAGTACCTTTCCTTTGTCCATGAAAACGATCTCACTCGCGCTGACTGACAGATCCGACGAGTGCGCACAACAACGCCTCTCACAGTGGCGATCCCGATTCCGATATACACATATACACAGAATTATAGTATTTCAAAATATCTGTCTTGGCGAGTAGGCTACTATTCACGCAAACATTATCTGTTATGTCTAATGTGAACGTTTGGTTAACTGTTGGGAAAAAACATCTGATGTGTTACATTATTTTAGATCCGTGCGGTACAGTAGATCTTATATATAGGCTGTCTGTTTCATTAATGTTAATCAAACAATTAAGGTATCATGGGAAAAAAAAGTTGAATATTTATTTTTCATATAGATATTTGGTGTTGACGTGGTGTGTGTCAAATTTGGTGTTATTACCTGTGATTTTAAGGTATGGTTGCTATGTGATTTTGTTTTGGAACCTTCAGAAAACTTGAACTCGATTTTTCTCAGAATTGACTATGCTGACTCTATCGACTTCAAACAGGTGTAGCTGGTTCAAACAAATCATACATCATTTTGAAGGTTTTTTTAATAGAGACTGTAAAAAAATAATAACTCATTTTTGAAAATTTGCTCATTGCGACTAATTTTGCCAGCACTGGTCACATATGGTGTTTTATACTTTCTTGCATTAAAAGTATTTTTAAAACATGGACACATGGATGGATTTATTTTAAGATGACAGTTACATTGTACTCAAATAAGTACTGAGTAATATTAATTAACTACACGTACTTACTATAGGAGTTGCGGTTAGGGTTTGGTTTAGGGTTAGTTACTTTTATTATTACAGTAAGTACATGTAACGTGTAACTGTCACCTTAAAATAAAGTGGTACCAAAAAAAAAATCTTATTTATATTCATAGTATTTATTAATATCAATCAATTATAGTATTTATTAATATTTTCAACTAGCTTTTTTCCATTTTTCCATTTTAATTTTCATTTTAGTTTAAGTTTTAGTAATGTTATGTGATTTTGTCATTTTTATTCATTTTTTATATTTCTATTTAGCTTTACTTATTTTTATTTCAGGTTTAGTTTTAGTAATTTTAGTACTTCAATTTAAACTTTATTTCAAGTTTTATTTCAATTTAAAGTTTTATTTCAGTCTTTCAGTCTTAAATTTAAGTTTTTCATCTAATATTTATCATTTTATTTCAGCTTTATTTGAGTAAACATTTTTTAGATTACAATAAGAGCTGATAAAAAGCACAGATTTTGGACCAATGACATTTTACTATGGGTAACTAACCAGTGAAAAAAATGAAATGTGGCTAAATGTGTTGCTGTACCACGATGTTGGCAGATGGTTAGCACTACAAACTCTTAGTATGGACAAGATGGGATTTATCTCTTGGGGCTTTGTCGTGTCGTGCCTGGGAAGGATACTGTGTTAAGCACACCCTGAATCAACAGTTTGTCATTCAGAACATCAGTACTTTGCTCACTTACACATGAACTAATCATTTGCTGAGTAAACAGGGTGCTCATATTGACCGGTAGTCGCTCTTCCATTCGCTCCAGAATAAATCATGATAGAAATCGTGTTCATCCTGCTCTATTGTCACATTAAAATTAGCTCATGCTGGAGCATCAGGTGATTTTAGACATGGCAGGAGACTATGTGACATAATAAACATGCAGTCTGACTGACAGTGACACAGTCATCCCTTAGTCATCCATTACTTTCATTCTCTCTCTCTCTCAGGTTGGTCACACTCTACAGGTGCGGAATAGCAATAGCAGTGGCAGTATTTCGTGACTCTAAACCAATCTATCTGGGCATTGTTGTGGAAATGCTGTAATCCCCAGTTCCCTCCAGCACAGCGCTGAACACAGTCGGAAATATATCCACATACACTGAGTCAGCGCACAGACGCAAATACACACCATGCAATAAAAAAGAGCAGAAACTCAGATTGGCAAAAAAAAAAAAAAGCAATGTGATGGTAAAAGTTGACAAAGTAGAAGATGGATGTAGTGCAAACATTTTGAATGCTGGTGTATTTTTTGAAATAAATGAATACTTTTATTAAGCAAGTATGCATTCAATTGATCAAAAGTGATAGTAAAAACATATGCAACTAGATTTCTATTTCAATAAATGCTGTTGTTTTGAACTTTCTATTAAATCAAAGAATCCTGAAAAAAATGATAAAGCAGCACAACTGTTTTCAACATTGATAATAAAAAAAAATCTGCATATTAGAATGATTTTTGAAGAATCATGTGACACTGAAGACTGGAGTAATGATGCTGAAAATTCGGTTTTGCATCACAGGAATAAATTACATTTTGATATATAATAAAACGGAAAACTTTATTTTATTTGTAATAATATTTCACAATAGTACTGTTTTACAGTACTTTTGATCAAATAAATGCAGCCTTGGTGCACATAAGAGACTTTTTTTCAAAAACATTAAAAAAATCTATATACAGCCTTTATTTATTGCTGTGTATAGAAATTGGCGTGCTCAGATTTGGTGGAAAAATACATACAGGTAATACACAGTTCAGCTTCATAGTGTATTCTTTATGCAGTTTAATAGTGTAGGTTTGTGTGTGTGCTATATAAGTGGGTACAGGTATAAGTGAGTACGACCATTAGCACAGGTCACACACATCAGGAGGGTAAGAGTCACAGGAACCGTGTCTGAATACATCCATTATGCAGGAATGCTCTGCATGCAGAGCACAAAATACAGGTGCTGAATACTTATTCAGAGTTCAGCGCTTTGGCACTGACACACACTCCCTGTTTTCTCAAAATCAAAGGTCTGAAATATCACCTGTATTAGTGAAACAAACCATCAGTTGTTACTGTTCTTCTTTTTTATGGAATATTTCAGTATTTATCATAATGATTTATCCGTACACATCTCCCCCCCCCCCCCTTCCAACATCTTATTTTGATGTCCTTTAGAGGGGGATCAAGAACCCCCCAAACCCCCCGTAATTCGCACCCTGGTGATAGGTTGCCACCTGTGCAATAAGTCCATTCGTGAAATTTCCTCACTACTAAATATTCCACGGTCAACTGTTAGTGGTATTATAATAAAGTGGAAGCAATTGGGAACAACAGCAACTCAGCCACAAAGTGGTAGGCCACGTAAAATCACAGAGCGGGGTCAGCGGGGTCACATGCGGGGTCAGCGCATGCTGAGGCGCACAGTGCGCAGAAGTCGCCAACTTTCTGTAGAGTCAATAGCTACAGACCTTTAAACTTTGGTGTGTGTCCTTCAGATTAGCTCAAGAACAGTGCGTAGAGAGCTTCATGGAATGGGTTTCCATGGCCTAGCAGCTGCATCCAAGCCTTACATCACTAAGTGCAATGCAAAGCGTTGGATACCCTGGAGCGTACGATCACACCGGTGTGAATAGAACGTTCAGTGCATCACGTGATCAACTGCTAAATTCGAACGTGCTTTCGCGCGTTGGCTGGCGCTGAGCCAGAGATGGACGCGCTCAGTGCTTGACATACAGTGGGGAGAACAAGTATTTGATACACTGCCGATTTTGCAGGTTTGCCCACTTACAAAGCATGTAGAAGTCTGTAATTTTTATCATAGGTATTCTTCAACTGTGAGTGACGGAATCTAAAACAAAAATCCAGAAAATCACACTGTATGATTTTTAAGTAATTAATTTGCATTTTATTGCATGACATAAGTATTTGATACATCAGAAAAGCAGAACTTAATATTTGGTACAGAAACCTTTGTTTGCAATTACAGAGATCATACGTTTCCTGTAGTTCTTGACCAGGTTTGCACACACTGCAGCAGGGATTTTGGCCCACTCCTCCATACAGACCTGCTCCAGATCCTTCAGGTTTCGGGGCTGTCGCTGGGCAATACGGACTTTCAGCTCCCTCCAAAGATTTTCTATTGGGTTCAGGTCTGGAGACTGGCTAGGCCACTCCAGGACCTTGAGATGCTTCTTACGGAGCCACTCCTTAGTTGCCCTGGCTGTGTGTTTCGGGTCGTTGTCATGCTGGAAGACCCAGCCATGACCCATCTTCAATGCTCTTACTGAGGGAAGGAGGTTGTTGGCCAAGATCTCGCGATACATGGCCCCATCCATCCTCCCCTCAATACGGTGCAGTCGTCCTGTCCCCTTTGCAGAAAAGCATCCCCAAAGAATGATGTTTCCACCTCCATGCTTCACGGTTGGGATGGTGTTCTTGGGGTTGTACTCATCCTTCTTCTTCCTCCAAACACGGCGAGTGGAGTTTAGACCAAAAAGCTCTATTTTTGTCTCATCAGACCACATGACCTTCTCCCATTCCTCCTCTGGATCATCCAGATGGTCATTGGCAAACTTCAGACGGGCCTGGACATGTGCTGGCTTGAGCAGGGGGACCTTGCGTGCGCTGGAGGATTTTAATCCATGACGGCGTAGTGTGTTACTAATGGTTTTCTTTGAGACTGTGGTCCCAGCTCTCTTCAGGTCATTGACCAGGTCCTGCCGTGTAGTTCTGGGCTGATCCCTCACCTTCCTCATGATCATTGATGCCCCACGAGGTGAGATCTTGCATGGAGCCCCAGACCGAGGGAGATTGACAATCATCTTGAACTTCTTCCATTTTCTAATAATTGCGCCAACAGTTGTTGCCTTCTCACCAAGCTGCTTGCCTATTGTCCTGTAGCCCATCCCAGCCTTGTGCAGGTCTACAATTTTATCCCTGATGTCCTTACACAGCTCTCTGGTCTTAATTATTTAAAAATCATACAATGTGATTTTCTGGATTTTTGTTTTAGATTCCGTCTCTCACAGTTGAAGTGTACCTATTAAAAAATTACAGACTTCTACATGCTTTGTAAGTAGGAAAACCTGCAAAATCGACAGTGTATCAAATACTTGTTCTCCCCACTGTACATCACAACTATTCAGTGTTTTCAACCACATAATGTTTATTTTAGGTTTCAGACATTTACATTTAGAGTTTGTAAAATACACACTGATGTCTATAGAAGCAGCAATAACAATCCTTTCCATTATAATTAGATGACACGTTTTATTCATAGCAGATACACATTGTGTAAGTAACTTTAAAGTTTACTCTATTCTTCTCCCAGTTCACCGGCCACTTACTTTTATGTATTTCGGAAGAAGTGAATGAATTTACATGTTGTAAATCCAACAGATCTGATTCTCTGAACTGCGGCACAAACTAACATGGTGGCGCCCATCGCACATATAGCTCAACTAACGCGATAGTTATAAAGGTGTTTAAACAACAAAACGCATCCACTAGCACATATTTGTCATTCTGAATATTCAGATATTTCATGCTATAGTTAACAAGTTTGAGAATATTTTTAATAAAAAAGGGAAAATGAAATAAAAGCAGATCATCAGTCATTCAGCGCTATATTGTGACTGCGGTGTCACGTGACAAACAATGACGCGTCACCATGAAAACAATAAAGTGATACGTTGGAGGAATTTGACTGTCCTGCGCAGAGTCCTGACCTCAACCCAATAGAACACCTTTGGGATGAATTAGAGCGGAGACTGTGAGCCAGGCCTTCTCGTCCAACATCAGTGCCTGACCTCACAAATGCGCTTCTAGAAGAATGGTCAAAAATTCCCATAAACACACTCCTAAACCTTGTGGAAAGCCTTCCCAGAAGAGTTGAAGCTGTTATAGCTGCAAAGGGTGGGCCAACTCCATATTAAACCCTACGGATTAAGAATGGAATGTCATTAAAGTTCATGTGCATGTAAAGGCAGGCGTCCCAAAACTTTTGGCAATATAGTGTGTGTGTATATATATATATATATATATATATATATATTATTATTATTATTATTATTTTATTTTTATTTTTTTTTGGAAAGGAATTATTGAGCTGGCACATGAAAAATCTGATCTGTGTTCAAATAAGTTTTTTTTTTTTTGCCTTACTTGCTCAGACAACTTATTTTTCAATATACTTCTTTAAGGACTTTATTTTTACTGTCAGTTTAGTTTTACTATTGCTCAAACAGAACAGACAAAAATGTTCATCTGCAAGCAACTTTTTAATTTTATGTTTCAAACACAGATGTCAATAGAGAGCACAGAATTCTATATTGTGCATATTTCATGTTTCATGATTTTAAAAAATGAAAACAAAGAAACATTATGAAGTTATAACATAAAATAAGAAATATTTAATTAATTAATATTTAATTCCAGATAATAATCATATAAGCACATTTGTGACACTGAATTTTTGTAGAATTGAAGCACAAGATTCCCTTTGGAACATTCTCAATTAATCATACTACATAGCATTATCATCAGGTTTTACACAAATAAATTATTATTTTATGTATCGATAGTGTTAACAGATATAAACACGTGCACTCACACATTCACACTCCATTTGTGAGCAGTGTTATCAATAAATATACCTAAAGAAGAATCAGGTGGCCAGATGTCCTTTATTTCCTCTCTGGACATGTTTAATTTGATGAAGCAGATAGTGTTTGTGCGTCTGCAGGGAGCGGCCGGAGAGAGGAGATTATTAGCTCAAACTGAAACCACCTGAATATACTTCACAGCAGACTCCTGTGTGTGTTCAAATGTTGAACCACCAGCGATCTGCAGCAATAGATGAAGATGAAGGGGGATGAAGAGTGCGTGTGAAAGGCCTGTCTGGAATGAGGATATGACTTACACTGACCTTCCGGGGGAATGTTGAGGTGAAAGAAAGAGGGTGTTGAGATACTGAAAGTGTGTGTGTGAGGGATACACATAGATTAAGCATATGGTGTACTAGCATGCTATCCTTATTTCTGTTTTGAATACTTGGAATGTTTGGAATACTCAGATTTGGAAATTCTGTGCAGTGTACAAACGAAACAAACATGGAATAATATAGCATACAAAATAAGTGTGTGTGTAATCCTGGGTGCCATGTACCATACTACATACTATTTCACATGCATAAATTTAGAGAGATTAAAAGAAGAGATTAAGATTTCTAAAAAAAAAATAAAAAAAATTGGTATTTGAGACGTATACCCCCAAATTTAGTGTAAACAGGTTAAATATTGTTGGTCAAATAAATGTACACTACTGTTTAAATTTTTTTTTTTTAATTAACACTTTTATGCAGCAAAGATGCATTAAATTGATCAAAAGTGACAGCACAGACATTTATAATGTTACAAAATATATTTAAATAAATGAATATCAAATAAATCTATTTCAAATAAATGCTGTTCTTCTGAACTCTCCATTCATCAAAAAATCCTGAAAAAAAGTATCATGGTTTCCACAACAAAAATGTAAGCATCAACAGTTTTCAACATTAATAATAATAATAAATGTTTTTTGAACAGCAAATCAGCATATTGGAGGATCATGTGACACTGAAGACTGGAGTAATGATGCTGAAAATTCAGCTTTGCCATCACAGGAATACATTACATTTTTAAATATATTAAAATATTATTTTAAATTTGTAATGACATATTATTACTGCACAATATTACTGTATTTGTGATCAAATAAATGCAGCCTTGGTAAGCATAAGAGATTTCTTAAAAAGACCAACCCCAAACTTTTGAACGGTAGTGTATATGTAAAATAAAATATATTTGTGACGTAAAATAATACTTTCTTATTAAAACTGCAGACGTATACATTTGAACACTACAAAATAGTTGATGGACAACACATTTTATACAGTATGCTAGTATTCCATTCCAAACATAGCCAAAGAAAAGAAGAATAAATGGGAAACAAAGAGACAAGAGTGTTCGGAATAAAAGAGAGGAGTGAAACATGGAGACAAACACACAATGAGAATGAAAGGGGGATGAGGAAAGGAAGAAGAGAGGACTGCAGCGCGCTGATTAATGTCACTGCTGATGAAAGGCTAGTATTGACGTCAGACACACAATGGACGGAGAAGAAAGTGAGAGAGAGCGAGGGAGAAAGCCTTTCACACTATAGCGCGCACACGATTCATGGAATATATGGACACATAATTTCATTCAAGTAGACAATGTTACATTCTCTCACATTCAGCACAGTTTAAAAGCAGAATGAATTTGCCTTTGATGAACACTCTACAAGATCCTTTTCATCTTGAATCAGCTACACTATGAATTAAAGATCCTTATAAATTGCTACTTTGCTCAGAGCCGTGGCCTAGCAGTTAGCACAATTCTCCAACATGTCGAGCTATGATGCTAATATATAGGCTACATAACTAGCAACACTATATATGCGGGATGGTGGCCATAAAGCTTGGACTTCAGTATCTTACCTGTGGGAACATTGTTAACAGATTAAAGACTTCTCTTTCAGATTCCTTTGGTCACAACTACTCTTTCTTTTATTGATGTAATGGCGTCAGCAGGGCTTGACATTGACTTTTTTGCTCACCAGCCACTGTGGCTAGTGGTTTTCCAAAGTTTTCCAAACTGGCCACAGTTTTGACATCGATAACATGGGCAAAAAATGGCCATATAGATATTTTTAATATCTCATAATTTGGCAGCAGGTATATTAGGCTGCTGTCACTTTAATACCTGACGCGCGGATCCATTATACTGTTAGACCTGTTTTCTTTCTCTTTTTCTCTCTTTCCTCTGTTTTTACACTCACTTAAAACATAACTGACTATGTTTACGTACTCGCCAAGACCGGCATTTTGACATTATAATGGGCCTCATTCATGAAACACGAACAGAACAAATTTTTGTGTAAATCGTTCGTAAAGGTGTTCTGACGTAAATTTTCGGATTTTTATATTTTCAAAATGTTAGTTGGTACGAAAGAAATTTACACCTGCTTCCTACCACGTGTAAATGGTGCGTAAAACATTCGAATGTTCTGTGTTCTTTTAAGCAAACTGATGACACTGAATTTTTGATAATATGTCTTTTTATTTTTACTTATTTATTTCGTAGCTGAGTGTTGAAAACTGTTCAACTTTGGGTAAAACGGTCACCTTTTTACCCAGCCGTCCAATCACAGTGGAGGAAGGGCGGGACAAATACTACACCGACCAACCATCCTATTCGTACAACGACTGAACAACAATGGAGAAGTTAATATTGCTGGTTACTGCATTTTTATATTCAGTAATATTCTTCAAAATGAGATAGCACATTACTGCCTGGCATATTCCGTATCATCATAGCAACCAAAGCGTCTTAGCTGGATAAACGCTAAGCCTCCAAAGCGCTCACAATTATTCTAATTGTGGATGAGCGTGCATGTGTACTCTATTTACGAATGATTGGAATTCACTAACATACACGCGTTTAACTATCAAATCGGATGTTTACGAAACGTTTTTCAATCCGGAGGAGAGTTTTATGTGCATCTTACTCCGAATTTACTCATATATTTACGAAAGTTTAATAAATGAGGCCCTCTGTGTGTATTTTAGTTTATGTGCCCGCATTTAGGCATGAGCACAAAATCTGCAGGAATGAGTAAAATTATGAGCATTATGTGCAATCCCACAGCAAAATTCAAGCCCTGTAACAGCAACAATATTCTTTCGGCGCAATTAAAACGAGTGAGTGAGGGGAGGCGGGGTCAACTCCCTGTCGGAGAGAAGAGAGAGCGAGAAAGTTGCGTATCCGAGAGCTGGTATCATGTATCTATTCTCCGGGAAATGAGTATTAGAAGCGTTTCAGATATTTCAGTATTGATATCTATCGAAAAATCTATATTTTTGACAGCACTACGTTGCACTTAGTTTATTATTTCAGATGCCTTTTCAAAAGACTACAATTGAAAAATGTATATATTATATATAAAATTCAACCCGCCAAAGTGGCCTACTGCTGAAATTTGTTAATGTCAAGCCCTGGTCATCTGTAAGATTTTTAAATGTTTTTAAAGAAGTCTCCTATGCTGCATTTATTTGATGAAAATACAGTAGTATTGTGAAATATTACAATTTACAACTGTTTTCTAGTTTATTGCATGTTAATTAATTAATTAAGCTGAATTTTCAGCAGCCAATGCTCCAGTCTTCGTTCCTCTGAGAAACTTCGTGTTCCCTCACAAAAACTTTTGCGTTCCCTGAGAAACCTTGCATTTACTCGCAAAGAACTCAAAGGTTTGCGAGCGAACGCAAAGTTTCTCTGGGGAGCGCAAACATTTTGCAAGCAAACGCAAAGTTTCTTGAGTGAATGCAAAACATTTGTGAGAGCAAAAGCATTGACATAATTTTTCCCCCTCATCTCGTATTTTTTCCATCACCATGTCCCTTTAATGCATCCTTGCTGAATATAGCGTAAGTATAAATTTCCTTTTAAACAAAATCCTACTGACCCCAAATCTTCATAGCATGTTGCTATATGAGGCAAAAAACATAAGTTCACAACCTGACAGCTAGCCTAATATAGAGCCATATAATTATACGGCTGTATGCTATATAAAGTGCATCAGAGGCTGCTCATGACATTTAAGATATTTAAGCACAAGTCTAAACCATTTTAGCAAGATATGGGTGTTCAACTTAGCAACTATATCGCAATATAAATAGACTGTACACTATATATATGGTGCATCATGCAAGATACTGTAAAGTAAACGTGGCTTTTTTACATATTTTATTTTACCTTTAGACTAACCTGTGTGATTAGTTGAAATGTATATACACAAACATAAGACATAATATATTTTCCAAGATGACTCAAGATTCAAGAGTCATAACCTCAGTCTTGTCGTGTAGAGCTGTCTAATACACCATGACTGATGCAGTGTTGAACCTTGGTCATCATCTCTGCTAGTAATATTCTCATTCTCATGACATGACCTTAATCTTTGCTCCAAACACATGCTCAAGGTCAAAGCGCTGCCTCGTTTGGCCTGTCACAGGCAGCAGAGCCAGCCGGTTACCTTGGTGACATCAGAGTACTAGCAGAGGAGGGGGAAGGGGGGGAGGTGCTCCGGGTATCGTCTGCTTAAAGAATGTCATGCCTGATAGACCTGTCTCCATGGGATCAGGGCCAATTTCAAAGAGATTAAGGACAATTTCGATGGGATTTAGTACATTTTGTATTGGATTTTAGTTGACCCAAAGAACAATTTATGGCTGGGATTATATAGAGATAAAATCAGGTGGAGAGCAGACAGATGCGTTCAACTTAAGAAAACCTGTAGAGATTGAGAAAGCCTAAGTCTATGTTCTTGAGCAAGAAAAAATTATACAGTATATATATGTATATGCATATACACACACAAACACTAACGTTCAAAAGTTTGGGGTCAGTAAATTTTTTATTTCAAGAAATGTATGCTTTTATACAGCTAGGATGCATTAAATTGATCAAAAGTGACATGTATAATGTTTCAAAACCTTTCTGTTTCAAATAATTTATGAAATTTCTATTCATAAAACAATCCTGATAAAAAATATATCACAGTTTACACAAAAATGTTAAGCAACAAATGTTTCTTGAGCAGCAAATCAGCATAGAATGATTTCTGAAGGATCATGTGACACAGAAGAGTGGAGTAATGATGCTGAAAATTCAGCTTTACCATCACAGGAATAACTTACATTAAAAAAAAATATTCAAATAGAAAACAGTTCCTTTAAATTGTAATCATATTTCACAATATTACTGTTTTTACAAAATTTTTGATAAATGCAGTCTGGGTGAGCATAATAGACTTAAGAGAACATAAAATCCTACTGGCCTCAAATATATATATATATATATATATATATATACACACACACACACACACACACACACACACACACACACACATATATATATATATATATATATACACACATATATGAGGCCAGTAAGATTTTTTTTTTTTTTTTTAACGATTTTGATAGAAATATAATTGTATCATCATTCTAAAATGATGAAATGTTCATGACCTTTCAGAAAACTACAAAAATTCTTCTGTGATGTATGTATAAACACAGTTGGACATTGTTAGTGGACAAATTAAATAAACAACTGAGAGTGCTACAAATGTGTTTTACGAGAGTTTATTTTCTAAAAGTTCAGAGGGCCAAATGTGCCCATAGTTGAAGAAACGCCCATAAACAAATCTGGGGTTGATGTGGTCAGTGCGGCTCGGTGATGCACAGGAGGTTTAAATTCATGGTGCAGGTGCCTGTTGTGTGGCGGGAGTGAATCTGTGTGCTAAAGTGCTTTTCCCCCCACAGGGCTTTTGCAATACTGTTACACATTGCTCGGCACGTACAACGGCACACAATCACGCACTTTTGATAATGCCAGGAAAAGGCCTATTTACACAAACGATCCCTATCTTCAAGTAAAACACAACAGCTGCACAACCAACACACACAACAGCTGACTTTCATAAACACACACACACTTTCCAATGGTCTCTTCCACTCACAAACACCATCATGCATGCGTTGATTCTCAAACACACTCTCTCTGTGTCTCTGAAGCGGTGTGAACAGCATTAACCACTTGGTGGCCGAACAGTGACACTAAAGGACGCCTGCGCATGAGTCACGGTGGCTCTGATCCGAGCTCTGCGGCGTGAACGCTAAACATGGCAGCCGAGCCATACAACACCAGTCAAGCATGAGACAGCCAGTGTGTCTCTGCCAGTCAGGAGCATCACAGTCTTGTATTATACTGTTATATTTATTTGCGTAAGCCACCTAACACAGGCTCGTTCATTCAATAGTATTCGTGCGCCGAAAGTAACAGACAGGCTTTATCTCTTGCTCGCTCGATTTCTGGGATATTGTATATAATTTGCGGGCGTCAGGGAGCCGCTATCAATATGCGGGATATGCCGGAGAGGTGGGATGTCTGAAAATGTCTTCTTGCAGATCTTGTTATTGAACTAAATTGAATCAACGTTGAACTAAATTGACCTGAATAATGGCACTATTGTCTTTTAGAGCTGCTTTACAGCTTAAATTATAGGCAACATATATTTGCAACATACAGTGGGGAGAACAAGTATTTGATACACTGCCGATTTTGCAGGTTTTCCTACTTACAAAGCATGTAGAGGTCTGTAATTTTTAATTAATTTGCATTTTATTGCATGACATAAGTATTTGATCACCTACCAACCAGTAAGAATTCCGGCTCTCACAGACCTGTTAGTTTTTCTTTAAGAAGCCCTCCTGTTCTCCACTCATTACCTGTACTAACTGCACCTGTTTGAACTCGTTACCTGTATAAAAAACACCTGTCCACACACTCAATCAAACAGACTCCAACCTCTCCACAATGGCCAAGACCAGAGAGCTGTGTAAGGACATCAGGGATAAAATTGTAGACCTGCACAAGGCTGGGATGGGCTACAGGACAACAGGCAAGCAGCTTGGTGAGAAGGCAACAACTGTTGGCGCAATTATTAGTAAATGGAAGAAGTTCAAGATGATGGTCAATCTCCCTCGGTCTGGGACACCATGCAAGATCTCACCTCGTGGGGCATCAACGATCATGAGGAAGGTGAGGGATCAGCCCAGAACTACACGGCAGGACCTGGTCAATGACCTGAAGAGAGCTGGGACCACAGTCTCAAAGAAAACCATTAGTAACACACTACGCTGTCATGGATTCAAATCCTGCAGCGCACGCAAGGTCCCCCTGCTCAAGCCAGCGCATGTCCAGGCCCGTCTGAAGTTTGCCAATGACCATCTGGATGATCCAGAGGAGGAATGGGAGAAGGTCATGTGGTCTGATGAGACAAAAATAGAGCTTTTTGGTCTAAACACCACTCGCCGTGTTTGGAGGAAGAAGAAGGATGAGTACAACCCCAAGAACACCATCCCAACCGTGAAGCATGGAGGTGGAAACATCATTCTTTGGGGATGCTTTTCTGCAAAGGGGACAGGACGACTGCACCGTATTGAGGGGAGGATGGATGGGGCCATGTATCGCGAGATCTTGGCCAACAACCTCCTTCCCTCAGTAAGAGCATTGAAGATGGGTCATGGCTGGGTCTTCCTGCATGACAACGACCCGAAACACACAGCCAGGGCAACTAAGGAGTGGACCCGTAAGAAGCATCTCAAGGTCCTGGAGTGGCCTAGCCAGTCTCCAGACCTGAACCCAATAGAAAATCTTTGGAGGGAGCTGAAAGTCCGTATTGCCCAGCGACAGAAGGTCTGTATGGAGGAGTGGGTCAAAATCCCTGCTGCAGTGTGTGCAAACCTGGTCAAGAACTACAGGAAACGTATGATCTCTGTAATTGCAAACAAAGGTTTCTGTACCAAAGATTAAGTTCTGCTTTTCTGATGTATCAAATACTTATGTCATGCAATAAAATGCAAATTAATTACTTTAAAATCATACATCATTTTCTGGATTTTTGTTTTAGATTCCGTCACTCACAGTTGAAGTGTACCTATGATAAAAATTACAGACTTCTACATGCTTTGTAAGTGGGCAAACGTGCAAAATCGGCAGTGTATCAAATACTTGTTCTCCTTTTTACGCCCATTTTTACAAGATGTAAAATAAGTCTCTGAAGTCCCCACAGTGTGTATGTGAAGTTTTAGCTCAAAATACCCCACAGATCATTTTTATAGCATGTTAAAATTGTCACTTACAAGATAATTGCGGATGTATTTTAAACGACTAAAACACCTACAAATCTTTCATCCTTGTCATTCATAGCTGGACTGTATTAACTTTGTCTGTAGGCAACTACAGCACAACAAAGCAGAACCCCAAAAAATCAAGAAAAACAACGTCAGACCGGCAAATCGCGTGGTCTCGCGAATCCAGCTGCTTTGTTTCTGAAATGCTCCTGGTGTGAGTTGGCACCGCATAGAGCACAGAACAAAACCTTGTCTGAGCGACCTTTGTGACCTTGTTTTCAGAGAATGCGGTTGTGAGTCCTAAAAATTTGGGGGTGTGAGTTCGGTTATAGAATGTGGTTATCACTCCCGTAAATAACTGAACTGTGTGTGAACATAACTGGAACGTAACTGGAGATTCACCCGTAGTCAAAAGCAAAAGATTAGACTGTACATAAATTGAAATCTATAGGTAACGCTAATACACACTAAATACACGTAGTCACGCAATGCTGATGTTGTTAACATTAACAATTTGAGAACGAGGTATAACAATACTAATAATTTGCACGGTTTGATGGGATGTGAGCTAAGCGATCGTTAGATTTAATCACCGTTGGTAGCGTGATTTATTGTAATGCTTTTTTTTCTCAGTTGGTCAGAACAAAAGTTACTTACTTGTTCAGATGACATTTTCTGGTGAAAATTCTTATTTTGGTCATACTTCCAAGACGTAGAATCTGTGATTCCGAAGTACAGGGACTGTGAGCCACACATAATCCTCAAAACATTAGATTCATCCACGCTGAGGAGCCGTGCCAATGCACAACCCACGTAAAGATGATAATTCTGCAAATAACTGCAATTGCAGGTTTCAAACAGAGGTGGCGATAAAGAGGTAAAACTTACGGACTGCAGCTTTAATGGGCTTCGTTCATGAAACATGAGCAGAACAAATTTTTTTGTAAATTGTTCATAAATCCTTTCTTGCATAATTTGTCACACTGAACCGAATGCAACAATTTAGACTACATAAAGTACAAAATACATACTACAGAAATTTGTTCTGCTCATGTTCCGATGAATAAGACTATTGTTACCAAATGTTGAAAAAAAATAAAAAAATAATCAGATGTCAGCAAGAATAACATAAAAATAGAATTTATTATCAACGATAGTCTGAAAATAGATTTCAGTTGTCATCACGTCACTAAACATCCAGTTCGGCCAAGTTTCTGTCAGATATACTTGGTCCACTTTGACACCAATGGAAACCGAATGCACTTGTTGCATTTGCATCGAAATGAAAAGGAAGATCTGGCAGTCCTGTATTGCCGAGTGTTTATTTGTCTGGGCCCGTGACAGAGAATTCAATCTCATCAGAGCTATTTTAACTGCATGGAGACAACTCATCACTTCTGCTTATTTAAAGAGAAAATGAGCATTGGGCACTGTCAAATAAACCAGTTCCAGTTCTAAATCCCAGACTGAGGAATAGCTCCCTGGGAAAATAGAGTGGTCTCCATGTCTATCTCAGAATTAGGCATGGAACGTTTGGAAAAATTGTGATGTATGGAAAAAAGGTAAATATGACCTCATATGCATTTAACCAAGGACTTTCAAAGGAGAAGATGTATGCTTTGACCAATAATTAGAATTTGGGGCCAAGACAAAAACACCATCCCAAAAGATGTCAAAGGTTGGTATGGCCCATTACTGGCAGTTACTCAAGACCTTCATGCTGCATCATAATAAAGTCACAGCTGCGATCTGGGATCTGAACATGCTGTGTCTCCGTACACAGACAGAGATTAGCAAAGCCCATACGTCATTATCAGAAGTTAATCCTCCATCCCTGAGCTCAGGCTCTCTCCCGTATTATTGTTTGAAAAAGTTCTTCCATTTCATTCCAGTCGACTGAGTTATATTTAGATACCTATAATACCAGAAGACTTGGACCGACAGGACTGGTATTAACACATCTGATTGTGTTATCAGTGGATTAGAGGAGTATATTTAGACTTTCATAGAAAGGTGAGATGTTCTGGGATAAACATGGATTGACTAAGAATGTAAAGCCAAATAATTTACCTGTTTATTGTACTGTAGAAGAAAGGTGTGCTTGCACTCAAAAGAAAGACAATAACTTAATTATTGTAGATAGTGCTTGGTTAAACTGGATTGCGAGTGGTTAGTGAAAAAGATGCAAATAATGTGAATTCAAGTTTTTTTGTGGCACTTTTATTTGTAAAGTTTGCTATGTTTAATATGACTTCATCTACACATTAGTTTTATTTGACTACTAAGCTACGATTTATTTTCAGCAAAACTCAGGAAGGTCAAAGCAGTACGCCACAGTGCTGTCGATATCAAATGTTTTGTGGTGACTTTGAGTCTAGCTTGCAGACAACATAGTTTATATTGGTCAATTTAACAAAATAACTCTGGATGCCAGGAAATATAATGCAGTCACTTTTGTCTAGGCTTTATTGATTGGATGTTGATTGCGTTATTGTTTGTGAACTGCAGGGGGTGTGATAAAAAAAAATATTGTAGGTGAAAAGTGTTTGTCTAAAATGCTTTGGAAGAAAACCACAGAAAATTACAAATTTGGTCAAAGGTACAAGCACACAGTTTGAAAGGGCATGATGCTTCTGCTCTCGTGTATATTTATTTGGTCACACTTTAGTTTAGGGTCCAATTCTCACTATTAACTATGACTTTTCCCCCAATAAACTCCTAATTAATGCTTATTAATAGTTAGTAAGGTAGTTGTTAAAGGGATAGTTCACCAAAAAATGAAAATTAGCCCATGATTTACTCACCCTCAAGCCATCCTAGGTGTAATACAATCAGAGTTATATTAAAAAATGTCCTGGCTCTTCCAAGCTTTATAACGGCAGTAAATGGCAGCCCAAAATTTGAAGCCCAAAAAGTGCATCCATCCATTATAAAAGTAATCCACACGGCTCCGGGGAGTTAATAAAGGCCTTCTAAAGCGAATCGATGGGCTTTTGTAAAAAAATATCCATATTTAACACGTTATAAAGTAAAATATCTAACTTCCGGCGGACCGGCTTCCGTATTCAACTAGCGAAAAAACTGGCGCGACGATGACGTTGGACGTAGCGTAAGCATTTTGAACTGCGAGAGGCGCAGGAAGCAGATATTTTACTTTACGATTCACTTCAGAAGGCCTTTATTAACCCCCTGTGGGCCTTGTGGATTACTTGTATAATGGATGGATGCACTTTTTTGGTCTTTAAATTTTGGGCTGCCATTCACTGCCATTATAATGCTTAGAAGAGGCAGGACATATTTTAATATAACTCTGATTGTATTCGTCTGAAAGAAGAATGTCATATACACCTAGGATGGCTTGAGGGTGAGTAAATTATGCTATTCTTTAATATTGAGAACGATTTTTAGAACTATATCTTTATCGTTATCTTTATAGTTATTGTCCTTGGTGGTAACGGGCCTTTAGGCATTAATATGTGCTTTATAAGTACTAATAAACAGTCAATATCCTACAAATATGCATGCTAATAAACAACTAGTTCATAGTGAGAATTGGACCCTAAACTAAAGTGTTACCATTTATTTATATACAAACTCTTGTTTGAGATCATGCCACCTACAAAAAAAAAAAAAAAAAATTATAAAACAATTCTTCCATTATAGCACATGGTTATTTCTAGAAAAAAACTCAACTATGCTCCTGAAAGTTTTCTCCACTTCATATGCATTGCACATATTCCTCTATTGCCAATTCTGCCAAAGACATTTTCAGTTCCATTTGACTTGTTCAATTGCATTTGAAGCTGACAGCCTGATGACTTTGGCTCCAAGGCTGTTTGAGCTGCTTAACCTAAGGAATGAATGCATAAACCACCTGAGAATGACAAACACACCTGCTCAGAACTCTATCTATTTACTATATAAACCATAGAGAAAACGCATGACAGCTTGCATCAGAATAAATATGTATGTGTGAAGTGCATGTTTGCATGTATGATTGCCTGCTCGTCTTGAGAGTTTTCTGATGAGCGTGTGTGCGAGAGGAGATTACTTAAGAGAGACAGGCTCCAATACACAAGGATCACAAAGACTCTGATTTATAATTTGTCATTGTTCCCATTCTTAAAACACAATTAACCTCTGCTATCTGGGGCTGTTTGCCGTGAATTTGCCAATTACAAAGAGGAAAGAGTGAGCGCGAGAAGGGGTTACGTAACGCTGCCCTCTCTCCATCCTGTTAAAAGTGCACTTTCATGGGTTATTGTGGTATATTGTAAATATGCAATTGAAGTGAAGAGAAACAACACTCGTTTTGAATAAATGCAGCAGAGGTTGAGAGGCCTTTATTGCAGTGAACAGGGAAAACAAGCTAAAAATAAACTTTCAGACAGCAGAAACTTTAAGATACAGTTGTCCATTTCACCATTAAAATCACCATATTAGTTCTGCAAATTCCATATTCCGTAGTTATACCGTATTCTAGAAAAATGTTCTCAACATTCAGTTTTTTAAATGTTTTAAAAACGCTTTTCTTGGTTATATGAACATTAAGGGAACATTCCATTCTATCATTTTGCAAATATTATGGGAGCGTTAATTTTGAATGTTCTATGAACATTCTGAAACAAGTAGTAACATTTAAAAAACGTTAAATGAACGTCCAACTAAAACATTTCATGAACATGCTTTTGTGCTAATGTTTTGAGAACATTATTAAAGACGAGATAACGCTGAATGAACATTCTATTAACATTATTGGAAGAACGTTTGCCCATAGCTAAAGTTCTGAGAACATTCCCTGTTAGCTGGGATGATACTGTAGGTAAATTAGTGAGAGTCATTAGACAAATTCAGATCAATAACTGTTCTTTTTGAGACAGATGTTTTAGTCTTTTCTAAATGATTCATTAAAAATATATGGCTCAAAAGAGTCAGAATCACATACGAGTCGATTCGCTACAAACTGGACAACATTGGAGTAATATATTGTATTTATTTTATTTACTGTCAAAGTATCTTATTAAGCTGAAGTTATTTTTAAATAAATAAATAGAACCATATCTGACTGAGAATCGGTTCTCAATTCCAACCCTATTTTTGGGTGAACTATCCCTTTAAGAACTCAAATCAAGACAGAGAAATTTTGTTTAACAGGAGGAAGGCCTTGCCAATGTAGTTCAGTGAAACATTACACGCATGTCCAAATGCTCAACAATACAGAACATTGCAAGCATACTTTCCCATGGGAGTAAGAGGCTATTCTGTACTAGCACTGTAAAAAAGAGGTCCATGTTCACCTCACAGGAGTGTGATATTTCTTCTTGTCTGAGCCTTTACCGCATATTAGGGAATGTTTAGAAGGGCAGGCTTTTTATCCACCAAATATTACTTGTTTCATCTTGTAATATTTCCGATAAGTCATGCTACCTGAGGGACATAGCTTCATATCTCTGCTTCCAGACATATATTATTGTTTAGTCATCTATTAAAGTAAAGAATGTATAATAATATTGAGGAAAAATCCATAAGGAATGGACAACCAAAAAAACAAAAAAAGAGACTACAGTTATCTGGGGAAAAAAAACGTCTTATTTCAAACAAGTCTGCCATCTAGTGCTGCTTCTAAGAAAGCATCTAATGTTGTTGTATAACATTTTAATGCAAAAAAAGTGAGACACATTAGAACAGTGACTTAAAATCTTTTTTTTTTCAGCTGAAACTAGCAAGTATAATAATATTTGACACCATTGGACAATATTTCAAATAAAGTAAAGGTGAAGTGTGTAATTTCTGAGCAACATAAAACAAATCGGCAAAAAAATGACTTTAAGCACTCCATCTGCTATTGGTCGGCCGAACAGATAGCTCCGCCCCACACTCACACCATTGGTTGTTTTAATGCCACTGTATCAGGCTGGTTGAAATGCTCAAAAAAAGATACACTAATACAGTTCACAATTTTGGGGTTGATGATTTTTTTTTATGCTTTTGAAATAAGTCTCTTATGCTCACAAAAGCTACATTTATTTGTTAATACAGTAAAAAACATAATATCGTGAAATTGTATTACCATTTAAATATCTGTTTTCTATTTGATTATATTGTAATATGTAATTTATTACTGTGATGGCAAGGCTGATGTATTGCTCAAGAAACATTTATTATTATCAATGTTGAAAACAGTTGTGCTGCTTAATATTTTTTGTGGAAATCATGATACATTATTTTTCAGGATTCTTTGATTAATTCAATTCACATTTATTTGTATAGCGCTTTTCACAATACATATTGTTTCAAAGCAGCTTTACAGAAAATGCATGCGTCTACATTATAATTTAGAGTGACCTGTTACCAGAGGTGACTGAATCCAAGTTATGGATTTCAGAAATGTACCTCCATTACTTGTACACAGTCCAAGAATTAATAGAAACCCTTCATTTATTTGAAATGAAAACATTTTGTAGTTATAAATGCCTTTAGTCACTTTTGATCAATTTTAATGCATCCTTGCTGAATAAAAGTATTTATTTCTATAAAAAAATAAAATAAACGGACACTTTTGAATGGTAGTATAGAAATGTGATTTTTCACGGGAATTATACTACAAGTTGTCTACTTATGAGCTATTTTAGCATGGAAAAATTACATCACGATTATTTTCAGACAAACAGTGAACAAGACTGAAATTGTGAATACTATTTTCTGCACACACACAGCCTCGCGTGTAATAATATCATCTCGCCTCAGAAACCCCTGTGCCTGATCCCTGCTGTCTGGCAACCCTGTGCTCTGCTCACCCACTGGCCGCCTGCACAGCTCTCGTCACTGCCAGCATATGGCACAGTGTCTGAAGGCCCCCTGAGGGTCTCCTGGTCCCTGAGCCCATCTCTTTCTCTGCACGGCTTCTGAATGGGTGTGTGAATGTCAGGGATCAGCACACTTTAGTCAACCCAAGAAGCAGCTGTGCTTCTAAGAAAGCGGCAGGGTGTAGGTCACAGGAAGTGCAATTTGAAAGGAAACCGTTTTGAAGCTGGCTGATATGGCACTCAGCTCCATATGAGTTGATAGAGCTTCTGTCCATGACTGTACAACTTCTAAGTGCAGTGTAGCTAAGAATTTATGGTAACAGTTTTCTTGGAGCCTATGTAGGGAAGACCGGGGCTAGTTGTCACACTGGGGCTATATCTCAGTAACTATAAGGTTTAGAGTCAACAGTGCAATTGCACTAATGCTTGTTTTCTCTAGAAAACTTTGTGTAAGTAACTTTAAAGTTTTCTCTATTCTTCTCCCAGTTCACTGGCCACTTACTTTCATGTATTTTGGGAGAAGTGGATGAATTCACGTGTTCCAATATCCAATAGATCTGATTCTCTGAACTGCGGCACAAACTAAAATGGCGGCGCCCATCGCACATATCTCGCATATCGCGACCGTTATAAAGGTGTTTAAACAACAAAACACATCCACTTGCCCATATTTGACAATCGGAATATCAGATATTTCATGTTATAGGTAACAAATTTGTGAATATTTTTAATAAAAAGAAAAAATGAAATTAAAGCAGATCAGTAGTTATACAGCACTATTGTGACTGCGGTGCATCATGTGACAAGCAATGACGCGTCACCATGGTAACAATAAAGTGAACCGTTCTAAATAACGGTCGTCTTGAAAAACTCACGGGTCAGCCAGAATATTTTAAGCTTACGTGTGAAAGGGATAATGTTTATGCATTAGGTCAGTAGGCGGAGAGTAGACTTTTGCGGCGAATGCATTCGACTACATGGGTGTTTACACTACGAAAGCAATCCGTTCAAATGCGTTTTTGACTACCTCTGGAAGTGTTCGAAAGTGGACAAGCTCAAAACGTTTTAGACCCCATTTACACCTCTATTTAGCATCGTCCACTTGTGATTCAATCGACCAAAATGCATCTTAATACCAGATGTAAACAGCCCCTTACAAATCTCTTCATAATTTGGCTCCTCTTTATATCAGACCTTCTTCAACCATACATTCCATTACATAATTCTTTAAAATCATCTTTTGGAGATTTATTGACTGTTCCAAAATTTAAATCAAGGTCTATGAATGCTAGAGCTTTTAGTAGTTCTGCTCTGAAATTATGGAATTTATTACCTCACAGTATAAAACTCAGATTAAAACTTATTTGTTTAGAATAGCTTTTACTGTAAATGATTGATTGAATGGACTGATTTTCTTTTGTTTTTACTCTGTTTTTTTTATTATACTTTGAAGTAACTGTATGTTTGTAGTTTCTGTTTTGTATTGCTTTGTATATTATTGATCTAGCTTTCTATGCTGTAAGGTGTCCTTGGGTGCCTTGAAAGGTGCATGTAAATAAATGTATTATTAGTTGTCAATAGGGTTGCAAAACTACCCTGCGCATTCCTCAAATCACATGCACACAGCACACTACTTACTTGCAGGGCCATTGAGGCCACACCCCCTGCATAAACTGTGCGTTCCTCCATCACATGCACAGATAACTTTTAGAATCCTGGGGCCTCATATATAAAACGTGCGTACGCCAATCCATGCCAATGTTCATATTTATAAAAAAAAAAAAGTTCTTTGACGTGGAAAGTTCTTAAGCAGTTCTTAAGTAGTTCTCAAGTTCTAAGCAGACGGACGCCCTTTTCCTTATGGCAGAGAGTAGGAGTATTGCAGGTATTTGGAAATCGAGGCAATTCTTGCTGCTCGCCATTCTCAAGTAAAGGATTTGGACATTGACTGGCGCTCTTTTATATGTTAAATGACATTAATTAGGGGGGGCGATTACAAGGTGGAGATCTGAAACCATTCAGCTACAAGATCATTTGCAATTTAGATTTCACTTATGGAAGAGAGGAGTACGCATGTTTTTTGTGCATACGTTCCTTCTCTGAATCACACGCACATTGGAGAAATGATCGTAAGATCAAATGTAGTATGGTTTCTACGCAACATTTTATAAATGAGGCCCCTGGTCACTCTGGAATCAGAGGATTTTTTTGAATATTTCCAAAATTCCCCAGCTCAACTTCCCATGGAAAGTTTCTGGGAAATTTACCAGAAACTTTACGCCCATTTGCAACACTAGTTGTCAACAAGTTGTTTTCAATTGTGAATTTATAAAAATATTTTTAAAAAGATGTTTAAATTTATAAAAAAAGATTAATAATTGAATAATAATATTTATTACCCAGACAAATATTCCTGGTGTAAAATGCGTGACAATTCCCGAGTGTCCCCTATATGTTACTATGTCTATTACAAGACTATGTCTATTACTATGTCTATTACATTATGAATATCTTTATTCTACATTATACACTCACCTAAAGGATTATTAGGAACACCTTTCTCAATTTCAATTTCTCATTAATGCAATTATCTAATCAACCAATCACATGGCAGTTGCTTCAATGCATTTAGGGGTGTGGTCCTGGTCAAGACAATCTCCTGAACTCCAAACTGAATGTCAGAATGAGAAAGAAAGGTGATTTAAGCAATTCTGAGCGTGGCATGGTTGTTGGTGCCAGACGGGCCGGTCTGAGTATTTCACAATCTGCTCAGTTACTGGGATTTTCACGCACAACCATTTCTAGAGTTTACAAAGAATGGTGTGAAAAGGGAAAAACATCCAGTATGCGGCAGTCCTGTGGGCGAAAATGCCTTGTTGATGCTAGAGGTCAGAGGAGAATGGGCCGACTGATTCAAGCTGATAGAAGAGCAACTTTGACTGAAATAACCACTCGTTACAACCGAGGTATGCAGCAAAGCATTTGTGAAGCCACAACACGCACAACCTTGAGGCGGATGGGCTACAACAGCAGAAGACCCCACCGGGTACCACTCATCTCCACTACAAATAGGAAAAAGAGGCTACAATTTGCACGAGCTCACCAAAATTGGACAGTTGAAGACTGGAAAAATGTTGCCTGGTCTGATGAGTCTCGATTTCTGTTGAGACATTCAGATGGTAGAGTCACAATTTGGCGTAAACAGAATGAGAACATGGATCCATCATGCCTTGTTACCACTGTGCAGGCTGGTGGTGGTGGTGTAATGGTGTGGGGGATGTTTTCTTGGCACACTTTAGGCCCCTTAGTGCCAATTGGGCATCGTTTAAATGCCACGGCCTACCTGAGCATTGTGTCTGACCATGTCCATCCCTTTATGACCACCATGTACCCATCCTCTGATGGCTACTTCCAGCAGGATAATGCACCATGTCACAAAGCTCGAATCATTTCAAATTGGTTTCTTGAACATGACAATGAGTTCACTGTACTAAAATGGCCCCCACAGTCACCAGATCTCAACCCAATAGAGCATCTTTGGGATGTGGTGGAACGGGAGCTTCGTGCCCTGGATGTGCATCCCACAAATCTCCATCAACTGCAAGATGCTATCCTATCAATATGGGCCAACATTTCTAAAGAATGCTTTCAGCACCTTGTTGAATCAATGCCACGTAGAATTAAGGCAGTTCTGAAGGCGAAAGGGGGTCAAACACAGTATTAGTATGGTGTTCCTAATAATCCTTTAGGTGAGTGTATATACAGGCTTATATACTGGCAAGTGCTGTCAGATGGACTAAACTGATAATGCAGCTCTAAAAGCTTCACAATATTAACATTTAAAGAATATATTGTGCACATTTAAAAGCAATACAGCCACAGAGAAATAGCTTTTATCTAAACCACAAAAGACTAGTAATTATATACACAGGAGATGACAACAGAAGAATAAAACTAGAATGTACATTTCCTGAAGAAAATGTGAGTGGTGCTTGCAGTGGCAAAACTCGGCACTCGGTTGCTAGGGTGTTTGTAGGCGGTTGCTAAGGTACTCTGTTTGGTTGCTATGGAGTGGCTTGGCAGCTGCCAATGATGATACTGCAAAGGCTGCTTGTCAGTATGAAAGACATAAACTAACCCCCATGGCTCTATGGCATTCAGATTAAAAGATATGCTTCTGTGGATTTGGGTTGCTAGGGTGCTTGATAATGGTTGCTAGTGGCTAGGAAGTGGTAAAGGTGATTTGTGATTGGCTGTTGTTGCCCTGAGTCAAATAAACCCACCCTTGTGTTTCTATGACACTTCTATCAAAAGATATCCCTTTTGATCTCTTTTAATGGAAGTCTATGGAACGTGTTGCTAGGGAGCTCTAAATGGTTGCTAGGGCGTGGCGTGATAGCTTTACGATGATCCTAAGATAGTGATTGGTTGCCTGAGTAAATTGAGCCCACCCCCTTGTCTCTGTGACACTGTGATCCAGAGTTATGTTCAATACAAAATCCCTATGCAAGTTCCCATAGTAGGAAAAACACATGCGTTTCATGGGCCGTCCCTCACCATAGTAAGTCTATGAGGAAATTTGGGCAGCTTTTGCGCCTCAGGGATAAAACTTGAGGTATGTTCTGACAGAGCCTGCCAGCCTCTTCAAATGTGGTAACCCACGAGTTTCTACGTCAAAGTTCGCCGCAATGTTAAGTCTATGGGATTTTTTGGCTACTTTTTCGCCCCCCCCCCCAGACAATAACAACAATACTGTGCACATGTGGGTTAAAATGCTGCATTTCCTATTGCTACTACCATACATTACATTACATATTATACAATTAGTGCAGGGTACCATTCAGCAGGCAGAAAACACTGTCAGATGAGTCAATTGTTTAAGCACGTGTACATTCTTTTTGTCTTATTTTCTAGGTACAGTATCTAAAAAAAACTTGAACTTGAAACAAGATACATTTAATAGAAGCAATAGTGTATAAGATAGAGACTTGTTTTCAGAGAATCTCTTTAATAAGAGCATTTTTTTAAAACTTATTTTACATAAACAAATGAAAAAAATGCACTTGACAAAATATACTTTTATTTGAGAAGCAGCATGTGTCATGGTTTTTGGTTTTGTCATGTGTTCCTGCCACGTGCTCCATTGTCATGTGATTCCCTTGTCCTCATGTGTTATGTTCTCATTGGTTGTTTTTGTCATGTGTTCATCAGTTCTGTTTTGTCATTGGTTCATTGTTTGATTGTTCACAGGTGTTCCTTGTTAGTCATTAGTCCTTGTGTATTTAAGCCTTCATGTTTGCCTTGTTCCCTGGTCTAGTATTCTGTAATGACTCCACTGCAGGCAAGTTGATAGAACCCAAGTGCAGTTTATTTACAAAACAAAAACAAGGACTTGACTAGACTTGACTAGACTTGACTCGAACAGACTTGACTCGAACAGACACAGAACTCACCAACAGCGGTACAGGGAATAATACTAGACCAGGGAACAAGGCAAACTTGAGGGCTTAAATACACAAGGACTAATGACTAACAAGGAACACCTGTGAACAATCAAACAATGAACCAATGACAAAACAGAACTGGTGAACACATGACAAAAACAACCAATGAGAACTTAACACATGAGGACAAGGGAATCACATGACAATGGAGCACATGGCAGGAACACGACAAAACCAGGAACAGGACAATGAGCATAAATACAAAGACATGAACACAAACAAAACCCAAAACCATGACAATAAGATATTAAGACTTTCAGATTCATACTTTTTATTAAATTAATGTATCTTGCTTTAAGAATGTTTTTATTGTATATATGCAATTTAAAATAAGAAATAAAGTCAAATATAGTGTCATATTTTAAGATATATATATATATATATTGTGAAGTAAAATATTTCTTGTGGGGTATGTTTAGTGACTGAATATTTTTAGTTATTTTTATATATGGACAACAGTCTATGGTATGCCCTAAATAGCTCAGAAAACGTGTGTGTGTGTGTGTGTGTGTGTGTGTGTGTCAAACAAGCAGCCGTTCAGGACCTCGGAGAGCTCCCTGAGGCAGGTGTGACCACTGACTCCCCCCGGCAGACACACACACACAGCTCCTGAGTGGAGGTGATTATGGCACACACAGCAGCCCTGGGCAACCGGGACACACTCTGGATATTTCCACCAACTTTCCACTCCAAAGCAACAAGGCAGGAAAAAACCAGCCCACATTTTCCCCTGCCAATACACACACACACACACACACACACGTTCACTTCCAAATAACTACTATCCCTGACTGACCTGTCTCCTTATCTCTCACATATTTGTAACAAAATAACAATTTATGTCAGAGTAGCTAAGGTATACACCTCATTTACAATGCAGATTCTGAGTAACAGAACAACTAGTTTTCATATAATTCACATGTCAGACTTCAACAGGGCATTTGAGAGTTTCATTTCTCATTTCAAACCTTAAGCTTTCTCTGATCCTGGGCCTAGAAGAAGAGATTTTATCCAGGAATCCCCCAACTGTTACCACATGGCAATCTGCACCACCGACTGGCCACAGAGGTACATTATCAACACATAATACATCCTAGTATGAGCAAAAGCTAAATGTTCTGAATGGTTTCCAGGGCATTGCTATGCAGTTACTAAGTTTTACCGAATGGTTTCCACACTGTTCTGGGTGGTTGCTAGAGCCAGTGTTATTTTAATATTATTTATATACTACAATAGTGTTTATTAATATTTTGAATGAGCTTTTATTTTTATATTTTAGTTTAAGTTGTGCTTTTGTCACTCATTATATTCATATTTAGCTTTATTTTTATTTCAGTTTTAGTCATTTTAGTACTTAAACTTATTTTATTTCAGTTAGTAGCCAAGGAAACATTTCTAATTTCCATTATTTTTTTAAGTTTTTTAAGTTATTTTAGATTTACTTAAATTAATGAAAATTATTTGTAATAGTTTCAACAGTTAGGACTTTGCTAGGGAGCTCTGGGTGGCTGCTAGGGCATCGCTATGTGGTTGCTAAGGTGTTCTGAATGGTTGCAATGCTGTTCTAGGTGGTTATAGGGTGGGTGGCTGCCAGGGAATCGCTATGCTGTTTCTAAGAGTTCTAAATAGTTGACAAGGTGTGGGTGGTTTCTAAGGCGTTGCTACGTGGTTTACTCTGTGCTCTGAGTGGCTGCTAGGGCATCGCTATGTGGCTGCTAAGGTGTTCTGAATGGTTGCAACGCTGTTCTAGGTGGTTATAGGGTGGGTGGCTGCCAGGGAATCGCTATGCTGTTTCTAAGAGTTCTGACTGGTTGACAAGGTGTGGGTGGTTTCTAAGGCATTGCTACATGATATATTGGGTTCTCTGGGTGGCTGCTAGGGCATCACTATGTGGTTGTTAGATGCTGTAGATGAAAAAAAGGAAAGAAAAAAAGGAAAAGGTTGCTGTAATGCTACATCCTGGAGCTGGAGGCTGAATAATGATATTCACATATGCCCTTGGCACTAGAAAAATACCTCAGTGAGGCTTAAACTGGCTATTTGCATCAAATTTACAAGGTGGAATAAGAGTGACACATTAGCAAAAATTCACTGGTGATTTGCCAGGAAATGATATAGTGTCTTATTCAGCAGAGATCCTCCCTGGGCATTTAAACACTTATAGCAACTGACAACAGCAAACCAGCCAATATTGGCCAACAGCAACACTACAGTGTAGATAACGGCTGAACATAAACAACTGCTGCAGATAAACCCCCCCCCCCCCCCCCCCCCCGGTCTGACACGAAAAGGGAAAAATTAAACAGTTGTTTTAGGATGATAAATATCTTTACAAACAATTCACTGCGCAGATGCATCAGGGGAATTGAAATATTATTTCTTAATTTGATTAATTTGTCATTCGGCAAGGAAACAGGCTGGATCTCATTTAATCTCCTTCCTGCGAGCACTAAATACCATGTCTTAACTAAAAACATGCTTCTAATCTCCTAGCATTAATAGACTTTGTTTAATGACATTTACACACAGTTGTACTCTTTATTTATCTGATAGGGGAAGAAGTTTGTTCAGAAACGTCTGCTGAGAGCAGCAGATAAATAAATTGCACATCTTTCTGACAGGTAAATAAAGGCGGCGTCAGAAACTTCAACAAAGCAAGATTATACCTAATATTACATTCCTCACAGTGGCCTTTTTCTTGTTATGTGATAACAAAAGCAACAGAGGAACACGATTAAAGCAAATAAGTCATTAGGTGATGTGTAATTAAGCGTCATATTGGAAATGTTGATCTTAACGCTAGGCTAGATGAATAAGAAACAGTTGATTAAAAAACACACACACATCGTGTGTTTATTCTTATTTCTGAGTAAGAGCCGAGATTACTAAAGTCTTTAGAGAAATCAAAATGTTATTTTGAAAAATGACAAAGTCATGAACAATGTGGTGCAGGTCCCAGACTAAAGAAAAACCTAATTCATTTTCACCTCTGGCTCACTGAGACAGTTGTGTAAACAACAGTCGATAGAAGCTCTGGGAAATATACAGTTCCCAAAAGAATGGCATGAGCTCTGAATTGTATTCAATTATTATTAAAATGTGCTCCAAACAGCCAAAGTATCTTGGGTTTTTATATTATATATTGAAGCACCAATATTGCAAGATCTCTGTTGTTCAGAATACGATTACGAGAGTAATGTTGCTTTTAACAGTCCTATAAACAAGTTGATATACAGTAACTTGAGACACAATATTGACAGTCTAATTTTGCTTGAAAATATCGCCAAACAAATCCACAATCGAATAAACCATTGAGCGTCTCTGAGCAACACAGACTTAGGCCAAATCCTAATTCTATTTTATACCCCTACCCCTATGCCTACCCCTTCCCCTTCAAACAGAGTGACAAGGTGTAGGGGTGAAAATATTCCCCTAAGAAAATGTTGTGCTGTATTTGGACTTAAAGGGGTAGTTCACCCAAAAATGAAAATTTGATGTTTATCTGCTTATCCCCAGGGCATCCAAGATATAGGTGACTTTGTTTCTTCAGTAGAACACAAATGAAGATTTTTAACTCCAACCGTTGCAGTCTGTCAGTCGTATAATGCATGTGAATGGTAACAAAATCTATGAGAGTAAAAAAAAAAACTGTAAAAAAACATGCACAGACAAATCCATATTAAACCCTGCGGCTCGTGACGACACATTGATGTCTTAAGACACGAAACGATCGGTTTGTGTGAGAAACCGAACAGTATTTATATCCTTTTTTCTTTTACCTCTAATACACCACTATGTCCAACAGCCTTCAACGCGCGATCACTTCCGGTGAGTGAGGTCAATGTACACGATCTGGCGTAGAGATACGCGCGAGAGATCACTTCCGCCGCTTGCGCCAGATAGTCTACATTGTACATTGACCTCACTCATCGCACCATCGGCCATCGCACGCTGAAGGCTGTTGGACATAGTGGCGTATTAGAGGTAAAAAATGATATAAATACTCGGTTCGGTTCACATGCATTATACGACTGACGGACTGCAACGGTTGGAGTTAAAAATCTTCATTTGTGTTCTACTGAAGAAACAAAGTCACCTATATCTTGGATGCCCTGGGGGTCAAATTTTAATTTTTGGGTGAACTATCCCTTTAAGAAAACGGTGCTCGATACAGAACATACAAGACTGGTGGAGCCGCTTTTCCATCGGGCCAAACTGTGCTCTTTGTTTAACCGTTCTATTCCGTACCGATCCGAGCCATGGGTTCGTTTTTTTACTGTGGTGCTGCGATAAAGGAGCTCTTTGCAATGTAATACAAACGAGTCAGTTGCTGCATTGGTAACACAAGAGTTTACAGACTCGTGATGTAAATAGCAACTGCATTATGAAGGATGACCAGATATTTATTTTAACTGTATTATTAATTTGTGTTCACATCACTCAAATAGCGCGTTTAGCAAGCTCCTGAGAAACGGGCATCCAGGCAACACACAAGTGATCGATCCCGAGTGGCAACATCACTACACACATTCTAGCAGCACAGTAGTCGGTGCATGCAGGGAAATTCCTCGCCCCTTCGTTCGAAGTGTGGTCCCGAAAAATCTTCGTTTGAAGGGCTATCTGGCCCTTCCCCTTACCCCTACCACTCCAGCCAAAAGAGAATCGAGACACCCCTACCCCTTCACGTGAACGCGCAAAACGAAGGGGTAGGGGAAAGGGAAGGTGTAAGGGGTAGAAATGGGATTGGGCCTTAATTACTCAGTCACATACTCAAAAGTCTTTTATTTAGTTCCTGAATGAATCATTGTTTTTTAATGAATAGGTTGACTTTATGATTCAATGACTCACTCATAAACGTAGCGACTTGTTTCGTTTCTGAATGAATCAGTGTTTTTGAACAAATCAGTTGACTGAATGAATCAATGACTCACGTGACTGAACCTTTTAAATGATTCAGATAAGTGAATGATTAAAGACACTATTCGCCACCTACTGGGGCAACAATGTAACCTGCAGAAAGAGTCCCTGAAAACCCCCACATTTTGGATGAATTACTAAAGTGTATAAAGTGTAAGAAGAATTAAGTTTGAGTATATGACTCTGTAATACACTCTTAACAAAAATGGTGCTAAATAGCACTAAAAGTGGTTCATTGGCTTGTAATCATAGGGGAACCACTTTAAGTGCTATATAGCATCTATCTTTACAGGTGCTATACAGCACCTTTGTCAAACGGTGCTATGTAGAACCATAAGAGGTGCCATTATATAGCACTCACAGGGGGGCCTTGAGATGATAGTAAATGATTGAAAACTTTAGTTACAGAATGCTTAACTCACAAAACATCAAGATATAGCCTAATTATTTGACTACGTAAATAACACAAAGTAGTTAATATATGAATATAGCCTTTTTATTGAAGTTTGTGACATAATTTTGGTATAACTGACTTCACAAACACCTCCTACTGTCGAGCCTCTTATCGGTTTACATTCATTCAAAGACTACAGCCAATCACCATGTCTTAGCTTTCTCTCATCCTCCAATTGTATTCCTCCGTCCACATCATTTAAACTGCAACTGACAGTATCCAAACTGTCTTGTTGCATCCCACCACCACCCAATTCTTCTCCTTAGATTATAGATATGTTACTCCACTCTCATATATTTGATATGAATGGGAATTTACTACAATGGCAAAAGCTGTTTTGAATCACTTTTATGCTTTTCTGAGGTCAAAAAGTCTCGTCTGGGGGCTCTGGAATATTTCCTTATAGGAGGGCAAAAAGGTTGAGAACCACATTATCTTCAGGAAATACACTGTATTTTAATGTTGTTTTTTAATCCTTTCCCTAACTAAACAAAGAGACTAAGAGAGAGTTAGAGAATCTTTAAAGAACTATACAGGGGCTAAACGTGTTCTTTGTATGGCAGTGGTGCTATATAGCACCTTAACCACCCCAAAGAACCACTGAAGAACCATACTGGGCTTAACAGGTTCTTTATACGGTAGCGGTGCTATATAGCACCTCAACCACTCCAAAGAACCGCTGAAGAACCATTTTTTGTGTGTGTATGTTAAAAAGCTTTACTATGGCTTTTCTTGTGATCAGTTTGACAAACTGGAGTAAAACCCCTGTTTTGTAAGTGGTCATGTGACAGTGGTGGGGGTGGACCAGAGCCACTCCCTGCTTACAGAGTAATAGCTCAGTGATCAGAAGATGATGTCCACGTGGATTCTTTGCTACTATTAATAAGCAATGTGTTCCCCCCAAACTTAAAATCGTGTCACGATTTACTCACACTCATTTAAATCTGTTCATCACACAAAGCTATCATATGACTTTGGAAGATTTGGAATATATATATATATATATATATATATATATATATACACATACAATAAGACATATGGACAACCTTTTTGAAGCTTTCATTGCATTGCATTGCATGGAAGAGTGACCAGAACAAAATGAAGAAAGTCGAGGATTTTGGAATGACATGAGGGCAAGTGATGACAAAATTTTTGGTTGAATAGTCCCTTTTATGACATGCAGCATCGCCTTTAAGACAGTATAGCCAGGGAAGACAGCAAATCCTTTGGTCCATTGTGAGCAAGTATACAGTGCATCCGGAAAGTATTCACAGCGCTTCACTTTTTCCACATTTTGTTATATTACAGCCTTATTCCAAAATGGATTAAATTAGTTTTTTTCCTCAAAATTCTACAAACAATACCCCATAGTGACAACGTGAAAGAAGTTTGTTTGAAATCTTTGCAAATTTATTCACAGCCTTTGCTCAATACTTTGTTGAAGCACCTTTGGCACCAATTACAGCCTCAAGTCTTTTTGAGTATGATGCTACAAGCTTGACACACCTATTTTTGGGCAGTTTCTCCCATTCTTCTTTGCAGGACCGCTCAAGCTCCATCAGGTTGGATGGGGAGCGTCGGTGCACAGCCATTTTCAGATCTCTCCAGAGATGTTCAATCGGGTTCAAGTCTGGGCTCTGGCTGGCCCACTCAAAGACATTCACAGGGTGGTCTCGTAGCCACTCCTTTATTATCTTGGCTGTGTGCTTAGGGTCGTTGTCCTGTTGGAAGATGAACCTTCGCCAAAGTCTGAGGTCCAGAGCGCTCTAGAGCAGGTTTTCACCAAGGATGTCTCTGTACATTGCTACATTCATCTTTCCCTTGATCCTGACTAGTCTCCCAGTTCCTGTCACTGAAAAACATCCCCACAGCATGATGCTGCCACCACCATGCTTCACTGTAGGGATGGTATTGGCCAGGTGATAAGCGGTGCCTGGTTTCCTCCAAACATGACACTTGCCATTCAGGCCAAAGAGTTCAATCTTTGTTTCATCAGACCAGAGAATTTTGTTTCTCATGGTCTGAGAGTCCTTCAGGTGCCTTTTGGCAAGCTCCAGGCAGGCTGTCATGTGCCGTCTGGCCACTCTACCATACAGGCCTTATTGGTGGAGTGCTGCAGAGATGGTTGTTCTTCTGGAAGGTTCTCCTCTCTCCACAGAGAAATGCTGGAGCTCTGTCAGAGTGACCATCAGGTTTTTGGTCACCTCCCTGACTAAGGCCCTTCTCCCCAGATCGCTCAGTTTGGCCAGGTGGCCAGCTCTAGGAAGAGTCCTGGTGGTTCCAAACTTCTTCCATTTATGGATGATGGAGGCCACTGTGCTCATTTGGACCTTCAATGCTGCAGAATTGTTCTGTACCCTTCCCCAGATCTGTGCCTCGATACAATCCTGTCTCGGAGGTATACAGACAATTCCTTGGACTTCATGGCTTGGTTTGTGCTCTGACATGCACCGTTAACTATGGGACCTTATATAGACAGGTGTGTGACTTTCCAAATCATGTCCAATCAACTGAATTTACCACAGGTTGACTCCAATCAAGTTGTAGAAACATCTCAAGGATAATCAGTAAAAACAGGATGCACCTGAGCTCAATTTTGAGTATCATGGCAAAGACTATGAATACTTATGTACATGTGATTTTTTTGTTTTTTATTTTTAATAAATTTGCAAAGATTTCAAACAAACTTCTTTCACGTTGTCATTATGGGGTATTCTTTTTAGAATATTGAGGAAAATAATGAATTTAATCAATTTCGGAATAAGGCTGTAACATAACAAAATGTGGAAAAAGTTTAGCGCTGTGAATACTTTCCGGATGCACTGTATGTGCCATTACTTTGCTATAAATATATCTGTTAACATTAACTGTGCATAAATTTAGCCTATATCTTAAAAGAGAATTCTTGGAACGAATGGGTCCTGTCCCAGTTCTACAGTCATTACTCATAGCACATACTTTGATAATGTGTGTGGAAATTGTCAGGGTTGGAAGTCACAATGGCACTAATCTCTGCGCAGGAATCTTAAAAAGAGCCTTGCTGTGAGTAATGTGGATTGAGTGAGCTATTTCCAGCGCTCGGTGCAGTAAAACCTCACCCTGACTCACCGTGCATACTTTAGGAGGACATTAATATTTTACCAGCATTATAGCTCAAAAAAATGGCCTCAGATCTTCTTTCTATAGCAGTCTCACAGTAATACACTTTAACACTTCACAACGATGAGGAAACATCCAAGCAACAGTTTGTCAAGTTAAAATGTTTTTCAAGGTTTCTTGCAAGGTTAAAGTAAAACTAAAACTAAGATGAAAACTACTGATTTAAATGGATAGTTCACCTCAAAATTGTTACTCACCCTCCCTCTAGTTGTTCCGAACCTATATGAGTTTCTTCTGCTGAACACAAAAGAGAGTGAGTAAATGATGACAAAATATTCATTTTTGGGTGAACTATCCCTTTAAAGTCCCCCTGCAGTCAATTTTATCACTTAAAACTTTGGTAAGCAAAATGACATTTAAAAATTTTTCCCGTGAAAATAATTTCTTCATGCCTTACAATAGCTTGAATGTAACTTTGCTTCAGTTAGTGTACGTGGAACCATGAATATGCAAATTAGTCCCCGCCTCCACTCACTCACACCAACCAGATCCACTCGGTCAACTGTAGTAAATACTATCAACGCCGAAATGAATGCAGCAGTCAGGTGGTACAAGTAAGAGTTATTAACGTTATTATTGTAATGTTATGTGGTTTGAGACATGAGGTAGTTTAATGGCGTCTCTCCTGGCGCTTTACAGAATCTGTTTTGAAGGAGGCGTGGTTTTGGAGACGCTCTGAAGGGAGGGTGGGATCTCATGCTTTCAAAGCTAACTTGCTATTGCTAGCCTCTCTGCAATTGCCTACCATAACCAGTGTTGCCATGTCCGCGGTTGTCCTGCAGAATTGGGCTACTTTAACACTGTTGCCGCGGGCTGTTTTTCATGTCCGCGGGTTAAAGCGACCCCAATAATGTGATATTTAGCCCCAGGAATGTGAATTGTAGCAGGGGAACCCCCCCCAAAAACGCAGATTTTAACCCCGGAACGCGATTTTTACCGTGGAACCCCCCTGAAACGCTTTAGTTTTGAGTAGCAATTGGGCGGGTTTTGTTGTGACCCTACCTTTAAAGTGTTTATTGCAAATAAATTACTAAATACTAAAAATGAATAAATGTAGATGAACAAAAATTTGTGTTTCATTTTACAATCTTGTGAAAACAGGATTCTCGTGCCCCTGATGATATGTCTGATTTAAAGTTTTAAAGCAGAGATATTGTGCTCATGCACATGCAAATATTACATGGTACTCATCTCTAAGTATGAAACTATGATGGCACCAATATTCTCTAGTCTATTAGAGCACTTTTATATTCATTGTGGTGCTAATCCATGTAGCAGCTGCATCCTAATAGACACTCTCTAGCCTTTGATTACAATAAATCAGAGCCCAGAGCTTTTTGGCTGTCTTTCCAACAGGGTTTGATTTGTGGCCTTGAACAGAGAGCAACGTCATTGCCCCTGCAAACAAAGGTTCAATGGTAGGCAGCTGTGGCATGTAATGCATGTTATATGAATACAATGCTTAACATATTCACACATATATTTGAAATAGGCCACAATTAAATGTGAGATGGCCAAAAATTGGCTATGTTTAGAACAGTATACTTCCATTCTACTCATACTATTTCTGCAGAATGCAATAGAATGAACAGTTTAACAGTTTATTCCAGGATGCCAGTGAATGCAACATTTATTAATTCATTCGGCAGATACTTTTATCCAAAGTGACTTACATTGCATTGAAGTATACATAATATATCTTCGCTGTCAGGCGGAAACCTCATATCCCCATATTTCATCATTTTTATTTTTTTCATAAATCATTACTGTTGGTCACCCTTTACGTCTGTCTGTGGGTTTTGCAACTATTAAATTAAAACTCATAACTCCATTGGATCCTCAAACTGTCAGTAAAATCTCATAACTCCACCCTGCCTCTATCGTGAATGGACTATTTCTGCTTGTTTGCAACGCAAGGGTAAATAAAAAACTAGTTGTTGAGTTTGGACAAATGACAAAAAACTGAGCGCCCACATGGCTACAGTACATTTTATAAACTGTAAGTTGATAAAAACGAAGCACTTACTGCCTCAGATGTGGCCATTCTTAATGACGGACGAAACAAATATGTCCGAAATTCTCTGAAATTCACTGGTCAAAAACCTTGTAACTCCATTTGAGTTTGATTTTGGTAAAATGTTAATAATATAATGTCACATGCAAGTGTCTGAAGCAAGCAACAAATCAGATTTCCGAAGTGCTAATGACTAATGGCTGCTGAAAACTCAGCTTAGTCATATTAAAATATATTAAAATAAAAAACAGATATTTTAAATTTGTAACGATATTTCAGATTATTGATGTTATTACTGTATTTTTGATGAACAGTAGTGTAAGCATAGTGGATTTTATTTAATCAACAGATTTTTCCTTTTCAGTATTAAATGAAATCATGTATTAATAATATTAAATACTATTAAAAAATAATTAATTGTGATTTTTATTACATTTCTCTGGCCTTGTTTACCCTCTTGAATTAAATGTTTTCACTCAGCTCAATGCAAGGCATTCTATGATCACCTCCATTACTGCCAAAGTAAGGTACCTTACAAGGCATCATGATTATGCTGCCCACCTTTTGGAACAGCCTTCATGTGTGACGCCTTAATGTGTTGTCTAGGTAAGCAGCACACTAGGCTTTGGAACAGAGTTACTGTATTCCATGGACACAGGATTGTTATGAAGTGTCGTTAACACTTAGAAATGCTAAGAGACGGTATGAGCGTTATGTAATGGGGCTGATCAGAAGAATGTGGCGAGAGAGAGAGCACTATGATGACATAAGCATGTGTAGTGAGTGGGAGGTATTAAACCCCCCTGGCAAAAGCATTGAGCTCAGCACTGGGAACAGGTACAAAGGAGAGGTCATGCACACGTCACGCACAGTTCCGCATGGGTGAGCGACATTAATGCTAATAGATCCCCATTCATGTATTTAACCTTGACAGTCTGCAAAACAAGAACCATAGCATCACGTATCAGTGCTAGTCAGCACAATAAAAGAGTGACACTGGAATGTTAATGGCTCACTTGAGGATAGCATTAGCCTGTTTTTTTTTTTTTTCTGTGTCCCTGCACTCTATTAACATCATTCAAGAGAACAGACGTCTGATATTTCTGCAGAGTCACATTACTGAGCTATGGTTTCAAACGTTTGGTGAACTTCAGCCTTGCAAGCAGGAGGTTGGGGTTAGTAGTCAAGCACACACACTGGAACAGCCATAGTACTTCGGCCTGAGGAAAGGAATTCATGCAGAACAAAAGGCCATACTTGTAACTCCACTTAAAACTGATATGACCATATAAAGCAGAACTCATGACCAGCAAGCTCGATTACATAACCCCAATGAAACTAGAGCTCCTCTAAAGTCTTCTAGATTCCTCTGTCTTTTGTCAGGGCTTCATAGTGACATCATACAGGAAACTTTACAACGAAGAGCCCATTTTTGTGCATACTCTGCAGGTCATTCTGTACATTTTAACTCTGTACATTTTTTCTTTTCAGTATAATGTCTCTGGTCCCAGTAGGATGCTGGTGTGTTGGTGCCTCAACCATGATGGGTTGTTTGCTATTCAGAACTGAATTCAGAATGCCATTCAAATTCCAACTGAATTCCTGAATTTGAATTGAGGTAAGTCAAGTCAGGTGACTTATATATAGTGCTTTATACAATACATATTGTTTCAAAGCAGCTTTACAGTGTGTGGCAAGCAGGCCGCAGCCGAGAGCCCTGGAAATGGAGCGAGGCCGTTGGCGCGAGTGATAATGAGTGTCACCTGCACGCCACAGCGGTCTCGAGTCCCACGGAGGAACTCCGGAATGATAAAAGGAGGAGTGACGGCAGTGAAGGACGAGATGCATTTTGCATTATGCATTTCACCTGTACAGCATCGCTAAAAGAAAACAGTGTCATTGTTCAGCTGAAGTCAGTGATCATTCGCCGTTGTAAAAATCATCAATAATTATATTAGTTTATTTCAACTATAATGGAGAAAACAGTGATGTCATCATCCAGCTCAGTTGACTTCTCATCCAATAGTGTCAGTGCAGTCAAATCAATAATATTGTTGAATATTAAGTGTCCCCAACTAGGCAAGCCAGAGGCGACAGTGGTAACAAACAGGATGTAGAATATCATCCTGACTGGCAATCATTAAAAATATGGCCCTTCTACGATTTGGTTACCTGGACTTTCAATGGAGGAACAGAAACCTCTCAGGTGTCATTAAAATGACCTTAATTTGTGTATAACCAAGATTAACCAAAGTCTTAAGGGTTTGGAATTACATGATGATGAGTAAATGATGACAGAATATTTATTTTTGGGTAAACTTTCCCTTTCGTTTATTTTAAATAATTTCATATTTAATTTAAACTAATTAATTTAAACTAATTAATTTCAATGGTTTATTTCACCCAAAAAAAGTACATTCTGTCATCATTTACTCACCCTTATGTTGTTCCAAACCTGTATGACTTTCTTACTTCTGCAGAACACAAAAGAAAATATTTTCAAGAATGTTGGTTACCATTGACTTCTGTTGTAAGGACCAAAAAACACTATGACAATCCTCAAATTATCTTCTTTTGTGTTCCATAGAAGAAAGAAAGTCATATAGATTTTGAACGACATGAGGGTGAGTAAATGATGACAGAATTTTAATTTCTGAGTGAACTATCCCTTTAAATAAATTTTACTTCAGAGCCAAGAATTGTTTTTGCCCTCAGTATGTCGACTATACATATGGCAGAGAACATATTGAACAGCCATTTTAATCATAGTTATTATTGCTGATTTTAATATTTATTAATGCAGATTTTGACAAAAAAAATAAAAAAATAAATAAATCAATTATTAAGTGAAATGTTGTTTTAGTGGTAACTGTGAAGGAAATGGCTCAATATGGGGGCCTTTATCACACACCTCTTGTAATTCGACCACTGCATGCACTGCAAACAGCATATCTGAAGGATAAATCTCACTCTGTCTTTTTGCAGGCTGGGTAATCACTCCCCTGTCACAGAGAACATTTCTCCATGTTTGCCATGCTAACAACTCAAGTGGCAGCTCATAAGTGAGACACTATGTGAATCATGTCTAGGTTTGTGTGTGTGACATTTCGAAAGTGGAGATTGTATTGATGCAGGGTGAGCTCAAGGGAGAGACACAGAAAAAGTCTATGACGGATAGCCATGACGTCCCGCTGGCTGACGTGGGTAATTCTATCAGTAAATGCCACCGCAATAGCAATATGAAAACCATAAAATAGCTCTTAGTATGTAGTACCAAATAATGTTAAAGGGATAGTTTACCCAAAATCGAAAATTCTATCAGCATTTATTTCCCCTTATGTCATGACAAAACGACAAAAAAAAGATATTTAGAAGAATGTTAGTAACCAAACAGTTTCGCTTCCCACTGACTTCCATTAAAAAATACAATGGAATGTCAATGGGAACCAAAACTGTTTGGAACCAACATTCTTCAAAATGTCTTCTTTTGTGTTTCGTAGAAGAGAGAAAGTCATACAGGTTAGGAACGAGATGAGAGTGAGTAAATTATTTTTCTTTTCTTTTTTTCAAAGGGCTATCCCTTTAACTTGTAAAAGACAATTTGTCTTTCAATGCTGGCTTGACAAAGTCTTCCCTGAAAGCTTAAAGTTTGAAAGTTTGGCCGTCAAAACAACATAATTAGAAATGAAGACAGTTGGTTTTAGTCTTGACAGAAGAGTCAATCCACATAATTCACACTGCATCGGCTCTCCGCGTGGGCTCCAGACTGCCTGATTTTGTCAAATCTGTAAGACTGCTTTCCTATTCTTAGGGAGCTAATAACGCCATATGTCTTTAAATAGATCCTATGCATCACCTGGGCCTTTCATGGGGTTAATATAATCACAGCCTCCTAAATTGATTCAGCGGCTCAGATGCACAAGAAGCGCCTCTTCCAGAGGTGCCAAACACAATCAAACATTTTGACAGCGCTGCGAATCACAGCTGAAGGCAAGGGCACGGTGCTGATGCTCCTTTGCAACAATTTGACCTCCCTTGATCAATCAGCAAAGTGGGGGCACTCGACAGAAGTCCGCGTCCAGGCGAGAGGGGAGAGCGGAGAAACGAGAATAGCAACAGCCTATTCTGTCTCGCTGTCATCTGTCATTAAGCTTCATAAATCTGGAGCATTCCATTTCTCTCCGGATGTTTGCCAAATCCAGTCAGGGATGCTGAATACTCCGCGCTGAAGGGATTGCAGGGTCACAGGGGGCTACGGCCAAGCAACAGCCGGCTATGGGGGTAGAATGTTTAAAATGCAATAATCTCATATACATGAGTGAAATATAAGGTTAGAAATATAATAATTCCTTCTAAGATGATGCAGATGACATTATGGCATCTGACTATAATAGCATCTATGCTTTTCCAGCATGCCCTTGTGGTTGCAGGAGCTTAGTTTTACATAATTTTCCAACATCTCTCTGATTCTCCTTTTGCTACTATACGTTTAATGCAATAATTTGCCATTTTTTAAGCTTGGCGCAGACACAGGCTAGACATGGTGTTGCTTTCATGAAATGTTACAAAAAATATATTAGGGTGGGTCATAGCACTTGAATCAAAACTAGATAAATGGGGCATACCTGAATTTCACTTGCTGATCCATGCATTTATCCAGAAGTATCCCCCTGAATCAATACAGAATAGGGATGGGACGGTATGAAAATTTCATATCAGGATAATAGTGACCAAAATTATCACGATTATCAATATTATCACGGTTTTGTTAAAATGAGATGAAAGTGTTCAAAAAGAACTGATGCACACACTTAAAACATTTCAACAAGTTTTATATTTGAAAATCAACAAAAAACAAATAAAACAAGCAGCTCTATGCACTTTTTAAGCAAGATTCTATTCTGTGGCATTTCCTTCCTTACAATGATGACCGTCGTCAATAGCAACGCATTATAACAGCGCACATCCATGCATCACAACGGACGCGCTCTCTCGTTTCATTCAAATGCAACTTGCCGTCTTGCGTCTCCGTTTTTAATTGTATTCAAAATATCAGAGGACTTTACTATTAATACTACTATAATATTGTTGTGATCATCTAGTCTGGACTATTGTTTTGTACGCTGTACAAAATTGATTTATAAACGGGTAACATTTTTAAACATTAATCTCAATTCAATATGCCCCATAATTATTTATGTGGTGTAATAAGTGTACAATGAATATACATTATTATGTCACCCTTAATAGTCTTGTTTGAACTTGTTCGTTCGTCTTTGGCTCAAAGCCATTTGCTGCGAACTTTTCTTCGCGAAACCTTAACGTTAATTTCAAGTGAGTGAGATAAAATATTTCAACTCAAAACAACATTTTGTGTCCAGACCATAGACTGTAAAAAAAAGACGTAGTTTTGGTATTGAGGTCAAAGTTAACTTGCCTTGCCTTCGCGCTATACAACAGTGGGTGATGTCATGAAGACGACTCGGCAGATTTGAAGTGTTTCCCTCTATTGCAGCGACTTTCTTTTTGCATGTTCTGCAGACAGGGTGACCAGCCTCGATTAAGTTTCCCTCTGAGCCAAAATATGACCACAGCTCAGATATGGTCCTTTTAGAAGGCTGGAAAATCTCCCGAGCTGTCACTGCCTTCCGCCATTTCTTCTCATTCAAAAAACACTGGGCCTGCACCAGACTGATGCTGACTGGACAGGATTTACCGCGAGTTAATAATCAAACACGGTTTAAATGATAATTGAATTTTAAACGATAATACTAACCGTCAGTACATTTTATCGTGGTTTATCGTGAAACCGGTAATCGTCCCATCCCTAATACAGAACAAAGCCTATTTGTTCATCAAAATGGTAAAAGATCATGTTACATTTTTCTCTCCAGGCTGCAACTAAAATGGTTGTAAATGCTGCAAAAAATATGCCACAATCATTTAAAATCTAGTCTCCTTTGACAACAGTCAAGAAAGCTTAAAGGGGTCCTTGATTATGATTTCACTTTTTTAACTTTAGTTACTGTGTAATGTTGCTGTTTGAGCATAAACAACATGCTAACCTGCAAAGTTACGATGCTCAAAGTTCAATGCAAAGGGAGATATTTTCTTTTACAGAAATCGATTTTTAAGGATTACAACAAATGGCTGGTAAGGAACTACAATGAGTTTCTTCCCGGGTTGGTGACATCACGAACCCTAAAGTTCAGTAGCCCCGCCCACTGATTCGAGCATGGCAAGTAGTAGTAGGTAAATAACAGACGTGACGCTAATACTGGATCGAGCAACTAAGCGATAAACATGCCTTTGAAGAGTGCAAAATGTTGTGCAGTCCCAGGTTGTGGAAAAACACAGTAGCTGCATTGGATTTGCAGAGAGCCTGAAATTAAAATGATGCTGTGCCTTCTGTATTGGATCTGACAGGAACGGCGCAACACACTTATGTGAGTAAAAACGTTTTACTTATTTAAGCTGTGATTAAATTATATATAGAAAGCGATCAAAGAACGCTCCATTTACAATCGCTGGAACTGTCAATCGAGTGTTCTGGACTCTCACCAAAACTCCTGTTAGAATCAACAAATATCTTATTTACATTGTGTTTGCACTGTTAGTTATGAAAGCATTCGTTCTTGTGCAGAAATTGGGTTACAATTACATCACTGCATTCATGCGCTCAATATGTCTGTGATCAGCTACATGCTCATCACTGCAACCTTTCATGCCACAATCTAAATATAATGCTATAATCAACACTTTGCTGTAATAGTAAAAACGTGATAAAAGTTTTCGGGAGAATTACACATGTAATACTAGCTATTTCCATATGTAAAGATGTTAGCCAATTACAGTAGTGGGTGTTTACACCGACGTCTCACAGCAGACGTCAACAAACATAGCGAGCAGAGGGCTAAAATCAGGGTAGAAAAAATGCCTTTTATTTCTAAATTATGACAATTTTTGGTGTAAAAATAATACTAACATTATAAGTGTACCCCAGGCAATATTATGAAATAATAATAATAAATATTAAAATAATGCAGTTCATGACCCCTTTAAAATTTGCCTGCGTTCATATTCATCAGATAGCAAATTATGAATCAAAAAGATTCACTACTGAGGTAGGTTTGAATCGCACTCTCAGTGAATCATGAAGACCTCAAAATCGAGTCTCCGTCCACTATCAGTTAATAGTTATACCAAGTACACACAAATTATATGCATTTAAAATATGTAAACTAATAAATAAATAACACTAAATAATTAATTACATCATATTTTTATGGACATTTAACACTATGCTAGTACATAAGCTAACTAAAACAGACATTTTGCCAGAGATTTTGAAAGAGGACCCAATTTGTCACGCAAATCATTTCTCAGATATGTCCGATTCAAACAAACTGGGAACCGTTACTGTACATTTGTATACAGTAAATAAGCCTGTGAGAATTATATTAGTTTATTTAATGACTAGTTGTTGATATAGAATCAGAATATGTCTACATAGTGTATCAAATACCTTTATTTGTTTTTTTGAAGTCTGGTTTTTCATTACATGTCTACTTTATAGGCAAGAAAAAAATTATAAATTCAAGCTAAAGTGCAGTTTAGGTTATGGTGACTGACGATAGAATATCCTTTGTATAGCTCCATTGACATAAGTTATAAATAAATGGGCCAGTGAGTCTCATTACACCCATTAATGTAAAACTTTACCCTTCCAATCAGAGACCGATTCATTAAACAGCAATCAGTTGAGTAGCTATCAGACAGCTTCTGCATCCCACAACCATGCATGCTCTGTAATCAATTTAGAGGAAGGGGAGAAGATCTTTATCAAGAGTAAACAGTTCAGCAAAAAGCCATTTATGAAAGTTGGCCAATACAGGAGATGCAATCATGCTCTGTTAATCGGTTAATATTTCATGGCATTTGTAGGGGAAGAAGTCAAACATTCAGAGCAGTATTATCAGCACAATTAGCTGCCTAATTAAGTATATGTTCCCTCCTTTATGATAGGGGTTTGTATTCTGTAATAGACACTAGAATTGAAGTTCCCCTTCAGTCGGTCACGTTCGACGTACGTCGGACGTCACAGACGAATTGGGATCACTTCTGGGAGCCCTATCAGCTTCGAGTGTATACAGAACGGACCAATGGCCATTGGCATGCGAGATTTGCATCTCGCGCTCCACCCCGCAGCGCGGGTATAAATACGGAAGCGGATGCAGCGCACATTTGTCATTCACTTCGGAGCCGATTTTTATGCTGCTGAAGAGTGTTCCTGTTATTATACAGCGAGAGAAATAGAGAAAAAAAGCGAAAGATAGGGGAAATTTTGAGTATTGGTGTGAAGGCACAACAGCGAGGACCGCGAGCTCACTGAGAGCAAAACTGCTGTTATTACAGCAACTCTGACGGTTCGGTGGGGTGTTCCATTACAGTGAGTGCAAAACACAGGCTGCACTTTTCACTTTTCCCGCGGCTATCTTCCTGTGTGCTTCAGCACGTTAAAGAGCTTTTCCCCTAAAAGAGTACACGGGTGTGACACTGCATCTTTTCCAAGATGTCATTCCACCCGTGCGTTTCTGGATGCGGTCGTTCCGTCACCAGTTGATGGTCACAATCGTTGTCTTACGTGTCTGGGCATTCAGCACGCTGAGGCAGCGTTTGTGGATAGTTCATGTACCCACTGCGGAAACATGACTATCTCGGTGTTGAGGTCGAGACTCACCTGCCTTAGGGAAGGCGGAATCCCCTTACCTATACCCCGATCTAGAGCTATTCCTGCTGGCCAGCAGAATATAGCTACTTCGGCGAATAGCCAGGGTGACCTGAGGATTACGGTTAGGGCCACCAGAGACAGACCCAGATTTGACAGCTATGCTTTCCCGGGCCACCAAAAAAGGTCGGGCTCGTGTGGAACCCTCCACCGTGTCCCGAGCCTTCTAGGTTGGATGATTGGTATCTCGGGGCGGCCCCGCCCCAGTGCCCTTCTTCCTGGAAGTGTATGAAGTGCTCACTAGGTCGTGGAAGGCACCTTTTTCTGCCAGAAACCGGCCCAGTGGCTCTTCACTCCTCACTACCCTCGATGGTGGGCCAGCCAAGGGGTACGTGGAGATCCCGCTGGTGGAACGGGCCGTCGCGATGCAACTGTGTCCAGTGTCCGCTTCCTCCTGGCGTGGTAATCCACATCTCCTATCCAAGGTCTGTAAGTTTACGTCCACCCTAACAGGCAAAGCTTACAGAGCCTGTGGACAGGCTGCGTCCACCTTGCATGCCATGGCGTTGCTCCAGGTGCATCAAGCCCAAGCACTCATGGGCGGCGGCAGACCTCGCTCTCCGGCGACGAAAGTCACCGCTCGTTCGATCGGTCAGACGATGTACACCATGGTGGTCCAGGAGTGCCATCTCTGGCTCAACCTGGCCGATATGAGGGAGACCGATAAATATCGGTTCCTAGACTCCCCCATTTCCCAGGTTGGGCTATTCGGCGACACGGTCGAGATCTTCGCCCAGCAGTTCTCGGCCGCCCAGAAGCAGATGGAGGCCATCAAGCACATCCTGCCCCAGTGGGCCGCTGCTGCCTCCACCCACCCGCCGGCTGCAGATCCTCCGCCTGCTCGTTGCTGAGGGCGTCCTCCTGCCGCCGCCCCCTGCTCCCGCTAAATCCCAGCAGCAGCCTCCATCGGGGCAACAGCGTGGAGCCGGCCGCAGGAAGGCCGCCCAGCCCGCTGCTAAGCCAGGTAGCAAGCGGAAATCCAAGTGACCCTGAGATGGGCCACCCAGAGACAGCTCATCGGGAGATGGTGTCCGCACCACTCCCTCCCCTGGAGGAGGGCCGGGGGAGAATCTTTTGTTCAAAGTTAATTTGTGTTCCGCCACTGACCCTCAGGTTCCTCTCCCATCGTCAGCGGGGGGCGCTGGCTGTGCCCAGGACGCACTCAAGAGGCCTCCACACACCCGTGCGCCCCCTCAGCGGAAGCAGGTGCTGCACTGCACACTCAGACCCCAATTCGGGTCTCTGCATGCCGCCTCGCTGCCCCATTGCGGGTACGTCTGTGGTGCCGTTGGTCCCGCTTGCTCGGTCGCTGGAAGCCTGGCTAGCACTTTCCAGCCCGTCTCGCTGGCTCATCCGTACTATCAGACTCGGCTATGCGATTAAGTTCGCCCGGCGGCCCCCCAAGTTCAGGGGCATCCACTTCACCTCCGTGCTGAAGGAGGGTGCTCCTGTTTTACGGGCAGAGATCGCAGTCCTACTGGCGAAGGCAGCTACGAGGCAAGCACGTTCTGGTCCGTACGGACAGTACAGCGACCGTTGCGTACATCAACAAAAAGGGTGGTCTACGCTCACGTCGCATGTCACAACTCGCCCGCCATCTCCTCCTCTGGAGTCAGAAGCATCTGAGGTTGCTTCGTGCCACTCACATTCCGGGCCTGCTCAATCGTGCAGCCGACGAGCTCTCACGACAGCAAGTGCTTCCGGGAGAGTGGAGACTCCATCCAGCTGATCTGGAGACGCTTTGGGACCGCACAGATAGACCTGTTTGCTGCCCCGGACACGTCGCCTCTACGAGGCGCCTCTATGTTTTTAAGTGGAACCTGTTCGTTGAGTGGTGCTCTTCTTGACGAGAAGACCCCCGAAGATGTTCGGTCAGTTCTGTGCTTTCCTTCCTGCAAGATGGGTTGGAGCGAAGGCTGTCTCCCTCCACCCTCAAAGTTTATGTTGCCGCTATTGCCACACATCATGATGTAGTTGATGGTAAGTCCTTGGGGAAGCATGATCTGATTGTCAGGTTCCTGAGGGGAGCGAGGAGACTAAATCCGCTTTGCTCTCACTCTATACCTTCTTGGGACTTGTCTCTGGTTCTAACGGCACTACAGAGAGCGCCCTTTGAACCATTGTAGTCAGCAGAGTTGAAAATCTTGTCTTGGAAGACAGTGCTCCTGACTGCATTGGCTTCCGTTAAGAGGGTAGGGGACCTGCAGGCATTTTCGGTCGACGAATCGTGCCTAGAGTTCGGGCCAGCCAAGGTGCCCAAGGTTCCCACCACTCCCTTTCCGGGACCAGGTGGTGAACCTGCAAGCGCTGCCCTCGGAGGACAGAACGCAAAGCTTCAGGACCTCAGAACAGCTCTTCATCTGTTACGGAGGCCAGCAGAAGGGAAAGGCTGTCTCCAAGCAGAGGATGGCCCACTGGATAGTGGATGCCATCGCCTAGGCGTACCACACCCAAGGCGTGCCTTGCCCGCTTGGGTTGAGAGCCCACTCCATTAGGAGTGTTGCCTCTTCCTAGGTGCTGGCGCATGGCGCCTCGCTGGCAGATATATGTAGAGCTGCGGGCTGGGCGACACCTAACACATTCGCTAGATTCTATAGCCTCCGTGTAGAGCCGGTTTCTTCCCGTGTGCTCGCTTCAACCAGCCAGTAACACCGAAGTGCCCGTTCTAAGTGTCATTCCCCTTCTCATGGACCGGATAAGTGCGCTTTATTGCTCCAGTAAGTTCCCCAGCTAGGCGAACCCTGTTGAGTTCCTCCACCACCATACGGCTGTCAGATGTGGCAGAGCATCTGACGCCAGGCTCAGTAGCGTAAGCGCACCCCAGTGCTGCGCCCCCTGCGGAGCTAGGTGCCATATGTTGTGACCCCTACGGCGGTCCCATATGTATATTCTTCTACGGTACGGCTCCCTACGGCGAGCCCATGTCTTTCCCTTGGCAGAGTCCTCTCTGCCGTCTCTGTCCGGTGTAGTCTCCCGCCTAGGTCGGCCAGGGCCACCCCAGAGACATATCGTATGTTGTACTGCCCAGATGGCCAGTCCATATGTGTATCCTCCACATGATACCTCCCTGCGGGTAGGATGTGGCCTCCGCAGCGTCCCCTTTGGGGCACGCTTTCCCAGCGTTATCCAATACTCTGCTGAGTGGGTCTTGCGGAACAGCAGCAGTGACTCTCTTTGCGTAAGTTCCCGCCCCAACAGACGGGACAGTCTGAAGGGCTTACGCAGGGCGCTGGAAGTGGCAACAGCCATGGCGTTTTCCATAGGGATCCCAAATCGTCGGTGACATCAAACGTACGTCGAACGTGACCGACTGAAGGGGAAAGTCTCGGTTACGTATGTAACCCTCGTTCCCTGAAGGAGGGAACGGAGACGTACGTCCTGTCGCCACGGTTGCTGTACCATCACTGTACGGCCAAGTCACTATTTCGGCTCCTCAGTGAAAAACAAATGTGCGCTGCATCCGCTTCCGTAATTATACCTGCGCTGCGGGGCGGAGCGCGAGATGCAAATCTCACACGCCAATGGCCATTGGCCCGTTCTGTATACACTCGAAGCTGATAGTGCTCCCAGAAGTGATCCCAATTTGTCGGTGACGCCCGACGTTCGTCTCCAATCCCACCGAGTCGTTCTCAAAGAAATTAATTATTCTTTGAATTCTTGTTATGTTTGGCTCACAGTTTTGCTCAAACACAAAATGCTACATTTATTTGACTCACAGTAAAAATTGTCCTACAATTGTCAACAGCCATTTTTTATTAGATCAGCATTATAAATAAATAGCTAAATAGAAAAGTTTTAAATAAAAAAAGAGAAACTAAACAGGTTTAGAAAATATACATTATTTATACATTATTACTACAAATAATATTTAATATAATTTACAACAGTTGGTGTTTTTTTCCGAGGCGCTCTGCAGGTTGCATCTATATGCCAATAGGTGGCGACATGTGACTGTTTTTATGAGTCAGATGATTTGTTTAAATCATTAATTTATTCACGAATGAAACAAGTTGTCTTTCACGTCTTATTGTGCTTAAACTGTCAAAAACACACAAAGTTGGTTATGGAACTCACAATTGGTTATGTCTGTGAACATAAACAGCAGGGAAAGAGATTGCATGTGTATATTAGATCTGTGTATTAAAGTGACAGCAGCGTAATATACAGTACTTACTGCTAAATATGCTGTTAATATGAATTAAAAAAACAGAAACTCACTCACTGCTCTTGATTGAATAACTTAAGTAGCTTAAGAAGAATGCTAAATGCTCTAGCGAGGAGATAAACAATGGCGTAATGTCAGCTAACTCAGGGGCGGAGCTAAGCTAATAGGGCAGATTCCATCATCAGTCATGGGCGGGGCCTGTTCCAACGTGACATCACATTGGATAACATTCCTAAATGGCTCATTTTGAGACACTGGGCCCTATTTTAACGATCTGAGCACATGGTCTGAAGCGGCGCCATGCGCTAAGGTGCACTTAGGGCATGTCCGAATCCACTTTTGCTAGTTTAACGATGGGTTATACCTAGTCTCTTAATTAGTCATGGGTGTGTTTTGGGTGTAATGTACAATAAACCAATCAGAGTCTCATCTCCCATTCCCTTTAAAAGCTGGTTGCGCTTGCACAATGACAGATTCGCTATTTACATGGCGGAATTTGCGAGCGGAAAGACTGAACACTTTTCCAGAGAGGAATCCTTTTATTTTTAATATTTAAAAATGTTTGTGTGCTGCTGTGCGTCCCTGTGTGTGTGTGTGTGTGTAATAAGCAGAGTGTACGCGCGTTGTGCACCCGCCTATAGGCGCATATACTAATGCGCCCTTTAAATAACACAAAAAATATTGCGCCATTGACCAACAAAAACCTGGTCTAAAGTCAATGGCGCAATATTTTTTGTGTTATTTAAAGTCATTTTCAATTGCCTCAAAATAACAACGTGTCAACAATGTGCCTGAACACACCTTGTTTTCAGACCAGCACACCCATGGGCGAGCAGATGGGCGCGAGTACATTTGCTATTTAAACAACATGAAAATGAAAACTGCGTTGGGCTGAAACTAGCAAAAAACACTTGCGTCGCGCCTGGCGTCGCATTGCGCCGGGCGTATGATAGGTCCCACTGTTTCAGATTTATGGGGAAAATAAACAATTAATTTTTTACCACAATATGGTGGTTGTGTACACACACTACAGACACATAATTATGTTCAAAAACAATATAAAAGTGAATTTAGCATAATAAGCCCCCTTTAAATAAAAAGCTGCATGACGCTCACAGTGCCATAGTGTTGTAGTGAAACTCTATTCTGGCTACAATGTAAACTAACTTTTAACAAAAGCATTGAAGCCACACAACCTTGCCCCAAACCAAACTAACAGCATGGTACAGCAAAGTCCCTGATTATGGATCACTGAATTCACCTTAAAAACAATAACTTTCAACACTGTTCTTGTTATGTAAGGAAATTAACCACTCGAGTCTTGCCAAGTCAGGTTCAAGTTAATGTGAGGCAAGGGGATACTTTTCAAGAAATACTGTGTGCGTGTTCGTATTAGAGGAGTCATTCAAGAGTAAAAGACAGGGCACTTGTTCTGTTTCATAAGGAGCCCTTCTGGAGCCTGTGACTCAATGGAGCGAGTCATGGACCACCTTTTATACAGCCCTTCAATCAGATGATCTAATCTGTCTGAAAGTAGCTGTCAGGATGGATCAGTGTAAGGAGTGTATGTGCGTGTGTGTTCAGATTTTGTTTTCTAAGTGTGTGTGTGATGCAGTCCAGTGCAGGTCAGAGAGGCAGACAGACCTAGCAGAGCTCAGCATATCACATGATCGGTGTTCTTAAAATTATTCGAAGAAGGCCTGGGCTAAATATTCAGCTAGAGGTCAAATATTCAGTAACTGCTGTGTTTCCTGTTCCAAGTGATGTAACATTCAGGAGACATAAAGATCTTTAAGTTGGCATATCTATTTTCTAAATGTGTCTTAATTATCTTTTTGTGAATGATTCATCCATCCATTACGGGTTTTTTTTACCATATAATTTTTAATCAAAATGATGATCTCAAAACTACATCTTCCTGAAACAACAGACTTCTCTCTGGTGACCAGTGTTGGGGTTAATGCGTTACAAGTAACCTAAGTTATGTAATCAGATTACTTTTTCAAGTAACTAGTAAAGTAACGCATTACTTTTTCAAAAAAGTAATGCAAGTTACTTTTTCACATTTATTTCACTGACAGCTCTCCTGTCCCCATTTTGAGTAAATGTACTTCTCTATATGGAAGAAATTACCAGTCGCTACTTCTGTTACATAGCCAATTTAAAGGGATAGTTCACCCAAAAATGAAAATTACCTCATGATTTACTCACCCTCAAGCCATCCTAGGTGTATATGACATTCTTCTTTCAGACGAATACAATCAGAGTTATATTAAAAAATGTCCTGGCTAATCCAAGCTTTATAATGGCAGTGAATGGCAGCCCAAAATTTAAAGACCAAAAAAGTGCATCCATCCATTATAAAATTAATCCACACAGCTCCGGGGGGTTAATGAAGGCCTTCTGAAGCGATTTGATGGGTTTTTGTAAAAAAAATATTCATATTTAACATGTTATAAAGTAAAATATCTAGCTTCCGGCAGACCGCCTTCCGTATTCAATTTACGAAAAAAGCGTAACTGGCGCGACGATGACGTTGGACGTAGCGTACGCATTTTGAACAGCGAGAGGCGTTACACTTTCTTCTTAAGTTGAATACGGAAGCTAGATATTTTACTTTATAAAGTTTTAAATATGGATATTTTCTTACACAAACCCATCGATTCACTTCAGAAGGCCTTTATTAACCCCCTGGAGTTGTATGGATTACTTTTATAATGGATGGATGCACTTTTTTGGGCTTCAAATTTTGTGCTGCCATTCACTGCCATTATAATGCTTGGATTAGCCAGGACATATTTTAATATAACTCCGACTGTATTCGTCTGAAAGAAGAATGTAGGATGGCTTGAGGGTCAGTAAATTATGGGATCATTTTCATTTTTGGGTGAACTATCCTTTTAAAGAGCTAAATGCCAGAAAGATCGATCTTAAAAGGAATAGTTTACTAAAAAAGGAAAATTATGTCATCAGCATGTCATCATGTCGTTGACAGAATTTTAATTTTTGGGTAAGTTTTCACTCATTAAAGTTGGAATAAAATGATAATTCTATTATCATCTATTATCTAAATCTATAATCTAAACGCATGTTATAGATCTTATTGTGAACGATTCATACATGTATACGTTTCATTTTTAATTTTATCAAAATGTCATAACTGGATTTTCTGGTGAGAATTTGGTGATATACTGCATGCAGGAATTCTCCAATCATTTATTCAGCTTAAACTCCGGCTCTGCAAGCCCATGTTCATCTGCTCATCACCATTTTTGAGTGCAATGCCCAAAAATCCAATCGACAACCAATGAATGAATAGTCTCCACACTTTTTTTGTGAAAATCCATTACACTTGGATCTATGTCACAATACAGAAGAAAAGATCTGTCGCTGCTTCCGTTTCATCGTGACTTCAAAAATGTTTCCCATGCCAAATGCAAATCATTATAACTTCTATAACAGCTTTTCATTGCAACATATTAGTAATTCAATTAAAAAACATGCATTGCTTTTGGTTCTATCTGTATCTATTGTAACAAAATAAGATGCTGAACTGAAACTATGGGAAGAAATTGTGTATTATTGTACTATTGTGTATATTTCAGGAGTTTCATCTGCATTTTATCAATATTTTTGGCATAGGTCATCATAAGCAAATCATACCAGCAACAAAACCACAAATAGGCTTTCACAAGAAGTAAAAGATAGTCCCTTGCCTCTAGGTGTAAACTCACTCCTTAGAGCGTTTGCAAATGAGAAGAAAGCAGTGTCGACGAGAGCCCACAAGCCGAATTTCACACCTGAAGTGGCCTACATGGATAATTGGGTTGGAGAGGCCTAATTCACAATCATGTAATGCAGGTCTAGGGAATTGCTTTTCCACTGGAGCATTCTAGCATACCTACCAATCAAATTGCCTTTGTTCCTAATATGTCTCCATGAGGTTTTTACTGTGCTACAATACATTAAAAAGAAACAACAGTAGTTTAAAATGTTATTCTCCTTTCTTTTCATACTCTTTGACTGTTGCACTCAACCAATCATGTGTGGTTGTAATCTGAATAATGGCAGAAGGAGAGACTGAAAAGTTTTTAGAATTCTGTTTGGAAATAATCCCATTTGGTTCCAATTCCATTTGGTGTCACTATGGCGATGAACTTCGATTTCAGCTTTACAGGAGTGAATTTAATTTAAGTGCTGGTGAATATGTGAGTAATTTCATTTAACCTTACCTTGCCCTCATGGTCTTCAAATACTGATTGGTCCACGTTGCAGGCGAAGAGGGACATGGGGAGATCATTGAAGTCGGTGATTTGTTGAAAACTGTCTCCTAGTGAGGACTCTCCCATGGTGGACTGCAGGACTACCAGCTCCTCTCCTCCTAGGAGGTAAACCCGCTGGAGGAATGGAGCACTTCTCATGTTGGCAAATAAATGCTCTCCCTTCATGGCTGTAAGGGGTACACAACAATATCAAAAGTGGGGATGTTTTCTAATATCACCACCAATTGCTTTCAGGATATATTCTACACTTTGCAGTCCACTTACAATGTTTTCCATTGACATGTTTGCTTATTGGAATGACTAAAGTCACTAAACATAGGAAATATATATGGTTCACCAAATGAATAGTCAATATCTTTCAGCAAATCTTATTTGTAGCTAATTAACAGTAACAGTAAACAAACAAAAACAGTCACTACTACAGTATAAAAATATACTCTTAAATATTGTTTAATCCACAATTATTTTTTTTTTTCAATTGTTTACAGTCTGTATTCTATACTTTGCAGTCTACTTACAATGTTAGTCAAAATTTCTAGCAGCAACAACAATTATAGTTTGTCAAGATCTAAAAAGGCCCAAAACACAAAAAGAGCATCGTAAAGTATCATAAACCTAGTGCATATGATTTATAAAGCCACAAGCCACCTTTAGATGAAAGTGTAAGCCATTATTGACTGATAATCAAAAAAAGATCCAGCAAAGCACACATATAGGATGAAAAATTAAAGAATTTACATTTTTAGGTGAGCAATTCCATTAACAGCATTGCTTTACATTTAAGCTCTTTTCCATTGCTTTAAGCATTTTATGGCCTTACAGATTGAGTATTTTCACTACACCCAGACAACATAAGAAACAGGAACTGGACTGACTAAAAACTGATCTAAACTGAGTAAAAAAATAATCAGTATCATTCACCAGATCTTCTTTGTAGCTATATAAAGGTAGTCAATAAATAGACAAACAAATAGAGTCAATAATATACAAGTATATTCTTATATATTGTTTAATATACATATTATTTAATTATAAAACAAGGAACACCTTCACGTTCTATTGATGCTGATATATATATATATATATATATATATATAGATAGTTGGAGTTGGCCCACCCTTTGCAGCTATAACAGCTTCAACTCTTCTGGGAAGGCTTTCCACATGGTTTAGGAGTGTGTTTATGGGAATTTTTGACCATTCTTCTAGAAGCGCATTTGTAAGGTCAGGCACTGATGTTGGACGAGAAGGCCTGGCTCGCAGTCTCTGCTCTAATTCATCCCAAAGGTGTTCTGTCGGGTTGAGGTCAGGACTCTGTGCAGGCCAGTCAAGTTCCTCCACACCAAACTCGCTCATCCTTGTCTTTATGGAACTTGCTTTGTGCACTGGTGCGCAGTCATGTTGGAACAGGAAGGGTCCATCCCCAAACTGTTCCCACAAAGTTGGGAGCATGAAATTGTCCAAAATGTCTTGGTATGCTGAAGCATTAAGAGTTCCTTTCACTGGAACTAAGGGGCCAAGCCCAACCCCTGAAAAACAACCCCACACCATAATCCCCCTCCACCAAACTTTACACTTGGCACAATGCAGTCAGGCAAGTACCGTTCTCCTGGCAACTGCTAAACCCAGACTCGTCCATCAGATTGCCAGACAGAGAAGCGTGATTCGTCACTCCAGAGAACACGTCTCCACTGCTCTAGAGTCCAGTGACGGCATGCTTTACACCAATGCATTCCGACGCTTTGCATTGCACTTGGTGATGTAAGGCTTGGATGCAGCTCCTCGGGCATGGAAACCCATTCCATGAAGCTCTTTATTCACTGTTCTTGAGCTAATCTGAAGGCCACATAAAGTTTGGAGGTCTGTAGCTATTGACTCTGCAGAAAGTTGGCGACTTCTGCGCACTGTGCGCCTCAGCATGCGCTGACCCCGCTCTGTGATTTTACGTGGCCTACCCCTTCGTGGCTGAGTTGCTGTTGTTCCCAATTGCTTCCACTTTGTTATAATACCACTAACAGTTGACTGTGGAATATTTAGTAGTGAGGACATTTCACAAATGGAATTATTGCACAGGTGGCAACCTATCAGGTGGTATCACGCTTGAACTCACTGAGCTCCTGAGAGCGACCCATTCTTTCACAAATGTTTGTAGAAGCAGTCTGCATGCCTAGGTGCTTGATTTTATACACCTGTGGTCATGGAAATGATTAGAACACCTGAATTCAATGATTTGGAGGGGTGTCCCAATACTTTTGGCAATATAGTGTATATATATATATTTCCTCTTTTCCTTGTATTACTTTAAACACATTTTTCAAAGGAGCAACATATTTATGAACTGTTATTTAGAGTATTTTCTCTGTACACCCAGGCAGCATAGGAAACAGGGCAAAAGCCTGTCCTCATGACAGGTGACACAGAGCTAGAACAGTTACCTCCCAGAACCGCATGGAGCAGATGTCAACCCCTAGCCTCGGTAACTAATGCTCCATCAAAAGATTAGGTGATGGGCCTAAAGCAGAAGCGGTCTCTTGTCAGCCCACACAAACAACAACGGCAAGTGGGGAACAGCTTGCACCCATTTCCATAGAGCTTTTCCACATGCCCTTTCTTCCCATGATCCACCCTGACAAGCTTGGTCCGTGGCCAAAGCCAGCACTGTCGCCGGTGTCACACGCACTGTTAAATCTCCCGCAGCTATTTTGGGATCAATAGCCCATCACCAGCCACACATACACGCTCTCCAACGCACATGCGTGCGCTCACTTTCACTCAAGGCTATAGATAGAGGCTGAAGCTGTCTGGTTCAGTCTTGCCCTGTGTAAACGTGGCTAAAAATAGAATGAGGACTAATGAAATGCAGAGATTGTGAGGAACTTGATTAGCATGAAGACTTCCAGACAGGGATCCATTTTATTTTTACAATATCACAATAACCCTGTTATGAGATAATGTGCATAAAGTTTGCATGAGCATAGACATGCTATAGGCGCTCAGCTTTATTTACAGAGCCTTTAATTTTGGAAATGCTTTAAAGCTCAGCCAAAAAGCATACCGTTTAACTAAAGCTATAGATATGTTTGTTTGTTGGCATGACAAAGGTCACTAAACATGGGAAATATATGGTTCCTCCTAACTCACTAAATGAATAATCAATATCATTCACCAAATCTTCACTTTAGCTATACAAACTAAAAGGTGAAAACAGTAACAGTGCACACAAACAAATACAGTAAACAAGTTTACTCTTAAATATTGTTTAATTGTTTAACATTATTTTTTTTGATAAAATAGGGGAAACTAGTCAATTTGTTAATATTGACTTCACTCTGACCCCAATGATTTTTTGTGTATGATGTGCATACATATACAGTATACACAAACATTTGTATTATATATTTTAATATTACATATTATATAAGCAATTTGTATTACAAATAAACAATCTCTTATTTCCCCATCAAGTATTTTTCATGACCTAATTAAAACCCATTTGACAGATGTTATTTTAGCAAATTTGGTCTCCAACATTGTTTCTGTACGTGGTCAGCAAAAATCATATTCTGAAAAACTGCATTAAAACAATTATAAATAGACAATTGGCTAGTGTGCACGCTAACCAGAAATTGTTATTTTATTAAAACTAACTTTTTATTTTTATTAAAAGGGCCTTGGGGTCTCTCAGATCATGAGGTTTAAAAAAAAGTCAAGTTATTATATTTATTGCTTTAAAAACTTCTTTATAATGAAATGCTAACAGTTCATATTACAGTGTACATGACCTTATTAGTTACAACTAAGAGATTTTAAATGCCACAAATTTAAAGTACAAAAAATGGCTGTTTAAAGATAAATTATTCTGTATTACATAATATATATTGTGTTTTACTCTTTCAGTGCATAAAGGGCAAAATGAAAAGGGTAAGTGTCAATCACAGTCTACTGCAACCTGTTTGCTGCATCCCCTTTGAGTCATCACTGGAGGAGTGGTCCCTCTGTCGTCATCACCTGACATTCACTTTCCTTCTATTCGCAATAAGGGTTTATTTTTTGTCATTTCTCTCTGTGTCTGATGACTAATATAACAAACCCTCATGGTGAACATGCCACATCAACCTGTTCGAGCAGCTGTCAATACAGCAAACTACTGGCAGCGTCTGTCAAGGTCAAGGAGTGCACTTCGGAAACTAGGCTACTATTACAAATTCAATAGCTTCATCAAATGTCTTGTATACTCTTTTTAGGATTGTAAGTCTGGTTATTATAGCACATCTGTCTTCCAATGCAGACTTTGCAAGTTCTAAGTCCCCATAAACTCTTGTGTAAAAGTGATCTGTTTAAAAGTGACATGCATACAGGATTAAAGCAATGCAGAATATAGTAAATACTATAGTATACACTATATTATATACTATATATAGAATAGTATGTAGAATAGTATAGAATAGAACACTAAATAATTTCTGCATTCTTTTGACTCTGTCTCTCTCTCGCTTTCTCTCTCTCACTCTCTGTGCATGTCTAAAAGCAGCAACACCTGTCAAAGCACTACAATAGCCTACAGATGCAGGATGATCTAATGGAGTAAGTCGACACGGTTTTTCGGTACCTGTGCGGGATGTGGCAGTCCGGTGTGCGTATCTTCTGCGCGGTGGCTTTGTCTCCCTCTCTTGCCTTTGTGAATCAAGCTCGCATTCCAGCTGCGATTCACTAATCTCCTGACGTTACTGCAGACAGTTTGATTCACCAATGACCGCCTCCCGGCATTCAAATTATGTTTGCTCAACCCACTAATGAAATGCAGCGCTGCGAGCGCGGGGGAGATTCTGGGACCAATAGCCTTCTCCTAAAAGCAAATATGCAAATTGGAGGAGTTACGTCAGAGGTTTCGCCAGCAGTTGGATGTTGCGGCGCTATGACACGTTCAGCAGGTTGTTTTTAGTAAATGTGGTGCAGGGCAAAGCAGAGCTTTCTCCAAATGAATTCTGTCAGACTCGAAAACACTCGCAGCACGGGTTGAATTGTGCGGTGAGTTGATATAAACTAAAGCATATGAATGGGATAAAACACCTTGGGTGAGGTAGTGTTTATGGGTATCTAATAATACTATAATAAAAAAAGAAACCCTGCTGAGAGAAACTATTTAAAGGGATAGTTCACCCAAAAATGAAAATTAACCCATGATTTACTCACCCTCAAGCCATTCTAGGTGTATATGACATTCTTCTTTCAGACGAATACAGTCGGAGTTATATTAAAAAATGTTGTGGCTAAATCCAAGCATTATAATGGCAGTGAATGGCAGCCCAAAATTTGAAGCCCAAAAAAGTGCATCCATTCATTATAAAAGTATTCCTACACACGGCTCCGGGGGGTTAATAAAGGTCTTCTGAAGCGAAGCGATGCGCTTGTGTAAGAAAAATATCCATATTTAAAACTTTATAAAGTACAATATCTAGCTTCTGCCAGACCACCTTCCGTATTCAGCTTTTGAAGAAAGTGTAACGCCTCTCGCAGTTCAAAACGCTTACGCTACGTTCTAGTCATACGCCGCACCAGTTACGTTTTTTCCGTAAGTTGAATGCAGAAGGCGGTCTGGCAGAAGCTAGATATTTTACTTTATAATGTGTTAAATATGGACATTTTTCTTACACAAGCGCATCGCTTCGCTTCAGAAGACCTTATTAACCCCCTGGAGCCGTGTGGATTACTCTTATAATGGATGGATGCACTTTTTTGGGCTTAAAATTTTGGGCTGCCATTCACTGCCATTATAAAGCTTGGATTAGCCTGGACACTTTTTAATATAACTCCGATTGTATTCGTCTGAAAGAAGAAAGTCATATACATCTAGGATGGCTTGAGGGTGAGTAAATTATTTTCATTTTTGGGTGAATTATCCCTTTAAACTGGTTTGCTGGTCTACGCTGGTCTCCCAGTCTGTTTGCTGGTTTGGGGTATTTTTTTTTTTAGCTGAAGAGCAGCTTTGCCAGGTTAGGAAACCAGCTTTTAAGAACTTCAAACATTTTTTTTTTCGTAGTGGTTCCTTTTTTTATATCATTGCTTATTATTATAAGGCCCTATTATTATTATTATTATAATTATTATTATTATTAAAACTATAACAATTTCAGCAGCTTTTTTAACATAATTCAATGCTTTAGAATTTTTATTTACTTATAGCTTAATAGACTTAAGTAAATTCAGATTTTATGTGGCTAAATGTATTTAATGCTCATTCTAAATATTAATTTATATAGCTTTTTCTCTATTCAGTTAAACAAGGTAACATCACCAGTTTACCTCATTACAAACTAGCTACAGGGTGAAATCATATCATCAAATATATCATCATGACCACCACCCTCTTGATGTGAAAAGGGAAGTTTCTGTCATTTTTCTATTATAATGTAATTTTGATCATGTTAATGGATGTTGAATTACAAAACTTGTATCATCTGATCAGTAGCACACAGTTGATTTAGAGTTTTTGTGTATTTTTTGTTTTTAATCGATTCTTATATGGAAGAACAAGGATGTCAAATGAAATGCTTAATTTTGTTACGTCACACCACTTTCGAGTATCCAAACATCCTTTCAAACGGCCTTCTGCTGAACATCTCTGGAATGTTGTAGGCTATTTGATGTACCTCCCATCATTATTATAAAGTAGGCCATGTTTCTGGATCTAAGTTGATCCTGGAAAAACATTCCTATCTGATTTTATCAGATTTTAAGGTTAGGCTATATGTTTGTTTGACAGGAATTTTGTTCCAGGATCAACAAAAGATGATCACAGTCATAGTTGGTAAGTAAATGGAAATATAAAGAAGAAGGAAACTTCTGCAGCAAAACATGTTCAAAACAAAACAATTAAACTAGTTATTTATTGAAACACACTGCAAAGTAGCACAAAGGGTTTTCTTCTTCCAAATGTATACAATACCAGTGATTGATTCAATCAAGTACATCTTCATATTTAATTAATGTAAACATTCTATTTGCCTTACAAATTAAAGATGCTTGCATCCAAGCACATAAAATTGCTTATGTAACTTATGTCATGTAATGATTTATCCAAAAATTAGTGTACACAGATGCAGTAAAGAACTTACAGACTACAAGACAGATGTGTTTATAGAAACAATCCTTTTCACCACTACAGAAAAGAAGCAGTGTTTATACACGTAATAACGTGTTTACATATTTCTGCTTCACAAAAAAGAACCTCCACTTAGTTATATTGTCTATAAACTTTGTCTTTACTTTGTCCATATCATGCACAAGATGTTTAGCTGTAATATATGAGTGCAGTCACATATGGCAACACATTTTGTTTATTTTATACATCCTGAAAATGATAAAGTCTCTCATTCCGGGAGAGGAATTTCCACAACCTCATGCTTTCTGATATATATCATCTCTATTATGCCATCAGTTATATAAGAGGTTGACCCAACAAAACTGTAATATGTATATAACAGCTAATATTCTAAATTACCTTTAGCATTGTATGATTTTCTGGTTTCCTTTAGAGGGATATAGTATTTGCCTGTGTCCAAGTCACTGTTTAACATTCATCATGATGCTCAAAACCCCTGAAGCTCAGCCCAGGAAATGCGGTTGATCTCTGCAACTCTTATGTCAAGACTGTCAACAAAGCTCTAAAGCAGTAGCACAGCCCTCTGAACACAAGCGCTCTATCTATGCTTGTATCTCACTGTACAGGGTCCGTCTGGCTGCTGGGTTCCCACCAAATGCAGAGGGCTCTACAAGAACCAGATACATATATTTACCAAGTGTAATGACCACATACATATGATATACAACAGTAAGTATTTGGACACCCTTACAATGTATGACTTTATTGCATTATATGCAAAAATACTGTAGAAAAGAAAATGGCATTCACAAACAAATGATTGAACTTTCTAAAGTGACCGTATATTATGCTATTTTAAAGGTTCCTAATTTTGTTTTGAAGGTCTCCTACAATAGGTTTACATGCATCAAAGATAAGAAAAACACTTTCATTTTCTCATTATATACACTGCACATCACCATTTTTCAATGATTCTCAAACGACTCGTCAGATGATTCAGTCCCTCCTTTCCGAGAGCCTACTCTGCTCTGATTGGCCAGACAGCCCAGTCTGTTACGATTGGTCTACCACTTACAGTGCGTGTCGGAAGCTAAATGTCCATTACCATAACTGAACTTCAGCTCCGGAGGCTTCCTAAAGCTGAGCGATTGTACACACTGTAATGCCGAGTTCAGACTGCACGATTTTCAAACTCGTCGAATCACTGTTCTTTTCACACTGCATGACTATCTGGGGTAGCAGATTGTCACTCGTGTGAACGAGCACCGATTTGCCTATGATTTCAGGCATTTGTCTGCGATTTCGCAAAACCTGTCGGCGAGTCAAAATCGGGGCTAAAATCGGGCAGTGTGAACTCGACATAAGACAGTAACAATGGCGTTGATTTTACCATATCAGTTAGGGATGTTAACAATTAATCAACGATCAATAATATATTTCAATAATTATTAATCAATAATATATTTAATCGATAAAACTTATCGATCATTGACGATTAAGCAGGGTCATGTGTGTGCATGCTGCTCAACCGTGAAACGCAGCAGGCACAAGGAAAAATGAAGCGAGAGTGCCGGAGTTATGTTTGGGACCATTTTACAACTAGAGTTACTGTACACCTTTATCATGACGGTTTGCGTGTGTATTCACAGTCTTTTGTTTTGTGCAAATGTAAGTTGTACTATTGTATTTATTTTGTGTAGGCCTATATATAACTGATTTATCATATATAGGATGCATTTGGTTAAGAAATAACGCGGTAGTAAAGCGTGCCGGTGATCAGCTTCAGCTTCAGCGCGCGCAGCTCAAACAGCAATGCACAACTAATAATGACTATGATTGGGACTGTCATATTACATAACATTATAAAGAGAACAATATTATAATAAAACATTGTGAATTATTTGGGTTTAGTTGCTGTGTTTAAGTGCGTTGCTCCAGGAAGAGCTACAACATGAATGAAAAACACACATTCTGAATAGCAAGTAACTTCGTGTGATTTTGTGCAGATGTAATTTGTAATATTATGTTTATTTTGTATATATCTGATTAATCTCATATAGGATGCGTTTCTTTGAGGTAAATAATGTGCTAGCAAAGAGCTTCAGTGTACCGGTGTTCATTCAGCGCTTCAGCTTCAGTGCGCACAGCTCAAACAGCAATGCACGGCTAATAATAAATACAAAGTTCTGTCATGAAACTCTAGATGGTGCAGGCTAATTGGTCCTTTAACTAACCTGCTCGTAATCACATCATCATCTTAGTGCACAGCTGATTGGTTCCTGCTGTATCAGTAGCCAATGAGCTTGCTTGCTCAACCTTCAAATACTCGGGTAGCATTTGCTTTAGCAGTGCAGCGCGCTTTCAGAAACCCTCCACCTTCCCCAGCTCCACCTGTATAGATCTGGTACGGGGTAATTCATGTACGCTCTATTGTACAGCATCAGCATGTCTTGCTCACAGCAGCGTGTCGTGTATGTATTGGCAGTAGCAAGTCCGTACTTGTTCTGCAGCAGCAATAACCAACAGAAGCAGCAGCAGCGTAGCAGATCTATTCCGCCAGGACCAAATATATCAACATTGTCATACCCATTACCATGCCAAACACTCCGAGAGTTGTCATGACAGAACTATGATTGGGACTGTCATATTACATAACATTAATGAAAACACCATTTTAATAAATCGTTGTGAATTCATTGGGTCTAATTGGCGTTTTCAGCACGTTGTTCCAGGAAGAGCGCATCCACACATTCCGAATAACAGATTTGAGGCGGAATTGGTGACACGTTGTATTAGTTGTTATATAACCTATTTGGTTATTAAATAAGTAATTTAATTAAATAATCAATCACATCGACTCATTTTACAATCCTACTAGCCCTTTATTTAGACTAAAAACCCTTCTCATTAATCTGTTGAGGAACATTTTGAGCAGCATTTGCACACCCTGTCATGCTGTTGCTATAAGCCACTGCTGTAAACGCATATTGCAATATTAAGGCTAACGATTAAATGATGAATTGATCGTTAATTTAAACGACGATCGATCATGGAAATTTGTGTCATTTGACATCTCTAATAAAAATGTAAAACAACTCTTGATCAGTCCTTCATCATTACTCAAAGTATTAAGAACGACAAACAATCTGCATTAATAGACACAATTTTAGGTAATAGTGGGCACACAGCTGATTAGCATTAACTATTTCAGTAAGAAAGTAATAACGTGAGTTAGCCGGTTAGCCGGAGCCCTACACAATATAAAACACAAAACTACGTATTTTGAACACCCGGTAGAAAATATACACATCAATATTAATCATACTTACAAGTTGTGATTCTGAGGAGAAAGCTGGTCCAAATAAATTGGGTACCGACCTATCTTTCAAGAGCAAGTGTTTTGCGAATCCTGCATTGAAGGGCGGGTCAAGTTGTTCATAAGCAGACATTGTAGAACATAGGTGGGCATTATGCAAATGTGTTAGCTAGTGACGTGTATCCGTAACTGATTGGGATGTGAATTCCTGACAAATCCTTTAGGCGGTTCAGAGTCGATTCTTTCTTTTGGGAGACAATAACTTTATCGTGCACTTTCGACTTTATAACTTTGCAGACCATTCACAGACAGCTACATTACACACTGCATGAAAGGGAATATTTTAAAAAACACTTTTCTAAGCCTTTTTTTCACTGACTAACTAACTATATAACTACACTACCATTCAGTTCAAAAGATTTTTTTTATGTTTTTGAAAGAAGTCTCTTGCATTTATTTGATTAAAAATACACTAAAACAGTAATATTGTGAAATATTATTACAATTTAAAATGACTGTTTTCTATTTGAATATATTTTAAAATGTAATTTATTCCTCTGATGGCAAAGCTGAATTTTCAGCACCAGTCTTCAGTGTCACATGATTCTTCAAAAATCATTCTAATAGGCTGATTTGCTGCTCAAGAAACATTTCTTATTATTGTCACCATTATGTTCTGCTTAGTTCATGGACTTTTAGTTTGTATTTCTTCAGTTCCTGTTGTTGTGCTTCCCGCATTTCCGTTACTATGATCATATGTCATATCATCATGACCGTCATTATGAGTTCATTTATATCAGCTGTGTATCCTTCATTATCTCGTTTGTGCTTGCTTTTAAGTTGCACCCTTTCCCTCACTCTTTGTCTGATCATGGTAATACTAATGTGTTTGCACTGCCTGTCTTTGGATTGTCATTAAACTTTGGACGTTTGGAACCATATTCTTCTGCCTTCGCCTGTATTCCTGCAAGCACCGTGACAAATAATAATGTTGAAAAAAGTTGCGCTGCTTAATATTTTTGTAGAAACCATGATAACATTTTTGTCAGGATTCTTTGATAAGTATTATTTAGAAAGTTCAAAGAACAGCATTTATTTGAAATAGAAATCTTTTGTAACATTATAAATGTCTTGTGATTAATTTAATGTTCTTGGTAAATAAAAGTATTCATTTAAAAAAAAAAGATATCTTATTGACCGCAAACTTTTGAACATTAGTGTATATATGTTTTATAATATTATTTATAATTTTCTTGTGGAAATGTTTATATATAAAAAATATATATAAAGTAATTTCAAGTTGCTGTAAAACAGAAATCTTGCTCTTCTCCAAAAGTATACAATTATGACCCAAAAAATACATGAATGCATGTATTTTTTAATCATATCTAGATCCACGCTCCTGGAATGAACTTAGTCGTTGGTGGGCAAAAGTTACGAAGCTATTTTTGGTCAGGCCTGAGAATTGCAAGGGTAAAGAGCAGGACGGTGCTTAAGCATTAGATTGGGCCCTTGTTGGGTAAATACTGCCATAGGAACACATCTGGAAATGATTAACCTAATGCCTACTTTGAAGCCATCTCTTTCAAGGCTTATTTACCATTCTCTATTGGACGTTAGTCTTTCTCAGGCTGCTTACCGGTTTAGGCACTGGATCCAACAGGGTGAATTCAAACTTGTAGAGGATGAGGGCAACAAACATATGCAGTTCCATAACGGCGTACCACCTGATGACACAATAAACAACAAGTGGTTCATTTTTTTTTTCATATGCTTTTTCTCATTAAGAACATTTTCTAGAAGCAAACTCATCGCTCTGAAGTGCTCATCACTTCACAAGCCGGCTTGAATAGCATGTGTATTAGTATTCTGATGGAATATTGCATGCTGTCTAGCTGCCATCCTCCCACGAGTGCTACTGAATACTGGGAAAACTGTGGTTAAAATTGCAGGTAGAAAAGCAAAATGTGAATGAATGTCTTGTATTGCGTTCAAATTCCAGGTGCATTCATAGCCGCAGTGGCCTTGTTTGGCAGATGGGGGGAGAGGAATATCAGATGCAGTGAAGTGCAAGAACTGAAGATAGTTCCTGGGTGAGAAAGAGAAAGGAATAATGGTAGGCAATAAAGGGAGGGCGAGAGATGCAAGTCATGATTCTTGAAATAATCAGCCCAAATAACCTTGAGGGCCGTGACTCATTCAGGGGCACTGTGTTAGTGACGCAAGTAGCCAATCTCCTAAAATGATCAAAATCAAATCAGATTGAGTGAGGAAAATGAAATACGTGGGTATGCCACACTCAGTGTACTAATTTATGTCCACGTCCAGCTGAGGGATCTATACAAGCCTGAGAGCCGCCTTATGACAATGTGACATTTGAATGCAGGAAGTTGGTAAGCATAGATTGACTATTTCAATGGCATTCAAAATTATTCCAGAGAGAATGTGATAGTGATGTTAAATGGTGCTATGCAGTGTTGGGTGTAATGTAACGCGAGTTACGTATTCAGATACTTTTTCCAAGTAACTAGTAAATAATGCATTACTTTTAAATTTACAACAAAATATCTTTTTAAAATAAGACACACGCAAGTTACTTCATTTTCCCATTTATTGACTGAGACCTCTCCTGTCCCCATGTTGAGAGAAATCATGAGTGAGGTGCAGAGGCGTTGTGTGTGCTGTGTAAACATGATGGTTATTGTAGTTAAATGTGAGCATGCATTTACTCATCTCACTTGCACAAAAACAGATTCAGTATTCCTCAAAATGTATAAAAACAGTGAAATGCAACTCAGAATATTACGCAAACCGGCAATAATTAAAGCTTGTAGTCGGTAACTTTTTTTGGTTAAAAATGATCCAAAATAAATTTTTGAGCAAGTACATAACCAGCCAGTGTTCAAAACTATCTCCTTACCTTAGCCCGATTCACAATGGTAAACTTGTAATAATGTGTTATAATTTGAGTGGTGCTGGTAGCTTTCCGTAGGAAATTCGAGCATGTCTTTGCGTCATTACGTCACGTCTTTATACATAAAGAAGGAGTCCGGCTAGTAGTACTGTAGTATCGCATGTGAGGATGCTGCAGGTGGCGGATCATTTATAGCCTTTTCTCACAGCAGCTGGAATAATTCAATTTATCATTTTGATGGCGGATTGTAATCCAGAAAGGTCCAAACAACAATCATCAGTGACAACTGGAGATTCAACCGTAGTCAAAAGCAAAAGATTAGTCTATACGGAAATTTAAATCTACAGGTAATGCTAATACACAATAAATACACGTAGTCACGCAATGCTGATGTTGTTAACATTAACACTTTGGGAACAAAATATAACAATAATAATTTGCACGGTTTGATGTGATATGAGCTAAGCGATCATTAGATTTAATCACCATTGGTAGCGTGATTTATTGTAATGCTTTTTTTTTCAGTTGGTCAGAACAAAAGTGGCAGACATGTTACTTACTTGTTCAGCCACCCATACTCCTCAAAACATTAGATTCATCCGCGCTGAGGAGCCGTGCCAATGAACAACCCACGTAAAGATGATAATTTCACAAATAACTGCAATTGCAGGTTTCAAACAGAGATGGCGACAAAGAGGCAAAATTTACAGACTGCAGCTTTGAATATGTTAAATAACACAATTATACTTTATGTATTTAATCTCACTTTATTAACCAATGTCTCTGCTGACCTTTGATGATCCAATTTAACCAATAAGCAAACATTACTTTAAATAAACATATCATATTTGTTTATATTGCTGAAATAAAAGGCTGAATCTGAAATCACCCCCTAAACCCTCAATCACTATTCCCTACTTTAGTCCACTAATACAGTTCACTTAAAGGAGTGAATGAAAACGAGTGAGTGAATTCAGACAGCCGTTGAGTGTACATCGGCTGTACACTCGTTATTGCGGTGCAATGTGGGATAGATTGAGTGCACTCTATAACATCCACTGTGGTTTCGGACACCACTACAAATGGCTGTCCCCTCAAATAATGCCCTATTTGAGGGTATAGAGGGTGACTTCAGATTCAGCCAAAGTGTTGGACTCTCTTCTCCTGCGTCCTATTCTTCTGCAATCCAGGATGGCAGCACAACTGAAAGGTTTGTTTGAGCTGCGCCCTATACTGTACAGGCATGAATTTGCATTTCCTTAAGGCTTATTCATTTAACTTTTGGTGTGAAAGGGCCTTTACATTTACCAAAAATATAATTTTTTTTGTGTTATTAAAAAACAAACAAGCAAGCCTTTCCCAGGTGAGAAAAAATAATGCAAAAGTAATGCATTACTTTCCAAAAAAAAAGGGACGCAATTAGTTATTTTTTTGAGTAATGCAATATTATAACACATTACATTTAAAATTAACTTTCCCCAACACTGGGGCTATGCATAATGGAAAATGAATTTTATCATTTTTTTAAATATTTGTTTAAATAATTCATTATTTAATTTTCAATTTATTTTTTATCTGTTATTTATTTTATTTGTATTATTAGCTTCCAATATCCATCTCCCTTCATCTCTGTATTACTCCACCAACTCTCTCTTTCTTTTTCTATAATCTGTTTCTCCATCTCATATATTCCCAGACTGATAATCACAGATGCATCTGTTCTGGAGGGTCTCAAAAGGTCGCTGGTCTGTGCCTATGCTTTTGATCTTCCTGTGCAGCTGGGAAAGTTCTTGCAGTCTTTATACAGCTCTATTAACGTCATACTGACCCCGGCCACACACTCCCCATGGCATTGATGATGTCATCAGCAGGGGCCCAAAGGGCTGGGACATTAGGGCCAAGAATGCTCAGTACAATATGAAAGCAGTGCCATGGATTTATATCAACATGGCACTATAACAGGAATGGGGCCATAGTGCACACTATCAATAATGCAGTTCCATGATTTACAAGCATCACCTGTAAATCGAATCACACCCTGGCAAAGTTCTTGGTGGTAACAGCTATGAACTTTTCGTGCCAGCCTTGGTGTAAATAACCCAAGGGAACTGACATTCCCAGCAATAGAGCCAAAGGGGAAAAGATGGGCTGGTGCAGCTTGTGGCATTTGCTATAGGCCAAGTACAACCCGTAGTGTTCCTGCTACAGGCTAAAGACTGACTGACCAAACCTTGCTAGAAGTCAAAAACAGCCACCGACTCACCTTCTGGCTTAAAACGCTTTTTTTTTTTTTATATAATATTTTATTTTTATTATGTTTGAAAACTGCAATATACACCGATCAGGCATAACATTATGACCACTGACAGGTGAAGTGAATAACACTGATTATCTCTTCATCATGGCACCTTTTAGTGGGTGGGATATATTAGGCAGCAAGTGAACATTTTGTCCTCAAAGTTGATGTGTTAGAAGCAGGAAAAATGGGCAAGCGTACAGATTTGAGCGAGTTTGACAAGGGCCAAATTGTGATGGCTAGACGACTGAGTCAGAGCATCTCCAAAACTGCAGCTCAGTTGGGGTGTTTGTCAGTGGTCAGTATCTATCAAAAGTGTTCCAAGGAAGGAACAGTGGTGAACCTGCGACAGGGTCATGGGCGGCCAAGGCTCATTGATGCACGTGGGGAGCTAAGGTTGGCCCGTGTGGTCTGATCAAACAGACGAGCTACTGTAGCTCAAATTGCTCAAGAAGTTAATGCTGGTTCTGATAGAAAGGTGCTTGCGTATGGAGCTGCATAGCCGCAGACCAGTCAGGGTGCCCATGCTAACCCCTGTCCACCGCCAAAAGCACCAACAGTGGGCACGTGAGCATCAGAACTGGACCACGGAGCAATGGAAGAAGATGGCCTGGTCTGATGAATCACATTTCCTTTTACATCACATGGATGGCCAGGTGCGTGTGCGTCGCTTACCTGGGGAACACATGGTGGGGCACCAGGATGCACTATGGGAAGAAGGCAAGCCGGCGGAAGCAGTGTGATGCTTTGGGCAATGTCCTGCTGGGAAACCTTGGGTCCTGCCATCCATGTGGATGTTAATTTGACACGTACCGCCTACCTAAGCATTGCTGCAGACCATGTACACCCTTTCATGGAAACAGTATTCCCTGGTGGCTGTGGCCTCTTTCAGCAGGATAATGCGTCCTGCCACAAAGCAAAAATGGTTCAGGAATGGTTTGAGGAGCACAACAACGGGTTTGAGGTGTTGACTTGGCCTCCAAATTCCCCAGATCTTAATCCAATCGAGCATCTGTGGGATGTGCTGAACAAACAAGTCTGATCCATGGAGGCCCCACCTTGCAACTTACAGGACTTAAAGGATCTGTTGCTAACATCTTGGTACCAGATACCACAGCACACCTTCAAGTGGGTCTACTGGAGTCTATGCCTCGACGGGTCAGGGCTGTTTTGGCAGTAAAAGCGGGACCAACACAATATTAGTGGTATATATATATATATATATATATATATATATATATATATATATAGCAGTTTTAAAACATGATACAATTCTTGAATGGTAATCAAAATGAATGGTACCTGTAAAAATAGTAATGCTCAAAATGGAGAACGTAGTCCTGCTTACAGTTAAAAGAGCCAATCACTTTTATCATAGAAGCATCACCTGTTTGTTTACTCCAGAACACAAGAGCGTTAAAGATGCAATAAGTGATTTCTGAGAAACGCTGCAGCACTTGTAGCCAATCAGCAGTAGGGGGCGTATACACTCATGATGGGGGAGGAGGGAGAGATTAGAAGAAAGACTGTCGAAAGAGAGATGGCTGAGAGACACTGCAAAAGAGAAAAGGTTAGAGGAATATCACTGGAAAAAGAAGGGTTATGATCAGCGCTGGAGAGACCTAAGCAGGAAGGCCTGAAAATGGTCGCCAAGGTTGCCTTGTTTCTGCTCCATACATGAGTATTATTGGTTTTGCTATGTTTCACAGAACCTAGATATGCTGTTGTTGTAATGATAGCTATAATAACAGGATAATTATAACAGTTTTGAGTGTCATTGTCTGGAGCTGGTGTGCTGCCGGTGACTAACAACCAACTCTTGCTTGAATATACTGTACTGTATACAGTATGTTAATTTTTTTGTTCTTCTTTGTTGTTCATTTGTCATCTTTGCTCTATTGTTCGCATTGCATTGTTTTTGCACATTGTTTCAGCTTTGACAAAGAGACATTCACTCTTTCATTGCGTGTTGGGCATTTTGGGGGCGGAGCAATGAAGGGAGGGGTGTGTTTGTTTGGGTTGATTTCAACAGTGTTTTTCAGAAATCGCTTACTGTACCTTTAACTGAAGAAAAAAAAAAAGTTTTTTGCATGATTATGCTAGAGAAGCTTTTAATTAGTATGATACCATTGTACCATTTTATTATGCTAAATAAAATTGTATTGCTTACTTAAACGTAATCTTAATATTTCTATAGATTTCAGTCTTTCCTCATTCAAGTAAACTGAAGCTGTAAGTGTTTGACTGGAAAGGAACTAAAATGCAGCCAGATGTGCATGGCACAACATCTCTGAACTGACTTCATGAATGATGCAACAAGTTCAGTTGTGTTATCTGTGCAAAGTTCAGTGAAATTCAAGACAAAGACCAGCTGTCAAAGGAAAAAGAAACAATGAACACGTAAGATGATGCACTACGATATAATATACATAATAAAAAAAAAATGAAATTTGGTGTATTAAAATAAGCAAGATTCTTGAAATATAAAACATTTCATTTCATGGAATTGTTTCCCAGCATGCAGTGGCATGATTAAATCTCCAAGTCATTTTACATGTTACTGTTTATTGTGTTATTTGCACTGGTGGTTGTGTTTGGTGCCCCTTTGAGAAATAAGTGATGTTGTGTGTCAAGTGCATCTTTTTCCTTAAATATGTGGTTGGATGTTAAGGATGAAAATTTTGGCTGAAAATTTTGTTATTAAAAAACAATCAATGTGTTGCAACATGGTGTCTTTTACATTATCAGTAGCAAAAAACTGATTTTTTTTTTTTTAATTTTTTTTTTTTTTTTTTTTACATATAAACAATTTTATCTAGAATACATGATTAAATTATAGTATTTATATATTTTATTGCATGGAATACTTTCCTCGATTTAATGAAGTTTATTGAATGTTATAATTTTTTTAAGTTTACACAAAGATTATTTCATATAAACACAAGAGTTTTTCTAACCTTCCTGGGCACTGATTTTTCCCCCCTCCAAATGCCACAAACCCTTCCAAGAAGACATTCTTTTCTAAATCTGCCTTTTCCCATCGTTCCTGTGGGAAGAAAAGTTTCATTAAAAATAATCCACTGAGGCGAGGGCCATTCCAGAATACACCAATAGAGCCTGTCTTCCAGCACTCCAAGGTTTATATTTACAGTAATCTCTGAATAACTCGCAATGCAATGTCCATCCGTTCACTAATGCGGCTTTATTAAATTAAATTGCATTATCAACTCAAAAGCTGACAAATTTAAGGTGACTTTTGAATTGGTCAAAAAGTCCATCCTTCCAAGGTTTTCATAGATTCAAAACAATTTGTATAGTTTTCCAATGCAAAAGAACACTGAATGTCCATTTAGACAGCAGCCATATCCATTCAGTGTGTAAAATATTTAGATTCCATTTAGGAAAAAAGTGACCCTTAAACACACTCTTTGAGCAAATTTAAGTGCATTTCCACTCTTAGAGAGAGAGTTTTTACTAAGAGGATGGCTTTGATTTGAAAGTAAACATCTTTAGCTAAAAACAATATAGATGTAGGTCTGACCCAGTCTCTGCGAGCTGTGCTATTTCCTTCAAGACATTACTAGACAGAAATGTAATGGAATCTCTATAGGCGTTTGCCGGAAGTTTAATTGTGAAGATAACTGTCAGGCCTATTATTCCTGTTTTAATGGAGCACAGCTGGGGTTTTCAAGCACATTGTGACCAGCACTCTACAGCTTGCCAGACAAAATGGAAGGAAGTTTTATTGAAAGAAAATACTAATAAAATAGATGCCGGTTCTATCTTTGATACCTCATAGAGTAAAACAAAAAGTACATGGACATTTAATAGTAAAGCACTTTACTTGCTGGAAAGACTCATTTTATGAACATGTGTCTTGTGTCTATTTTATTTTGGTTTATAGTGGAATTTGTGTTAACCTCATCCTGTGGCTGAGGTCGTTCAGAAAGGTGAAGTTACTCACAGGTTTGAAATCTTCCGGGTCTGGGAAATACTTGGGGTTTCGGTGAGCCCAGTAAGGAGACAACATCAGCATGTCTCCAGGTGGGACAATATAATTCTGAAAGCAGAAAACACAAATACATAAATACCTAAATACCTACATAGAAAACCTGTTAATGTTTTCTTTGCAGCCTGTGTGAGGCAGATCTCTCTCTCACTCTCTCTCTCTATACACACACACACACACACACATTGCAGTGGTCTACATAATTTGCATTTGTCTGAAAGCGTTATTGCGCTGGTCTGCACTTATGATAAGGATTTTAAGAATGAAATATTAGCTTTTCTCTCCTAATTGTTCATACAGTTTATATTAAAACACAGGAAAGATGCTGTTTATCTACACTACCGGTCAAAAGTTTTTGGACGGTAAGATTTTTTAAAATCTTTTTAAAAGAAGTCTCTTCTGCTCACCCAGGCTTCATTTATTTTATCCAAAATACGGCAAAAACAGTAATATTGTGAAATATTTTTTACAATTTAAAATAACTGTTTTCTATTTGAATATATTTTGAAATGCAATTTATGTCTGTGATGCAAAGCTGAATTTTCAGCATCATTACTCTTTAGTGTCACATGATCCTTCAGAAATCATTCTAATATGATGATTTGCTGCTCAAGAACCATTTATGATTATTATCAATGTAGAAAACAGTTGTGTACAAACTTCATACAAAGTTCAAAAGAACAGCATTTATCTGAAATATAAAGCTTTTGCAACATTATAAATGTCTATACTGTCACTTTTGATCAATTTAAATCACACTTGCTGAATAAATGTATTAATTTCTTTAAGTTCTTTCCCAAAAAGTAAATAAATAAAAAATTCTTACCGACCCAAAACTTTTGAACGGTAGTACAATGTTACAAAAGCTTTCTATTTCAGATAAATACTGTTCTTTTGAACTTTCGATTAATCAAAGAATCCTAAAAAATGTTTTACACAACTGTTTTCAACATTGATAATAATCATAAATGGTTCTTGAGCAGCAAATCAGCATATTAGAATGATTTCTGAAGGATCATGTGACACTGAAGACTGGAGTAATGATACTGAAAATTCAGCTTTGCATCACAGAAATAAATTACATTTTAAAATATATTCAAATAGAAAACAGTTATTTTACATTTTAATAATATTTCACAATATTACTGTTTTTTTTTTGTATTTTTAATAACATAAATGCAGCCTTGGTGAGCAGAAGAGACTTCTTTTAAAAACATAAAAAAAACTGTCCAAAAACTTTTGACCGGTAGTGTATGTGCTACTATATTTGTTCTGCATAAATCCAAGAGAAACACTGATAAAAAAAAAAATCCATTGTACACTGAATAATCTGTCATGGCTGACCTGTAATTTGAGAGGTCGCACTACTTTACGAGTGATGGCTCCAGGGGCCCTCAGCCGAATGCCTTCCATGATACACCACTTCACATATGGCATCCGCTGTAAGTCATCTAGGTTCACCTTTGTCTTCTCCTTGTCTTAAATGGAAAGCAAACACACAAGCACTATAGTGACTATCCATAGCCTTAAGTACTACTGTTGTGTGCATAAGAGAAAGTCCAATTCACTATGAACAAAAGCCTGGCTGGATCTGTCTAAACAGAAGCACAATGAAACAATTTATAGCCTATTTCTATATATGTGCTTTTGCGTTATGCATATGGAGGTGCATATGGTTCATTTGACAACATGCAAATTATTAGTACATATGGAAATATTGGTCTTATTTTCTTAACAGATTTGACAGAAAAAAATAATCCTTAAATGTAAGTCTTGTCAAACACAATGCATGAGAGCTTGCTGTCCTCTAGTGGATTTATGAGGAAATTCATGAATAAGTATATTGAGAGACAGAACTATATGTGACCCTGGACTACAAAACCAGTCATAAGTCACATGGGTATATTTGTGGAAATAGCCAACAACACATTAATATATAAAAAATGTATTATTATTAGTAATATGCGTTGCTAAGGACTTCATTTGGACAACTTTAAAGGCGATTTTCTCAATTTTTAGATTTTTTTGCACCCTCTCATTCCAGATTTTCAAATAGTTTTATCTCGGCCAAATATTGTCCTATCCTAACAAACCATATGGAAAGCTTATTTATTCAGAGAAAAAATGACCCTTATGACTAGTTTTGTGGTCCAGGGTCACATATAAATTATGTTATATTATATAATATATGTGACCCTGGACCACAAAACCAGTCATAAATCGCACAGGTATATTTGTGGCAATAGCCAACAACACATTGTATGGGTCAAAATTATCGATTTTCTTTTATGCCAAAAATAATTAGGATATTAAGTAAAGATCATGTTCCATGAAGATATTTTGTAAATTTCCTACCATAAATATATCAAAATTTTATTTTTATTAGTAATATGCATTGCTAAGGACTTCATTTGGACAACTTTAAAGGCGATTTGATGTATAAATCTCAATTTCAAAAAATTAAACCCTTATGACTGGTTTTGTGGTCCAGGGTCACATATCATATATCATTTTTATTCGATTACATTTCAAATTTGAACAATCATTAACTATTGATCTAATAGGCATTATGTAGACTACAGTTTTTTTTTAGTTAAGTTACTTTTATTCTGCAGGGGTGCATTAAAGTGATTAAAAGTGACAGTAAAGACTTTTACATTGTTACAAATAAACCTATTTCAAATAAATGCTGTTGTTTTTGTTCATCAAATAATCCTGAGCAAAAGTATTAAGCAACACAGTTTTCAATATTGATATTAATAATAAATGTTTCTTGAGCAGCAAATCAGCATATTAGAATGATTTCTGAAGGATCATTGACACTGAACACTGGAGTAATGGCTGAAAATTCACCTTTCCTATCAGAGGAATAAATTACATTTTAAAGTATATTAAAATAAAAAGAAAAGATTGTTTTAGATTGTAATAATTTTACGATATATACTGTATTTTATTTATCTGTATTTTGTATTTTACTGTATTTCATTTATAAGAGACTGTACAAAAAGTCAGAAACATTGAAAAATCTTATAGACAATTTTGAACAAAATGTTTTCGTGTTTGTAATGAAAGCAATTATAAAGTGTTACCAAAAATATCTTTTTTTTGTGTAATGTTGGCTGAGCGTATGAGAGGGGCTTTAAAGATCGAAACCCATTTGTTTTGAGTGATTGGTTTTACCTTGGTTACCAAGGACAGTGCTGATCTGATCCATTGCAATCTTATACACTCCAGGATTGGACACAATAAAAGCAATTGCCCAAAATGTTATCTAGAATAAAGTGAAACATTTGGTCTCAGTAACATTCTGTTCATCTGTTAATCTGGGTTATCACCAGCACTGACATAAACCTCTCACTTACTGGTATAGCATTTGCCAGGGAAGCCCAAAGCAAAAGTAAACCATAATTGGGTACATATTTGTCAGGTATTGAAGTAGCCAGGTGCTGTAGTAAAGTCTAAGGAAAAACAGTGACAGATTATGAACTCTTTCATTGCATTATTAAAGGCATAGTTCACCCAAAAATGAAAATTCTGTCATCCATTACTCACCCCCATATTGTTTCAAACCTATATGCATTTCTGTCTTCTGCTGAACACAAAAGAAAATATTTTAAAGAATGTTGGTAATCAAACAGTTTCAATTCCCTTTGATTTCCATTGTATAAGAAGTAAATGGGAACCAAAACTATTTAGTTTCTTCAAAACCTCATACAGGTTTGTAATGAAATGAGGGTGAGTACACTATCCCTTTAAACAATGGCCAAGTATGGCAGATAGAATGAGTCTATTATGCTGATTCCAAAAAAATAAAATTATGATAATGAGAAAATGTCTTACAGTCCTACAAAAAAGGCTTGGAAGCTTGACTGAAACTCTTTAGCTCCCTCTATTGTGCAAACATGTTCATTTATTTATACATTTAACATATCCATAAGGAACTATTCAGTTTGGCATTAAACCCCTTAACTGTCACCTCCCCATTTTGAGAATAGACGTGAAATGCACTATCCAAACTTAAATAGCTGTAATTCAAGAATGCTTTGGAGTATAAAAAAAAACTTTGAAAGTTTAAATTTACTGTAAATCAAATGTACTATACTAAGTATTTTTTATTTTATATAAAATATATTTTACAATTTTTTTTTTTACTCTAAAATTACTATAAAATCAAAGCCATATGTCTAACTAAGTTGTGTTCCAAATTTGAAGTTGATATCACAAAAATTGAAGTTCCCATGAGATTTTGTTTAGGCGCTGTACCAAAAATAGCCACCGGGTGTCATCCACATTATATAGATTTTTTTATGCATTCTCCTGTAACAAATAATACATTTCTGTCCAAATATCACAAAACAGTCACCAAACATGGAACACTGAGTCTCAGAACTTTCCGACGATATGTGTTTTGTCAAGATTAGAAAAGGTTTTGATTATAAAGTAGTTAAAATAATTTTTGTAATATGAAACCTGACACCGCCCACTAGGGGAGGAATCCACTAAAAGAATTTAGAGTACTTTTCCATGGTAACCCAATGTCCAATTTCAAAACAGTTTTCATAGGATGAATTTTAAGTTCATAAGCTTTCGAATGATACCTCATTTATGATGATTACTAAAATATGTGATATGAAAAAAGGGCAATTTAAAAAGAGTGCCAGGTATCCCGCTAGCGGAACAGTGACAGTTAAGGGGTTAAACTCTTGAGATCAACATCTTAAGTCAAATTTTAAAAGATAATTCCACACTGTTTTTGACAGCACTGTATGAAGAGTGAAACAGTTGATTTAAGCACTCCATTTCGGTTTCCAGGGATTTTACATTTTTACGATCCACATAAATGCAATAGTTGTCTTTTATCATCAACATGTGGAGGAATTTCTGGTATAGATTACCTATATTACCTTTCCATAACTCTCACTGTAGAGAGTCTCCTCTGCTTTGGCAACCATATTTCTTAGCAGAGAAAGGAGCCATTGCTTTGAGTTTGCCCATTCTCTGAAGACAGAAAAAAACATCCTTTACCTCTTTGGCTATAGATGTTTTGAATGCATTTAAGAAATATGTGGATATGCAAGACCTTCAGTCGAGTATCGTTTCAAGTAACTTGTGTAAACATGATTCAGGAGACTAATTGTGTTATAATTGCAGTTCATACTTCAGGAACATGTCTGGGAGTTGGGAGCCATACTCAAATCCATCATCATATGTTGTGAACTTCTCAAGGAACTCCTGCCTGGATAGGGCGCTACTGGGGGAGTTACATCGGCCCAGTAAGTTACTCATCACTGCTGGATACATAACACTCCTGAAAACAAGTTAAGAAGTGTCTAATACAGTTTTAAAAAAAAATGATTACTTGAATTTATCTTATCAGATTACAAAATGAATGTATCAGATTATTATATATTATAGTCTACATATCATAAGCATAATCTAATGATATGCAGTGGCATTATTAGGCGATTTCCCATTTCCGTGTGTTAACCAGTTGCTGCAAAATGTATGAAAGGAAGGTATGTCTACTGTTCTCTAGAGGGAACTTTAGCACAATGTAAATAATTGATGTAAGAAGACTATACTTGATGAGCTCATTTAGCTGTCCAGATCCTTCGCTTCCAAGGCTTTCCAAATGGTCATTAAATTCTTCACAGAGATGAACGGAGAGCATTGCCGTGTTGCCCGGAGTCAGTCCGCCCTTGATTATCGTGGCACAGGTCGGATGGGTCTTAAAGAAAATGTCTTTGTTGATAGAAGCTGGACAGGAACCCAAACAAGGTTAACATTGAAGGTTAACAGGTGATCACATTATAACTGAGTGCAATATTGATGACGTTCAGTCATCAGCGGTATTGAAAGTAAGCCAGTCAAGGACTGTAATAAATATTGAGTTCAGAGTCTGTTCTAAGATTATAACAGAGTAATGGTGTAGATTCAAGAGCTTTAGCAATCAATTATAAAACTAAACATTTATTTCAAACATTATACCTGTGTTGTGAACAGGCTCTTGCACTGCTTGTTCAAAATCAACATCTTTAGAGGTGAAAAAAGCTCGGAAGTCCTCATTTAGGGTCACAAACGTCAGTCTCTTCCCAGCAGCTACAACAGTGAAAACTGGTCCATACTAGGGGCAGAAAACACTATTATACTTTTAAGAATTGTATTTTATTATTTATGCTTCATACAAATGATTACATCAATGTAAAAAAAACTGTACAAAACAGGCAATTTATTTAGTGACCCCAAGTGAACCAACTAAAAGACTTGAAAGCACTCTTTTTGTGTTATTTTTTCCTTGGCAGAAGCAATTACTGAATTTTAGAGTAGTTGTCCATATGGCAAGCCGTTTTAACTTTTATTCATTCACAGGATATGAATTCTTGATATCAACAATTCAATTTTCACTAGTTAAAATGCTAATTCTTGATATCAACAATTCAATTTTCTCTAGTTAAAATGCTAATTCTTGATATCAACAATTGAATTTCAACTAGTAAAAACTCTAATTCTTGATATCAGTAATTGTATTTTCACTAGTGAAATGTCACCATAGGCTGCCATTCAAATTCAATTGTTGATATCAATATAATTTCAGATATCTAAAATGGCTTTCTTACTAGTAACAATCACATTCATGATATCAGAAATTAACATTGTCACTAGTGGCAATTAAATTATTGATATCAGAAATGTTGATTGTTGATATCAGGAACTGAATTGTTGATATCAACAATTCAATTCCTGATATCAACAATTCAATTCCTGATATCAACAACTGAATTTGAATGGCAGCCTATAATGACATTTCACTAGTTAAAATACAATTACTGATATCAAGAATTAGAGTTTTTACTAGTTGAAATTCAATTGTTGATATCAAGAATTAGCATTTTAACTAGAGAAAATTGAATTGTTGATATTAAGAATTGGCATTTTAACTAGTGAAAACTGAATTGTTGATATCAAGAATTCATATCCTGTGAATGAATAAAAGTCAAAACGGCTTGCCATATGTCCATTCAGCAAACTTCTCATTAGCTTCAATGCTCTCACAGAACTGGCACAGTGGTGCCCAGAACAAAAATTGTGTCAAAAAAGGCCACTGTGTGCAACTCCTGTCCTAGATGCATAAATTAATGGTGTTGAACTGAGCTGTCCTCAAACTCGGTTAGTATGGCACAGCTCAAAAACAAAACACACCAAGATTGGCCACAGGGTTCCAGCACAGTGTCTGGGTTATATTTTTGCAGCTGGTAATGAAAGTATAAACAACCAGCCATCACAAAAAAAAAAAAAAAAAACCATCTTGCAATCCCATAATGTTAATAATTATGTATAGCCTACATTATGTAAATAAACAAACAAATAAACAATGGTAAAGCAAAGAATTTTGTTTAGATAGAAAGCCATTATTTTGATTAAATCATATTAATAATGTGCGGCTAACTTTAAGAGAAAACATAAAACATATAATGCATATCTGTGTTACTTTTAAAATTGTAATTACCACACTGCACTTTATAATTTTTTTTGCTCAATAGTTGAGTGCAGCAGGTTCATCATAATTTGCATGGGAGGAGCTGGACTTCTGGACCCACTGTCAGTCAAACCCCGTATGATTTATGCCACAAACAATTTGCAGCCTTTTAAATACAGTTCACATGTTTTTTTTTTATGTTTTGTGGGGAAAAAAGGTACATCACTGAAATCAAATTTCTGAAATCCCACTGCACTGTCACTTGTATAAATGAAAATTAGATGCACATCTTGTATGGGAAAAATATATATATTTAATATAATATACATTTATTATATGCAGAATCATATAGACTATACAGTTATGATTCGTCATGCAAGTAATTTTCTCGATGGGCAAACTTACTTTGGCTCTGGCTTGCTGGATGAAATGCAAAGGTGCTTTACCAAATTCAAAAGCAGCACCAAACCAAGGTATCCAACCTCTTATGCATGGAGGAGCATTGGGGTGACTTTTACCAAAAATAAGATGAAAAGAAATAATCACAATAGACACAGTCAAAATTAAAGTAATCCATTCCATCGCAACCTAGAGTCCAATGACGCTAGACTGGAGCGCATATAATGAATCTGTGTGGAAAAAGTCCTGTTAACATATGATGACACTGGTAACGTATCAGATCGGATTCCCTCATTACGAACTCTGATGATCAGAACCATGACACACCGCAAACCCCTCCCACTCTAAACAACCCATTGTATCATTAGCCCCTCCTATTACAACACTAACCCCTCCCACAATCTTCTCACACCATTACATAACCCCTCCTACTGTGTTTTTAGACCATCCCTTTATCTCGATAGCCCCTCCCACTGTGCGACAGGTTTTGCTGACTGAGCAGTTCAAAAATTCAGTAAATTAAGTCGATCGATTTTGGTGGTTCACTAAAGCAAGTATGCAATCTCTATCTATCTATCTATCTATCTATCTATCTATGGTATGACACATTTCTAAAATCTGCAGCAACAAAAACAAAAAAAAAACACACTGTTATATATTTATACACCCCTACAAATTTTAATACTGTTTTCCATACAATAGTACATTTTGTCGCAATTTAAGATATGATCGTTTAAAAAATAATTCAATTAAATAATGATAAATCACTTGCAATACATACGATGTCATTACTTATTATAATATATTTAAGAAATTTAATAAATAAACAATTAAGCAATAAACAAAACTGTTATAAAAATATTAAAACATATATTATATTAGCCGAATTTGCTTTTTGACATGAAGCAGCAGATTTTTGAAACACGATAGCTGACGGCACGTCTGTGACGCCACACTCTATCCGGGTCCTCCGCGCCTGGGCCATGACGTCACGGGGTCCAGGAATGGCGGCGCTGTCTGCAGAGGGAAGCAGCCCGAAGAGCCCGAAACTTTATTCCTAACATCACTCAGCGGCTACACGAGCTCCACTGCTCCACCGACGGCCATATCCACCTCTTAAAGAGCCAGCGCAACGGCGGAACCCAGTCTCGACGTTGTTACCGCTGAATTCTAACGTCCCAGGCTCTATTAGTTTGGTTGACTTTGCGAGGGCCAAAAGACAAGAGCAAAGACAGCGACTAACGGTACATAAAAACAACAAGCACCCCAAAGCATCCTCTTTCGAGTCCGTCCATTTCATAAAAGGATCTTACTTGTGTTTTGCTAGTTTTTTTGTCTTGCTGATAAACCGAAAGGCAAGACGCTGGCCTGATAAGGTGAAGCCACCAGCTGCGGGTTTGATGCCACGATGGAGAGTTTAACACTGAGCGATGTCGAGCAGAAATATTACTCTGAACTCTTCCTCTCCTGTGATGTCGATAACACCAAGAAAGTGGCTTCCAATGGCAAAGTTCTGGACCTCTTCCGGGCGGCCCAGCTCTCAAACGAAGTGGTCCTTCAGGTAGAGTATGCATGTAATTCAGATGTGTGTGTATTAGTCAGCAGATATGTGTTGTTATGCTTATACACGTTAGTAAATCGAATTGATGACTTGAGTTAATCGTCTTAGACATGCCAAGGACTCTAATGGGTCATATGGGCGATGTCAGGAGTATTTAGACCGGTTTGATGAATCAGTCTCATTGTTGACTAGTTGCACACATGAATGGGTGATGCATCTGTAGTGTTAAACTTTGTTTCCTGTTGTGAAATTCTGTAGACTTATAAGTTGTGCCTGCTTCCTCTTAAATGTAAGCATAAATAGTATTTTTCTGCTTATGTCAGGAAATTCATTAGGTTGTTGACTCTTGAAATGTGTTTTTCTCACTTCTAAAAGTATTAAAAGCAAACATGAAGGTTTGATGTTATGCATAATGTGTGATCCTTTATTTAGGGAATTAGTCATCACTCATATTTATTAACTGTATTACAACTGGTCCATAACTTGTTGATAATATGCTATAAACCGTTTTATACTGTCAAGCTTATTTTGGGAGACCCCGTACATGTTGATGGTTCTTGAAGTGTTAGATGTTTCTGTTTCATCATCTCTTGTGCTGATTAACACTCTTATGTTGGTAGGGTATGAACGTTTCAAAAACTTGTGGTCTTAGTCTAGTTGCTTCTAGATCTGTGGCCAAAGTTTCTTGAAGGGGTTGTGTCCCTGAATTGCTAGTGAAAATTGCATATTCTTATCTTGTTAATGTTGTCTGAGCAACAGATGTATTGATCTGTAATACTACTAACTGACAGAAGGGCATTTCATTGAAGGTTTACTTGTGTGAGATAATAGCATTTTCATGTTGTTGCTCTACAAATGGATTTCTAATGTTTCATTAATGTTACATCAATATTTAGTATTTTAAGATTGAAAACTGATAATCAGTCAAGTAGGCACAGTTATGTGTATATTAAATATTTTAGTTTTCTGTTTTAAGTGAGTTGAATTATAAATACTGCTGTTATATTGGGGATTGGTCGCACTGTTCTCTAATTTAGGGACCCTTGGTGGAGAGAGATAGAGAGCAGAGACCCCTTTTTATATTAATGTATTTATTTACATACACTACCGTTCAAAAGTTTGGGGTCAGTTAGATATTTTTTAATTTTAAATAAGTAATTAATACTGTTATTCATTAATGATTAATTAAATTGATCAAAACACCGTAAAGACAGGGACTATAATATTACAAAAGATTTTTATTTCAAGCAACTACTGTTCTTTAAACCGTCTATTCATCAAAAACAAATATATAAAGCAGCACCACTGTTTTCAAACACTGTTAATAAGAATTAGTAACACTTTAGTTTAGGGTCCAAGTTCTCACTATGAACTAGTTGCTTATTAGCATGCATATTACTAGGATATTGGCTGTTTATTAGTACTTATAAAGCATATATTAATGCCTTATTCATGACCATATTCTACATCCCTTAATCCTGCCCAATACCTAAATTTAACAACTACCTTAACTATTAATAAGCAGTAATTAAGAGTTTATTGAGGCAAAAGTCGTAGTTAATAGTGAGAATTGGACCCTAATCTAAAGTGTGACCTAATAATTTTTTCCTTGAGCTCCAAATTAGTATATTAGAATGATTATTTGAAGGATCATGTGACACTGAAGACTGGATCATTAAAAATTAAAGTTTGTTATTTTTTAGTGCTTTGCTTTATTGTATATGTGCATTTACTTCATTAACTTACATTCACCTCTGGTCATGTTATTGTATGTTCACCTTTGTTTTGTAGATGTTAAGGTCAGTTTATCTGATTGACAGTTTTGTTTCCATTTTCTTAGATTACTGAACTTTGTGGGGCCACACGTCTCGGTCATTTCGGTCGGAGTCAGTTCTACATTGCACTGAAGCTCATTGCACTGGCCCAGTCTGGAATGCCCCTGCGTGTGGAGAGCCTGAACAGTGGTGAGCAGCAACAAACCTTTTTCTGCATGTGTGTGTACTGTATTCACTAGGGCTGCCCCTGACTAAAGATTTTTCTAGTTGACTAGTAGTCGTTCATTTAAGCCATTAGTCGACTAAACGCATGTTTTATTAATTGAATGACTATTCCGCACTCAAGTGCACGCATAAAGCTTGCCGCAAAGTTCTGGAAAAAGTAATGATCATGAATGCGTCTGAAAAAATTGAGACATTTTAATTGTTTATTAATAAACTAGTGTTTTCTGCTGCAAAGATGAAGTTGACGATGCTGACTCGTCATCTCCGCAGTAGCCTATAGTAGTGCTGGTACTATTCGCATTGCGACTTGATAAATGATTCTGGAATGATTCTGAGATTTTCCGAATGCATCGCAATTCTCTCTCAAATTGATTCTGAGCTTAGTTTTTAACAGCAGATGGCACTGCGTGCTTTAGAAACAGCCGTATAGGCTCCACTTGCTTCCAATTCCTTACACACACCACTTGAAAAAAACCTTCTATAAAAATGATGCATCACTCGATTCTGAGATTTTCAGAATGCATCAATTTATTGTCCCAGCCCTAGCCTATAGTGGACACGCCTTTAGAGAGAAATGCACCTTTTATATGGATTACATAATCAGAGAGTATTTGTTGTCGCATCCAACACTCTTTGCAAATTAATCCATTGTGACAGTTGCAGCCCCATTACATAACAAGAATTAGACTAGAGGATAAAATTCTTCCTTTCAGTTGCATTTATATATTTCTGTGAGCTGTTTGTACCTTTAAGCTAAATGCAAATGCTTCTGTTTGTTTGTTGTCTATCATGGCTGTTCTCTCTCTTTCTTTCTCTCTCTCTCTCTCTCTCTCTCTCTATATATATATATATATATATATATATATAATATATACACACACACACACACCAAGTCCCAAACAGGAAGCCCTGTGCAAACAATCTACATGAATTTTGGGAAGTTAGACACAAGGCCTTGTAAAAGAATGAGAAATTGACAGTGGCATAAATAAGCAGGAAATAAGACCCGACTCGTAGCCTTGAAGATACTGCAAGAACACAAAGTCACAGTCAACAGGAAATTGCTGACAGTGCCCTGCAGTTTAGATATGCTTGGGATGAACTTGGTTTCTATTGATTTCTGTTCCATTGATTTTAAAGTTAGTAATGAAAACTTTCGACCTCGAAAAATAAGAAAATAATATCAGTTTACTAGTGCTTACAGTAGTTGAATACTAAATCTGGCTCTGTGTGTAGAAGTCTTATGTAGAGTTGTGTTTGCAGTCAGGGATCTGCCCCTCCCTCGCTTTGTGATGGGCAAGAACGAGCAGGAGACGAGGCACGCGGTCATGTTCGCAGACGCAGAGAATCAGGGGCACTACTTCCCCAGACCACCAGGCAGAGTGCAAGCCAAAAAAGTGTCAGCACACGAGATGATTCAGCCCTGTGTTCCCACTGTTGATCCTCAGGTACTACAGCATATATCCCACATACTATCATTGAATATGTGTCAAAATATGAAGAAGAAAAAAGTTCCTTAGGCCTTTCAGGGTGAATGTAATCAGCTACATCTGTCGTTGTCTTATCATGTTAATATTAATCAAACAACAATATTGACAAAAAAGATTTAATTAATTACTGTTCGTTTACTTGAATAATTATTTGTAAACTGAAACGTCTATTTATTCAGAAATGGGGCTATTTGAGGCTTTATAAGGCCAGATGCCATTATTTTAATATATATATTTTTTAAATATCTACAGTATATTATTATTTAATTTATATTAGCATTTAACTTAAAAACATTGTATGTTTAAATAAACAGGTGTGTTGATTAGTGTATTTGTTTTTGCTGCAGTATTAAAATCGGTATAGCCGAATTGTGAAAACCCCAGTTTAGCCAATCATTGGGCCTAGAAATAAAACACAAATAGTACAAAATAATGGTTTTTAAAAAATGTAATTAATAGATTTAAGGTTTCACCTGGGTAAAACTTATAATTTCTCACAAAATATTAAACTAAAAGATTTTCTATAATTATTACGGCTGTCAATCGCATCCAAAATAAAAGTTTGTGTTTACATAATATATATGCGTGTGTGCTGTGTATAATTATTATGTATATATAAATACACACTCATTCATGTATATATTTAAGAAATATTTGCATGTATACACTGTATATATATTTATATAATTTATATAAATTTATATTATTTAAATATATACATGCATGTGTGTGTATTTATATATACATAATATATATACAAACTTTTATTTTGAATGCGATTAATCGATTTGACAGCACTAATAATTATATAAACTCTTATGCCATTTATTTATTTTCAGCATCAAAGACTACATTCATGAAAAAAAATAATTATATATATATATATATATATATATATACACTCACCTAAAGGATTATTAGGAACACCTGTTCAATTTTTCATTAATGCAATTATCTAATCAACCAATCACATGGCAGTTGCTTCAATGCATTTAGGGGTGTGGTCCTGGTCAAGACAATCTCCTGAACTCCAAACTGAATGTCAGAATGGGAAAGAAAGGTGATTTAAGCAATTTTGAGCGTGGCATGGTTGTTGGTGCCAGACGGGCCGGTCTGAGTATTTCACAATCTGCTCAATTACTGGGATTTTCACGCACAACCATTTCTAGAGTTTACAAAGAATGGTGTGAAAAGGGAAAAACATCCAGTATGCGGCAGTCCTGTGGGCGAAAATGCCTTGTTGATGCTAGAGGTCAGAGGAGAATGGGCCGACTGATTCAAGCTGATAGAAGAGCAACTTTGACTGAAATAATCACTCGTTACAACCGAGGTATGCAGCAAAGCATTTGTGAAGCCACAACACGCACAACCTTGAGGCGGATGGGCTACAACAGCAGAAGACCCCACCGGGTACCACTCATCTCCACTACAAATAGGAAAAAGAGGCTACAATTTGCACAAGCTCACCAAAATTGGACAGTTGAAGACTGGAAAAATGTTGCCTGGTCTGATGAGTCTCGATTTCTGTTGAGACATTCAGATGGTAGAGTCAGAATTTGGCGTAAACAGAATGAGAACATGGATCCATCATGCCTTGTTACCACTGTGCAGGCTGGTGGTGGTGGTGTAATGGTGTGGGGGATGTTTTCTTGGCACACTTTAGGCCCCTTAGTGCCAATTGGGCATTGTTTAAATGCCACGGCCTACCTGAGCATTGTTTCTGACCATGTCCATCCCTTTATGACCACCATGTACCCATCCTCTGATGGCTACTTCCAGCAGGATAATGCACCATGTCACAAAGCTCGAATCATTTCAAATTGGTTTCTTGAACATGACAATGAGTTCACTGTATTAAAATGGCCCCCACAGTCACCAGATCTCAACCCAATAGAGCATCTTTGGGATGTGGTGGAACGGGAGCTTCGTGCCCTGGATGTGCATCCCACAAATCTCCATTAACTGCAAGATGCTATCCTATCAATATGGGCCAACATTTCTAAAGAATGCTTTCAGCACCTTGTTGAATCAATGCCACGTAGAATTAAGGCAGTTCTGAAGGCGAAAGGGGGTCAAACACAGTATTAGTATGGTGTTCCTAATAATCGTTTAGGTGAGTGTGTATATATATATATATATATATACTCACCTAAAGGATTATTAGGAACACCTGTTCAATTTCTCATTAATGCAATTATCTAATCAACCAATCACATGGCAGTTGCTTCAATGCATTTAGGGGTGTGGTCCTGGTCAAGACAATCTCCTGAACTCCAAACTGAATGTCAGAATGGGAAAGAAAGGTGATTTAAGCAATTTTGAGCGTGGCATGGTTGTTGGTGCCAGATGGGCCGGTCTGAGTATTTCACAATCTGCTCAGTTACTGGGATTTTCACGCACAACCATTTCTAGAGTTTACAAAGAATGGTGTGAAAAGGGAAAAACATCCAGTATGCGGCAGTCCTGTGGGCGAAAATGCCTTGTTGATGCTAGAGGTCAGAGGAGAATGGGCCGACTGATTCAAGCTGATAGAAGAGCAACTTTGACTGAAATAACCACTCGTTACAACCGAGGTATGCAGCAAAGCATTTGTGAAGCCACAACACGCACAACCTTGAGGCGGATGGGCTACAACAGCAGAAGACCCCACCGGGTACCACTCATCTCCACTACAAATAGGAAAAAGAGGCTACAATTTGCACGAGCTCACCAAAATTGGACAGTTGAAGACTGGAAAAATGTTGCCTGGTCTGATGAGTCTGGATTTCTGTTGAGACATTCAGATGGTAGAGTCAGAATTTGGCGTAAACAGAATGAGAACATGGATCCATCATGCCTTGTTACCACTGTGCAGGCTGGTGGTGGTGGTGTAATGGTGTGGGGGATGTTTTCTTGGCACACTTTAGGCCCCTTAGTGCCAATTGGGCATCGTTTAAATGCCACGGCCTACCTGAGCATTGTTTCTGACCATGTCCATCCCTTTATGACCACCATGTACCCATCCTCTGATGGCTACTTCCAGCAGGAAAATGCACCATGTCACAAAGCTCGAATCATTTCAAATTGGTTTCTTGAACATGACAATGAGTTCACTGTACTAAAATGGCCCCCACAGTCACCAGATCTCAACCCAATAGAGCATCTTTGGGATGTGGTGGAACGGGAGCTTCGTGCCCTGGATGTGCATCCCACAAATCTCCATCAACTGCAAGATGCTATCCTATCAATATGGGCCAACATTTCTAAAGAATGCTTTCAGCACCTTGTTGAATCAATGCCACGTAGAATTAAGGCAGTTCTGAAGGCGAAAGGGGGTCAAACACAGTATTAGTATGGTGTTCCTAATAATCCTTTAGGTGAGTGTATATATATAGTATTATTGTTTCATTTATTTATTTAGTTATGAATGTAGTCTTTGATGCTGAAAATAATGGATATTTATTTAATAAAAAAAATGAAGATAGTTTTAAGAGATGAAGAGTTATAGGTTCAAACCCCACAAAGGGGCGATCAATAAACTGTGCCAAGGCAATTAACTCCAGGTTTCTTCATGAAGTTTCTATATTAAGTGTACTGTATGTCCTGTCTCAGATCTGTTAAACGACTACTTGCTAGCTCCACCATGTGTCTGTTGTTCTGAGGCCATCTGTTTGGCTGAAAGAATTAATAAGTAATTAATTTTGTTTATCTCTGGCTCCAGCCGGACACCACATCTCCTGTAGTGTCGCCGCACCAATCTCCTCCCACTTCGCCCCATGCCTGGAGGAAGCACAAACGCCAGGCCAGCGGTGGAAACGTGGACAGACAGCCCTCAGTGCCAGGAGTTGTTTGGCCACCTTTTAGAGAAGCACAGCCAGGTATTCTGTTTAATAATGGCATCATTTATTATTTAGGTAACAGAATATCCTTCCTTGCTAACATTAAAAAAAACTTACTCTATATTGCCAAAAGTATTGGGACACCCCTCCGAATCATTGAAATCACCAAATCAGGTGTTCCAATCACTTCCATGGCCACAGGTGTATAAAATCAAGCACCTAGGCATGCAGACTGCTTCTACAAACGTGTGAAAGAGTGGGTCGCTCTCAGGAGGTCAGTGAATTCAAGCGTGGTACCTTGATAGGTTGCTACCTGTGAAATAAGTTCCTCACTGCTAAATATTCCACGGTCAACTGTTAGTGGTATTATAACAAAGTGGAAGCAATTGGAAACAACAGCAACTCAGCCACGAAGTGGTAGGCCAAGTAAAATCACAGAGAGGGGTCAGCACATGCTGAGGTGCACAGTGCGCAGAAGTCGCCAACTTTCTGCAGAGTCAATAGCTATAGACCTCCAAACTTTGTGTGACCTTCAGAGTCTGTGTCTGGCAATCCGATGGACGAGTCTGGGTTTGGCGGTTGCCAGGAGAATGGTACTTGCCTGACTGCACTGTGCCAAGTGTAAAGTTTGGTGGAGGGGGGATTATGGTGTGGGGTTGTTTTTCAGGGGTTGGGCTTGGCCCCTTAGTTCCAGTGAAAGGAACCCTTAATGCTTCAGCATACCAAGGCATTTTGGACAATTTCATGCTCCCAGCTTTGTGGGGACAACAGTTTGGGGATGGCCCCTTTCTGTTCCAACATGACTGTGCACCACTGCACAAAGCAAGGTCCATAAAGACATGGATGAGTGAGTTTTGTGTGGAGGAACTTGACTGGCCTGCACAGAGTCCTGACCTCAACCCAATATAACACCTTTGGGATGAATTAAAGCAGAGACTGCGAGCCAGGCCTTCTCGTCCAACATCAGTACCTGACCTCACAAAAGCGCTTCTAGAAGAATGGTCAAAAATTCCCATAAACACACTCCTAAACCTTGTGGAAAGCCTTCCCAGAAGAGTTGAAGCTGTTATAGTTGCAAAGGGTGGGCCAACTCCATATCAAACCCTACGGATTAAGAATGGGATGTCATTAAAGTTCATGTGCATGTAAAGGCAGGCCCAAAACATTTGGCAATGTAGTGTATATATTATATTATATTATATTATATTATATTATAGATTTATTTAAATATTGGGACCCACTTTATATTAGTTGGCCTTAACTACTATGTACTAACATTTAAATTAATAATTTGATACAATGCACTTATTGTGTACATACATGTTTTTACATTGTACTTACATTTTGAAAATTACCTGCATGTAATTACATCTGTAATTAATTTCTGTACTTACATTTATAATTACACTGTTGACACTTCCCTTACACCTAACCCTACCCTTAAACTTACCCATACCACCACACCTGTCCCTAACTTTACCCGTATCCCACCTCAATATCAGCAAAAGAGTTTTGCAATACTATATGAGCACAATAAGTACATTGTACTTATTTTTTGATGTAAGTACATAGTAGTTAAGGCCACCTAATATAAAGTGGGACCAAATATTGAAATATAATATTTAATATTGATGTGGTAATTATTTATTAATAAAAGTTATTATAAAGTGTTACTCTTATTTCTGTGTACCTGAGCAAGTCCTAGGCAAATCTAACTTAAAGATCAGTTAGTTATACTGGTGTATGTTGGATATTAAAGGTCACATGATACACTAAATTCTTACTAAAAGTTGATGTATAATTTGATTCAGACCTATCTTTTTTTAAACTATTAATTCTTTATCTTTCTTTCCTCTTTCTCTTTCTCTGTGTCTTGTCTAAGGACCAGTAACAGGTGACGGGATGTGGTCCGCCCATTCACCCCCTCCTGTCCAAGAAAGTTGGGTCAGCTTTACAGACACACCCCCCTCTAGCACACTTCCAATGCATCCCCCCTCAGCTCAGGTAATAGAGTGCGGGCCTCCATGTATACATTTGTTATGTATACAGTGAAGTCTGTCACCACTAGCCTGCTGTAACCAAGGCTTCTGTGACAGAACAGATGTTTAATTTTGTGTGCACAGCAGCACAAAAGTAGACTATATTAAATATTTGCCAAAGCCCAAATGGATGCATGTCCAGCGAATTATAAGTCATACAAGGAGTTTAAAAAGGAGGTATCTGAGCAGTTTTTTCTTATGGTGTTTAAACTGTTTTAAAAAATCTTACAAACCCCATACTTTCAACTGTAGTGCACATACATAAGAAATCTAATTATCCCCCCCTTCTTTTACTCCAGCCGGAGAGCACAACAGTACGGACTGTGACATCGGCAATGACCACAAATGAAATCCAAAGACAGACCAGCGGTTACGATGACCCTTGGAAAATCACAGATGAGCAAAGACAGTATTACATAAACCAGTTTAAGACCATTCAGGCTGATCTCACTGGTTTAATCCCTGGTTAGTGAGACCTCATTTTGAACAGTAACTGCCTATATGCTGTTTTCTGTTTTGAACTTACCAACCTAAAATGCATCCATCCTCTGCATCCATCCAGGCTCTGCCGCGAAGGAATTCTTTACGAAGTCGAAACTGCCTATTCTAGAACTGTCTCACATTTGGTAAGTAGCATTACATTGAAGGGTTACATTGTCTCTCTTTGTTTATTTTGGATGACCTTGGTGTATATTGTCTTAAAGGGATAGTTCACCCAAAAATCACTTACCCTCATGTTGTTACAAACCTGTATGAGTTTCTTTCTTCTGTTGAGCACAAAAGAAGATATTTTGAAGAATGTTGGTAATCAACCCGTTGATAGTAACCATTGACTTTCATATTAGGAAAAAATACTATGGAAGTTAATGGCTACTGTCAACTGTCTGGTTACCAACATACTTTAAAATATCTTCTGTTGTGTTCAACACAAGAAAGAAACTCATACAGGTTTGGAACAAACAATCATGAGGGTGAGTAAATGATCATGACACAAGTTTCATTTTTGGGTGAACTATCCCTGTAAACAGATGTGTATCCAAGGGCATTAGCCTACTCCAAAACTGCATATGTTGATAATCCTGGACATTTGCTTTCAATTAATGTCCTGTCTTTGAAAAGGGAAGTTATTCCTGTCCTCTGCTTCTTTGTACCTTAAAATATTCATCTTATCTGTATTGACTGACCTGCTTTACCTTGCAGGGAGCTATCAGATTTTGATAAAGATGGTGCACTGACCCTGGATGAGTTTTGTGCTGCATTTCATCTCGTAGTCGCTAGGAAAAATGGTTATGACCTTCCTGAAAAGCTCCCTGAGAGCCTAATGCCAAAGCTTATTGACTTGGATGACTCAGCAGGTAAGCAGAAAAGCCTCACGCTAACTACAGCTTCAAATTGGGCAATATGGAGCCCAGTTATTTCATAACATTTTACTGATCTGCATACAGGGTGTTATTTAAACCCTCTTCTGAATATATGTTAAAAGTGCTATTTTCAAATGCACAGAGGTATATGAAGAAATTATTCTGTGGTGTAATTACAATACGTTTTTGTGTCTCTACTGTTCAAAAGTTTGGGGTCTGAAGTTTTTTTTATTTTTTATAAAGCAGGGACATGTTAAATTGATTGAAAGTGACAGTAAAGACTACAAAAAATTTCATTTCGAACAAATGCTGTTCTTTTGAACTTATTCATCAAAAAACTACCCGGTTTCCACAAAAACATTAAACCGCACAACTGTTTTCAACATTGATAATAATAAGAAATATTACATGAACACTAAATCAGCATATTAGATTATCAGAAATCATCTTATGATTTCTGAAGGATCGTGTGATGCTTTAAGTAATGAGTGATGGCTGCTGAAAATCTTTGTTATAACAGGAATAAATTACATTTTAAAATATATTGAAATAGAAACTGAAATTGAAATTATTGTTTTTTTCTGTAACTGTAATAAATGCAACTTTAGTGGGCATAAGAGACTTCTTTCAAAAACATTTCACAAACCTTTTAATTGTATGTTCAGTTATTGTGTGGGTTGTCATATTCTCTCTTTTCTTTTACATAGACACAATTTAAAGTGATTTTAGTCTGATGTAATTGGTCCAAAATCTGCATATTAAACCAAAAATATGTTACGATTATTTGTGATTTTGTCACTTCCCGGCATTTTACTTTCACTCTGGACAGAGAACAAACTTGCTTCTAATTCTAATAACAGCTTCACAGGAAGTGAGCCTGTATCTTAGCAACAGTTTCGCATATTAAAATGAAACATTGAATATGCCCTTCGGACCCTGAGAGTCCTTGTGAAGTTTTATGACATTCATGCTGTTTTAGATGCAAATTATTATTCTGCTTAGTCTATAATTATGCTGAATGACTTTAAGGTGTCTGCATAAATTCTTTATTCTCTGTCTGTATGTTTCAGGAGTTACAGAACCTGCTACTGAGGTTGGCTTCTCTGCTTCACCTGTGGAGGTCACTCCAAATAAGTCTCCTTCCATGCCTTCCCTGAACCAGAACTGGCCTGAGCTCAACCAGAGCAATGAGGTTTGGACTGTGGAGTACTCAATGTACCCTACCTCTGTCACTGATATTTGTATTCTATCTGCATTTGTCTTTATGGGAAAAAACAGGTGCTAGTGAAGCACGCTTTTATCTAATCACATGATGTAACACTCTCTTGAGAATTGTTGTGACAGTTAATGCTTCACTGCGATGTTGTGAATGTCGGCCTTGTAGTCAAAACTGCTGACCTGAAGTCACATTTTTAAAATAAATCTTTTTAGTCTTGGATTAAAGGAGTAGTTCACTTCAGAATTCAAATTTCCTGATAATTTACTCACCCCCACGTTATCCAAGATGTCTTTCTTTCTTCAGTCAAAAAGAAATTAAGGTTTTTGAGGAAAACATTCCAGGATTTTTCTCCATATAGTGGACTTCAATGGGGTACAACGGTTTGAAGGTCCAAATTCCAGTTTCAGTGCATCTTCAAAGGACTCGACACGATCCCAGATGAGGAATAAGGGTCTTATCTAGCGAAACGATCTGTCATTTTCTAAAATATATACTTTTTAACCACAAATGTTTGCCTTGCGCTGCTCTGCGATCCGCCACGTATTACGTAATCACATTGAAAAGGTCACGCATGACGTAGGCGAAAGTACCGATCAAGTGTTTACAAAGTAAACGTGCACATGATGTCAAACGGCCTTCACAAAAAAAAAAAGGTAAAACAACGATGTTGGACGATTTTGAAGTTGGAGGAGAAAATGGGAGTTTTTTACCATACCGTGGTATTTCCTCCTACGTCACGCGTGACCTTTCCAACGTGATTACGTAATATGTGGTGCATCACAGAGCAGCGCAAGACAAACATTTGTGGTTAAAAAGTATATCATTTTTTTATATTTAAAAATAAAAAAATGACAGATCGTTTCGCTAGATAAGACCCTTATTCCTCATCTGGGATCGTGTCGAGCCCTTTGAAGCTGCATTGAAACTGGAATTTGGACCTTCAACCCATTGTACCCCATTGAAGTCCACTATATGGAGAAAAATCCTGGAATGTTTTCCTAAAAGTCTTAATTTCTTTTCAACTGAAGAAAGAAAGACATGAACATCTTGGATGACGTGGGGGTGAGTAAATTATCAGGAAATTTGAGTTCTGAAGTGAACTACTCCTTTAACCTCCTGGAATACTCTGTAATATGATACTTTTCCAAGGGAAAAAAAATATTCAGTGGGAAACAATGCCGGAATTTTATTGGATCATGGGCACTTTAAACCAATATAATGGGCTAAAATTTTTTGGTTGCCATTATTTTTGAAGGTTACATCAACATAAAGCTGTTATAAGTGGAGTAGTTTAGTGGAGTTATTACATTTTTATAGAAGATGATGAAAATAAACCCATTTCTGCCACATAAAAAAAGAAATTATGCTTTGGTAAATATTACTATCATTATATCAAGTTTATATAATATTAAATATAAACAATATATGCGTTTATATATATATATATATGTACATTTAATATGTAAATATATACATAAACAGTCATAAATATGAGATAAGAAGTACTAGAATAACTGTAATAGTAATAGAATAACTGTTAAACATTGCACAATAGAACTGGGGACATTTAAAGGGATAGTTCACCCAAAAATAAATCATTTACTCACCCTCAAGTTGTTCCACACCTGTATGAATTTCTTTCTTCTGCTTAACACAAAAGATGATATTTTGAAGAATGTCAGTTGATAGACCCCATTGACTTCCATAGTATTTTTTTCCCCAGCTTTATAACAACTTGAGGGTAAGTAAATGATGACAGAATTTTAAAAATTTGGGTGAACTATCCCTTTAAGAAAATAGTAAATAGTCAATTTTTCAGCTTTTTTTTTTAAGGTGAAGTGTGTAATTTTGTTGGGATATTACATACTTTCTCCAATCCCAGCTTAATAGGTGCTAAGTAACTGGAAGACATTTATATGTTGATTTCTAAAAGAAAGTGTAACTCTGTGGGGCTTTAATTTTTTTGAGCATCCTGTCTGTTTTGCCGACCAGTGCCAGATGGGAGGAGTGTTCAGAAAGCCTGTTTTAGTAATTTGTTTTGGAATTCCATTTGACAATGCAAGTGCTGTAGAAATTACACACTTCACCTCTAAACAGGTCAGTAATGTTTTGATCTACTGGATATAATTATTGGGGGGTTTCTTTTGATGACGGCTACCTTTTTCTGATCTTTGTAATAAGAAAATAAAATGTGACGTTCTTCCTACCAGCCTATAAGGCCATTAAGAAAACAATTGTTCCTCTGTTGACACGAGAGTATGCTACCGTACAATGCAGGGCAAATCACGGGTCTTCTAACAGTCAGAGGGCGGAGAGGGCACACACTGTTGTTGTATTATGGTCTCTGTTTGCTTGTGTGAGGAGTGGAGTGGCTCCACCTTGCTGACATGTCTCTGCTCTGTCTCTCCAGCAGTGGGAGACTTTTAGCGAACGCTCCTCAAGCTCACAAACTCTGACCCAATTTGATTCTAACATTGCACCAGCTGACCCTGTAAGTCAATCACTCAGTGCTCTTTCATGATTAATTATATTCATTAACCCAGTACTCTGTAAATTCTCTCTGAGAGCGCATGTCCTCAGGATAAATTCACAGCCACAGTGCCATCATCAAATGATTAGTTTTTGTTTTTTTTTTCTTTTGCTTGCTGAGCTTACAGATAATTCTTTCATGCTCTTTCTTTCATACTGTATCATGTAATCCAAGTGATGACTTTGGTTGGCTGGCTGTCCTTTGAGGGTGTTGTTCTTGAAGTCTTTTGATGTGATACAATGATTGTTTAGTTACTCAGTGCCAGGTTCTTAACTATTCATTGTTCTTCTTTACAACTGGGATGATAAATCTTCATTAAGTTCAATGGAACACAATTGTAGTTTTACGACAGCAGCAGATGTGCTTGTTTCTTTTTAGGATACAGCAATAGTCCACCCTGTGCCCATTCGTATGACACCCAGCAAGATCCACATGCAAGAGATGGAGCTCAAGAGAACTGGCAGTGGTGCGTCCATTAATGTGCTTTTTTTACAATTCACTATTGCTATTGCTTATACTTTGGGTTAGAGGTTTAGAATGAATTTTCACCTAGTGGACTAAAAATCTCATTGGCGTGCATTGAAGAAAGAACCAAAAGCCATATTTTCCATATCGCAGAGGCTTAGGATTGTTTTTTTTGTTTTTTTTTACCTGAACAAGCAACCACATGGCAACGCTCTGGCAACCATCCACAGCAACTGATCATGCTCAAACGGACCGAGTTTGTTCCAGTTGCATTCATTCGGTGTTTACAGTCAGTGTTTAAAGTCATGTAGTGTGTGGTGTCTAAAGATTCTTGTCTTAGAATTTAAGAACCAGCTGTTTCCAGTCATCCTCACAAAGATTTTATTGAACATGTTTAATATTTGCGATTGGCGGCACAAGTTAAGATGGCAAGTTAATTGTTTTTAAGCTATTAATTTTGTTTTGCAGACTGAAAAAGTGAAACTGCATTCTGTAAAAATTCTGAATAAGCAGTGATTTCTGTCATTTGAAAAATAACACTAAGTAGCTGTCCTTTTATTTCGACCTGGAGTCTAATAAAAGTTAAACAGAAAAAATAAAATTTGTATATGTAGGCTATATAACTGCACTTGTTTCTAAATATGTATTAATTTAAATAATCTAATGAATAAAAAAAATCACAAAAATGACATTTGTAAATAAAATAATTTTACATATACACTTTAATTATATCTAATATATTTGAGGAAATATGATGAGGAAATACAGCTCCTTGAAGATCTCTGCAGCAAAGTCATGCTTTCAGAGTTTCCAATGTTGGCAGTTCCGTTAAATAGCATTGGGAGCGTTGTACATTTACTGTAGACTGATAAAATTCAAAATTAAAATCTACAAGTAACATTTTAAATGACCTCTGTTTTCCTCTTTGTGACTGTGAATAAATAAAGCAGTATTTTATATTTTGTTCTAACAGGTAACTCTGTAATCGGAACCTAAAAATAACCCATTTTTGCCCATGAACCAATTCGTTTTTAATCCCTGATTTAAAAAACAACAGTCTACAACTGCTTGATTATATGTTTAAAAAAACAGCACTAGAAATGTTGTATTTAATGTAATTATTCAAGGAATACATAATGAAATTTGTCTATAGGCGATAAAGGCAAAAAGAAAACATGAAAGAGAAACAGGACTTTATGAAACATTTTTTATTCAAGTTATGTTTAACTTTTCATAAATAAAACCACCAGTGTTGTCGGCAGGGTTTTTCCATTTTTTTTCCTGCACAAATTGCACTGCAAATAAGTAGCAGCAGCTGTCTGTTTGTTTCGGTGCAATATCTCGCACAGTTGAGATCGGCAGAATGTCCCGTTGTGTGTTGTGTAGTGGACTGTCTCGGTTGTTAGGTTTGTGCTTCTCTCTGACTGTCAACGACTAAAATCTGTTCCAGTTGATGGAAACGGTCTTTAAGTGTGTTGAGCTCAATCTTAGAATGTTTCAACTAGTCGTTAACTGTGTTCCCAGCTTTAGAATTATGACTTTTGCACGGGCAAACGCCACTGATATTTTCTTCAGGAATTTGTAATTTGCTGTCTAGAAATCTCTTAAAAAGTAGTCTTTCTTCCACAGTAATTAATATATTAATCAGCACGAAACAGTTGTTACTTAATATTTTTTTAAACCGTGACACATTTTTAGAAATCTTTTAAAGCAATGCAAATGTAAAGTTAATTGCTTAAAAAAAAAAAATTTAGTTATTAAACAAATTTAATTATTTACTCTTATTTTTACAGATCACACACATCCAACTAGCCCGTTAATGGCGAAACCACCAGAACTTTCTGACGAGACCAAGCTAGCAGCAACTATTAAGTTTCCTGGTACCACTGTTGGTAAGTACATCTATTCAAGCAATTAATTGGCTGACAGGAAATATTCTCCTGTAATTTATTTAAAGCCATTACCCTTACATCTTACAGGAGATGGCTATAGCAGCTCAGATTCATTTACATCTGATCAAGAGCCCATTTCCAGTGGTGTGAACAGACAAAGGTACTTTACTTCTTGCTGTTGCACCAAATTCAGTTTCATTGCCAGCCAAAAAGTACTAACAGCTCATACTATTACAGGTCTCACTCTGGCACCTCTCCGGAAGGACTGAAGGTTGTGGCTCCGCCCCCACCTCCTCCCCGCCCCCACGCCTCTCACTCACGGTCCTCCTCTCTAGACATGAACAGAAACTTTGCTGCTGTCCCTGCAGGTATACATGCACATAAACTGTTATCAAGTAACTCATAGCTTCCTGTTTTTTGGTGCACCGTTAGTAAAAGCTGAAGTTGTCTTTTGTAATTACTTCTCCAGCAGGTTCGCAGCAGCCAGGTGTAGTGGCCTTTCCCCCCGCAGTGCCTCCCAGACCACTGCCCACACAGGTACAGCCCAGTGGTTAGCGATGCTGTATAAACTGCTTTCAGACAATTCAATATCTATTACGCTTTCTTAAAAAAGTTCTCAAATCACCAGACATCAGTGCCACACGGTCACCGTTCGGTAGAGGGAGATGGTCTTCCAGCACATACCAGCACATCACCCCAGCAGATGCCAGAGCAGCCCAACTTTGCAGATTTCAGCCAGTTCCAGGTTTTTGCTGCGGACCAGCCAGCCGATGATGGAGAGAAACCATCTGATAGTGGACAGGTACAAATGAACCATATATTACGTTAATAACTAATTATAAAGATAACTTTTTCGGTGGAAAAATATGCAGAAATAAAAAAAAAAAAAACATGAACATGTATCAAACAAGTAAACGTTACATTTCTTATAAAGAAACATACACTACCTTTCAAAAGTGTGAGCATTGATTTTTTTTTTTTTTAAATGGTCAGTAAGATTTTTTTTTAAATGTTTTTGAAAGAAGTCCTTTATTCTCACTAAGGCTGCATTAATTTGATCAGAAATACAGTTAAAACAGTAATATTGAGAAATATTATTACAATTTAAAATAACTTTTTTATTTGAATATATTTTAAAATATAATTCATTTCTGTGATGGCAAAGCTGAGTCTTCAGTGTCACATGATCCTTCAGAAATCATTCTAATATGCTGCTTTGGTGAAACATTTCTTATCGTCAATGTTGAAAACAGTTGTGTTTTCTAATATCTTTTCTTCTATCTTGTCTTTTCATTTTGTGGAAAATTTGATATTTTTCAGGATTTTCTGATGAATAGAAAGTTCAAAAGAACAGCATTTATTTCAATAAAAAAAAAAAAAAAAAAGTATTTTCTGTCACTTTTGATCTATTTAATGCATCCTTGCTGAATAAAAGTATTAATACTAATATCTTACTGACTTCAAACTTTTGAACCGTAGTTTATGTATTATGTATATGTGTAAATACAGGCAGAAAGATGTGCGGAAGCTGCCGGGACGATGAGAACAGCAAAGAACGATGTTCAGGCAGAAGAACGAAATGCAACCACTGTCAACTCTGTAAGCCAGTCTTCTGTCCAACCTGTCTTTATATTGCATATTACTTCAGCATTATAATACCTCAATGTATGTTATCCATAGGCCAAAGTATCCACTCCATTGGCCCCACCTCCCAAACCCGTCCGTCGAAGACTGAAATCAGAAGATGAGCTCAGACCAGATATGGAGGACCTTCCGCAAAAGTCTAATGTCATAGCCACTGTTCTAGCAACCCAGCCCTCAATTCCACGGTAAGCTCAACAGTCAATCCACTAGGAGAGAAAACGGAATATTTTATTTTATTTTTTATTAATTGTGGCAATATTTTTACAACAACTAATCAAATTTCTGGATGCAATGTTTGCTTGTATTCTAATGAGTGCTTCCCTCTGCATGTTCTGTTTGAAAACAGGTCTATCGGTAAGGATAAAAAGGCCATCCAGGCGTCCATTAGAAGAAACAAAGAAACAAATACAGTTTTAGCCAGACTCAACAGTGAATTACAGCAACAGTTGAAGGTATTGTGGGACGTCTGTTGAATGTGACCATCAGTTTTATAAGACAAGCTGTTCAAAAGTGTGACGATCTTTCCCAAATTTTGTCTTCTTAGGACCTGCTAGAAGAAAGAATATCTCTTGAAGTGCAACTGGAACAGCTTAGACCTTTTTCGCATTTGTAACCGGAGTGAGATTGTGCTTGAGATTGAATGTGTGTATGAAAGAGTGATTACCCCTTTTTTTTTTTTTTAAGTGGTCTGTTGGATCCTCTGGCAGGATGTCCATTTCACCCGCCTCCACTCCTCTGCTGACTGTGTGGGAAAAGACAAAATCGCTGCTTCCTCCAGATTGTTCTGTCTCACACAGCCATTCAGAGGAATGGGGTCCAGGATTATTATCCGTTTTGGCACTTTGATGAAACAGAAAGTCTGAGTGGTTGTATATGTAATACCCCCAGACATTGCAGAATATGTTTAGTGTGTGAGGCAAGAGCCTGACGTCATGGCCGGCAAGAGGCTGTAATTCTGGTTAACATGAAGGAGCCTCTTCCCCTCCTGTTCTCCAGAGTCTCAAGGCAGCTTGTCATGTTCTTCCATGTTAGGGCACCCGTGTGTGCTCAGACAATCATGTGAGGCCATGCACTGGTCTTAAAGAGGGGAGAACTGATTTTTGGGAGATCATATTATTTCAGATGTATGCTTCGGTAAACTGATTCTGACAGGCACTTGTTAAAGGGACAGTTCATCCAAAAATGTATGTCATTACAACTGTATGACTTTTACAAATTTTTTTTGAAGAATATCCTGGCTGGTCTTTTTCCAAAAGACGAAAGTAAATGAGCACTTGGGCTGTCAAGCTCAACAAATACAAAAGAAACACCAAAAAAGTGGTCCAAGCTACTTGTGTGCTATATTTTAAATGTTTTGTAGTTATATGATTGCTTTTTGCAAGGAACGGAAGCTTATTTTCTGCTCCAGTTAACTGGATTGACTGAATCATTGAGTTGAACTAATGAACTGGATCAGTCAAATTTGTGAATGATTCATTCATTTTATCTGGATCAACTGAATTGTTAAAAAGATTCAAACGAAATCAAATGAATCACTTGTTCACAAATCAGACAAAACAGCAAAGAGAATTACGAATAACTTGCATTTTAGTCTGTTCCTAAAACAAAATCTATTTTATGGCTTCAGTAAATTTGAAATATAATGCACAAGTGAAATGTGCTGATGCTTTACTGCTGCTTTTTTGATACATGATTGAAGGAAACTCGTGTGGGTTTGAATGATTTTGAGCAAATAACAGAATTATTTTCGGATGAACTGACCCTTTAATATTTCTTCCTTGCCATACCAGTGGACAGCACATTGTGCGTGTTTGTTTCATGTGCATGAGAGAGAGTTTGAGGACAACAGTTACAAATGAATGGCATCAAAGACTGCTTTATTTCCTTTTCTTTACACACTCTGTTGTGGTGTAACAAAACGGCCTGTTTGACCTTGTACAGTCTTTCACCCCGGGATGGCAGATGTTCCTCTCTCAGTCTCAAATGTTGGCTGTACCTCATACGGTACATCATCTGCATCATAAACTCTGTGACATCATTAGTACGTAATTGTGAGACCTGAAACAATGACTGCACTTTCTCCCCTTCGGCTTTCATTTGTCTTTTCCCGTCACTGTTTTTGCATGTCGTTCAAGATCTCATTTTGTATAAAACGGCTCTTAACGATGAACCACTTGATTTGTATCTGTAACGTCTGAACTAGTGTGACGTTTGTGTTGTTACATAGACTTGCGCCATGTCTCTCATTCATTCATTCATTCGTTTGTTTTGACTGATGTTCGTCTTTTCTTTTACTCATCCTTAAAGCCTTACTTCCTGGTGTGCAGGTTTTCACAGTAATGTATCCCCCCATGTTAAATCAAGGTGAGCATTTTCTCCCTGCTGTTCAGGCTGATTTACTGTATCAGGGGTATGTTGTATATTGTATGATACACACCTTTTGATCTCATATGTAAATTTGCATTAATTGCTGACTAACAGCAAATATTCTATTTAATTGCTTATATAATGGCTGTGGGATCATAAATGTTTAACTGCATGGATGTGTCTCTGCAGAATGAACTAGCAGCTGTGTGATTTTTACACAAAATAAAAATGGCACAATATTTTAATAATTTCCTTTTTTGTCAAGCGCTCCAACTGTTTTCCAGTAGTCCAATGTCACTGGGGCATTTCACTGCATTGCTCCACTTTTCAGTTTTCTTGTTACAAGAAAGACCGACAAGCTGTGCTTTAGTGGTGGGGATTATTCACTGACTCAGGTTGCATCACAGGTGTCATCAAATCATTCATTGAAAAACACTGGTTCTTTCAGGAACTTAACTATTGACTGTCTTCATGAGTGGGTCAGTCGTTCAGTCGATTCGTTCAAAATCACTGGTTCATTAAAGAATGAAACGGGTGACTGTGGCTGCATCTGAAATCGCATACTCTCTTGAGTAGGTACTTATTTTGAATAAGTAATTACTTCACGACCGCTATTCTATATAGTATGAGTGTGTGTATATGAATGTAATCTGGACGTACTACATGCACTATGTTGCCCTTATCGTGTGACCTACCAGCGTCAGTTGCGTCGTGTCACCTCCATTCATAAATCCACTCCCATGGCCTCATGGGATAGTAAACTGTCCATTGTATGCACACTTCAGAATCTCGCCAGAAGAAATAGGTCATCCAGGTACTTTTTACTGTGAATTCAGACATGCTTTTGTCACATACTGTTTTTCACCTACTAAATAGTAGGAAAGTATGCGATTTCGAATGCGGCCTATGAGCGAGTCATTGAATCATTCACTTCAATCATTGATTCGTTCAAAAATGCTACTGTTCGTGTTGCACGGAAACCCAGCGTTTTTCTTTTTTTTTGGGTGGAGCAAAACCATAGTAACTGACAATATTGTGTCTAAAATGTAAGTAACTCGTCCCTAAAGTAATATGTCACTCGCAGTCATGCTGTTGGTCAAATTACATGATTCCAGTCTTCTGATTTTATTGGACAAGAGTGCAGATACAATGGTCTGAAACCACATTTATATCCATTTTAAACCTAAATGTTTTAGGACAAAAATATATAGAATAGCAGTCATGCTCATCTGATTTTGCTTGTTTAATATTGAAATGATATATCAGTGATGTTAATTTAGTTGAGAGTATTATTCTTTATATTAACATATTCATTTAGTTTTCATCCAGATGAGGTTGAAGTTGAATGATAATAAGTTATGCTATCATAGAAAAATTAGATCCGAAGTGTAAATGCAGGACAGTGCATAAATATTTTTGGTAACACTTTACTTACAGCCTTTATGTATAATGCATTATAAAAATATTTTTAATGCATTAATTATGCCTTTTAATGCTCCTTATAATGCATTTTATGATCTCATGAATAATTGTAACCACAGTTATACATTATAATACTTGTTACACCTTTAGAAAGTACAATGCATTAAAACATGACAAACAACCAATTTCAGATATAACCAGGAATCTACAAATATTGTAATCCATTTTAACTTGGGTTAAAATTATTTATGAAAAGATATGCATTATAGCACACATTATAAATACCTTTTATAATACATTATACATAAAGGCTTTAAGTAGTGTTACCATATTTTTTTTTTTAAGTGCAATTAATCATAAGGCAATGAATTAAGTCCTCTCAGAAGAGACGTGTCTTCAGCCTTGTTTTCAAGGTTTCATTGGATTCTGCTGTTTGGACGGAGGTTAGAAGTTCCAGCACTGAGGAAAGTGAATGAAGGTTATAGAAGGTGACCTTTTACTCTTATAGAAATGCAGTGTGAAGTGTGCTATGCTGGAGTTTTTTTTATTTATGTTACACCTCGTTTTAGCTCATTAAGAGACGAAGAAAATCTGGAATTTTGTGTGTTTTATTGATATTTATCAATATACAGCTGATTATGTTTTCGTAAGCACTTATTCTATACAATCTCTGTAGGGTCTCTGGAAGTTAAAATAGGATGAGACAGCAGGAATAATGCTAGACAACAGAAATCCAGCTACATGAGTACAACATCTGTCAATATAGCTCTAATTCATAAGGATCTTCTCAAGTGCTTTTCAGAGAAAAGAGAATATCTTCTTCACTGGAAGTACCCGCCCTCCAAAGCGTTTAGTTTGTCACCCTGGAGAAGAAAGCATTGATGGTTTTGATAATAAATTGTGAATTTATATAAGATTTAGAATGAACTAAAATGGTGTAAAGACTCACACAGTGTTCTGTTTGTAGCGATCCAAAGCCTCCTGTGCCACCACCTCGGAGAATTTTGGGTTGCTCCAGGGAATGTCTCCTGGCACTGTGAAGCTCATATCTGGCCCGTCGAACAGTCGGACTGACACTTTAGTGTCAGCTGGGTTCTCTGCATTATCTGAGCCTTTTGACATAACCTGCACATAAAACGTTGGTGATTGAGTGATCTGCCTAGTGAAAGAGGTTACAGTTGTTCTGAATCACATAATTAGGACATACTGCCTGTATTTTAAAGAAGCCATCCTCATTTTTGGTGTGGTTCGCTAGAGAGGATACCCAACCGAATTGCTTGTTGAACAGGTCCAGCACACTAGAGGTGTTAAACATCTCCTCTTCAAATCGCTTTAGCAGGTGGTTGTACTCGTGGGTGAATCTCTCAGCCCTGGCGAGAGCCTTCTCCAGCTCCTCCTTCAGGGGGCCTTCCAGGGGCCTCTTTCCAGAACAGTCTGAGGAAAAGAACAAGGCTTTAATTGTTAGATAACAGGGACCTCTCTTACAATATCTTGGTCCCAGTTTGGGATATTAATAAGTTCCATGTTGGATAATATAACACAAAATCAAGGCCTTTTAATATTGCACTTACCAATATGCTGGATCTCTTTACATTTCTCACACTCATCCTTTAGTTTAATGCAGCCAGCCGAATTGCGACGAATTTCCCTGCAGGTCATCTTATCATTTCCAAATGGTTTAGTTATAATAACCTCCTCATTTACTCTCCCATCTGTGAATACAGGTTTACAAATTAAATGCATCTGGAGTATAAGCATTCTGTAAGTAAACGCTATCACGCTGTATTTTATGCTATCATAGTATTGTAAGGGTGTATTACAGGACTGTAACCACCATAGACATTGAGGGGGACAAGTCCTCCCGAATAATTAGAAATGGCTAAATTGTTTGATATTGTTGATGCTGCTCTGCTTTACTCCATTACACACCGCTCTGTTTGTTGCTAGGATGACAAAAGTAAAATGTTACATTTTTAGGTTGGTCAGCCTCAGCGGTCTAACAGCGCTCGTCACTGTCAGAATGAGTGAGATGGCCAATCAAATCAAAGAAGGCGGGGCTTACCGTTAGTGCGAGTTCCAACGCGACACTTTAGTTATAGAAGCGAAAGAGTGCGTCGTAAGATGTAAGTAGCTAAACATTTCATATTTGACAACTGTTTTACGATAAAAACGTTCAGCGACCAACAGTAATATCAAGTGAAGCCAACTACTTGACATTTATGAAATTTCACCATTTTGAATAGAAAATATGACATTATTTATGTAAATCATAACAGAATTTGACGTGACAAGAAATGTTTTGCATGTTTACATATTAGGCAGACGAAAATAAGAGTGAATGTGTGCATATTTAAAAATAAAAAAAAATAATGCAAATAATGCCCAATGTCTAAGACATGGTTACGGCCTTGGTGTATTATGTAATATTGCCACGGTACACAAAAATTTTATAATGACAGAATTTTCTGTCTTGCATTTCTTCTGAACACAAAAGAAAATATTTTGAAGAATGTTGGTTACTAAATTGTTTCAGTTCCCTTTGACTTCCATTCTGTGAACAAAAACCAGTGGAAGTCAATGGGAATTGAATGTTTGGTTATAACATTCTTCAGAATATCTTTTGTGTTCCGCAGACAGAGTCATATGCTGCATCCGAAATCATATACTGTATAGTAGATAGTACATTTGGTTTGAAACTTACTTCATGAAAAGTATGTTCTATATAGTATGAATGTGTGTAGTATGAATGAAATTCAAACGAACTGTGGCATCTGGCATGTTGTTATTGTCATGTGATCTATGGCGTCAGTTGTGTTGCTTCACCGCCATTCACAACTCCTCTCCCATCGCCTCATGGGAAAGTAAAGTGTCTATTGAATGCGCACTTCAGAATCTTGAATACTATGTATTCAGACATAATACTCTGTTGGCATACTATATAGTAAGGAAGTATTCAATTTCGGACACAGCGATACAGTTTAGGAATGGCATGAGGGTGTGTAAATGATGACAGAATTTTCTACCTCTTTAAGTGTGACTTTTAACGTTGTACATATTGTTACATCGAGACTTGTTGATTCTGAAATATACCTTCTGTGGGGAAATCCGTATTGCTTCCCATGTAGGGCCCGAATGACTCAAACATGTTTCTTGCTATCTCCATCATGGGGCGGAACATGCTGTGGAAGCTGTGGAACTCTGGGTCATGCACGGGGGACCTGTAGATACGAGCGGCACGGCCGCCCGTTGCATCCTGTCTGCCGAAAATGCTGGGCATACGGAATGGACTGGGGAAGAAGCCGGGCTGGTGGAAGGAATGCATGTGGTCAAACACCTTCATGCTGTCCATGAAGATGTTGTCTACTCCATCGGCAACCTCTGTGTACCGTTCCTCCAGGTCCTGGAAGCGCCTGGTCTGCTGCTGGTCCTCGTCCACCAGGGTCTCAATGTTCTGCCCATTTATCCAGATGGAGATGGGAGAGGTCCTGTTCAAAACCTCCTCCAGCTAAAGACAAACAAAGAGAGGGATGGTTGCTAACACCAGAATGAGGTCAGGATTATTGCAGGGATATTTGTGCAGACGTATCACCTGTCGTCCCACCAGGCCGGCTCCACTGCTGCAGGTGCGTGAGTAATACTTAACACAGGTTTTTCTCAAGCAGGGCTTGCACTCCTCCCACAGAGCCTGCATGGTTTCATTACACACGCTCTGTTCATCACTTAGCTTCTCCTCCATCTCCTTAGCCATCTTCAGAGCAGTCTTTTTCATGAAATAGCACAAGACAAATTAAAATATAAGATATATGTATTCTAAAGATTGACTAACTGTAGGGCCCCCAGAAAATATTTGGACACTTAAGTCAGACTTGAAAATGTATGAATGTCATTACATTATAAGTACACTTTACAATAAGGTTTGATTTTTCTCCATATAGTGGACTTCAGTGGGGTACAACGGTTTGAAGGTCCAAATTGCTGTTTCAATGCATCTTCAAAGGACTCTACACAATCCCAGATGAGGAATAAGGGTCTTATCTAGCGAAACGATCGGTAATGCGTGGCGCATCGCAGATCAGAGCAAGGAGAGCATCTGTGGTTAAAAAGTATATACATTTTTATATTTTTTAGAAAATGACTGATCGTTTCGCTAGATAACGGGGATCATCTGGGATCGTGTCGAGCCCTTTGAAGCTGCATTGAAACAGCGATTTGGACCTTCAAACCGATGTACCCCATTGAAGTCCACTATATGGAGAAAAATCCTGGAATGTTTTCCTTAAAAAAAAAAAACCTTAATTTCTTTTCGACTGAAGAAAGAAAGACATGAACATCTTGGATGACTTGGGGGTGATTAAATTATCAGGAAATTTTAATTCTGAAGTGAACTACTCCTTTAATGTTAATTTATTAATATATATCTGTTCATTTGTTAACTCATAATAAATTAGCTAATGGTAATTTATACAACTTGACATGTTGGCAATGCATTAATGTATATAGGTTATGCATTTTAATATATGTATCATTTTTCTCAGTGTCTATTAATCTAGGTTAATATTAATTTATAAATATACTATTGTTCATTGTTAATTACAAATTACCTAATGTTAATTTATACAAGTTGAAATCTTAATAGTATTAATATATGTAGATTATGTAATTAATCTACATAATTTTTCTCAGCATTTGTTAATCTATGTTAATGTTAAGTATAAATATACTATTGTTCATTAGGTAATTTATGATAAATTAACAATGAGCAATAGTATATTTATACTTAACATTAACATAGATTAATAAATGCTGAGAAAAAATATGTAGATTAATTACATAATCTACATATATTAATACTATTAAGATTTCAAGTTGTATAATTAACATTAGGTAATTTATGATAAATTAACAATGTTAATTATACAACTTGAAATATTAATGTATTGCTATATGTAGATTATGTAACTAATCTACATAATTTGTCTCAGGCTTTATTGATCTAGGTTAATGGTAATTTATCAATATACTATTGTTCATTGTTAATTCATAATAAATTTATATTTCAAGTTGGATAAATGAACAGTAGTTAAAATGCATTAATATGTAGATTATGTAAATTATTTAATTATAAATATACTACTATTGTTCATTGTTACTAATAATTGTTAGTTTATACAACTTGGAATGTTAGAAATGTCATTTTAATTTAACCAAGATTAATAAATGCTGTATATTTTGTTCAATATTTCACATTAGCTACGGTAAACTACTTTTTTATTTTATAGCAATGTTTGTGCTTGTTCAGAACATTAAATATTTTATAAATGAGTATATGAGTTTAGTTTGGCTTTCTCACCTCTTTCTGTTGCTTGGTTTTCTCCAGCTCAGACAGGAACCTTTTGTGATCCTCTTCTGAACGCTCCATCACAGTCTTCATCTCCTTCACCCCAGTGATGGCATTTTCAATCTGCTTATCCAGGTACTTTTCACCAAGCAGTGAAATCTCTGCCAAAAAGCAATAATGGATATATTACTGTTATGTGGCTGTTCACAACGTGTCTGCACGTTTAATCTAAAACACACACACTTACGATTGAGCTCCTCTTTAGTTGGGGGTATCAGACACTCTGTGGATAGGTAGAGCAGAGAAAGCCCCAGCAGAGACCAGGAGACCTTCATCTTTCGGCTTATGTCCTAATTTCAGAAGCTGTGAACAGATGAAATAGTGGGTCACTCAATAGTGAACCTTTTTTTTTTTTCAATTACATTGTGGTGAAAGTGACTCAGCAAGTTTATGACCATGAACAATTGCAAAATAATGCATTTTGTGGGAGACACTCTCCTACAGACTGTGTGGGCGATGAATCCATTGTATCAGTGTATCTATTTATAGGTCTAGGTCTGAAACTAATAGTGTCAGTGACTTTGTCTTTCTGCAACCTTGATGTTTCTGTGCAGAGGGCCAAACAGATTTACTGTGCCGTCTTAGTCCTTTTTGAAACTATTTTATATTCTGTATTGGCTATATAACGTCATAGTCAAAAATGTTATTCTCCCTTAAGATACTAGTTCAGCTACAACATGTGAAAAGGATAATTTACCCAAAAATAAAAAATTCTATCATCATTTACTCACACTCATTTCATTCCAAACTGAATGCATTTCTTTCTTCTGTGGAACACAAATGAAGATATTTTGAAAAAATATCAGTGTTTTGTCTGTACAGTGAAAGTAAATGGGGGTCTAATGTTAGTTTGTACCCCACTGTCTTTCATTGTATGCACAAAATCAGAAACATTCTTCAAAATATCTTCTTTTGCATCCTGAAGGTAAGTCAGGTTTGTGTAAATGATGACTCATCGGTTCGGCTGTACCATCCCAACAATCTACTAACACAACAATCAGTGGAAGTGTAGCAAACATGCAAACCTTTGAGCATTTATATGTTCCCTTCCGTGATTACATGGATTTGAAAGCAAATCCCCTTCACTAAAGCTTTCAAAATGTCCTGACAAAACTTAATCCCAGTTTTGTGAGTTTGTAGAAATGTGTGAGATTCCATGCAAGTTACCCTTTTCAAAACGCTGCACTTTTAATTATGCTGGACATTTCTAAACCACAAGACAGGCCAATTGTCCTCAACAGCTGCTGCTGAATTTGTAATTCACACCAGAGTCTAAGCAAACATCATAAAAGCTTTGACTCAGTCATGGGGATAAGTTTCCTTTTTTTACTCTGGGTATGTGTACATAGAAACCCCAACTCAGCCAAGTTAAAGCCAGGAACCTAGTTACATAAGAAACATGCACAGATGTTAACAGGAAGAGCCAATGAATGGAAACAAATCTTAAGTCAAATGGAAATGTGCTGTTCTGTAATGTCCTTTGCTTTCTCCATAACCTAACAGCCTTGAGGTTCCTAAAAATGCTGTTTTCATTGTATCTTCTTGTTTCCTTTGAATTAATCTTGTGATATTTGTTTTGGAATGAGATTATACATCTCTGGCATGTGGAGTTTATAAGAAACGAAAAGTGCATCACACAGATGGCTTGTTCTGAGTGAGGAGATTTGCTTTGTTTAATGTTATCTTGCTAGTGCACAGTATGCATTCTGAATGCACTTGACCTTAGATTAGTTCCCGCATAAGCTTTGGGCTGCGAGACAAATTCCTCTCTGCAATAAAAAAAAAAAAAAAAAATCAATACAAATTCGCCTAGGGAAGGCACAAACTCGATTCAGCCAAACAGCCCAGATAGACTTTTTTGCATGACGTTAACTACAGGAGGGTGGATTGTAATTCATAAACAGCATAAATTATATATTATGTTATCTCATGCCAAGTAAAACTGTACAAACAGAATCTTGTTTACATCTTTGCAGCAGTGGGTTATTGTTCAGTTGTTTGGTAATATGCATAAATGTAGTATTAATTACAACACAATTTTATAGTACATTAAACACCATAAATGCATCACTGTAATCTGAATCTAAATAATGGCTTAGATATATGCATATATATTATATAATAATATCTTTAATAATTATATCAACACGATTGTCAACATCCTTTTAATGTGCTCTCTGTACTCACCCTGCTGTGATGCTTTTTCTTCCTTGCAGATGGATTGTGCCTCCTCTGATTTGTTTATATACTGGAAGGCTGGGTGATGTTGACGACGTGATTCACGGGATGAGAATGGCTGTGGCTTTGGACTGTTCCAGAAACTATTATTCGTAACAGCAGGAGCTCTCCCTGACCAGAAGTGGGCAATATTGCACTGTTTTGTTAATCTCATTGTGCTTGTAGAAGCAAAGACTGAACATGGGGTTTATGGGAAAAAACCTTCTAGAATTTACCGGCAAAAACAGTATGTGGATAATACATCAGTCACATAGTTCCAGCATTTAGTGGTGAATCACCTTAGCGTGACCCACATAACATCTGCTCTAGTGGTGCAGAGAATAATCCGGTGAATCATGTTGAAGTAGAACTAGTTCTGTGCAACTTTTGTGCGCCACTTCCATGTTTATGTAACTACTCACTGTAATATGTGAGAAAACTGTAATAAAAGAAAAGGCAAAAATGTCAGTGAAACCTGCAAGACCTGAAAAACTGATACTGAGACTTACAGTGCTCAGTCATAACAGACATAAACATGTTATTTTGTAAGAGATTATTATGTGTGCTTGGACCAAAACATGTCATTACTTATTGCATATTACACATTAAAATTGGGTCACAACCACAATAAATCTCTCCTGCAGTGGATGGAAAGTGGTGTTTGTCCACATCACGTCATGGCTTGTCAGGTAGCTTTCGTCCCCTAGTCTTAGAGTTCATTTAGGTTTTTGTGACAAAGCCCTAAGTATTAGGAAAGTACAGCTCATAATGTTCTGAAATTTAAGCAAAGGTGAAAGGTTAAGCACTCTGTAGGAGCATGTTTAAACCCATACTTTCCCCCACGGTCACAGGACATCTGCACAAACAGTCAACACAGCCAGACAAACACTCCCTCTTTATGATGTCATGCATCTGTAAAATGTTGTCAGGTCATTCCAATTAAATTTATATACAGTACACAGTCTGTTTTACTCCTACACTCAAAATTCCTTTATCTAATTAATGAGGTTTGCTAAGGCAAGCATCAATATTATTATTGCTTATACTTACGGTTACAGGTTTGCTCAAATACATAACCATAAGTATTAACCTTCAGTACTTAAAGGCATAGTTCACCCAAAAATGAAAATTCTGTCATCATTTACTCACCCTCAGGTTGTTATAAACCTGTATGAATTTCTTTCTTTTGATAAACACAAATGAAGATATTTTAAAGAATGTCTGTAACCAAACAGTTGATGGGCCCCATTTACTTACATAGTATTTTTTTTCCATACTATGTAAGTAAATGGGGCCCATCAACTGTTTGGTTACAGACATTCTTTAAAATATCTTCTTTTGTGTTTATCAAAAGAAAGAAATTCATACAGGTTTATAACAACCTGAGGGTGAGTAAATGATGACAGAATTTTCATTCTTGGGTGAACTATCCCTTTAAGTCACCCTGCACAAATCATGTGGCTTGTTGAAGAAGGGTGTGTTATTACTTTTCTAAACAATCAAAATTGGCAGACACTAACACTGAAGAAGGACCAGAATTAGAGTGTGCTGTTTTGACTTGGAACAGTGAGCGACTGCCTAGTAACTGCATAGTAACGCCCTGGCAACTAACCTTAACACTCTCATCATGGCGGAGAGTTTTGCACTGGTAAGTTGCACTCACATACACTCACCTAAAGGATTATTAGGAACACCTGTTCAATTTCTCATTAATGCAATTATCTAATCAACCAATCACATGGCAGTTGCTTCAATGCATTTAGGGGTGTGGTCCTGGTCAAGCTGATAGAAGAGCAACTTTGACTGAAATAACCACTCGTTACAACCGAGGTATGCAGCAAAGCATTTGTGAAGCCACAACACGCACAACCTTGAGGCGGATGGGCTACAACAGCAGAAGACCCCACCGGGTACCACTCATCTCCACTACAAATAGGAAAAAGAGGCTACATTTGCACGAGCTCACCAAAATTGGACAGTTGAAGACTGGAAAAATGTTGCCTGGTCTGATGAGTCTCGATTTCTGTTGAGACATTCAGATGGTAGAGTCAGAATTTGGCGTAAACAGAATGAGAACATGGATCCATCATGCCTTGTTACCACTGTGCAGGCTGGTGGTGGTGGTGTAATGGTGTGGGGGATGTTTTCTTGGCACACTTTAGGCCCCTTAGTGCCAATTGGGCATTGTTTAAATGCCACGGCCTACCTGAGCATTGTTTCTGACCATGTCCATCCCTTTATGACCACCATGTACCCATCCTCTGATGGCTACTTCCAGCAGGATAATGCACCATGTCACAAAGCTCGAATCATTTCAAATTGGTTTCTTGAACATGACAATGAGTTCACTGTACTAAAATGGCCCCCACAGTCACCAGATCTCAACCCAATAGAGCATCTTTGGGATGTGGTGGAATGGGAGCTTCGTGCCCTGGATGTGCATCCCACAAATCTCCATCAACTGCAAGATGCTATCCTATCAATATGGGCCAACATTTCTAAAGAATGCTTTCAGCACCTTGTTGAATCAATGCCACGTAGAATTAAGGCAGTTCTGAAGGCGAAAGGGGGTCAAATACAGTATTAGTATGGTGTTCCTAATAATCCTTTAGGTGAGTGTATTTCAGAATATGAAAAATCAAATTAATGACAAAGTATTTGGGGAAAATACCTTAATGTCATGGGTCTTGTACATTGACTTGGTTTTTATTATGTGGCTCCATTTTCTTAGTTGCAACAGAACATGCATATTTCATTTACATCCAGCAAATATGACGTGATAGCCTTCTTTGACCCCTGTCCTCTCAAATGGAGATCTCACCTCATAAACAATACCAGTGAGTGGTCCTCCTCTGTCAATATCACTCGCAGCACGCTGTAAAGTATTAAATGTTCCACCCTTTTTCTTGGCATTTTTAATGCGATCAGAGGTTTCATATCTACTGGCATGTTGCATTTGACAGAACATTTTGTTTCTCCTGCCATTGGTTCAAGAAATTTCCTTTTCTATTTTTAATTTAAGTTTTTAAAGGTATGTAAATATTTTTTGTCCAAAATTAACAAGATGTAAATGATGACGAGTAAACACATCATCAATCATTCTCCCAAAACGTGTTTCTGTCTTACCCTGATTCACTATGGTAAGCCTATTATAAGTGTTTGTATTTTAGACCTGTCAGGATAGTTTTCGCGGGAAACTGCATACTTATGTCATTCGCCCTTGGTTGTCTCATATAAAAAAATAAATTAAAAAAAACATATATATATATATATACACTCACCTAAAGGATTATTAGGAACACCTGTTCAATTTCTCATTAATGCAATTATCTAATCAACCAATCACATGGCAGTTGCTTCAATGCATTTAGGGGTGTGGTCCTGGTCAAGACAATCTCCTGAACTCCAAACTGAATGTCAGAATGGGAAAGAAAGGTGATTTAAGCAATTTTGAGCGTGGCATGGTTGTTGGTGCCAGACGGGCCGGTCTGAGTATTTCACAATCTGCTCAGTTACTGGGATTTTCACGCACAACCATTTCTAGAGTTTACAAAGAATGGTGTGAAAAGGGAAAAACATCCAGTATGCGGCAGTCCTGTGGGCGAAAATGCCTTGTTGATGCTAGAGGTCAGAGGAGAATGGGCCGACTGATTCAAGCTGATAGAAGAGCAACTTTGACTGAAATAACCACTCGTTACAACCGAGGTATGCAGCAAAGCATTTGTGAAGCCACAACACGCACAACCTTGAGGCGGATGGGCTACAACAGCAGAAGACCCCACCGGTTACCACTCATCTCCACTACAAATAGGAAAAAGAGGCTACAATTTGCACGAGCTCACCAAAATTGGACAGTTGAAGACTGGAAAAATGTTGCCTGGTCTGATGAGTCTGGATTTCTGTTGAGACATTCAGATGGTAGAGTCAGAATTTGGCGTAAACAGAATGAGAACATGGATCCATCATGCCTTGTTACCACTGTGCAGGCTGGTGGTGGTGGTGTAATGGTGTGGGGGATGTTTTCTTGGCACACTTTAGGCCCCTTAGTGCCAATTGGGCATCGTTTAAATGCCACGGCCTACCTGAGCATTGTTTCTGACCATGTCCATCCCTTTATGACCACCATGTACCCATCCTCTGATGGCTACTTCCAGCAGGATAATGCACCATGTCACAAAGCTCGAATCATTTCAGATTGGTTTCTTTGAACATGACAATGAGTTCACTGTACTAAAATGGCCCCCACAGTCACCAGATCTCAACCCAATAGAGCATCTTTGGGATGTGGTGGAACGGGAGCTTCGTGCCCTGGATGTGCATCCCACAAATCTCCATCAACTGCAAGATGCTATCCTATCAATATGGGCCAACATTTCTAAAGAATGCTTTCAGCACCTTGTTGAATCAATGCCACGTAGAATTAAGGCAGTTCTGAAGGCGAAAGGGGGTCAAACACAGTATTAGTATGGTGTTCCTAATAATCCTTTAGGTGAGTGTATATATATATATATATATATAAAGAGCGAGAGAGAGAGAGAAAAGTTGCTCCGGCTTTTTTGACGCATGTGTGGCGTGAGAGTGACATTGGTTAGATGTTGTCACAAAGAGCGAGAAGGGCGCAGCTAAAAAACCGTTCACACCAAGGATCATAACTATAAAGATAACGATAAAGATATAGTTCTAAATATCGTTCTCAATATGGCGGAGTTCAACTTCACACCACCACTATAACTAACGGCACAGAGAAACGATATAGTTGGAATCACTTTCAGAACGATTTTTTCCAGCTGATGAACGATAAAAACATTGACAGCCAATCAGAATCCATCCTGCTATAACGAGCTCGAGCATTTAAAGTGGAAGACAAGCACGCGCTTACAATAAACAGAACGATGTCATCTGCTGATGTGGACCTTTTTTACAGTCTATGGTGTGGACGCTAAACGAAAAGAAAAAAGAGCAAGACAGAGCTCTTAATAACATGAGAATCGACATTGTCTTGGCTTTTTGGAGATTGTGAGAACTGAGGGATTTGAAATATAAAAGCGGCATGGAGATTTTTATTACACAAGTAAGGTATTTTATTGAATGGACAATTTGCCATATGTAGCTCTCTAATGGAGTTCATCGCAAAGCATTGTCTATTGTGAAAGGTAATTTCACTTCAAGGACGTACTGTCTATTAATGGGTATAGTCAGCTTGAGATCCTTTCCATCTAAACTGGTTATATCTCTTAAGACTAGTGAATGTAGTATGAACAGTAGGATAACTCAATTATTATTGCTACTTTATCAAAGCATTATTCAGCCAATTTTATTGTATTGTTCTATCAGTTTTTTCAATATGCTTTCTGTTAAAAACCGAACCAAACTCACAAAGGTGTCCAATATTGCTGCGAAAATTATAGGTCTTCCAACACAACCTCACAGAACTTAATAACAGATCTATTACACACATTGCAATTTCAAAAGAACAGGACTCCACACATCCACTTAATGAGTATCTAGCCCCACTGCCCTCAGGGCGCAGGTACAGGGCTCTGAGGTGCAGGAGGGCTCACTTTAAAAGAAGCCTGATTCCCTCAGCCATCACATACCTTAACAACAGACATCGCTGAGTGTTATCTTAACTGTTTTTTCTTTTTTCTTTCCTGTATTATGTCTTTTGTATTATGTTGGTTATGTTGTGTGTGTTAAACAAGTGCAGTGCTGTGGAAAAGAATTTCCCCCTGGGGACAATAAAGTTAATCATCAATAACCATATTCATCCGCACAGTCACGCTGAGCCGAAGCACAACCAAAACAATGTTCTTCTGCAAAATGCATGCTAGAGGGCCATAAGTTACATAGGCTGCGTCCGAAAACTGGAAAATGTTGCCTTCGGAGGACACATTTCAAGGTAGGAAGGCATCAAGGCACGTCCGAATGCAATGTTAGCTTCACTTCCTGCTTCCTGAGAGACCTTCATCTGATCGGTTTTTGAAGGCAGCATAGATGTATCCTTCGCTGCCTATGATATCCCACAATCCTATGCGTTCCATTCGGTGACAGCTGAGCTAGAAAAAGAAAGATGACGTCTGAAAGCTGCGGTTGTTGGCCAATTTGTGTGTAAATGTACATTTTTGACCAACATTTTCCACTTCTGATGTAATTTCTAGTGAGAAATTACTACTGTAGTAATTAAATATTTGCTTAGTTACCGCCAAAGCTCTCGCTATTTTGCTGTAGATCATTAAACTGTTATGCTGCCTCAGAAGTCTGTCCGAAATCAGTTTTGTGAGGTGCCTTCGTGCGCAAACGCTGCCTTACAAGTCATTTCCTGATAAGACAGCGAGGCAACAATTCAGCTGCCTAGGTTCTTGGATGCAGCCACAGTGTACCTTTTTATGTAATTTAAATAATGACCATTTTTATTTTGGGTGAACTATTTCTTTAAGTAACATTAGTTTTGTCCTCTGGGTGGCAGTAACTCATATGAAAGGCAGAGAGGCTTGGAATGAAAGCACAGCTGGGGTCATACACAGAAAGGCTGCTCCCTATCAAATAAATAATTATAGTATCTTCATAAATATGCATAACAGTTGAAGAGAGACATTATAGAAAAAAAAAAAAAACATTCTATATTTAGTATTCTTCCCCAGAATAGAACAGCTGTCCAAAATTTTGTTTACATATTCTGAAGTCATCTGAATCCGTTTGAAAGCATATTAAGTGCCAGATGGTTCTGTGCTAGTCTATTAAACACTGCTCTATTTGCTGGCATTATTTACAGTTTTGGCAAGCAGATCAAAGCTGGTGGTTTTAGAGTAATTTGATGCATGCTAACACTGCTTCACCGCATATGGAGGTACACTGGTGCAATTAACAGCAGATCATCTGCTAAACCACTCATTCACTTAAAGAGAAGTTGTTTTTTATTTGTTTTTTAATCCAACAGCTTGAAAAATATTATTTGACACTGGTGAAATTTGATAAACCATAACCATTACAATTGCACAACATCATTAGATGCCATTTCATACTGGCTGTCAGCATGTCATTGTTCTTTCCTCAGTTAACACGTAATCAATCTCAATCAGTTTATTTATTAAAAGTACATTTGCTTCCACATCTGCACAAATATTAACAATGAAGCTATATTGTGAACTATGAACACCATCCAAGCGAGAGCTTGCACACAATTTAAATGAGAAACATCAAACTCTTGATTAATTCAATTCAGCCGAGCTCTTTATTTATAGAGCTGTTTTTGTGAGAATAATGAATTAGGAAGTGCATAACACAGACTGTAAGTTAGTGTAATGGCTAGAAGGACTAAAACAAGAACTATGGTATTAGCATTGTTTTTCAGGCACGGTACCATGATATTACCATGATTTTTTGTTTTACATGTCCCATGGAAGGTTACTCTTGTCAGACAGCACTTGTTTCTCAGGTTTTTTCTTTCTCTTTTTCAACTTGTTTTTTTTCTCTTAGGTGATCATGGAAGAACAATAACAGACAAATGGGAGAGCTCATCTTGAGGTGGAGCAGAAGAGAGCTTGTTTTTGTTATGAACACGAGGATGAACAGAAACCTTATATCATCATCTTCTTTTTCCCAAATCCCAGCTGCATGAATGGAATATGTGATTGCAAAACATCCATATGGGACACAGAAGTCCTGGAATCTCCTGTCCTAATTTGACCTTTCTCACGTGATAACATGGTAACTGTATAATTATGTGATGTCATTGCATTTGAGGCCATGATTGACATTTCTTGACCCTTGGCTATTACATGATTAATGATTTTTAGATGGTTTTAATTAATTAATTTATATATAAATATACACTCACCTAAAGGATTATTAGGAACACCATACTAATACTGTGTTTGACCCCCTTTCGCCTTCAGAACTGCCTTAATTCTACGTGGCATTGATTCAACAAGGTGCTGAAAGCATTCTTTAGAAATGTTGGCCCATATTGATAGGATAGCATCTTGCAGTTGATGGAGATTTGTGGGATGCACATCCAGGGCACGAAGCTCCCGTTCCACCACATCCCAAAGATGCTCTATTGGGTTGAGATCTGGTGACTGTGGGGGCCATTTTAGTACAGTGAACTCATTGTCATGTTCAAGAAACCAATTTGAAATGATTCGAGCTTTGTGACATGGTGCATTATCCTGCTGGAAGTAGCCATCAGAGGATGGGTACATGGTGGTCATAAAGGGATGGACATGGTCAGAAACAATGCTCAGGTAGGCCGTGGCATTTAAACGATGCCCAATTGGCACTAAGGGGCCTAAAGTGTGCCAAGAAAACATCCCCCACACCATTACACCACCACCACCAGCCTGCACAGTGGTAACAAGGCATGATGGATCCATGTTCTCATTCTGTTTACGCCAAATTCTGACTCTACCATCTGAATGTCTCAACAGAAATCGAGACTCATCAGACCAGGCAACATTTTTCCAGTCTTCAACTGTCCAATTTTGGTGAGCTCGTGCAAATTGTAGCCTCTTTTTCCTATTTGTAGTGGAGATGAGTGGTACCCGGTGGGGTCTTCTGCTGTTGTAGCCCATCCGCCTCAAGGTTGTGCGTGTTGTGGCTTCACAAATGCTTTGCTGCATACCTCGGTTGTAACGAGTGGTTATTTCAGTCAAAGTTGCTCTTCTATCAGCTTGAATCAGTCGGCCCATTCTCCTCTGACCTCTAGCATCAACAAGGCATTTTCGCCCACAGGACTGCCGCATACTGGATGTTTTTCCCTTTTCACACCATTCTTTGTAAACTCTAGAAATGGTTATGCGTGAAAATCCCAGTAACTGAGCAGATTGTGAAATACTCAGACCGGCCCGTCTGGCACCAACAACCATGCCACGCTCAAAATTGCTTAAATCACCTTTCTTTCCCATTCTGACATTCAGTTTGGAGTTCAGGAGATTGTCTTGACCAGGACCACACCCCTAAATGCATTGAAGCAACTGCCATGTGATTGGTTGATTAGATAATTGCATTAATGAGAAATTGAACAGGTGTTCCTAATAATCCTTTAGGTGAGTGTATATATATATATACACTAACAGGCAGCATGAATCCCACATGCTTAATCAGAAACAGAAGCCACCAAAGATATGTGTCTCTCTTGTGGAAGGAGAATGACAGTACGGCAAAAGAGGTCAAATTCATGTGCTTCCAAAGGCATTGATGCCCAAATAGAATCACATTCTATGCAATGAGTTGCTTGTTGTTTTTTAGATAAAATAATTACAAATTACAAACATAAGGTCTTAATAGTTCACCCAAAATAATAGTTAGTTAATAATAGTAGCCCTCATTTTGTTGCAAAACTTTGTTTCTGCTGTGGAACAATAGGTTTTGAAGAATGTTCATGCTGCTCTTTTATATAGAAATGAATTTTGAATCACAGCTGTCGAAATCAATCAAAAAAAGTGGCCCATATGAGTTATGCGCTATATTCCAAATCTTCTGAAGCCATACCATAGTTTGTGTAAGGAACAGAGACAAATATAAGTTGTAAAATCTGTCAAATCACATTCATGCTTCCATATATTCAAACCTGGCATGTTATGATCGGTTATGAGACAGGAAAATCAATGGAGTTTAGCATCATTAATATCAATATCACCTGGCTCCATGCAACAAAGTATGGCATTTGGATGATTTTTGTAATAATTTTATGGAACTATATTATATTTTCATGGTAAAAAGTCTTTAATGTGGAAAAATGAAAGTTATGAGAAATGACATGATGGTGAGAAATAATAACAGAATTATTCCTTTAACACAGTGGGTTATAACCAGATGGCCTCAAACTTTTAAGGGGTCGCAGGTTCAGGTATGAAGTATTTAAATTAATAGCTCATTATTATATAAAAAAATCTGACTCTAAATTATAATGGAAAAAAACAGACGTACAATCAAGATAAATTGAAATCATATTTCTTCCCCCCTCAATAACTATTGTTTTATTGAAAATAATATATTTTTATTCACAATATCACAAAAATGAATCATGGTTAATTTAATATAGTAGCAATAATCCCAGTTTTTGGGATTTACTATGAATTTTGCATTATAGATTTTCTAAACTTTTTTGTGAACCAAATTCTCATTTCCATTGTATAAAGATACATGACTGGAATGACTTGAATGGATTTCAAACTGAATGCTAATATTGCTCAATAGAACAAAAATTTCATTTTAAGCATATATGCACTGTCTGTAGTTGAGACAGTGTGCAAAAAGTATGAAGTTGCACTTCGCGTTCACAAGCATTAATAGCACAATAATATTGATCTCCTCTCAACAGCAAACTCTTCAAGAACAGCATGTCCCTTTTTGTTCCATACAGCAAACGTAATTTGTAAATCTTCAACAACAAGAGGCCACAAAAGATAAAGGTGCCTGTTGCTCCAATACCAGACATTTGTTAACAATTAGGCCAGTGCTCAAGACTGACTCACTGAAGCACATGCACCGTGTCCCACCTCCTTTTCTCCTCCTTCACCGACTCCCTCCCTTTCCCACACAGAAACAAACACTCCCTCTCTCCGGCATGTTTCCCAAAGCTGCACATGGTTACTGTCCAAGGTATTACTTTCCACTGGTTCTATAGCAAAGAGGCAGCATGTTATAGAGGGTTCCTCTTGACACAACAGCTGTTAGATGCTGTGCCCACAAGTGTCCTCAACATTGGATTAGTCTGAGATTTAGTGACTTATTTTTTGTAAGCAAACCAGTATTCTTCTTGATTGATGCTCTGGATTCTGATGAGTCTTTGAAATACATCCTAAGTTTGAACATTCAGACAGGTGAAATATATTTGGTCTCAAGTCTCCACACTCATCTTTACCAAACTGACCTGGGGTGTTTTACAGAATCAACATGAAAGGTAAGCAGTGTTTCTTTTTATTGATTCATACTTTGACTAATGCTTTTTATTCATGTTGAATGCATGTAAATACTGGCTAACATGAGCGTGCTGACAGCACACATTCAAAACTGAAACTCTGAGGCTCTAGAGAAAGCAGGGAGCTGTTGATGTTGGATGCGAGTTTGTGGTTCTGTTACTTTCACAGCAAAATACATCATACCTTCACCGACCGCTGTCTGCTTGACACTATTTGCTATTGAATTTTCGGTTAGACTCTTAGATAAACGATAAAGATGGGGCAGCATACAGATGCTGGTTTTATTCAGCACAATAATATAAGACCACTGGTTTTCAAAAAAGTCAAGTGATTTCTTTTTGAAGGCAAGTGGAACATCTGGATCTGCATCCTTTGGTAGGATCTTGAATTTATAGGAAACATATCCAAAATGAAGATAAATGTTTCTCTCTTTTAATGCATAAACCAGAGACTCATGAAAGAGCATGACTCCTAATGCATTCCTCGTGCTGTGAGAGATGTGCAGGAAGTTCTTCATTCTTCAAGTGTGGGCAGCAGGTGTGGAGCCAGTGTTAACCGCACATGCATACATTCCCTTCAGCTGTTTTCCCAAGATCTGACCAATGAATCTATTTGTAATAGACAGAACGGGGCAAACAGGCTCTTCTTATTCTTGGTTACATCTAATTGAAGTGTATCAGATCTAATGAAACGCTCTTGCTCAACATATTTGTTTATAATTGAACGCAGCACGTCCTGATTTTGCAGAGTTAGACACGTTCCTGGGTCAACATATTTTGTTGATCCTGGAACAACATTCCTCTCTGAAAATTTAGCCTAACCATATTCCCACCCCTAAACCTAACCCTACCCATAAGTTATCCCTAAAATGAGAGGGAAATGATGGGTGAATAACACTAATGTAGAAGCACCTAACCCTGGGTGTAAGCCTAAAGTTGACATAAACTGTAAACTTGTCTCTCAAATCTGATTGGTTGATTGGAACCTTGTTCCAGGATCAACAAAGATATTGGTCCAGGAACATGTTGCACTTGTTTCACAACATGTTGTGAAATCAGGTTCTGCATTGAAGACATTGTGGGACCCGTTTAAAAAAGAAAAATTGTTTTTAAAGCCTAATGAGGTTGTCTTTAAGAGGCTGTTAAACATCCCAAAACATGTATTTTAATGTAATTAATGTGTGACTGTAAACATGCCGATATCTAAAGATAGGAGTGGATGGGTGAGATTCCTCTCAATTTTTTAACTCCTTTATGTTCATAAACTACAATATACAGTAAGAATGTTTTCAATTATTCTCATTGAACTCTTTAGTAGAACTGCACATATTTTTTTATAATGCGTGTAAAGCAGTTGTACATCAAGTAGAATTGTAGAGACACTTGTCTTTATTAGTTGTGGTTGGGTTTCTGTGGTTTGGAAAGACCCTGCCCTCTGCCTCGGCTTCCCATCTCTAGTTGCAGGCGTTCCTGTCAAATGTTTTATACCCACTGCATTCATCTGGTCACATAATACCACTATTACTGTATGTTTCCTGTATTTTGGTGCTTTCAGTAAAGTGTATCCATTTAAAGGCATGGGAACACTAGACAAACTCTTGAACCCACAGTTTAGAGATCATACTACGCCAATTCTTTCTTTTGGACATCAAAGCCCCAGAAGTTAGCCTTGAGAACACTTCATCAAGTAGCATTCCATTGCAAGATTTGAAAGATTAGGAAAATCTTCAGAAATCTTTGGCCACTGTAGAAGGTGTTGAAGAGGTCAACCTCAAACTTTTGACATTGTGAAGTTCTGACAGGAGATATGCTCTTAAGCCTTGTTATCCAAAGAGTTCTCTCTTGAGTTGTATAAACATTCACTGCCCTTGCTGTATTTGTGGAAAAGGGGATGAGCTGAAAGGATGCCTCATAACAAATTACATATTGTGAAGAAAAGACTAAATATGTTGTCAACCATGTTTTGATGGAGTAAGTGCATCTTGGTACTTCTTGGTGACCAAGTCTTTAGAATGGGCACTGACAATATATTATTTTCTCAAATCAGTATTTACATGCCACCATTGTAATTCATGTGGTTTTAGTTACTCTCACAGTGTTTTGATGACCCGGAATGAAATTTCAGCCTGTAATGTTTGGTCAGGGCACAGATTTTGTTTTCATAGCTGGTTGTTAACATACTGTAAAACATCTGCCCAAGTGGACTGTATTTCTTGTGTATACACCTGAGATAACTGATAACTGTTTTAGGATTGTATCCTTCAAATGCTACCTAAATTGTGTCCATGCTAATGTGATATGTATCATACTCTTTTACATCGCACCATATCAGACAAGTGAAATAATATTTCTATGTTCTAAGGTCAACAAATGCTGTTGATTTAGAGAGAAAACAGCAGACGTGGCCAGATTTGGACTTTTTGAGTTTCTATTTACTGTATTATATTGTTGCATAACATGCAAACTGAAGACTGCCCCCTTGTTTAAAATTTGTTTACATCATATAACTGTATTTTGACTGCCCACACTTTATAAACGCTGGCATATTCACCTTATGCTCTCAGACTTCTGACGAAATCTAGAAAGTTTCCATTTCCTCCAGATCCTTGAATAACCCGTCAAGCTAATTAAATATCCTGCCTCTTTTCATACTTCAAGTACTTGACCCTGCCGTAGTGCTTTTTCGATGGTTCTTTCCATGTAAGCAATGTTTTCAAGGGGAATTCAGACATCCAGACCAGACTGGAGGGTCCCCTCCTTTTCCTCTGTACTGTTGGCAACACTCACACTACCACAAGACCCAAGGTTGCGCCTGCTCCGAGCCACCTGTGTAGCCAGGACTGGTAGAGATATTTTCTCCCTCATCAAGCTTTTGCCCCTTCTAGCACTCTGGCTCTGGTAGGCCTGACCTCAGCGGCTTGAGTAGTAGGTATAAACAATCTCACCATGAGCTTAGTAGGTTTGGCATGCAAAGCATGGCTCCGAGACGTGACTGAGGTTTGAAAAATACAGACCCAAGATTTTAAACAAATAGAAAACGAAGCAGGTGCAAACTAGCCTGGCTCCGCCATTCTACGTACTTCCGCTCAATTTTCATTTTCTTTCAGTACTCCGTCTGGGTTTGCGGTATATTCTCTGTTTTTCTCCGGTCAAATTTTAACCGGTCCAATCAGTGAACAGAGGGAGTGGCTGAGAACAATGATGTTGATGTCGTGTGCTAGTTTGAGATGACATACGTCACGACCAAACGTTAGCGATTGGTTAGGGCAGATCCAGAGTGGCTCTGGGCAGATCCAATAGTTTTAAACTTCAACAGAGTACCCGCCTTCAAGGAAGTTAATGCTTGTCAATGGAGAGTGGCCAGACTGTCTGTACAAATGAAATGTATGAGAGTCTGGTAGAACCAGGCTAGGTGCAAACTCCCTGAGACTGTGTTGGGGGATGTTATTTTAAAAGTACTTGCTGAACAATAGTGTCCAATAAAGAGAAAACAGTTTGATGTTTAACAGCATTGGCAGTGATGACTGGCATACCTCCAGTAACAACTCTGTACTCAGTACTTCAGTACCAACCCAGTGCTCTCCAGCTGCAAGGTATAGAGATGCTGAGTCACCATTCATTTTTTTAGTTTGCTTTGTACTTTTGTCAAAGTTTTTTCACAAAGTGAGGCAAATAGTTGATGCCCAATTTTTTTTAAGCAAACCCTGGCTTGTCTCCAATGTAAAGAAGTTCATTGTTATGGAAAGAAGGAGGTGGGAACCAGCGAACGTTCAACACTTTAATCAAGAAATAAACACCAAAATGAAAGCAAAAACGGCAGCCTCCTCACGGACGACTGCCGCACACACATAATAAAACATAAACAAAACACAATGTAAAGTCCAGGCCTGGTCCTCTCTCGTCCTTCACTGTCGTTGCTCCTCCTTTTATGCGTCTGAGCTCCTCTGTGAGACACGAGACCGGTGTGGCACGCAGCTGGCGCTCATTATCACTCACGCCACCGGCCTCGCTCCGTTCTCACGGCCCCTTGGCCTCAACCACTGCTGCTCGGTCCTCAACCAGCCGAGGCTCTGACTCGCAGTGCCATGCGATGGTACTGGACGCTCGGTGGACGGCTCGATCTTCCTCCGCCTCCTGGCGGCCGGCGGTGGCTCCTCCGGTTGAGGGCAGCCGGCAGTGTGTCCCCTGTCCCCTGCTCCTCCCCAAACATGGCGGACGGCAGCAGGCTCCGGCCCACGGCAAACGCCAGCGACTCCTCCGCTCCCTCTCGGATGGCAGCCAGCCCACCTCGACCCAGGAGCACGGTAGCGAGCTCTCCATCCCACCTGTTCTTCAGTCGCTCCAGCACCACTGCCTCGGGCAGCCACTCGCGGTCTTCACTCTTCCGCACTGCCCGACCTCCTCAGCACCGCGATCCCCCTCAGCAGCGAGGGCTCTCCGACAGCATGTCCCTCCTTCCTCCCGGGTTTCGGCACCAATGTAATAAAGTTCGTTGTTATGGGAAGGAGGAGGCGGGAACCGGCCAACGTTTAACACTTTAATCAAGAAATAAACACCAAAATGAAAGTAAAAACGGCAGCCTCCTCACGGACGACTGCCGCACACACATAATAAAACATAAACAAAACACAACGTAAAGTCCAGGCCTGGTCCTCTCTCGTCCTTCACTGTCATTGCTCCTCCTTTTATGCATCCGAGCTCCTCCGTGAGACACGAGACCGGTGCGGCGCACAGCTCAGTTCTCACAGCCCCTCGGCCTCGCTGCTTGCCACATCGTGACTTTGCAGAACATAGATTGCAACCTTCAGAGGCGCCTTAACATTTTCATGCTTTTTGTTGTGTATTCCTTCTTCCCATGGGATAGTAAGCTCTGTGGAACATAGATGGTCTTGAAGACCGTAACACTTCTTGATGTTTGTGCTCAAGTATCTCAGATAGAAAATAGAACAGGCTTAACAAGGTCTTCCCTCATGATTCAGTTTAGAGACTCCATTTGATCTTTGTCCCTTGTTGATAAAGCTTCTTGGATATTCTGATGGCATATAGTCAATTTTTTCCTCACTTGAAGCACCTCATACAATGTTTTGGTTCTACTTTTCCAGGTAGTTATCAGCTATTTTGGTTAATAACCGTCATGGGTGGCTGAAATAAACCTAGCCTGGATAACCCTTTTCTGACAATGCTTTTCCAGATGTTGTGCTATATGTAGTAACATTCATCCTTTATTCTATTCATAGCTATGTCCTGCACCACACCTTTATTTTTGTGGCATTTGGCCAGAACAGCTGTGGTTTTTCCCACCCAAAGCCTGCAGTTCCTGGCCAGCCATCTCTTGGTGTTGCAGCCAAGAAACATTTTGATATTTATTAATTTCATTATTATTTTATATATACAGTGGGGAGAACAAGTATTTGATACACTGCCGATTTTACAGGTTTGCCCACTTACAAAGCATGTAGAAGTCTGTAAAAAAAATCCAGAAAATCACATTGTATGATTTTTAAGTAATTAATTTGCATTTTATTGCATGACATAAGTATTTGATACATCAGAAAAGCAGAACTTAATATTTGGTACAGAAACCTTTGTTTGCAATTACAGAGATCATACGTTTCCTGTAGTTCTTGACCAGGTTTGCACACACTGCAGCAGGGATTTTGGCCCACTCCTCCGTACAGACCTTCTCCAGATCCTTCAGGTTTCGGGGCTGTCGCTGGGCAATACGGACTTTCAGCTCCCTTCAAAGATTTTCTATTGGGTTCAGGTCTGGAGACTGGCTAGGCCACTCCAGGACCTTGAGATGCTTCTTACGGAGCCACTCCTTAGTTGCCCTGGCTGTGTGTTTCAGGTCGTTGTCATGCTGGAAGACCCAACCACGACCCATCTTCAATGCTCTTACTGAGGGAAGGAGGTTGTTGGCCAAGATCTCGCGATACATGGCCCCATCCATCCTCCCCTCAATACGGTGCAGTCGTCCTGTCCTCTTTGCAGAAAAGCATCCCCAAAGAATGATGTTTCCACCTCCATGCTTCACGGTTGGGATGGTGTTCTTGGGGTTGTACTCATCCTTCTTCTTCCTCCAAACATGGCGAGTGGAGTTTAGACCAAAAAGCTCTATTTTTGTCTCATCAGACCACATGACCTTCTCCCATTCCTCCTCTGGATCATCCAGATGGTCATTGGCAAACTTCAGACAGGCCTGGACATGCGCTGGCTTGAGCAGGGGGACCTTGCCTTGACTCGGATTTTAATCCATGACGGCGTAGTGTGTTACTAATGGTTTAATATATTTTACTCTGACATGCAAAATATTCCCAGGCAATTTTATTCCTTCCAGGGGGAATAAATCCTCCAAAAGATCCCATCAAATTTAGTAAAAACACTTCCCTCACCAATTTCGTGTAATTGTGCTAATATAAGGTTCTTTCCAACAGTGATCTCATCTATTAATCGGTCCAAGTTCACTGGTTTGTTTTTTGAAGGGAGTACTAGCAAGCAGGCCTTATAGTTTTTCTGCTCTTAGTTTATGATTTATTGTTTCTGATGAATGTGCTTATCATTCTCCTTCATGCATTGTCATTCTATTGACCTTAATTTTGTGAACTCATACATCAACCCTGCTGCTTTTCCCCCCTCTTTTGCAGATAGCTATTGTGGCTACGAGAACCAGCTTTTTAATGGTATGTGGAGACTTTCTCTTCTTTCAGTTTTATTTGGATCCTCCTGATATAGAGTTATAAGACCATCCCTGCAGTGGATAGTTGTCCTCTTATAATCTCCTGCAATTAAAGTCAGAGAACTGACATGATGAAAATATGATGGTACAATGTTTTTGTACTGTGCAGGAGGTAGATGATGAGTCTCAAAAGGAACTGTGTTTGATTAGCCAATACAATGAACGATGATTTAATAGGATTACAATTACATTTAAGTATGATGTTATAAATTGCAAAGTCGTGACTTATTTGTGTTTTGTGCAATTTCTCTTTGCAGAGGAGGACTTAACTGGAGAAGAAGAGGAAATTCCTCCCTTGAGAGGTTAAAAAAATCATCTTTCTTAAAGCGTATTGCTCTCTTTATTAATGAGGCATCACAAAGTACAAAAGATGGAGTTCGTAAAAGAGAGTTAAACAGTAGTGATTTTTTTTTTTTTTTTTTTGAAAATTGTACCTGAATGTCTGTGATCTCCAGAAATATAAAATATTTAGCAACGGTCTGACTTATATAATAGCTTTGTATACATGTGTCGACATTTATCCCCCACTGTTTTGTTCTTGATTGATTCTTGTACATCTGTTTTAAATGTTCAGTTTTTGACAGTGTTTAGGCTTTGAAAAGCTTAATTTACAGAATTTGCAAGCTCGGTTGAATTATTAGTCTCTTTACTGTTTTTTTGTTTGTTTTTTTTCAGGCACAGCTGTGTATTTAGATGTTAATAGTCGGTCTGGGATCAGGTTTTAATTTTTTATATAACAGTTAGGATATAATGGTTCATTTATGATAAAGTTCAGATCTGGCAGGAATACCATGTTCCTTTATGAGAATTGAGTGTCTTTTTGTGTCCACAGGAAGGGCAAGAGGAGGATGTATGAAATGTCAGCAGACACATTCTCTTCAGCTAGCTGTCAAAATGCTCTATGGCTTTTTAGCTTTGCTCATCATTGCAGTGGCTGTCTTGGCATCCCTTGGTAAGATTTCATGACACTGCAACACTATCACTAATAATAAACTGTGTTTATCAAACTGTAATAAAGTTAATTTGAGGATTTCCACACGAGAAGACACATTGCTGGAATGGAGACCGATATGGGCCAGAGAAAAGGAATGTAGGGCGCCCTGATTTTCATCCTTCAAATACATGGTTACAGCATGCGTTGTGGGTTTTGATTCATCATAATGCTCATAAAGCCAAATCCTTTCCCTGTGTGGAGCCACACACTAAATCTCATGTCATGTGTGATGTTATATGCCAAATCTAAATCTTTTGCCCCACTTACGAGCATGAAAGCATAACATAACTGCGAATAATATACCTTCAAGCAGGGCCGTAACCACCATAGACATTGAGGGGGACAAGTCAAATGGCCAAATTGTCCCCCCCAATATTTGATATTGTTGATGCTGCTCTGCTTTACTCCATTACACACCGCTCTTATTGTTGCTAGGATGACAAAAGTAAAATGTAAAATTTTTAGGTTGGTCAGCCTCAGCGGTCTAACAGCGCTCGTCACTGTCAGAATGAGTGAGATGGCCAATCAAATCAAAGAAGGCGGGGCTTACCGTTAGTGCGAGTTCCAACGCGACACTTTAGTTGTAGAAGTGAAAGAGTGTGTCGTAAGATGTAAGTAGCTAAACATTTCATATTTGACAACTGTTTTACGGTAAAAACGTTCAGCGACCAACAGTAATATCAAGTGATGCAAACTTTACATTTTTTACGAAACTTTGACATTTTGAATTGAAAATATGATATTATTTATGTAAATCATAACTTAATTGGACGTGACAAGAAACGTTTTGCATTTTTACATATTAGGCAGACGAAAATAAGAGTGAATGTGTGCATATTTAAAAAAATATATATTATTTGCAAATAGTTTACTTCATAACTACAATAGAACTGGAACTTTTACCGTTCTTATTTCTTTTTCTTTATTTTCTTCAATCCCTTTTAATCCTTTAATAATTTAATTCCTTTAAATAAACCAATAAGACCAATACCCCCCCTCTCCATGCAAAAAAAAAACAAAAACAAAAAAACGTTGGTCCCCCCAATGTCTAAGACATGGTTATGGCCTTGCCTTCAAAATTGAATTACACAAGTCTCTCCTTATAACTATATCATACAACAACAAATCCATGTTTCAAATGCAGTGGGGCTCCAACAAGAACTTTGTGAGCATTGTCACACTGACAGGATGTAATACTACCACATCAGGTCACAACATAGCTAAACTGTGGCAAAATAAATCAAGAAGAATGTTGTTTGGTTGATGAAAAATGTATGATGACAAGATGATGGTTCATTTAAAGGAAAAACAGGCCTAACTACAAGATATTTCAGAATGATGCCACACACACATCTGTTTCATTTTGCTTTAACTCCTCAAAAATGTTGTTGAAAGCAGATATGTGTGTAATATGCATGTTATTATGTTAAGGAATTTTATGTAGGAAGTGAATCTTAAGTTTGCACAATACAAGTCAAATCAAGTAACACAAGCATTCTGTTTAGTGACAAAAAGTAAGCAATTTCCTTTTAGCAACTTTTTAAAATACAGCAGGTGACATGCAGACATACAGCTGGAAAATAAATTACAACCACAAGCAAGGGTCCATTACACTTTACCAGTCCCCATAGTCTAAGATTGATTCTTGGAGTGTGACGAAAGCTTCAGAAAAGAATTCCAAACCTTTGTATTCCTTAAGGGAACAGAGATTACTTAAACTGATCCAACATTCCAATATTATGCAATTTCACATTTTTGATTAGAAATTTATATTGAGCTTTTTTTTTGCTTGCTTGTATGTTTGTTTGTTTTTTACACATCACCTAATTCTCTTAAATCACAGTTTTAATATCAATACATTTGTCATGTCAGTCTTCAGGAGAGTTGACAACTTATCTGAAGAGGAATCATTTTATCACAAACACATTTCCAAAGTCCAGGAGAGTATAAAAGGTAAGAATTCTTTTTTTTTTACGGTACAAGCATTTTTGGGAACTGTTAGGCATTACAGTTCTATTTTAATATTAATTATATACTAGTGTAGTATATTACTTTTCATTAGAATTTTTGTTTAAGTTTTAATAATTTTGCTATGTGCTTTTGTCATTTTTATTAGTTTTTTATATTTCTATAAAGCTTTAATTTATTTTTATTTCAGTTTTAGTCATTTTAGTACTTCAGTTTAAACTTGCCAAGGCAACATTTCGTTTAAGTTTTTAATCTAATATTTTGGTAATTTTTTGTATCAATTACCAAAACTATTTTAATAGTTTTAGTTAACAATAAAAAAAAACTGATCAACAACAGGAAAGTGAAACTGCAAAGAGAAAACCATGTTTTCACACAGTTGCTTATTTTTAAAATAGGCCTGCTAAATTTATCTAATTTGTTTATCTAATCTCTTGGTTCACTTCCTGTAGTCTGTGAGCCCCTCAGAGAGTAAAACCTCATGAGAAATCATTTATAACCGAAATAATGACCTAAGAAACAGCTGTGTACACAGAGTGCTCAGACTGTTAAAACACAAATGCATTTTTATGCAGTGTATTTTGTTACAAGAGATTCATGTTTTGGTGGTTCTATTGTAGATATCAGCACTTCAAACAACTATTCCAACTGCTTAGATGTTGCACAATTCCAAGAGGAGATTGCCAGACTGAAGAAGGAGTTTGAAGAGACCCAGAAGATGGTACTCAGTCAAAAGCAGCAGTTGGACCAGGCGACCCAATCTCAGCAAAGTCTTACGCAATCCAGCAACCGAATGACGAGAGAGCTCCAGGCCTATGGAATCGTCATTAAGCGTATAAACCAGTCTCTGGGTCAATACCTGGATCAGGTAACTGGCTGGCAGGTTGTCATTAATGAAACTGATCAAGGGATGAAAAACCTTGTTGAGGATCAGTATGATTTGAAGGCCACAATGCAACAAGTCAACACCACTGTTGCTCTAAGTGCGTTGTGGATAGGTGCTCTTCAGAGGAAGGCTGAAGAGGAGACCTTGGTGCTCCAAAAAATTACAGCGGACTGGCAGAATTACAGCAGAGTTTTAAATGCCTTGAAATCCAATGCCAGCGTAACCATGCAGACCGTGAGGGCTGTTCAAAGTGGTGTCTCTGCCACTCACCAGCGTATCAGCATGAGTTCAGAGATGGTGCATGACCTCACTCTGCAAGTCATGAACCTTCAGATGCAACTGGACAATGTCTCATCTTACATTGATGAACACGAGGAGAACATGCATGACCACCAGTACCATGCGAAGTACTACGAAAACCGGACCGGGGAACGATTTGTGACATTGGATGCAAGAATGGACTCCATTGAAATGGAGATTGACACAATTTCTTCCAGCATCAATGCAACCGTCAGCCATGTTCAGAGCATGTACAAATATATCAACATAGAGAGTTCCTCTTGCCAATCCAGAATGGGCAGTCACACAGAAGATTTGCAGAACTTGAACAACACAGTCTTGCTTCTTCTTCACCTAGCCGACACTCTGAGATTGCAGTACATGATGCTGAATGTACGCCTCGAAGCTGATGTGAGGAACCTATCGTTGGTGATGGAGGAGATGAAGCTAGTAGACACCAGTCATGCAAAGCTGATCCAGAACTTCACTATCCTGAAAGGTTGTTGTCTACCTGTAGTTCCCTGAATAGCCACTGTCCTGCAGAGTTTAATACACCAACCCTGATCAAAACCTGAATGGCTTGATTAGCTTGTTCAGGTGCGTTTGATTAGGGTTGGGGGCTAAACTCTGCTGGACAGTGATCCTCTAGGGCCAGATTTGAAGAGTCCTGCTGTAGTGTCTTTAAAATAGCTTTACTTGCATGTTCTTGAAGAGAATGTTTTTTTTCTGGATTTTTAATAGGTATGCCTGGTCTACCAGGTCCAAAGGGAAGCAGAGGAGAACAGGGAGCCAAGGGACCTCTAGGTGTATCTGGACTGAAAGGAGACAGGGGACTTGCAGGAAATCGTGGACCTCAAGGATTAAAGGGCGCTCTGGGAATTAAGGGGGATCCAGGTGTACAAGGAGCTTCTGGGATGAAAGGTGGGCCAGGACTTAAAGGAGAAAAAGGGTCTTTAGGGCAACCAGGGCCTCGTGGTGAAAAAGGACAGAAGGGTGATATGGGGGCTCCTGGGAAGGATGGAATTCCTGGCTCCAAAGGACCGGCAGGAATCCGGGGACAAGCTGGACTCCCAGGAATACATGGACCTTCGGGACCGGTAGGAATACAGGGCCCTGTAGGACCACCGGGGCCACCTGGAACACCTGGACCACCAGGGGAGCCTGCCCAGAAGTCCTGAACAGATACAACTTAAAAGTAACCCAAATGGTGATACACTGACTGCCTTTCTGGACAGAGTTATGATGTTTCTTGCAGTAGATGGTGGTAGATGTCAACTTGGAGATCTCTCTCTAAACAAGACGATGGTGGGGACTCTTTGGAATCTTAGAGGCCCACCTGCACATTCCCCAAACACGGAGCTTGCTCTGAACAACAATACACTATGTATAGGTTTTCAACACACTTAGAAAAGAGCTCAAGCACAATTCTATATATGAGCCACTTCAAAACAATCTTGTTTTACCAATGGTTACAGAGCCAGGCTGCTATGAACCATTAATTCTACTAGGCACCATCCATTAGAATCAATTATCAGCCAGCATCAGTATTTGAAGACAGATAAACGTTCGACAAATTAGACTTTTGGTTTTTATTGAGTGTATTAAGTAGTACAGCGACATTTTCCATTTTGTATTTGCATCATAATCCCAGAAAATTCAGAGCTGGTACTCTGAAACATGATTTTTATTATGAGTTCAAGTAAACCAAATATTTTCACTCATCAAAGGTAGGTATAAATTGAAAGGGATAGTTCACCCAAAAAATGATTGTAATTAATTGTAATTCTGTCAATAAATGTTGTTCCAAACCCATAAGACTTTCATTCATCTTTGGAACACAAATGAAGATATTTTTGATGAAATCTAAGAGCTTTCTGTCCCTTCGTTGACAGCTACACAACTACCACTTTGACGCTTCAAAAAGTTAATTAATTGGCTTTTATTCACATTTATACACTGACCAGCGAACATAAACAGAAGCTCAACTGAACCTGCTTGATGCGTGAGAACAAACCTCTTGCAGAAACGTGCTGCGTAACACGAGAATGAACCTCACTAGTTCTCGCACATCAAGCGAACATGCTTGAGCTTCCGTTTACCGCAGCTGATGTGTGAGTTGATGAATGTTTATATGTGAATAAAAGCCTAAATTTAATCTGTTCATCATATAAAGCGATTGTGTCTCCTCAGAAAATGTGTAAAATTAAACCACAATTCATATGGATTAGTTTTACGATCTCTTTATGGACTTTTTGAAGCGTCAAAGTGGTAGTTGTGTATGCTGTACAGAAAGCTCTCAGATTTCATCAAAAAGGTTTATTTGTGTTCCAAAGTTGAACGAAAGTCTTACGGGTTTGGAACGACATAAGGATGACAGAACTTTCATTTTTGGGTTACTATCCCTTTAATGAAACACTGCGCGAAAAGTACAAGTGAACACATAATTTTACATTTGCTGGCATCGCATGAACCTGCGAAAACTAAGGCAAGACACTTTTGGTTTGATTTTCCAATTTGTAAATATGGAACATTTTAACAGGTGTAAGTTTATGCATTGGTTAATGTGTTTGAGGGGGACTTCATGATGTGTTAGTATACAGTTTATTCTCTTTGCCCAACAATAAAGGGTTATAAGAATATAAGAAAAAAGAGCATGTTTAGCATTTTCAAGCAAGTATTTACCTTTTTTTATTACCATTTTTGTCATTCCATACTAACATCATGAAACAAATAAGAAAAATGCATTTCCATGATTAGCTATCAACCCAGCAAGTACAAAATGTTTTTAACATTTCACAATGTTGAATTTTAAAAATGTTCCAAAAACTCCACCTATAATTTAAAAAATCAAAACAAGATGTGCAGTTTATGGATTTGAATTGCCAAAAGTGACCAGTACTAAACTGCAACTTTCTTTTATACAACCAAAATAAATCATTTTGGAAACATAGAATACCTAACTGGAAGTTTTCGCTTTAAGTAAATGTAAAGTGCCAAAATAATGTGTTTTTATTTCAAAAACAATATACCAAACTGCAGTATTTATGGGCTGTTTTATTTAGGTGTTAAAACAACTTGTGCCAGCTGCATGGGCAAATAAGCTTTTCTTTCATCAAAGTGTTGCATGTGGTGATGAGAAGCCTCTGTGATATCTGACTACTAGCAAGCTTAAACGGTTTCCACATGTGACAGTAAATCATCATCATAGCTACAGTGAAAAGGTCAGCTCCATTTGATGGATCATTACATGGCTCATTTCGGCAAAGAGAGCATATCAAAAGCAAGTGCAAAGCTAAAATAAGATCTACATGATCAAAAGTCTGTCTATGTTAGAAAGCAAAGTCTGATTAGCATGTCACTAAATGACCTTTGTTTCATCTCTTGACGTACATTAATGCAATGAGTTTTTTTTATATAGTTTAGTTTTACCTTCTCTTGTATCACGGCTAAGTTTTAATAAGAAAACAAACCATTAGCATTAGATGATTGACATTTGAATGTGGTGTGAGATCCCTAATTCCAGTAATTCCCAGTCCCTTTTGTTTCTTTAAGAAATCTGTTTATTCCTCAATCCCATTATTTCTTTCTCAGGTTCATTACTCTGCAAATTGATCTTCAGCCTTCATCTGCAGCTTGCTGTTTATGATATAATCCACAATTTTGATCCAGGGTACCAAACAGCTTTTCAAAGGAAATTGATTCCTTGTGGGAATGACTACATACTAGTTACTGTGTGGGAACCAGCTGAATCGTTAAACCTTGATGGCAACAGCCAAACTTCAGATATTCTAATGAGTTCCAGTGGAACTAGATTTTGGTTGCCTGTGTGTTATATGACTTTGGCATGTAGTAAGTAGAGGGAGCCAAATAAATATTCAAGCAATATGTCTACCCACAACACTATAGGACCCTGCAATGACTGTAGGCAAGTGGATATGATGTCATGCTCTGGGGCATTTCAATTGAATATACAGTTGCAAGAAAAAGTATGTGAACCGCTTGCAGAATCTGTGAAAATGTGAATAATTTTAACTAAATAAGAGAGATCATACAAAATGCATGTTATTTTTTATTTAGTGCTGTCCTGAATAAGATATTTTACATAAAAAAATGTTTAATGCATTGTGTGTCCTTCTGGAGCATCAGTGAATGTTTGAACCTTTTTTAATAGTTTGAGTCCCTCAATTGTCCTCAGTGTGAAAAGATGGATCTCAAAATCATACAGTCACTGCTGGACAGGGTTCAAATATGCAAAAGATGCTGGAAAACTGAAGAGTTTGCAGGACCTGGAGGATTTTTCTGAAGAACATTGCGCAGTTTAACTGCTCAGGACAAACAAGGGACTCATGAACAACCATCACAAGACAAAAAAACAGCCGTGGATCATCCAGGTAATGACACACAGTATTAAGAATCAATGGTTCATAAACTTTTGAACGGGGTCATTTTAATAAATTCAGCTATTTTTTTGTCTTGTGGACTATATGTAAAAAAAAAAATTGTAAAATATCTTATTCAGGACAGCACTAAATAAAAAATAACGCATTTTGTATGATCTCTTTTATTTTGTTAAAATTATTCACATTTTCACAGAATCTGCAAGCGGTTCACATACTTTTTCTTGCAACTGTATTATGAATTATAAATGACAAATAATGATAAAACAACTAGATTTTTTTCTTTTGTGAGTGAAACTCGCTGTCATGATGCTACGGTGTTTTGTGAAATAGTTGCTAAGCTGTTCTGAGTGTTTTTAGTACATTGCCATGGAGTTGCAAAGGTATTCTGGCTTATTGCTATGCAGTTGCTTGGGTGTTTTCAAGTGGTTGCTTGGCCATTGCTATGTGATTTCTAAGCTTTTCTGAGTGGTTGTTAGTATGTTGCTGTGCAGTTGTTAGGGTGTTCTGGGTGGTTGTTTACTCGTTGCTATGCAGTTACTAAGCTGTTCTGTTCACTTATAAATCAAACATGTAAAAATGTACTTTGAACTTTTCCCACAACACTGCAGGCGTTTTTTTTTTTTTTTTTTTGATAATTACATTTGCAGCTCAGAGTTCACAGGACTTGAAATTGTATGTATGCAGCGCGAAATAAAACTGCATATCTGCCTTTCCGTTCTCCCATATTTGCATACTGTACTCACTGGAAAAACGTGGCCTTCCTGTGGCAATATTTTTGCAAAACGCAAAAAACGTATCAATACATACAAATCACTGCAGTTTCCAACCTAAATGAACACTACACGCATTAAAACAGCAAGCACTTAATCCTTCTGATACAAAATTATGATTACGGGGCAGATTATGGATTCATAAAGATTTATTTTCACGCGGCATGTGCGGCAGACTTATGTGACTCCTTGCATGATATTATATTATGACCTCAAAACACTTTTTTACCATAGTGCATGATTTGTAAATGAATACATTTTGGACTTTGCATCACATAACCAGCTCCATATGTTTAGATTTTCTGACATAAAAAACTTGCTCGGTAGCTCAGTGGGCGTGGCAAAGGAGGTGTGGTGAAAGACAGACAGCTTTCACGACCAATGATAAAGACCTTTCGTCACGCCCATTACTCCAACCTGCAGATACCCACAATTGGAGGGGTACAAGTCATGACAAAAGAGCTCAAAGACTTGTAGAAACAAGCTAAAATGGCATTATTGCTTCAGCAATTGTGTTTTTATCTCACATTTAATTTTGTAAAAAACTATCGGGTGGTTTAGGGTTTAGTGTAGTAGGTGGTACGTTATTTTAAAACGCAATGGAGCATTAACCTTTTAGTGCCACACACCGGATATTTCAATTCAGAACTGCGGTGATATGTACAACAACCAGCGTAATAAAACATTCACGTCGGTTCATCTGTTAAAGATAAAACTGAACACGTTTTTAGTGCCACTCGCTAGACATTTCACTTTGAAACTGTCGCGAAACATGCACAGCACAACGTAATATCATTTTGCTAGCAATGTTGCCACAGGTACATTTTTCAAATTTGCCTGGGTTGCGAATGGAAGTTAATGAAACACAAAGAGTAGTATGACTAGGAAACAGCGTGCAGAATGTGTTGCCCATTCATGAGCTTAAGCTCTCCTGGGTGCTGTGACCCAGAGTCTCTGCAGCTGGCCTGGAAGTTTAGGCCCCCTCCTCTATAATAGTGCACGACATTTCAAGGAAGTTTCCTCTTGCCAAAGAAAACATAATGACCTCAAGAACAGGTCAGAGATTCTCATTAAACCAAGCGTTACATAATTATTCAATGGCTAAGAGGTCAATATTTGAACTTTCCAAGACGTGTCCTTACACCATCCATCAAAGCTGCCAAACGTAATAAACCAGGCGAAGTAATAATGTTCAAAGTTTATATTAATCATCAAAACACACTTAAATGCTATTCGACACTTCTCTATTGTCAGAAACAGACCTCAAACCTCAAATCAAATTAATTTTATCCCAGTGTATCTTTAATAACTCACATTAATGTGTTTGCAGATGTCCCAGTGTCAAACCCTGACCTCCTGCGTGAGAGCTGCTATACAGCAAAAAAACTAGATCGACACAATGACAGAATTCACTCAGGATGTCATGGGCCATGAGAAAAATCTGTCATTCACCTCTTCTGTCAAAAAGAGCGCTGCTCCCTGGCGATATATGAAAACAATGTACAGTAGATACATATTTCTTATGCTTTAAGTTTGAAATTGAAAAAAATTAAAAGCTAGAGGGTGTCATGTTTTCCCTCTCCTGAATAACATATGACTTGCCAGAGTAAACTGCGCCAGATGTTAAGCCATGGGCTGAGGCCAGTTTCATTTTCTTCCATGCGGAATTCATTTCACGCAAGCATTTTCTCACTTAGATGTTTCATAAATTGTCTGCAGCAGCAAAGGTAACATCGAAGGGAGAAGTACACTGAACTAGTGAAGATTTTGTGCTAATAGCTATAAAAAACACATGTTTGTGGGGTTAAATAACTGACCCTATAAAAATTCCCTATGGCTTGTGACATTATTATTACATGGACATTGATTTGGGGACTGAACTTGCCTTTGATATTTTTAATAGTATGCTGTTAGGACATGGTTAGGTTACAATTTAAACAAGCAACTTCATTACGCAACAAAATTCTAAAAGCTCTACAAACAGATTATGTCAAAAACGTCTAGACAGCCGCCCGAGTGTGTTGAAGTCAGAGCTAATTTTAAACCATTACTTCAGGGCGCAAGTTAAATGCTGTTGTTGTGATGGCAAATCTGAATAGTTTTTAGGGAATTATTGTGCAAAATAAGCCAGCTCCTAAACTTTTGCTTTTGTTTTAATCAATATACATTAACAAGTTAGAGTAGATTTTTTTTTTAAAGAAATTGATGGTTTTATTTAGCAAGGACACATTAAATTGATCAAAAGGTGGCAGTAAAGACATTTATAATGTTACAAAAAGATTTCTATTTCAAATAAATGCTTTTTATTTATCAAAGAATCCTGAAAAAAAGTATCATGGTTTAAACTAAAATATTAAGCAGCACAACTGTTTTCAACATTGATAATAAGAAATGTTTCTTGAGCAGCAAATCAGCACATTAGAATTATTTCTGAAGAATCATGTGACCCTGAAGACTGGAATAATGATACTGAAAATTCAGCTTTGCATTAAAAGAAAAAAAAAAAAAAAACATTTGGTAACATTGGTTTCATTAGTTAACATTAGTTCATGTATTAACTAACATGAACTAACTTTGAGCAATACATTTGTTACTGTGTTTGTTAATCTTTGTTAACGTTAGTTGATAAAAATACAGCTGTTCATGGTTTGTTCATGTTAGTTCACAGTGCATTAACTAATGTTAACAAGATTTTAATAAAGTATTAGTAAATGTTGAAATTAGCATTAACAAAGATAAATAAATAATAATAAATAATCTTTGTAAGTGCAGTTCATTATTAGTTCATGTTAACTCATGTAGTTAACTAATGTTAACTAATGAACCTTATTGTAAAGTGTTACCAAACATTTTAAAATAATATTAAAAAAACGTAATTTTTTTTGGGACGCCTGCCTTTACATGCACATGAACTTTAATGACATCCCATTCTTAATCCGTAGGGTTTAATATGGAGTTGGCCCACCCTTTACAGCTATAACAGCTTCAACTCTTCTGGGAAGGCTTTCCACAAGGTTTAGGAGTGTGTTTATGGGAATTTTTGACCATTCTTCTAGAAGCGCATTTGTGAGGTCAGGCACTGATGTTGAACGAGAAGGCCTGGCTCGCAGTCTCCGCTCTAATTCATCCCAAAGGTGTTCTATCGGGTTGAGGTCAGGACTCTGTGCAGGCCAGTCAAGTTCCTCCACACCAAACTCGCTCATCCATGTCTTTATGGACCTTGCTTTGTGCACTGGTGCGCAGTCATGTTGGAACAGGAAGGGGCCATCCCCAAACTGTTCCCACAAAGTTGGGAGCATGAAATTGTCCAAAATGTCTTGGCATACATCCACTTTGTTATAATACCATTAACAGTTGACTGTGGAATATTTAGTATTGAGGAAATTTCACGAATGGACTTATTTCACAGGTGGCAACCTATCAAGGTACCACGCTTGAATTCACTGAGCTCCTGAGAGCGACCCATTCTTTCACAAATGTTTGTAGAAGCAATCTGCATGCCTAGGTGCTTGATTTTATACACCTGTGGCCATGGAAGTGATTGGAACACCTGAATTCAATGATTTGGAGGGGTGTACTTTTGGCAATATAGTGTATCTCAATATAACTGTTTTTACTATTTTTGATCAAATGAATACAGCCTTGGTGTATATAAAAGATTTCTTTCAAAAACATTTAAAAAATCTTACTGACCCCAAACTGTTGAACGTACACTCACCTAAAGGATTATTAGGAACACCATACTAATACTGTGTTTGACCCCCTTTCGCCTTCAGAACTGCCTTAATTCTACGTGGCATTGATTCAAAAAGGTGCTGAAAGCATTCTTTAGAAATGTTGGCCCATATTGATAGGATAGCATCTTGCAGTTGATGGAGATTTGTGGGATGCACATCCAGGGCACGAAGCTCCCGTTCCACCACATCCCAAAGATGCTCTATTGGGTTGAGATCTGGTGACTGTGGGGGCCATTTTAGTACAGTGAACTCATTGTCATGTTCAAGAAACCAATCTGAAATGATTCGAGCTTTGTGACATGGTGCATTATCCTGCTGGAAGTAGCCATCAGAGGATGGGTACATGGTGGTCATAAAGGGATGGACATGGTCAGAAACAATGCTCAGGTAGGCCGTGGCATTTAAACGATGCCCAATTGGCACTAAGGGGCCTAAAGTGTGCCAAGAAAACATCCCCCACACCATTACACCACCACCACCAGCCTGCACAGTGGTAACAAGGCATGATGGATCCATGTTCTCATTCTGTTTACGCCAAATTCTGACTCTACCATCTGAATGTCTCAACAGAAATCGAGACTCATCAGACCAGGCAACATTTTTCCAGTCTTCAACTGTCCAATTTTGGTGAGCTCGTGCAAATTGTAGCCTCTTTTTCCTATTTGTAGTGGAGATGAGTGGTACCCGGTGGGGTCTTCTGCTGTTGTAGCCCATCCGCCTCAAAGTTGTGCGTGTTGTGGCTTCACAAATGCTTTGCTGCATACCTCGGTTGTAACGAGTGGTTATTTCAGTCAAAGTTGCTCTTCTATCAGCTTGAATCAGTCGGCCCATTCTCCTCTGACCTCTAGCATCAACAAGGCATTTTCGCCCACAGGACTGCCGCATACTGGATGTTTTTCCCTTTTCACACCATTCTTTGTAAACTCTAGAAATGGTTGTGCGTGAAAATCCCAGTAACTGAGCAGATTGTGAAATACTCAGACCGGCCCGTCTGGCACCAACAACCATGCCACGCTCAAAATTGCTTAAATCACCTTTCTTTCCCATTCTGACATTCAGTTTGGAGTTCAGGAGATTGTCTTGACCAGGACCACACCCCTAAATGCATTGAAGCAACTGCCATGTGATTGGTTGATTAGATAATTGCATTAATGAGAAATTGAACAGGTGTTCCTAATAATCCTTTAGGTGAGTGTATATCAGTGTTTAGCAATAAATGGAAAAATGTTACTAATGTGGCATTCTAGAGTCATTGCCTGGAAAAAAGATCAAAATATCATCCAAAATCTCAAAATTTCTCTTTTTTTCCTCAAACTTCTACACACATCGCACTGATATTAATCAAAAGCAGGAGAGCTCTGACTTGCCATCAGCACAGACCTGCAGATATTTTATTGGATATATGTCCTTGGAAATGATAAGACGTTCTTGCTTGACATTTTCACTATGTAAGTTAGTGGCTTGTAATCCTTCCAATGCTTTCCTCAGCTACAGATAGCATGACATTGCTCTTTTAGGAATGTGACGGCATGTATAAGACCATGAGTTGAGAGGAAGGCAAGTTAAGAAGCAAATGATGAGCTTCACAGTTGTAGGACGTGGCCTTTTAGACATAATTCTTGACTGAGAGCTGGTTTGGTACATTATGACTTTGGATGCAGGACATTTATCTAGAGTAATTTCTTTGCACAGCTGTTAAAAACTAGCATTCTCACAGTACTGTTTCATTTTCACTTTGGAAATGGTCTTTTTAATTGCGTCAAAAGGGGCAAACAGCACACCTCATGAAGCCACCTGTAAGGTCATGATATACGCTCTAACAACACGGTCAGACATTGTAGACATCCTGTACAGCATAACTTTTGTTTTTAGCCAGTGCTCAGGGAACTGTAAATTACACATAAACCTTAACAGACTATAAACCCAGACAGCAAGCTAACAATTAATAGTCTCAATGAAAGGTCCTTTTGGAAAAGTGACAACCTGAACAAAACCAGAACTTCTGAACAGACCTGTTTAGCATCTACATGGTGGGCTTAAAAATCACATAACACTGCAGACCAAATTTGAGAGGGAGGGTTTTTTTGTTGCATTCTCATAGAGGTCCAAAAAACGTAGCATGAATGTGAGGGGAGATAACGACAAAATACAGGTGAAAAGTTACTTGATTGGCATTTTATCTTGTCAGCCAGTCTGCAAATTAGCTTCAGATTCAGTAATTAGAGAGTAAACAACTCACTCACTTGCAGTGTTGGGGGTTACATAATCAGATTACTTTTTTCAAGTAACTAGTAAAGTAATGCATTACTTTTAAATTTACAACAAAATATTAAAATCGGGAGTAAGTGCAGAGGCGTTGTGTGCGCTGTGTGAACATGATGGTTATTGTAGTTTTAGAATAAATGTGAGCATGCATTGACTAATCTCACTTGCACAAATAAAGATTCAGTATTCCTCAAAATGTTACATGTCTAGTCTGTTTTGCTTGTCTTTGAGTTTGTTCCTTTGTTCAGTTTTCCAGCCATTGTCATTATGAGTTAATTTGTCCCAGCTGTGTCTTGTTAATTAGTAGTCATCACCTTGTTTGCCCTGTGTATTTAGTCCTCAGTTTTCCCTCAGTGTTTGTCCGTCAATGTTTATGTATACTGGTGTTTCTGAGTGTTCTCTGTAAGTTTCTTCATTAAAGTTCCTGTTCCAAGTTCTCCTTCGCCTTCGTGAGTTTTGATACACCTAGTTTGTAACACAAAATGAATAATATCAACACTAAAGCCCAACACTCAAAATAATTAATTGGTTTGAGTAGAGCCAACTCAGATTCAACAAATTAGTTTAAACAAATGAACTTTTATGAGTATTTAGAACTTTTTTTTTCTTTTGAGTTCACAAAACTGACACATTTTAAGTAATCTGAATTGTTTCATTGTTTTGGGTTTTATGAACTTTAATTTTGAACTTTTCTTTTAATTTAGACTAACTTAAATTTAACCAAAACTGGGCTGGGATTTCTATTTCCCAGCATGCTTTGCCATGACACTCAAAAGGGACAGTAAATGCCAAAATGAAGTGTTATATTATGTTTTTTTTTTTTTTGTGCAAGATTAACGTTAAGTGGGAGATTGTTTAATGTTTAGTTATGCTAGTTTAGAAGAGTTTCTGTTATGTTGGGTTTTTTTGCAGGGTTACCATCATGGTGACGATTGGAGCATGAGCTTAGTTTGAGAACAGATATATGTTAAAAGTATTATATTGCTGTCCTCATTCAGCAAGTGCTATGCTGATGCTACCAAAGCATTGTGTAACCAATTAGTAAGGTGGCATTTATTGAATTAAAATTAATGCTTCCACTACTAAAAATTTGAGATTACATGATATTTTTAAGTTAAGTGTATGAATTAGCTTGCTCAAGTTCAGAGCAAATTAAATGTATGATTACAAAATGAAAAATCTGCAAGTTCTGCTTAAACTTTAAATTTCTTAACTCAATTTTTTTGAGTTTTGCCAACTTATTCAGGTTTACAGTGAATGAAATGCAAAATTAGAATACTACGCAAACCTCCAATAATTAAATATGTTAAATAAAACAAATAATTTTATGCATTTAATCTCATTTTATTGACCACTTGCTGCTGCTGACCTTCAATGATTCAGTTAAACTGACTTTAGATTTTTTTTTTTTATTGGTGAAGTAAGTGTTAAACTTTCTTTTCCTGCATTCTTCTTCAATCCAGAAGGAAATGGTTTGTTTGAGCTCCACCTTCTACTGTACAATTTGCATTTGCTTCAGCCTTATTATTTCAATTTTGCTGTGAAAGGGCCTTTACTTTTGCCCAAAAATATAAATTGTTTGAAAAAACAAACAAACAAAAAAACAAGCCCAGCCCGGGTGAGAAAAAGTAACGCAAAAGTAACATAACGCATTAAAGGTAACTAACGCGATTAGTTTCTTTTTAAGGGAGTAACGCAATATTGTAATACATTACTTTTCAAAGTAACTTTCCCCAACACTGCTCACTTGTGATCATATCTGATTCAAAACAAACTTGAACTGATTTGATTTTAATAAATAGTATGTTAATGTAAATGATCTTATAAATATAATAGTAGTTGCAGGTGTGCATAAGCATTAATCCTTAATTGAATGTTTTTAATGCCTTTCATTTACATCAAATGAAACGTGAACAGGAATTTACATCAGTCAACAGAAAAACTCATTTCAGAAGTCCGCCACACGCCACCGATTCGCTTTGATACAAGAGATGTAGTCTTTTTCTAAGTTTGTTTGTTTCTTTTAAATTAAATGATCCGAATAATTGATTTGAAGCTGCAGAAATTGTTTGAAATCAAACCAAATACGACATGAACATAGCATATTTATTTGGATTTCATTATACAGACACAGAGACTCCTTATTAAAACCACATGGAGGAGGAAATGCTTCTCTCAAAACAAACGCCATCAGTTTGGAGTTTTTGGCAGAGGGAACGGTGTGATGCTTTATTGTAAAGAAAGAAAGAAAAGAAACGACTCTGGTATGTCAGTAACAGTAAACAAGGGTTGGTTAGGTTTTCATCAAACATAAAAAAAATCATCTGGCAATGGCAGTTGAGTCAAACCTGAGTTCAATTAAAATGCAGACAAAAGGCTTTAACCCAATAAGATGAAGTTATTCCAGATTTCTGTTTGCAGAAGTATTTAGATATAAATACAAAAGATCTGTGGCTATACACTAAGTAAGCGGCTTGAGCTTTGCTGTGAAATGTTTTCCTCCTTACAGGTGGTCTTAAAGAGTCTATAATTTTCTGACCTGGTTTAGGGTCACATGGTGCTCTGTTGTTTGTTCTCAAACTCATTTTTCTTGGCATGTGTGTAATTAAACTTGGCAAATAGCAAATACCAAAACATGTCAAATTGGAAAATAAATGTACATTTGATAAGGACATTGGGAAGATTTGCATTCTTTTTAGATGGAAAAACTTTCCGCAAAATATCTGATTTATTGGATTTTCGACAGGCGGAATATTTAACATTTTTGAATAAAATCCCTGAGAGCCCACTGCCTCTGCTAAGACATTTTACACTTATCCATGTGTTGTTTTCGTCAGTCGAGCCTTGGAAAGTCAGAGTTGTTTCGTTTGAAATCATTTGTGAAGTGCATGCATGAAGAAAGCCAAGAGATGCTTGTCTTCCAGCCATTCAGTCCAAAAGACTTTGTCTAAATGCAATAAAGTCATTTCCAGTATAATACAGTTTTTTTTCATTATTATTATATATTATATAATCAGCAATTTTATTTAAAAAAAAGTTGAATTGCAAAATGCACATGAATGTCTTAGTGTTTGGTTTGTCCTCCTTATGCTTTAATGGCAGCTTGCATGAACTTCACAAATTTGTGTAAAATGTTTGTTGTCTGTTTGTTTATGATTGTAATTAAGGGTTTTGTTAGCTTAAAGGTGCACTGTGTAAATTTTAGCGGTGAGGTTGCGAATTGCAAACGCCCACCGCTCACCCCTCCCTTTCGAAGCACATAGAGAAGCTACGGTGGCCGACACAGGACAAAGATGTCGTCGTCTGAGCAGCAGAGAGTAGCTAGCGCTCTGTAGAGCAGTTTGTCCGTTTAGGGCTACTGTAGAAACATGACGCCGCAAAATGGTGACTTCACTGTAAGGGTAAGTAGATAGAAATGGCTCATTCTAAGGTAATAAAAACGTAACGGTTCATTATGTAAGCTCTTTATACACCACTGAAAACATAGTTATGTATATTATATTGCATTTCTGTCAATAGATCCTCATAAATATTACACACTGCACCTTTAAGGAGTTTTGTTTAACTGGGCCCTGATGATCATGTTATCCAAAAAGGTTTAGAATTGCAAAGCTTGTTTTTGCTATAAACTGACTGTTGTTATCACTTACTAATCAGCAAAAATTGCAATTTACTTGATCCACAAAGAATGTTAAAGGGATAGTCAAACCAAAAATGAAAATTGATTTACTTACCGTCATGTCGTTCCAAATATGTATGACTTTCTTTATTCGGTGCAAGATAAAAGAATATGCATGCAGGTTTATAAGGACATGAGGGTGAGTAAATGATGACAGAATTTTCATTTTTGGGTGGACTATCCCTTTCGTCCGTAGGAAGTTTCCCGTTATGCAAACAGCTCTGCCCTGATTTTGTATTTTCCCCTAGAAGCGTCTTGACATGATTCCAACCTCCCTCCAGCTTAGCAGTGTGATTCTGCTATAGATTTATCAGCAGTTTTTGACTGTTTTGCACTGCTGTTTTGGTTTCTCCGTAATCTTATACATTGAGCTCAAGTACTGTTGTTCTGCCAATCAGATTTTGATCTGAAATGGCACTGCACGTAGGGCAATAAACCCCAGCTGTTTCCCTTTTACATGCTTCGTTAACATGCCACAACAACAATGCGAGTGGCGACCATAAAATTAAGGCAATGTCAGCTCTGCCGTCCTTTAGCTGTGGCACCTTGCATACGTATAAACCCCTTTCTTTACCTCTCCATATGGTTTTTGAAAGGTTTTGGGTGCGTCCACCTCATTGGGAGTTCACCTCATACAGTGATTGTAATATGATTTTCCACTGCCCTGCCTTGGTGCAGAGGAACCCGCAGCTGTAGTAACAGCCCCTGACCCCCTTCCCAAACGCGGGGGCGCCATCTGGACCCTGTTAGCTATACTTGCCAGTCAAGTCCTGTTCCTCCCAGAGGGCTCCTCATAGGCAACCGCAGATGAACAACTCAGCATAAAAGCCAAGACCCTCCTCTTCGTCCCACGCCATGTTGCCATTTTCTCTAATTGTGCTTGGAGGACGGCTCGAGGAGGCTGTGACTGCTTATATACTCATTTATATGAACGCCTCCACTGTCTCCATGCAGTCTCATGTGTAGCATTGTTTACATATATGGTAATTAGATGTAATGACAGCTGTAGGCATGCCATGTGTGATGTAGGGCTTTATTCTGCATGATATTTATGTTACATCACATGTAGGCTTGTTTGTCAATGTAATTGCTTACCTCCAAGTTGGTCTGGAATGGAGTACAAGGTAATAATTGTTATGTCAGTTATTCTGATCCTGGTTAGTGTATGGCTTGTACTCAAATAAATACAAATGCATATATAAAAATAAAAACATTTATAATTATAAAAGGAAATAACTAAATAAATGAATTGACAATATGGATAGTCAATATGGATCATGTTCGAAGAAAGAAATCACTGAGTTCTGCCAGAAACATTAACTAGCACAATGTACAAGAACAACAGACAAATAAATAATTTAGCAGTCTTTATACCAAAAATATTTGTCTGCTGATCAGCCAATCAGAAAAGAGTATTACAGAGAGTCATGGTAAAAATGTGTCTGTATAATGTAATCTAACTAAATATGCTATATTCATGATTTATTTTATTTGATTTCAAATAATTTCTGCAGATTGGGTTAAATTATTTGGTTCTCATCTATAAATATAACATACATAAATAACAATGTGAGTCAAAATCTGCTAAGGGGTCATTAATTTTAACAAATCATGTAAAAATGTATCATCTTTTATTGAAAAATTAAACAGCATTAATCTTTTAATTGAGAAGATAGTGATAAAACTACATTTTTATAAAAATCACCTGTCAAGTTTATAGTTAAAAATAGTCTAATTTGATGACTACATGGACTCATCTCAAGATCACTCATTTAACCGTTCATTTATTTGCAAAATTATGAAAAAAAAGAAAATTATTGAAAATATTAAAATCAGGAAAGTCAGAATCAGAATGCGTAATTTGTGCATAAAAACTTTCAGTCAAAACCAACACATTAAATGATGTTCATTAACCCGCCGATGTTTTTCAACTGGATTGCCGTTTATTCTCTTTAGCATGCAGTGTGAAGTATTTCACTCTGTTCCCTGATCATTCCGATTCAATTTCAGCGAGTGAAGAACAAATCTATACTCACATGCGTTATGTATTACCATCTCTGACAGACAGCATGTTGAAGCCACTCAGGCCGCCATTTTCTCCCTCTTCTCGGAAAGCGATGACGCATTCAAAACATACGGTAGTGTGGTTTTTCCTTGAAATACATTCACTCGCTGGAACTCTGCCTCTCGTAAACACTAGCATGTATTGTGCACGTTATTTTTTTTGACAGACATCGATGTTGTGATATTCAAATGATGTGGATTTGAAAACAGATGGATAGTAAGGTAATATTTTTTTTTTATTTCTTAGCCGGCAAGTATTCAGTGAAATGATTGATGCCCATGAGTGTTTTATGTCAATGTTTTAGTTCTAATATTCCAACTAACAGCCAGCCTAATTTTTTGACGGATGTGATAACGTGCATAAGGGGTGAACTATGTTTGATTTGTGGGTAATTATAAAATGTGCTGGAGATGTTCGAAATGCTTTTTGCGTAGTTCATTATAGGATACATTATTTTACGGAATTAAGTTAATTTTGTGGCTTAAATAATGTTACTCAGAGACTGACATGTTTGGCTTGTCAAAAATGTTACATTCAACTGTTGCAAATTCATTGACTTTTAAAAATTGAGCTCATTTTTTATCAGTAAAAGAGTGGTTTTGACACACAAAGTTGTTTTTATTCTTATTCTCTTATAACAAAAACATTTTATTTAAACTCGTGAAAATACAGATCATGTTATAGTAATAATATAAAATACAGATCATCAAATAATAGTGAAAAATCATGTTCCATTATTACTGCTGATTTTCTTTTTCTGAAAATTGTCATATACTGGCTACTGCATATTGTGCAGTATAGTGCCTACTGTTCTTTAAATGTTTATATCACCATACAGTTACATCAAGAGATTTCTCCCCTCTTTTGTCATAGTTCAACTTGGCAGTCCAATTAAATAGTTTGGAAGGAGATGTTAGAAAATATAGCTAATAGAATTTCTGGTCTGAGCTGAGTGTATTGTATTGTTAGATACCAGTAAGCCTATTTTGCAGACACTTTTATCCAAAGTGACTTTGCATGCAAGCACTGCACAATGTATAATGCACGTTTTGGGAAATGTACTGAAGTAAGTCAGCTGTCAAATTGAATGGGCCTTCTGCAAAAGCAAGGATGGTGAGGCTATGTGACTGCAGTTCTAAAGCATTCTGTACAGAGAATGTAAAATGCATGGAGGGAGGCAGACATGATTTCTAAACATCAGACATGTCTATTTGACTATTGTTTCCAAAATTACAAGAAACGATTTAATAGGCTTTTTTATGGTCACCCTGAAATGAGAACCTTTTATAAGCAATGCGGTTAAACGGGCAAAACAATAAAAATACAGAGTATTGAGTCATTAAAACAGGCCACTGTAGCTTTGTCGCTGAGCTATTTGACAAGGTTCATGCAGGGAGACATTGAATCAGTTACTCAACTGGACCACAATAAAGCAACTTTACTTCACAATAGATAAAAATAAACAAGCTCATTTGGACATAAAGAGAATGATTTCCAGACCACAAAGATTACACTGACGCCTCCCTCTGACAAACCCTCAACCGCAGCCTCATTCTGGGGCTGAAACCACAGCCCCCTCCAGGCTCCTTAACGTGTTTTGCTGTAAGTGTCATCGAGAAAGCAGAGGGACTGTATACAGTGCTTGATTTGCATTTGCCAATGATTTGATTGACTCAAGAGGCTGATCTAAACTCATGAACTCCTCTGCGGGACATTTTTTAGAGAGGAGACTTTCTCCATATGGCATGTTTGTAAGTGATGCTTTATTTCGGATGCAATGCTAATATCCTTTGCTCTTGAGCTCCATGGTTCCTCCTGGGCTTGTATTCAAAGATCCAGAATCATATGGCTGGACTGAGTGAATTTCAGAACATGACAGTGCCAAGAGTTCTTTTAACTGATGGTGAGCGCCACATGACCTAGATTTAATGGCTTCCTCTGGTGCAATCCTCGCATATTCTCCAGCTTTCCACACATGCCTGACCTGCTCCATGCGTTCTCTACAGAAATGTCTCTGAAGAAAGAATTTTTGCTTTGCCCTACTTAGGATTGTTGAACTTTTGACCCAAACCTGCTGTGGAAATGCTATTCTAGCACTCTGAATCTTGTGTTGATATGAATGTTGAATTACAAATAACTTTACTACGTCTGCTTTCACTGCTAAAAAACTTGCTCAAATCAGCTTAGGTTGGTTGCTATGTTTTGGAACATGCTGGTTTCTAGTGTTGTTATTGTTAACTAAAGCTAAAACTAAATATTGTTTTCTTTAATTCAAATAAAGCTGAAATAAAATAAACGATAAATACTAACATATTATATTATATTAATGTTTTTGAAAACTTGTGCATGTTGTTTAGTATTTGTTATTTGCATGTTAATTTAATAGAAATGTATTATAATATAAATTTATGTGAATGCAATAATTAGTTGAACTTTATGGTAAAACTAAAAAAAACAGTTATGGTAAACTAAAATATGAAAGACTTAAAAAAAACTTGAATGAAAATTAGAAATGTTGCCTTGGCAACTAACTGAAATAAACAGGTTTAAGTTGAAATAAAATAAAAAATAAAATTAAAGCTAAACAGCAATATTAAAAAAATAAAATAAATAAAAAATAAAAAAAATTACAAAAGCACTTTACAAAATTACAAAACTTAAACTGAAATTAAAATGAAAACTGAAGATATAAAAACAAAACCAAACAATATTACTATAAAAAATAATGCTAAAATAACTGTTTTATAGCTGATCCAAGCTAGCATAGATGGTTGATATGTATTCTGCTGTATTCTAATGAAATAAACTTTTTTACAAGCAATATATACATCATAAACGTTTCATTTAAAAATCTACTGTAATATAGGGACATTTTTGCAATTTATTATTATGATATATTTTTCCGTCAGTGGATAAACAGGTATTTTGCTACCCACCTCTGTGGAGCTAATGGGTGGAGCTTCACCTAACTAGGTTTAGGGATAGGGTTATGGGTAGGGCTAGGGTGTGGCTGGACCTTCGAGCTCCGCCCATTACATCTAGAGAGGGGGAGCTAGATGTCCAGCTCCAATTGGCTCTGTAGTGAGCAGCTTTTGCTGTCAGATGCTGTAGTTACAACATCTACCAGCACGGGTTACCTGGGCCATGCTAACCATTGCATCTCCAAAACACGTGTGAATGAGCAAAAATGACAACAAGCTGGTTTTGTACACTGGAGTATCACATGCCAGACAAGCAGCTGCCATTGAGATGAATATTCCTTTGATGCCTTCCTTCTTCTCCACCAGTTGGTAAATCACATACACCAACCAGGTACCATGTTTTGAAAAACAGCTACCACCTTAAGCTGGTTTTAGCTCTAGCAATGTTTAAAAAAAAAAAAAAAAAAGAAGCAAGGTGAGATAAGGTTTTGACGGGAAATCTTATGCTGTAAGCTTTGCATCTGTGCCAGAGGAATTTGTATTGTCAGCTGGATGAGTTGAATAGATCAGTGGGTCACGTCTCTGTTGGTCTTGTCCAATCACTGTGTCAGGGGCCTCTGGAGTGAATCGTCAGCATGAAGTATGCTGTCGATAAGTCAAGCACAAAATAAACCTCTAACTGTACCCATGGGGAGAGCTCATGTGTTATGAAGAATGAAGCTGAGATGCTTTCCACTGGGTTCTGACCACACAAGAGAGGGTGGTTAAACGATAATGTTCATAATTTCTGAAACAATTATCATAGCTAGAAATATGGTTGTAAATGGGTGTAGGGATTTTGTAAAGATGTTACTGTAAAGAACAGCAGTTGAGAATTGTGATTCATTGATTCATAGAAAGTAAAAAAACAATGTTTATTTAATATATACATTTTTGTAACAATGTAAAATTCTTTATTGTCACGTTTGATCAATGTAATACATCCTTGATGTTTAATTTCTTTTTTTTTTACATTTATGTGTATGCAGAAAACTTAGCAAGTCTTGAAATAATTTGCATTTTGAAAGAGTGGCATTGCATATATGATATAATGATGAGAAGGCCTGTACTGTCTTACTGATACTTTCTTTTCAAATGAAGTGAATGTTTTGTAATCATGACCCTTTGACCATTTCAGTTGTTTTTCACAGCGGTTCATGAAGCAGCACTTTATCTCATAGTTTGCTGTATTCTCACTCCCCGACAGTGCAGGAACTGTTCAGTCAGACCCATGTGTACCGCACATTTCCTCACATCACAGTGACTCTTCTCCAGGCCTGTTCTTTTCTGCACCCACCTTATGACCTTGTTTGCTTTTGTTGAAGGCTCCAGCTGGCCTGACCGGTTCGGAAGACCACAGAGGCACATCCCTTTTTGTTTTGTGTGGCGGTCCACGCTTCTTACTGCTTTCCTGCCTCTTTGTCCCCGCTCTGTCAGTGTGAGTGCGCGTGTGTGGTCCCTGCCAACAGTTTTGGCCGCAGCATGTGCTAATGGCCAGTGAAGATGTGAAGTATAGCTGACAGGGTCTGGTTTGTTCCCCACAGCCGTATCTAGAGAGACTTTTTTTCTAAACATGAGGTTAATGGAGCAGACAGATTATGTGTGGCAGGCCCCTATCCACTCAGAGGAGGTCTAAGCTAACTGTGACGGTGGATGAATGGACTAACCTAGCGTTTGTTAGGATTTCAGGAAGTTTTCTCTGCTTTGTTGATGCTAACTTCAGCCATGCGGCAGGTATGTGTATACATGGTCTGATAGTCCAAAAGAAATCCTCCATACACTCTTAAAAGCAATGTTCCAAAAGTGAGTTTTTGCAGCGATGCCATAGAAGAAATATTTTGGGTTCCCTAAAGTCGATGCACACACTTTTAATCATCGAAACGTTGGTTTTCATGCTAAAGGTTCATAATAAAACATATATTCTAGTATTTGTCCATAAAAATGTATAAAATAATATTATCCTCTAAAAAGTATAATATATATATATATATATATTATCCTCTAAAATATTTCTTTTTTTATCGCCTAACTCAAAATTCATCTAGTGAAAACCATTTTAAAACTGGTTGTTGCGTTACCATAGAAACGGTACTCTAAATTCTTTTAGCAGTCTCCTCCCCTATTGGGCGTCGTCTTGTTTCATAATTTATAATCAAAACCTTTTCTAATCTTGACAAAACATTTTTGGTATTACGCCTAAACAAAATCTCGTGGGAACTTCAATTTTGTGATATCAACTTCAAATTTGGAACACAACTTGTTAGACATATGGCTTTGATTTTATAGTAATTTTAGAGTAAAACATATTTTGTAAAATATATATTTTATATGAAATAAAAAATATTTAGTACATTTTACAGTAAATTTAAACTTCCATAACTTTTTCATACTTTCATTTTTTGAAGTGCTTTCACTTCAGCAATAATATATAATAATAAAAGTGTCTTCTTTAAAACAAGACCAAACTTAGGTCTTAGGTCCAAAGCATTCTTGAATTACAACCATTTAGGTTTGGATAGTGCATTTTCACGTCCCTTCTTAAAAAGGGGGGAGACAGTTAAGGATGGAACCAGTGCCAATAAAGAAACTTTATTTTTAAGGGTGCAGGGATCCTTGCTGCTTCTGGAAAGGTTTAAAAATGATTTTTATTTTTGTCTAATTTTTGAAAAGGAAATGATTGGCTGGGGGACAGAAATCAGGACACAATACAGGCCAGACTTGGACAGCTCTGACATCAAAACAACTTTGAATCGAGTGACTACTGAATTAATATATTTTGCATTTTATTTACTTTTATTTACATTTTGTTTTACACAAAATGACACCAAAGTGTATGTGCCCGTCATGAAAGTATGAGTTAGTCATTTTTACAATGTAACGCCAAGTTTAAATCAAATTCGCTTTAACACAAGCCACCCTTTTTGTAAATGTGTTGCTGGAAAGGCCTGTTATAATAGTGCAATGCCACTGGCTTGAAAAGAATGTGACTGAATCTTTCCTATAAACAAACCAGAAACATCCCGCCAGTGAAGGACATCTGAGGTGCCAGTCCAAGGTCATATTTTCCAGCCCGGCCTTGGACAGAAGACGCCGCCTTCACACAGTAACTTTCTTTTGTGTCTGTCTGAACCACAACAAGTGTGCTTGCTCTTCAGGAGGATGTGGTCTGTCTGCAGCTTTTAGATTCCTAAGTATGATATTTCTGATCGCTCAGCCACATACCAACATACCTGTCAATGTTATTATTGTACCACTAAATTGATTTGGATGGGTCTTATTAAAATAAAATAAAATAATTCTGACATAGTGATTTAAATGTTATAAACTGTCGAAGTAAATTTTAATGTTTCTTGCTAGAACGTAGCAAAATTAAGTTTCAGGTTTTCAAGGTATTTTGACCTTTGGATTATACATTTAAATCTTAAATGTATTGAAACAAAATTAACGAAACAGCAAGGTTTATGAAATGTAAATGTCATAGGCTACTCATAATCTAAAATGGAATTCAGTTCAGTTTGAGGATGATGATCAACATTTTCTTGTAGCACCTCTTGGAAAAGGAAATAAATGACACATTTTTTAAAGAGCTTCGGGACCCGTTTTGTGTCCGATTGTGGAACGTGCCTTAAATGAACCAATAAATACTTCAATAAAAAATAAAATACAATAAAATCTAATATTCAGTGCACTTCTATAAAGAAATTGATCTTGTCGACTGAAGTAATAAGTCAAAATGCGGTGAAATGCTGCTACCTAGTGGATGTTTTCGTCTTTTCCCAGTGTCATTAAAGTAACCTAAAGCAACGTATTTTGTCCTCAAAGTTTATGTGTTAGAAGCAGGAAAAATGGGCAAGCGTAAGGATTTGAGTGAGTTTGACAAGGGCCAAACTGTGATGGCTAGACGACTGGGTCAGAGCATCTCCAAAACTGCAGCTCTTGTGGGGTGTTCCCGGTCTGCAGTGGTCAGTATTCATCAAAAGTGGTCCAAGGAAGGAACATTGGTGACCCGGCAACAGGGCTCATTGATGCACGTGGGAAGCGAAGGCTGGCCTGTGTGGTCCGATCAAACATACGAGCTACTGTAGCTCAAATTGCTCAAGCAGTTAATGCTGGTTTTGATTGAAAGGTGTCAGAATACATACACAGTGCATCGCAGTTTGTTGCGTATGGGGCTGCATAGCCGCAGACCAGTCAGGGTGCCCATGCCGACCCCTGTCCACCGCCAAAAGCGCCAACAGTGGGCACATGAGCATCAGAACTGGACCACGGAGCCTGGTCTGATGAATCACGTTTTCTTTTACATCACGTGGATGGCAGGGTGCCTGTGCGTCGCTTACTTGGGGAACACATGGCACCAGGATGCACTATGGGAAGAAGGCAAGCCGGCGGAGGCAGTGTGATGCTTTGGGCAATGTACTGCTGGGAAACCTTGGGTCCTGCCATTACTTTGACACGTACCATCTACCTAAGAATTGTTGCAGACAATGTACACCCTTTCATGGAAATGGTATTCCCTGGTGGCTGTGGCCTCTTTCAGCAGGATAATGCGCCCTGCTACAAAGCAAAAATGCTTCAGGAATGATTTGAGGAGCACAACAACGAGTTTGAGGTTTTGACTTGGCCTCCAAGTTCCCCAGCTCTCAATCCAATCGAGGATCTGTGGGATGTGCTGAACAAACAAGTCCGATCCATGGAGTCCCCACCTCGCAACTTACAGGTATTTAAAGGATCTGCTGCTAACATCTTGGTGCCAGATACCACAGCATATCTTCAGGGGTCTAGTGGAGTCCATGCTTCAACGGGTCAGGGCTGTTTTGGCAGCAAAAGGGGGACCAACACAATATTAGGTCATAATGTTATGCCTGATTGGTGTATATACAAACAAACAGAAATTAACTGAGAATGCCAAAGATTTATTTATTTCAGAACATCAAAAAAGGAAACGTTTAAGAGCTTGTACTATCATTCCAGAAAGGCATATCATTTATAAGCACAAATACTCTCTGGGTCTTCGTGTACACATCCATTAACATATCTCCACAGTAAATATTCATTCAAAAACATCAACAAAAAACTGTTTAATGTATCAGAATCAGCTGATATCCTCAAATTCTTCTTGTTTAAATGAGCAATCTACTCTCTTATCATTTAAAGAGTATTTTTTTTTTTTTTTTTTTACATACTTTACATATTGCATTTTTATTTTCAAAGGAATGACAAAGCCAAATGCTCTAGAGCGGTCCTGGAATTTCTGATGACCGTTATGGCGTCCTTTGAAAGTGCAATGACAAACTTGAAGATACTGTGGGGGCAAGATGGTGGTCTTCTTTATCGCAGATCCATTCCTTTACATGAAGTCATCTGAATCATAGCCATCCTGCAGAGAAAATGATCATATCTAGTTATAACAGAATTTGTGTCAATGCTCAGCAATATATATTAAACTCTAAGGACGTATTACCTCATTTGTGGTCATGTTGTCACTTTTCATGAGTGCTGAATAATTCCTACAGGAAAGTAGATGTTACGTGTATAGTAAGTTTACTTTAATGAATGCCTGTACCTTTAAATAACAATTTAACAATAAGGTCTTAAAATGACCGATTCTGATGTACAAAAGTTAGTTACATTTATCATTTTTATTTATGTATATACAGTGGAGTCCAAACGTCTGAGACCACACTGAAAATATTGCACAAACGTGTGGAGCTGAAATGCTGTTGTAACTGAAGCAAAAAAGGTGATTTAACAAGTAAAGAAATGAAAATTGACTCAAATTGTTTTGCTGTTAATATAATTTATAATGAAATTAAAAAAATATTAATAAAAATAAAAGCATTTTGCAAGTGGTCTCAAACCTTTGGATGCCAGTGTATTTAAAAACCAAAACAAAAATTATATTTGTTTGTGTTGAGATTATAATATGTATCTCAACATCTTAACAATATGCACTGCAGCACCTTAATTCTTCCATCTCTTTTTTCTTCTTCATTTCATCCTTCTCTTTCTTCTTCTGCTCTTGTATTTGAGCCTTCTTCTCATTTCTTTCTTCTCTGTCCCGAGACTCCTTCTCAGCGGCCAGATCAGGATAGAGCTCCTCTTTCGTTTTCTCTAGTCTGTTGACAATTTCGTTGATTTTCTTTTCTACTGCCACAATTTTCACCTGTTGAAGTGCACTTGAATATTTATACAGAATTTGCAATTATCTACAAGATTTCGAAGTACAATAGAGGGTATGCACGTGACGTCACTGTCGGCCGAAGTTATTGCGGTTACGCCGACCGAGTGGCAAAAAGACAGCATTGGTTTACAACGTGAATGCCGCGAAAAAACACGAAACATCTAAAACGGGAAAGAGCTTTGAGATTGACTGTACAAATAGATTTGACAAGAAATCTGAGGTTTATTTTTACAGACTGCCGAAAGCTACAGAAAAGAGAAGCAAATGGATCGCTGCAATTCACAGAAACAACTGGAATCCAGGCAGCGAAACGTGGATTTGCAGTTATCATTTTGGGCCAATATGTTGAATTTTGGGGTAAAATCATACCATATATATTGTATTGTTATATATTGTATTGACAACTCATCAATTAAATATTTAGCAGCTTATATTCTGCATAAATTGGATGTTTTTAATCAAACACTGACAAAAACTATACAAGTTTTAGGGGTGCACATCAATCAATGGATCACTGGATCTTTGGTAAGTTGTAAAGAGAACTACACTCACCTAAAGGATTATTAGGAACACCATACTAATACTGTGTTTGACCCCCTTTCGCCTTCAGAACTGCCTTAATTCTACGTGGCATTGATTCAACAAGGTGCTGAAAGCATTCTTTAGAAATGTTGGCCCATATTGATAGGATAGCATCTTGCAGTTGATGGAGATTTGTGGGATGCACATCCAGGGCACGAAGCTCCCGTTCCACCACATCCCAAAGATGCTCTATTGGGTTGAGATCTGGTGACTGTGGGGGCCAATTGAAATGATTCAAACTTTGTGACATGGTGCATTATCCTGCTGGAAGTAGCCATCAGAGGATGGGTACATGGTGGTCATAAAGGTATGGACATGGTCAAAAACAATGCTCAGGTAGGCCGTGGCATTTAAACAATGCCCAATTGGCACTAAGGGGCCTAAAGTGTGCCAAGAAAACATCCCCCACACCATTACACCACCACCACCAGCCTGCACAGTGGTAACAAGGCATGATGGATCCATGTTCTCATTCTGTTTACGCCAAATTCTGACTCTACCATCTGAATGTCTCAACAGAAATCGAGACTCATCAGACCAGGCAACATTTTTCCAGTCTTCAACTGTCCAATTTTGGTGAGCTCGTGCAAATTGTAGCCTCTTTTTCCTATTTGTAGTGGAGATGAGTGGTACCCGGTGGGGTCTTCTGCTGTTGTAGCCCATCCGCCTCAAGGTTGTGCGTGTTGTGGCTTCACAAATGCTTTGCTGCATACCTCGGTTGTAACGAGTGGTTATTTCAGTCAAAGTTGCTCTTCTATCAGCTTGAATCAGTCGGCCCATTCTCCTCTGACCTCTAGCATCAACCAGGCATTTTCGCCCACAGGACTGCCGCATACTGGATGTTTTTCCCTTTTCACACCATTCTTTGTAAACTCTAGAAATGGTTGTGCGTGAAAATCCCAGTAACTGAGCAGATTGTGAAATACTCAGACCGGCCCGTCTGGCACCAACAACCATGCCACGCTCAAAATTGCTTAAATCACCTTTCTTTCCCATTCTGACATTCAGTTTGGAGTTCAGGAGATTGTCTTGACCAGGACCACACCCCTAAATGCATTGAAGCAACTGCCATGTGATTGGTTGATTAGATAATTGCATTAATGAGAAATTGAACAGGTGTTCCTAATAATCCTTTAGGTGAGTGTATATCGAGTCCAACCTTTAGTTTAAATGGATACTCATTTGTTTTACTCGTGTTTTTGCAGTTTCCCCTATATTGTTCATGCAGCAGCTCTTCTGCCACTCAGTCCAGCTGAGGGGGTGTGTTCCGGCGGGAAAGTGACGTCAATGCATAGTTGAATACCCTCTATAGTAATACATGTACACTTCAAAATCATATGAACTGTTCAGACAGGCAGTAATTTTTTTTTTTTTTTTTTTTGCATATCTTACTGATATCTAGTTTACTCTCTTGTAGTTTCAAACAATTGGCTGCAGTGTGCACAAAATCATAGTGCTTATTATCAGAGAAGCATCATCTCTCATCATACCTCCTTCTGCCGATGGAAGCCTATCTGACCGACATCCATGTCTGCTGTTTTTTTCAAATTCCCCCATGGTGTGTAGACAACATTAATATTGTTCATTTTGCATCCTGTAAATAAAAATACAGTTAAGATCACACCTTCAAAAACACTGTTAACAAACAACTTTTGATGTTCTTCATAAAGAAGCAGTACCTTGAATACTGTTGTTTTTGACCAGCTGGACACAGTCAATCAGGACTTCTTTTGGTATGTCTTCTATCGTTACACCCTTTAATCAAGTAACAGTTGTTAACACAGAAATATTATAAACAGCTGTATGCTAAAATGCGTTTCACTTCTCAAAATACCTTGGGCATTCTTAGATATACATGAGCAGATGAGAGCTTGTCCACGTGGAACCTGGAATCACAGAAACATTCATTGCAGATCAAAACTAGAAAAAAAAAAACTTCATTTGTGGTGGCGAGCACCAAATAAATTCTCACCAAATATCTTCAGGCCATCCATATTTTATAAGATCTTCATCTGTTGAAAAACAGAAACCACTATTAATGGTCTGACAAGCACAGAATGCTGAAAAGTGTTATTTATGATAAAACAAGCACCTACTTTCATATTTATCTTTGCCCATGTAGATGGTATAGGGCGGTGAGACAACTGTAAAAGATAAGCATACATTCCAACTTTTAAAAAGCACTGTTTATTCTTGCTATTCAACTAAAGACTGCTAACAATATCATCTCACCATGTCAAGCTACATATAGTACAGTTTTGATCATCTTTTTGTTGTATTTATTTTAAGCATTATAATTATTTCGTATTCATACAGTCTTTGTTGACAACATAAACATAGTCTTGCCGGAGCACACACTCACTACTCACCGTCGCTTTTAAAGTAAAACACCATCTTTCCGCAAAGACACAACCTTTGAAAGGTCTCACTATAGGTATTCAACAAAACAGAGAGCAGATAAGAGGTAAATCATAGGCACATGTCATGTGTGCCATCCATTCCGACCACAACAGGAACCAAGCATTGCTGCAATGTAGTAGCGATTCCCGATTCGTGAAAGAATTGTTCATTTGAATCGGATATTTTCAATGAATTGGTTCAACGGCTCTGAACGATTCATATTCCGAACTATCCTCACGTCAACAACTGCATAGCCTACTACCAAAGACTTTATATACAGTCTTAAAGGACTTTGATACTAGTCTTACTATTTCTGCCATAGAAAGAATATGGTAAAAGTAGCGAGTAGTGAGTGAAACTATGCGAATTCAGATATTTTTATCAACACAGACACGAATCAGTTTATTTTAATAAAATTTAAACTTTTGCAGACCGATGCAAATTTATTTTGTGTGTAACGTAGATGATTCTAAATTACTTTATTTTTAGATGATAAACTGGAGAACTGACATTGCCTCACAAATACCTGAAATGAGAGAAATGACCTTTAAGTTAATTCATAGGTTTTACCCAGATAAGTGCTCTCTCAAAAGACTTAAGAATGTTTAGAGAAACCTGAAACTACTTTACGTTTATTTTGGAATTGCTCTCACACAGTGACATTTTGGTGTGATATATGTGATTTTATCAAATGTTATGTGAATCCTAATTTTGAATTTACATATAGAAATTTAACTTTTGGTTTTCATGAATAAAGAGGTTTGCAATTACATTTATGAATATGATATTTGGCTTACAGAAAAATAAGATTTTATTTTATTTTATAAATCTTATTTTTTTGTTAGCCAAATATCATATTCATAAATGTAATTGTTCTAATTGCAAGCCTCTTTTTTTAAGATTTAAACTTGAGATGAACATGTATTTTGAATCTATTGAGTTCTCTAAAAACTTAAAAGCTACGAGAACAGTGGCTGTGTTTAAGGACTTAATCTGGACTGAAAGACTGAAGGACCTTGGCGTATTATTGTATTATTATGGTATGACAATGATGACATTGTTGTTACTATTCTTTCATGCATTTAATAAAAATAAAAAAAAACTGGAGAACTTGAACCGGACAGGATTTTTAAACCGGTTCTGTTCAAAGAACCGATTCGCAGAGATGAATCCGAGTTCCCATTACTAAGCGGATGTTGTCATGCAACACTCGCTGTTTCCGTTTCCGTGTGCGCCACAATTGACTTTGGCGCGGGCTTCAAAACAGATTGCGGGTGAAGGGGAGAGATTTGCCGCGATTATTTTCTTCCAGTGTTTCCACAATTCAAAAAACAGAATCGGATTTATTTTACCTGGTAAGTCATCTACTACAGATACTGTTATCATGTCAGTATTTAAATGAAATGTGTGATGATGATCGTATCCAGCGTGTATTTTTTAGAGAGATTTTGCTTGTTGTCACTTATTGGCGCCTAGAAAAGAAATGCGGTAAAAACAAGCGAGATGTATTGACGTTTTATGTACTGTATGTTTTATAATCTGGGCCAAACTACATATACCTGTATCATAGCAATAAGTTTGACAGGAAAACATACAGTTTGGTTCTTTTAAATCTCTCAATTTAAGGGCACACAATATTCTCACTGTCTACTGACGCAATTGAGTGTTTTGTCAAATATTAAATTTGCTCATGTTACTACTTTGTCTACACCATTCTCAATATGTTATAAGGGCAGAAAAACGAATATTACAGAAATATAAGAACGTTCCAGAAATGCAAACAATGGCGTCCTATAGAATTGTTAGATATCACGCCATGCTCTGATTCCCTGTCTTCTCATTTCAGGTGATTTGAAGATGTTATCCCGAAAAAGAAAACATGGCTCTCCTGATGCTGAAAGGTATGAGATGTAATTTTGTTAGATATTAGAATGTGACATGTTCTATTGTCTTATGATGCAGATTGCAAACCATCCCCTCCCCCATTTTGTTTAAACCCACCACAGTAACCCAGCTAAGAAACAAATAACAACCCCAAGAAATTCTCCAAGAAGGTCAACTCGACAAAAAGAGAACATTCCCATCTCACTGGCATCACCCCAAAAAATTCTCAGTACACCCAAGAAGATGCAGAGGACCTCTTCACTAGAATCTCCTCCAAAACGAATCTCGCCACGCAAAACAGTATTGGGAGCAAGATCCTTCTACAGCAAGCAGAAGCCTCTGTATCTCACACCTCTTGAGAGGAAACTGTTGAAGGAAGCCAAGTCACCACCGTCAGCCCCTAGCAATGAGCCATCACACCCCCCTTCATCTGCTGGAGATCCTGTTAAAAAACCAGTGAGGAGGGTTCAAAAGAAAAGCAGTGTCACTGGTCCACAGTCTAACCTGAAAGGTTACTTTACTGCTAAACCCAAAGGGAAAAGTGCCTCTGACACACAAATGGATCAGTCGTCGGAAGTCACGGTGCTCCCCATTTCATTTAGCTCTATGAAATCCAAAGGTAAACCCAAGCTTGTTGTGGGAGCAGCTTTCTTCAGCACTGGAAAAAAGCCCACTTCATTGTACAAAAAGTCTGCACAGAACACAAAGCCAAAACAGCCATCAACCTACGAGAAACCCAACTCTCAGAAACCCATGAAGGAGAAGAAAGTGACGTCAGCACCAGGAGAACGTTCCCCAGTCCGCCGCGCCGTCTTCTTAAAAAAACTCCCGGAAGTTGACAGCACCACTGAAGCTACCAATGATGAAGATGCTGAAAGCAGCGAGGCAACGCAAGTGATGTTAAGTCCCAAGAATATGTCCCCTCAGGTCCTGGCCGATTTGCATGGTGTTACCAAAGATTTAAAGGTGATTTTGAGGAGATCCGTTAGCCCCAACAAGTCCATTGAAGCTGGTAGCCAGGTTAGATTGAACTGTTGAATTATCTGCTAATAACTTCAAATGTAAAGCTTTCATCATCTGTTTCTCAAACTGAAAATGTTTTCCAGGACTCTGCAAAAACTGATTCAGTGATTGATGTGAGTGACATTCCACCAGATCACAACAGCTCTCATGATGATGGTAAATTATCAACTATCTATCTATCTGTCTGTCTATTATATATAATCAAAATACTTACTAATTAGAAAATAACTTAATATTAAGTTATTAAAAATATTTTTGTCGATGACCGTATAAATTAACACATACAAGTTATTTAATTCATTCTCATATATATATATATATATATATATATATATATATATAAAATGTTCTAATTAGAAAATATTAAATAAGTTATTGTTAAATTATTTTTTAAAATTTACATTTATTATTATTAGAGATTATTTTAGTTAGATTTGTGGATGTTATTTTACCTTAATTTAAAATAATAATAATAATAATACATGTAAAATTATTTAAATAATTTAACAGTGGTTGTGAAACAGAATTTATATAATCATATATAACAATGAGTTATTTAATATTTTCTAACTAGAAAGTACTTTTATGTACATATACATACATTAGATAGATATATGTAAAATAACATCCACAAAACTATCTATCAATCATCTAACATTATGTATATGTACATAAAAATAGTTTCTCAATGTTAAGTGGTCTCTTAATTTGGACTCTTAATTTTTTCCAGATATATATATATATATATATATATATATATATATATATATATATATATATATATATATATATATATATATATATATATATATAAAAATTATATAAAACCCTATCCCACAACGATAATCAGTAATATCTGATGATGATTTTTAAAAGATGATTTACTATTACTCTATCTATTCAGAAGATTCATCTATATATCCCATCTTTGGCACTAAAAGGTAAGACAATCATATACTCATTTGTTTCCTAATACAGTTGTGGCAAAGTATTGAATATTGATTTACATGTAAAATTGAAATACAGTTTCAAAAGTATAGCTGCATAAAGCTACTGTGATTTATAATAACTTATGACCTTGTTTTTCCAAGTTATATTTATTTATTCTTTCGTATTTAATGTCATGACCATGTAAAACTGGTAAACTTTATATTGAATGCATTTAGTTTGAGCCTTATCAGTTGTTCTTTCTTGGTCTTAGACCTCAGAAAAAAGGGATTTTGTCACCACCCCTGAACACCAGCACTCCTTCTGCACTGACTGGCACTCCTGCTCTTAAGGCCAAAGAGAGGAGTGCTTTGAGAAGAGAGATGAAGAAGCAAACGGATAACCAGCTCATCATTGTGAGTAGAAGGTGGTGTTTAGACGGAAATAAATCGGTGATTCTTCACCTCTTGTTAAAGTGCCCCTATTATGCTATTTTAAAGTTTCCTAATTTAGTTTTGGAGGTCTCCAACAACAGGTGTACATGCATCAAAGGTCTCAAAGGTTTCATTTTCTCATAATATACATTGCACATCACCACACTGTTCAATGATTCTCAAACGACTCAATGGATGAATCAGTCTCTCTAAACCCCTCCTTTCCACGAGCTACTCCGCTCTGACTGGTCAGATGGCCAAGTCTGTTGTGATTGGTGTACTGCGTACAACGCGTATTTTTGGAAACAAACGCCCATTACCATAACTGAACTCCAGCTCCTTCCGGAGGCTTCGATTTGTACACACTGTAAAGACAGTAATGATGATGTCGATTTTACACCAATCCCAGCGTGAGTCTGAATCGATGAAACATTGGAAGAACTAGTTATTCAACCCGAACCTTAAGCAGGACATTTCTCAGTGATGCTACTCAGTTTGAGGTACATTATGAGATGTTTCAACTGTAATTCCTCACCATCAGCATTAACGTGTGTCAATAACGGTGTATGCGTTAGTAACATTAAAGTTTGCAAAACAAATCTTGCTCCATCCTTTATCTTTACTCAAAGTAGTAAGAATTACAGACAATCTGCATTAATAGACACAGTTTTAGGTAATAGTGGCCCACAGCTGATTTACAGTAGTATTTCAGTAAGACAGTAATAACGTGAGTTAGCCAGATACCTACACATTATGAAGTACAGCGTCTTCTCGACATGATGCTATCCAGTATCTGCTGCAGTGTTTGAGGTGGTTCAAGTTTTCCCTGGTGTCTGCGCCCGCAGTAAGTGGACGGGCAATATGCTAATGTTTCGTCTTGACGTCACAACGAAACGGCTTAGGACTTGTTTAAAAAAACAATTTGAAATTGACTCAGAGTCGACTCTTACTTTTGAGAGACAATAACTTTATATACGGTGCACTTTCAGATTTAAAACTTTGCAGGATGTTTTCATTCACTTAGAACACTACATGAAAGGTAATTTTCAGAAATCCATAACAGGGGCACTTTAATGGTTAATGTGTCTGCTCTTTAGGATGCTGGTCAAAAGCAGTTTGGCGCTACCACATGCGGGTCCTGTGGGATGCTGTACAGTACAGATAGTCCCGAGGACAACTTCCAGCACACGCAGTTCCATCAGCGCTTCTTGGACACCATCAAGTTTGTGGTGAGCCATCGTGATGTTGTCATCAATGCAGTTCTGCTACTAAAATGTTGCAATTTCACATCAATTTGTATGTTTTTAGGGCTGGAAAAAGGAGAGGGTTGTGGCAGAGTTCTGGGATGGAAAGATTATTCTTGTTCTTCCTGAGGATCCAAAGTATGCCACAAAAAAGGTATGCTGGCTGTGGTTGGTTATAGCTCGAACGCTTCTTCTGCCCAGCTAAATCATCAGTATTTTCTAACTTGTGCTGCTTTGTTCCAGGCAGAGGACGTGAGACGGATTGCAGACAGTGAATTGGGCTTTCAGCAGATCACACTCAGTAGCCCGAGCTCGGCTAAAACCTACCTGTTCATTAACAGTGACCGGATGGTTGTGGGATGTCTGGTGGCTGAGAATATTAGACAGGTGAGTCTTTGTCTACCTAAAGACTTAAGCTCAGAATGGCAGTGATGAACTAAAGTAAAAGTGATCTTACTGAACCCAATGTTTTCTAGGCCTTTCGGGTGCTGGAGCAGCCAGAGAAACCCCAAGACATAAACAAGGAGGATTTCATGGAGCGCCACAGAGCCTGGTGCTGCTCTACCGTGTCGGAAAAAGCCATCTGTGGCGTCAGTCGCATCTGGGTCTTCAGTCTGATGAGAAGGAAGAGCATCGCCACTCGCCTTCTAGACACTGTCAGGTAGCAAACATTTTCAGTGCATTAATAAGATGAAAGATTTTATAGTGGGAGTTTGCATAAATTACTTTGTATATAAAACTATTGTTTCTTACTCATTCAGGAATACTTTCATGTACGGGAGCCATCTGACCAAAGAAGAAATCGCCTTTTCTGACCCTACACCAGAGGGGAAGCTGTTTGCTACAAAATACTGCAAGACGCCAACGTTTCTGGTGTACAACTTCATCAGTTAAAGGAAAAACAACTACGCTAGGTTTTAGTTTGACTGCATTTGTTAATGCTTTTGTATGTTTTTTCAGAGTTTTTAATAGATAAAAAAAATCGGTAGATGTTCAAATGAAGTTCAGTCTGATATGATAAACATCTCATTTTACTGTGATGTAGAGACTGATGTTTTGTCTTTAATGCTGCGTTTATTCATATTTAAGGCACTGTTTACTTCAGTACAAATACTGGCTGTTTATTTGTAAGCTAGCAGGTCCTAAAGGTTCCTGTTTGGAAAATTAGGCTTTGTTGTAATTCCTTAAAGTTGGTTGTAAAATGAGCAACAACTGTTTAGCTGCTCCTTGCTTTGTACATATTTTAAAATAAATGGTCTTGTTCATGTATTGTATTTGTGTGAATCAATCGGAGTTATACAGCTTAGGTGACTGGTCACTATTTAAAATTTCATTTTATAATTAGCCTTTTGTCTTGTTAATTTTACAGTTTTGTGGTGCAATGACTTTAAAATTGTTTCTAGTAGTTTCAATTCATCTGCCCACAAAACCTTGCATTCAAGCAGTCTAAACGAATTAACAAAATGCTTTAGAGCAGATTTCACATTGTCCATATTTTATTTACATTTTCCATAATTTTTCAAACTAATTTACAATTTTGCCGTTTTTATACATCTAACAATGTGGTAAATAGAAATTGTATGTATTTACTTTGTTGACCTGAGCTAATAAGAAATAACAATGAACAGTTGTATTTTTATTAAACAAAAATTAATAAACGCTTTATCAAGTGCATTGTTAATGTGAGTCAATGCATTAACTAATGGGACCATAGTGTAAAAATCTTAAAACGTGGACACCGCTACAGTCCTGTTCCGTACGTAAATATATACTTATAATTACAATAACTGGGTACTAACCCTGAACCTACTCTTAAACCTAACCCGTTTAATACACAAATACCATAGTTCAAATAGACACTTTATTTCAAATTGCACAGTAACAAACATTATCTAGAACATGTCTGAACGTCATTAGAGTACATAAGAACATATGTAACATGACTAAATCCTCAACAGAAAAATATTTACAATGTGACAAAGACACAGCTCACAAAGTAAAAATTATAGACAGAAAAGCAGACCCAACCTGTAAACATACCAATATATTTTACATTGACAGGAATGGAATAGTACATTTAATCAATTATAATGACCTCACTGTTTTTGTCAGAAAGCTGGTTGTTAGATTCCAGCACCTGAACAATGTGAGCCGCAGAGGGTCTTTTATGAGGGTCTTCCTCTGTACAGAGGCAGAAGAGCTCCACCATCCTCTGGTAAGACCCTCCCAGAGTGGCTTCATCCAAAGCCGGTCGAGTTCCCAGCCTCTCATAATATGCATCTTCATCAAAATCATCGAAGGAGTCATCTAAGAAAAAGACGATAGATAAGAGGCACTTTGAAAAAAGTATGAAAACTGCAAAATCTATTCGCTATAGGGTATTACAAATAGCACAATAGATTAGATTACAGTAACTTTACCATCATCATCATCACCCTCAGTATCCAGCATCTCCAGGTGAGGAACAGAAAGTGTCATCATCTCCCACAGCGTGAGTCCATACGCAAAGATATCAGCTTTGTCTGTGATAACTCCATCCTCCAAGGCTTCCTTAGGCTTCCACGGCTCCGTCCCAATGTAGTGGGCCTTTGGATCGCTCACTGAGGAAAGATAGGTTTGAAATAATACTTTAATAGAGTGGATCTCAAAAGAAAGGAAGGAAAAATAATAATGTTGAAATGTTAAATCTTTTCGTACCCTGCATGTTTTCATCCAGTGGCAGTGACACACCAACATCACAGATTTTGATGCTTTCAAAGTCGCCCTTGATGACAACATTGCATGATTTCATGTCTCCATGCAGAAGCCTTTTCTCATTATGCAGGTACTGAAGGGAAAAACAACAATAAAACAGTAGTAGGAGCTTGAGATTACATCATAATTACATTTGATTATGGAAAAAGTAGTAAACCAGACACTAGCTTCTGGCAGCATTTCTGAGGAATCTTAGCCCATTCCTCATGAGCATTGGCCTCCAGTTCAATAACATTCTTGGGTTTGCGTGCTGCAACCACCTTCTTCAAATCCCACCAGAGATTTTCTATGGAGTTTAAGTCAGGTGACTGTGATGGCCATTGTAAAATCTTTCAGGACTTCTTCTGCACCCAAGCCTTGGTGGAATTTGCGGTATGCTTGGGATCATTGTCCTGTTGGAAGGTCCAATGACACCCAAGCTTCAGCTTCTTCACTGAGCCACCACCATGACTAACTGTAGTAGGCAGAGTGTTCTTTTCAGCATGTGCTTCATTCTTCTTCCTCCAAACATACCGCTGATCCATAGGGCCAAAAAGTTCCAGTTTTGTTTCATCGCTCCACAGAACAGAATTCCAAAACTTCTGTGGTTTATTATTTATATAATGATTTTGAGCAAATTGGAGCCGACCTTTCTTGTGGTTTTGGGTCAGTAGTGGTGTCTGGAGAACTTGGAGTTCTGGCATGTGTTTAGTACACACCCTAGTGTGCATGCTGAAACCTCAGTGCCTGTTGCCACCAAGTCTCGCTGCAGGTCTTTTGCAGTCATTTGAAGGTTTTTCTGAACCTGCCTTCTCAGAAATCTGGTTGCAGCCGTTGATAACTTTCTTTTTCTTCCCCGTCCAGGTAGTGTAACCACTGTTCCTTTAACTTTGAACTTGCGAACTGTTTACAACGGTGTCTGGGAACATTTAGAGCCTTTGCTATCTTTTTGTATCCTGTTCCTTGTTTGTGAATGATGATGATATCTTCTCTTCACTTATTAGGCCATTCTTTTGAAATATTAGACCATATTTCTAACATGCAGTCAAACGTGACACTCAACAAACCAAGCCAGTTCAGATATTTCATGCGTTCTAGCTCAAACACACCTGGTGCAACTAATGAAGCCCTTGATTAGTTGCATCAGGTGTGCTTGAGACAACACCTGTTTTGCAGATTTGTGCTGTTGTGAGGGATTCTATAGAGGGTATGCACGTGATGTCACCGTCAGCTGGAGTGACTGTGGTTACGCCCACTGAGTGGCAAAAAGACAAAGGCAGCATTGGTTTACAGCGTGAATGCCGCGAAAAACACACAAAACCAGGCCTGCGCCGGGGGTGTGGGGGTCGGGGGAGGCTTGTCCACGGACCCCATGGACACCCCTGTGCCCCCCTCCGGACCAAGGGAGATGGACTTGATAATAGCGTGTGATTTTCTCACTCAAACCACTGTCGCCTGCTGCTTCTGCTACTGATTGCTTTAAGAGGGAAAAGCTGCTCATAACTGCTGGTCTAGGATCTGTTTTTTTTGTAATAGCATATTATTAGCGAAAAAGAGTTGGCAAAAGATCCAGTGCGTATCTGTATTTGCGCTCGTCAAATGATTCAATTTCCAACATGTTTTTGCTTCGGTGAGTAATGTAGCCAATCACAGACATGTTTGTTGATTTCTACAACGCAATGGCCAATCACAGGTGTTGAAGTTAGAATCCATTCACCGCTCGAGTTGTTGTCCAGTGCTGAGTTCTGCACGTGCGCTAATCCTCTCTAAGTGTAGACATTATGTAAATAAGAGATGTGTCGTCAGCTTCACTGATTAATATAACAGAACTTTGTGAGATGATCACGTTCATTGAATGAGTGACAGCTTTTAGTGATTATAAAGGGAGCGCTCTTTGCGCGCTGTCTAGGCGATATAAAAAAATTATTAGGCCTATAATATATTCAGAATTTGAATAAACCTTTTGTTTTCCATTCTTGACAAGCGGCCACATACACACTTTAATACACAGACCCATATCCGCATATACATACGGGATTCACTCTCGAAACTGATGACTAACAGTGATAAATATTTATGTATGTATCGAAAACAGGCTAATATAAATGTCAGGAAACACAATTCCTGGCTGCACCATGGATCACTGGATCTTTGGTAAGTTGTAAGGAACACTATATCGAGTCCAACCTTTAGTTTACTTTAAACTCATAACCGTTAGTTTTACTCACGTTTTCCCCTATTAACTCCAGTCACGCAGCAGCTCTTCTGCCACTCAGTCCCGGCTGATGGGGCGTGTTCCGGCGGGAAAGTGACGGCGATGCATAGTGTTTCAATTACTTTTGTTTGATTTGTTCATTGAAAACAGCTAAAAGTCTGTAAATTTTGCCAATAAACCTGATTTGCAATGGGGGTTGAATAATTTTGATAACTGTATAAAAATCTTTCTAAAATGTAAAAAAATAGCAGAGCCTACACCACAAACAATAATGGCAAAGAGGAACATTGTTGTAAACACTTTAAAAAAAAATTCCAGATGATGAACGTTAAGCTCAGCTCACACCAAGAACGATAACAATATTAGCCTCTACACAATATCGCTGTGTATTATAAGTACGTGCTGCAGTTATATCATCTGCCGCTGTAATTGTGACGTTTACAACTCGTAATTGAGACTTTATTTCTCAGAATTGAGACTTGATATCTCGCAATTTTTACTTTATTCTCAGAATTGAGAGATATAAACTTGCAATTGCGAGTTACAAAGTCCGAATTGCAAGATATAAAGTCCAAATTCTGAGAAATAAAGTCAAAGTTGCGAGATACAAACTGACTCGCAATTCTGAAAAATAAACTTGAAATTGCGTGAAAATATGAGCTGAATTGTGAGCTGACTTTTTTTTTTTCTCAAATTTGGACTTTATGTCTAGCAATTCTGACTTTTCTTCGTCACAACTGCAACTTTATTTTTCGGAATTTCAACTTTATATCTTGCAATTCTGTCTTTATAACTCGCGATTGTGAGTTTATATTTCGCAATTCTGAGAAAAATTCAGAATTGTCACAATTACTTCTTGTATTTTTTATTCCGTGGTGGAAACAAGCTTCCATACTCATCCGCTGGACAAAAATCATTGTGAAAGTGATTCCAACGATATCGTTCCTCTGTGCCGTTATTGTTATAGTTGTGGTGTGGGCTCTGCTATTCTTTTACATTTAGAACGATTTTTAACACTATATCTTATAGTTATATAGTAATCGTCCTTGGTGTGAATGGGCCTTAACAGTAAATTTACAAATGACTGATTTCACAACCATACCTGTAAACCACGTGCGACATGAAGAGCCACTTTTTCAATAGTGGCCACTGGAAATGCCTGTAGACCCTCATCTCTCCTTTTCTCAATGAGGTCATTCAGAGACTGCTCTCCACCGTACTCCATCGCTAAACACTTAGAGCCGTCCTTTGCTGTGGTAAAAGCTCTGAAGCCTTAAAAAAAACACAAGGGAAAAATCATAAAAAAGATGTTTGGCTTATAATCTTCATATTTACCTTTACCTGTAATATTTTAACGAAATACTTGCCAACAATATTGGGGTGGTGCAGGTCTTTTAAGATCTTTGCCTCCTCGGTCAGACGCTTCTGATAAACATTCATTTGACTTTTTGCACACTTGCTGTTGATCTTCTTAATGGCCCATGGTGAATGAGTCTGCTTGCCCATCCTGATGTAAATATTGGCATAGATGCTTAAATTTGTCCATTACACTAACATGGAGTAGGTAGCACAAACATGCATCAAATATTATGGATGTATGCAAGTACGTACCTGTTCATGAGATAGACATTGACTCCAGTCCCGCAGCCGAGCTTCTTCATGAAGGGAGAGGCAGGAATGGTGACTGGGGTTCCGCATGCACTAACTGATAACAAACAATACATTTAAGACATTATTAGCGACTTTAACCAACCACCACATATGGATCAAGATGGAATGTAAAACCATCTTGATGATGAGAAAGCCAATATAACGTGTAATTATAGTATCAGACGTTTAAAGATCACTTTAACGTTACCTGGACTTTTCACTTTTGCAGGCTTGCAAGGCGTTTTAAAGGCACTGGGTAAGTCTTTGTTGGTCTCCATTTGTCTAGAATTAAACAATAAAAGATCATCATATTTTTGTTTAACGTACATTACCACAATCCGTACGACAAAACAACAAACGTTACACACGTTTAATCACGCTATACACAACCAACTAAACAGAAAATCAAACCACAGTTCGTAAGGCGTAATATGACACATATAGATAATGTACAACATTTTAAATTACATTAAATATGAACTTCAGAGATGCTGAAAAACGCGCCTGTATTTCAAACTTCACCGGTTAGGATGACGTCAAACTGCAGTGTCCGTAGAGGGACAAAACTGATTGCGTGCGTTTTCGTTTATTTCTTCAGTTCCTTTTCCTTATTATTCTACAGTGTGACTCAACATCACTTTTGAACATTGTTATAACATTATTTATTACTAAATAGATAAATAAAGATATAATCACATATTGCATAATAATGAATAATTAGCCTACATTATAATTAGGCCTACATAGGTTTCGCTGGATATAATTTGGATTATTCAGGGTTATATGTTAAAACTAAAATTATTAAAACATTTTTGCTAATAAAAATAAAGTTGAAATAAAATATAAATATTAGATGAAAAAAATATAAAATGAAATGTTTAAGTTGAAGCACTAAAACAAAAGAACTTTAATTTTTGGGTCAACATATTTTTTTCTGTGGCTTTAGAATAGATTACTGAATAGGTTTCGAAGCTGATAAAATATATGATGTTGTATTTTGATTATGTTTTATATTTAATAGTTAATTATTATTACTTTGTTATTTTACTTTATTTTTTATCTTGTTTAATCTGTAAAGTACTTTGGATCTCTTTCTGTTGTTTTTAAATGTGCTATAGAAATAGGCTAAAGGTTGACTTGACTTGACTTGAACGAAATATGAAACAACAATAAATCAAACCAATAAAAAAAAAAAAAAAATACAAATGACAGAAATCACATAAAAATGACAAAATTAAAAGGAAAAAATAAAGATTAAAGCTATTTAAAAAGGTCAGTGTTGTTTCAATATTATTTATATAGCCTACTATTATTACTTTTCATGAATATTTTTAAACAATGAGACGCCTTTTATTTCAGAAGAGTTTTGTCTTATTTATTTATTTATTTATTTAAAAATTGCGCATATTTAATGTAGACTAACTGAAATAGTTAGAAACATAATATGCATTTTATACGTATAATTGTAAAAGTACATAAACTGGTCTATTACGCGTAATACAATGATTCAAAGTGCTATACAACAGCTTATATGTATCATAAAACTGCAAAACCATTATTATGCAAACAAATGCAATAGACTCACCTTTGTCCACTAGATGGCATCATGTATGCATGGGAATTGCTTAAAGGGTTAGTTTACCCAAAAATAAAAATGTTGTCATCATTTATTCACCCTGAAACATGTATGAATTTCTTTCTTCTTCTTAACACAAAAGAAGATATTTTGAAGAATGTCTGTAACCAAACAGTTGATGGACCCCATTGACCCCCCAGTATGGAAATGTCAATGGGGTCCATCAACTGTTTGGTTACAGACATTCTTTAAAATATCTTCTTTTGTGTTCTGCTATGCCAAGGCCAAGTCTAGATAACTAAGTGGCCCATTGGACAAACATGCTTTCATTTTCTTTTTGTGTTTTACTGCAGAGTTCCATTTTTCAAGCTTTTGTATTCAATCTACTCAGCTGGGCAGAGAAGAGAGAGAAAAGGCAAAGAAATGAACTCCAGCCTGATTAGGTAAAGATATGCAAATCACTTACATCCATTGATTTGAATGTGCTGATTAAAGAAAAAAAGATCAGAGGAGAAGTATGCTCCATAAAACAGCAATGACCCAAATTCCTGTTCAAAACTAAATATATAGCCTATAAATAAAAAAATACAAATGTCATGCACTTTATATTGCTGTGATATCACGTTTTGGGAGGAAATCAGCTGTTGCCATTAATAAAGAACAACCTGATGTCCTGGACATATCTATTTGACCATTGAATTTTAAATTAAACTTCCACTGGCCATAAATAACATAAAACCAAACAAATGCTTCATGAAAAGTATGAAATGTGATCAGTACAAAATCACAAAGCACATCTTTTCCGCACATGGCTTCAAGCATGACATTAACTTTTTATATGTTTGGCTCTGAGGGCTTGTGCTATTGTCTGGCAAATTGTCTTTTGTACTATGCCTTGAGCAAAATGAAGAAGATAATACTCCATGCTGTGCTATCTATTATAACTGAAAAATTATAACAAAAGCACCTGGTACTCATGAGAAGTTTATTTGTTTTTACTTGTTCATTGTCAGGCAAAGATGATTTTAAATGGAAGGAAAGCCATGGAGAGTTTAACATGAATGTTCTCCAGTACACTCTTATGTTGCTCTGTGGTTTATACTGTAACAACTAGGGGTGTAACAATATATCGTGTCACAATATATCACAATAAAAAAAATGCAACAATATGTATCATGGATAGCGACAATATATATTGTGTATAGTTCACCCAAAATTAAAATTCACGTTTACAGAGTTTTAGTGTCAGTACTACATTAAACTACTGTATATAATGTTTAATATAATAATGCAATAGGGGAATATTTGTGGGTCCTGATAATGCCAAATGTCTTATGTTTTCAGTAAAAAGTGACCTACATTGTTTTAAATATATCTAGTCAGTGACAGAGTGCAAGCATATTCGTCTAAAATAATATGTATTTTCAGCGTGCATTGGGTTACCAGCACCAAGTCCAAGCCTGTTCATTTCCACCCCCAATGTAATACCAAATTTAGCATTTTAATCAACAGTAAATTTTTTTCTAACCTTTTACCATAATTCTTGATGTATCGCAATAATATCGCATCGTGAGTTCAGTATCGTGTTATGTATCGAATCGTGACATGAGGGTATCGTTACACCACCTAGTAACAACAGATAATACTGTTCTGAGAGGCCTGAAGTTTTGTTCATTCAAGTCTGGTTTACTTTTATTTATTAACCCAGCTAGCAAAATATGTTTTAAGAACATTTTGCAGCAGCCAATTTTTAAATGCTTTGAAAACATTTTTTCTTGGTTATGCGGACGTTAAGGGAACATTCCATTTTATCATTTTGCAAACATGTTATTTTCTCTGAACATTCTTAAATAAGTAGTGACGTTTAAAAAACGTTAGGTGAACGTCCAACAAATGTTTCAGGAACAAAACGTTTCATGAACGATGTATAAATAATGTTTTTGTGCTAATTAAAGACCAGATAACTTTGAATGCACATTCTATTAACATTACTGGAAGAATGTTTGTTCATAACTTCAAGAGAACCTTGCCAGAACGTTAGCCAAAGTTCTGAGAATATTCTTTTCTGACTGAAAATAAATGCTAACAAACCAAAAAAAATGAGGTATTGAAAGGCACCTTTGGATGTATTATCCCACCGTAAAGTGCTGACTGTAAAAGCAACAGATGTACTCTCGTTTTAGCAAGTACACTAAAGAGGCATGTTCACTGTGTGTGTTACATAAAGAAATGCTGTAGGAATTCTATATTTAGAAATATATATTTCTTTCTATGTTTTGCTCTTTCAGTAGTCAAGAACCGGTGGTGATTGTGGTCTGCTTTTGCTGATAAACCCACTCAAATGCATAGAACATTACATTTGGTGAAGTCAGCTAACACAAGCTCGATAGATATTGACTTCAATATTATGAAGTGGTTCTCAGCTGTGTCAGTATTTTTTTTCCAAAAGTAAACAAAAAAGTTGCAAACACTGAACTATATTTTGATGATTTGTTCTGATGTGATCAGATTCCCAAAAGGCTTTGTATTTTTCTTGTCTCTTGATTTCATATTCTCGCCATAACAATAATCCACAGCACAAAACACATGATGGATGACTCAAAACATATTTATCCTTGCTGCAAGAGAATCTGTATTTAATATAGTCTAGGACTGGTCATATTTTCTTTTCCTTTGCATAATTGTGTTAATGAGATTGAAGGCACGCCACACAACCTGTCAATATTGACATCTGCTTAATTTGGCAAAATACAACAAAAATGAGTAGCATTTCCCCCTCCCTTTTAAAAATCTATTCATTTTGCTTTAATTATTTTGCTGTCTTAAAGGAGTAGTTCACTTTAAAAAGAAAATTAGCCCATGATTTACTCACCCTCAATCCATCCTAGGTGTATATGACTTTCTTCTTTCTGATAAACACAATCAGAGTTATATTAATAAATATCCTGGCTCTTCCAAGCATTATAATGGCAGTGACGGGGTCCATTGAGTTTGAAGCTCAAGAAAGCACATCCATCCATAATAAACATACTCTACACTACTCCGGGGGGTTAACAAAGGCCTTCTGAAGTGAAGCGATGGGGTTTTGTAAGAAAAATATCCATATTTAAAACGTAATCCATAAAGTAAAATATCTAGCTTCCGCCAGACCGCCTTCCGTATTCAACTTACGAAACAAGCGTAACTGGCGCGACATATCACTAGCACGTAGCGTAAGTGTTTTGAACTGCAAGAGGCGTTACACTTTCTGTGTTAGTTGAATACAGAAGGTGGTCTGGTGGAAGCTACATATTTTACTTTATAAAGTTTTAAATATGGATATTTTTCTTACAAAACCCCATTGCTTCACTTCAGAAGGCCTTTATTAACCCCCCCGGAGCCGTATGGAGTAAGTTTTTAAATGAATGGATGCACTTTTTTGAGCTCCAAACTCAATGAACCCCGTCACTGCCATTATAAAGCTTGGAAGCGTCAGGATATTTATTAATATAACTCCGATTGTGTTCATCAGAAAGAAGAAAGTCATATACACCTCAGATGGCTTGAGGGTGAGTAAATCATGGGGTAATTTTCCTTTTAAAGAACTACTCCTTTAACTGTGCATTATTATAAGTTTAGCTGAATGTTATTATTGGATAAAATATTTTTTGTCCCAGTTGTCAGAATAGATTTGCAATCAATTTCTGGATTATGACCCACCAATTGTGAACCACTGATATAAAGTATCTCCATTGGTTGTATCCCAGATGGTTGGAAGTTAATGATTGTACAGTTTTATCTTATACTTGTTATTAAAGATGAAACACAAAGATCATAATTTTGATGTAAAATCAGTTTAAATAATTTCTGCATACATGCAAATGGGAAAATTCAATGCCTCCTATTCAAGAATTGCAGTCGTAGACAAAACACAGTATACAGGCACAGACACTGCGTGCATAGAAACATAAATAATCATTCAAAATAAAAACAATCCAATTAAATTAAAGGGATGGATACTCCACCCCAAAAAATGAAAAATCTGTATTTAAAGGGTTAGTTCACACAAAAATGAAAATTACCCCATGATTTACTGACCCTCAAGCCATTCTAGGTGTATATGACATTCTTCTTTCAGACGAATACAGTCAGAGTTATATTAAAAAATGTCCTGGCTAATCCAAGCATTATAATGGCAGTGAATGGCAGCCCAAAATTTGAAGCCCAAAAAAGTGCATCCATCTATTATAAAAGTAATCCACACGGCTCCGGGGGGTTAATAAAGGCCTTCTGAAGCGAATCGATGGGTTTGTGTAAGAAAAATATCCATATTTAAAACTTTATAAAGTAAAATATCTAGCTTCCTCCAGACCGCCTTCTGTATTCAACTTACGAAGAAAGTGTAACGCCTCACTCAGTTCAAAGCGCTTACGCTACGTCCGACGTCATGGTCACGCCAGTTACACTTTCTTCATAAGTTGAATACGGAAGGCGGTCTGGCAGAAGCTAGATATTGTACTTTATAAAGTTTTAAATATGGATATTTTTCTTACACAATCCCATCGATTCGCTTCAGAAGGCCTTTATTAACCCCCCGGAGCCGTGTGGATTACTTTTATAATGGATGGAAGCACTTTTTTGGGCTTCAAATTTTGGGCTGCCATTCACTGCCATTATAAAGCTTGGAAGAGCCAGGGCATTTTTTAATATAATTCTGATTGTATTCATCTGAAAGAAGATGGCTTGAGGGTGAGTAAATCATGGGGTAATTTTCATTTTTGGGTGAACTATCCCTTTAATTTACCCTCATGTCATTCCAAACCTGTAAGCATTTCTTTCTTCTGTGGAAGACAATAGATATTTTGAAGAATGTTGGTAGCCAAACAGTTTTGGTTCCCATTGACTTCCATTGTAGTTTTTATCCATATAATGGAAGTCAATGGGAACAGAAATTGGTTGGTTATTTATGCTCCACAGAAAACAGGAAGTCACACAGGTTTGGAACAATATGAGGGTGAGTAAATAATGACAGCACTTTCATTTTTGGGTGGACTATCCCTATTAAGATATTTTATCCCCCCCAGTGGGATAAACTGCCATAGATCTTTTATTTTAAGTCAATTAATTGGCACATCTGTTATAGGGGATTCCTCAATGTCATGTGATTATACTCCCTGTAATGTACAAACAGACTATACCTTTTTATAAAAAATAAATGTTTTTCATAAAATCATGTTCAGGAGAGAAAAAGGCAAACATTGTTCACACCATCAGTTTTCAACAATACTTCCACAATTAACATGCACTTTGGGAAACCAATCATCAAGGACTTTGGACCTCCATATTATCAAGTAAAGTGTCTTTCTTAAAGAACTTTAAGGCGCGAACAGATCTCCAGACCCCTATGTAACTGTCGCTCAGAGATTGTCTCGTAGGATCCTCTGATGGGACCCCCGGTCTTTCTAATTCTATGGACTCTGCCACTTTATTCTCATGAATGGGACCCTGGTCATTGCCATCAGCTGATGCCATCAGGCTGCCATTGGGAACGTTCTCCAGATCATTTGGAACAGTTTCCATATCTCCATCAGGTTTGGCTGGTTCCAAATAAGGTTCTCCTGGAAGTTCTTCATTTTTATTGGACTCCATATCCTGGTAGGCCAGCTTCTTTTTGGTTTCGTGATACTTCACCACACAGTAGGTGATGGAGCCGATGGTGTTGACTACCACACCTGCCACAAACAGTCTGGTTGGCATCACATCACTGAAGGCCAGCATGCCCACAGTGATAGTAGCTATACTCTTGACCACCCCCACAAAACTGGTGGTGACGGCCGAGTTGATATAGGTACAGTGCAGTGTGGTAAAGTTCATTGCACAGCCAATGAGGATGCAAGTACAGAAGATTCCTGTGATATACGGGTTCTTCCAACCTTCATATGTCCACATCTCAATGGCATCCATGCTTACAATGGAACAGATGAAGAGAACAGGAGAAGCCACCACTGCAATAGTGTACTGGGCTGTGAGTGGCCCGTAATCACTGTCTGCACTCACTTTTTGGATGAGTACCAAATAGGAGGCGTGGACAATCACAGCTAAAACGCCAGTCACGTAGCCAAAAGGGTCACCTGTTAGATCTCCAGCACCTACACAAGAACAGAGCGACGCGGTGCAAAGTTACTGCAAAGAGACTGCGCCATACATGATTTATGGTCATTAAAATGAAACTGTATGAGAGATATATTTCATGCAGACATCACATGCATAGCCCAGAATCTCATATTAAGAAGGCAATTAGGCAAGATTAGCGTAGTTATTTTTTATTCTAATTCTGTACTGGATACTATATGTTGAGACGTTATGGAGGGCTAGTTATTGAACTGGGGCAAGTTGTCACACTGGCTGTATAGGTTTTGATTCAGAGAACCAATTACACAAACCTAGATCAAAACCTTCTTAAATTAGAATAGTCTTAAAATTAAAAACAAAACAAAAAATCATATTTTTGTAGATGTTGGTTAACAAGTAAAAACGAATGTAGTTTTAACTGTGCGTTGTACATACTACATGCTACAAATATATACACTTTATTAATTACAATATTTATTTTTCTTTGCTGTTTCATGAATTATGTTTAAATTTTGCTGAAAACCTAACAAGCTGTTTAATGACAGGTTCCATTGAGAAAACTTACCTCCATATAGTGTGACAACACGCCCCTATAGTGGAAGCTAAATTATCTCCTTTTTTCCTGGCAATAGCGGTGATGTTCAAAGGTTGTTTTTTTTTTTACCTAGTTTAAGACTTTAAGGTATGTGCAATACTTTAAAAATAAACCTGAAATAAATTACACGCTTATAAATTAAAAACTAATATATTATCTATAAATGTCCAAAATATTCCTACCAGCCAGTGCTGCTCCTCCAGTGGTGACGAGAACTGCTACTATCACCCCAGGTGATGGGAACCCATTCTTCAGCACACACACTCCAATCCCTAACGTTACCAAGGGCAAGCATCGCTTAAACACAACATACATGGGTAAACTCAGTCCCCTGAGAGACCAGAGGGTTAACGTGGACTGCAAAGTTGACAAAATACAGACACTCGCAAAAACTTTCACTAACTGGAAGCTGAAGGGTGGTATATCTATTTTGCCCAGTCTCCTCAGTACCTCTAATGTGAGAGCCGCAGTGCCGCTGGTCAGAGACTGAATTAAAGTCAGATACGTGAAGTTATACGTCGTAATGAGGACTTTTAACAAAATATTTAGCGATCCCGAAAAGAATCCATGAGCAACGGCCACCGAAATGCCCAGCAAACGTCCTTTGCAAACTTCCATGTCTTCCTTCGTAGACTGGGGGTTCCCGGCGTCTCCGTATTACGCACTGAGCTCTGAGTTCACTGCTGAATATTCACGTGCACTCTCCTCTCGCTCGCGCGTAATTCACACAATACACGCGCTGAGCGCTGCTGAATAAATGCGACACGCGCTGCAGCTCCGACTGCATCCTTCTCTGTACAATGATTGAATTGGAGTCAACTGCAGCCAATCCATTTACTTTTATGTACTTTACACTTTTATTTCTCCTTCGAGGTAGTGCACAGTTGTAAACACAAAACAAGCTGTGCGCAATTTAGATCTTTAAACCAATGCGCGAACTGCAAAGTATTAAGATGTTAATGCCCAAGGCATATTTCCTAAGTGAAATTACCATGGTTGCTAAACATTTGGGATAGGATTCTAAAGGATGTATCTGTAATACAGACCCTGCTGGAGCCTTCAACATTTTGGATGTCTCAGCTTAATTAAGTGGGTTAAATAATTGTTTTTTAGTGTTTTTTTTTTTTTAAGTTCAAGAAAGGTTGTTCGGCTGTACGAGAACAGATTGCGCATCTAAAATTATCTGTATAGTCAAACTCCCCGAACATGGAAGCAATGTCTAAAGTCACAGTTTGAGCTTCACAATTTTGTTTACAATTTCAAAGGCTTCTTATCAGTTCTAGTGATTCAAGGTCATTTGGATAACAAGAAGCCTTTGGAAAATTCTTGATAGCCACTACACAACTTAGATTATATGAATACATAGTGTACTGTGTGTGTATATATATATTACACGTTAGTACTTTCACCCAAAAAGGTTTTAAGCCAGTTATTTATATCTTTTGCTTTTTTTCCTTAACACTATATTACAGTTTATACCTCTAAATGTTTGTATACTTGGCATTTTTATTCCTATATTCTGCCCCAAGTGAAATAAAACAAACAACATTCACTATGTGCTCAAACTTTGATTTAATATTCACCTATTTGTCAGCTATAATTTAAACTACACTGAACACAGTGTTGGAGGCAATGTTAAAAATATTAATTTGATTTAAACTAACCAGGCTCATCATTTCACTCAGAAGATACAATTTTACCCCAATTGAGAATGACAGATTGCATTGATTTATTAATATCAGTTTAACCCTTAAACGCGTCATTCACCACACTTTTCCTCATTCATTTTTTAAAGTTAGACATCAACCTTCTTAGTACTCCTCAAACAATTAATTATAAACAATATAACAAGAAAAAAATAACACAATTATACAGTAGCGCAACTTTTTTTTTTTTTTAAGTGCGTGGGACAGGAATGGGGGGTGGGGGGTTTTAATACAATGATATGTACAATAACAATTGCAGAAAAAATAACATTACAATGTCCAGAAATCAATTTCAACAGTACAGTTTAATTTATCGACACAGAAGTCATGTTTAACGTGATCGTTTCATCCTTACACCTACTATAGCCTAATATAAGTGATGTGATAAATGCATAGATTCGCATGGAATGCTTGTGGTCTAGTGGTAGAGTTTTTGTTAAGCGCGTTAGAGAGTTCTAATCCACCCTCGTATTGTTTTTTTCTTCTCATTAAAACTAAATGTGTTCATCAGTGATTCTATATCAAGAGCAGGGACACGTTTGTGTGCATTTTGTTTTGTGATTTCACCAGAACGAATAGACAGTCTCCGCAACAGCATTAAGCGATAGATTGAAGCGCTCGTCTGTGTGAAGGCTGTGCACGAACGCAGAGAGAGAAATGATAACAGCGGCAACGAGCACTCGCAAAAACAACACTTCTCTTATTTAAAGGGATCATGAATTGAGAAATCAACTTTCCCTTGAGCTTTTGATATATAAAATGTCATCTTAATATAAGAATATCCTGTAAGTTTCAGAGCTGAAAACTTCCTTGTTAGTCAAAGAAAAGCTTTTATTGACAGCTGGCTCATCAAACGAGAGATCTGCGAATGTTCTTCCCTGTGACGTCAGAGAGCAGTGAAACGCTGTTTCAACAGAAGACCAACGCCTAATTCTGTAGCCCCGCCCACTGATTCGCGCATGACATGTTATAGATAAATAACATAGGCCTACGTGGAGCTAAACCGGATTGAGCTACCAAGCAATAAACACACCGCATAAGCTTCCTTCGGATTCCAATATTTGCAATGCATGGTTGAACTTTATTTTTAAGCTCACGTGGGTAAGCTCACGTGGGTAAGACATTGCGCGTTTGTTTGCTTCACTTCACCGCGGATTCGTTTGTAAACAAGAGACCGTTTGAGACTGGATTTGCAGACAGAATGAGATTAAAAAACGATTCTGGATCCGACAGGAATGGTGCAACACACTTATGTGAGTAAAGTGTGATAGTATTGCATTGTTACAGATCGTTTGATATCTACTAATTTTGTGTTCGTGTCTAACTAAACATAACTTAGCATGCTGTCACAGGCTGGAGTATCCTTTGCATTTGAGGTGTTGTTGGTTCATTGTCCTGCGATTCGGGATCAGACTAGAACATGTATGTCCCGGGGCTAATGTGTTTTCCAGTCGGGCTACTAAAATGTATCACCTATCTTAAATAGTGAAATACAATTCCTTTCTTGATGTGCGTTGTTCACTCTCTTGACTTGTTATTTGAAGGAAAAATACAATCGCGGAAGTTTTGAACATGCTGATTTGTCTGCAGTGAAGTTTTGCTTGGCAAACGTACTTGGCTTGTGTGTGTGGGTGCGTGTGTGTGTGTGTTAGTGATGCACGGTTTGTGGTTATATCCACCGATCGGGCGGGTAATAAAAAAATAACATTCCAATTAATTGCAGGTGGATGAGATAAAACATTGTGTTTGCTTGATAAAGACATTTTGCAAGCCCTGTGGGCGAATCATTCCGGCTGCCGTTTTTCCACACGTTTTCAAAACAATTCCTCACGTGTACTGACGGGGGAGCCGAAGCTCATTATAATATGCAAAACTGTTATCCAATCATAGCAGTGGGCGTTTACTTCCAAGTCTTCAGTGCGGCACGCCCATAAAAACCGAACGTTCCAGGAGCTAGGCTCAAAACCAGGGTAGAAAATTGCCTATTACTTATTCATTATGATGTTTTTGAATGTAAAATCCATGCGAACGTCATAAGTTGACCTCAGACAACAGTATAAAAAAATTAATAAAGCCAGTTCATGACCTCTTTAACACAAACTAACAAATTGCTAATCAAATGGAGATGTTTCTTTCTATTAGGTACATCCGTGCTGCGAGATGTTTCAAAAAGTGGTGGGGACGATATAGACCCTGGCAAAAAGTGGTAGGGACATGTCCCACCAGCAAAATACGCCTATGCAATTATAAAAGACTGCCTGTTTTCCCATAAATTTTTTGTAAAAAATTGTATAGAGTCGCTAACGACCCGAGGTGTGTAACAGTAAGAGTATATTTTTTCTGCACATAATTGAATCTTTGATGACTAAATAAGTGCAATTCACCTTTATTCCATAAGGTGGCAATGTCTGATACACAATGATGAAGTGACGTTTCACTCATAGTTTCCGCAGGCAGAAAACATAAGAATAGGAAGTATCATCAGCAAAACTTGAAATGGCTCAGCGATTTACTGCAACGGCATCAAATATTAGTGTCACTGTCACTTGATGGTGGATCTGGTGAAGAAGCTGTCAGCGTTCAAAATATTGATTTTGAAGATGTTGAAAATTATAGTTTTGAGAATATGTTTGAGATGGCAAATATGAGCCAGATGCTGAATATACTGGGAAATTAGCTCTGACGAGGACAGTAATGATGGTATAAAACATCTGCTCAAACTGAACTCCTCCAAGCTCCAAAAGATAACAAAATATGCTTTATTTTATTCTTTTGTAATTGTTACTCTTAAATCAGGAGAGTTTTATATTATCGTGACAGGTAGAGATCCATCCGTGTTAAATATATATCCGGAATATGTAATATGCATTTAAGGGTTAACAAACTGGAAACAATTCAGTAGGGAACACCGATACATACTACGTCATTTACCAATGAGATTTAGACAACAATAAGGCACTCACTGTTTAAGGTAATCTCACTTAGTTTGATTTGACACTTAAAAAACACTATAACAACATCACACTCCCAAAAGCGAGCAGTTTTTTCACTCAGTGACAGCATGAGATTCCCCATCCTCTGTACCGCGCTCCTGATGCAATGCTCCCGATGCGTCCCACGGGTTCTCCTTTAATAGCGTCATTAGGAAAACTGCAGTGAAATCTTGGCAAACTCTGCACCTGTGATTAAAACAGAGTCGTGACTCTCCGTACCTTGCGGCCCCATCTTTCTATGGTGCATCAACTCCTATTGGGCGGCCAGGCATGAAGGGGTGAAGACTTTTACAGTCTCATCCCAAGAGCAGTCTACAACCTGTAAAAAAAAAAAAAAGGCCACAGTCACACAATTACAATGGCATCCATGAAATGTAAAAATGTGATAATTAACTAAGGACATTAGAAGCTTTGCATCAGGCAATCTAAAAGGGGTCATATGATGCTATTTCATTATTTTGATTATTAGGTGTAATAGAATAGGTTAACATACTAAAACGTGCTTATTTCTACAAAGTTGTCGGTTTGACCGTATCATTTAGATCCCGAGTGGGATTCTGAAAATGCGGACAATCAAGCCGATCTTTCGGAACCAACTTTGCAAGCACGACTTGAGCAGAACGTATTACTGAACGTAAGTAGTATTACTGCGTACTCTCCCAGGTTCAGGAAGCAGTCCTCTGTAAAATGCGCTGTGCACAAGCAAACATTTAGGTTGTACTGCTCAGGAACAGCTTTATTAATAAATCTTAACCTCTGAAAGCAAAAGAGGTTATGCTTTCGCATCCAAACACAAAGCGTCTCTGAGACATGACGACAAAACTTCAATTCACTGGTTTCTTTGCGTATGCCTTTGGGCGGGCATTATGCTAATATTTCACATTGTGGTGTGGACATTTGTTGATCTGGACTTCGATCAAGGTGTTTTAGGCAGGTTTGGATCAGTGTTCTCTTTTAGATAGAATACACTGCTTTGTGGGAGACTATGAGCTTTTTTTGCAGATCGTATACATTCACAAACACACTAAAGGAAAACATTAAAAAGAATATCATTGGTTTAGTTTGTGTAAAACATCTAGGGAAATCACGATCAGCCCAACCCTACATCATATGACCCGTTTAAACACTTAAGATGGATGCTGGTTATGGTACTGCACAGCTGGTTTACAAGCCCATCAATATAAAAGGGTAATTTCATGACAAATTAAAATCTTCTAAATCAAAATGCTTGATGCACTATGAAAATAACATAGTGTTAGATAAAAGGTGGGAAACATTACTAAATTTCTTTTTGGCACAAAAAAACGTACTAATATCATAAATGGACCTCAGGGATTAAAAAAAAAGTCAACTTCTTGCCTGATTGGAAAGAATGGCAAAGTTTAAAAAATCCTCCATTAATTTGATACATATGCAACAAGTTCTATTGGTCTGATCAACCAAGATAAATCATGATTGATTAGGATATAAATGATATAGGAAGAGAGATGGAGAAAAAAGTAGATTGCCATAAAAGTATTGGCATTTTACTATTTTTATCCAAATTGAACAATGGAAAACTCCATTAAAAAAAAATCTACACAATTCATATTGGTAAATGTAAAGCACAAAGCCAATGGTGGGGAGAGAGAGAGAGAGAGAGAGAGAGAGAGAGAGAGAGCGAGAGGGAGCTACCCTTGATATTGAAAAACAAAGAGATTTCCATGCATATGCTGCTTTACTGAAATGCACAATAATGATATCAGCCAATGAATTGCTTGGAATTGGTTTTCTTTTGATGCTGCTTCAAAGACTTTTTAAAGCCTCTCCTTTTGCCCATATAAGGAATACAAGTGCACAATAAAGTGCAACCTTACCATGTACAACTCCACAAAGAACCTGCTGTTTTCTTCATTAAAAATTGTAATAGAAATATCAAGACAAACTGAATAAGGACAGCTGACATAACATGGACATGAACATATGATTAATATATATATATATAACTAAAAATATAGATTGGAATAGAATTTCATGGACTGGAGTAGAATTTCAAAGGCACAGTATGTCCTAAGACAATATGAAAGGGATATAGTGATGCCAAAGCAAAGCTCCACTCCCTTTATTGCAGTCTTTTTCTCTGTATCTCATTACTCCAGAGCGCTCCAGCAGAAAACCCGTGACTCACCCATTGAGGGGAAAAAAAGACCTTCATTAATTACTTGACTGCAAAATGCACAACAGAGACCGAGTGCCAGAAAGCGGGCAACAGTGCAGAAAAAACAGATGCAGAGAGTGAGGCGAAGAAGGCGCGAGGAGTGAACGGGTGGTCAGCTGATAACACAAAGTTCAATATAACTGGAGGCAAGAGAGCAGGAATTTGATTCGGAGCTCTGCTCTTCTCATCTGAGGAACAATATCTGAGCACAGAATACATGTCCTCTTTGGCAGAAACGTTCTAGCTCCTTGTCAAAAGGTGCAAAGGTATGATGTATCACCTGCTGTGGGTGTACATGAAGGTGGAGCTGGGCTTTTTCCTCAAGAACCGGTTACAGTATAATTATTGCATTTGAAGGCTTTACTTTGTTCAAAGGCATAATAACCGTACAGATGTTCAGCGCGAAAGGCAAATCTGAGCAGAGGTGATCAATCAAACTGATATGAATAAAGTAAGGATGAAGAAAAGCACATTTTCATTTGGAATGTATGTTTTTAAGTCTAAGAATGTGCATGAACTACTGATAGACTGATATAACAGCTATTTGAAATAGTCAAAATTGACCTATAATCATGCCCACTTAGCCAATAAATGACAATGTGTGTTAAAAATGTATATGCGTGAGTATTTAACAATGGCTGCGACTGAGTTGTGGGTTTACATATTGGCCTGGACAGCGAGTACGAGCAGCACAAGGTGTGTATGTGCATACGGTTGGCAGAGAACAGGGAGACTGCGGTAGAAAAACCACTTCACAGTTCTTGCCCTCGCCTTGCAGGAACAACCCACACCACCTGCAGCCTGCCAACAGCTGTACTTACGCCCCATGCGGAACTAACAATAAGAGAGAGTCCATACATACATAATTTTCCAATCCTGCAATTTGGCTCTGACACACTGTGGCCCATTTTTTGTGATTTCTCTAGTTGCGCACTATTAGTATAAGAGACACATCACGTCTTATAAGAAAATCACAAAATACTCCGAAATGGCCAAGACATCTAAGTGAGCTTAAAAGCTTCCCAAATTTGCATTCTGATTGACAGGAAACTCTACATTACTAAAATGAGATGTGAAGGTAATGGCAAACCCTTGAAAAAGCTGAATGGAGCCATTATACCCTGAAAATAATGTAAATAACTTCAGCCAAAAAACAAATAAATCAGGATGCTTTGGAACTTTTTTATTTATTACATAAAATTTTTATTTAACTTTTTAAATTTTTATTTACTTTTCATTTATTTACTTTATATAAAGAATATTATTTAAATTATATATATATATATATATATATATATATATAAAAAAATACATTGCAGACACAAATATTCGGCAACACAATGCATTTTCAGTTAGATATATAACGGCTTACTTTCCAGTAAATAAGTTAATTTATTGAAATCAATTAAAAATGTAAACAGACGGAAAGTAAGACCTTTATATTTACAGGCTTCAAAGAGGGCCTGAGGTGACATAGTTTGCAAGGGATTCAATGTTAAATCTTAAAATGGCACAGTGGCAGAGACTGTGGAGCTGAGGCTTTTTTGTTGTTGCTGCAGACATCTCGTGTCAGCTCAGTGATGGCTCATTGACTGCTCTGACTTTTATTCATCACTGTGAGTGCTTGCGTCAGACAGGACCAGCTCCCCAGAGGACTGCGGCCCACAACTCAATGAGCTGAGTGCTCTGTTACTGTACGTGACCGATTCCACGTATGTGTGGCATGCTACCTCTCCGCAAATGACAGACAGACAGACAGACATAAATGAAGTCAACAGACAAGGCTGTACAGTGAGGGTTATTAGAAATGAATAGCTGCAGATGGAGTCATGGAAATATTGATTTAAGTTTCTCAATTACTGGTCCATCAGAACAGATGTCATTAAATTGCTTTCGCAAAACAAAAAAACCCCCAAAGATCATAGAAAGTCAGACTGCATGATATAGTCTAAAAATATCTCAATATTGTTCAGCCTTAGACTAAAATGTCTAAAAATGCAGAAAAACAGTAATATTGTGAAATATTATTACAATTGAACTCTTTTCTATTTTAAAGGTGCAGTGTGTAATATTTATGAGGATCTATTGAGAGAAAAGCAATATAATATACATAACTATGTTTTCAGTGGTGTATAAAGACCTTACGTAATAAACCGTTGTTTTTATTACCTTAGAATGAGCCATTTCTATCTTCATACACCGCGGGTCCCTTTACAGTGAAATCGCCATTTTGCGCCACCATGTTTCTACAGTAGCCTTAAATGGACAAACTGCTCTACAGAGCGCTAGCTACTCTCTGCTGTCTCAGACGACGACATCTTTGTCCTGTCGGCCACCGTAGCTTCTCTATGTGCTTCGAAAGGGAGGGGTGAGCGGTGGGTGATTGCAATTCACAACCTCAACGCTAGATGTCGCTAAAATTTACACACCTTTAATATATTTTTTATATATTTTATATATTGTTTTTATATATATATATACTTTTTTGTCACAAAAGATCACAGAAAGACTGTAATATATAGAATAAAACAAGTAGATCTCAATATTGTTCAGCCTTTTGGCAATATTTGATATATAACATATGTGTTTGCTCTGAAATGGCTAAAATTTTTTATTTGATCCGAAGTACTATAATTTTGAAACAAACTGGAGATTCAAGTAGATTTAAAATAAATAAATAAACTAAACTAAATAGAATTATAATTTAAATAAAATGAAATAAAATAAAAAAAAATATTTAGTCAAAAACAACTAAATGAACACTAGGACAAATTATATTTCACTTTCATTTATATCAATATAACCAAATTTTTTAATAATCAGCAATATTTACCTACATATATTTTACTAGATCATTGTAAAACGTGATGACACAAACAAATTGTTTAATCAAAGTTTTAAAATTATTTTTGATCACTTAAAATGCATATAGCATTTTTTTATTACAATGTGGCATTTTTAGACTACTGAAGCTTACAGTCCAGGGTTGCTTAGAGTCTTTTTGCTGCAGTATTGAACTTTCTCCTAATATTAATTTGGGATGCTAAACTAGATTTGAACCCAAGTTGCCTACAGTACAGTATATGAGCACTATAGACACATGCACTAAACACCTAGGCCACAATTTCAGATCTTAAAGTGTTGCCCACTGTAGTGTGTTTTGGCGAGTTTACCTGGTTCGGGATGTGCAGGTTGAAATCCAGGCCACACACAAACTCTGAGTGGTGCTCCAGTGTCTCCAGCAGCGGCTGGTTCTTGGAGTAGTCCCAGAATCTGTGGACGCAGAGCAGCAGAAGGCAATCATGCTAATTGAACGGCCGTTTGTCTTTTCTGACGGGGCAGCGGCTCAAAGCCCTGACGCAGCCCTGGCTCACCAGGCCCCGACTGATCCATTCAGCAAATGTAATTAAATCACCTCTCTGAAAAAAACTCCCTGTCTAAAAGAAAACATTAGGCAGGCATTAATACTAACATTGATATAGAGCAGAAGTGAAGGATATTATTTATAAGCACAGTGGAATGAAAGCTGCTCGGGGTGTGGATGTCTTTAGAAAGAGATGTTGATATAAACCACCAACGTTGCATCGACATGGACCGTGCGTGTTAAAGGTTCAGAGGGCACTAAAAGTGCCAAAACTTGACTCTTCCACAAAGCCACAATGTAATAACAAACTTGTGCCAAATTACTAGGCTTGCACGATTTTCACCCACAATCAGTGCAGAAAAATGCAGATGACCAAATCCAAATTAAAGGGGCTGTCTAATGCTATTGCATGCATTCTGACTTATTTACACTGTTAAAGAGTTGGATTCTCATGCTAAACAGTATTTCTGTGCCAAATAAACTCCTTCAGGATTCGAAGAAGTTTCGGAAAGTTTTTTTATGAGTATGGCCTGGTATGACGTCATAAAGGGCGGAATTCCTTGTATGGGCACTTCTCCCGGATGAGCGCATGCGCACATCAACCAGAGCGAGAGCAAGAGCACACCCATCAACGAGCTTCGTTCGGGTTACGGAAGCCGTCGGCAGCGCTGTCATTTTGTTTTTAGACCACAAAATCAACAATGTCACTAAAGAAGTGTGTTTTTTATTGTGAGGGAAAGATAACCTTGTTTAGCTTTCAAAATAACCCAGCGTTAATTAAGGAAACGCAGTTTGTTTTTCTGGAGCAGCCATGGAGTTCTGCAAGTGTGTTTGTTTGTTCCCGGTCATGAGTCGAAACCGCAGGCGGTGAGTGAAACTGCATCAAATGTCTGTGTTTTGTTGGCAATTGGAGCATAAGTGCATATAATGTCAACAACAAGAACGTATAGTGAATCGAAAGTTATCCAGAGATAATGACATGATGTATTGTGTGTGTGTGTGTGTCATAAGTGTGTGTGTGTGCGCTCGTGACTCTTTAGCTCCGCCCACTGCACGTCTGCACAAGCTCAGCTGTTTTCGGAAAGAATCAGTACAGCGAATCTGTCTTTTATAAATATGATAAAAGACTCTTCAGAGATATGAAGGATGCAATACTACTCTATAGGTACTCGAGATTAACATGAGATAACCTTTGAGAAGTACGATCACAGTGAACATACAAATCTGTGTTGGCGCTGCCTGCAGTTGTCAGGTATGAAATAGCCACACAGTATCATTATTTCTGTGTTACAATAATTCTATTTATCACAGAAGTACTGGGATAAAGGTTTACAGTTCAGATATAAATACTGATGGTTATGGTAGAGATCAGCATAGATTAAATCACCTTTTGAAAGTAACTTGATGCTTCAAATAAAGAAATATCAATTTCATCGTTACACCAGCAGGTGGCAACATATGACTGTTAAAAATGTATTTGTCATTGAATCATTCATTCAAGAGATTAGTTCAAAAACACTGATTCATCCAGTAATGAAACAAGTGAAGTCTTTGAGTGAGTCATTGGGCCCTATCACACACTCACACAGTGTTTTTTGCTCATTTCAGCCCGAAGCAGTTATCATTTTCATGTCCTGCGCCACATTGTTTAAATAGCAAATGCATTTGCGCCCATTTGTGCGCCCATGGGCATGCTGGTCTGAAAACAAGGTGTGTTCAGGCGCATTGTTGGTGCGTTGCTATTTTGAGGCAACTGAAAATGACTGCGCCATTGACCAACAAAAACCTGGTCTAAAGTCAATGGCGCAATATTTTTTGTGTTATTTAAAGGGCGCATTAGTAATATGCGCCTATAGGCGGGTGCACAACACTCGTACACTCTGCTTATTACACACACAGGGATGCGCAGCAGCACACAATTTTTTTAAAAAAAATGTAAAAAACAAAAGGATTCCTCTCTGGATAGGCGTTCAGTCTTTCCGCTCGCAAATTCTGCCATGTAAATAGCGAATCTGCTATGGCGCAAACGCAACTGGCTTTTAAAAGGAATGGGAGATTCTGATTGGTTTATTGTACGTTACACCCAAAACACACCCATTACTCATTAAGAAAATAGGGGCAACCCTTTTAGACCATGCGCCTGGCGCGCCGACCATTTTTCCCGTCGTTAAACTAGCAAAAGTGGATTCGGACACGCCCTAAGTGCACCTGTGCTGTGCGCTTTAGACCATGCGCTTACATTGTTAAAATAGGGCCCATAGAATCATTCATTCAAACCAATTAAAAATAAAATTAAAAATAAAAATATTTTTAATACAGACTGCAGCAATTAACATTTTGTCAGAACCTCTAGTAATTTACATGTTATTTTGTTTAGTTGTCTATTCAGAATCGTGGGAAAAATCGTGATTCTCAATTTATCCAGAATCGTGCAGCTCTACAACTACGATAACAAAATCAAATGCAACTATAATAAAAAGTAAGAGTACAATATTGTGACAAATGTTTTTTGAAACTGCAGATACTGAGAGAAATTTACTGTCAACAGGAGACTGCACCTGATATGTGCAGAAGGCGTGTATTTTGATATTCAGAACACTGATATGTCGTACTTCATTTAAAGCAATGCATCAACCTATACACATTGTCATCATTGAAAGAAAGAAAAAAGCAGAGAACAATACAGCAAAATCAATATCCCAGCCTAATTAGTTGTTAAATAACAAACAGAAAGGCAATTTTCCTTCTGTATAGCATCCCGTATTAGTAACTGCCGTCATAGCAACTCAGAAAAGCCAGCTGTTATGTATGAAAGAGGACACCTTATCTCCTGTAAACGAGACCTGACAGATCTGAAAAAGCGACTGCGTAGACTGGGTTAAGTAAACAGCTAAATGTGTGTGTGTGTGGCAGCAGGTGGCTCACAAGTTCTTTTGAACACAAACCCTTCAAAAAGGCTTTGTATTTAAATAAACAGCCTTTTCTCTTTACCACAAGTGAACAAAAAGATTCACGTTGATCTGTTCCTCCTGCGGAAATCATTTCTGGTAATTACCTCATGGTCGGCATTATCACAGTTTACTCTGAATGTAAAACTAATTAAATGACACCTTGGTCAAGTATGAGCGCCTGGTCTATTCAAATAGCAAATTTCCTGTAATCAATAGAATTGATTTCTATGAAATCTACCAGTTCTAAAGGAAATTAGCTATAATTTATATTAAATGAACTGAGAAAATGACAAACTAAAAGTTGAACAAATATGACATTTTCAATCCATGATTTGTGAAGTTTCTAAGGTACAGTAATATAGTTCCTTGTGCAATTCGTATACACTGGACCGTTCACACTGACAGCGATTTTATGGAAAATCTGATCATTAATGAGATGTATTGCAGGTTGAAAATGAGATGTCAATGGATTTTTACAACAAATATATAAATCGTATATAAATTGTGCTCCACTGCAAAAGATGCAAGATGCGAATACAATGGTCAAATATGTCTGTCTAGTGCGTGTAGCGCATTCTGTATGAGCCGGCCCTAACTCAAATAACCACTCATTACAACCGAGGTCTGCAGAAGAGCATCTCTGAACGCTCCACATGTCGAACCTTGAAGCAGATGGGCTACAGCGGCAGAAGACACACCGGGTGCCACTCCTGTCAGCTGAGAACAGGAAACTGAGGCTACAGGTTTTACACCAGAAGACTGGAAAAATGTTGCCTGGTCTGATAAGTCTCGATTTCTGCTACAGCATTCAGATGGTAGGGTCAGAATTTGGTGTAAACAACATAAAAGCATGGATTCATCCTGCCTTGGTGGTGGTCTAATGGTGTAGTGAATATTTTCTTGGCACACTTTGGGCTCTTAGTACCAACTGAGCATCATTTAAATGTCACAGCCTACCTGAGTATTGTCGCTGACTATGTCTATCCCTTTATGACCACAGTTTACACATCTTCTGATGGCTACTGAAGTTCCAGCAGGATAACGCACCATGTCACAAAGCTTAAATCATCTCAAACTGGTTTCTTGAACATGACAAATTCTCTACACTCTACTCAAATGGCCTCCACAGTCACCAGATCTCAATCCAATAGAGCAGCTTTGGGATGTGGTGGAACGGGAGATTCGCATCATGGATGTGCAGCCGTCAAATCTGCAGCAACTATGTGATACTATCATGTCAATATGGACCAAAATCTCTGAGGAACGTTTCTAGCTTCTAGTTGAATCTATGCCACGAAGAATGAAGGCAGTTCTGAAGGCAAAAGCGAGTCCAACCCGGTACTAGCAAGGTGTACTAAATAAAGTGTCAAGTGAGTGTGTATAAATATAGATATTAATTGAATTTTAGCATACAGACTCTCCCCACCACATACATACATTTATTACCATTATATTAGCTTTTTGGATGCATGAATAATTTAATACATGTTTCTTTCTCTTGTTTTTATATGGATCTGGGTGGTATAAATAGGTTTGGATTATTGTACTACACAAACTTGCAGTGTTAGGGTTAGGGTCAGTCATTTACTGACTGGCCGGCACATTTACCCTCCAGGCTTAGATAAACATAACATTTAAACAATAAGGTGACTAGCATTGCTGGAAAGAAAATCAAACTCACCTCTAATAAGACCACGGCTCAATGTGCAAGTCAATTCTCATTTTAAAAGCTTGTCAGCCCAGATAAAGTACTCTCTGTAATCTTTCTCCAACAGCCAAGGCAAAGATCAGTTGTCACTTTGTAGGGATAATGACCATCTATTCCTCTATCAATTATGGGGCTCTCACAACAGAACAGATAAATTAAGGAATGGAATGTTCCAGGCTCAAAACAAGTTAGGCTTTATTAACAGGCTGACAATTACCACAGTCACCCTTAGTATAAAAACAGAAATGTGTAGCAGTATTTTTTGTTAAAGCACTTAATTTTTCTTTACAAAGTGTCGAAATTATACAAATTATGTGTTAGAATGTCTTCATTTGTATTAAACCTGGAACATTACTAGATGTCTGGCAGAAGCATAAAGGCGTGCTAATCCTGAAATGCAATGTCAGACTTCTGTTAACTATAGTATAATTAGTATGTTCTTCAAAGGCCTAAAAATATCTTTCAGACTTAATCACAATTAACGGTTATTAAGACTCCGAGGGTATATTTGTATAAAACTAATTTGTGGTTCCTTTATCAAATTACAGCAATTAGGCAGCCAGCAAGTTTGGAAATAATAAAGTTTGCTTTACTACAGTGATTTCTGCTGATACGTCCTTGACGGTCCTATTGAAGATCATTCTCCCTATGCAAAAATGATCTCCACGCTCAATAAAAACACAACCATGCACTAACAGAATGAACCCACTGCAAAAGGAGATAAAACAGTCTACCCTGAAATGAGATCAATGGCTTTTTCAACCCTGTTTGATGGCAAAGGCATCAGTTTTTCTGCTTCTGTGCCAGCAATGCAGACCTCACCATTCATCCAAAGGCCACTAGGAAAGATCCTCTGTCCTCAACATGGATGAGTAGATTTGGATAGTTCAGGGAAAAATGTGGAAAGGTTCTTTAGAATTCTTACTGTGTTTTTAATGGAACCACAAATTAGTTTTACACAAATATACCCTCGGAGTCTTAATAACCCTCAATTGTGATTAAGTCTGAAAGATATTTTCGTTTCAGTAAAAAATGTTTTTTTTTTTTTCTGTAAGTGCTCAGTGTAAGATTGTAAGCAGATGTAATTTATTTGTGAAGTAAGAAAACTCCCACAGGAAAGAGAAGGAACAATAACATATCCAAAAATTGACTCATTGTGGCTGAATTTAATTTATCCCATCATACAACAGTTAGTTCCAGTCCTCTAATATGCTTGGACAATTTTATATCAAAGGGATAGTTCACCCAAAAATGAAAATTCTGTCATTAATTACTCACCCTTATGTCGTTTCAAACCCATAAGACCCTCGTTCATCTTCAGAACACAAATTAAGATATTTTTGATGAAATCCGAGAGCTCTCTGATCCCTCCATAGACAGCAATATAATTAACACTTTTAAGGCCCAGAAAGGTAGTAAAGACATCGTTAAAATCGTCCATGTGACTCCAGTGGTTCAATCTTAAATTTTATGAAGCGACAAGAATACTTTTTGTGCACAAAAAACAAACAAAAACCTTATTGAACAGTTTCGTTCTAGCCTGTGCCAGTCTCCTATGCAGTTTATGTTGTAAATACAGTGCAGCTCCCGTGTCATCATCACGCGCATGTGTCGTGGTGCTCACGTGAACAGCATCGGCTGCCGTAGAACTCGAAAGCTACACTGCTTACAACGGAAACTGCGTAGGAGACTGACACAGGCTAGAATGAAATTGTTGAATAAAGTTGTTATTTTTGTTTGTTTTTGCGCACAAAAAGTATTCTCGTCGCTTCATAAAATTAAGGTTGGACCACTGGAGTCACATGGATGATTTTAACAATGTTTTTACTACCTTTCTGGGCCTTGAAAGTGTTAATTATATTGCTGTCTATGGAGAGGTCAGAGAGCTCTCGGATTTCATCAAAAATATATTAATTTGTGTTCCGAAGATGAACGAAGGTCTTACCAGTTTGGAAAGACATGAATAATTAATGACAGAATTTTTGGGTGAACTAACCCTTTAACTGCTTGTTTGCAGAACAGTATATAAGAAATAGCACACTTTCAAACATGCTGTTGTGTTGATAATCAGAAGAACAGAACAGATGCATCTGTGGTCAAACATTTGGCTTACCTGACTGTGAAATCATATGAGCAGGACCCAAGGACGGTCTTGTAAAATGGGCAGAACTAGAAACGACAAACAAATGAAAGAAGAATTAACATAAAGTGGCTGCTCGACGAAATAAATAAATAAATAAAAATCAATTGAAGTACATGCCGATATCTTTATCAATGAACACTGCATATAGGTGTTTACTCCACAGCTCGATGTGGCCCAAATCCTTTCATCATTTGGTAGATAGTATAAACAGCAAAAAACACTGAATGCGTTCCAATTTTTGCTATACTATTCGTTCAGCTTTCAGGGTATGCAGTAAGGTCATGTTTAGTTTCCAGTCAATGGGTAGTTCTCAATCTGCTCCCTAGTTCATTAGTCAGGGCACTGATCAGGGAGTCAGCCATTTTAATCCTACCAGTGCATTGAAACGTTCGCTCGCTAAAAAGTCCCACAATGCACCGTGAAAACCAGCGAGCATCGATGCTCACTAAGTTCCCTTAACGGAAGTTCTGAAGCGCAAAATTTAAATCATGTGAGCCAACTCACTACACATAAAGACACACGATAGATGTTTTAAAAAAACAAAACCATAAACATACATCACTAGACAGGCTATGAACATAATCTAGCTAAAATAATTTATTTACAGCTGAAATGTTGCACGTATATGTAACAAGCAAAGTACTTATCATAATGCATTTTAAATAACATAAACAAATAATGTCTGAAAGATATCAGTTCTGCTGTTCATAAATACCAGTTGTGATGTTGTACAATGAGGGCGTTATCATGTTGCCGGAAACAGAGCCATCATTTCCCTGTGTGTAGTGAGCCAGGGTCCTTACTGTCCTTACCAGAGCCCGAATTTGTTTACATGATATACTGATTCACAACTTAGTAGGGAGCTAGGGAGCTGATTGAGACGCACCCCTCAGGAGGAACCTGGAGGATTTTTCTGAAGAACAGAGCTCAGTTTAACTGCTAAGGACGTGGCTCATCTAGGTAACAATACACAGTATTAAGATTCAAGGCTATTTAAACCTTTGAACAGGTTTATTTGTGTAAATTCAGTTATTATTTGGTCTTGTGGACTATGTCAACATCTGTTATGTGAAACAGCTTATTCAGAACAGTCCTAAATTAAAAATATCATGAAATTTGCATGATCCCTCTTTCTCTATATATAAAATTATTATAATATAATAATTATTATTTTTATTTACAATATTTATTAAAATGGATGTGAGCAGAAAAGCAGCTCAGTTCAGTTCAGTTCAGTTCGGTTTGAGGTGAACAAACATAGCCATCTACGTAATTTATTAGGATTATGAATTTATTAGGATTTAAAATACAATGGTCAATGATTTCCTAGAAATGGTGACATCGGATATTCCCCTCCGGATCAAGCAAATTCTATACTTGCTAGCAAGCTAAAATTATTTGCTCAACTTACATCTTTGAGATCTAAACCTTTCTATTGATTAACTCTCCTTCTATTTTTAATTATCTTAGCTGGAAAGGTTCATCAAAATATTGTCATGACACTACAGGAGGAGTGAACAGTAAATGCAAAAGACAATGAATGAACCTCTTCATCACTGATACAGTATAAGATGACATAATAATCATATAAAAAGAATAAACAGTGTTCATTTCAAAGCTATTTGGTATCATTACATTCAGGAACACACAATCTCATGCTTCACTGCCCTCCTGTATTCCCAGTGCAATAATAACACTGTGTTCGTAGCTCCTTATTTCACACATTTCTACATTATCTGAAAGCTGTGAGCAAAACCATTAACTTGAAACAGCTTGTGATTTCACCCTGACCCAGCTGGAGTGGGTTTTATTCCCACAACTCCATTTGGAGATACAAGGTTCCTCATGTGGCATAAAATCTGATGGAAGGACTATTGGTGTATGTTTTGTTCCCAGGTTTGGCAGCAGACTGGTCAGGTGCAAAGTGAACTGAACTCTTTAATCGACATAATTGCTGACTGTTTGGACACTCGAGCGTTCACATTTTCTCCAACTCAATTACACAGATCCTTAAAGATAATCTGTTTATATACGGAAATCCATAGCTGTCACATACAGTACAGAAATACGCTTTGACTTTCACACAGGCAGAAGCTGCCGCAAGCCTCATTAATGTTCAACAGACTTCTTAAGTTAATTTTAAGTCTTCACCCATCACCCAGCTGATTATTTCAAACTCTCTGGCTCCCCTTACACATTTGTTTGTATGGCCCTTGAAATGACATTCAAGACACTCTTCTGGAAGAAATTAAAGGGCATATTGCAGGTTAGAGACCCCAGAGAGTCAATGTATAGAAAAATAACGTAGGAACTAGATTTTCTTTAAAATATACTTATAAATACGCTACTAAGGCTTTCTGGAGTCGTTTTTGTGAGAACATTTCACTTCCGCAATTAAAAATGCCAAAAACGGAAGTGACGTAACGGGAGGGAGTGCGGTCAATTTCAACGATAGGAAAACAATGGATCGCAATGACAGTTCGAACGCTGAGGAAATTATAAATGTTTATTAATACTCATATGGCAGACCACAACCATACAATTATGAAACACAATTAGGGACAGGCCAGGACTAGACTGTTGTGTAAGGAGAACCCGTGGAGAACAGGGCAGGTGTCTCGGTGAGAGACCAGTGTTAGCTTATAGATATATACACGTTAGCTAACGATATGAACACTGTGCTCAGATCACAATACTGTACTGATTATTATCATGTATCAGGCAATAACAAAGCTGGTATTGGTCATCTAGGAGTAGCCTATTGATACTTACCAATAACAGAAACTAATAAGCTTTGACCATCAGGCATAAGTCACACTCGTTAATATCCGTCCACACTAAACGTTATGTGATATAACATTAGCGGTTTCTCATCACGACTGATTTGGTAGTTAGCAAATGTTTAAAAAACAAGACTTATACGGTGCACAGTTCGCGTTTTCTTCGAGCTGCATCTCTGATGGATCCGTGACCGTCACATCTCCCGCCGGCAACCGAACCACAGACAGAATAGTGTTATTGTGTGTTTCATGTTATCCTTTATTCATTAATTCTGTGTTACGAGTTTATTTTGTGCCGATTCACCGATAGTGTGAGGATGTATATGACGTTATGAGTATGTATTTGAGTGAACTTGAATGTACATCCATGGAATGAATAAAATATTTACATTACCAGCACATAATTCCAAACTTTTTTGAAAAGTGTGAGATTGTATGCATTTGTGTTAATGTACATACTTTGTATTCATCAATGTTGAAATTGATTCACGTAAAAACAACGGCAAAGAAGCATCGCGTGTGGATATTTATTCATTTAATATCATCTTTTACAATGTTGAACTCCATCATATCGCCGGGATGATAATCCTCCGGTCTAAAGTGAACGCTATACACACCACCGCGTGTTTCGAAGCAGATGCACAAGTGAAGTCCCGTCTCTTCACCTGCACAACACGCCACCATGCAGGTTTCCTAACTTTTTTTTTTGTTAGGAAACCTGTAGACTCGATGTCCTGACAGGCTGGACACATGACGATGATAAATTGAAATAGAAAAACTACCGAAAATACACTGACTCCTACTGAATACCAACCTATTCTGCACTGAGCCAACGCAGAGCCCGGCAAAAAAATCCCTCTCGTGACGTAATACAACGCGATGTTAAAAAGCGTTTTTTACAAACAGTCAACGAAACGGCAACTTTATCTACTAAATTTGTGCTCTTATGTCTTTTTAAAACATTTTAAATCCTGCATTACCTTTTCATATGGTATTTTCATACAAGGTTATATATTCATTTTGAAAAAAAATTAACCTGCAATATGCCCTTTAAGGCCAGCTTTTGAACTAAAATACTAAAAATTTGTTGGCCATCAAACTAAAAATACCTTTACTCTGCGGATGGCGTAAGAATGGCCCATCATTTGAGCTAAAGGATTTCGGATGTTCCGTAAGTCCCACACTCGGAGACTGCAGTCCACGGATCCAGTAACCAGAACATTCTGAGAACAGAGTAGAAATGAGATGAATAACAGAGGTAAATGTTTCGTCCACCATCTATTCTGTCATTTTAGATCTTGTTACATAATTGAAAGACAATATGAATGGAATTAAATACTACTGTGCACTATTTAATTTATACAGCATACTTTTTTTTTTAAATAGTATGTGCACAGTATGATACATTGTTGGTCACATGACTCCACTACACTACATGCTTAATTTAGTGAGTGGTATCATCTCAGAAATATACATAAGGAGCTTTTGCACCTTATTTTTTTAATCTAATTTCAATCAAAATGCTTAAAATACACAAGTTTGGAGTCAGAGTCTAACATTTTTTAAAGACACATACTTAATTTATTACAGCAAGGGAACATTAAACTAATCAAAAGTGACAGTAAAGGCATTTAATGTTACAAAAAAAGTTGTATTTCAAATAAATGCTGTTCCTTTGAGCTTTCTAATAATCAAATAATTTTCCACAAAAATTATAAACAGTTTTCAACACTGATAATATTAAGAAATGTTTCCTAAGAACCAAATAAACATTAGAATGATTTCTGAAGGATCACTGAAGTGACACATCATCACAAGAATAAATTAAATGTTAAAATATATTAAAAATATTTTTTATATTCTAGTAATATTTCTCAATAGTAGTTTTTCAAATAAATGCAGCCTTGGTGAGCATAAGACTTATTTAAAAAAATACATTTTTAAAAGTTTATGTTAATACTTACATTTTTTGTAATACTTTAAATAATCCTAATCTTGTTTAATGTGCCATTTATAGGATTATTTCCTCAAAAAGTATTTCAAAAAATGTTTCTGCATACAGAACATACTGTGTGCATTAATATAGAGCATATTCTGAAAACTGAATAAATAGTATAGCAGTACACCATTTTGAACATACCTCATTCCTGAACAGATGCCTAGTAAAAAATATTCACATCACATTATATCTATCTTCCTTTAGTGCTCTGAAACAGTTCGGTACAATTACACTTTAATATATATACAGTGGGGAGAACAAGTATTTGATACACTGCCGATTTTGCAGGTTTTCCTACTTACAAAGCATGTAGAAGTCTGTCATTTTTATCATAGGTACACTTCAACGGTGAGAGACGGAATCTAAAACAAAAATCCAAAAAATCACATTGTATGATTTTTAAATAATTAATTTGCATTTTATTGCATGACATAAGTATTTGATCACCTACCAACCAGTAAGAATTCCGGCTCTCACAGACCTGTTAGTTTTTCTTTAAGAAGCCCTCCTGTTCTCCACTCATTACCTGTATTAACTGCACCTGTTTGAACTCGTTACCTGTATAAAAGACACCTGTCCACACACTCAATCAAACAGACTCCAACCTCTCCACAAAAGCCAAGACCAGAGAGCTGTGTAAGGACATCAGGGATAAAATTGTCTTGTGTAGACCTGCACAAGGCTGGGATGGGCTACAGGACAATAGGCAAGCAGCTTGGTGAGAAGGCAACAACTGTTGGCGCAATTATTAGAAAATGGAAGAAGTTCAAGATGATGGTCAATCTCCCTCGGTCTGGGGCACCATGCAAGATCTCACCTCGTGGGGCATCAATGATCATGAGGAAGGTGAGGGATCAGCCCAGAACTACACGGCAGGACCTGGTCAATGATCTGAAGAGAGCTGGGACCACAGTCTCAAAGAAAACCATTAGTAGCACACTACGCCGTCATGGATTAAAATCCTGCAGTGCACGCAAGGTCCCCCTGCTCAAGCCAGCGCATGTCCAGGTCCGTCTGAAGTTTGCCAATGACCATCTGGATGATCCAGAGGAGGAATGGGAGAAGGTCATGTGGTCTGATGAGATAAAAATAGAGCTTTGTGGTCTAAACTCCACTCGCCGTGTTTGGAGGAAGAAGGAGGATGAGTACAACCCCAAGAACACCATCCCAACCGTGAAGCATGGAGGTGGAAACATCATTCTTTGGGGATGCTTTTCTGCAAAGGGGACAGGACGACTGCACCGTATTGAGGGGAGGATGGATGGGGCCATGTATCGCGAGATCTTGGCCAACAACCTCCTTCCCTCAGTAAGAGCATTGAAGATGGGTCGTGGCTGGGTCTTCCAGCATGACAACGACCCGAAACACACAGCCAGGGAAACTAAGGAGTGGCTCCGTAAGAAGCATCTCAAGGTCCTGGAGTGGCCTAGCCAGTCTCCATACCTGAAACCAATAGAAAATCTTTGGAGGGAGCTGAAAGTCCATATTGCCCAGCGACAGCCCCGAAACCTGAAGGATCTGGAGAAGGTCTGTATGGAGGAGTGGGCCAAAATCCCTGCTGCAGTGTGTGCAAACCTGGTCAAGAACTACAGGAAACGTATGATCTCTGTAATTGTAAACAAAGGTTTCTGTACCAAATATTAAGTTCTGCTTTTCTGATGTATCAAATACTTATGTCATGCAATAAAATGCAAATTATTACTTAAAAATCATACAATGTGATTTTCTGGATTTTTGTTTTAGATTCCGTCACTCACAGTTGAAGAGTACCTATGATAAAAATTACAGACTTCTACATGCTTTGTAAGTGGGAAAACCTGCAAAATCGGCAGTGTATCAAATACTTGTTCTCCCCACTGTATATATAATATCATAAACTGTGTTATGGAACTCATTTGTGCCCACAGACAGTGAATGAACTGAATAGAGGAAATAATACTAACCTGGTCATATTTGCACCAATCACAGCTGAGGGCTTCAGCCCTGTGTGCAGGAATGGCCAGCCTGCAGGATCCCGCTTTCACATCCCAAACTCGCAGTGTCCCATCCCCTATAGCAACAGAGATAAGCATCAATTCTCAAGCGTCAGACCTTTACATTTCCTAAAACCCCACAAAATTTCTCATATAAATTCCTGGTTTGCGATCTCAGCAGAATCCTCTGAACCATAACATTCATTTCAAGGGCCACTTGCACTCAGCATGAATGGACCCAGGGCAAGGCAGTGAGGGAACTGTCGCAGGCCAGTCCTCTGTAAACTGCACGGGCCACAGATTTTTACAGGGAATTTCTTTTGTCACATCTCTTTTTACGCCTTTTATCTGACCTTCTTGAAGCACAGCATTTGTATTCTGAAGTAAGAAATAAAATGGTCCAGCCATTCACTTAGTTTTCACTATAAGTCACTATAAGGGGCAATATTAGTTTTGTCAGGACCACTATTTTCAAAGATGATTGACAATTGCATACAGTTTGGATTGGTGGTATTGTTCTGTTCTGGGTAAGAACTAGCCTAGTTCTGGGCAGCCTAGCATGGATAAGAGCAGGGAGAGCAGCGATGACCCACCTTACAGTAAACAGAACAGAACCAATATAAAGTAGCGATATAATTAATGTTCTTAATGACAATCATTTAATGTAACAACAATTCGAGAAATGAGTCTGATTTGAAAAGGAATATCAGAAGGCCAAATCCTGACTGGACGACAGGAGGAGCTCGGGATGGAGAAGGGTAATTAGCTCCTGAGAAACGCAATAGCTGCTGATAATACTGAATGGACTCTATATATAGATATGCTGTATTAGGCGTCGTATTCCCATAGGTAGATGTGGATCAGCTGAGAGTCATCTAATGCAAGCTTGACCAACGTAACCTGCCAGAACTAACGCTACGCTTGATCAGTCTCCACAAACCACAGCAAAAGCCTCAAGATTCATTCAACAGGGGATTCTCTATATGGTGCATATGAATTAAAAAGTGGTTAAGTATAAATGTAGTACTAACAGCCTGGTGGAAAATTTTCATTTGATCCCTATAAACCACAGGCCCCACTTTGAATAACCTAGGATGTTCCTAAAAATCATAAATAACTATATTGTATATCATGCAGAAACTTAAAACATGAGTGAGCATCACATAAACACATCATAACCCTATTAGTGCATATGTGGAATGCTCACAGACATTAATAATTAATTTTTAATCTTTAAAATTGGGATGAAACCAAAGTTGCGATAGCCTTTTGTTCCATATTGTGGCGTATATATCTGAGTGAAACGGCTTCTTGAACAAGAAAAAAAAATGTAGGCTGGGACTTGATTTTGTCCATAAGGAATTGGTTGAATGGTTGTGGGTTGCTATTGCTGTGATGTCATGTGAGTGACAGGTTGTCCTGCCCTTGCGCCAGTAAACACATCATCAGAGAAGAGATGTTGCTGCAAAGGGAGGGGAAGTTATTTTGATTAAAGATTACGAGGGCACATGAATGGAAAAAAAAAAGATATGCACAGATCATTTATAATAAATACTGCAATATTCCATAATGAATAAGAATTGCCAATTTGGATTTCATGGTGACTATTTAAGACCATTTAAAAGTGTGCTACAGCAAGCATCCCTATTACTATTGCGAACAAACACTCAAAGTATTAAACTTTGGTATGCATCTCATCTTGTACCATTTGTGGCACTAACATGAATGATACCTCAAATAGCAACATACTAGCTGTTCCCTGAGCATACAAACCCAAGTCTGGAGTAAATATGTTCAGAATATATGTGTCAATCCTAAAAATGTCATCAAAATACGTTGCATTTATTGACGATCCAATAGATTGTCATTTAAATGAATAGCCCTACTCTAGTTAATTACATCTCAGGAAGCTTATGCCAATGACTATTGTAACCCTTATTGATTTGGTGATCTGTAACTGATGGAATAAATAAAAGCCACTCTGAAGTGCGACCCACAGGGAGTTCCTGCCTGAGCTGCAAAGTCACAATAAATTAAGCCTATCACATAAACACTTTAAAGTACTCTAGGAAGATTTAAACAGAGTGGTGTTTTTGTATCATAACATACTGCAACATGGTTTCATTTTCCATTTAACATAGCATCAGAAAAAGGTGTAAGAGAATCTAAAATACTATAGATATGATTATTATTATTTATTATTTTTCTTTTTGTTATGCCTATTGCCTACATCACTTATTTTTAAAAATATTTTGTAAATGCTCTTTATGTATAGATTTTATGATTTTACCCTCGTCGCAGATGCAGACTTTCATCTTAAAATATGGAAAGCCACCATAAAAATATTACATTTTTAAAATTATAATATGATAAGAGTAAACCTTTTCAGCAATTATTGTGTGAAAATAATTTATTCAAATCCTCAACTAAGATCTTTGAATCATAAGGCCCCACCACTCCAGCTCCAAAAGCTGATGAGAACATGTCAGAAAACATCACAAAAAGGTCCTCAACGTGTAGGAGGCAGCTTGCAGATGGAAATAAAAATTGTTTCAACGTTTTGAGGAAGATTAATTATGTCAATATTTTAATGAGCTCAAGTTTAACAATAACTTTGATATGTGGTCTGCTTTAGGCACTTCTATTTTAATTATAGCGGAACAGATGTCTTACTGAGATTGTTGGCATGTATTAAAGATTTCATTGGTATCCCCGTCAGAGAAGCCAGGGCTCCTGCTATCACTGCATTGAGCGGGAGGAGGTAAAATCTCTGATAAGGGAGGTGCTGAAATTGTCTCTTCAAAGCACAGAGGCACTGAATACATTATCAGATGACAAAACAAAATAGAAAATCTAAGTAAGATTAAAAAGATTTACACTACTATACACCGATCAGGCATAACATTATGACCACTGACAGGTGAAGTGAATAACACTGATTATCTCTTCATCACGGCACCTGTTAATGGGTGGGATATATTAGGCAGCAAGTGAACATTTTGTCCTCAAAGTTGATGTGTTAGAAGCAGAAAAAAAGGGCAAGGCTGGCCCGTGTGAGCCGATCAAACAGACGAGCTACAGTAGCTTAAATTGCTCAAGGAGTTAATGCTGGTTCTGATAGAAAGGTGTCAGAATACACAGTGCATCGCAGTTTGTTGCGTATGGGGCTGCATAGCCGCAGACCAGTCAGGGTGCCCATGCTGACCCCTGTCCACCGCCAAAAGCACCAACAGTGGGCACGTGAGCATCAGAACTAGGCCACAGAGCAATGGTAGAAGGTAGAATGGTAGAAGATGAATCACGTTTTCTTTTACATCACGTGGCTGGCCGGGTGCGTGTGCGTCGCTTACCTGAGGAACACATGGCACCAGGATGCACTATGGGAAGAAGGCAAGCCAGCGGAGGCAATGTGATGCTTTGGGGAATGTTCTGCTGGGAAACCTTGGGTCCTGCCATCCATGTGGATGTTACTTTGACACGTACCACCCACCTAAGCATTGTTGCAGACCATGTACACCCTTTCATGGAAACAGTATTCCCTGGTGGCTGTGGCAGGATAATGCGCCCTGCCACAAAGCATATATGGTTCAGGAATGGTTTGAGGAGCACAACAACAAAGTTTGAGGTGTTGACTTGGCCTCCAAATTCCCCAGATCTCAATCCAATCGAGCATCTGTGGGATGTGCTGAACAAACAAGTCCGATCCATGGAGGCCCCACCTCGCAACTAACAGGTATTTAAAGGATCTGCTGCTAACATCTTGGTGCCAGATACCACAGCATACCTTCAGGGGTCTAGTGGAGTCCATGCCTTGACGGGTCAGGGCTGTTTTGGCAAAAGTGGGACCAACACAATATTAGGATGGTCATAATGTTATGCCTGATCTGTGTATTATATATATATATATATATATATAAAAAATACATTTTAAAATGTAATTTATTACTGTGATGCAAAGCTGAAATTTTCAGCATCATTACTCCAGTCTTCAGTGTCACATGATCCTTCAGAAATAATTTTAATAAAGAAACATTTATTTTAAATGTTGAAAACAGATGTGCTGCATAATAATTTTGTGAAAATCGTGATACTTTTTTTTTTTTTTAGGATTCTTTGATTATCACTTTTGATCAATAATGTGTCTTTGCTGAATAAAAGTAAATTTTCTCAATATTTCGATTCCAGAATTTCAAATAGTTGTATCTCGGCCAAATATTGTCATATTCTAACAAACCATACATCAATGGAAAGCTTATTTATTCAGTTGTATAAATGATGTATAAATCTCAATTTCAAAAAAATTACCCTTATGACTGGTTTTGTGGTCCAGGGTCACATATATATAATTCATGATAATGGATAGAATGAAATTCATTTAATATATATTATGAGATTAAGAGAGTTGAATTTTGGTTATTATTTCTAACCAGAATTGTATTATTAATATTTATTTAAATATTCATACAATGAAATATGCCAACATCGTATTACACAGCATGAACTAGTAAATTCTGTGTATTTTATGCCTCACCAAAAACCTGCAAGCTATGCTGGTTTAATTATTTGGAGTCATGTGGAGGTATGTGTCCATCCCACAAAACTGCAATTTGGCATTTGTATTTTTAAGAGACATTGATAAGGACTGAAAGAGTTTATGCATAAACATCAGGTTTGCAGAAAGTTACAGAGTCACAACCGGCCCTCTTAAAACTGTACTTGAAAGCAGTGGAAAGTTGCCACATATATATGGAAAGTGAAAACCTGATGTTGGCTTTATGTTATATGCTTACATAAGTGGTTTCTGTGATGAGAAAAACCAGCATATATATAACTTAAACATCTTTGCTGAGGCGGCATTTCATGGAAACCACTTGTCCCATGATCACATTCGGTGTTTGCCACGGTACTGGATTTAGTATCGATTTTCAGACACATCTCATTACACACGTGGTGTCAAAATTTAATAGCAAAAGAAAAAGGTCCTCCATCAGCACAGGAGTGTGTTATTCTTACTACAGCTTCCGAGGAGGCTCAACTCAATATAAATCAACATGAATGAGGTTTTATGCATATGATCTCTCAAGGAACCATAAATGGGCTTCATGTGTATATGTGCATTCAGGGCTAGTCTGGTGCACTATAAAGGGTGCTTGACTCCTTGTCACCGTTCATGCATAAAATGCATTATAAAGAGATGCATGTCTCCTTTGCTGATCCATAGAATAAAGTAATTAAGGTTTGCAATGATGTGAGGGTGAGTAAATGATGGTACAATTTTCATTTCTGGGTGAACTATTCGTTTTAGACACTGAGAATCTGAGAGCACATCAGCAGTAAGTGGGTGCTGCAGGCCCAATGTGCTGCTGATAAGATCACAACAGAGCCGTTTGGAGCTGATAAACTCAGGGCTCTGATGGCAAAGCCTGCTGGTTTAGAGCTGCAATGTGGTCACCAACCCCTGCTACATCTGAAAAAGATGCCCTTGTGAGTCTTTCTTACACAAGTACACACACAGATCACAGTGCAGACTCAAGAGTACAAGCTAAATTATTATGCAATTGTGATTATGCAGATATTTCTTCTATGAATGTACTTTTGTAAATTTTCCCAGCACAAAATGTATCAAAATTAGGGCTATTCAGTCGATTAAAAAGTTTATTTATACATCAAAAAGCAGATTACTAAGTCATATTAATCACAAATAATTTTTTTTTTTTGGAAAAATATATATTTTTAAAGGAATTTAGATACACATTAGGGGGCATGGCTAAAAGTAGTTCACCCAAAAATTTAAATTCTGTCATTGTTTACTCACCCTCAAGTTGTTCTAAACATGCATAAAGTTCTTTCTTCTGTTGAACATAAAAGGAAGATATTAAGAAGAATGTTGGTAACCAAACAGTAGAAGAAAGAACTTCATTCAGGTTCAGAACTTGAGGGTGAGTAAATGATGACAGAATTTTAATTTTTGGGTGAAATATCCCTTAAACTATTTTTACTTTTGTGCTATTTTCCTTATAATTAATTGTACTAAATTAACATATTAAATTAATATTCCTAATCAAAACTAAACAAAAAAAAAAAGTGAGCTGAAGAGGATGATGAAAGCTCACTGCTGACCTCATGGGGTGAATGGTGGTACTGATGAGGTGAATGATTTGGCCACTACACCTAATTATCAAATCTAATTGGATTGGATAATTAAAATATAACATATGCTCAGTCTGTACCTAATTCCATTGAATGGAATGAGATTGTGAAATGGTGCTACATGTCTTAATACACAAACTGTATTTCTATAATTATTGCAACTTAAAAGTTGCTATCTAGTGTATAATTTGCCTGTGATGCAATTTTAATGAGCCAAACATTACAGCAAAATCAAAACATGGCATACTGTATATACAAACAAGCAATTTACTAACAGTTTGTGTTGAGGCATGTCACATCATTTTACAGCAGGGTTATTATAGGTATTAGGGTTATATAAGTTATAATATGTAAAAATAAATAAAATACTTTATAAACTAAAATAAATAACAGATAAAATAACATAAACAAACTTATTTATTTATTTTAGCTATTTGCCAAGGTAACATTGTCATTTAATTAAATTTGATGTAATAAAATAACTCAAACTAAAATAAAATCTACCAAAAACTATAGACAGATTTGAAAGAAAATTAAAATAATAAAATATTAAAAGTGACAAAAACATTGCAAAATTACTAAAACTTTAAAATCAAATTGAAAATGGACAATACAAAATCTAATTATTAATAAAAACTAAAATAGTATCTCAATGATACTAAAATAACATTGTTTCAAGATCCCATACCTCCTCTTCTCATCATAATTGCCTGTCCTCTACCATCACTCAAAATATAATTAGCAAAAAGACCCTTGAACTGGTAACTTGCACTGATAGTATAATACACAGCATATTTCCAAAATGACTTCAGTTGCATTCAAATATTTTATACGTATATGCACTGCTTAGGAATCAAACCCATTGTGTGGGTTTACATTGGTGTTGCTCTACCACATGCTCAGCAAACTTAAAAGGATAGTTCAAATAAAATAAAAGCCTAAATTCAATCTGTTCATCCTATAAAGCGATTGTGTCTCTTCAGAAAATTTTGGACTAAACCGCTCGATTCATATGGATTAGTTTTACGATCTCTTCATGAACTTTTTGAAGCATCAAAGTTTCAATTGCGTAGCTGTCAATGGAGGGACAGAAAGCTCTCAGATTTCATCAAAAAGATCTTCATTTGTGTTCTGAAGATGACCGAAAGTCTTACGGGATTGGAACGACAAGAGGGTGAGTAATTAATGACAGAATTTTCATTTTTGGGTGAACTAACCCTTTAATGCATATGCATGACTGATAACCCCTAGATTGTTTAGTATTTCTAGTGTGCATCCCAACACAGTTATTTTCCAAACTAAAGCAGCAATCCCTCCAAGCTTCATGGGAGGACAGATACCGCTCATTATCCTACCTGAGGCTGAAGCAAAGCATGATGGGATATAAGGAGACCAGATGGTGCTGTATATGACACCCTCATGACCCTGCAGGGAGTTCACTAACTGACATCGCTCCGGATCCCACTGTTTGGAAAACAGGACAACCACGTAACATCATTATGTTTGATCACCAATGCACATGAAAGAATGTTTTCATCTTTTCTTTAAAGGTTAACAAATCTGTTTTATTTGGTATCCCCAAAATGTATGAGTATATGGTTAATTGCATTTTATTTAGCATAGTTTAGTTCAGTTAGGAACAGAACTAAGCCTCATCTTTTAAAGTCAGCATGAAACGGAAGTCGCAATAGTATTTTCTTCCCTATTATGATGTATATCTGACTGAAACGGCTTCTCAAAAAAGAAAAAAATGTAGGGCGGGACTTGATTTTGTACATCGGAAATTAATTGGATGGTTGTGGTTTGCTATTGCAGTGATGACGTGAGTCACAGGTTGTCCCACCCTCACACCAAAAAACACGTAATCAGAGAAGAAAAGAGATGTTGCTGCATGTTGAGGGAGGGAAGTTATTTTGATTAAAGAGTACAAGATTATTTTAAAAAAAATAATGATGTGCATGGAAAAATAATTTATACAAACCCAATTCCAAAAAAGTTGGGACACTGTACAAATTGTGAATGAAAAAGGAATGCAATAATTTACAAATCTCATAAACTTTGTATTCACAATAGAATATAGATAACATATCAAATGTTGAAAGTGAGACATTTTGAAATGTCATGCCAAATATTGGCTCATTTTGGATTTCATGAGAGCTACACATTCCAAAAATTTGGGACAGGTAGCAATAAGAGGCCGGAAAAGTTAAATGTACATATAAGGAACAGCTGGAGGACCAATTTGCAACTTATTAGGTCAATTGGCAACATGATTGGGTATAAAAAGAGCCTCTCAGAGTGGCAGTGTCTCTCAGAAGTCAAGATGGGCAGAGGATCACCAATTCCCCCAATGCTGTGGCGAAAAATAGTGGAGCAATATCAGAAAGGAGTTTCTCAGAGAAAAATTGCAAAGAGTTTGAAGTTATCATCATCTACAGTGCATAATATCATCCAAAGATTCAGAGAATCTGGAACAATCTCTGTGCGTAAGGGTCAAGGCCGGAAAACCATACTGGATGCCCGTGATCTTCGGGCCCTTAGATGGCACTGCATCACAATCAGGAATGCTACTGTAATGGAAATCACAACATGGGCTCAGGAATACTTCCAGAAAACATTGTCGGTGAACACAATCCACCGTGCCATTCGCCGTTGCCGGCTAAAACTCTATAGGTCAAAAAAGAAGCCATATCTAAACATGATCCAGAAGCGCAGGCGTTTTCTCTGGGCCAAGGCTCATTTAAAATGAACTGTGGCAAAATGGAAAACTGTTCTGTGGTCAGATGAATCAAAATTTGAAGTTCTTTTTGGAAAGCTGGGACGCCATGTCATCCGGACTAAAGAGGACAAGGACAACCCAAGTTGTTATCAGCGCTCAGTTCAGAAGCCTGCATCTCTGATGGTATGGGGTTGCATGAGTGCGTGTGGCATGGGCAGCTTACACATCTGGAAAGGCACCATCAATGCTGAAAGGTATATCCAAGTTCTAGAACAACATATGCTCCCATCCAGACGTCGTCTCTTTCAGGGAAGACCTTGCATTTTCCAACATGACAATGCCAGACCACATACTGCATCAATTACAACATCATGGCTGCGTAGAAGAAGGATCCGGGTACTGAAATGGCCAGCCTGCAGTCCAGATCTTTCACCCATAGAAAACATTTGGCGCATCATAAAGAGAAAGATGCAACAAAGAAGACCTAAGACAGTTGAGCAACTAGAAGCCTGTATTAGACAAGAATGGGACAACATTCCTATTCCTAAACTTTAGCAACTTGTCTCCTCAGTCCCCAGACGTTTGCAGACTGTTATAAAAAGAAGAGGGGATGCCACACTGTGGTAAACATGGCCTTGTCCCAACTTTTTTGAGATGTGTTGACGCCATGAAATTTAAAATCAACTTATTTTTCCCTTAAAATGATACATTTTCTCAGTTTAAACATTTGATATGTCATCTATGTTGTATTCTGAATAAAATATTAAAATTTGAAACTTCAACATCATTGCATTCTGTTTTTATTCACAATTTGTACAGTGTCCCAACTTTTTTGGAATCGGGTTTGTACATACTGCAGTATTGCATTAAATATAAGAATTGCCTATTTTGATTTCATGGTGACTTTAAAGGTGTCATGAACTGCTTTTTTAAAAATTATTTTAAATTAAATTTAATGTTGAGGTCCACTTACAATGTTAGAAATATTTTTACATAAAAAAAAAGTAATAGGCTATTTTCTATCATGTTTTGACCTCTCTGAAACACTGTTTTGACGGGCGTGTCACATCCCTGCTACACATGTGGAATTGTTTTGAATACTTCCAATGTTCGCCATACATGTTTGAGCGAGAGTCTGATCCCAAATCAGAAGACAAACCTTCACCTCAAATACCAAGGAAACTCCAGTCTGCCACAGACTGGAGCTACGACCACACACAGAAATCATGATTGGTCATCTTTTATCTGGGACAGCCCAAAATCGCATTTTGTGTACCGGGCATAATACAAACTCCACTTACCACTTTAGCTGTGTGGTCCCAAGATCCTGATACCACCAGGTTCTCTCCCCGTGTCTGACTCCAGTCTACTGAATACACCTGTAAGGTCAGACGTTTTGCAGTCTAGAGGTTATGAAGTGCAGGAAGCTTTAACATGCTGTATTGGAAGTTAAAAGTGTGAACTGACCTCTTGTGTGTGCCCTTTCAGCACCTGCAGAAGACCTTGCGGGTTGGCCGTGTCCCAGATTTGCAAAGATCCATCACCTCCTCCCGTCACCAGCACATGTTCATTGTTCTCGCTCCATGTCACATCGAAGAGGCCATCATTCCAGTCAAAACTGCCCATGAGACAAAAAGATACAATCAGTCACATCACTGACTCCACTGGTCCTCATATCACTGCAAGATGACACGGATTTACAATTACCTCAAAAATGTATGAAAGTCAATATATTCAAAATAAAATACAAAACTGTTATCGGAGTTATCTGCAAAGAAAATATTCTAGATCTTTTCTAAATATGACAAAACTATTTTCCAATAAGATTTTGTTGCAGTGGAACATCATTTGCATGACAATTACAAAAACTTCTATTACATTCTAATTACTTAATGCAAAAAAGTACATTTGTAATTAAATATCATCGTAGCATTTGTAGGATGATTTTCAATACAGTAAAGCAACATAGTCACAAAAAAATAATAGTAATAATGGTGCTTAAACAGGCTTCATGCAACATGTAACCTGTTGTTTGTTTCTTTTGGTTTTGGTGATCACAATAACCCAGACATATTTTGTAGATGTTCTGTCTATTTCATTCACTGAAAGAAAGCAAATTACCTCCTCACAAGTGAAACATCTGCTTCTCTCTGCTCCAGCACAAGAAGTGTCCCACATCCTAAAAGATAAGAAAGAGGTTTTAATTGGCATTTATGTCAATATCATCTAACCATGGCCATGCAAACTACTAATATTACCTGCTATTCCATAATACTGAGAGGAAGCACAGGCGACCGTAGAAGCGAGAAAAGGCGAAACCTCCACAGCATATCCATGACGTCCTGGAGATTTAAACGACTTCATATTCTCTAATAACTCGGTGTATAAAGAAATAACGCCTAGGTCATTGCACTAATGACTCTAAAGTCCATCAAAAATGTAATCACGGGCAATAACCTCTTTTGTTTGTGGTAAAACGCCAAACTCTTGTCAACAACGGCGAAAGCTTGATAGATTCCCAACAGTCAATACAACAGTACATTAAGAAATTAATGCATTTGGCAGGTAAACTCAAAGATAGCGCATGTGCATACCAGTTGTTTACTTCCGTGTTGTGCATGCGTGAATAACGCAATGCTGTGATTGGTCGGGAGAGGATGACGCCATCTCGCTGATTAGTTAAGTAGTTATGATTGATTAAATTAATATGGTATTTTTCCTTTTTTATTCTATCTGGTTTTCTAAAATGGAAACTTGAGCAGAAAATATTTAAAAAATGTCATTCGAACGTAATTTGCAAAAACGAGTGACTGCATTTAGGACAAGTTGCAGCTTAAAATGATCTCGCACCAGATGGCAGCATTTCTCTGGAAAAGACCCATTTGTTGCCTTTTCAGACTTCACACATCTCATAATTTAATATTTGTTAACGTTGTAGTGTCAATGTCATCAAAGTTAAATCATAATGGGGAAATTGTACCATATTTTACCATACTAGTAATTGTACTACTACTACAGTATAGTAATACTACTATGCTACCATAGGCTACATAGGTAATACCATAGTATTTACATGGTATTCCGGGGTGTGTCAAGTAATATATGTATACACACACACACACACACAGGTTAATTATCTTTGTGGGGACTCTCCAAAGACATAATGGTTTTTATACTGTACAAACTGCACATTCTATCCCCTTACACTAACCCTACCCCTAACCCATCACACAAAACTTTCTGCTTTTTTACATTTTCAAAAAACTCATTCTGTATGATTTATAAGCTTGTTTACTCATGGGGACCTCAATTTAGGTCCCCACGGTGACATGAGTCCCCATGAGTTAGTGTGCATTCAGGCTGAAGTAGATAGAAATGCACACACACACACACACACACACACACACACACACACACACACACACACACACACACACACACACACATGTATGTATGTGTATACACACACACACACACACACACACACACAAACATATATATATATATATATAACATCCTCTTCAATATATTAAACACTCCAGATAATACCAAACACTTGATGTTAAAAAGTCTAAATGACTGTGTGCAAACTTACTGTGCCCTAGAACCAAAAATATGATCTGTCTGAGCTGTGATCATATCTAGAGGCTGCTTTTATCTTGTGGTCTGGTATATAAAGCACATCTTGTTGTAGCTAAACCATTTTCATGTGTGGAAAGTAATGAAGCTGACAGGCTTACTGACCAAGTTCACACCACTGACTCTTTGCCTGTGTGATGTTTTGGGGAGATCATGTGCGGCCTTGATATATGACGGCCACTTCAAAGGCAGGGGCCCGGCGTGAGAACCAGCCGCTCTAAAGCAGATAACCGGCGGATTTATGGCCTCGCACTTTTCCCATGATTGCCGGTGGGTAGCAGGCGCTGTTTGCCTTAATCCCCATTCACTTGGAAATGCTGATACTTTTTCTCTTAAGGAATTTAATGGTGTGACAGTGATTTACTAATGTAAATCTGTCTAACAGACCCTGGCATAAAGGGACTGGATTAGGCCGGCATAAAGACCCATCTTGGGGAGGAGTGACTGGTGTTGTTGTGCTTTCATGTGGCGCACACTACTGCAGTCCGACCGGCGGTTTGTTCACGCCCGCCAGAACAGCTACATAAGTTTTGACTTGAGCTGTCCCTGAGGGACCAAGAGGGACCTTGAGGGACCGTGCCTTCAAATAACAGTAAACAGCAAATGAGAACTGCTTAAATGTTTTTAAGACATTATGTTGCAGCGTCAACACACATGGCATTGAGACATTTTATAAACAAAAGTGAACATATTTAAAATGGCTGGTGACTATGTAACTTAATTCAATAATTGTGTTTGCAGCTTACTTTAAAGTTTGTCGACAGATTTATAACTGTTAAAGTGGCACTTGCTGTTGTTTGTTTGACTTCATTGGCTTCTTTTGCATTATTAGAAAAACACATAAAAGAACACAAATATTTTTTTTCCACCATACAACTTCAAGAACTCAAATTATGCTATGGGAAAACAATTACTTTCTCTCATAACATTCCACGATCTGTTGTGGTGAAGGCAAATGGAATGATGGTTTTATGGCATATGTGTCGGAATTAAAAAAAACACTCAGTTTTTTCAGGAACATTAGTTTTTTTCTTTTTTGCATAGAAAAAGGTTACATCTTACAGAGCGTGGTAGGGTTATTAAAAAGGTAACAAAGTTACAGTAGTAGAAAATCTCACATATGAGTATTAGTGAATGTTATTTTTAAAAAATTTCAGTAGACCTATTGTGTAAAGTGGAGAAGATCCCCCACCCACCCCAAAAAAACAGTGATTGAAGTGCATCATACCAAATTAACTCATCTGTCTAATTTCAATATAAACTCTAGTTACAATCTTACACATATACAGATTTACAAACTGGATTGTTAAATCATAGATTACAAAACTGATTCACACCTCACTTTAGTGATTATCTGCAAAACCTTTGGTTTGTCGTTGAACAAGCTGTTTTTTAAACAAAGCTACTGAGTGTGTGTGTGTTTGTGAAAATCTGACAATATGCTTTTCTATGGAGAAATATCAAAGCATACATATCAAATGCAGCATTTTAGCAGTGTTTATGCAGGCACTATCCCACAGCCCAGCCCTTTACACAAAGTTAAAACTGTGATTTTTAAAAAAAAATGACAATCACTCCTCATCCTTATGGGTGTCCACGCAGTGTGATGTGTAAAAGTCTGTCTTTCTTTCCCTCCCTCCCAAAAAAGTTGGCTTATTTGATGTTGCATATGTGCACGAGAAGTGTAGAGAAAAAAAAGCCCATGGTGCTGACCAAAGCAGGCACAATAGCTGTTTTCTTTCCTTTATGTACAAAGTGTGGAAGACGTCCAGATGCAACAAGAGCAAATCCAACACTTAAAACGCTCCCACTTCAGTTCCCCATGGTCGATATGGTTTACTGCTGCTTCCGCTGTTCCCGCTGCTCTGTTGGGATGTGGTGGATGTGGAAACGGAAGAGCTCACGGTGGAAGAAGCCACCGAAGATGCTGTTACACTGGGACTGAAAAGCGGGAATCCTCCGGGAAACGATAGAGGGAAGGTTTGTGCTGCAGCTGCGGCGGCCGCTGCGTGAACGGTTGCCGATATTGAAAGCAGCGAGGTGGAGAGTGGCGGTACGCAAGGGGCGACGCTGCCTGTAGAGGGCGCTCTGAGTGCGGAGTCACTGTGGGTGAAGGAGGAGGTCAGCAGGGCTGCACCCCTCTGAGGAACCTCAGACAGCCTGCTAGAGGAACTCTCTGAGGATGGAAGTCCGCTCTGCTGCAGAAACGCAGTGGGGATGGGATGCAAAGCGGCAGCCCAGTGATGCGGATGGAGGGCCTGCTGGTGATGGGCTATGGATGTGGTCATGGCGGCCGCTTCCCTCTGCGAGGCGCAGCTGCTGAGGTGAGAAACCAAGCGGACGCGGAGGGGGTCGCTGGAGTCTAGACCTTCCACAGAGCTCAAATACCTTGCCACTTCAGTTAGACACTCCCGAAAGCCGATGCTCATGAAGTCCATGGCCAGAGAATGAGCATCAAAATATCCTGAAAGAGACAGAGAGAGCGATTCAAACGTGAACACCAAGTGAAGCCTTAATCATGATGAATCAAATGCAACCCCACTGTGCTCGAGAGGCTAAACCTAAGCAGACTGGGATTGTGACCTGACCTGTTTGTATGTTTGTTTTGTCTCCCCTCTGCTTCAGTTTTAACACTCATTGGAAAGCCCTAACAAACCCCCAACAGTGCAGCCTGTGAATGTGGCCCCACTCCCCTCCCATGGATTTATGAAAGCAAACACAATCCCAGGGTCAAGTGCTTCTTTTGTCCTGCCGGCACTTTCCCACGAGTTCAATCCTACCATTAACATTGATTTCCACTTTAATCTGTTCAAAAGGGAACTCCGTGCTCAAATTTCACTACAGCGTTAGGTGGAGCGCAAAACAGGAGCCAATAACAAACAGTCTACCTTTTCCTCCTGTGGCCTGGAGCATCTTCAAGTGATCCACTGTCATCTGCAAAATTTCCGCTTTCTCTAACTTGGCAGATCCCTTGGGAGAAGAAATAGGATATGTTTTTAATATGATAGCTTTGATGAAATAATGTGGCAACATCCTCTTCCACTTACTTTTAATTTATTATAATTATTATTATAACACTTTCATAAAGCATAATAAAGCACACATGGATGTGAACTCACCTGTTTCTCAAATGCTGTTGGCACCAGACGACGTAACTCTGATAAACTATTATTTATTCGGTCCCTCCGTCTTTTCTCAATGATCTGTGATATATAAAATAATAAACAGAGTATAATGTATCAGTGTTTTAAATAAAGTATTTAAAAGATGTGAACAAATATGAAAATTCTCTCAAAAGTTGTGAATTACCCCTCTCCGCTTCTTTCTGGCCATGACTTGGGATGTTGTGGTGGGTGAGCCACATCTTATAAATGAACCGTTGCTTTGACTTTGGGGGAAAAAGGGATGAAAATGTATCAGTGCACTGTAAAAAATGTTCATAGCTACCTTTAAATGTACTATATTTTTGATTTTTGACTAACAAAACTAGTTAATTTAAATATGAACCACATGAAACATATTTTAGGTTACCTAAAATGTTTGACAGTGATAACTGGTAACACTTCATTAAAATTTTCACTTGTAAGTCATTACTTAATACAATGCATCTATAATCTAAAACTACTTAATATAATGCATTAATATAGCCTACATTCAAATAGTTAGAAATGTCTATAAAACTTAACAAGTTTAGTAACATGTAAGCAATAGGCCTACTTTAAAAAATGGTAACATGCAATTGTTACCTTTAGGATCCATTTCCACTTGATCAAACCCATCAAATAATTGTTGGTGCAATCTAATGTAGTCTGTTTGATTTAGTCATATTAAATAATATTTTGATTTGAATTAAACCACTTCATTCCGATGTTACCACATTAGGCACATTTTTAGGTTACATGACAGTATACAAGTTACAACCTTTAGTTAACTATAGTATTTATGTGACCATATATGAAAAATATTAAATTAATTTATATGATACATTATTCAGTGACATTCTAACTATTGACCTGTTGAGCATTACATGTTTGTTAATTTTATTAAGTATTACCAAAGCTTTTTTGTGTCATACAAACTGAGTTTAGTCTATCTATAAAGATTAAAATATTAAAATTAATTATTAATTATAATTAATAAATTATAAATGAACTAGAATGTTTTTAATAAAATGTTTATAAATAATCCATGTAATTATATTATAGGCCTATATATTTATACATTTAATATAGCCTAATGTCCAAAGGGAAAGATCTCAAGATAACACCTAAAAGTGAATCCTCAGCTACAGAACAACAAACAAGCATCCCATGCATGCTTACCCCGAGTAGTTATTCTCGCTGCCCACATCAATAGTTTCATCCATGTCGCTGTCGGACGTGCTGTCCTCACAAGGCCGCTTCATGATGCAGTGCGCACAGGTACAGTCACCAAACACTCTGAGCGTCTTTCCCACGAACCGCTGGAGCCTCAGTCTCGCATTCACGCCCACGTCCTGCTTTGGGAACACCCACCGAAAAAAAGAAAACACGCCCCGAGCCACCGAATGGAGGTCTCAAACTTCATTCCCCTGATAATTGACTCTGCCCAGCTTCAGCACTCGCGTTCTGCACCCGAGGGCCCCAGAAGCGTGAGAAACACTTTACACAAGAAAGGCGACGGTGTTTCAGAGCCTGGCAGAGCTTGGACACAGTCTGCAAATAGGCAGGAAATCTAGGTAAAGGGTTTCTGGCAAGGCTAATTTGAGGATGCACAGTGACTTGCCAAAATGTAGTCAGGTTTATTCAGCGCGCGCGAATTATTAAGGGAGGAATTTCTGTCAGTAGTTCAGGTTCGTCTCGCGCATTGTAAATTGTTTTAGCGTCCATTTATACAGATAGCTAACCTTCAAATATCTTGAAGACGTTTAAGAGAAGAGAACAAAATTAATGAATGTTTATTTATTTTAAATCTATATTAATATGAAAATACGACAGAATGTTTTGTTGACTTGCATCCACAGCAATCAAGCTCTGCAATCGGACAAACGTAGCCTATTTTTACTTTTAGGTTACTGATAAGTTGTTTAAACGTATATATCTATACTTCTATATATACTACTTCTATGTAAAACAAAACATCCTTATTATTTTACCAAATAAAAGTTCTTCTTGTTTTAACAGCAACAACAACAAAGTTAAAATTGGTCAAGTGTAAATTACCTTACCATATAGGACTAGGCTAGTTAAAAAAAAATGTATATTTTAAAGACTACATTTTTTTTTTTACATGTTTTTAGAAGTAAAAACTACCGTAATTACCTTAAATCTAAAAACTATATTATTTATATTGTACCATTAAAGTAAATATTCAAGTAGGCAGTAATGGTAAAATATTGTGTTAAAGCCACATTATGTAATTTTTCGCTGCTAGAGGTCGCTTATTCAAAACAAAGGCGTAGCTTGATGAGGCCTGGATTTCGCGGAGCTTTTTTATTATGCTGTAATAATGCAGCGCTGTTTAATCATATTAGATACATTATTTGAGTGTGTTGAAAGTTATGTTATAATGCTTCTCTGTGCGTTCGCTCACCGGCTACTATGAGACACTTGTTGCACACTGAAGTAAGCTTGATTGATATTAGGCATGGTAAAACATGGTACTCACGGTAAATCATAAAAAACGAGATTTAAACAAAGACTAATTGTGTTGAGCTATATAACAATGATTAGTTTTCTGTCAGTTGCTCACCTGTCTAATAAAACACATAATAGCTATATTAAAGGGTTTTTGGTGTTCCCATGATTTCTACAAAATAAAACCGGAAATCGAGGGTAACGATGTCATTGATAGGCGACACACGGACATGGTCCGTGTCCTGGTTGAAATTGCTTATTTTTCTGGATTTAAATATTCTTGGAAACATTTGGGATAGTGTAGGTACACAAGTCAACAAAATATATAATGTTCTAGTGGTTTTTGGATATTTTAATCCAAAAATCGTACATATTGTGCCTTTAAAAAGTTATGCACTTTTGCAGTATCTCCATATAGTGGACTGGACATACTCAAAGCCCTTTAAAATGTTTCAATAAACATTGATTATATTGAGATTATAGAAGTATATTTCAAGTTGTTAGGGAGTCTGTCTTGTGTATTTCATATATCGCAAGTTGACAAACTGAACACACTCCTAAATATATGCATACACACAGACAGACACACTTTCACACATGGGCTTCTCATCTAGTTGGAGGTGCAGCTGTAGTGAATTTCCTGGGTTAAACAGTGAAGACGGCACATTGTTTGGGCTCACAAAACCCCCCCTTTGTCATGTGCCTTCCCCCTGGTGGAGCGTAGCACAGTCTCCCAGGCAGCCCGCCAGTGTGATGACTCGTTCCCACAGCTCGAGCCCTGCGCTGAAACCCAATCACCATGTGAGAGACGGCCAGGAACACAGGGAGGGCCGGCAGGGCCGCTGCCACTGGGAGGTTACCGCGAGCCAAGCGTCACCCCCACCACTGCGGCTGCAGCTCGTAACCCTATTCTTCACATTGTTTGTTTGTTATATGTCCAATTTACCTAACATGATATAAAACCTTAGAAATATCAAGCTGGCATCATGGAGGAGGGTAGCTTATGACCTTTCACACATTAAGTTCTGTAGTGTCGAACTGAACTATATTTTGTTAATTTTAAATGTCTACAATGTAGCATTACAGACAAAATTCATTAATTATTTTACTTTAAAAGTATAATACTTAAAAATATATAAATGTCTGTGCATTTCACAGAATTTCACAGAATTTCTAATTCCAAATACTCCAAAAAGTATTATATTTAAAAACATATAAATGTCTTTGCCCTGCCAAAAAAAGAAAGAAAAGATTTAAATAGGCAAATGCTTAAGAGTCTATGATTGGATCATTATTGCAGTAATTATTATGTTTGTAGCATGTCATATGTCTAGCAACAGTTCTTCTAACCCTAATTGATGGAGTGTGTAGCTTTTCATTTCTTAAACAACCATATAGGAAGACACATCATGGCATATTCCAGGATGACAATGTCAAGATTAATCAGGGTCAAATTGTGAAAGAATAGTTGGGAGGGAGCATGAAGAATCATTTTCACACATGAATTGTCATCTCTGAGTCCAGACCTTAAATTCATTGAAAGTCTTTGGGATGTGCTGGAGGAGACTTTATAGAGTGCTTGACTCTTGAATTGTCAATACAAGATCTGGACCAAAAATTGATGCACCTCTTGATGGAAATAACATCACAATATTTTTTGGTCAAGATCTTGTATTGACATACTGAAGACTCTTAAGCATTTGCCTATTTAAATCCAAACAGCGATTTTTTTTCTTTTTGCCCGGGCAGTGTATAAATGTGCATTTTACAATAAAATATCGAACAAAGTGGCATTTAAAGAATGATCAAAACACACACTCAACAAACATTTTACAAAACAAATAGGTTTTAAATGGTAAAAACAATAGATATACAGTACTGTTCAAACAAAGACAAAGGTTATTTGGACATTTTCAGGGTTTCAAACAGATCATGCCTTTAGGATGAGACGTTAAACCAAGGTCCTGACTCTCTGTGGTCATAAAAAATCCAGAAATTTGCCAAATTTGCCCATTGGCCTCTGTCCATCATGGCCTCCTAATCATCCCCCTATACTGATTGGCTTCACCACTCCATCCCCTCTCCACCATAAGCTGGTGTGTGGTGGGCGTTCTGGCGCAATATGGCTGCAATCGCATCATCCAGGTGGATGCTGCACATTGGTGGTGGTTGAGGAGATTCCTCCTTCCATATGTAAAGCGCATTGAGTACCCAGAAAAGCTGACTTTATGCATTCCCTTAAAATGAACTTGAGACCCTTTGGATAAAGCACATGTAGTGGTTTGATATTTTGCTATCTAATGCAATAAGTTTCATTTAACTGTCCAAAAACTTTATGATCTCCTAATACAAAGACTATTATAAAGACCAAAACCTCTGTACTGCTGATGGGTTTCTGCATCACCCACTGCCTTTAACACCCTGCACCACATCCAGTCCTCACCACAGATAGCTCCAATCAAGCTGTCAACAGCCTCTCATAGCCCAGGGCAGGCTGCAGCTCTCCCAGGTGTGACCTAAAGTATATAAGGGCTAATTAAAGCAGTCTGTCCGGCTTCACAGACCCGGACTTTCCCTCGTTTTCCCCTGTTGATGGATATGCACACTCAAGAATTTTAAAGTTCTTTTTAGGATAAATAAAGACAGTATAATGAAAATATTGACAGGAGAGCAGACATACACCAAGCCCTAAAGGTTTGTTTTACTCTATTTATCGCATTTGCATACCTATGTTTTTATCTATTTATTAGTATATTTAACAGGGACAGAGCACATTATTAACATTTCTGTAAATGGACCAGTTCACACAAAGGACAACAACCATGGCAATAACAATAATTGTTAAGTTTTAATAATTGTTCTAATTCTGTGAGTATAGGGAATTCCACACCACAGCTATAACGGTAACGGCACAGAGAAACAATATCGTTAGAATTACTTTCAAAACGTTTTTTTTTTCTCCACCAGCTGATGAACGATAATAACATTGGCAGCCAATCAGAATCCATCCTGCTTTCAGAGCTGGAGCATTTAAAGCAGCAGACGGCAAAACTGGACAGGACATTATTTTGCGTAGGTGTGGATACTAATATAGTTATCATTCTTGAAGTGAATAGGCCTTTATCCTTAAAGGGTTAGTTTACCCCAAAATGAACATTTCTGTCATTAATTATTCACCTTCATGTTGTTTTAAACCCGCAAGACCTTTGTTCATCTTTGGAACACAAATTAAGATATTTTTGATGAAATCCAAGAGCTTTCTGACCCCTCCATAGACAGCAACGCAACAATCACTTTCAAGGCCCAGAAAGGTAGTAAAGACATCAAAATAGTCAAATAAGTTAAATAGTTAAAATAGTCCATGTGACTCCAGTGGTTCAACATTAATGTTATGAAGCGACGAGAATACTTTTTGTGTGCAAAAAACAAAAATAACGACTTTATTGAAGAATTTCTTCTCTTCTGTGCCAGTCTCCTAAGCTGTTGACGTAGTAAACATACCGCAGCGCTTCTGGGTTCTACACCAGAACACCTGCTTTGTATTGGCCAGCTCCTGCGTCAGCATCATGCGCAAGCGCTGTGGTGCTCATGTGAACAGCGTCGCAATCTCAGTTAATTGCATCCAAATTAAAAGTTTGTGTTTACATATTATATGTGTGTGTATTGTGTATAATTATTATGTATATATAAATACACACACATGCATGTATACATTTAAGAAAAATGTGTTATATTTATATATAAAATATTTATATTTATATACAATATAAATTATATAAATTTATATACAGTATATGCATGCAAATATTTCTTAAAATATATACATGTATGTGTGTGTGTATTTACATATCCATAGTAATTATACACAGTACACACACATATATTATGTAAACACAAACTTTTATTTTGGATGCGATTAATCGCGATTAATCATTTGACAGCCCTAAATATATATATATACACACATATACACACACAAAGCAAACAGAAAATATGCATGGTATATAAGATTATATTAGATATTATTTACATATATCTTTATATTAGATTTGTGAAAGGAAGCTTTCACTCCTATTCTTTATTTTGCATTTCATCCTTGGCTTATAGAAAACAAGTGCTACTGATATCAGTCCGGGGCAGGACTACAAAACAAAAACCGGAATATGGCCTCCGCCAAGTCTGCCGACGGCCAGCGTGGAGCTATAAACTCGTCAGTGTCACCTCTGAGACTTCTAATAGCATGTGGCGAAGCAGGTCCAAACTTGGGAGGCAACTTAGTGCAAACGTTTGTGGATGTTTGCGTGTGTTTCTTCTATTCCCAGGCAGGAGGAAGGATTCCTTTCATCCCAAACATGCTTGCTTGGAGAAGGCGGGCGGCCCTGCCCCTAGGCCCGGCGAGAGGGGCCCAGCCCTGATGTGCCATGCTATCAGTGGTTCCCAAGGCTGGCCAGCCTGGGAAAAGCTGGGTGGACCCGTTCCAAAATCAGCATTACATGCATTATTGTTCTTACCCTCCCTGAGTCCCAAGCACACAATGAAAACAACAGCAACAGCCACAATCTCAAGCCCTTCTCTGAACACAAGGCTGCCCTTAGTCACTCGCAAACTGCCTTTTTAAAACCAAGTTAACTGCTTCATGGCAACGGACACAGTTGCCTGGGCAGCAGCTTCCTCAGCCCTGACTCTTCCTTGAGAGTACACTGACCTGTTTTAGATTCAGGGCAAACAAACATTTGTCCTGTTAAATTAAAGTATAGTGCAAGTAAAATGGTTGGGAAAACATGGGCATTTATTGCTCTTCAGAAATTCACCTGAGAATCAGTGGCTGACTTCATAAACGGCTAAGACTAGTCTTAAAAGTTAGTCATTTAATTTTTAAGACTGTTAATAACTTTAAGTCAGTTACATAAAAACATAAATTGGTCTAATTTGATACCGAAAAGTAAGACTGATTGCCCCTTGGTCACACTAGTCTTAACATAATGGCTATGTTTATGCAACATGTCACAGGATTCACTTTTAAGCTAGTGTTATGATTCCTAATGGGGGAACCCTGGTTAAAAAACAGCTTAAACCAGTCTAAGGTGGTTTTCTGGTCCTCAATCCTGGCCCATCTGGTCTGAACAGCTGGCAAGTGCTGAAAACCTTTCTAAAACTAGCAAAATAGGCTAGTTTTTAAGAACACCTGCACCAACAGAAGTAAAAGAAACTAGGAAGTTACTGAGATCATAATCTAGCTCCATCATCATTTCATGTTCCTCAAGGGATGCTCTTGTGATTAGTGAATGAAGTTTGCATGAATGAAAAATGTTTGCTAATCAAAAATAAACTCACTGATATCTACTGATCTTGCTGATCAGACACCAACAAAGACTTTAAGATTATGACTAACCTGATTATTTTCTTTGGTGCCTGGATTTAAACACAAGAAGATTTCATTTCAACGCCAAACTCAAACAATTAACCCCTGAGTAAATAATCTACTTCTTTCTCATTGTTATCCAATCTGTCCAAGACAAATGGGCATCTGTTTATTTTTCCTGTCAGTGGAAGAGTGAACAGCCACAAACCGACAATATCCTAGGATTGTGGACTTCTGACTCCAAAGTCATATTATAGGCGCTTTATTAGTGTTTAAGGTCACAGAGAGACAAGCAAGTGCATCCTATATCAGGAAGCCTTGTGCGTCTCTGGAGTGAAATATTTGGCTTTTAGTCGGAGCGCTGGCCGTGAGTCGGAAATCCTGGGAAGCGAATTCATGGCAGACAGGCTCCAGGCGTCGTATGGGCCAACGTTGAAGAGAATGGGTCAGAATAATAGGGCCCTTCCTGCCATTCTCAGATTCAGGGCAGTATTTCTGTCACGGTTTTCCATCGTACTGTGTCTGGCATTTTGCTTCGGCACCCATCAACACGCAGGCTACGCTCAGAATCACGCTAATCTGCACTGCAAGTGCCATCTGGCTCAACACAAAGTGTCTGTCAGAATTATGTCAGCATCAGAACAACATCATTGTGGTGATTTTGCATGGCTATCAAGGGATCGTATACTCATGTAAACAAGTTTATCGGTCATTTTAAACTCTGCTATAGTGTGTACTGTTGAGGGTTTATAATACAAAATTTGCTTATATGGAGTGAGAACACACACAGACAGGTGCCCCTTCTCTACTTCCTGTCATATGACCTGAGCTTCCTGTCAGGATACATGAGCTTGAGGAAGCCATAGGTTTCCCCTTCTGCATTCAGCTCTCATTGTTCAAACATTGTTACCCAATTGTTATGCATCCCTTTTATTCACTGTGGCACCTTCACTATTTGCACAATAGCTTTGTTTCCACTGTCAAAACCTGGAACCCATGGTTTTGATACATTGTCAGCTATTCAGACAAAGTTCTGCTAAATACTAAAGTAAATGAACATTTTGTGGCATTTTTAATGTCCTTACCTTATGAACATTTGATCCGAATACTCAAACATGCCATAGAAGTTCTTGTAGATCATTTCAGCGCTGAGACGGCTTCGTATAGAGTTCAACCTACAAAAATACAACAATTTTCAGTTTTGTTCAGCAAACTCATCCATTATGGATAAATGTTTGTATGTCATGTATTTTGTCAACAGCTTCATTTATTTAAGACAGGTTTGGGATTTCAATTTTACGCAGCCCAGCACATGACATGCAGGAAAGAAATGGCAGGCTAAATCATGCGCACGATTTACTAATTCGCTCCCTCGATTTGCTAAATCGTGTGCACGATTTAGCAAATTGATGAAATAGTAAACTGGGGGGACAAAATAGTAAATCGTCCGAAATAGTAATTAATCCGAAATAGTAATTCATCCAAAATAGTAATTTGTAATAGTAATTCGTTCCCTTGATTTGTTAAATCGTGTGCAAATCAAGAGGACGAAATAGTAAATCATCCGCATGATTTAGCAAATCGAGGGAACGAAATAGTAAATTGTGCGCACAATTTATAAATCGAAGGAATGAATTAATAAATTGTGCGCACTATTTACTTTTTTTTTCTTGCATGTCATGTGCGGGACTCCGTACAATTTAGAATGGGTTCCCTTTAAATTTTATGATTTGGCATTTGAATTGAATTTGTCACACCCCACATGAAGTTGTATTGGAATTAGAATAGGAATGACAGGAAGTGAACTTCACTGAATTGCAATTCAAAGAAATTCAACAAATTGTCTTGGCAAATGAAGTGTTCTTCTACCCAGGTTCACAAAAGTTAAACATATTATACTTTTTTTTTTTTTTTTTTTTTTTAAATATGATCTATCCATCCATCCATTCATCCATCCATCCATCCATCCATCCATCCATCCATCCATCTAAATTCATCTAAATTTAATTTCAATTTCACTTCCTTACATTCATACAGTGACCTGCAATTCCATATCCTATTTGCTACCTCAATTCAAATTAAATTTCCAAATCAATTAAAAATATTACACTTAAAAAGCATTCTCAATTAAATTCTGAATGTCGCACAACCCAGATTCAAATATTCAAACATATAGAGTACATGTATATTAAAACATATCAAAAGTTCTCGCATTGCTACATTAGCTACTATTTTTCAACATTTTCATTTAAGAGAAGACACTTAAATGCACTGATGTTGCTGTTTGACACCGAAAATCTTAACCGTTTAATCCAATTGCATAAGCAGTCTGGCTCTGCTCCCATATCAGTGGCTTCTGGCTCGCTCTGCTTGCAGGGAAGCAGCTGCCCTGGACGCCCCCAGTCGGAGCAGACAGGCAAATGTGTTAAAGTAATTAACAGACAAGAAAGAGGAAGTCATCAGCTACACATTAAGTGACCTGACCACTGTGAAATCACTACTCTAGACGGCAGGATACAACTACAGTCCGAGAAAGAGATATGCTTTCACACGTGGCACCAGTCAGTGAAGGCCAACAAGATAATCTTCTCTTCTACACTAAAAACAAACAGAAGAAAGGAGGGGTTTCCTCTTGGGACACCTGTGCTAATCATTACTGCTTTGTATATTATTATTTATTATACACATGGTAGCACTTTATTTTACAGTCCTGTTCCCCATATACATATTTATTATAAACCTACCCCTAAACCTAACCCATGTAGTTACCTTATATTACCCAGTACTTCCTTAGATAAGTACACTGTAAGTACATGTAAGTGTACGTACTATAAAATAAAGTGCAACCATACATATTTATTATTTAAATATTTTGAAGTTGATACAGTGGGGAGAACAAGTATTTGATACACTGCCGATTTTGCAGGTTTGCCCACTTACAAAGCATGTAGAAGTCTGTAATTTTTATCATAGGTACTCTTCAACTGTGAGTGACGGAATCTAAAACAAAAATCCAGAAAATCACATTGTATGATTTTTAAGTAATTAATTTGCATTTTATTGCATGACATAAGTATTTGATACATCAGAAAAGCAGAACTTAATATTTGGTACAGAAACCTTTGTTTGCAATTACAGAGATCATACGTTTCCTGTAGTTCTTGACCAGGTTTGCACACACTACAGCAGGGATTTTGGCCCACTCCTCCATACAGACCTTCTCCAGATCCTTCAGGTTTCGGGGCTGTCGCTGGGCAATACGGACTTTCAGCTCCCTCCAAAGATTTTCTATTGGGTTCAGGTCTGGAGACTGGCTAAGCCACTCCAGGACCTTGAGATGCTTCTTACGGTGCCACTCCTTAGTTGCAAGATTGGGGTTGTACTCATCCTTCTTCTTCCTCCAAACACGGCGAGTGGAGTTTAGACCAAAAAGCTCTATTTTTGTCTCATCAGACCACATGACCTTCTCCCATTCCTCCTCTGGATCATCCAGATGGTCATTGGCAAACTTCAGACGGGCCTGGACATGCGCTGGCTTGAGCAGGGGGACCTTGCGTGCGCTGCAGGATTTTAATCCATGACGGCGTAGTGTGTTACTAATGGTTTTCTTTGAGACTGTGGTCCCAGCTCTCTTCAGGTCATTGACCAGGTCCTGCCGTGTAGTTCTGGGCTGATCCCTCACCTTCCTCATGATCATTGATGCCCCACGAGGTGAGATCTTGCATGGTGCCCCAGACCGAGGGAGATTGACCGTCATCTTGAACTTCTTCCATTTTCTAATAATTGCCAAGCTACTTGCCTATTGTCCTGTAGCCCATCCCAGCCTTGTGCAGGTCTACAGTTTTATCCCTGATGTCCTTACACAGCTCTCTGGTTTTGTCCATTGTGGAGAGGTTGGAGTCTGTTTGATTGAGTGTGTGGACAGGTGTCTTTTATACAGGTAACGAGTTCAAACAGGTGCAGTTAATACAGGTAATGAGTGGAGAACAGGAGGGCTTCTTTAAGAAAAACTAACAGGTCTGTGAGAGCCGGAATTCTTACTGGTTGGTAGGTGATTAAATACTTATGTCATGCAATAAAATGCAAATTAATTATTTAAAAATCATACAATGTGATTTTCTGGATTTTTGTTTTAGATTCCGTCTCTCACAGTTGAAGTGTACCTATGATAAAAATTACAGACTTCTACATGCGTTGTAAGTAGGAAAACCTGCAAAATCGGCAGTGTATCAAATACTTGTTCTCTCCACTGTATATAACCCTCTTGAAAGATACATCGCCACTGTTAACCTTTATATGTGAAGGCAAATTTTGTTTTTCAAAACATGAGCTTGTGCACAGTTTATCTTGTGCTGTGGAAAACACCTAAAAAAGTAATAACACTGTGAACTCAGCCTGGCCTCTAGGCAGTAGCCGCAGACATTCACCAATCTTCCCTTCAGTTTTAAGACAGGGCTTGAGGAAGCACAAGGTTAGAGAGAGATCCAGGAAAGAGCTTTCTGCTAATCTCTACCAGGGTAAGACCCCACAGAGCCAAAACATTGATATGGTGTGTCACTGCCTGGTGATAAACAATGCTGCATATTGTTGTTTTGGGCTGCACCCTCTGGTTCTTTATCAGCAAGCATCCTTCCACTCCCCATGATTGTGAAATGGCAATGGGTGTGCTACAGAGTGATGGACTTATATAATAAATAGCAATGAAGTTTATCATGGTTAAGAGAAATTCATGTGACCTTTAGGGTGGATTTATCTGAAAAAGCTTAAGGCCCGTTCACACCAAGGACGATAACTATAAGACAAAGATATAGTTCTAAATATCGTTCAAAATATAAAAGTCCACACCACAGCTATAACAGTAATGTCACTGAGAAAAGATAACATTGGAATCTCTTTCAGAACGGTTTTATTCCAGCTGATGAACGATAAAAAGATTGAGCCAATCAGAATCCATTTTGCTTTAAAGCGCTTGAGCATTTAAAGCGGCAGACGACAAATAAACAGAACGATAACGTCCGCTGCCGTGGACGCTAATATAGTTATCGCTATAGTTATCTTTATAGTTATTTGTTCTTGGTGTGAACAGGCCTTTGTAGTGCAATAATAGACAGGAGCTGAAAAAACTGTACAGAAAATACAGACGAAATGAAGCATAAATGTTTGAATCTGTGATCAGAATAAACGTCTATTCAAAAGTAATTCACAGACATAATAAAAAATTGAAGCAAAATATAAAATATCATAAACTCAATCATATTATAAACTAAAGTTAGATCAAAAGTTTGGTGTCAGAAAGGTTTTTGTAATGTTTTGTCTTTTATGCTCACCAACACTGCATTTAAAAAATACAGTGAAACAGTAATATAATGAAAAATGACCACAATTTAGAATAACCGTTTTCCATTTTAAAATATAATTTGTTGCTGTACATCTCTGTTCATTTCACAGTGTCACATGATCCTTCAGAAATTATTCTAATTCTAATGCTGATTTTGTGGTCAATAAACATTTCTTATCATTTTTTTTTTTTTTTTTTTTTGGAAACCATGATATATTTTATTCTGGATTCTTTGATAAGTAGAAAGAGATAAAAAAAAATGCAGCATTTATTTTAAATATAAAACTTTTGTAACTACATGTCTTTACTGTCACTTTTGATCAGTTTAATGTGTCATTTCTAATAAAAGTATTAGTTTCTTTAAAAATCTTACTGACTCCAAACTTTTGAAAGGTACTGTACCTTAATATAATGTTTGGACAATCATGTAGCATTAACAATTTGAATGCAATGTAAATGAGTAATGAACATTTCTGTGGTAATCATCGATGAATCTTGAGTTTTAGTCTTAGGAGGACTGAGCCGCTTATCTAAAATATGAGCTGTTACAGCTAGAAGAAAAATTATTTAAAAGCAAGAACTCAAGCAGCTAATTTATGCTCGATTGACTCTTTTTTTTTACTGGTAAGGCAGGATTCTGAATGAAATAATCTCAGATATCCTTCTCCAGCCACTATTTTCACATAATCACTGATTTTTAGGGGCTAAGATGAAAGGCAAGTTGGCTGAAGTCCTGTCTGCGGTGATAATGAGTTTCAAGTACAAGATTCAAGAATTTCAGACTAATTTTGAACTAGCCTAAATCTGTGTGGGGTTTATTTTAGGTCTGATTGGCTGGCCCCAATGGCCCGTCATTGTTTTGGAAGTCCAGACACTTTGACTTATCAGTGCGAGCAGTTGAAAAGCAGTAGCGCACATGCTTGACCCCAGGCCCTCTGGTCTTACTGCTATCACCCGAGACAGCACTGTTGAATCTGGGGGAGAATGTGACAACAGCAGGCTCAGCTCGTCTTATCAAGCAGAGAGAGGGCCACCAGCTGACCATACTCAGACCCCAGATCAGCAACACGTCTGCTAATTCTTCATACACCCTGCAGGGGAAAACCTGGACTGAGGGGGTCCGAGCCCTGGAAAATACCTGTCATCAGAAGAGCTGCGATCAGCTGCAGGAATCTTGCTACATTCACACCAGGAGAAACACAGAGGGAGAGGTGTCCACGACAACTCCCAGATACTCTGCCGCTGTCTTTCCCACTGGCAGAAAACACACAAGGACTTGTCACTGTCTATCAAAGCTGAAAAAGTTCAATAAAATGGGTTATTTGTACAGAAACAGACAGAAAGAAAAAAATCTGTCATTATTTACTGACCCATACGTCCTTCCAAACCTATTTTTTTTCTGTTTAACAAAGTCCATATGTAGTAAGTCATATGATTGCTTTGAGGAACAGAAAATATTTCTGTATTTCAGTGATTTACAGTAGTTTATGTGCAAAAAGGCTGTACTGACATTGCTACCACATACAGTAGGTACTGACTGCAAGAAAGCATCTTATTCAAGGGCCTAAGCTGGTTTTGGTGTAAATATTGTGTGGGTTTGTTGTTTGCATGTGCACTATATTTTGTAAATACACATAGCACAGTCTGAAAATTGAATAAAGCCTACACATAAAATGAAGGCTGATATAGTGGCCACTTATACAGAATCCATGGTTTGCACAAAAATATTAAGCAACACAACTGTTTTCACCAATAAGAAAGTGTCTAGAACACCATATCAGCATATCAGAATGATTTCTGAATGATCATGTAATACTGAAGACTAGAGCAATAATGCAGAAAATTCAGCTTGGCCATCACAAGAATAAATTACATTTTAAAATATATTCAAATAGAAAACAGTCATTTTAAATTGTAATAATATACAGTGGGGAGAACAAGTATTTGATACACTGCCGATTTTGCAGGTTTGCCCACTTACAAAGCATGTAGAAGTCTGTGATTTTTATCATAGGTACACTTCAACTGTGAGAGACGGAATCTAAAACAAAAATCCAGAAAATCACATTGTATGATTTTTAAATAATTAATTTGCATTTTATTGCATGAAATAAGTATTTGATCACCTACCAACCAGTAAGAATTACGGCTCTCACAGACCTGTTAGTTTTTCTTTAAGAAGCCCTCCTGTTCTCCACTCATTACCTGTATTAACTGCACCTGTTTGAACTCGTTACCTGTAAAAGACACCTGTCCACACACTCAATCAAACAGACTCCAACCTCTCCACAATGGCCAAGACCAGAGAGCTGTGTAAGGACATCAGGGATAAAATTGTAGACCTGCACAAGGCTGGGATGGGCTACAGGACAATAGGCAAGCAGCTTGGTGAGAAGGCAACAACTGTTGGCGCAATTATTAGAAAATGGAAGAAGTTCAAGATGACGGTCAATCTCCCTCGGTCTGGGGAGAGGTGAGATCTTGCATGGTGCAAGATCTCACCTCGTGGGGCATCAATGATCATGAGGAAGGTGAGGGATCAGCCCAGAACTACACGGCAGGACCTGGTCAATGACCTGAAGAGAGCTGGGAACACAGTCTCAAAGAAAACCATTAGTAACACACTACACCGTCATGGGTTTAAATCCTGCAGTGCACGCAAGGTCCCCCTGCTCAAGCCAGCGCATGTCCAGGCCCGTCTGAAGTTTGCCAATGACCATCTGGATGATCCAGAGGAGGAATGGGAGAAGGTCATGTGGTCTGATGAGCTTTTTGGTCTAAACTCCACTTGCCGTGTTTGGAGGAAGAAGAAGAATAAGTACAACCCCAAGAACACCATCCCAACCGTAAAGCATGGAGGTGGAAACATCATTCTTTGGGGATGCTTTTCTGCAATGGGGACAGGACGACTGCACCGTATTGAGGGGAGGATGGATGGGGCCACGTATCGCGAGATCTTGGCCAGCAACCTCCTTCCCTCAGTAAGAGCATTGAAGATGGGTCGTGGCTGGGTCTTCCAGCATGACAACAACCCGAAACACACAGCCACACAGTGGCTCCGTAAGAAGCATCTCAAGGTCCTGGAGTGGCCTAGCCAGTCTCCAGACCTGAACCCAATAGAAAATCTTTGGAGGGAGCTGAAAGTCCGTATTGCCCAGCGACAGCCCCGAAACCTGAAGGATCTGGAGAAGGTCTGTATGGAGGAGTGGGCCAAAATCCCTGCTGCAGTGTGTGCAAACCTGGTCAAGAACTACAGGAAACGTATGATCTCTGTAATTGCAAACAAAGGTTTCTGTACCAAATATTAAGTTCTGCTTTTCTGATGTATCAAATACTTATGTCATGCAATAAAATGCAAATTAATTACTTAAAAATCATACAATGTGATTTTCTGGATTTTTGTTTTAGATTCCGTCACTCACAGTTGAAGAGTACCTATGATAAAAATTACAGACTTCTACATGCTTTGTAAGTGGGCAAACCTGCAAAATCGGCAGTGTATCAAATACTTGTTCTCCCCACTGTATGAACAGTATATCAATGGCTGGTTACTTCACTCATGTGGCAATTCTCCACCCAAACTTCAGATATATTTCTATCATCATTAGGCAGACCAGGAGGATAATTTAAGCCAAATTTTTAACCTAATGTATTATGAACCTCTGATTTTGTGAATTGGTCTTTTCATATACACAAGCTAAAATTAGAATTGTTTATTGTAAGCTTGCTGATAGACCCAACTATGTGATTAAAACATATTCTTTTGCATTTGATCCATAAACTCGTTCACATAAAAATGAGAACACAGCATCAAAAGGAACTGGATTTAGAGAACTAAAATATCCCTAAACCGAGAGACTTGACTTTTCATCTTAGTAGTCTGCCACACGCCTCTGGGTTGTCATGTAAATATTGTGTGGGTTGTGAGGGTTGATTGTTTGCTTATGTTTCAAGTATATATACCTCATAAAAGGAATATAGAAGCTAAACATTATCAACTTTAATTGAGCAAACCATTTACATGATAACTATAAAGTTTAGATTGTAAACGGCAGTCAGTTTTAAAAGGCAAATACTGTACGTTTTTCTGTCAAACAATATGTCTCCAGTTGATAATATAATTTTTGTCAAAAGACACTTTCGTGTCATTCATAAAGCCGGTGCCATCTTGGATGGAAGTGTAGTGCCCTACTGTGCAGAATGGCAACAGCTGTGGCTTTCATTTTTTTGAAGCCACACTCTCATTCTTCCTGTAATATAGTGGTCAGCCTACATTACAGGTCAAGCTACTCTGGCCACTCTGGCTTTACTGCAGCAGAGGTTGGCGTTCGATCAGAGAGCTGGCTTCCAGAGAGGGTCAGTAAGGGTAAGTAGTTGGTGCTGACAGGAAGCTGGCAAAGACCACCCTGAAGATATATTGCCATGCTGAAGAATGATCAATGGCTAGGAAGAACAGTACAGTGGGGAGAACATTTATTTGATACACTGCCGAGACTGTCTAGGCCACTCCAGGACCTTGAGATGCTTCTTACGGAGCCACTCCTTAGTTGCCCTGGCTGTGTGTTTCAGGTCGTTGTCATGCTGGAAGACCCAGCCACGACCCATCTTCAGTGCTCTTACTGAGGGAAGGAGGTTGTTGGCCAAGATCCCCTCAATACGGTGCAGTCGTCCTGTCCCCTTTGCAGAAAAGCATCCCCAAAGAATGATGTTTCCACCTCCATGCTTCACGGTTGGGATGGTGTTCTTGGGGTTGTACTCATCCTTCTTCTTCCTCCAAACATGGCGAGTGGAGTTTAGACCAAAAAGCTCTATTTTTGTCTCATCAGACCACATGACCTTCTCCCATTCCTCCTCTGGATCATCCAGATGGTCATTGGCAAACTTCAGACGGGCCTGGACATGCGCTGGCTTGAGCAGGAGGACCTTGCGTGCACTGCAGGATTTTAATCCATGACGGCGTAGTGTGTTACTAATGGTTTTCTTTGAGACTGTGGTCCCAGCTCTCTTCAGGTCATTGACCAGGTCCTGCCGTGTAGTTCTGGGCTGATCCCTCACCTTTCTCATGATCACTGATGCCCCACGAGGTGAGATCTTGCATGGAGCCCCAGACCGAGGGAGATTGACCGTCATCTTGAACTTCTTCCATTTTCTAATAATTGCGCCAACAGTTGTTGCCTTCTCACCAAGCTGCTTGCCTATTGTCCTGTAGCCCATCCTAGCCTTGTACAGGTCTACAATTTTATCCCTGATGCCCTTACACAGCTCTCTGGTCTTGGCCATTGTAGAGAGGTTGGAGTCTGTTTGATTGAGTGTGTGGACAGGTGTCTTTTATACAGGTAACGAGTTCAAACAGGTGCAGTTAATACAGGTAATGAGTGGAGAACAGGAGGGCTTCTTAAAGAAAAACTAACAGGTCTGTGAGAGCCGGAATTCTTACTGGTTGGTAGGTGCAATAAAATGCAAATTAATTATTTAAAAATCATACAATGTGATTTTCTGGATTTTTGTTTTAGATTCCGTCTCTCACAGTTGAAGAGTACCTACGATAAGAGTACAGACCTCTACATGCTTTGTAAGTAGGAAAACCTGCAAAATCGGCAGTGTATCAAATACTTGTTCTCCCCACTGTACATATCAGCTTCATTTACATGATTACACTGATACTATAAACTTCTATTCAAAAGTTTTGGGTCAGTAAGATTTTGTTTTTTTAAATTAATACTAATATTCCCCAAGGATGCATTAAATTGAGCAAAAGAGACATTAAAGACTTTTACATTGTAACAAAAACAATCTATTTCAAATAAATGCTTATGTTGTTCTTTTGAACTTTCTTCTGTATCTAAGAATCCTGACAAAAAGTATCACCGTTTACACAAAAATATTAAGCAGTGCACCGTTTTCAACATGCTAATAATAAGGGCCCTATTTTATCGATCTGAGCACATGGTCTGAAGTGCATGGCGCAGGTGCACTAAGGGCGTGTCCGAATCCACTTTTGCTAGTTTAACGACAGAAAAAACGGTCGGCGTGCCAGGCGCATGGTCCAAAAGGGTTGTACCTAGTCATGGTGTGTTTTGGGCGTAACGTGCAATTAACCAATCAGAGTCTCATCTCCTATTCCCTTTACAAGCCAGTTGCGCTTGCACCATGGCGGATTCGCTGTTTGCATGGCAGAATTTGCAAGCGGAAAGAATGAACGCTTCTCCAGAGAGGAATCCTTTTATTTTTATATTTAAAAATGTTTGTGTGCTGCTGCGCATCCCTGTGTGTGTAATAAGCAGAGTGTACGCGCGTTGTGCACCCGCCTGTAAGTGCACATTACTAACACGCCCTTTAAATAACAAAAAAAAAACTGTGCTATTGACTTTAGACCAGGTTTTTGTTGGTCAATGGCGCAGTCATTTTCAGTTGCCTCAAAATAGCAATGCGCCAACAATGCGCCTGAACACACCTCGTTTTCAGACCAGCACGCCTATGGGCGAACAGATGGGCGCGAGTGCATTTGCTAAACAACGTGGAGCTGGACGTGAAAATGATAACTGCATCAGGCTGAAACTAGCAAAAAAACACTTGCGTCGCACCTGGCGTCACATTGCACCGGTTGTATGATAGGGCCCTAAATGTTTATTGAAGCAAGCAAATCAGCATATTAGAATGATTTCTGAAGGATCATGTGACAAGACTGGAGTAATGATGCTGAAAATTCAGCTAGCTATCACAGTAATAAATGATATTTTAAAATACATTCAAATAGAAAACAGCTATTTTAATTTGGAACAATATTTCACAATGCTCTTCATTTGATCTTAAAAGGATACCCTCATGTCATTCCAAGCCCCATATTGTTTTTTTATTTAGTAACAAAAATCTTTGAATAGATATTTTCCTTATAATAACAGTTCATATGGCTCTTAAGCACCAATAACTATAAAAGCACCATAAAAGTAATCAATCATGCAATATCTTTGTATATTGAACGGACCATTATTTCAGTCATTAGCCTTATACATAAAATAAAATCTTGTATATGCCACAGTTTTGAGACAATGTTGTGTAAACTATTCCTTGAAATGTTTGAGGAAAGTTTAGGGAATCCCTGCAACCCTTGACACTTCTTTGTGAATCTGATATGATAAATGACAGAGAGACGAAGGGGAAGCGAACCCTTGACACGCTCTCACTGTCTGAGCTGCTTCTATCATAAGAGTCTCTCTCTCCTTCAGCCTGAATGTTTACTTTGGATTATACTGGATGCTTCCAGACCTCTGAGAACTCACATCCTGACAGACAGGCTGATATGTCCTGTTGCACTCAAACATTCATACACTTCTCTATAGAACACCTAAAAAGCCCTCAGTAGCTAAACTAGCTGGATATAAAGGTTGTAAAACATGTAACAGACGCTTCTGCTAATCTTTAATGAAATATCAGTGATAATTAAAGCTTGTGTTGTTATGCATGACAGGTGCTGGTCAGGTCTTTCATGTGTGAATTATAGACTATAAAACAAGACATGAGAGAGTTTGTGTGATGTCACATCACTGGTATGAGACACATCTGATTTAAAACATTTAAAATATTATTTATGGCTTAAATAAAAAATAAACTACACTTGGAGCACACTATAAATGTATTTCATCTAGGAATGTACTGAATTAACATGAATATTGCAATGATTAAAAAGATGCTGAAACTTTAAGCCAAACAAAAAATCGATTACATACCAAAGTTGTCTATATGTGCCTTCTGTTCCATTAGTCGATCTCACTGGTGCCCAAGAAATACATTAGCTGACTGGCTTGCCATCCCGTCTGCCAGAAGATAAACTACATGGGAATGTAAAAATGACACATACTTAAAACAGTGAATGAAATAATAACAGTAACTATCTGCAAAAAGCATCTATCCAAAATACTGTATTTTTGTCTATTGTGTTGATTATGATCACAGGGCCTTTACTAATTAAAGGTGCATTCTGTAAGTTACTGATTACATTTCTCTCTAAATATTTTTTAATAAATAAAGATTAGATTTTTAGATTAAGCCAGGATTAGGCCTTAGTTCAATTAGGACATTTAAAGCTGCACTGTGTAAATTTTAGCGGCATCTAGCGTTGAGGTTGCAAATTGCAACCGCCCACCGCTCACCCCTCCCTTTCGAAGCACATAGAGAAGGTACGGTGGCCGACACAGGACAAAGATGTCGTCGTCTGAGACAGCAGAGAGTAGCTAGCGCTCTGTAGAGCAGTTTGTCTGTTTAGGGCTACTGTAGAAACATGGCGGCGCAAAATGGTGACTTCACTGTAAGGGGACCCGTGGTGTATGTAGATAGAAATGGCTCATTCTAAGGTAATAAAAACATAACAGTTCATTATGTAAGGTATTTATACACCACTGAAAACATAGTTATGTATATTATATTGCATTTCTGTCAATAGATCCTCGTAAATATTACACACTGCACCTTTAAGTAGCTTTTATAAACGTGCCTTAGAAAAACACATTACTGGTGTGCTTCTTGAGACAAAACAATGGCACTGACATATTTTAAGTCAGTGCATGTTGCTTTCAGTTCAAACATGCATTTTAGTCTGGGACTAGCTGTGAAACCGGGGGTTTATGTTTTTGAAACAAAAATATTAAGCAGCACAACTGAATATTGAAAACAGAATTTTGACACTTGAGCATCAAATCAGCATATTAGAATTATGATTTTTGAAGGATCATGTGACACTGAAGACTGGAGTAAAGATGCTGAAAATTCAGCTTTGTCATCACAGGAATAAATTACATTTGAAAACACATTCAAACAGTAATCAGTTATTTTAAATTGTAATAGTATTTCCACAATATTACTGTTTTTACTGTTTTTTTTATCCAATAAATGCAGCTATGGTGAGTACAAGAGACATCTTTCAAAAACATAAAAAAAAATCTTACTGACTCCAAGCTTTTGAATGGTGCATAGTGTTTGTTTTGTCTGTTTTTTCTCATACAAGGCACATCACTAAAATAAATACTTTTTAAAAGCACGCATATGCATTTAGCACAAATGTCGTCTAATGTATTATTTAATTCTTAATTAATTATTGATTTACAGACAGAAAACTACATAATTTTAATAATTTCTCAAAAGTATTCATTTATTTGTAGCCTTTTTAATGATCAAAAAATTACTTAATGCACTTTAATGGAACATTGAAATATTGTTTGACAACACACCACTGGGAAACTGGCACAAAAAGTCCCTAGGACAGTGTAACAGTGCTCTCTGACCCTGTGTGGTGGTCTATGAGACAGAGGGGGTCAAAAGAAAAGTCTAGATGTGGCTCTGAAGTTGAAAGTCTATGGGGTGTCTGAGCAGCCCTGTTTGATGTAGCTCACCATGGTTGCTGCTGCCGCACGCCTGTGAAGATGTTTTTGTGTGATGGCAGCTGGAGACTCAATCGGCCTCTCTCTTACAGAGAAATCTGCATGGCCCATTCTAACTGAGGAAACAACGTTATGAGGGTCTTGACCCAGAGCTGGAGAATGCAGTGGGTTTGAGATGGTGACAGATAATAAGCACAGATCTTCTAGGGACAGTCTTCACTTAACATGTTTTTTGCTTCTTATTTTAAAATTACAGGCCTATACAGATGCATTTTTACATTTGGCAGTCACTTACATATTGCATTCACAATATACATTTCCATGCATTCTATGGGAATAATCTTGGCATTGATAGCATGGCTAACAATTTCTCTAATTTCAAAAGAAACATATATAGGCTATATTATGTTGTTGAACTTTCAATGAACAGTTTTCGGTAACACTTTACTTAAAGCCCTAATGTATAATGCATTATAAAGGTATTTATATTGTACATTATAATACATTATATATTTTCATAAATAATTGTAACCAAAGTTAAAATGCATTATAATATTTGCAGATTCTGAAATTGGTTGTTTGTCATGTGTTTTAATGCATTATACTTTCTAAAGGTGTGTTCAATGAATAGATAAGTTTTATAATGTATTATAATTGTGGTTACAATTGTTCATGAGACCATACAATGCGTTATAAGGTGCATTATAAGGCATAATTACTGCATTATAAATATTTTTATAATGCATTATACATAAGGGCTTTAAGTTTGTATGTATAATACAATATATGTATAATACATGTATGTATAAGTATGTATGCATGTGTGTGTATGTATACAGAGGTGGGTAGTAACGAAGTACATTTATTTCGTTACATTTACTTGAGTATTATTTTGGAAAAAATGTACTTTTAAGAGTAGATTTTTTTTGTGGGTAGGCCTACTTTTACTTTAACGCGAATACATTTCTAATGAAAAAACTGTACTTTTACTTCGTTACGTTGGGCGACATTCCTCTCATTACTTTAGTTTAACTAAGACTTGATCAAACCATTTTTTTTTTTTTTTTTACCGTCTATGGATCAAACAAGTTGGCAAAACTAAATTGATTCGCGAATCAGTTTGAATGATTTGTTCAGTTCAGTTCAATCTTCTGAAGCGGTTTCTCACTCGGAGCGTTGGACGAAGTGGCAGTGAACCTACAGTCAATTAAAAGCAAATCTGCAAATGCATCCTATTGTTTGCCAGCGATGAAGATATGTTAGGCTATTAGTTGAACTGCGTGAGCTGTCTGTGAACGATTCCACAGGTAGGCCTATTATTCGATTTACAGCTAATACATTTTACAACCAGAGTATTACGCCACGATAACACTACAAAGTACGTAGCATTTCTTTAACAGTTTTTTTGGACATAAATCTTAATTTGTGGTAATTTGTGGGTATTGCGCAGTGGCGGCGCCTGCGACCTGTTCGTCTTGGAAACGAACGCCTTTGCTTAGACACAGTTACACTCGCCTGCAGAAATACACATTTGATTACATTTTGGAGAACAGACGAAATAAGGTCTGTCAATGTGCATTTGATCATTGTTTGTGTTCAGATGTTCAGTAGCGGTTATTAGCGCGAGCACATGTGAAGAGTTTTCTCTCTTTCTTCTTTTATGCAGCTGTAAACGTTATTATTATACAAAGCAAAGTACATGCAATGCTATTCGGGCTACAGATGCCAGAAATGCTTGTCTCCTCTGTGTCTGTTGCAAAGATATCTAATTATGATAATAATATAATAATAATTTAAATTAAATATCTATCTAAATAATAGCATACTATTGTATATATATATATATGTTACAAAGTAACTAGTAACTAACTACTTGAGTAGTTTTTTCATTGGATACTTTTTACTCATACTCCAGTAACTATTAGGATTGTTACTTTCACTAAATATTTCTATAAGTAGGCTACTTGTACTTTTACTTGAGTACAGTTTTTTGATACTCTACCCACCTCTGTATGTATGTATGTATATATATATATATATATACATACATATACACACACACATTATAAAATGGTAAATTAAATAAAATGTTTTATATTATTTATTTATTATAATATTTCTTTCTATAGGCTACTTAAAGTTTCATATTTAAAACACGTAATTTTACAGCATAATTTCTGCAAAAGTAATTTCTGTGAAAAAGCATGATTGTCTCTTTCAGTCTGAAAAGTGTGCAGCTTCTATGCCACAATGAAAATACGGCGTTAGACTAGCCCAAATCCCGCTCTTTGGTAAATATGGAAACAAGGGCCCGCTGAGAGAGGCCTGACCGACCGAGCGGCTGCTGCTGCGGTGTCCGAGGCTGCAGCGGTCGGTGGTGCTGTTAAAGCCGGTGAAGGGAGTGAGGCAGAAGGGGGTTATCGTCGCTCTGTTGGGAAAATAACAGCCCCAAGGTAGACCGCGGCAAACAGGAAGGGTGTGGACAGGATCCGAGCGCAGCTGCTGCCGCTGAGCAGCGTCTGTTCCCTCCGACTTTGATGTGTGGGCACACCGTGCTCTGTGCCACGAGATAAACACTCTGGGAGCGAGGAATTGTTTGTGTTACGCATAGCTCCGTAATGACATGCAGCCTGTGAGAAAGTCAGCTGCCGCCGACAGCCCCGCGGGAAGCACGTGTGTAGACCGTCGACCCTGAGCTAATTGATGAGTGATGTCATTGATGAGTCATCGGTGGCTCCTTTATAACATAAATAATATTCAATGATAGAAAAAAATATTGTATCAAAATATTATTATTATTAGGCTTATTCCTCTGAAGCAGTTCCTTTTCCGTTAATGTCACTTAGGGGCCATGCTGGCTATTGGAAAATGTTTATCAATTTTCAATCATTAAATCAATTTTCAATCATTAAAATAAAGTCCTGCCCTACATTTCTCGTTGAGCATGCAACAAAATTGCTAAGAATAAATTGGGTTGCTAATGACAATTCACATTGACTTTATTTTATTTCATTTTTGTTTTAATATGAATGTAGTATTCTCAACTCTACTTTTTAAACATTTTACTGTTTAAATCCATTCTGCAGATTTCAACATATTTTCCAAAATCACAACAGAAACCTCAGCAAATTCCCACCTGGGCCTGCTTGAAAATGTAAAAAAAAAAATAAAAAAAAAAAGCCAAATAAAACAAACAAACATAATATTAACTTTTACATTTGTATGGGATGGGGTAATGTCTTTTTTACTTCACATTTTCAAGAATTTCCTGCGAGGCAGGCGGTATTGGAAAGCATCCCTCTTGTCCTCTTCAACACTCCACAAAGCATTACATTCACCTTGGGAATACTGGATGTGGAGAAAGACTTGTGGCATTGACTGGGAGGGAGGTGGACATTCTTCAAGGGTCTAAATAAAGTCTGTGAGACACTCTTTCTCATGAGCCCTGCATGTTGACTCATGAAGCATCAACAGAGGGCAGAATGTGTGTGGCCTTAAATCAATGCTCAGCATTTGAAACAGCCTGTCTGACAGAAAACAAGTGACTGGTTTAGTGTTAGCAAAGCACTGCATGATCACATGGAAATGACCATATGAGTAGGCCTGCAGTTCTGCATGCTGCATGTTAGTGCTCTCTTCCAAATGGAGGGTTGCCGGTTGTTTGGCTTCATCCCTCATTGGTCATCAATGGTCAGTTAGAGCACTGGCTTTTTAAATAGACCCCTGGGGTACTAAAAAAGCAATTAGGAACAAGTCAGTTTGCTCAGGCTGTTTCAAGTACTTTTCAAGTTTATTTTAGTTGCACTTTGCACAAATAGGGCACAAAATAGCACCTGAAATTCTTGAATTATTATTATTATTATTATTAATAATAAATGGTCATTGAAAGTCCTCAAAACCTTCAGATCCTGCATGATTATCAAGATCAAACAAAATTTTGTATGAGCTGTTTTATTTTTTTATTCATATGAGGGATTCATATTGGGATTTTTACAACCTGATTTGTGATTGTGTCATTTCAATGAGCAACTTTATTTATTAATAACACATATAATATATACTGTATATAATATAACAATATACATTTAATATTATGTATGAATATTAATAAAATATAAATGATGGATTTAAAAAAAAAAAATAAAATGTAAAGAAATTAATAAATTAAAAACAATTTATAATTTAATATAATTTATAATTTAAAATTCAAAATGAGTCAAAATAATATAATTATTAACAAATTTTATTGACTCAAAAATGTAACATGCAACCCTTTTACCCTTTCTGGCAATTAAATAATTGTTTATATATATATATATATATATATATATATATATATATATATATATATATATATATATTTTTTTTTTTTTCTTTCTTTTTTTTTAAGTGCTGTCAATCGATTAATCGTGAATAATCGCATCCAAAATATAAGTTTGTGTTTACATAATATGTGTGTGCACTGTGTATAATTACTATGTATATTTGAATACACACACATACATGTATATATTAAAGAAATATTTGCATGTGTATATATATATATATATATATATAAATATAACAAATGTTTCTTAAATATATATATGAATGTGTGTGTATTTATATATACATAATAATTATACACAGTGCACACACATATTATGTAAACACAAACTTTTATTTTGGAATGCGATTAATCGTTAGTCAGCAATATATATATACAAACCCGATTCCAAAAAAGTTGGGACACTGTACAAATTGTGAATAAAAAAGTATTAGGTCAACTGGCAACATGATTGGGTATAAAAAGAGCCTCTCAGAGTGGCAGTGTCTCTCAGAAGTCAAGATGGGCAGAGGATCACCAATTCCCCCAATGCTGCGGTGAAAAATAGTGGAGCAATATCAGAAAGGAGTTTCTCAGAGAAAAATTGCAAAGAGTTTGAAATTATCATCATCTACAGTGCATAATATCATCCAAAGATTCAGAGAATCTGGAACAATCTCTGTGCGTAAGGGTCAAGGCCATCATGGCTGTGTAGAAGAAGGATCCGGGTACTGAAATGGCCAGCCTGCAGTCCAGATCTTTCACCCATAGAAAACATTTGGCGCATCATAAAGAGGAAGATGCGACAAAGAAGACCTAAGACAGTTGAGCAACTAGAAGCCTGTATTAGACAAGAATGGGACAACATTCCTATTCCTAAACTTGAGCAACTTGTCTCCTCAGTCCCCAGACGTTTGCAGACTGTTATAAAAAGAAGAGGGGATGCCACACTGTGGTAAACATGGCCTTGTCCCAACTTTTTTGAGATGTGTTGATGCCATGAAATTTAAAATCAACTTATTTTTCCCTTAAAATGATACATTTTCTCAGTTTAAACATTTGATATGTCATCTATGTTGTATTCTGAATAAAATATTGAAATTTGAAACTTCCACATCATTGCATTCTGTTTTTATTCACAATTTGTACAGGTCCCAACTTTTTTGGAATCGGGTTTGTATACTACCAAATAAATTTTATATCAATTCACACTGAACGCATTTGTGGAAAGTGCCTAATGTCTTTTTGTTTTACATTTAACTTTGATGCCTAAAGTAGCTACTTCATGTTGAATCGCAAACCTTATCAGTCACAGAAATGTCATGGTAAGACTTTTAGTGTTTGGCTGGTCAACATTTACTGACGGGAAAAAACGGCGAGACGTAATTGTGTTTTAATACTTCGCTCATTAATTGTGGTCAGCTTTCCAAAGAGATCAGTGCATCAATGACAGTATCAATGTCCTTCAACACAATGTCTGTTTTATGCTGAACACAAGCTTTTCAGAGCCAGACCTCTCTTCCTCTGGCACTCTCCATTGTCATTTTCACTCTCTGGCTTGTGACACTTTTGCGGTCTACTGAGTAGACAATGGTTTTTTTGAGCCATTGTTTGGATCTATTTATAAAGCGAGAGAGTGGTGAGAGACAAACAAGCTCTCAGGTCCCATAGGTATTGCTGTAACCAGTGTTTCCAAAGACGTTAGTGTGCCATAAACCTCTAATTAGGTAATTGGGAATAATGGAATATTGTATTTGTTTTGATTAGTCATCATGAGTTCCCCGTTATTTTGTGGTATTGCATGGAATCAAAAACATGCAGCACTGGGAAATTGTTGAAGAATATCACTTTTTTATAAAAATGTATTTTTATAATCAGCAGACAGATCATACAGCACATTGGGAACCAACTGGCAAAGCTTTTTGAAAAGAAAAAAAATGTTTTGTGGGTTTAAGCTCTGTAGTCTGCAGAGTTGAAAATGTTAAATATGATCTGTCAGACTTGGTTATACAGTAAGGCATAAAAGCGATGCAGACAGCGGTGCCAGCGCAGGAATGGTTTCACAAGCCAGTGATTTGTTATTATAATGAAATCAGAATTATTCATTACAAATTACCATCGCAATAGGGCTTTTGGCTAGCTGCTCGCCATTTCCATATTTAAATCAGCCATATAAACCTAAATCTTATTGACAGTGCATGACAGAAGTGTGTAATTCGGTCACGTTTGATGAAGAAAAGCTCGATTATCTGAGTTCATGGACTACATCGCTGTCTTTCAGGCATGTACAAAACCCTGGCCCACTTATAGAATGAGAGAGGGTGGTTCGTTTGCGGGCACAATGGGCCAAGCCCGTCAGCGCAGTGCACAATTATGCAAAATCAACCAGCTACTTACACGACTCGGCCCTTTATTTGCGTGACCTCAGCGTGTCAGAGCATGCATTGTGGCTTTGCAACCCCACACGTTCCAGAGATGCAAGCAGTGGGGTGCAGGATGCAGAGTCTTAGCTCTTGCACATTCCTGTGAGGAACGCAGGGGGTGTGGGAAAGACCTTGAGGTTGGATCAGCTGATTCATCCTCATGTTTAATTCTTGGTACAGTTTCCATTTGTGCTGGGGGTCTGGCTCCATCACACAGGGTTCAGCTCGATCAGAATATAGACAGTGGCTGCCGTGACTTCTAAATTGCTTTGATTGTGCTCATGCAAATGCATGTAGCATCCTAAATAAAATGGCCTTTGTATGTTGAACTGAGTTTCAAAGACTCGCTGAGAGATATACCGGGACCACCGCCACACTAATCAAAGCGAATCTTTTAGAGAAAAGCCTGAACAAGTCAATGAGAGGGCTTAGCTAATCTCTATTTCTTTTAAGGCATTCAAAAATGGCCTTTTATTTTCCCTGGTTCGTAAATGATATGGAGACGACGAAAAAGCAACACCATAAATCAATTTGTGTGCAGATATATTTTCGCAAAATGTTTATTGAGTTTCTTTTCAAATTAGCATCCTTAAATTATACTTTAATTAGTGAGTGTGACAGTGGAAATTAGAGCGTCTCAATGACGCACGAGAATAAGCAGAGGGAGTTCGCCGCTCAGATGACTGCGAGAATTGTGTGGAGGCTAAGAATGTAATTATGCGTTCCATGAAAGAGAATGCTTGCGGTGGGTCAGTGATGACTTACTAGTCCTTTAACAATAACCATTTTACTGCAAGAACTAAAAGATTTCTCAGACAGGACAAAAAATCCTGCTAAATGTACAGTAACAAAACAAAACAAAAACCTGACAGCTAGTTGTCAAAATTACATTGACAACATGTATACCATTAACTGATATAAAGTTAATATATCCACCTACTTCAATGAGTACAATCTGCTTTGCACCCTAAAATATACTAATTACTGCAATAAGTAGTAAAATAGAAGGCCACACAATAAAAATTGATTATGAACTATGGCTAAAAACCACAGTCTGAGCAAAGTGTTATCCAAAAAATGCTATAAACATTAACTAAACAACATAACATCTTACACAAAAATAAAATGATGGGAACATCCTTTTACTGTTTTTCACTGTAATTCTTACTTTTTACTTTCTAAAACCATACAGTTTACTGTGTTTTATAGTATAATTATTGTCTTGGTAAACTTGGGAAAAATAGTTAACTTTTTTTACTGTAGCATTTTTCATTAAATTATGGACATTACATTACAACAGTACATTATTTTAGTATAATTTCTTGAAACAATAGAACAATGTGTAATTATATAGGCAAAATTCATGGATTTAGTGATATTACAATTCGGTGAAAGAGCAGAAAGAGCTCAATGGTTGGATAGCAACCGAGTTAAATAAAAAAAAAAGTCATTTTACATTTTATTATTACAGAAGATGTTTTATATACTAAAATGAACAGAACTGAGAATGCAAAACAAAAATGATTTTGTTTAAAAACCAGTCTAAGAACGATTTGTAAATTCTATTATCTGCATGTTTAAGCCACCTGCACATTAACTCATTTTAAATAAATCATTTTTAAACTGCCCTAACCACAAAGCCCCCTGTCACTCTGGTGGTTAGCTCACATAACTAATGATCACATGACCGGGGAGCAGGTGAGCATATGCTCCCACCACCTGTTTAATATTTAACAGTGGGAACGAGGACTTTGAGGAAGCCCCATGGCATCTGCAGTGTCTGTGTTTCTGTGGTAACGTGATTGTTAGTGCTTGTTGGAAAGCGCAAGGCGGCACGTCCAACACAACACAATTAGGCTGGCCGGCAGCAGAGGAGCGAGCTAATGCTGATTATAATTACATGTTGATCTCATCGCCTCCTCCTCCATCAACAGGCTCGTTTAAAAACAGATATCCGTTAGGATTGTTTTCACACAGAGTTCCCGAACGAGACTGCAGTGATGATGTTGCACTGGATATTTGAACACAAAGACAGTCATCACAGTACTTATTCAATTATTTAATATCGCCCAATGATCGCTAAAATATTTTTAACAAATAAAACGTGAAAATCATTCTCTATTCACTGCGAGAAATTAGCAATATAATAAAACTGTTTTTTTTTTGTTGCAAGAAACATATTATAAATATAAATATAAATTTATATCTAATATACATTTTGGTAAGACTTTAGTTTATGGTCCAATTCTCACTAGTTGCTTATTAGCATGCATATTACTAGGATATTGGCTGTTTATAAAGCACATATTCATGCCTTATTTTGCATGACCATATTCTACATTCCTTAATCCTACCCAAAACTATCTAACTATTAATACGCAGTAATTAGGAGTCTATTGAGGCAAAAGTCATGGTTAATAGTTAGTTAGCAGTGAGAATTGGTGTGACCTAAATTGTATATAAAAATGACATAAAAAAAATTCATTAATAAATTAAAATAAAATATAACATTTATATAAAAAAGGTAATATAATTTGTATTATATTGTGCCTGTTTATATGTTTCATGCAGACAAATATACATGCAAATTAAACACACACATTATAAATAAATAATATTTTTATTTCATAAATATATGTTTTAAATTACATATTTGTATAATATGTAATATTAAACAAACTACATTTATATATACACCGTAATATGGAATATATATATTAGGGTGGCCCTTATTGGGGGGTACATTTTTTTTTTTGTGGAAATGTTAACCTCTCACCCCCTCATTTGTTTCTCCATTAGAAGTATGTAATGTATGCAAAATACCATCCAGATAATTTGTCATTAGGGTATGCTCAAAGAATGCATCTTTTTATCAACAGGTACTGGTTTGATTCCAGTACTGTCAGGAAATCGCCCCTAATCGCTCCCCAGCTCCGCAGCATAATGGCTGCCCACTGCTCCGGGTGTGTGTCCACTACTTACTACTCTGCTCCTAATGTGTGTGCACGAACTTGGATGGGTTAAATGCAGAGTACTTACTCCTAATGTGTGCTCCTGTGTGCACGAGGGTTAAATGTGTGCATTGGGTTAAATGCGAGTATGGGTTACCATACTTGGCCTTCACATGTCACTTTCCCCATTTACTTTCATTGACAATGTTCTTTGAGTATGTCTGTACCGAATGGGAAAAAGGGGTACAGTGAAGCATCAAGCAGCAGTGCAGACCATGAAGGAGCTCTACTAACAACACTGTTCTCGTTTTTAACCTAATTCACTAATTCGCTGTTATGGTCATTAAGACAAAATTTCAATTTTGTTGAGCACACCGCAAACGTAGTCCAATCTCAGCTAAATTTGGTTTGTTACCATTTCTCCACGGAGCAATGGAATAAGGTGGCCTGGTCTGATGAATCATGTTTTCTTTCACATCACTTGGATGGGTGGGTGCGTGTGCGTCGCTTACCTGGGGAACACATTGCACCAGGATGCACTATGGGAAGAAAGCAAGCCGGAGAAGGCAGTGTGATGCTTTGGGCAATGTTCTGCTGGGAAACCTTGGGTCCTGCCATCCATGTGGAAGTTACTTTGACATGTACCACCTACCGATGCATTGTTGCAGACCATGTACACCCTCTCATGGAAACAGTATTCCCTGGTGGCTGTGGCCTCTTTCAGAAGGATAATGTGCCCTGCCACAAAGCAAAAATGGTTCAGGAATGGTTTGAGGAGCACAACAACGAGTTTGAGGTGTTGACTTGGCCTCCAAATTCCCCAGATCTCAATCCAATCGAGCATCTGTGGGATGTGCTGAACAAACAAGTCCGATCCATGGAGGCCCCACCTCGCAACTTACAGGACTTAAAGGATCTGCTGCTAACATCTTGGTGGCAGATACCACAGCACACCTTCAGGGGTCTAGTGGAGTCCATGCCTCAACGGGTCAGGGCTGTTTTGGCAGCAAAAGCGGGACCAATACAATATTAGGAAGGTGGTCATAATGTTATGCCTGATAGGTGTATATATATGTGTGTGTGTGTAGAAGAGAGAGAGAGAGAGAGAGAAAGAGAGAGAGAGAGAGAGCTAGGTTTACATTCTAAAATAACTGGAATCACGATCATCAATCCTATGGAAGCAAAAACATATTTGTGTGTTCAGTGCCTTACATCTGTAATTATCGACAACTTTCCAGCTCTGAACTGTGCTCAAGCAAAACAAGAATCACATACAGCTGAGTTTATTTTTCCAAACCACAGATGAAAAGAGTGAGCAACTTTAACAAGTTACGGTTCTTCTGCCTACACATCACCTTAAAAGCCATGAGGAGTGGTGAGTGTGACATGCTTTCATGACATGCCTTCCCTATAAATGTGAGCCAAGTGCCCAACCAGAGACAAAACATCAGCTCTTGGCAGGTTACAAGGCTCACTGCAGTAAGTACCTGTGGGGGCAAGTGACCAGAGCTGGAGAAAGCTAGTGTGAGGCCTTCAGGGCACCTCTGCTTTGAACTGGGGTCCTGCCCACACCAGAGCTTCCTTCACGGAGAGCTCTGACTCTGCCAATTTGGCATCCTCCCATACTCACACTGTTCCGCACTGACAGCTAAATTGATTCTGGCACTGCGTAGTGCCACCTGCAGCTAGCCCTCTCCTCACCCATGCGCGATGCTGTCAAACCAGTCTACTGTCACAGGCAGTGGTGCACGCTTTTCAAAGAGTTGGCTGCAGATGTTAACTCAAGTGGGGAAACGTTTTTGTTTAAAATTATGATGAGGTTTTTGTTGCTTTGACAGATTCAGATCACAAGATGCTCAAAACGAGTGCAATTTGAGCTTAACTTGACACAAATTTCCAGGGAACTACAAGGGTCTCATAAGCTGTTTCCATCCAAAGTTGTGAATTTAACTTATGCGCAAAATTCGAATATCGCATAAAACATTTGCAAATAAAGCACCGTTTCCATTCCAAGTGTTCAAGAGAACAAAATTGTCACTTCCTGGGAAACTGGCGCAAAATATCTTTAATAAAAATGAAAGTTGCTGCAATTGAAGAAGCCACTGTGGCTCCCTTTGTGCCTCAGAGTGTGCAGATGAAACGCAATAAAATTCAGAGGTGGATGGCTGATGTTTGGGAACGCAATCGTGATTATACCCAACCATTTTGGTAACAGACTTTGACTCAGGCATTTCAGAATGATCAAACCAACATTTGAGATGCTGTGCAATGAAATTGGTCCGCTGGTCAGTCCAGTTATCCAATCAATCACATCATCTGCTAAAGAAAAGTCACATGAGTTTTTGTTGCGCATTGAGGGATTTATTCGGTAAATGTGTTTCCATCGTTTTTGATGTCTTCTTATTGGATAAAAAAATTATATCCCTGATAGCCCAAATAATCCATATTAGGATATCCCAAAGTCCGCATTAAAAAGGTGGATGGAAACTGGTGGATCCAATTCAATCTTTCTCAAAGAACAACAAGATCAAAACAAAATAAGCATTGCGGAGCTTTGAATTGATGGTCTACAGAAGAACGATAAGGTTAATGGATAGACATGCAGAACATCTGCCAGTCAAAGTTTCTGGGTCTGGGAAAGCATCGTCTATGAAAGGAGACCTTCATAAATGTCACATCTCTCTGATTCCCATCACGTCTAAAATAGGAAGCATGAGAAGTGGCGGATATTGGCGTCTTTCATCTTTTCGAACAATACTGAATCTCTGTATGGGAGACAGCCTTCATGCCTTAATTGAATTACCATCCTGCCATTGGTCTGTGGGATACTGAATGTGCCATACTATGATGATTCAGACAGTGGCCAACTTCTCCAACCATTTTCCCATGTCTCAGCGCAAGTGAATTGGCACAGGTCCTCAATGTTTTTCCCCTTAGCAATCAGAAGTTTTTTGGTCAAGTTGAATGTGTTGAGTGATTGAGTTACTGAACATGCTGTATTTTCTGACCAGGCACCCCATTGGGAGTAGCCCCTTGTCCTCAAACATACGTTGGGTTACTAATAAGACTAAACGTTCGTGCTGGGATAATAGGCCCTTGACAAGTAGAAAGCATAACAACCACAGCAGACATTTCCTGATAGGTCTTAAGAGCTCTGGTATTGCAGGCCAGTGTGTCTGGTTGCTGGGCATTGAGTGAGTTTAAAAAAAATACCCAGATTAATCTACCGTCTACACATTTCTGTCTGTCACTTATCTCTTATCAGAGAAGGGCTGGGTCTTTTCCCTTACAGGTTCACCAGATGAAATAATACTGGAGTGCTGCAGATTTTGGGTGGGGTGGGAGACAACGAACAAATGACTTTGATTCTATACACGGTAGCACTTACCAGCTGGAATCTCATGCACATCTGATACAGATATGATATATCTTAGTTATTCGATGCATTTGGAGTGTTCGGATGCTTGAACTTTATGAAATGCATTCTTACAACAATATGGCAAATGTTTAGAAGCACTTAAAATGAAAAAGGTGTGTCTGATTGTGAGCTGTCAAACAATTATGACAGCCCCTTCACCCATCTACCTCCGCACCCAGAGGACTTTGAACAAGGAAAATGTATAATATGTATGTATATAATATGTAAAACACTGAAATTAAGAAAAACACAAATTCATTAAATAGCATTAAAAAAACTAAATTCATCATACTAAATATTACAACATTTTCTTTATGCACAGTCAAACACTGCATAAGAAAAAATTTACATTAAAAATATAAACTTTAATATAAATTTAAAAAAGATAGGGATACAAAAAGGGTGACACAATCTTAGTTTTTGTGTCCTAAAAAAATATAATATTTTATGTTATAAATATATAGTGGTGGCCAAAATTATTAGAACACTTGGCATCTGGGAGTCGTCTTATTGGGCCTGGATTTATTTTTCAAGAGGACAATGACCCAAAACATTCTTCTAACTATTGCTGGAACTACCTGCGATGGAAGGAATCTGCTGGAACACTGAAAATGATGGACTGGCCCCCTCAAAGTCCAGACCTCAACCCCATCGAGCACATTTGGGGCGAGTTGGAAAATTAACTGGACAGATCTATTGTACATTCAAAGGAAAGCCTTTGGCTTCAGTTGCAGAAGGCATGGGATAACATTAGTGTTGAAGTTCTCAGAGGAAATATATTGACACTATGCCAGAGGGACGTGCTGCTGTAATTGCTGCAAAAGGTGGACATACCAAATATTAAAGTGGATAAAAACAGTACGACTCACTTCATCTGATATTTGATGGTCAGAGCAACCATCTGCATGTTTCATGAACATTATGAAATGAAATCATGTTTTGGAGGCAAAAAAAGGTCAATATTTTCAGATCTATCAGGTGTTCTAATAATTTTGGCCACCACTGTATATTTTTAATATTACATATTTTAATATAAAATGTAATATGAAACAAATAACATATATAAAATAAGTAAAATAAAGGTATAGGGATACCAAGAACAAAGAACACAATCTTAATTTTTGTGTCCTATAAAAAAGAAATCATATTTTGTTATATATTTTTATATAAATATATATAAACATTATATAAATAAATATATGTAATATTAAAATATATATATTTATAAAACAAGTAAAACTATATATATATTTTTTTTACTTATTTTCTAAATGTAATTTGTTTAATATTACAGTGGTGGTCAGAATTATTGGCACCCCTGGTAAATATGATCAAATATGGCTGTAAAAAATAAATCTGCATAGTTTATCCTTTTGATCTTTTATTCAAAAAATTCACAAAAAACTAAACTTTCATTGAAGTAAAAGAATTAAAAGTGGGGGGTTAATCACATTATGAAATAAATGCTTTTCTCCAAAACACGTTGGCCACAATTATTGGCACCCTTTTATTAAATACTTTTTGCAACCTCCTTTTGCCAAGATAACAGCTCTGAGTCTTCTTCTATAACGCCTGATGAGTTTGGAGAACACCTGACAAGAGATCAGAGACCATTCCTCCATACAGAATCTCTCCAGATCCTTTAGATTCCCAGCTCCATGTTGGTGCTTCTTCTCTTCAGTTCACCCCACTCATTTTCTATAGGGTTCAGGTCAGGGGACTGGGATGGTCATGGCAGAAGCTTCATTTTGTGTTCAGTGACACATTTGTGTGTTGATTTTGATGTTTGTTTTGGATCGTTGTCCTGATGGAAGATCCAACCACGGCCCATTATAAGATTTTTAGCAGAGGCCGTCAGGTTTTGATTTTTTATCTGTTGGTATTTGCTAGAATCCATTATACCATGTATCTGAACAAGATGTCCAGGACCTCCAGCAAAAAAATAGGCCCACAACATCAACATTAAAGATCTATTTTTAACCGTGGGCATGGGGTACTTTTTATCTCTGTTTGCACCAAACCCATCTGGTGGATTTGCTGCCAAAAAACTCTTTTTATAGTTTCATCTGACCACAGAACCAGGTCCCTTTTGAATTTTCAGTCGTGTCTGACAACTGGATATGCTGGAGTTTGTTTCTGGATGAGCAGGAAGGATTTTTCTTGAATCCCTCCCAAACAACATGTGGTGATGTAGGGGTTGTTTGATTTTTTTTTTTTTTTAGGCTTTCTGACCCCAAGACTCAACTAATCTCTGCGATTCTCCATCTGTGATCCTTGGAGAGTCTTTGGCCACTCAAACTTTCCTCCTCGCCGTGCATTAAGACAATATAGACACACGTCCTCTTCCAGGCAGATTCGTAACATCTTTAGTTGATTGGAACTTCTTAATTATTGCCCTGATGGTGGAAATGGGAATTTTCAATGCTTTAGCTATTTTCCTACAGCCACTTTCTATTTTGTGAAGCTCAACAATCTTTTGCTGCACATCAGAACTATATTCTTTGGCTTTACTCATTGTGATGAATGATTAAGGGAATTTGGCCTTTGTGTTTCCTCATATTTATACTCCTGTGGAACAAGACATCATAGCTGGACAATTTCATGTTCCTAGTCACCCTGGTGTGCTAAAAAATGTAAATATTAATGAGAATATACTTCAGAGATATTTTACTCTTAAAAAATTCTAGGGGTGCCAATAATTGTGGCCAACGTGTTTTGGAGAAAAGCATTTATTTCATAATGTGATTTACCCCCCACTTTCAATTCTTTTACTTCAATGAAAGATTAGATTTTTGTGAATTTTTTTAATAAAAGATCAAAAGGATAAACAATGCAGATTTATTTTTTACAGCCATATTTGATCATATTTACCAGGGGTGCCAATAATTCTGACCACCACTGTATATATCCTCATCTCCGGATTATTTGAAAGATTACTTAATTGCACACAACGCAAACACTGAGAAAGCCTTGTGGCTTTGTGTCAGCTCCTCTGGAGAGCCAGGGATAATTGTATGTGATCTTATGAAAGAGAGTTATTCATTTTACAAACCAGGAGGAAAGTGGTGGGAGGTTAGTCAAACTCTTTTTTTTTTCGCCTAATGAAAATCATCACAAGAGAGGTTGTTTGGAAAGCCAAATGGAAGATAACATATGGTTTAGGCCAGAAATATCACAGTGGATATTTTGTTGTTAATTGTGAACTCAGTCTCTTTATGGATATATTTGCTACATATGTGAAACATAAAAGACAGTGAGATTAAGATTAAGTTAATGTATCTACTGATACCCATGTGTTTATTTCGGTAGGCTTTGCTTGTGTCCTTAGCTCTGTGGCTTGACATGAAATATTTCTTTCTTAGGGAAAGGCCCTAATGTAACAGACAACTGAATGCACAGCAACGAAACTAATAAGCTAAAGCCAGCAGCCCTTAAACCATTTTCCCACTGATTTTCAGTTGTTAGCTTCATTTTAATAAACATTACAAAAAATTGTGATGAAGAAGTTGTGCACCATGTTGGAGAGTGAAGGTTAACACCCCTCCAATTCAACTCCTTGCTTGCTGAGTCATTGGCCAAACCAACTAGCTGGTTTGACCATACTTTTTAATACATTGATAATTAAAAGTATATATTACTTCAAAAGTTTGGGGTTGGTAAGATTAAGAAAAATGTTAAGAAAAAACTAAAATATTAAGAAAATATTAAGCAGCACAGCTGTTTTTTTTAACTTTGATAATAATATGCTAGTTTGAAATAAGAAATGTTTCTTGAGCAGCAAATCAGCATATTAGAATAATTTTTGAAGGATCATGTGACACTGAAGACTGGAGTAATTCTGAAAATGCAGCTTTGCCATCACAGGAATAAATTACATTTTACAATATATTAAAATAGAAAACAGTTATTTTAAATTGTAATAATATTTTACAATATTACCGGGCAGCTCACTAATCTCAGTGTCCATAATGGAAGGATATAATGGATATATATGTTTTTTCCACTCATTTTTGCTTTGATACTTCCCTCAACACTTTAACACTTACAGTTTTTCCACACACACACCCACCCACACACACAAACACACACAGTGGTCAAACACTCTAATGTCCCGGTCTCTATGATGTTCAGACACTCTCTATCTCTGTGAAGTCCTCCTCTCACACACACACAAACGCTCCTGTTTCACACACAACGCTCTGTGTGCACAGACAAAACCTCTCTCTTTCTGAGTCTCACACATAACTCTCCCTTTCTTTAATCTCTCCAACCACCTCCCCCAAAAACACTCCTCAGCACGTACACACTCCGCAGACCTCCCTCAGAGCTTGTATCCATCTCATCTCTGAACTGCGTGAAAATAAGTTTGAAAGTAACTAAGTGGGAGAGATGGGAAAGGTGAACAGAGGATGGAGAGACATGAGACGAGTGGGACTTGAGCTGTGAGTGGCTAGAGAGAAATAACTAGAGATGGAGAGAAAGAGGGAAAAGAGGCAGGGCAACTGCAGGGTTAAGTGTGTCTGGTGACGGGAAGGGAGAGAAGGCTGTAGCAATGTCCAGTTCGCAAATGAATTGTTCATTTGCGTAAATCATTTCAATGAATCAGTTGTACCGGTTCGCATATTCGGTCTGAATGATTCGGTCATGAAACAATTAGAGCAGTTGGTCACACTTTAGTTTAGGTATTAACTAACTATTAATTATGACTTTTGCCTCAATAAACTCCTAATTACTGCTTATTAATAGCTTGTAAGGTAGTTGTTATGTTTAGGTTTTGAAGGGATGTAGAATATGGTCATGCAGAATAAGGCATTAATATGTGCTTTATAAGCACTAATAAACAGTCAGTATCCTAGTAATATGCATGCTAAAAAGCAACTAGTTCATAGTGAGAATTGGACCCTAAAAGTGTTGTTATTGTTATAACTAAAAATAAAACTATTAACATTTTTGTTAAATAAAATAAAGATAAAATAAAATAAAATAAGAAATAAATATTAGATGAAAAACTTAAAAAACATAAATGAAAAGTCTTGGCTACTAGGTAAATGACAAAAACAAACAAAAAAACAAAACAAATAAATTAAAGTTAAATAAAAATATTTAAAAATAAAAATTAATAAAAATGACAAAAGCACATAACAAAAGTAAAACTTACACTAAAATTAAAATAATACAGAAAATATAAAAATAAAAGCTAATTCAAAATATGAATAAATACTATATAATACTAAAACGAACATACCAGACTTCCAATCATCCAGGTTAACTACTCGCCATGTGACAACTGTGTTAACCACTCGCTGACTCAAGAACCGTTTCTTTCGAATATGTTCATCTTGTAATGATCCGGGTTTATGACTCACCAAGTCACTGAACTGTGAACCGAATCTTTCGGACATGTTCGATCCATAAAGAGCCGAGAACGGACGAGTACGCATGTGGAGTGAACCAAGGATTTGACTGTTGGAATGGAACAGAAATAATGTATGAAAGAAACCATACTGGAAATATGTTTAGGACAGGACAGCTGTAGCATTTTCTGAAAGACTGCGAATGCATATGGCTTTATTGGAATGATTAAAGAACAAATGAATTGATACCTTTGAATTGTTTCATTGAAACAAACGTTCTCAGGTTATGTATGTAACCTATGTTCCCTGAGAACAAGGAACGAGACACTGCGTCCTAAGATGCTTTAGGGAAACGCCTCAGCGTGAAAGGGGTCTGAAACTACTATCGAATCACGGCAATCCTATTGACCGGCGACAGCCCATGATGTCATCACTGTGCGACTAGGAACTATATAAGGGCGCCTTGCAACATGACATTCACCTTATCGTCTGAAGGGACTGTTAGGCAGGCAGGCCCTGAGGCATGGCTAAGAGACGCAGTGTCTCGTTCCCTGTTCTCAGGGAACATAGGTTACATACGTAACCTGAGAACGTTCCCTTTCGAAGGGAGCTCGCACTGCATCCTAAGACGCTTTGGGAAACGATATACCCACGTCGCCATGCTGAGGGGACTGCATGCCCACTGGCAGTGACAACTGTCAGAACAAGCAAATACAAATGAAATGCCCGAACCACTCTCCCTCAGGCCACACTGGGCTGTCAGTGACAGCATTCCCTACGGTCATAGCCCAAGCTATAAGTCTCAAGAGGAACCTTTATGCACTTTACATGAGGTCCTACCCAGGCTGCTCAAAGGCCTGGGACCAACCACTTCAACAGAAGGGGTCCCTTTAAGGGAATGTGGCTAGGGGACCCGAGGGAGCCCCAGCCAAATCACTACTCGGGGAACACATTCACCCGAATGCCACCAGGGAGGCCTGACCTGGTGCCACTTATATTGGACACTTCGGTTTGGCCAACCCTGTCTGTTCAGCAACAGAGCCTCTGGACACTTGCCTCGGTGAGGCATCCAGACAGAGGGACTGAAAAACTGGCAGTACCCCTCAGACCGGATCTCAGAGACGGGTATCCTGGAGAGCAATACTCAGCGTAGCGCTTTATAACCCTTGCTAGCGAGGGGAGTCTAACTGCTCGATCCAAGGATCTACAAAGCACTTATGTTCAAAGCGCTAAGGAGGCTGGACAGGCCTACGGACTGATCTAACTGGGAGGCCTCACGAGAGGCCTGCGACTGTCTGATCAGACTCAGGTGGCTACGTACTCACAAGCGACCCTCAGTGAAGGGAGCACCAAGCCTGACCTGGTAGGTAGACCAAGCTGTAGGCTAAATACAAATAGGTGCCCTTCTGCAGGGAACCAGTAGCAGAAAAGTGACACTTTTTCGTGCTAGGGTGTGAACTCGCCTTCAGGTGCTGCCTGCAAAGGCCAGAACAGCTGATAGCAAGCATCCACTAGCTGTCAGAGTCATGCTAGCTGTTTAGTGCCCAATCTCGGGGAACTCGCCTTCAGGGAGGCCTGGTGAGGCCTACTACCTGATAGCAAGTCATGCTAGCTGCCAGAGTATCCAGACTCGGGAACTCGCCTTCAGGGAGGCCTGGTGAGGCCTACTACCTGATAGCAAGCCTTCAGGGAGGCCTGGTGAGGCCTACTACCTGATAGCAAGTCATGCTAGGTGCCTGAGCATCCAGACTCGGAAACTCGCCCTCAGGGAGGCCTGGTGAGGCCTGGTGAGGCCTACTACCTGATAGCAAGCCTTCAGGGAGGCCTGGCAAGGCCTACTACCTGATAACAAGTCATGCTAGGTGCCCGAGCATCCAGACTCGGGAACTCGCCTTCAGGGAGGCCTGGTGAGGCCTACTACCTGATAGCAAGTCATGCTAGCTGCCCGAGCATCCAGACTCGGGAACTCGCCTTCAGGGAGGCCTGGTGAGGCCTACTACCTGCTAGCAACACATGCTATCTGTTAGAGTGACTGAAACCCGGGAACTCACCTTCAGGGAGGCCTGGTGAGGCCTACTACCTGATAGCAAGTCATGCTAGCTGCCAGAGTATCCAAACTCCGGAACTTGCCTTCAGGGCGGCTTGGTGAGGCCTACTACCTGATAGCAAGTTAAAAACTGGCTGCTATGAACCCAGACTTTCTGGGGCTCAGTCTCAGGATGGCCTGATAAGGCCAACCAGCTGACAGTAAGTCTGCTGGCTGACAAAATAAATACCCACATAGCTGGGGACTCGTCCTCAGGGAGGCCTGGTAGGGCCTACTAGCTGATAACAAGTCTTCTGCTACAAACAAACCAACATCATTGGGAAGCATACCACACCAACACACCTGTCCCCCAAGTGTCGGGACTCTCTTCCAAGGAGGCCTGCTAAGGCCTACTACCTGTCCGGGAGTCTACTGCCCAGACTGCCAGAGCCAACTGCTTGTTTTTAGCCAGCTGGTCTAACAAGCCCTTCTGGGGCCGGCCGTCACAGAGGCCTGCTAAGGTCTACTACATGACAGCGCAGTCTTCACTGGCAGATAATCTGTTTACACAGCGCCTACAGACCTGGTACCTAAATACATTGCCAACGGCAGTGTACTCAGCAAACTGCAATAAACCCTTTAAGCAAGGGGAGTACACTAGATGGCGTCAGCTCATGGCAATGCTCTGCCAACCTGCATTACTCTTCACACTCCAGAATGCAGAAAGGGGGCGGGCCTTGGCTGAACGACTCTCAGCATGAGAGGAGGCTGACATTAGGGATACTAGAAAACCTACATTCACGTAGTGAAGGGCCAGAGGCGACAATGCCTCAGCAAAGCGCCTCCATCAACCCTAGTATAGCCTAGGCCAGCTACCGAGGCGGCCCTGGTGAGGGCCAGCCAACAAGCATAGATCTACCTGAGGCTCAGAGGAGCAACAACCTCAAGAGAAAATTACTCAAGAGAGGCTGCACAAACCACTCAACCTGAACAAACAGAGCTCAAGGGGGCGATGTACTCAGGCCACAAATGTCAAATGGCCCTGTGGGCCAGACACAAGATCTATCTGAAGCTTCAGCGTCAATCTCTAGTAAAAACATAAATATACTCTAGAAGAGACGAACTACCTCACCCTGAGGTGGCTAAGGACCGAAGAGTAAACATAATTGCATTCCGAATGAGCGGTGGCCCACCCCATGAATTCACAAAGGGGAAAGCCAACACATACTCACATACAAAGCCCATAGTTAGACTGGTGCTTCTATCGTTCTAGCCACCTAACAGGGGAACTTCAGGGCCGTATATTCCTTAAATCTATTCTCTTAAGCACATAATCCCCCAACCCTATACAGGGAACGGAGGTCTAAAAAAATACATTTTCTGTTCTCCTTTTTAATGAAAAGGAGACCTACCAGCTCAACCTGCGGCATGCAGAATGAAGACTCACCAATTCAGTTTTATAAACATGAGGTCTACCACCCTTACAGGCCTGAAAGGGGCGCTCTCACTGATCAAGCCAAGGCGGGCCATAGAATATCTTTCCACTCATCACGGGCCCAGCCCCAGGCCTGATGTAAGAAGCGCCTGGGGAAACGATGAAGAAGAAAGATAAGGGTCAGGTTTTTAGTTCACCCTCGGGGAGGAGACCCATCACCGACGCTGACTGCGCTTGTGATGGATCACCTCCCTCAAATCCTTCTTCTTCCTGGAGTCCTGCCTCTTTTGCGACCTACTCCTACTCTGAGGGGGCGCACGAGAGGCGACATTCGGACAGTGACGGGCCAGGCCCTCCCGGCTGCCTGGGCACGGACCCGGATCTCAGCGGTAAGCAGGTTTTAAATGCTACCGAACGCGCCTTCGCCTCCCCAAACTTTCCCACCACCGCCCCAATGGAGGTGACGAAAAAGTTCGGAGGGCGAAACTGGCGAATCGAGGAGAAAGCCCTTTCCTTTCTCCCAGATATCAGCCCAGTTCAACCACAGATGTCTCTCCGTGGCCACCATCGCTGCCATCGATCGACCGATCGCGGCAGCTGCTTTGTTTGGTGGCTTGGAGAGCTAGATCTGTGGTGCGGTGCAGTTCGACCACCGCGTCAGGGGACAAACCCTCTGATCGAGATCCCCCAGCAGATCTGCCTGGTACGCTTGCAACACCGCCATGGTGTGCAAAGCAGCACCAGCCTGACCTGCTGCCGTGTATGCCCTGCCATTTAATCAAGACGTCGTTTTGAGAGGTTAGATGGCAGGGTTGGTGCTCTCAGTGTTGATGCCTACCCATATGCGAGATAGTTCGCAAACGTCCCGTCAATTGGTAGCATCGACACATACCCATAGTCCCCTATCCCCTTGACATCAGCAAAGTTAAATCGCTGATGTCTGTGAATATCGGGGTTCTTGGGTTCTTATATGGGTTCTTCCATGCCCTCTCGATCTCTGTAAGAAGATCAGGAAGGAATGGAAGGCTCACCTGAGCTGATGGCTTATGGCCGGGGAGAAATCGATCGTCCAATCTATCACGAGCGATCTCTCCTCTAACGCGCCGACATGGCAGCTGCAGCCTGCCCGCAGCGCGTTCCATAACATCCATCAGCTCAGCATACACGGGCAGGGTGGCTGAAAGGATTCAGGATTGATTTATTTTCTCATTTTCACCACCCTCACCAGCCATCCCTAAGAGCACTCGCTGATGGGTCTCGTCAGCCGCCGGATCGTCTTACATCCCTCTCGCGATGATCGGTGAGCTCCATCTGGGAAACCCATGATACGCGTCAGCGCTCTGCCTTGGCATGAGCGGGACCCGCACCACCAGTCCCAGATGCCGAACCCTCTTCCCTCGAGAAGAGAGCCAGACGAGAGCGGAGCGATCTCAGATTGAAAAACGCTCACAATTCACACAAGCAGCTCCCTCAAGAACTGACTGTGCATGCTCTTGATCCCAGGCAGTAAACGCACGGCTCGTGTGCGTTAAATAATGAATTTGTATTACCTTAATTCGAAGCGCTTCAGACAGAACAGTCCCTGAAGACGAAAAGATGAATGTCATGTTGCAAGGCACCCTTATATATTTCCTGGTCGCACATTGATGACATCATGGGCTGTCGCCGGTCAATAGGATTGCCGTGATTCGATAGTAGTTTCAGACACCTGTCACGCTGAGGCGTTTCCCCAAAGTGCCTTCGCAGTGTGAGTTCCCATCGAAAGGGAACTGCTCAAAAGAACCGATTCACTGAAATGAATTGAACATCCCATACAGTGTAGAAAGGGGGAAGTAATGGCTTTCCTCCAGAACGCTCTCAGGGTTGTTCTCATGGCTCTTTGGCCAGGGAGGGAGAGGAGCATCGCTGACTTTCTCGGCCCCTGCTACAACCACAGAGAGCTTTTTGTGATGGGAGCCCACGCCTGTCACTTGCATTCGATCCTCCCGGACACGCTGCAGTGGCGGCCTACCGGGGTCGCCCCCCAGGGCGCTGATCAGGTGACCTTCCCACCGCGTTCACAACTCCTTCAGCAGCAGGAACAACTGCATGTCTCTAGAGGCAGGCACACATGTATTTAACACACACACACATCTTCCCTTTGTAGGTTACAGCCACGTTCACAGATACATTAAAGCACACTCGCACGCACACACACACACACACACACACTCCTCTTTCCCACGGATACACATTGTTCACTTCCCAAGCCGCCTCATTAATTCAGCAAATACAGAAAGTAACAAATATAAAGTACATTCCATTCTGAACTTAGAAATTATCTCACGTTCAAATTGTCTTTATGTTTATGTTGTCTTTATATTGAAGTACTCTCCATTTAAAAATCATGTTTAAAAATAGCACTGAAGCAGCAAATCCCAGCTTTGCACACCTTCTATCTCCATCAGGCATCTTATGAGGAGCCATTATGTACGTCGGAATTACCTTCAATTTGTCTGATTTGACCATCTGGGATTCTCACTATCTAGATTGACTTCCTCCCATTCAACTTTGTTCTTGACTTCTATTCTTTGAAACTCTCCCATGTCCAGTGTGAATGAGTTACATGGAGGCACTATGTCTTGGCCAGGGCACTGAGGGCTAAGGAGGGTCCGCCCGACCAATGAGCTTTCATGGTAGACCTTCTCAGGCTCCCATAATCTCTCTCAGAATTGAGTTTCAGGGCATTATAGACTGTTGATATTGTCTTTTTATTGTCTCAGATGCTAGTGCTATAAAGTTGAAATCTTATGAATGTCCATGTTTATGGAAGTTATAAATACTGCTGGTTATGCAGGAGAGAATTTTAGCACCTGATGTACATATTTTCATGATTTTGAACATTTTGAGAAACTTAACTGAAAGGACAACAATGTCAGAAAAATACATTGCAGCAAAATGTTTGCAGTGGAGTAAATGAGATGCTTGAGCTTTGTACTATTATCTGTGATAAAATATCATAAATCATTTTTAGAAAATGCTGAAATATTAGCATAACCCTAACCTAACTTAACCCTAACCCTAATATAGATTTCAGTGTAGCCTACTTGAAAAGTTCCATATAAGAATATAATAATGCCACAACAACAACAACACACACACACACACACACACACACACACACACACACACACACACACACACACACACACACACACACACACACACACACACAAACACACACACAAACACACACACACACTCTTGTACATCTATCTTTGTGAGGACATTCATTGACACAATGCAATCTGTAGATCCTTATACCCTAACCTTAACCATCACAACTAAGTACCTAGTCTCAGTCTCAGACGTCACACCCACTGACCGTTGGCTGATGGCACACTTTTCTGGAAACACTTCAGGAGTTTCGAAGTCGTCATCTGATTGGTTGAATTCTACAGGATGTCCGCGAGACGTGCATGTTGCGTTCTTCAACGGTCCACCTGGAAACAAATGCTGTGACACCAAACCCCCTTGTGGAAGAAGAATGCCGTCGTGTTTACAACTGTGACAATGAGCGCTTACCAGGATCAACTAAACACTGGATTTTCAAAACGTTCTTGAATTAATAATTTATAGACGCACACCGGTCTGTTATTGCAGGGACATTGACTTTACATTTTCACGCCCATAAACATGACGCGGAACAAAACGAACTGTGATTTGTTGCGTTACATATCAGTCAAACGTCCTCTTGGCCGGTCCTTGACCAATGAAAGCTGCGATAGAGTCCAGACCATCAGTCTGAAGGTCTGGCTATGCGAAACTAAGATACTAAGTACCTAACCCGAACCCTTGCCCTAAACCTACCCTTAACCTAATTATAACCTTATCCCTAAAACCAAGTCTTCACCCTCAAACAGGCCTTTAAAGGGGTCTCAGAAAATGAGGACCGGCCAAAATGTCCTTACTTTACTGTCTTTGTCCTCACTCTGATCGTCTAAAAAAAGTGTACAACTTAAGTACACACACACACGTTTTGGGGACATTCCATAGACATGATTTTTATACTGTACAAACTGTATATTCTATCCCCTAACCCTAAACCTACCCATAACAGAAAACCTTCATTTTTTATTTTGTCATTTTAACATTTTGTCCCGATAATGTAGGGTATACTTGGACCACACACACACACACACACACACACACACTGTACAGAAGTTTATTGGTGTTCATATTAAGTTAATTGCTGTTAATTACCATGTGATGTGTCATATTACTTTTCTAATTTTCTACTTTTTATATCCTAAGGACTTGAGAATACTATAGCAGATGATGAAATAGGCAAAAATACCATAGATTTACATATAGGAGACCCAGACACTCTAGCAACCACATAGCCACATGCTAAAAACACTCAGAACACCTTAGCAACCTCATGAAAGCATCCACAACAACCTAGCCTTGTGACTATGGCCTTTGCATGTGCATACACCACTCAGAAATGTCTACATTTTGAATTTGTTATATATAAAAGTGAATTGTTATTGTTAAACATGTTTTCCACTACAAATGCACAGTGCAAGTCCAAATGGAGCGCCCACTATTGGTAATAAAAAGTAATGGCAATAAAAGAGGCCTGCACTTGCTTCATAAAACCTGCCAAGCTATTGGATTCAGATTCATGAGTATGCTTGTCAAAAATGTTCTTGCAGGCTGGTGTTTTAGGGCCAGCACAATGAGTCTGTGTGGCAGTGTGCTCACAGCACTTCCCAGTGTTGTGCTGAGCGATCCCCTCACTGATAAACAGTGCCCTCTCCACCCTTACACATCTCTATCAAGATCTGGAACCGCTGCCACTTTAGTACCGTTCCCACATTGGCCTGATGCATACAACACACTCACACACTCCTCTTCAACATGTCCTTAGGAAATCCAAAGGAAGTTACAGTGCAGGCGTTTAAAGCAACGTACCAATGTAAAAATACCACTTTGTGTGAGCGTTGTGATCACATCTTTTGGGTTTTTGTGCTTTGGTTTATAAGATTAACGGGTTGGACTGCGATCTTAAATTGTTTTTAGGTTGTTTGCTCATAATACACTCCACTAATTAACATTTGATTAATAGTAAATCACTGCAGGCCGTTAAAGTGGAACATTAAGCCCCTTGGGATTCACTGTGGGTAGCAGAGTTTTAAGTCCAGAAATATGGGGAGGTGGTTTGAGTGAAGAACAAGAGAACTGAGAATATTTCATGAGCTATGTATCTTTTATCTGCCGCTGTCAGATCAAATATCCGTGTAAAGATGTAGCATAGTTCACCCAAAAATGAAAATTCTGTCAGCATTTATCACCCAAAACGGTACAAGTTTCTTTCTTATGTGCAAAAAGTATTTTCTTTTTTTTCCAAGTCAAGAGGGCTCAATGTTGTTTTGGACCTCAGTGTCTTTCATTGTATAGACAAAATAGTTAAATAGTTAATATCTTTTTGTGTTCCACAGAAAAAATAAAGTTATAGTTATATATAAATTTGGGGTAAAAGGGTTGGTAAAATTTGTTCATATTTTAGAAAGTGGTCTCTTATGTTCATAAAGGCTGGCATTTATTTGATAAAAATACAGTAAAAACAGTAATATTGTGAAATATATTATTACTATTTAAAATAACTGTTCCCTTTCGTTCAGTTACTCCGAGTTACGTCAGTGACTGACGAATGGGGGTTTCGCTTAGAAGCCTATCACCTTCGAGTTCTTACAAAACGAGCCAATGGCAATGAAATGCCATGGGTCTGCGGAATTTGCATAGTGTAGCTCCGCCCCACCCTGTGGGTATATAAGGAAGGACGCTGGCAATCTCGCATTGTGTTTCTGCTTCGGATCCAAGAGTATCTCTTCACTCCTGCAAGCCTAAATTCTGAGTTCTCTCTTCAGTTCTTTGAGACAAGCGGTTCTCCAGTGTGTTAGTGTGATGGCGCGTTCCAGCCGATCGCACATTGTCTGCCTGCTGATCTGTGCAGTGATCTGCAACAGCTGTGTGTGTGTTTCCCTGGGCGCTTCAACACTTCTGCAGAGCTTTCCTCTCACAAAAGAGCTTGCGCGTGGCACGTCTTTTTAAAGATGTCTCGCCCGTGCACTTCTGGGTGTGGTCGATCTCTGTCGCCGTCTGACGGGCACAATCACTGCTTGACGTGTTTGGGCTTACAGCACGCTCAAGCAGCGTTTGTGGACGAGTCATGTTCTCACTGCGGGAACATGACCATCGCGATGTTGCGGTCGAGACTCAATGACCTCCGTAATGGAGGTAGAGTCCCCTCTGCCACACCCCAATCTATCGCCTCCACGAGAGGTGATACTTTGGCTGGTGGCCAGGGTGACCTGAGGGTTACGGTGTGGAATAAAGCCCCGACGATCATTCCTCAGGCCACACCCCCCTCTTGCACACCGCTACCCGCGAGTGGTCGGACTGAAGCAACGGGACCGTCTTCGGATGCCCCACGTGTTTCGTTCGGCGCTCCAGATGACGACGAGATGTCGATCGCCGCATCTCAAGGTGGGCTAGAGTCCTCTGGGGATGAAGATTCGGCTGTGCTGCCGCCTTCAGGTGTGCTAGCATTGCCCGAGTCCGACCCAGAGCTGACAGCCATGTTATCTCAGGCAGCAATGAGCCTCGGGCTGGAGTGGAACCCTCCGCCCTGTCCCGAGCGCTCGCGGTTGGACGATTGGTTTTTGGGGGCGGCGCGCCCTGATAGCCGTCAGGCCCCGCCCCAATTACCTTGCTTTCCCGAGGTGCACGAGGAGGTCAAAGGGTACACTGGGGTCCCCCCTGTTGAACGCTCTGTTGCGATGCAACTGTGTCCGCAGAGTGCTTCAACGTGGCGCGGTGACCCTAAGCACCCCTCCAAAGCCTGTAGGTTCTCGTCTACCTTGGTGGCAAAGTCCTATAGAGCTGCGGGGCAGGCCGCCGCCTCATTGCATGCCATGGCCATCCTTCAGGTCTACCAGGCCAGGATGCTCAGGGACATGCACGAGGGTAGAGCTGACCCAGGGCTCATGGATGAGCTCCCTGGGTCAGGTGATGTCCACAGCTGTGGTCCAGGAGAGACACCTGTGGCTCAACCTGGCCGATATGAGAGACGCTGAGCGAACTCGTTTCCTCAACGCTCCCATATCCCAGGCTGGCCTCTTCGGCGGCGTGGTCGAGGGCGCCGCCCAGAAGCAGGCTGGGCTATTAAACACATACTGCCCCGGCGGCCAGCTGCTGCCTCCACCCAGTCGCTGGCTCAGTCACCTCAGCCTGCTCGCCGCCGAGGGCGCCCTCCTGCAGCTCCCGCCCCTCCCGCCTGGCCCCAGCAGCAGCCTTCACCTGGGCCGCGCTGTGGAGGACGCCACAGGAAAGTGCCCCAGTCCGCTCCAGCCCCGCAGCCTGCCAGACGCCAGGCAAAGCGGCACTCCTGACTCGGACAACTCAGAGAAGGGTTCCAGTTCTTTCCAGGAGGTGGTAGCAGGGCCACTCCTTCCCCGGTGGAGGGCCGGGGGAGAATCTTTTGTTCCGCTGCTGGCCCCCGGGTCAGCAGCACCTTAATGTGGTTAAAGAAAGGACTCATGACCCCATCTCTAAGCCCCCAGAGGCCGCAGATGGCAGTGGGCGCCGCCCAAGGGCCTCGCCACTCCGCTTCGCTGCCCCACCCGGGGTACGTCTGTGGTTCGCATGACCCCGCTGGTTCAGTTTTTGGGAGCCTGGCTAGAACTTCCCAACCTGTCCCGCTGGCTCGCGAGAACTATCAGGCTCGGCTATGCAATTCAGTTCGCACGGTCTCCTCCCCGCTTCCGGGGAGTCCGCTATACTGTGGTAGGTGGCAATGCCCCTGTCATGTGTGCGGAGGTCGCTACCTTGCTGGCGAAGGGTGCGATCGAGACTGTCCCTTCAGCCGAAATGAAGTCCGGCTTCTACAGCCCTTACTTCATTGTACCCAAGAAAACCGGTGGGTTACGGCCAATCCTGGACCTGCGCGTCTTGAACCTAGCCCTTCACAGGCTTCCATTCAAGATGTTGACAGCCAAACGCATTTTCGAATGTGTTCGTCCATTGGATTGGTTTGCAGCGATCGACCTGAAGGACGTGTACATTCATGTCTCCATTCTTCCTCGACACAGACCGTTTCTATGGTTTGCCTCCGAGGGGCAGGCATACCAGTACACGGTTCTCCCATTCGGGTTAGCCCTGTCTCCTCGCGTCTTCACGAAAGTCGTCGAGGCATCCCTTGTGCCACACAGGCAACATGGGGTTCGCATCCTGAACTATCTCGATGACTGGCTGATACTAGGTCACTCTCGAGACCAGGTTTGCGAACACAGGGACCTGGTGCTCCAGCACCTCGCCCGTCTGGGCCTTCGGGTCAACTGGGAAAAGAGCAAACTCTCCCCTGTGCAGAGGATCTCTTTTCTCGGTATGGAAATGGACTCGGTCGCCATGTACGCGCGCGTAGTCACTGCTGACTTGCCTGAGACAAATCGAGGGCAAGAGTGCGGTTCCACTGAAACTATTTCAGAGGCTCCTGGGGCATATGGCATCCGCAGCCATGGTCACGCCACTCGGACTGCTTCATATGAGACCGCTTCAGCACTGGCTTCACGATCGAGTCCCGAGATGGGCATGGCAACCAGGCATGCTCCGGGTACCAGTGACTCGGGCCTGCCGTCAGACCTTCACCCCGTGGTCAAACCTCTCCTTTCTACGGGCCGGAGTGCCCTTAGAACGAGTTTCCAGGCATGTTGTTGTATCAGCAGATGCCTCTGCCACGGGCTGGGGTGCCATGTGCAATGGGCATGCTGCCACGGGCTCCTGGACAGGACCCCAGCGCCTCCTGCATGTCAATTGCCTCGAGTTGCTGGCAGTACAGTACACTCTACACCGCTTCCGGGCGTTGCTCAAGGGCCAACACGTACTAGTCCGGTCAGACAACAGGGCCACAGTAGCGTACATCAACCGACAAGGTGGTCTACGCTTTCTCAGAGATGGGGCACCCTCTGGCACCCACGTCCCGATCTATGGAACCTACACGTGTGGGTCCTGGACGGGACGCGGCAGGTTTGAGTACCCTACCACCACAGGTGGTGGCTACTATCACTTCCGCTAGGGCTTTGTCCACGAGACATGCCTATGCGTTGAAGTGGAACCTCTTCGTCACATGGTGTTCTTCTCACCGAGAAGACCCCCGAAAATGCCCGATCGGGTCTGTGCTCTCCTTCCTCCAAGAAGGGCTGGAATGAAGGCTGTCTCCTTCCACCCTGAAGGTTTACGTGGCCGCTATCTCTGCGTACCACAACCTTGTGGAGTCGAAAACGGTGGGTCAGCACGACCTGGTCATCAGGTTCATCAGGGGGGCTAGGAGACTAAATCCTCCTCGCTCTCCTCTCACACCCTCTTGGGACCTCGCAGTGGTCTTATCTGCCCTGCAGAGAGCTGCCTTTGAGCCTTTGCGATCAGTGGATCTTAAGTTCCTGTCTATGAAGACAGCGCTCCTGGTCGCTTTGACCTGCAGGCATTTTCGGTTGACGAAGCGTGCCTGGAATTCGGGGCGGCTAATTCTCACGTGATCCTGAGACCCCGGCCTGGATACGTGCCCAAGGTTCCCACCACTCCTTTCAGAGATCAGGTGGTGAACCTGCAAGCGCTGCCCTTGGAGGAGGCAGACTCAGCCTTGGCACTGCTCTGTCCAGTACACGCCCTCAGTAACGCCCTTACGTAGACAGAACGCAGTGTTTCAGGACCTCAGACCAGCTCTTTGTCTGTTATGGTGGGAAGCTGAAGGGAAAGGCTCTCTCCAAGCAAAGGTTGTCTCACTGGATAGTGGACGCCATTGTCTTGGCTTACCAGACGCAGGGTCGTCCATGCCCCCTAGGGGTGAGGGCACACTCCACCAGGAGTGTGGCCTCCTCCTGGGCTCTAGCGCATGGTGCCTCGCTAACAGACATCTGCAGAGCTGCAGGCTGGGTGACACCCTACACATTCGCAAGATTCTATAATCTCTGAGTGGAGCCAGTGTCCTCCCGTGTACTCGCTTCCAGTAGCCAGTAACTAGGACCTGCTCGGTGTCATCGCTTGCTCGCCATTCCACTCCACGGACTGGATACGTGCGATATTTCCTCCTCTGAAGCCCTGAGTTCCTTCAGCACTGTTGATGCCGACACCAGAGTGCATGCCCCTCGTGTTAGGTTAGGTGCCTCCATGTCCCCCGTTGGGCAACCCCCACATGTGTATTTCCACTGTAAACCTCTCTGAGTCTTTCCCTTGGCAAGCCCCTTGCCACCCCTGGGGTTGAAACATTCCACCCTTCGGGCTGGATACCCTCATTGGTAGGGAACGGAGACATTACGTCCCTCTGCCACTTTTGGCTCGTTTTATAAGAACTCGAAGGTGATGGGCTTCTAAGCGAAACCCCCATTCGTCAGTCACTGACGTAACGTCTCCGTTCCCTCCTCAGGGAACGAGGGTTACATACGTAACCGAGACGTTTTCTATTTTAATATATAATAAAATAATAAAAATTATATTAAAGTAATTTATTCCTGTGATGGTAAAGTTGAATTTTCAGCATCATTACTCCAGTCTTCTGTGTCACATGATCCTACTAATATGCTAATTTGCTGCTAAAGAAACATTTATTTTTTATTATCAATGTTGAAAACAGTTTGTGCTGCTTAATATTTTTGTGAAAACCGTGATACAGTTTTTTTTCAAGGTTTCTTTGATGAATAGAAAGCTCAAAAGTACAGCATTTACCTTTTTATTTTTTGTAACATTATAAATATCTTTACTGTCACTTTTAATATAAGGCACCCTCGCTGAAAAATGCAATCTTAACCTTAAACCTAAACTTTTGAATGGTTGTGTAAATTAAAATTTACAATCAAATCTACAAACATTACAAAAAAGCTTTCAAAACCATAACAGCTTTAGGCCAACACAATAAATAAATGTTTAAAGATGAAGAAGACCAATAAGGGAGAGTGGCCAAAGAGAAACACCCTTATTAAACATCCTAGTCAAAAACATGACTCTCATTACTTAAACCAATGATTTACTGCTGTCATATCAGGGTGGAGAAGTCTGGCTGGAGGGGAAAAAAGTGTCGCCCTTTCATGAAAAATGGAGAGCTGTCGGAAACGGTGAGGGCGAGCAAGCAGTGCCGCGGGGTTGCCGGTGTGCAGCGCAGGGAGGAAGCGGCGCTCAGAGCCGCAGGGGAAAGGCTGCATCTGGTCGCTAATGAGCCGCTCACAGGCAGCGACGTTTTCATCAGCTCTGTTTGTTTTCACAGGCCTCTCTGTGTCCACTCCACGATTGTTTTGCTTGGTAGGCCCTACCGTCGTTCTCAGGCTCTCGGCCCCTTATTTATCAAGTGACTGCCCTGTTTTTTTGTCTTTGCCTCGAGTTCATTGGGCTAAATATAATCTCTCCTTCCTTCTTGCCCAGTCACTTGCATTGTGACAGACAGTGGTTCTCAGCTACATCGGTAAGAAGAGATAGATTGGGGGTGTTTCCCATTGCTTTAACCTTCTCTGGCTGTGGTCCAATGAATGCAATGCGAACAGGATGTAGTGCAAACATTCTCTCAAATGCCTGTGTGTGGAAAAGATGCGGTTGCTTTTTAGATGTCTAAGGATTAATGGGTCTGAAGTTAAAAAATGAACTTCCTGAACTATGAAGCTACTGTATGTAAAGTTTTTTTAACATGTATTCTCTTTTTTTTTTTTTTTTATTGAGAATGACACAAAACACCATTTTGACAACTAAAGTTTGTAAAAAAAAAATAAATAAAAAAAATCAAAGAATAATTAATTTGGTCATAATTTTACCTTCATGCTACATGGCTACAGTTTTCCATGCAATGCAAGAAATTATTTTGTTTTGCAGTAATCACTTGCTGATTAAGCATTATTCAGCACTTCGGGTGCATCTATTTAGCGTAAAAAACTTATAATGAAATAATGAAATGAAATAAAAAAATATATATATAAATAAAATAAAATAAAATGAAATAATGAAATGAAATAATGAAATGAATGAATGAATAAATAAATAAATAAATAAATAAATATGAAATGAAATAAAGATGCCCTTTGATGGACTGGCCATCTGTCCATTTACATTGTATGGAAAAGAGCAGCCAGGATATTCTGGATAAACTGAAATTAAAAAATTAAAAACTTCCTGAACTATGGAACTATTAAGCTATGTCATTTTTTTTTTTTTTTAACATGCATTTTCAAATAATTTTTATTGAGAATGACACGAAACACCTTTTTGACAATAATAGTTTGTTAAAAAAAAAAAAAAAAAAATGAAAAGAATAATTAATTTGGTCATAATTGACCTTCATGTTGTTTCAAACCCATATGACTTTCATCTTTGGCTTTCATCAGTTTTCCATGCAATGCAAGAAATTATTTTGTTTTGCAGTAATCACTTGCATCACTTTGGGTGCATCTATTCAGCGTAAAAAACTTTTATTATATTTTATGGTGTTTTTTTTCTTAACAAATTTACATTGTATGGAAAAGAGCAGGATATTCTGAATAAACTGCTAAACATTTCCATTTGTGTTAATCAAAAGTCATAGGGTGACATAGGGTAAGCAAATAATGACAGAATTTAAATGTTTGAAACAATTTCTTTTTTTAACAAGCCTTTTTCTCACTTTATATATCAAATTTTACATTTTTTAAAAAAGTGATTTTTTTTGGCTATAAGTTACATCTTAATGAATACATGTACATGTGAGGCCTTTGGGAGCTCTCCTTCACAATTTAACTTTCTTTCTGGTCTCATCGACAGACATGAACTAAGGTCGTATGTTTTTACAGCTTGAAAAAACAACCACATGACTTGTGATCAGTAATCCCTCTTATCGTGGACATGTTGTGACTCCCCCTGCCATAATTCCTGATCAGTGATCCTTAAATGCTAATATTACTTCTGTGCTTTTTGGCCCTTTATAGAAAGTCCCGCACATATCTGTCCATGGTGAATGCTCGAAACGCTCGACCAGCTTAGGGATAAAAGTTGGTCCTCAGACCCCTAAAACCCTCCTGAATACCCTTTCAGGCGGCCAGCGCGGGGGGGTTGGACTCTGATCCACGCTCCTTTTTACAAGTACCACCGTTCAAACGTGACAGCAGACCAGCACTTCAGAAAGCTGATTCAAAGGTATGGCCATGGGCCGCTGTTCAATGGGTCCTACCCATCACATGCTCTTTGGCTAAATCATCATGACCTGAGATTTCAACCACTCCGCCACACTCTTTCCCAGGCTTTTCTCCTTGTGCATGCTCTGGTGACAGCCAAACCACCAGCCAGAACGAACCCCCACCCTCTTCCTTTTTCTCTTCAAACATTTCCTAACCAGAGTCGTTCTATGAAAATACATAACCGATGCGTCCCCAAGAGAAAAGAGGGACAGAAAGAGAAAAAAGAGACTTCATGCATGTTGCATTATGCAGTGGAAGGAGGGCCGTCGCTGGGCAGACAGTGGCACTCTGTGTGAGAGAGTGTGGGGCACGGCGGGGCGGCGTGGTGCTGGTGTTGAGCTGGGAACGGGGCGATCTTAGTGAGCCGTGGGAGCAACGCTGAGGAGGACAGGGCTCCTGGCTGCACTGTGCTTCTCTCCCCCAGCCCTTTATCTCTCACACGGGAGAAGTGGGTCAGCTTTGGGGGCCGAGGTACGGTTACATTTGAGAGCCTCCGCTGAATGAGCTCTACTCCCTTGATTACAGGGCATCGTTTCAAAACGCAATTTATCAGAAGTGTTACAAAAGATGAAATGAGAAACTGAAGGGAAATCTTTATGCTTACAGTAAGTAATAAGGGAACAGGAGCTGATATGAGATATGAGCTGATATTTGTAGTCTCATTTGTGTTCATTGAAAATTAGGACAATTTCACATGTTCATGTCCTCCAATCTCTTTGGATGTTCTAAAAGTGCTGATAATTAGTACTATAACACACACTGTTTGTATAACTCTGCATTTCTATTCACTAGCTAGCAACTGTAGCAGAACAAAAATAATATTTTAATAGCTAAATCACTAATTAACCGAAGTTACATAAGTTACTATTGCATCTTGGTCAGAGTATGGTGTATAAAGCAATAAAACGCTCTCAATTGTGCTGTTGTACTGAATTTTAGAACATCAGTGATTACCTGCAGCACTTGAAATCTTTAAAATCTATACAATATTAAAAGGAAAGTTCACCCAAAAATGAAAATTCTGTCATACATGTTGTTCCAAGCCTGTATGCCTTTCTTTCTCCTGCAAAAGACAAAATAAGATTCAGGATTTTAATTTTTGGGTGAATGATCCCTATAATATAAGTGAATGAGTGAGTGAGTGACAGACAGACAGACAGATAGACAGACTGACAGACAACGAAACGTTGGTGGATCTCAATGTGCTTCCTGCTAAATCAAGAGCTAAATATTTTGGAATAAATATCTTAGCATAACAACAGTCTTTCTTAGTATTTATACATTGCTGGCAGTTTAGCATAGCTACATATCATGTCAGTATGTCATTTATGCCAGGTTGCTCTTTTAGGCGTCATCACTGGGGTTAAATTTCAGAGCCAGAATGATGGCATTTCAACATGTTTGTCATCAAAGAGGACGTAGTGCTAATGCATTTAAAGCGCGTCAATAATCGATTCCATGGCCGCCAAAGGCTTCACCTCCACTTTAACAAGAAGTGAGCAGAGCGGAGGCACAGACCTCTCACTGTGCGTCACCACCGCAGCCTCTCACAGGCTCTAAATCAAAGCTCAGGAGCCATGAATGACAATGTCCCTTTCTTCAGGCTCTTCCCTCTGAGGAAGAAAGGCCTGCGAGCCCCCAATGTGATCCCTGAGAGGGAACAGCGTGGCCTCCCCCCCTTTCCTCCCCACCGCTGAACTCAGTTTATGGCCGGGCTGAGGTTGCTCACTTCAAGGTAGTGTTCTTTTGAACAGTGGCGTTGCCGGGGCTCGTGTTACACCTGCCCCCGCTCTAACCTCTTCTCATTCACACGGCCCTCCGGGACAAGGCCCTTCTCTGTCTGCCTGCCCTGCCGCACAAAGCACCCACAAGCCATCACTGCCAGTGCTGTTTGTTAGCCACCATCGCCCCAACACTGTCCGCTCACACAATGTGTGACTGTGGTGGAAAGACCCCCCTGACACCCAGCATAGGCAGCCAGGGGGATTCCAGATCCATTACCCATCGCCATGGCAATCTACGGAAAAGAAGGTTTATGTTTTATTTATGCAAATGCATACCTTGAATGCACTGTAAGTCACTTTGGATAAAAGTCTGCCGAATTAGTCAATGTAAAGCTTGTACTTATTTTGGGATATAACGATCAAATTAACCAAAGGAATTGGTTCTTCAAAGTTTCTGATCCAAATGTCATCCATTTGTTATTTTTTTGCATGCTTCACAGCTATTGAAATATATATGTATACACTACTAATCAGAAGCCACTTATGCTCACAAAGGCTGCATTTATTTGATCAAAAATACAGTAAAAACAGTAATATGTGAAATTATATTATTACAATTTAAAATAACTGCTTTCTCTTCTAATATATTTTAAAATGTAATTTATTCCTGTGATGCAAAGCTGAATTTTCAGCATCATTACTCCAGTCTTCAGTGTCACATGATCCTTCAGAAATCATTCTAATGTGCTGATTTGACAACATTTCTTAATATTATCAATGTTGAAATCAATTGTACTGCAGATTCTTTGAAAAAAGTTCAAACAGCATTCATTTAAAATACAATTTTTTGTAATAATGTTAGGGTTAAAGGGATAGTTCACCCAAAAATGAAAATTACCCCATGATTTACGCACCCTCAAGCCATTTTAGGTGTATATGACATTCTTCTTTCAGACGAAAACAATCAGAGTTATATTAAAAAATGTCCTGGCTCTTTCAAGCATTATAATGGCAGTGAATGGCAGCCCAAAATTTGAAGCCGAAAAAAGTGCATCCTTCCATTATAAAAGTAATCCACACGGCTCCGGAGGGTTAATAAAGGCCTTCTGAAGTGAAGTGATGGGTTTGTTTAATTTAAGACGCACATTTTTATTCCCCACTAGTATCATTGAAGATTCTGGAATTAATTACTCAGTATTTTTAGGTAATCTGCAAAGTGATTTAATAAACTCATTCATATCATTAATAAAAGAACAGAGGAAGCACAATAAATAGCAAAATGTGCTACGAGCTATGGGACTAAGTTTTTTTGTGTTGTTGAGATTCTTTTACTACCTGCCAGCATTAACATTAATGGGAACTGCCCAGAAATATATGATATTATAAATTAATATTTCGTAATTGTCACATTTCCAAATAAGACTGATTAATACAGGAATATGCAAACACGTCTTTGGAGAAATTTGGACTTCTTGATTATTGTAAACAACTTGACATGACAAAAACATAATCAGGCCAAATTTTGATTCATATAAAAATATTCTTGTGCATGTAGATGGGTTAAATTTCTGAATCGTAAAAAAATTGTCAAGTCACTTTCACTTGACTATGAAGCAGTATGTGGTTGGAGTTGTAGAGACTCTTTACTCTGTAAACAGAGTGGGCCAGAATCTAATCACAAACACAGACAACACAGCACTGAGCAGGACGGCCTGTTAAAGTATCAGCGGGGTGCCGAGAGCAGACCTGCCGTCGTCCCCAACACACTCCTGTGAGTGATGCTCTGAAGACCCCACGTGCCCTCTGTAAACATCCCCCTGCGCCACTGACTGGACAGCACCGCATTCTCACGAGAAACCGTCGTCGTATCCCACTCTCCACATCCAAGGCAGTTCACACAACTTCCAGAGAGCTGCAAAATCCCCCAAAAGAGTTCCCAGAGCATTTTTAGCTTCTGTTTCTAATATTAGACCTTCTCTGGTCAACTGAGCTCAAAGGTCGGCGGAACGCTTGAAATGTAATACAACCGAATGGTTAAATATAGAGGAAGAGACAATTAGGGAGATGAGCGGTCAGCAGCCCAGTGTCTTTCTGCAGTCAGCTGTGGGTCTATTTTCTGCTGCCAGAAGAAGAGAGGAAGGAACATTGTGTTTCCTGTAAATAAAGAGAGGAGTGCGGCTATCATTGTTTTGACAACGGAAGCTACGTCCATGTCGTTCTTTTTCTGACACCCGTCACATCTACGTGTGAAAAGAAGTGTTCCCTACTGGCCCAGAGGTCAATCAGAACCTTTCACAAGATGAAATGAAGATCTCTACGTCAGATGAAGTTGAAAACAACATGCCTCAAAGGGATGAAGCGCTTCAAATTACATCCATGAAGCCTCATAAACATGTCCTATCCTGATTTCATTTTCAAAGTGATCTAAAACACAGTTTCAGTGTTTAAATGAATAAAAATCAAATGATGGTAATGTCTAATAATAATATCACTAAAAGACTACTTACAATAATGCAAATCACATCAAACATCCAGAAAGAATCACAACAGAGAAATACAGCAATGTTGTTATACTTTAGATAAGATTTTATATTTATGCTGAAATTTACACTATTCTGTTTAAAATCTTGGGGTCAGTAAGATTTTGCTTTTAAATGAATGCTATTATTCATCAAGGATGTATTAAATGAATCAAAAGTGACAAAATAATGTTACAAAAGATTTATATTTCAAATAAATACTGTCCTTTTGAACTTTCTTAAAAGATCCTGAAAAAAATTATCATGGTATCCACAAAAATAGTAATCAGCACAACTGTTTTCAACATAATAATAAGATATGAAATGAGCAGCAAATCATGTGGCACTGAAGATGTGGTGGAGCAATTTTTCTTTAAAATATATTGAATAGAAAACAGTCATTTTAAATTGTAATATTTCACAATATTACTGTTTTACTGTATTTTTGATCAAATAAATGCAGCATAAAAAAATAAAATAAAAAAAAAAAAACATTCAAAAAAATACCAACCCCAAAATTTTGAACGGTAGTCTATATTTGAGATTTTATATTTATTGGATGAGTTATGTGAAATAATCTTGCCAATTAATTACTGTTTTCTACAACTTGTTTTCTCAATTTTCATGTCATTTAGTGTGACAAACAACATATTTACCAACACCGAAACTATAATTTTATATTTATATTCATGTTAAGCAGACGCACTTTCACTAGAAGCATCTTAGTAACATTTTACAATAAGGTTTCATTAGTTAACATTAGTTAACTACTTAAGTTAACATGAACTAAGAATTAACAATATACTTCTACAGCATTAATTTCAACATTTACTAATACATTATTCAAATCAAATGTTGTATTTGTTAACATTAGTTAATGCACTGTGAGCTGACATGAACAATCAATGAACAGCTGGATTTTTATTGCTGTTAAAAAAAAGATGAATAAATACTGTAATAAATGTATTGTTCATTGTTAGTTCATGGTAGTTAATACATTAAATAATATTATCAAATGAGACCTTATTGTAAGGTGTTACCTTACATTTTTTGCAAATCATTTTAAATTGTATTTCAATAAAGCTGATAGCAGGTATGCCACAATGTGCAAAATATCCACAGCACATCCTTCCTGGTGGATGTTCAAGAAGTGATAACCAGAACACCCACGAGCAGGATGTATTGTCTACAAACCCTCTACAAATAGAGCGTACCTCCAGGAAATGGTGTCATGAAAAAAAAGTGGTGACATAGGTAGTGGAAGATGACCATCACAGAATAAAAGCTATATCTGTCACTACAAACACACGCCCAAAAAAAGATTTGCATGAGAAAGAGACTCATATCCTGTAAATAATGAGTCAGCCGTCTCACACTGTCTGAAGACCCTCATTTGCATCTTCATCTGTTTTATGAAATTGAAAATGATTGCAGTTAAATCTTAAATCACTAACCATACTGCAATACAAAGCTATACCAGAGAAGAATTTCTTAAATCAGCCTTGAATCAGTTTGGTAGTCTCTGAGGAATGTGCACATGGTGAGGAGGTGGGCGTTTCTCCACTCACTTGGAAACATTGTAGACAATGCATATGTCAAGGCCAAAACAACTGAGGGAAGAATGATTTTTATAACATTTACTAACAGATAAAAGATGGTTCAATGATTAAAATTTAAGAAGCACATGATTTCAATCTATTATAAAGTAACAAATCTTGTATGGATTATGTTTTTCAGGTTTACATTGATATTTTCCCACAGAAACTTGAAAGAACAAGACTTGATACTGTGTATATAGGGGTGTAACGATACCCTCATGTCACAATTCAATACATATCACGATACTGAACTCACGATACGATATTATTGAGATACTCAAAGACATATGGTAAAAGGTTAACAAAAATGTACTAAAATGCTAAATCTGGTATTACATTGGGGGTTGAAATGAACAGGCTTGGATTGGTGCTGGTAACCAAATGCACAGGACAATGCTGACGCCAGAATAAAAATATTCATGATTCTGGAGCTGAAAATACAGAATTATTTTAGACGAATATGCTTGCACTCTGTCACTGACTAGAAATATTTAAAATAATGCATGTCACTTTTTACTGGAAACATTTGGCATTATCAGGACCCACAAATATTCCCCCATTGCATTTTTATACATTATATTCAACATCATATAGTAATTTAATGTAGTACTGACACTAAAACTCTGTAAACTTGAATTTTTTCTCATACAGTCATTTTCAATTTTTTTTATTGCGATATATTGTCACATGATATATTGTTACACCCCTATACTGTGAAGTGAGTTTAAAAAAATATATAAAATGACAATAAAAATTACAATAACAAATTATAGACCAATTACACAAAATTTGGTGTAAAATGGTAATAAAAGTACTTTGATATAGTAGTGAATGATTGCCATATTCATGTTATTTAAATAGTAAATATCTGTAAATCCCATGACCTGTTGTATCATGATATGCTTTGATACTTTTTAATTGGTATTTTAAAAAAATTATTTGATTTAATTCATGAAAATATGAAAATAATTATTTTATTTTTTAATCAACCAATAATAATGAATAACAAATCAATATAAAAAAAAGACTATTTAATGCACTGACTATGGCACTATTTTCTTACACGTAGGAATGTTATTTTTATTCATAAATTATATATATCGTATACATATACATATTTTTTGAAGTACCTACAGATTTTACTCGACTTGCGTAGTGACGCCATTGACTTCCATTGATTGTATTCTGTCACCATCTAGTGGCGGCTGTATGTCATTACGCTCTCAATTTTCTCTCTTGGACGCTGTGGTTTTACATCCGGGTCGTTGAAGTCGGCGTCCTATTGGTTGGCGTAACGGAATGGACAACATGTTACAATTCATGAAATTAGTCGGACAGCTAAAAGTGAGTGAAATTCGTATTAATACATTATTTTGCAGGTTAACTTATTTGCTATATTAACGCTTGCTTGTGTTACAGCGCGTACCACGAACAGGATGGGTGTACAGAAGCATCAAACAGCCTGAGAGTGTGTCTGATCATATGTACAGAATGTCAATGATGGCCTTAACAATACAGGACACCAGTGTCAATAAAGAAAGGTCTGTATGAGGGGTCTTAAAATCGAGGATTATTCGCATATATGTCGACTATTTACCCTTGAACGAACGTTGGTGTTCTTACTGATGTTCTTAATGTTTATTTGAATGAGGGTTGACGGTTTAATCTACAGCATCCTGAGTTTATTCACATAAGATTAAGAAAAAGATCCTCATTGTAAGAGAAACAAAAGTTTGTGTGGCAACAGTTGCTAAAGTATGATTGGTTAGTAGAGATTTAAGGCGGGGCTTAGAGAAGAGTTAAGCATTCATACTTTTTTTTTTTTTTTTTTTTAATTAACCATTACAAAACATCACAGCATTAAAGCAATACAGATAGACATGGAAACAACAAAACAAAAAAAGACAAAAAGATACACAGACAGATAAGCTGCCAGCATAACACAAAAAACAACAATGTAATAAATTTACACCTTAAGAGGACAAAAATGTTGAATATAGAGATACAGTTTTAATTGCTTTGGATAGTGTACATATACTTGTCTCATCTTTGAATAGAGAAAAGAGATGTTTAGAGCCAGAAAATATTTGCTTATGTATGTGAAATTTAGCTAGTAGGAAACACAAATTAATTATGTAATATTTCCCTATGTTCTCTTTTGAGTAGTCAGTTAAGCATTCATACTCTTGTGAAGTATATTGAGATTCATTCACAATTGTTCGGTTCAATTAGACTCACCTCATTTGTGAAGTTCATTTAGATTCATTCTCATTTGTGCACTTTATTGAGATTCATTCACATTTGTGCAGTGCCTTGAGATTCCTTCACATTAGCGCCGTTTCTTTAGATTCATTCTCATTTGTGTGAATCATCTAGATTCATTTACACGTTTGATTCATTAAGATTCATTCACACTTGTGCTGTTCATTTAGTTTCAATCATACTTGTTCGATTTATTTACATTCATTTATTCTATTTCAGTTCTTTTATATTCATTATATCAAATACACTACTAGTCAAAGGTTTAATTTCTCAAAAAAACTGTTGAGGCTTATCCATAAATGCTCTATAAAGCTAATTTCAAGCAATATTGATTGTACAAAATGTATAAATATCTTTACAATTCTAAAAGTTTAATAAAACATTTATTAATAAAAAAAAGACAGTTATTATTAATGTAAAAGTAAAGTAAATAATTAAGAATGAGTGGGTGTTTCTAAACTTGAGCAGTTCATATAGATGCATTCACATAATTGATCATCTCTCTTCTCTTCACAGATGCATGAAGCTGGCTTTGGTTCATGACTTGGCTGAGTGTATTGTGGGAGATATTGCTCCAGCAGATAATGTTAGCAAAGCAGAGAAGCACAGAAGGGAAAAGGTGTGATGGTTTTAAGTTAAATTTTATATTTGAAATATTTTGTTTGTGTACACATTAAACATTGAGAATCTTTCTCTTTAGGAGGCAATGGTGCATATCACAGGCCTGTTAGATGATGGCTTGCGGAGAGAGATTTACAACTTATGGGAGGTCAGTTAATGATCAAAACGAAACAACCAAGTTCTTCTTTCTTTTTTTTTTTTTTTTGGATTAGAATGACATTATAAACTGCATGGACTACATCCCTCACAGGAGTATGAGACTCAGTCCAGTCCAGAAGCCAAACTGGTGAAGGAGTTGGACCAGCTGGAGATGATAATACAAGCTCATGAATATGAAGAGTTAGAGGGCAAACCCGGAAGACTCCAGGAGTTCTTCACCTCCACTGAAGGTTTGATCTTGATTTCTAACTTCTACAAGCTCAGGATCCAATTTTGCAATAATTTATATTTTTCATACTTGCAATGAATGATTTAAATGCAATAGCTTTATATTAAGGGTGTAACGGATTGTAGTTGATCCGTGATCTGTACAGACAGATCACGGCTCTCCCAGTGGGAGGGCCACAGCCACCCCACGGGTGATTGCAAAGTTTGACCATCATAAAGTGAAAGTTTTATCATTTACACGTGTTTTTACATCCTGCCAGTTTAAACATTCAAGCGATATTACTGTTTATTGTTGTTTATTCAAGCACAAGATGACAAAAAAACAAAAGACAAATAGAAAATCAGCTTTAACAAAGATGAATTATATTTAATTTATACAGTGAAAACTATGCAGTGCTATTTTACATTTGATTATTCAATTTCTGTACCTAAATACTACTGTTGGAACTACCTGAAAAAGCACTGTTTACTTGAATTTTATTAGTTAGGCTCAAGTGTGCTGCACACATCCTGAAAAGTGGAGCCAAAGCGTCTCGATTGCCTCCAGGTGGTTGGTCCCAGTATAGCTCATAAACCCCGCCCCCTCCATGTATTTTAATGGGACGCGAGACAAACTAAACTTCACTTCAAATAAATTTTTTCCAAAGATGGTTTCTGTCATTTTAGGCTGTTTTTAATCACACTGATGTAAGTTCAAGTGTTCGTTCGTTTTTTTTTTTTTTTTTTTTTAAAGTTTGGTTTTAGTTAGTTATAGTTGATGCTATAAAAATGGGGGTGTGACGTCATGATTGACAGCTGTGACTGAAAACTTGTTGTCACTTTTTTTTTCGGGAGGAGATTGGAGCTTAAGCTTTCATTTCTATATTTTCAGAACTGTTTATTTCCCACCGACATGTTGTTCTGCAGTCATCTGTACTAACAGATACTGTGGGAGTGTGGGCGGGGTTTTGATATCACGGCTCTACTTCCTGCTCTCTAATGCGCAGACTCAGGTCCCGAGGTCACTACTGCGCACACGCAGGTCCCAAATCAGCGCAAGATGTCAGCGTCATATTCAGACTTTGGCGGCTTCACTTTTCTACCATTGAAGATAGGGGTGTCGTCCATCTTTTTTTAGTCTATGGTTAGGCTAGTAGCTTTTGCTGTGGTATTGAAATACTTAGTTTTCTTTAAATAATAAATTGAAAGCAATGTTATATTTGTCTCCCCCCCACACACTTTTTTTTGCTGATTCGAAAAATGATCCGATCAATGACTCAGAAAACAGAATATGATCCGAACCATGAGTTTTGTGATCCGTTTCACCCCTACTTTATATTGAATATTGGTATTGATCTAGATCAGGAGTGTCAAACTCAGGTCTGGAGGGCCACAGCCCTAAATAAACACACATGATCCAGCTACTCAAGTCCTTCAGGATTATTTGAAAACTACAGGTATGTGTGATTGAGCAGGGTTAAAAACTAAACTGCAGGACTGTGGCCCTCCAGGAGCGCAGAACCTGATTTCACCAAGTGCAACATGTTCCTGGATCAACATTCCAACCAATCAGATTTGAGGGAGAAGTTTACAGTTTATGTCAAGTTTAGGCTTACAATCAGGGTTAGGTGCTTCTACATCAGTGTTATTCACCCATCATTTCCCTATGATTTTATGGATAACTTACGGGTAGGGTTAGGTTTAGGGGTAGGAATATGGTTAGGACTAAATTTTCAGAAATTTTCAGTGAGTTTGGCACCCCTGATCTAGACAGATAGAGAGACCTTTGTCTTTAGGACATACACTAACTCTTTTGACTGCTATTGGACTCAGATGTATTTTCCTCTCTCATCATAGGAAGGTTCCATCACCCAGAGGTGTTGGGTCTGGTGAAGAGTTTGAATGAGGAGAGAGCTCGCCATATCGCTGCCAAAGGAGATAATGCTGCTGAGAAGACCACTGACACAAACTCCCACACCCTTGCAACACCATGATCTCCATTCCTATCAGGCAATGAAGCTACCTCCATGCACAAGAGTGTTTATTTTGTCGAGATATACTGTTTTATTATAATCTTATTTCATTGTACAGAAGCATGGTTTGTGGCTGTGTGATGTTCCTGTCCTGTTTGTTTGAATGTTCAGCAGGACGATTAGTTTCCACGGTTGTAATTTTATTGATAAAAATCAATCTTTTTATCAAAACCAAATATGTGAAACTGTTTTTTATCTTTACAAAAGTTCTTTTTTTGTTTTGATCAGCATTTTACTGCCTTCCTGTATTACATTCTTTAATAAAAAGAATGTTTTATGACCACTGAACCTGATTTTACTTTGTTAAAAACATCAAAACACAAGGGAAATGCACAACTCATCTAACTTTCAAAATATGTTTGTAAACACATATTCCGTTCTGAAATTTTGACAGAGAAAGTGGAAAGCAAAGCATAAAGCAGGGGCTACAAAAAAGTGAATCGAAGGTCAAAATTTTTGCAAAGACTTTGCCACGCTTTACCGTCTTAATAATGATGAAGGAACAGTAAAATTAATCTTCATGTTATGGTTTATGATTACGGTTCAGTTCACCTTTATTTCATGACTGATGAGCCGGGACTTGGTGACTTTGCAAAAAACGTTTAATGACTAACGTTATTAATGAATGCAGCTCAACACTGAGTATGCATTTAAAGAAAGATTTCAGTTATGAAATCCTTTTCCTTAAAACAACAATTGACTTAAATGTCAATGTTAAAGATGTAAAGCTGCAACACATTTCACACAAATGTATGAAGAAAAGAAAAAAAACAACAACATAAAGCTATACATTTTTGGTCAGTGACAATTATTGTTACCAATTCAGAATTTACACCATGCATATAAGATAAACTAATAAACTGCAGTAAAACATAAATCCATGTTCTATAATTAACTGTTTGCATCTTTTATCAGCAAACATGTGCTCAAGTTGTGGGGTATACAGCAGGAATAGGAGCATTAACAGATTTATGACAGGAAAAAAAAGCAAGTTAACATCAATTTTGTTAAACATTCTTTCAAGTAATTCTCTTAGGATTGGATATGCAGCCATTATTTTTGGTCCTGGAAATGTATCATGCTTTGTTACTGTTAACACAATGTTGAGTTAGTATAAATAATGATAAAGTAACGCAGGACTACACCAAAGGCAGTCTCCTCGAAAAATATACATATTTTGAAGAAAAGTTAAAGAATAAACATGCTCCACTTGGTTGTTTTCCTTCCGTACAAAAGATAATAAATATTTTAGACGGATAATCCACCAGCACACATATGAAAGGCATGTGTTATGTCTCGGGCCCCTGGTGCAATTTTCACTGTGGTCTCCAGACCACTAGTGGGCATCAGAGTTCCACCTGTAGACCATTAACACCTTCAGCATGAGCGCTCACTGCTCTCGGTTACGTTGTTAGTAGGGGTGCCCTGGGCGCTGGCGTGGGCCGCTGACGACAGGACCTCTTCAAAACTACCTGCACCTCCCGTTCCTCCAACCTTTGACTGCTCACAACACAAAACTCTCATAACATTGGATAGTGTGTTGACATCCAGCACAGTTAAGTTGAAAACTCCCAATGATAAGCTGATCAATTATTAACAGCACTGAACTAAGGGACAAAGTTAGTGTTTGACCACTAACAAGGTCATTTTATGTCAGGCTTACCTTAATGTTTGAAACTGTGCTTTCGACTTTCTCCTCAAAGGACTTGAAACTAGGTGAGTTCCTGTGGAATAAAGACAAGATTTTGTCCATTCAATAGGAGTCCTAACATCCTCTCCAGGTTTCCAGGTTTTTTGTTGTGTAATGAAAAAGTTGGTACATGCAGGTATTACCATTATTTACAGTTTTTTAATGCAACACAACCACAACAGTTTATAAATCTGACACACCAACACTCAACAGTGTACTGTTTTATATATGCATATGTGATATACACCGATCAGGGATAACATTATGACAGGTGAAGTGAATAACACTGATCATCTCTTCATCACGGCACCTGTTAATGGGTGGGATATATTAGGCAGCAAGTGAACATTCTGTCCTCAAAGTTTATGTGTTAGAAGCAGGAAAAATGGGCAAGCGTAAGGATTTGAGCGAGTTTGACAAGGGCCAAATTGTGATGGCTAGACGACTAGGTCAGAGCATCTCCAAAACTGCAGCTCTTGTGGGGTGTTCCCGGTCTGCAGTGGTCAGTATCTATCAAAAGTGGTCCAAGGAAGGAGCAGTGGTGAACCGGCGACAGACTCATGGGCGGCCAAGGCTCATTGATGCACGTGGGGAGTGAAGGCTGGCCCGTGTTGTCTGATCAAACAGACGAGCTACTGTAGCTCAAATTGCTCAAGAAGTTAATACTGGTTCTGATAGAAAGGTGTCAGAATACACAGTGCATCACAGTTTGTTGCGTATGGGGCTGCATAGCTGCAGACCAGTCAGGGTGCCCATGCTGACCCCTGTCCACCGCTGAAAGTGCCAACAGTGGCACGTGAGCATCAGAACTGGACCACGGAGCAATGGAAGAAGGTGGCCTCTGATGAATCACGTGGATGGCTGGGTGCGTGCGTCGCTTACCTGGGGCACCAGGATGCGCTATGGGAAGAAGGCACGTTGGCGGAGGCAGTGTGATGCATTGGGCAATGTTCTGCTGGGAAAACTTGGGTCCTGCCATCCATGTGGATGTCATTTTGACACATACCACCTACCTAAGCATTGTTGCAGACCATGTACACCCTTTCATGGAAACGGTATTCCCTGGTGGCTGTGGCCTCTTTCAGCAGGATAATGCGCACTGCCACAAAGCAAAAATGGTTCAGGAATAGTTTGAGGAGCACAACAACGAGTTTGAAGTGTTGACTTGGCCTCCAAATTCCCCAGATCTCAATCCAATCGAGCATCTGTGGGATGTGCTGAACAAACAAGTCTGATCCATCACCTCGCAACTTACAGGACTTAAAGGATCTGCTGCTAACATCTTGCAAAAGGCGGACTAACACAATATTAGGACGGTGGTCATAATGTTATGCCTGATTGGTGTATGGTGTCACATGCATACATAACATAAAAGAACAAACATGCAAAGCAAGCAGTCACACACATTTACCTCATTGCAGGCATGCTCATTGAATGGCGTATAGAATAGCTGTCCCATGAAAGCATGGCCAAGCAAGAGAGAGGTTCAATCATCATCATGGACAAAGAAATACATTGCAAATAAGACACATAACATGCTCATAATTAAACAGTTAGAATTTTAGCTATATTTAAGTGTAGCCTGCAGCAGTAGTTTTCACTACATCTACACTACCATTCAAAAGTTTGGGGTTGATAAGATTTTTGTAATTTATTCCTGATTACAAATTTAATGCATCTGTGCTGAATAAAAGTATTAATTTCTTTCAAAAATAAAATCTTACTGACCCCAAACTTTTGAACGGTGACTTTTCAATGGGCTATATACAGTAACTATCCCATATTGGCAAATATTCCTGTTATAGCTATACTGGTAAGAAGGTAACTGTACAGATCATTTTGCACTTCCTGTTTTCTATGCATAGTGAAAACATCTATCTAAGCAGGAGGAAAAAAAGGGGTTCTGCTATTTCTTTCATAAACTATCAAAACACAGTATTACATGCATTATTTGTCATAAATAGTTCACAATGAAAAGCAACAGATGCTGACCTAGTAAACAATGGAATATAGTCAATGTGGGAGACAGAGAAAGGATTGTGACTTTGGCTCTATATTGATTCGCTGAAAATAAAAAAATAAAATAAGACCTTCTTATAATGCCATAGACACATCGAACCATTTCAGATCATCTAAAGAGTTTATGACTCCACACAATGTTAGGCTGACACTCACTGAAATGGTATTGAAATATTCATATTAACTGCTCAGATATTTGAATGCCCCTTCACACCCATATTGATTATTTATGGAAGCACCGTGTCTGAGTCCTGTCTTGAAGTCAGATTTAGTTTCAGCACCATCACTGTTCTCATGCATCATGCAGATGCTAAAAGAAAAGCAGCTATCGCTCATCTCTAACTGGGATCTATGAATACAATAGCTTACCCAATAGAATATGACCTTTTGTGCGCATCAGAGATAGGGAAAGACCATTGTAAATTATTTTTGCTGACAGATTATAGGCCATGCAACAACATTTTGGTCATATGAGACTCAAACCATAGTTTAAAGACATAAAATGCATGCAGTTAGTTAAGAACAACTATACTGGCAGAACTTTCAGGTTAATTCACTGGGCATAAAATCTGATAATCTTTAATCAGAATTATATACAAAACCTCAACAGTTGAACCCCATGCAATTGATTTTTTTAAATGAATTTTAACACAGTGGTCACACAAATTATTTGGACACTTAAGTTACACTTAAAAATGTCAATGTCATTGCATTAGAAAAAAAAATTAAACCAAATGATGCTTGACCTTTTCTCAGAACTAATTTTTAGCCAACCGGTGTTTTAAGTTCCTTTTTAGTGGATGCATGAAGTCAGTTTCCCTCAAGTTCACACACATTAAAAGTGTGCATCTAATGCAATGACATTCATACATTTTTAAGTGTGACTTAAGTGTCCAAATACTTTTTAGGGCAACTGTATATTAAATTTGCTAATGAACATTAACCATTCCCAATACTGCCATTTTAGGACTAATGCAGTAGGCTGAACACAGCACTCAGGACACACAAAGAAACTCCATAACTGTCTGTTATAATAAGATTTATCATTATTTAAACAGAAAAAAGTAAAGAATAAGATATTGGTAAACTCCTGAGAAACTTTTAATACAGAACTACGAACTGTATCCTCCTGCGCTCTGGTGCTATAGCTAGGAGCCGATGAGCATGCAAGGCTACACATTGTTCTTTGAATGTTCACTGCAAACATGAGGTAGAAACCCCCCAGACACATGCAGAGAGACAGCATTACACACTGGCAACCAAACACACATACCTCCTGGGATACAGTATCTGAAGGCCATACATGCTGAAGTAAAATAAGGTAATGAGGTATTGGGTCTACAGTAAAATCAACACTACTTAGAACTGGGCATCATGCATTGATTATATCTCTGTAATTCATTGATGAATAAAACTTTGTCTTAAAACACACTAATAAGAGTATATAACATAATGAAATATCCTGTAACACTTCTGCAAATGTTCTTTTATTTTGCCAATTACATATCTGAGCAATTTTTAATCTATATTTTTGTTTTGTTTTCTAGTAAAAAATACCTAAACATCCTTAAAACAAGAAACATTTCATTTGATAAGCACTAATAAAAATTATAAATAGGTATATATATATATATAAGAAAGAATACATATGCTGTATGTGAATAAACATACATATTAATATAAGATTATTAGATATTAGGAAAAATAAAAATGCACAACATATTTTTCTGACAACAGTCCTATTATATTACATAATGTTGCTTCTCAATATCTTGTTTTAAAAATATATATTTATTAAGGAAAAAAAGGGCCATCTTTAAAGCATGAAGCAGCGCCGTCTTTGATTTTTAACGGGAATGACAGCGAGGCTGTGAGGGATAGACATACATCTCTTCAGTGGGTTGTACCAGGTAACCACCATAGACATTGAGGGGGGCAAGTCCCACCAATAATTGGAAATGGCCAAATTGTCCTCCCCAATATTTGATATTTCTTAATGCTGCTCTCCATTACGCACCGCACTGTTTGTTGTTAGGATGGCAGACTGTTAAAAGGTTAAATTTTTAGGCTGGTCTGCCTGAGCGGTCTAACAGTGCTTGTCAATGTCAAAGTAATGGCCAATCAGATCAAAGAAGGCAGGACTTACTATTCACTGAAGTGAAGACGAGTGTGAATTCCATCGCGGCGCTTTTAGTTTTTACAGTGAAAGAGTGCGTGCGTGATAAGATACAGGTAGCTAAACATTTAATCAACTTTTATAATGGATATGTTTAATTAGACCTGGAACTTATTTAACCATTTTTATTTCTTCTTTATTCCCTTTTAATCCTTTAATTAATTTCTTTAAATAAAAAGACCACCCCCTCCCCTCAAAAAAAAAACTAAAAAAACTTTAGTCTCCCCCAATGTTCAAGACATGGTTACGGCCTTGGGTTGTACTGTTATTTAATGCGTTTTTGGATTGTTCTGCTAACGAAAAAGCAAAAATGTCTTTCAAAGAAATTTCAGGAGCTTTTTACAGCAGATGCCATTGAAAACACGGTAAGTCTATCCCTCACAGCTTCGCTTTCATACCTGTCATGGAGCTACTCTCAATAAGGTCTATTATAAAATAATTCAAACAAACTGTCAACAGCCAATCATTTATCACCCTGTTGTAGATTGTGACACTTCTGAAAGCATCTATTGTCACAGAAAGTCTCAACTATCCAGGAGCCAGTGAAGAGGAGCTGGTAAATTCTTCATGCCATCACGAGCTCTTATTTCTCTGCCAGCTGGACCTGCCCCCAATCTGGCCCACTGAAAGCTGCTTAAATGAGGCTTACATAACACAAACATGTCTCTCAAACAGACTGTCCGAGGTAAACGCCTCAAGACCATTGCCATTTCACTGTGCAACATACACAACATGTGAACTATGCGTTTGTGAGAAGTCCCTGCAGACAAAAAACAGGAAATGATGGGACAGCAGAAAGAGGCAGAGGGGGAAGTGACATTGTACCTCATATCCCCAAACTTCCTGGTGATAGCAGTACCCAGGTTACTGAAAGCAGCTGAGGTCCGCTGTCCTGCCGTGCTCAGGGTCTCAGATGTCTTTTTGTATCTGCCAGAACAGTACAAAAATAACAAATATTGTCATTGATAAATAAAATAGAACAAAATATTTCTGAAAAATATCTAAATCCACAACACAAACATTTATTTTTTAAACGTTACAGAGTTTACAACACATTACATAGCAGAAATTACCCCATATATACAGTATATATATACTCAGCAAGAAAAGAAGCATCCCTTTTTCAGGATACTGTATTTTAATGATAATTTTGTAAAATCCAAATAAGCTTTACAGATCTTTATTGGAAAGGGTTTAAACAATGTTCTTCATGCTTGTTCAATGAACCAAAAACAATTATTGCATATGCACCTGTGGAACAGTCCTTAAGACACTAACAGTTTACAGGTAGACAATTAAAGTCACAGTTCCAATAACTTAGGCTATGTCTACATTAATCCGGATACATTTGAAAACAGAGTTTTCGTTTTAAAACGCTCCCCGTCCACACTAGCGTTTTCAGTCGTTTTCCAAATGCTGCTCATCCACACTGAAACATCTGAAAATGCTTAAATCACCTTACTGCACATGTGTTAAACGTAATAAAAGCTCCCGAGATGATACAGAGAGAGCAGACATAATAAAGTTCTCACGCTATTCTTCTGGCACAAAATAATTTAGTAGCAAAATAAACCACTCACTGTCACACTCTAAATCTTATGGGCTAAAACGCAATTGTCATCATGTTTTGCCGCAGGACAGCAATTGCGAGTAAATTTTCGGTCGTCTTTTCAGGAATGTAATATGAAGATTCTACAAAGGAACATTTATCTGTAGTAACACTATGAAAGTAAATAGCAGGCACAACAATGCCGGTATAACCATAGATATTATTGGTACAATATGCGTTACATGACTAAACATCGTTTTCAAATACCTCAGTTTTCACAGTCCACAGTCCAAACGCGGAAACAGCGTTTTCAAATTGTTCCACTTGGGAGAGCTTTTTAAAAATCTCAGTTTGGACAAAAGAGAGAAAAAGATGCGTTTTCAAACGAAAACGTATTAATATGGACAAGGCCTTTACTGACTCTGAAAAACACCAAGAGAAAGATGCCCAGGGTCCCTGATCACCTGGGTGAACATGCCACGAGGACTGCAGATGTGGCCAGAGCAATAAACTGCAATGTCTGACAGAGCTACAGGGAGACAGGTGATCATCCTCGCAGTGCCAAACCACATGCAACCAACCATATGTCCCCCCAGACATGTTCGAGAACTTGCAACTGCCTCGGTGGAAGAGAGGAGTAACATCTCACTCACAGCAAGAACTGACAAATCTGCTGCAGTCAGTTTTTCTGACTGTTCATAAACTGAAAAATCAGTTTTTCAGTTTATATCTCAGCTGTTGAATCTTTTTATGTTCATACGAATATTTACACGTTAAGACATTTTCTGGAAAAAAACAGTTGAAAGTGGGAGGTTATATGGTTAAATCTTTAGTTTGTTACAGTGTATTAAACATGACATTAAAATATTAGATATGCCAGTTCCCAAAAGAGACTGGAGAACGAGAACAAACTTAAAACCCAGCACAAACACAAAAAGTGCCTTTTCTGAATTGTAGGCAGGAAGAACTTCACTTTTTCTGTGATCTTGTACAAAACAGGAAGAAATGCTGCTTCAATCCAGATAAATACAATAAAGACAGTCTACAAAGGGAACAGTAGGATCAAATTGCTACTGATACTCAGAGATTTTATCACCAGAAAATAACAATTATATGTTTACATACATTTATATGCTTAAATATATGAAGACTTCCAATGCAAAAGCCTCTAAAAGCCACCTCGGTCAAAAATGAGATGACGATACTGAGTGAGTGCTCTCCGCACATAGTATACGTTCATCAAATACTTTCACTTCAAAACCACTAAATCCCAGCCTCAGCCCATTCAGAAGTACTGGTACTTAGGTAGAAACCTATACATAGGAGCCTGACAAAAATGCTAAATTTAAAGAAAAACGTCAGACGGACTTAGAGGCTTTTGCATCTGAAGTCTTCATATGTTTGAATGGTATAAGTAGGGCTCGACAATAATGACTGCCCGATGGCCCGACGCTTGTGACAGTTGACTGAACTATAACTAGCCCGACAACAGAGGACAAAGAAAACTGAATAACTCTTGTAACTTTATTAAGGATTAATCTATATTTAATTTATACAGTGAAAACTATACAGTGTTATTTGACATTTGATTACTTTATTCAATTTCTGTACCTAAAAACCACTGTTAGACCTACCTGAAAAAACAGAAAAGCACTGTTTATTTCATTTGTATGTTTGTTCTATTGTAATTATGTGCTATTGCCCAGAATTTGATTATTTGTTTTTATTTTATTACTGACGGTTTACTTGTCTTTAATATTTTTTTTTGTTGAAATTTATAGTAGTTAGGCTAGTTGTTGAATCAAATTGCTGAATCAAGAATTGTGAAATTTCACTGGTATCTAAAATTTGGTGTTATAACCTTATTTTTTTCCTCAATAAACGCCTAATTTCTGCTTATTAATAGTTAGTAGGTAGTTGTTAAATTTAGGTATTGGGTAGGATTAAGGATGTAGAATATGATCATGCAGAATAAGGCATTAATATGTGCTTTGTAAGTAAAACTGGTAATAAACAGTCAATATCCTAGTAATATACATGCTAATAAGCAACTAGTTAGTAGTGAGAATTGGACCCAAACCTAAAGTGTTATCCAAAAAAATCCTTAACGTTGAGCCCAGATAAGAGTGAGTGACTTTCTTTGCTTTTTCATAAACGTATCTTTGAGAGTCCCATCACATTTTAGACAGCAAATTAATCTAATCCAGTGCACTGAAAATCCGTTTGACCCAAGAGCTCTACAACTGTCAGAACAAAATACTCCCACATTCAATAACATTTTACATATACAGTATCCAAAGTGGCACATTCCGATCAGTCACAAGACTTTAAAAGCCTACAAAAAACTTCCTTTGTGTGTTCCTCACACAAAGCTATCATATGACTTCAGAAGACTATAGTACACCAGTCTGGATTAGTTCTATAGAGACGTTATGTTGTTTGTTTGTCATTTTTGGAGCTTGATCATCCCTATTCATCTTCATCGTAGGGAAAAGCGCAGCGTGAATGAAAACTATTGTGTTCTATGGAAGACAGAAAGTCATACAGGTTTGGAATGACATGATGGTGAATAAATGAAAGAATGTTCATTTTTGGGTGAACTAGTCATGCTACAAGGTACATTTTGCAGTCTAATTATGTGAGGTGGATCACATTGTGGTATTACACATGCTTTGTATAATTGCACATCTAGACTGACATCTAGAGTCACTCTAATCCAGGCTAATACAGAAATCATCCATATCGGTCAGCAGACGCCATCTGAACGGTTTGTCCCTCTCAGCCCACAACCTCCACGCCATGGCAACTGCAACATGAGAAGGGCTATTCATCTGAGATGCTAGTTACCATGTTACTGTAGTAACTTAAAGGGATAGTTCACCCAAAAATGAAAATTAGCCCATAATTTACTTACCCTCAAGCCATCCTAGGTGTATATGACATTCTTCTTTCAGACGAATACAATCAGAGTTATATTAAAAAATGTCCTGGCTCTTCCAAGCTTTATAATGGCAGTGAATGGCTATTTCTGTTCTGAAGTCCATAAAAGTGCATCTATCCATCATAAAAGTGCTCCACACGGCTCCGGGGGGTTAATAAAGGCCTTCTGAAGCGAATCGATGCGTGGAAGAAAAATATCCATATTTAAAACTTTACAAACTGTAATCTCTAACTTCCGCTAACTGTCGTACGCGTTCACGAGAGACTGGCGTTCCAGCGTATGACGTAGGACACTCCGGTGAGAATATGCTAGTTCAAAGTTTTGTTTTGTGCAAAGTGATCTTCTGCGCTTCCGCATTTGTCAGCGGAATTTACACTACGCCTGCGTCCTACGATGGAACGCCAGTCTCTCGTGAACGTGCGTACGAAAGTTAGCATTTAATGTTATTATAATGATTAAAATGTTAAACAGTAATACAAAAAAAAAAAAGTGTCAATAATGAAAGATAATTCTGGTGATTTAGAATGTTAGTTTACAGAATTGTTCTATAAGCACACGTTCTAGCACAGATTTGATTTCCAAAAAATAACATTTCAACAAGTCAATCCACCATAGCTAATGAGAATGACAACAATCTCAGAACCACTTCACATTGATGTAATAAAAAAAATGACTGTGGGGTTTAAAAAATACGGTTGCACTTTATTTTACGGTGTCATTGTTACAGTGTAATTATATATTTAAGTACTGAGTAATCTTACTTAGTAAACTACATGTACTTACTATAGGGTTATGGTAGGATTAGGGTTTGGTTGAGGTTTAGTTGTGTGTAATTATGCATAATTTACTGTTATTACTATGGTAAGTATATAACATAAGGACACTGTAAAATAAAGTACCGAAAATACTAAATACTCTCTTTAAAAAAAAATAATAATAATTTACTAATAGATAATAATAATTTTAAAACAAAAAGGGGATAAATTATTATACACTCTCTCATACACATTATTCACCTAAAAATCAAATGGCGTCTATATTTACTAACCTATAAAGTCATTCTAACCTGATTTTTTTTCTCACTCCAACAAAATGGAACATTTAACAATCTTTGTGGAGATTTTTCCATACAGTGACCAACCTCCCAAGCCCAAGCATTTGTTTTATTGTTTTCTTCCTTAGGTTAATTGTTTCTTCTTGTATCATTGTCATTTGTAAGTTGCTTTGGGCAAAATTGTCTGCTAAATGAATAAATGTCCAATAAATAGCAGTTCTTTGCTTATGAATGGTTTCTCTTCATCATGCTTGTAATCGGTGTATTAATCTGTGTAAAAAAAAGAATATCTTTTATTCCTGAGGCTAGTGATAGTAGACAGTTACGCACAACATTGTTATGATACTTTGTGAGTCATAATGAGTGATTTTATTTAAGTAAGCCTCTCCACTATTTCCCTTTCATTGACAATAATAGGCCATTTGTTCATGTCTATGTTCAGTGTGTGTGCGTATAAAGCGAAAGAGAGATGTGCAGCAAGCCTTGTCGCAATGACGTTATCATCGTGCAGATGGGCTTAGTATCTCAGAACGGCACTGTAAGTGAATGTGAACTGAAGCAGATATGGATCACATCATGATTGCAATAACCTTAATATACATTGACAGAGGGAAACACAGCGGTCTCAACATGCTCTTTCAGATTGCAATTCTTTCTCATGAAGGAAGCATGTTAATAAAAAACAGGTCAATGTAAATTTCGGTCTTTTTGATGCAAAGTACCGGATTGTATTTCTAAACAATAATATTGTATGTGATATATATTGTTGAATCACTATTGCTCATACTGCTTGTGCAACAGACATGAAATACAACAAAATTGCATGGTCATGTAAACTTCATATGTATTAAAAAAATGACTTGGTCTACTTGTTAAATTGCCCCTTTTATGCTTTTAAAGGTTTCTAAATTGGTTTTGGAGGTCTCTTACAATAGGTTTACATGCATCCAAAACACTTTAGTTTTCTCATAATATACATTGCGGAATTACCTCTTTTCTCAAAGTTCCTGAAACGGTTCGATAAGAGATCTGGTCTCTCTAAAGCCCTCCTTCCTGAGATCCGACTCTGCTCTGATTGGTCAGACGGCCCAGTCTGCTGTGACTGGTCTATCGCTTACAGCACGTTTCAGAAACTAAATTTCGGATTCGGAGGCTTCCTCAACACTTGATACACAGAGATACGAACAGAAACGATGGCGTTGGTTTTAACCGTGTCAATTCAATCCTCATCCTTTATAAGTAAGTGCAAAGTGGATTTGCTTTCGCAGCGCAGAAAACAGCGTATTCTCAACGTGTCGACTACATGAACCAAACTCTTCCAGGCCTCAGCTACAACTACAATGTTTGAAGGTCAAAGTAGATGTTGTTCACAGGCAGCCAATGAAGAGCATAGGCTGGCATTGTGCAAATTTGCTAAACCCACATAAACTTAGGAAGTAAGACTGGAATTACTGACAACTCGTTGTAGGCAGTTCAGAATTGGTTCTTTCTTTTGGGAGACAATAGCTATGTTTCCATCACGCGCATTTCGAAGTATTGCATGAAAACGGCTATGGGCCCTATCATACACCCGGCGCAATGTAACGGCAGGCGTGACGCAAGTGTTTTTTGCTAGTTTTAGCCCAACGCAGTTATCATTTTCACGTCCAGCGCCACGTTGTTTAAATAGCAAATGCACTCACGCCCATCTGTTTGCACATGGGCGTGCTGGTCTGAAAACGAGGTGTGTTCAGGCGCATTGTTGGCGCGTTGCTATTTTGAGGCAACTGAAAACGACTGTATTTTTTGTGTTATTTAAAGGGCGCATTAGTAATGTGCACCTATAGGCGAGTGCACAATGCACGTACACTCTGCTTGTTACACACAGGGATGCGCAGCAGCACACAAACAATTTTAAATATTAAAAATAAAAGGATTCCTCTCTGGAGAAGCGTTCAGTCTTTCCGCTCGCAAATTTCGCTATGTAAATAGCGAATCCACCATGGTGCAAGCGCAGCTGGCTTTTAAAGGGAATGGGAGATGAGACTCTGATTGGTTTATTGCACGTTACGCCCAAAACACACCCATGACTCATTAAGAGACTAGGTACAACCCTTTTGGACCATGCACCTGGCGCGCCAACCGTTTTTTCTGTCGTTAAACTAGCAAAAGTGGATTCGGACACGCTCTTAGTGCACCTGCACCATGCGCTTCAGACCATGTGTTCAGATCGTTAAAATAGGGACCATAGATTCCAACACAGTTTTTACGCTTGCTTGAGGTGGTTTTGCGGAAAAGAGTTAATGCGAATAGTGGGAGATGGAAACGCATATGCCGAATAACTTCTGACGTAGCGAACATTAAACCCACGTGACTAATTGTCTGTTTCCGCTGATGGTGTTTTATTTACTGTTGATTATTAGGTTACCAATACCACTGTCATCCGCTCAAACAACTTGATGGAAACGCACCTAATTCGCATTTGTTTGTTTTTTTGTGAACTTTGAAAAGATTTGCTTCATGTTTGCTTCATGAAACCCAGCTAATAACTCCATTTATCATGAACTTTGATCTTTGAAAGTTTGCAGACCTTTTACATTCACAAACAGCTATACGAAAGGTAATATCCAAAGAACTACTGGGTTGTTTTTTCACCATTTTGGTCATGTGTTATAACCACCACTATTGTCCTCTTAAAAAGGTGCATGCCTCTGTAGTCACAAGCCGCAACAAAAGATGACATTAATCACAGGGTTTAGCAAACACTACTTACGCAGTGCTGGTTTGCATGTCGCACCAGCTCCTGCTGAAGTTCTGTCGTAGTTCACTCAAGGGTGTGATCCCAAGTTTCTGTTTCAATTCCAAGTGACGCTTTTCTTTGGAGGCCAGGACTTGTTTCAAAGTAGTGATTTCTTCTTCTAACTGACAGAAGGAAAATAGGTCAAGGTTGGGGGCTGAGAAGCTCTTGTGATGCTTCAGATTTATATATAACAGCTATATGAAAATTTACAACTGAACAACTAATAATGCAGTTTTAATATGAACTGTCCACTCTTTTTGTCCTTTCTGCTCACACACAAACTGTGACACTGTTAACACCAGCCTTACATGGCTCAATGGACTGTGAAGATCTAGGAGGATCAAATAGCCCAAGGAAAAAAACAGGTAAGCTTAGGTCAGATTATTTTCAATCAAGGGTGTATGTTCTGGACGAGATAACGCAGACCGTTTGTGTGGCAACAGCACAGTAAATTTCAGTAACTAGGGTACAGTAATCTAATAATCTATATCAATCTAATCAACGACCTTTACACCGATAAAAATCATTTTTTAAGGGTGAGAACAGGTATAAACAGCTCCTTTGCAATTTTTACAGTGAGTCACAACATGCAAAGAAGGAAAATACAGACAGATCTGCAGGATTTGCATAACGTTAAGACCATTTCTTCTTGAGCGCTGTGGCCTTTGAGTTCATTGTTTCTAAGGATCAAAGAGCCCTTAATGTGCCTGCACCTCATTTTCCTAGTTTATAGCACTAAAACGGTGGGAAAAGTACCTTAATTAGTTCATTCTCCATTTCCTCTCGCTCCTCTTCTGTGATAGTGTTGTTAAGGTCCACCTCTGACACCATGTCCTCATCCACTTCCTTTAGAGGCTCTTTGTCAAATAAACCTGGAAATAAATGTACAAAAATAGAAGAACAATGAAAGTTATTGTTAACATGTCTCAGTCAAATGTACAAATATACGAGAACACATTCTTTCACAGATTTGATTTCACAGAAATATCTTGTGTAAACTCGATCCACCATTGCTAAAAGGATGACAAAAATCTTAAACCATTTAGCTCAAACTCATCATTAAAGGATAAGGTTATAATTCATAATGAAATTTGATGAATCACATTAGTTATGTATTAATTTATATATTTATTTATGCCACTCCAACCTACACTACCATTTGAAAGTTTGAGGTCAGTAAGATTTATTAGTAATTTTGAAAATTATTTATGCTCACCAAGGCTGCATTTATTTGATCAGAATACAGTAAAACAGTAATATTGATAAATATTATTACAATTTAAAATACTGTTTTCTATTTTATATACGTATGTAATTTATTCCTGTGTTGGCAAATCTAAATTTTCAGCATTATTACTCCAGTCTTCAGTGTCACATGATCCTTCAGAAATCATTCTAATATGATGTTCCCTTTTCTGTCGGTCACGTCGACGTAACGTCTCCGTTCCCTCCTTCAGGGAACGAGGGTTACATACGTAACCGAGACGATTTGCAGATCAAAAAAACATTTCTTATTATTATCAATGTTGAAAACAGCTGTGCTGCTTAATATTTTTGTGGATAATTTTTTTTCAAAATTCTTTAACGAATAGAAAGTTCAAAAGACAGGTATTATTTGAAATAGACATCTTTTGTAACATTATAAATGTCTTTTGTGTCAATTTTTATAGACTTAATGCATCATTGCTAAATAAAAGTATTAATTGCTTTTTGTTTTTAAATCTTACTGATCCCAAATTTTGGTAGTGTATAGGCTATTTCACCATTTCCAAAAAGCAGTCCATACGACTTGTTTATAAGTCTTCTGAAACCATACAATAGCTTTGACAAAATTTTCTTTAGCCCACATGTATTCAAATTGTGAGATTGCATAAAAATGCTGAATGTAAACACCAAGATGTGAATAATTTGCATAAAATTTACTTTTTTGGAATGGAATGGAATTTTTGTTATATGATTTTTCACAAAAAATTAATTCAGAGCTTGAATGAAAACAGCTAGTTTTAGGTAAACTAAAACACAAGTTCACCCATTATATCTAAATGGCATTTTCCAGTATACAAAATCTATCCTTCAGTCAATGTGACAATAGTAGTGAAGCCTTTAAACACATTTAACCATCACCTTCTCTATGTAATTATCCTGCCTCACCCCTGAATGAAGGTGTATTTTTGCAGTTCTAATGAAAGGTTGTACACAAAAGACGGAAAGACTGAAAACACCTTGCAAACTAGCCACATCGATCATCTGAAAGTAACAGTTAGAGCTTTACATGTTTCCTTTAAGATCACATTAAGGTTCCTATGAATTGATCAACTGATTTACAAAATGATGGTATTTTTACAAGCATCATGGAAGTATGTTTTGAGGCAACAAATGGCTGATTTCAATCTAAAGCACCTCATAGCTGACACAGAGACTAGTGACCAAAACAGTAGTATAATCTTATGCATTTGAGGGCTAAAACTAAACTTAGTAAAGAGAAGAGGACATGAAAGTAGGAATATGGTTTGAAAACCACACCTATCACTGAAAGCTCAACCCAGTTCCCTAAAATCCCCTAACTCAGTACACCATTATGTGTATCAGTTTCATTTCAGCACTGCAAGACATGCCTGACATGGCTTACATAATTAAATATTTTACATTAAGGGTGTTTATCCGAGAGTGAAATTACATTGAAATAATGGCTTATTTGTAAACCACGACCCCCTTTAAAATTGGACTGTGAAAACACCCTGTGACTTTTAAAACCCAATGTTCTTCAAAAGCATTATGTTGGAGAGTCAAAAACTAAAATCTTACAATAGCTAGAAAATGAAAGCTCAAATGATGACGCACTAATGCATTTGATATGGCTCCAGTAATGTGAATAAACGTTGAGGTTGTTTTTGTCCAGAAGGAAACGAGAGTCACATCTCGGAGGTCTGGTCAGTCATTACTTGAGAAACTGATTAGAGTGCTGTGGTATGAAACGCGTGATACACTTTCAGAGGCTAATGCAATAAGCAGGTAGAAGAGCGGTTTTAGCAAAGAAAAGTGCTCAGGAATGAGATCCCAGATTCATCATTTACACCACACACAATGCCTATACAGAAGATCATATATCTACATGTGTAAAACTAAAGCAAGATTGTTCAGTGCATGCTAGTGGACATTAACTCAAAAGGAATCAGACTAAGTACGTTATGCATTTTCACCTCTCTTCAACTGTCTTTCAACTATATTTGCAATCAGCACACAAACAGTATAACCTATGTGGATTTTCAGTTCTCATTAAACCATCTAACATCTTTTGCATCATGCTTTACATAATTGTTTCATTTTGGAGGAGTAATAAGATAAATACATTTCACATGGTACTTTAGCACAATTAGTTATTAAAAAACACCTAAAACATACTTAAAAGAACAAACATACATGATTTTGTTAAAAAAAAGCCTAATTTATGTCATATGAACAATTAAGGTAACATTTTATTTTGATAGTTCTACTAACTATAAGTAACTTTGCAACTACATGTCAACTAGCAGTCATTAGAGTATTAGTAGACTGTCTGCTTAATATAGGCTAACACTTTATTTTGATGCTCCCCAACAGACATTCTACTGGCTATAAGTAACTTTGTAACTACATGTCAACTTATTCTACTAATCCTAACACTAACCCTAACCTTACAGTCTGTCTACTAATACTCCAATGAGAGTTAGTTGACATGTAATTGCAAATTATTTAGAGTTAGTTGACATGTAGTTGCAAGTTACTTATAGTTAGTAGAATGTCTAAAGTGAACTATCAAAATAAAGTGTAAACACAAAAATAGATTTACTCAGCACATATTAACGTCAAAGTCCCTTTAAGACAAGTCATTTCACTTGGCGGCCATCTTTGAAACGCCTCTCGGGCATGCAAGTGCAACTCCTATCTCTTTGAATGGGGAAACATCAAATTCTCCAAAACTGTTCGCCAAGCTTACGATTAGATTTCATATGTGAACTGTCTCATAAATTTTATTTCTAAATGCTCGAATCATGACAAAAAACAGCATTTTTCAGCCTGAACAATGCTAATGCACAATCCTAAGCGCGCGTCTCAGAACACTGCCTGTTTCTATAACAACCGGAGCTTCTAAAGGCAGCTGCAGTGATGCGATGACTTTACTAATCAACAATCGCACTTTCATTTAGAAGGCGGGGCTTATTCGCCATATTGGGCATTGCACTTTCTCCCATTCATAAGTAATCGGAGTGCACCATCTTCCTATATATAAAGTCTTTGTTAATGTGATTATGTGCGTTTAAATTAAGGGGCCGTTTACACGACACTGTTTTCAATGAAAAACGTCAAAAATGTTATGTTTTCGTTCATTTACATGACAACAGTGTTTTGGGGGCCTGAAAACGCAAACTTCTAAAATCTGGTTTCAAAGTATAAGTTTTTGAAAACAATACTGTTGTCGCCTCCTTGTAAACTACAAAAAAAACAACAAATTTTAGAAAACTGTGACATCATGCACATGCATATAACGTGTTCAGTCTATAGGTGCATCGTGTTTCATCGCCAACTACTGGTCTGGCATGCATAATGTAGTTGTTTTCATAGATCTGAGTGAACGGGGAACGTTTTGACAATGGTGTCATCTGTATGTGAAAAATGCAAAGGAAAAACGTTTCCGTTTTTACTACATTGTTGTCGTGTAAACGTACCTTTAATTAACTAAACGGCATATTATATAATTTAAGTAAATGGTAACAGACTTACTAAAAATTAGCTTTGACTGTTTCAATTTTTGTCTGGATAGTGCATGTGTGGCTGACATTTAAAATAGGAAAATAATCAGTATTGACAAATCTGAGACACGATTACTTTTGCAGATGAAAATAACTGATATTAAGATGTTAGGAAATAAACACTAACATGACAGTATACAAACATGCAAACACTATCTGAGACACTGTATACACCTCTAGGTCTCCAGTCTATAAGATGCCATCACTGTTTATTTGCTTACAGATATAATAGATTTCTTGATATAGATTAAAACTGAGGGTTGGGTCTTTGAGCATAAGTTACTTAAAAAGCAATTATTTCACAGTTCCACCACATCATTGTTCAGGTTGCCTAGCAACTTTCCTGATGCCTTGCATCAACCTCCCAATTATCCCATGAATCAGATTCCCTAAATCTATTTAAGGGTCTGTGTCTCGAATAAGAGGAACTACAGAGGATCATTTTCATGGTAAATATGTAAAATAATACCCTTTCTATTCCACTGCCTTAACACTGTGTCTTCAAACACTGAGCGTAATCTTTGCTGAAGGTTAATTACAAGGGAAAAGGAGAACTGTGTGATATTAAATTGGTTTATTCAACACCACCAAGATGAAATGCGGAGATATCTGATTTAAGCCTAGATCATTTGAAAAGAAAAAAAAAAAATGCTATGACAAAACAATTCTTTTTAAAACCAATTAAAATAATAACATGGTTCCTGCTGAAACCCCCCCAGCTAAATCCAGATTCTAATGGTTGCTGCACTGGTTATACGTTTCTAGATGGTTTATACTGGGTTATCGGATCAGCTACTAGCTAGTGCAGCTGAGATCAACCTTGAATCTAGACTAACTGAGCCTAACCTAACTGAAGCTGGGAACCTGGCTGAGTTAAATAACCAAAGACAACTTCAAGTGGTTGGTCATCCTGATCACCTAAAGCTGTTTCTTTTCATTAGATGGCTTTAAAAACATTTGAGTCTATTTTTGTCATTAACGGGCCATCAGAGTTCATCTTTCTCATGTTCTTATGTCTGGGTGAGCGAGTCAGAGTCGTGCCATGGTGTTCGGTGTGTCATCCGAATAACTAAGTGTCCCTTTAGGGCAGTGTGCTTGACGGTTCAGCTTCTTCAAGCTCACTGGACTATGCACTACTATTCTATCCAGCCCTCTCACTGTCCTCATTTTCCTTCTTGACTCACAAAGAATCACTTCACTGTCCTCAGAGAAAGATTGCAATGTGTGGAGGAGGAGGCCATTCTTATCATCATCAGATGCACAAAACACAGATGTGTTTAAACACAAACAGAGATGAGTGGGGAAGAAAACAATATCAAACAATCAATCTTGGGTAAATCTATGTATAACACTGCTGCCAACTGATTACGAACGTTGAACGTGACCGAATGAAAGGGAACGTCTCAGTTACGTATGTAACCCTCGTTCCCTAAAGGAGGGCACGGAGATGTTACATCGGAACGTTGAACGTGACCGACTGAAAGGGAACGTCTCAGTTACGTATGTAACCCTCGTTCCCTGAAGGAGGGAATGGAGACGTTACATCGGAACGCTGAACGTGACCGAATGAAAGGGAACATCTCGGTAACGTTTGTAACCCTCGTTCCCTGAAGGAGGGCACGGAGATGTTACATCGGAATGTTGAACGTGACCGACTGAAAGGGAACATCTCGGTTACGTGTGTAACCATCGTTCCCTGAAGGAGGGCACGGAGATGTTGCATCGGAACGTTGAACGTGACCGACTGAAAGGGAACATCTCGGTTACGTTTGTAACCCTCATTCCCTGAAGGAGGGAACGGAGATGTTACATCGGAACGCTGAACGTGACCGAATGAAAGGGAACGTCTCGGTTACGTGTGTAACCATCGTTCCCTGAAGGAGGGCACGGAGATGTTACATCGGAACGTTGAACGTGACCGAATGAAAGGGAACGTCTCGGTTACGTGTGTAACCCTCGTTCCCTGAAGGAGGGCACGGAGATGTTACATCGGAACGTTGAACGTGACCGACTGAAAGGGAACATCTCGGTTACGTTTGTAACCCTCGTTCCCTGAAGGAGGGCACGGAGATGTTACATCGGAACGCTGAACGTGACCGAATGAAAGGGAACGTCTCGGTTACGTGTGTAACCATCGTTCCCTGAAGGAGGGCACGGAGATGTTACATCGGAACGTTGAACGTGACCGAATGAAAGGGAACGTCTCGGTTACGTGTGTAACCGAGAAAGGGAACGTCTCGGTTACGTGTGTAACCATCGTTCCCTGAAGGAGGGCACGGAGATGTTACATCGGAACGTTGAACGTGACCGAATGAAAGGGAACGTCTCGGTTACGTGTGTAACCCTCGTTCCCTGAAGGAGGGCACGGAGATGTTACATCGGAACGTTGAACGTGACCGACTGAAAGGGAACATCTCGGTTACGTTTGTAACCCTCGTTCCCTGAAGGAGGGCACGGAGATGTTACATCGGAACGCTGAACGTGACCGAATGAAAGGGAACGTCTCGGTTACGTGTGTAACCATCGTTCCCTGAAGGAGGGCACGGAGATGTTACATCGGAACGTTGAACGTGACCGAATGAAAGGGAACGTCTCGGTTACGTGTGTAACCCTCGTTCCCTGAAGGAGGGCACGGAGATGTTACATCGGAACGTTGAACGTGACCGACTGAAAGGGAACATCTCGGTTACGTTTGTAACCCTCGTTCCCTGAAGGAGGGCACGGAGATGTTACATCGGAACGCTGAACGTGACCGAATGAAAGGGAACGTCTCGGTTACGTGTGTAACCATCGTTCCCTGAAGGAGGGCACGGAGATGTTACATCGGAACGTTGAACGTGACCGAATGAAAGGGAACGTCTCGGTTACGTGTGTAACCCTCGTTCCCTGAAGGAGGGCACGGAGATGTTACATCGGAACGTTGAACGTGACCGACTGAAAGGGAACATCTCGGTTACGTTTGTAACCCTCGTTCCCTGAAGGAGGGAACGGAGATGTTACATCGGAACGCTGAACGTGACCGAATGAAAGGGAACGTCTCGGTTACGTGTGTAACCATCGTTCCCTGAAGGAGGGCACAGAGATGTTACATCGGAACGTTGAACGTGACCGAATGAAAGGGAACGTCTCGGTTATGTATGTAACCCTCGTTCCCTGAAGGAGGGCACGGAGATGTTACATCGGAACGTTGAACGTGACCGAATGAAAGGGAACGTCTCGGTTACGTTTGTAATCCTCGTTCCCTGAAGGAGGGAACGGAGATGTTACATCGGAACGCTGAACGTGACCGAATGAAAGGGAACGTCTCGGTTACGTGTGTAACCATCGTTCCCTGAAGGAGGGCACAGAGATGTTACATCGGAACGTTGAACGTGACCGAATGAAAGGGAACGTCTCGGTTATGTATGTAACCCTCGTTCCCTGAAGGAGGGCACGGAGATGTTACATCGGAACGTTGAACGTGACCGAATGAAAGGGAACGTCTCGGTTACGTTTGTAATCCTCGTTCCCTGAAGGAGGGAACGGAGATGTTACATCGGAACGCTGAACGTGACCGAATGAAAGGGAACGTCTCGGTTACGTGTGTAACCATCGTTCCCTGAAGGAGGGCACAGAGATGTTACATCGGAACGTTGAACGTGACCGAATGAAAGGGAACGTCTCGGTTACGTATGTAACCCTCGTTCCCTGAAGGAGGGCACGGAGATGTTACATCGGAACGCTGAACGTGACCGAATGAAACGGTCATTCGGTCATCAAAGTTTTCCATCAAAACTTGTATCAATGGAAATCCAAATATTGAACTTGATGCAAATCTGCAGAAATTCAATAAAACAGCTAAATTAAACAGTTATAGGCCATTAGTATTATTAGTATTAGCTATTAGTATTATTTATATACTATTATAGTATTTTAAAGTATTTTATTAAAATAATATTTATAATATTTAATAATAATATTTTAATATTATATTTTATTAATATTTTGAATAACTTTATTTTTATATTTTATTTTTAATTTTATACTTTTGTTTTCAATTTAATTTTAGCTTACAATTCAGTCATTTTGTTATGCGTTCTTTGTCATTTTATTTTAAATATTATTCTATTTTTGCTTTAATTTATTTTTATTTCAGTTTTAGTAATTTTAGTACTTCAATTTACAAACTTATTTTATTATAGTTAATTAAGACAACATTTCTAATTTTCAGCATTTCAACTTTGTTTTTCATCTAATAATTATTTTATTTTATTTCAGCATCATATCAATTAATGTGAATGATTTTTAATAATAATGGCACTAAACAAAAAGTCCTAGAAAAGTGTTTTCTGTGACAAATGGAACAAATCCTGCTTTTTTCCACTAAATAACTCCAGTTCAATAGTGCAACACAATCTATTCGGAGCTTGAAATGAAGCAGTATAATTTAAGAGCATGGTTTCAGTGAAGAATTGCGTAATTTCTGGCCTTGCCGAAGTAATCTGAGGGATTTCTCCTTAGCGATTATCTGACTGGATTTAACTCCGTATGACTGCTGCACAGAGACATGGCAGAGTATTTAGTGACTGGCAGGAAATTCCAGATGGTGAGCATGCAAAGTGTGTAATGGGTTGTTTTTAAAACTCAGCTAAGCTACATCCTTCAGATGAAATAAGATGTTTCTGAGACGTACCTGCATGGAAAGTTTCTCTGTCTTCTGTGATCCAGCAAATTGAAAATAAGAAGAACACTGCATGAAATGATTCATAAATTGATGATACACCAAATCCAAACAGATTACAAATGGCACTCAAATTTAAAAGAACATGCAAACAGGCTGCATTCAACAATATCATTCAAAAACAAAATGTACACAGACATGCATATCATTATCAAATCCATGCTTTCTCATTAAGGAACCTCAACATGACATGCATTTGAAGAACAACAAAGGGTCTGTGTCTGTCAATCAAATAATATCACAATTCTAGGGTTTAGCAGTGTCTACAAGTTTTGAATGTGCTAAAATTTTGGACACGGCTATCTATTTCTATCTAAAAGCACCTATGTGTAGAAACTGTAGACAATGTATCAGCTCAGAGGTGGAAATAACAAGTGATCTACACACAGACTACAGAGGTTGGGTTTATCACATTCGCTTTCATTACATTACACAGCAAGCTCTTACCCCAGTCTATTGCTTCAGAAGTAAGTATGCTAGAGTACAGCTCTGTGAAGTACGATAGGCAAAACAAACAGATATTAAAGGTTGAGTGCACAAATGCACAATGAAATTATTCATATTGATTTAAATAAATGTATTAAAAAAATTAAACTACAACTACATATTATAAATATACTGTTTTCAGGTTTGTGTATCACTTTTACAATTACTGCATTTTATTATATTGTACACCTATACTATACTATAATGGATGCAAAAATAAATTTGCTGAATTCAGAACTGCGTACTAGTATACTACTTGTACTACTTTTACTATCTTTCTATGACAGAAATAGTAAGAGCACACTCTTAAAAATAAAGGTTCCAAATGGGTATTTTAGCATCAATGCCATAGAAGAACCATTTTCGGTTCCCCAAAGATCTTTTCAGTGATCAGTTCTTAAAATAACCTTTTCCCCCCCTTAGTGTGAAGGACATTCTAAAAAGCACATATCAATGGTCTTGTTGGTACAGGTGATGGTCCTTGACTAGATCTCAAACATAGACAGGCCTTTCTAGTTTCAGTGCAAAAAGGAACTACAGTATACAGTATAAGTCTCATTACACTGACATAGATTGATGATATCAATATGACTTTTCATTGCCCAACCCTGCAATTACAGTGTGTTACATTACATTGGTGGAGCAATGCAGTACCAGGTGCCAACAGGATGTCTATACTACTACTGTCCTTATATACAGTTTTGTTTAGTTAAAATCAAATTCACTGGTACTGACACTGAAACATATCTGGTCACAAGATTTCAATTATTTAGCTCAGTACAGTCACGTGGAAATGAAATGGAAAGGTCACATGGCTGTCCAGACCAGTGCACCTAAAGGAACATGAGAGAGAGGGAGGAGCTGCATCTAATTCAATTCCCTCATTTGTTTACGTGTTTTGGCAACAGATCCCCGGAAAACTTGATCACGTGTCTGACTTAAGCTCATGCACCTCATTAGAATGAAGCCTAAATTAGAGATACAGATGACTTTTAAGTTGATATTTATATAAAAGAATAATATTGGGCTTTTAGATGTTAGATGTTTCAATCTATTAGTATTTTTTTTTTTCTGGTATGCAAAAATAACACCAACAAAACGAGCCTCATTAATTCGGATCTACTCAAGTTATTCAAAGATACACAAAGTGAAACGATATTTACAGAAGTATTCAAACACATTTCCAGTATTTTCAAAGAACAATAAGACAAGAAAGTGATCGGAAAGTAAGCTCACCCTGTTGTCTGGGCTCCATATCAGCGGTACTGTGCAAATGCAGGTCCAGTAAACACACACACAAACAGCACCTCTCAGTTCTGAGAAATATCCCGTCCTACACAACCGCTTCACACACGCGCTGTCTGCTGTCAAAACCCCACCCATTACCAGGACAGCTTCAGCCACAGACCAATAGGAGCGGCTCTAATCAGCATATTATGATTTAGTAATATATTTCATGGTAAATATCAACAAGCGAAAGTTACTACATGAAGACTACAACGATTGTCCGCTTCCTAAAGCACGTAAACTTGCATCCTTGTGGGAGTTGTAGTCCTTATTTAACAAATTGTTAGCATCATGGACTTTTTGTTTTAAAAGACAACAGCTTTAAAATCCAGGGTGTGATTGTGTGCAATTTATGTTGTAACTTGTAGAACCAAACGGTTAAATCCATTTAAGTAACGTCAACCACGTAATATTACTTTTAGCCTACTCTACAATCAAAAATAGCCACTCTTCAAGCCCAAATGAAAATCCAGAGGGAACCTATGGCTCAAAAATTATCTTCCGGGTTTTAGAGCAACAACCTGCTCTATATCCTTGTAATTTATAATCAATAATTGGTAGGCTAAGTTATAAATAATAACAAATAATAATAATAATACAACCAAGCTAAATTCGCACAATCTAATAGGATGTCTTGATTTATTTATTTTTATTATTAGTTTATTACAAAGGAATGCCAGTTTGGCATAGCAAAATGATGATGTCATGAGTGACACGTGTACCCTAGAGCAGCAAAGAGGTCACTGTCGGTTAAATTGTCCTCGCAGTCAACAGCGGCATCTCCTGGTGAGACATGGAAAAACAGGCTGGACTGAGAATGCAATGATATTAGCCTATAAATAGAATAGAATAGAATATGCTCAGTTTTCAATTGAAGTAGCCTGCTGCTTGTGCCAAGCAAAGCTCTTAATGATGTGTAACAGGAGCTAATATTTACTGATGTGATTTAAGACAATTATTAAACTTCCTTATTGTAATAAGCACTTCAAGCATGGATATACAAACACAGAACAGATGATCCCACAAAATAATAGCACAGTTTAATTAAATGAGTAGTTATCGTATGGAAAGCACAAGGCAGGTAATACAATGTCAAGAAGGTAATCAGGTTATTTGTTTCTTATTAGCTGTTTACATGTATGCCTACTTGTGCTGAGTTCCTTAAATATACTACAAGTATTTGGTTAATATTTACAATGATGCTATTGCTGTTTGCTAAGTTTGGCTTGGTGTTGTGTTGGCAATACATACAAAATGTTACTTTTTTTCCTGTTATTTTGACCACCAGGTGTCAGACTTGTTCAAAATGACCACTTCAGCAACTAGCCCCAAATTCACTCGAAGATATGGATGATTCTGTAAATATGCATGGGCACTTTGCTTGTATTTATTATATTACTGATAATAATAAAGTACTGGGAGAAAACTTTGAGCTATGACTGATATGACGGAAGGAGATTTTTAATAAATATAACTATTTTTGTCATGTCCTCCCATGGTGTTTATAAAAAATACTTTTATTTTCAATTAAACGTCTATTTGAAAGAGTAAATAAAAAATAACTGTTGCATGTATTTGTTAATATTATATTTTTGACCAACATTATATAAGCCTACCTGTCCCTAAAATCCCTGAGCAAAAAATTAATCAAACCAAATCACATTTGGTCACCAAAAAATAATTCATTTAGTACATGAAGAACCTCTTATTGTCATTACCACATTTTTTTATTTTGTCAAATAAAAAAGCATTCTGTTAAAATTCGAAACAAAAACATTCCCAAAAAACATCATTACCACAAGATAGGTTAAATTCTGATATCTGATAGCCCATGCTCATTACCGTTTGCTCATGAGATTAACAAATATAATATTAATTTGTTGGGGAGTTGTGCCTAGATCATAAGCTTTGACTTTTCATACATTGCAAACATATATTTAGTCATTTAGCATACACTTCATCCAACAAATGAGAAAGCGTCATTAATAAGTCAATAATATTTGCAGCACCAAGTTTAAAGAGTAAGAACTACAATATACCAATGTGAGTCACTTTTATTGTATTAACCTGACAGAGATTGATATTTGTTGTCATTCTTCATTGGTCTGCACTGCCATTAGAGTCTGGTGGTGCAGCGTGTAGCTGGTGTCAACAGGATGTCAGTCAGTCAGCTGACCTCAGGAAGCAGCTCTACGGCCAGCAAACCCCTAACAAAGTGCTTAGACAGGCAGGAAATTGATTTGACTGGAATGTGCATTATCAGAGACTACCAGCAAGGAGGGACAAAGAAGGAAACCTGAGGAAACTGTGACTCAAGTGACAAGTTGTAATCTCTGTTTGCTGAGGCTGTTCTCTGTGTCCAGATGGTGATCTTTACTTATGGACAAACAAATATATTCTAATGGATCGGTTTAGATGCTCAAAACTGCATGTCAAAGTCACTGTGCAGATAAGGGTGTATAGATTCAAATATTACAAGAGGCAATCCTTGACTTGCTGTGCTGAAAATCCTTTACCTAAATTGGTGTTCCCGGGCAAAAATAACCGGTCTTTTAAATTGCTTATAAATCTTTCATTATGCTGTATTCTCACCAAATATTGGATTAAATCTTTTGTCAACTTGTTTTCTTTGAGTGACTGTAGGCCTCGTTGATCTGAGCTTATGAGTGAAAAAAGTTCACTCAAGCTTATTCCTCAAAAAAAAATTGAGGTGCGTAAGCTCAGATCAATGATGCCTACGATCAATCAGAATACAAAACCTTTCCTAATTGAAAGTTTATAAAAGATTGAATACAATATTTGGGAATAACAAAGCATAATGAGAAAAAATGTAGAAAGTACACAAATTATCCAATTTTTTTGGAAAGTTGTTAGACCCTGTGTGAGCAAAGTCAGTAAGTTTTAGTCCAATGCGATAACATTAACTAGCATTTTATGGAAAAGGAATATCCGCTCTAGGTCAAAATGACCGGAACACAAACGCACATCCTGATTTTGCCGAGTTAGAGTTAAAATTCGTACGAATTAGCCACCTCGTAAAAAACGTACGAATTGGTCGTGAGATAGCCTTGGTTAGACGCGCTCCTGCCCTAACGAAAAATAAGTTTATTCAAGTGCTATTTTTTTTAAACTAAAAATAAGAAAGTATAATTTCAGTCTACTTTTTACATAATTCTCAGAAAATGGAAAGAGTTAAAGTACAATTAAAGGTATATTTAAAGTATAAAAATATTACCTAAAAAGGAACATAGTGGTACACTTAAAGTACAAAAATAATATACGAATAGTAAACTATAAGTATATGTTCACTTAAAGAAAACTTACAAGTATACTAAACTAGTAGTTTACTGATACTTCAAAGTGTACTTTCATAAACTAAAAATGTGCTACAAGTATTTAACTAGTAAACTATCAGTATACCTATAAGTTCACTTGTAGTATAGTTGCAGTACAAATGAAAAACGTAGGTGTAAACTAGTTTCTCAAAGTTTACTGTTACACATAAAGTATACTTAAAAGTAAACTTTTATACACTATGAAGTAGTATTGAAACAGCACACTTACAAATATAGGCCTGCTTCTACTACATTAATATTAGTATACTTACTACATAAAGTAGGCTATACTTAAAAATATACTTGAACTTTACTATACTTAATAAAATGAACTTGAATACTTATTTTTTGTAAGGGTGGGTCAACATATTTTGTTGATCCTAGAAGAACATTCCTGTCCGAAAATTTTATCATAACCACCACATTCCTACCCCTAAACCTATACCCATAAATTATCCCTAAAATCAGAGGGAAATGACAGGTGAATAGCACTGATGTAGAAGCCTGAAGTTGACATAAACTCTAAACTTGTCCCTCAAATCTGATTGGTTGATTGGAATGTTGTTCCAGTATCAATAAAGATGTTGATCCAGGAACATGTTGCACTTGGTGAAATCAGGTTCTGCGGAACACAACATGAGGGTTAAATGGATAGTTCACCAAAAAATGAAAATCCTATCACTATTTACTCACTCTCATGTCGATCCAAACCTGTATGACTTTCTCTTGTGTTATATTGGAACCCAAACAATATTAGACCCCACTGATAAACACCTTAAAAATATCTTGTTTTGTGTTCCATAGAAGAAAGTCATACAAGTTTGGAGTGACGAGGAAGTCAGTATGATGACATTCCATAATATCAAAATATGCTTTAATATATTTCATCGTAAAAGATAGTATCCTGCCACACGGGTGACGTTTCTATACTTAGCTAGCAACAGCTGCTAGTTCAGCTGACAGCTGCACCCAGACCACATAATGAGAGAGAGGGACAACAGCTCTGTAGATGAGAAAAAGAAGACAATGGTTATTTTACTCCAACGTATGGTCAGACTTGCATACTTTATCTCGCTACACATGCAAATCACAGCAGAAAGCCTTCATTCAGTAGTGACCACTGTCACTACACTTCCTTGAGGTAGATATACAGTGGGGAGAACAAGTATTTGATACACTGCCGATTTTGCAGGTTTGCCCACTTACAAAGCATGTAGAAGTCTGTAATTTTTATCATAGGTACTCTTCAACTGTGAGTGACGGAATCTCAAACAAAAATCCAGAAAATCACATTGTATGATTTTTAAGTAATTAATTTGCATTTTATTACATGACATAAGTATTTGATACATCAGAAAAACAGAACTTAATATTTGGTACAGAAACCTTTGTTTGCAATTACAGAGATCATACGTTTCCTGTAGTTCTTGACCAGGTTTGCACACACTGCAGCAGGGATTTTGGCCCACTCCTCCATACAGACCTTCTCCAGATCCTTCAGGTTTCGGGGCTGTCGCTGGGCAATACGGACTTTCAGCTCCCTCCAAAGATTTTCTATTGGGTTCAGGTCTGGAGACTGGCTAGGCCACACCAGGACCTTGAGATGGTTCTTACGGAGCCACTCCTTAGTTACCCTGGCTGTGTGTTTCGGGTCGTTGTCATGCTGGAAGATCCAGTCACGACCCATCTTCGATGCTCTTACTGAGGGAAGGAGGTTGTTGGCCAAGATCTCGCGATACATGGCCCCATCCATCCTCCCCTCAATACGGTGCAGTCGTCCTGTCCCCTTTGCAGAAAAGCATCCCCAAAGAATGATGTTTCCACCTCTATGCTTCACGGTTGGGATGGTGTTCTTGGGGTTGTACTCATCCTTCTTCTTCCTCCAAACACGGCGAGTGGAGTTTAGACCAAAAAGCTCTATTTTTGTCTCATCAGACCACATGACCTTCTCCCATTCCTCCTCTGGATCATCCAGATGGTCACTGGCAAAATTCAGATGGGCCTGGACATGCGCTGGCTTGAGCAGGGGGACCTTGCGTGAGCTGCAGGATTTTAATCCATGACTGCGTAGTGTGTTACTAATGGTTTTCTTTGAGACTGTGGTCCCAGCTCTCTTCGGGTCATTGACCAGGTCCTGCCATGTAGTTCTGGGCTGATCCCTCACCTTCCTCATGATCATTGATGCCCCACGAGGTGAGATCTTGCATGGTGCCCCAGACCGAGGGAGATTGACCGTCATCTTGAACTTCTTCCATTTTCTAATAATTGCGCCAACAGTTGTTGCCTTCTCACCAAACTGCTTGCCTATTGTCCTGTAGCCCATCCCAGCCTTGTGCAGGTCTACAATTTTATCCCTGATGTCCTTACACAGCTCTCTGGTCTTGGCCATTGTGGAGAGGTTGGAGTCTGTTTGATTGAGTGTGTGGACAGGTGTCTTTTATACAGGTAACGAGTTCAAACAGATGCAGTTAATACAGGTAATGAGTGGAGAACAGGAGGGCTTCTTAAAGAAAAACTAACAGGTCTGTGAGAGCCGGAATTCTTACTGGTTGGTAGGTGATCAAATACTTATGTCATGCAATAAAATGCAAATTAATTATTTAAAAATCATACAATGTGATTTTCTGGATTTTTGTTTTAGATTCCGTCTCTCACAGTTGAAGAGTACCTATGATAAAAATTACAGACCTCTACATGCTTTGTAAGTAGGAAAACCTGCAAAATCGGCAGTGTATCAAATACTTGTTCTCCCCACTGTAGGTCACGTAGTCATCTGTAGGAGATTTTGTTAGGTGATAAACTTTTCTGTTTTTCTGGTCTTATAATATGATCTCAAATAAACAGAATCATTGTAGCATAGCATAGATTCACTTTTTAAAGTTTGGGTGTGTTTTAATGTTTTTGAAAGAAGTCTCTTATTTTCACCAAGGTTGAATTTATTTATTTGATTAAAAATACAGTCAATATTATGAAATATTATTACAAATTAAAATACCTGTTTTCTATTTTAATATATTTTCAAATGTAATTTATTCCTGTGATGGCAAAGATAAATTTTAGCATCATTACTCCAGTCTTCAGGGTCACATGATCCTCCAGAAATCATTCTAATATACTGATTTGGTGCTCAAGAAACATTTCTTATTCTTGTCAATTTAACAGTTTTGAAAACAGTTGTCAGAAAACAGTTGTGCTGCTTAATATTGTTGTGGAAACTGAGATCAATTTTTCATGGATGAATAGAAAGTTCAAAAGAACAGCATTGTTTTTCAATGTAAACACGATAGGCTAGACCAGTGGTTTTCAAACCTGTCCTGGAGGCACCCCAGCCCTGCACATTTTGTATGTCTCCCTTATCAGACATACCCAATTTAGTTCTTGCAGTCTCTACTAACGAGCTGATGAGTTGAATCGGGTGTGATAAATGAGGGAGACACACAAAATGTGCAGGGCTGGGGTGCCTCCAGGACAGGTTTGAAAACCACTGGGCTAGACTGATGTCTTTAACCGTTGCACTCGTGTCTTTTGTATGAAAGGCAAATAGGGCCAAAATGTGTAAAACTAATGTCTTAATGTGTAATTACGTCTTAACACGTTTTGGTCCTATTGGCCTTCCATACTTTTGTAGCGTCTCGCGCATTACACGGTATTCTAAAAACGCGGTGCTCAAGTTAAAAGAAGTTCAACTTTTATAAAGCGCGTCTCGAAACCTTGCGTTTTTTTCACTTTTCCCATTGAATAGAAGGTTAAAAAAAACAGCATTTATTTGAATTAAGAAATCTTTTGTAACATTATAAATGTCTTTACTGTCACTTTTGATCAATTTAATGCATCCTGAATAAAAGTATTAATGTCTTTAAAAAAAAAAAAAGACTGGATCCTAAACTTTTGAATGGCAGTGTCTCTGTAGCACAAACTGTGCATCATGGGATACATGCAGAACACTTCTTTCAGATGACTAACCTTAAGTATGAGCAATTATAATAGTAATACTTTTCTTAGCAAACACCACTAATAAAACGCAAGTGAGATCAAATGTTGGCAGCTCCATTTAATTCTCAATTAAATATGATAAAGACATATACTTGCTGTCTGCAGGCCTGAATTGACTTTTTAACTCTGAAAATAAAGTGCAGCAGAAAATGTAACAATGGAAAAAAAAAAAAATTACAATGTGCATTTTTTAAAAGAAAACATGAATGTAACACAGGTGTGCTATAGATTCAGACACCTAATTCAGAATATTTAGGGAATAAAATATTACAGGTGTTTGGAAATCAATCACAGCAGATGTGCTCTCAAAATATACAAAATGAACTCATTCATAAAGTTCATTTGAGTACATTTCAATCCCATTGGTAAAAGGCACCATCTGTGGATAAAATACAATAAAATAAAAATAACACCATCTGACTGGCAGTCAAAGCTTTCAGTTCATAATGTTAGCAAGTTGAAAACAGCAAACGTTTAACAAGCTAGCATTCTGATTCTGACTGATTTCTGTTATGTCTTCCTCAATATAAATATATGTAGCTACAGAAAAAATCAGTTATCTGCACCGGAGTGATAATATAGCAGAGGTGACGAAATTTTCCCTGAGAATAAGGGGTCGTTCACATGGAACACGTTTTTCCATTTCACTGCGCTGCTACTTTTCCATTGTTTTTCAATGTAAACACGATAGGCTTAGACTGATATCTTTAACCGTTGCGCTCGCGTCTTTTGTTTGGAAGGCCAATAGGGCCAAAACGTGTGAAACTAATGTCTAATGTCTTAAATGTGCAGTGTGTAAATTTTAGCGGCATCTAGCGGTGAGGTTGTGAATTGCAATCACCCACTGCTTACCCCTCCGTTTCGAAGCACATAGAGAAGCTACGGGGGCCGACACAGGACAAAAATGTTGTCGGAGAGAGCAGAGAGTGACTAGCGCTCTGTAGAGAAGTTTGTCTGTTTAGGGCTACTGTAGAAACATGACGGCGCAAAATGGCGATTTCATTGTAAGGGGACCCCCGGTGTATGTAGATAGAAATGGCTCATTCTAATGTAATAAAAACATTTCTGTCAATAGATCCCAATAAATACTACACACTGCACCTTTAATGGCGTAATTACGTCTGAACACGTTTTGGTCCTATTGACCTTCCATACTTTTGCAGCGTCTCGCGCATGACACGGTATTCTAAAAACGTGGTGCTCAAGTTAAAAGTTTGACTTTTATAAAACGCGTCTCGAGACCTTGCAGTTCTTTCCCATTCCACTACCACTTTTTTCAAAGCAAAAACACGTTCTGTGTAAACTGGCCCTAACAGTGGCATTCACTACCAGCCTGAGTGCATCTTTATAATCGATTGTCTCCGAAATCCAATTGATATCTGCTTAGAAATGATACCTGGCAACCACTTATAACCAGAGTTGAATTAGATGGCATTACACTGATTTTGTATAGGGCATTTCCCAAATGAGTATTAGACCAGCAGGTCTACAAGTATCTCCATGCATTAATACTCATATTCCTGATACTCCAACTTGGACCATGTTGCTATGGTTACAACCTTTCCTGCAATGCCTTTCCCTGCACTTTCCTCCAGACCAGCCTTTTTTTTTTTTTTTGAGCATTGAATAGCTAGCTCAAATCGTGGGACGTTGGACTTTACGGGTTGCCTTTTGTTTAAATTTCATTGCATGTACCCTAGTGGAGTGAATGTAATATGTCTAATGGTCAAGGTTATATATTTGTTGGCATGCTACAGTATTTGGTTTTTGTAACAGCATGGGATTGAAACAAACCCAACACATGGCAATGGATTACAGTGGATATGAATCTATAACACTGTGCAATATACAGCAGGGTTGCCTATTGGGCTGATAGTCTCGAGCATTGCGTCGCTCAGTGGCTATGTCTCAGTGTGCAAAGCTAAAATATACTACAAACGAACGGCAAAATGTGCATGGACTTTAAATTTGAATGAACATTTCTAATTATATACACTCAAGTAGAAAATGTAATGCATCTAACAGTTCGTTCAAGGCATGCACTATGCTTTCATGTAGGGTTTGAAAGTCTGAGACCATGCACACTTAAAATCTGCCATTCAAAAACAACATTATTTAAAAAATTTTCACCATTTCTAGGTCACTAATCCCGAATAAAATTTCTGATATTAATTATGTGAACTCATATCAGTCAGATACTACATCATAATTCTCACAAACATTTTTTCCCTTTGGAATAACAACATGAACAGATAAATCGCTCACATTAAGACATTGAATGTGCATTAAGAAAGTAAATAGGGTGAATTCTGATTTAATGTTGATTTGATAATAAAACGGGACTACGAAAATAGACTACTAAAATATTCTTAAATTCATGAACATTTTTAAGTTTCAGTTTTTCACTGTAATTGTGACGCTGATAAAACTTGAATAAATATTTTAATTTTTATTTTTCCATATATATATATATATATATATATACACACACACACACACACAGTATATAAAACATTGGTTTGCTAAGTTATTTTTCAATAATTTTTTAAATGTTATATATATATATATATATATATATATATATAATGTATATATATATATATACACACATATATATATATACACTTTTTAAAAAATGTATTAAAATATATTAGTAAATTATACGTGTATGTATATACATATATAAATAAACATTTAAAAAATGTATTAAATTATTTAGCAAACAATGTAAATATTATATATGTCTGTGATGTGCATATATAATATATATTTATTACATGCTAACAAATTTTTTAATGTTATATATGCGAGTACATGTATACATACACACACACATTTAAAAATGTATTCAAAATGTAAATATTACAAATTATATTATCAGCATAACAATTAGAGTTAACTAATTTTAATGTAAATACTAAATTAGAAAAAAGAAAAATAGGGATCAGACTTTTGACCCCACAGTGTATTTTGTGTTTGGCTTACAGCTTTAGATTTGTGCAAACACAGAGCGTGAACACTTTTGCATGACACAGTACTGATTTCCATGACCTAGATGACCTATATGTCTTGGCGTGGAGCTCTGGGTCCTGTGTAATTCTGGACCTTTTGTTTCCCACAGTGTAGTAGACAGAAACGTGTTTTGTTGATCATGCAAATTCCAGCGGATGTTGGCACAGCATGAAGGGAGGGAGGGATCGAGAGGGGATAAAGAGGGACAGACATTAATTTATCAACTCACCATCATCAAGCACTAAACGCTTACAGATTATAACATCTGATTCATGTCATAAATATATTGAAGAACAATATCATTCACACTGTGTGGCTCCACTGCATAACACATCCTGCAGGAAATTATTACGAGTCTATAATTCCATTCCTAAAAATGAACTGAATTCAAATCAGTTTGGGGCTTTTAAATAAAAAAATTTCAAAACAAAATCTCCTCAAATAGTCTTTGATCACAATGCCAAAGACGTCATGTGGAGGAAAGGGTCACTGTGCAATTGAAGATATTCACGAGATGCAACGAACAGGAAAACTGCACGTTGTGATTGTTGTATCTAAGTGGCCAGTGTTTGGTCACTTGGCACCCAGGGCTATTTTTGGGGTGTGTGTCTGTGTGTCCAGGTCCTGAGCAAGATGACCTAAGCTGAATCAGCACAGCCAGCGGCCCGATCCCTGTGAGCGCTTCCTCCTCCGCTTACAGATGTAGTAGATAGGCAGAGCAAACAAGCCTGCAGAGAGATCAGTCACAACACAGGACAGCTCGGTCACACTGCAGTCATCAACTAATCTAGTCAAACAATCATAGTCTGAACAAATGTGTACCAGAAAAATAGAAATAAGTTTGGGATCAGTAAGATTTTTTTATTGCTTTTAAAAGAAGTCTCTTCTGGTCACCAAGGCTGCATTTATTTGATCCAAAATACAGTAAAAACTATTCATCAAAGAATCCTGAAAAAATGTACACAACTGTTTTCAACATTGTTAATAATCAGGAATGTTTCTTGAGTAGCAAATCATCATATTAGAATGATTTCTGAAGGATCATGTGACACTGAAGACTGGAGTAATAATGCTGAAAATTCAGCTTTGCCAACATAGAAATAAATTACAATTTAAAATATATTAACAGAATTGTTTTAAATTGTAATAATATTTCACAATATTACAGTTTTTACTGTATCTTTGATTAAATAAATGCAGCCCGGGTGAGCATAAGAAACTTCTTTTAAAAACAGTAAAAAAATCTTACCGATCCCAAACTTTTGAAAGGCATACAGTGGGGAGAACAAGTATTTGACACACTGCCAATTTTGCAGGTTTTCCTACTTACAAAGCATGTAGAGGTCTGTCATTTTTATCATAGGTACACTTCAAATGTGAGAGACGGAATCTAAAACAAAAATCCAGAAAATCACATTGTATGATTTTTAAATAATTAATTTGCATTTTATTGCATGACATAAGTATTTGATCACCTACCAACCAGTAAGAATTCCGGCTCTCACAGACCTGTTAGTTTTTCTTTAAGAAGCCCTCCTGTTCTCCACTCATTACCTGTATTAACTGCACCTGTTTGAACTCGTTACCTGTATAAAAGACACCTGTCCACACACTCAATCAAACAGACTCCAACCTCTCCACAATGGCCAAGACCAGAGAGCTGTGTAAGGACATCAGGGATAAAATTATAGACCTGCACAAGGCTGGGATGGGCTACAGGACAATAGGCAAGCAGCTTGGTGAGAAGGCAACAACTGTTGGTGCAATTATTAGAAAATGGAAGAAGTTCAAGATGACGGTCAATCTCCCTCGGTCTGGGGCACCATGCAAGATCTCACCTCGTGGGACATCAATGATCATGAGGAAGGTGAGGGATCAGCCCAGAACTACACGGCAGGACCTGGTCAATGACCTGAAGAGAGCTGGGACCACAGTCTCAAAGAAAACCATTAGTAACACACTACGCCGTCATGGGTTAAAATCCTGCAGCGCACGCAAGGTCCCCCTGCTCAAGCCAGCGCATGCCCAGGCCCGTCTGAAGTTTGCTAATGACCATCTAAATGATCCAGAGGAGGAATGGGAGAAGATCATGTGGTCTAATGAGACAAAAATAGAGCTTTTTGGTCTAAACTCCACTCGCCGTGTTTGGAGGAAGAAGAAGGATGAGTACAACCCCAAGAACACCATCCCAACCGTGAAGCATGGAGGTGGAAACATCATTCTTTGGGGATGCTTTTCTGCAAAGGGGACAGGACGACTGCACCGTATTGAGGGGAGGATGGATGGGGCCACGTATCGCGAGATCTTGGCCAACAACCTCCTTCCCTCAGTAAGAGCATTGAAGATGGGTCGTGGCTGGGTCTTCCAGCATGACAACGACCAGAAACACACAGCCAGGGCAACTAAGGAGTGGCTCCGTAAGAAGCATCTCAAGGTCCTGGAGTGGCCTAGCCAGTCTCCAGACCTGAACCCAATAGAAAATCTTTGGAGGGAGCTGAAAGTCCGTATTGCCCAGCGACAGCCCCGAAACCTGAAGGATCTGGAGAAGGTCTGTATGGAGGAGTGGGCCAAAATCCCTGCTGCAGTGTGTGCAAACCTGGTCAAGAACTACAGGAAACGTATGATCTCTGTAATTGCAAACAAAGGTTTCTGTACCAAATATTAAGTTCTGCTTTTCTGATGTATCAAATACTTATGTCATGCAATAAAATGCAAATTAATTACTTAAAAATCAAACAATGTGATTTTCTGGATTTTTGTTTTAGATTCCGTCACTCACAGTTGAAGAGTACCTATGATCAAAATGACAGACCTCTACATGCTTTGTAAGTAGGAAAACCTGCAAAATCGGCAGTGTATCAAATACTTGTTCTCCCCACTGTATATACACTCACCTAAAGGATTATTAGGAACACCTGTTCAATTTCTCATTAATGCAATTATCTAATCAACCAATCACATGGCAGTTGCTTCAATGCATTTAGGGGTGTGGTCCTGGTCAAGACAATCTCCTGAACTCCAAACTGAATGTCAGAATGGGAAAGAAAGGTGATTTAAGCAATTTTGAGCGTGGCATGGTTGTTGGTGCCAGACGGGCCGGTCTGAGTATTTCACAATCTGCTCAGTTACTGGGATTTTCACGCACAACCATTTCTAGAGTTTACAAAGAATGGTGTGAAAAGGGAAAAACATCCAGTATGCGGCAGTCCTGTGGGCGAAAATGCCTTGTTGATGCTAGAGGTCAGAGGAGAATGGGCCGACTGATTCAAGCTGATAGAAGAGCAACTTTGACTGAAATAACCACTCGTTACAACCGAGGTATGCAGCAAAGCATTTGTGAAGCCACAACACGCACAACCTTGAGGCGGATGGGCTACAACAGCAGAAGACCCCACCGGGTACCACTCATCTCCATTACAAATAGGAAAAAGAGGCTACAATTTGGACGAGCTCACCAAAATTGGACAGTTGAAGACTGGAAAAATGTTGCCTGGTCTGATGAGTCTCGATTTCTGTTGAGACATTCAGATGGTAGAGTCAGAATTTGGCGTAAACAGAATGAGAACATGGATCCATCATGCCTTGTTACCACTGTGCAGGCTGGTGGTGGTGGTGTAATGGTGTGGGGGATGTTTTCTTGGCACACTTTAGGCCCCTTAGTGCCAATTGGGCATCGTTTAAATGCCACGGCCTACCTGAGCATTGTTTCTGACCATGTCCATCCCTTTATGACCACCATGTACCCATCCTCTGATGGCTACTTCCAGCAGGATAATGCACCATGTCACAAAGCTCGAATCATTTCAAATTGGTTTCTTGAACATGACAATGAGTTCACTGTACTAAAATGGCCCCCACAGTCACCAGATCTCAACCCAATAGAGCATCTTTGGGATGTGGTGGAACGGGAGCTTCGTGCCCTGGATGTGCATCCCACAAATCTCCATCAACTGCAAGATGCTATCCTATCAATATGGGCCAACATTTCTAAAGAATGCTTTCAGCACCTTGTTGAATCAATGCCACGTAGAATTAAGGCAGTTCTGAAGGCGAAAGGGGGTCAAACACAGTATTAGTATGGTGTTCCTAATAATCCTTTAGGTGAGTGTATATATGAAGAAATTAAGAAATTCTATTTTGCATAACTTGCATATATGAAACTATACACACACACACACACACATATATAATATATATATTGCATATATATTTCTTATTACCGTTATATAGTAAAAAGAAACAAATTAAAATATGCATGAATTTAAGGCAATATATTAACAAATATTACCAAGACGTATCTAAATAATTCATTCCATAATATAAAAATATCAATTTCTTGGGCCATACAGTCTTGAATGATATGCCTAAGTACAAAAAATGCTGTATTTTGGCAACATTTTGTCACATCAAGATTTGGCTTAAGGTCACAAGTATATTTATATTTTCATTATAGAACTGATTCTGTTAATGAGAAGAGGGGTGCTTAATTGTCATAAAAAATTTATAAAAAAAAAAAAAGCAAATATAATTTTATAATACATTTTTGGGATGCAATATAACCCAGATATGTTCCTGACATGCTTTGTGAGATTCACTTAGGAAGTGTTACACAATCCTTACCTATGACCAAAGCCAGAGCTCCGACGACCACCACGAGCACAATGACCACTGGAGCCACCAGCACTTTACTCACTGTGGAACGAGCAACAGAAAAGCATTCAGGCTCACAAAAACAAACACATTTAGAATTCTTATCTACTTCTGGACTAAAGAGAAATGGATGGAGTGGAGTTAAAGTGAACCCTGTGACCTGTGGCCCAAACACTTGTGTCTGTGATGTATGGATGGTTGGGTATCACACTATGGTTCACTGCACTAGCCTGAGGAAACCACACAAACACTGGCTCATTTAAAGTATACACACAGAGATATGCAAACTATAAGCAGATCATAGAGCCTGTCATATCTCTGTGCCATTACTAACCTCTGTTATCAGGAGGTTTTAAACTAGAATGGTCTGGATTTGTGTAAACTGTTCTTTCGGGTTCTCTAGTTGTGTCCAGACATTTTGTTTTTGTTAACATAAAAGTGAACTCATATTTTATCCCTGGAAAAGGAAGTGTAGCGTTTGTGCAGCTGTATACAAATATAAAAATATAGATATATAACTTTATAGTTATATACACAATTGTGTGTCTGTATACCAATGTTTAATGGTGAGCTTGAATAAGTCAAGATAATAAACAGATGATACATAAATAACGCAACTTTATATTGTGTTGTCTTTATGGAACAACTGTTTGCAAATGAACTTGACGAATTGCTGGTTATTTCTATTGAATAGAGCGAAGCGCTTCACGGATCAGTATTAAATTATCAGGTCGAGCTGAATTTTCTCACTTATTCACTTAAATGTTGGGTCAGATACTAAATGAATTGTTACACTGAAAATCACTACGTTTGGCCATGTCTGACTCATTAAATATGAAATCTGCCTTAATTGTTGACTAGTTGTTTCTAAAACAACATGCAGTTAAAGAATTAGCATTTCCAAATGTGATTGGGTTCAAAGAGGTCATTGCCCCACTGCAAAAACAAAATCCTGTAGGAAACATTGGCATATACACCGATCACGCATAACATTATGACCTAATATTGTGTTGGTCCCCCTTTTGCTGCCAAAACAGCCCTGACCCGTCGAGGCATGGACTCCACTAGACCCCTGAAGGTGTGCTGTGGTATCTGGCACCAGAGCAGATCCTTGTGAGGAAGGAGGTGGATCACAACAGAGAAGTTGTGAGGTGGATCAGACTTGTTTGTTCAGCACATCCCACAGATGCTCGATTTGATTGAGATCTGGGGAATTTGGAGGCCAAGTCAACACCTCAAACTTCTTGTTGTGCTCCTTAAACCATTCCTGAACCATTTTTGCTTTGTGGCAGTGCGCATTATCCTGCTGAAAGAGGCCACAGCCACCAGGGAATACCGTTTCCAGGAAAGGGTGTACATGGTCTGCAACAATGCTTAGGTAGGTGGTACGTGTCAAAGTAACATCCACATGGATGGCAGGACCCAAGGTTTCCCAGCAGAACATTGCCCAAAGCATCACACTGCCTCCGTCGGCTTGCCTTCTTCATATAGTGCATCCTGGTGCCATGTATTCCCCAGGTAAGCAACGCACACGCACCCGGCCATCCACGTGATGTAAAAGAAAACGTGATTCATCAGACCAGGCCACCTTCTTCCATTGCTCCGTGGTCCAGTTCTGATGCTCACGTGCCCACTGTTGGCGCTTTCGGCGGTGGACAGGGGTCAGCATGGGCACCCTGACTGGTCTGCGGCTATGCAGCCCCATACGCAACAAACTGCGATGCACTGTGTATTCTGACACCTTTCTATCAGAACCAGCATTAACTTCTTAAGCAATTTGAGCTACAGTAGCTCGTCTGTTTGATCGGACCATAAAGGCCAGCCTTCGCTCCCCGCGTGCATCAATGAGCCTTGGCCGCCCATGAGCCTTGGCCGCCCATGACCCTGTCGCCGGTTCACCACTGTTCCTTCCTTGGACCACTTTTGATAGATACTGACCACTGCAGACCGGGAACACCCCACAAGAGCTGCAGTTTTGGAGATGCTCTGGCCCAGTTGTCTAGCCATCACAATTTGGCCCTTGTCAAACTCGCTCAAATCCTTACGCTTGCCCATTTTTCCTGTTTCTAACACATCAACTTTGAGGACAAAATGTTAACTTGCTGCCTAATATATCCCACCCACTAACAGCTGCCGTGATTAAGAGATAATCAGTGTTATTCACTTCATAATGTTATGCCTGATCGGTGTATACAGTATACTTTATATATTGGACAAGAAAGCTCAAGATAACCCAAGCTATCTCAAGATATGTTTCTAAGGTAACCTCTAATATTCCAAAAGAACTTGAATTAATTTGCATCCTCTGCTTATGAACACTTACTACAGACAGAGCCACGGACCAGCCGGCGCAGGTGGGGTTTCTCAGGCAGGTAGCGGTACTTGCATCCAAACACACTCAGGTTGGAGGCGTGGTCCCCAAAGAAGCGCAGATGCCTGTACTTCTCCCCACATCGATAACAAAAGTTTGTGTTGCACTGCGTGCAGGTCATGTGATCACAGCCCTCTGTTTTCTGAATGTGGATCTGTTGGCATAGAGAATAAATAATCCTGGCAATGAGTAATCTAATCACATGATGCACCATCCAGCCATCTATTTTTTTACATATTGGTTACATTTTTAGCCAGATCTAAGAGCTAGTGGGGCAGATTTACCTGAATCTGGGCCAGTGACTGACATGTTTAATTAGTGAAAGCCTAAAGCTCACAAAATGATAATTTAGAATGATTACACTGATTATTCCAACAAACAATCCACTTCTCAGAATTATAGGTTGAGAAACTCGCTCACAAAGCAACGATCTTAGCTAAGCCCTCAGGTATCTGGCTCAGGTATGTTGAAGGAATGCCAAACACTCATGTTACGATGTGTCCTCCAAAACAACATGAATGCAAAGCACCGATGTCTGGATGGAAAACAGCAACGCCTTATAGAGCTTGTTGTCTCTTGAAATTGTGTCAGTGGAAAGAAAATGGTCTCAAGTGAACTTTAATTCAGGATCACTTTGCCCACACCCCAGTCTTGTGACTTCCTGCAATTTCATGTTTACCAAGACCGTAATTAGAATTAGACAAGAGGAAAGGAAAAGAAAAACACACAATAAACACAATCCTTCTTCACTATCTCAGATGGGAACATTCCGTACTTACACCGATTGTCTCTGTTTATCTGAACTACGCAACTCCTATTAATTTTAAATGGGCCATATTTTATATTTCTGTTGCAAGTCCACTTGCCATGTAGGTCAAGTTTCTGGCACTAAATGTGTGATAGATGGGTTTTACATTTACATTTTCCACTCTCTCTCTGATTCTTAAAATTAAACAAGCTCATTTTTGTTACTGTACCTTTAAGACTTCAGGAAGACTTTATAATAAGGTTCTAGTAACATTACTTAAGGCAATAGTTAACATAAACGATCAACAATTCTTTTTGCTAATATCTACATATTCAAATTTTTTTTAACATTTCAAGTTGTATAAATTGACATTAATTCACGTTCATTTGATAGATTAATGAACAATTGTATATTTATTAACTGACATGAATCTAAATTAATAATTGCCGTAAATAATGGCTGTTGTCCATTGTTTGTCTATGATACCCAATACATTAATGTTAACAAAATGAGCCTTATTGTAAAGTATTATCAAAACTATATGCAAATGACCTACACTACTATTCAAAAGTTGTGTTTGAGCATCTTTCTTGAGCATCAGCCTATAAGAATGGTTTATGAATGATCATGAGACACTGAAGACTGGAGTAATGTCTGCTGAAAATTCAGCCTTCGCAGGAATAAATTTGGAAAAAAAAATATATATTTATAAAAAACAAATTGTAAAAATATTTCACAATATTACGTTTCTTACTGTTTTTTTTTAAATAAATGCAACCTATAAGATACTTTTTACCAACCCCAAACTTTTGTACAGTAGTGTACATTATGATTGGCTAAAATCGGCATTTTTGTAGAGTACATTTATTACCTTGCAGCGTGGGCACTTTTGAGCGTTCCTCTGGCCATGTTCGATGACGCTGGCCCAGTGACGCAACAGTTTGTCTCCTTTCTTGTACTCTCGGCACTTCAGGCCTTCATGCCAGGGTGCATGGCATTTAAAACACCAGACAAACTGGCACTTTGTGCACTGAATCTGTTGGGGAATATTTGAAGACATAATGAACACAGACAATTTGCTTACTCAAGTATGTCTTTTACCAAAGAAAGGTCACATAATTCCAAACTTACAATCATAAATGTAAGGTTATTAACTGCAGAATGGACAAAAACCTGACCTTATACTTGTGTTCAATCTTGGTAGACGTCTGTTGGCTACGACCCTTCAGGGAAGAAAACAGGCTGCACTGGGGACACGGTTTTGTGCTGGAGTCCAGTCTGCTCAGCTCCAAGAAGTACTTGTATTTTGTAAGCTCCTCACTGGTCAGGTGTGAAATCACCAAGCTCTCCTCCAAGTAACCACTGCACTCCGTGATGGGACACACCAAGTGTGCCCGACCCACGTGAACCTTAAAAGAAACCCAAATTTGTACATGACTAAAATGCAAACAACCGTCTGCAGCATTAAAGGAATAGTTCACCCAAAAATGAAAATTACCCCATAATTTACGCCATCCTAGGTGTATATGACTTTCTTCTCTCAGCTAAGCACAATCAGAGTTACATTATCCTCTTCCCAGCTTTGTAATGGCAGCTCCAAAAAGCACATCCAGTGTATTAATAAATGCGTTCTGAAGCAAACCAATGGGTTTTTGTAAGAAAAATATCCATATTTAAAACTTTATAAACTATAATTACTTGCTTCCGGCAACGGCCGTATGCGTGTTCACAAGAGAATCGAGTTCCGGCGGAAGGGTGACCTCTGATCCGACGTATGACATAGGCTTAATATAAGCTTAGGTGAGAACTGACGAAAAACCCATCGCTTCACTTCAGATGGATGGATGGATGGATGCACTTTTTGAAGCTTTTTGAAGCTTCAAAAACAAACTATTCAATGCAATTACAAAGCTGGGAAGAGCCAGGATATTATTTAATATAACTCAGATTGTGTTCGGCTGAAAGAAGAAAGTCATATACACCTAGGATGGCTTGAGGGTGGGTAAATGATGGGATAATTTTCATTTTTTAGTGATCTATTCCTTTAATGCAACGTTAGGCCTTCAGATGACTCCATGTGGAGTTAAATATGTAATCCACCCTGTTTGAAAACGGTTCACTGCACAGTGACGTGTGGAGAGTGATTTAGCGTTCTTGGAAATTGTGGGTTTTATTCAGTGATTACAAGCTAGGACACAAGCAGCAGAAAGTCTATCCAATCTGTGTACACAAGCAACTCAAATAGCCACTGTACAAGCGGTACTTCCAAGTCAATGATCAACGTTACCTTCTCCAACAATCACTGAGCTCCAGTAAATTGTGACTGAAGACGGCTCAGGTAGGAAGGTACCCTAGGGGCTCGTTCCTACTAGTTTGTACAGGTTGAATGTGGTATGATTTGTTGATAAATGGATCTGTGTTGAATGACCTTTCCCAGTCTCCTGTACGGAGTTAAGGGATCTCATGGATCAGTGAGATCCATTTCATTCTCATTGTTCATACCACAGCAGGGCTTTGGTGCAGCCCTACAGTTGCAGGACAGTGACTATCGGCACCTCCCCTGCGAGAGGATAACGTCCCCACCCATGTTCTCTCGGCCCCCCTTTGGGACGACAGGATTACCGAGCACTTCCATCGCAAAAACTAATCTCCTCTCTGCTCTCCTATTTTTATGCTGGGATATCAAGCAACAGCATTTAGTGGACATTATCTGAGGTGACAATAAAAAGAGATGTCTGTAAATTTGAGTTTTGGGTAGTTACAAATCAGCTGGAATAAAATCTGCCATGATATCTGGAAGCAATGCACTCTGGACCAAACTAGACAAGACTGGATTCCATCTGTCACTGCATGATGTGAGCTCCAGGAAAGGTTGACAACAGTTACCACTTACAGTTTACTACTACTACCACTACCACAAAATGTCCATCCCTAAATATGGCTATGCTAGATAATCACATAATTATAATAGATAATTTGGTATAAGAGTTTCACAGAACAACGGTTATTTTTTAGTGATGAGTCACGAAATCATACAGCAACTGACTAGTCATTTAGTAGGCTAGATTTTAAAAATAATTTTTAGGGCTGGTAAAACTCAGCCGCTAGAATCATACACATTCAGATGGAACATTTGGCCGTTTTTGCCACAAGCGTTGTATTATTAAGAACGTTTCTAGTGCACTTCGTCTAGCTGCTTTTGAGTATATAAATGCATCTTTAAACATCTAAGAAACACAACCAATGGTGGCAAGTTGAATCTGAAATCAGCCTAAATATACAGCATTTTCTTAAAGTCAGCAACAAAATGGAAATTCACCCTATTTTCTGTTGCTTACTACAGTTGGGCTAAATGGATACATTTACACACAAGAAGAAACACTTTGAGATTTTTTTCACTCCATGAGAACAAGGTGTGTTCCAATTTGCATCATTTTGTAGTATAAATAATGTGAGTAGTGTGTTCACTAGGGCCGCACGATTAATCGAAATCGAACCGCAATCGCGATTTGGCTTATGTGCGATTATGAAAGAGTAAAGGCTGCGATTTTAATTAAATAATTATATGCCCAGCGTGTTAGTGAAGAGCGGCTCTGTGATCAGTAGTAAACTGCACCGTCTGCAAGCACTGCGAGTTTGAGTCGCTTATAACGTGCGTTTGAAAAAAAAAAAAGACGTTTAATAACATGTTTTAACTCACTTCATATCGTCAGTCGAGTGTTTGATATTTCCTTTTTGTGAGCTGATGTGGCTTCTTATCACAGAATGAGGCAGACAATTAATTATTTTATAGTATTCTATACAGTGATGAAGTCTATGTCAATTAGCACTGCATTATAATATACTTTATTATCATGAAAATACCCGAGAAGGCTTGAAGAACTCAAATACACCATATATTGTCACAGTCGTGTGTTTATTGTCTTCGTGTTTAATCAAAACGTTTCTATCTTCTTTTTATTCAGCTACACAGCGCTAGCTTCACATTAGGGATTTCCTGAAAAGTCATTATATTACTTCTCTCTGAGGCAAATGTGGCGTTTCTGCTCGAGGGCGCCCTCTGGCCTCCAATATGAATGAAACATGAGTGTGTTTAGTGCCCAGCAGTGCTCACTCCATCCTATTTTGGGTAAAAAAAATTAGGAAAAATAATACTTCTCTAAATAAATGTATATGACAATCCATGTGTTTTTCTCCAGTGTACAGGAGTTTTTTCCCCACAGTGGATGCATAAGAGGCTCATATTTTATATTAAAGACATAGAATCGTTTTTGATTTTGCATACCTCCTGACAAAAATTAAGAAATTGATATCACAGATTTTTATAATAATAATAATAATAATAATAATAATAATATATTTTATAATAAATCCTCAGACATTTCTAGTGATTTTTAGTCATAGGCTGCCTTGCAACAGGTAACCCTGCATTTTTTTTGTAAAATAAGTTTTCTGTAAAATATAAATATTATTATTATTATTATATTGTTATATTTATTCTTAAATACTCCAAAAAAAAAGTAATAATGAAAATGTTATTGTAATAGTAATATTTCTTATTTTGTTAAATATTATTATATTATTAGCAATAATAATAATAATCATAATAATTATTAGTCATAATATATAAGCACAAAATGTTTATATATATATACACACACACACACACACACACTTTTCATTTGTAAAAAAAATAATAATCGCATTTTAAATCGCTAATCGCAATTAGATATTTTCCCCAAATTGTGCAGCCCTAGTGTTCACACTAAAAATTCCAACAAGAAAAAGTGCACTTTCAATACCCGAATGATGCACTTATGCATCCTAAAAAACTAAGTGTAAAATGTTGGACACTACATGCACTCAACTGTCAGAGCTTTGGGCCTGGGACACACTAGAGCAGCCATATCATCCTGTAGCCCAAGACTGGTTTCCCACTGAAGCTAAGCAGGGTTGAGCCTGGTCAGTACCTGGATGGGAGACCTCCTGGGGAAACTAGGTTGCTGCTGGAAGAGGTGTTAGTGAGGCCAGCAGGGGGTGCTCACCCTGTGGTCTGTGTGGGCCCTAACACCCCAGTATAGTGATGGGGACGCTATACTGTCAGAAAGCACCGTCCTTCGGATGAGACGTTAAGCCGAGGTCCTGACTCTCTGTGGTCATTAAAAATCCCAGGATCTCCTTCGGAAAAAAAAAAAGAGTAGGGGTGTAACCCCGGCATCCTGGCCAAATTTGCCCATTGGCCCCTGTCCATCATGGCCTTCTAATCATCCCCATATACTGATTGGCTTCATCACTCCGTCCCCTCTCCACCAATAAGCTGGTGTGTGGTGGGCGTTCTGGCGCAATATGGCTGCTGTCGCATCATCCAGGTGGATGCTGCACATTGGTGGTGGTTGAGGAGATTTCCCCCCTTCTATATGTAAAGCGCTTTGAGTGCAGAAAAAAGCGCTATATAAATGTAACGAATTATTATTATTAGAGGATTTTCACATCTCAACCGATTTTAAAAACGTACGAGACCACAGACATAAGGGCAGTTTCAACCGATTTTTAACATTATAATCCTCCGAATGCACAGACAAGAAGATTTGTCTGGGCAGTGAGAGCACATACCTGTTGACTGTAGTAAGATTTTCACAGTAAGACGAGATCTCAGGGAGACTCGCGAGATCAAACGTGAGTTGATTAGAAAATCAAATGGAGGACGATCGACGTCGTCATCTGGTTCTCCTGACGTGAGTTTATTTTATGGGAAGAAAAACAAAGCAGAAAAAAATTACATGGGTGATCTTTCAAAATACTCCACTTTCGTGGCATGTTTGTGCTTCAGCTTTCAGCTTTCAGCTCTCTCTCATTGGCTATTGCGGGTATCACATCAGAGGCAGCCCAATCAAGATTGGGATTTGGGATTGTGCTGGCTCCAATGCGATCAGGAGCAGTAAAATAATCGCGATGACACCACACTTTTTTGGACAAAAAGTCATTTGCGACAAGCCTCGAATCGGGCTATGCCCACCGATCGCTTAGAGGTGCAAATCAAGTGTGTGGCCAGCCTTACGTAGCCAAAGGCGAGGGTCTATCAGACTGTTGGGTGACAAAATACCCATTTAAACCTTATACACTAGATGGCTGAATACATATTGCATTGTATAAGTCCATAGTGTATAGTACGTCATTTGGGACACAACTTTAGATTACCTAAGCTCTGCTGGAACAGGCTTGTACTAGTTTAGGGATGCTGCTTGAGTCATTTATGAATGACGCACTTGACTAATGCAAAAGATGGTTTTAGTAAACAGCTCTAACAATGCTCACGTTGGGAGAAGGGCTCTCGTGGCTGATTGTGTGGTGTCTTGTGCTCACAGCAGGTGAGATTCTGCAAGCCGGGTGTGCTTGGAGTTTACTTTGGGATACTAATGAGATCTGGCACTCCCACGAGAGCCCTTACCGGAGTACGTGGCACCAACTGGTGACATCAGTGAAAGCACTCCCCAGGGGCCACCCACCGGTCCTTTTTACACCTGTCAGCCTACTGCTAATAGGCCGACCGTACAGCTAGCACAATAACGGCACACAGCAGCCGCCGCAGGCATGAACAATTCTCTCAGTATGGGTAGAGAGTCTGATTTTCAGCCTGCCATGTCACACGCTGACATCCTGTATTAACTTTCGAGATGTTTTCTGATTGACCAGCACCACCACTTGAGGTGGGCTATCTTCTCAGGGAGGTGTCTTTTTGATGGATTTGAAATCGAGTGCAGAATTTAAGCATAAAGCATGTTTGTTTTTTTTTATACAGTAAACACTCAGTCAACAGTATGAAAGACACCAAATTGCTGTGGGAAATACAGACACAAAATTTAACTAGTGAGTGACACTTATTTTTTACATCTAGTTTATAATATTAGCACTAAACAGGTATGGATTCTTATCCTTAGATGACTTTTAAGAAAACTATGCTGCATATGCAACACACAAACAGCATGAGAAACCATGCTTATCGGTGAGAGGATGAACACCTCGGGGTGTAAATTGTGTCAAAACACTTTCAGTATAGCATCCATAAAAAAGTAATCAAACATTTTTTTCATTTTCTCAGCAGATTCCTTGCATCACCTCATTTCAGCACTGCATCACCTTTTTTCAATCTAAGGCCTCATGCATCTCAATTACAGTAGGTTGTAGGCAATATTCAGACTAGCAGAAAGTGTATACATTCAAACATTTAAACGGATCAGTTATTCTGCAAGCCTACAAAAGGTCAGTGAAACCAACTATACAGTACTCCTAAAAAACATCACATGATTTGATTCCATATAAAAGATCAAATCTAATGAGGCATATATAATACTGCAAGGCAAATAGTTAAAAGCAGACAGACATTTCTGAAATGTTTAGGCATCACCACTGTGGCTTTTGAATGCTACTTTCACAGTGCGAATGTTGAGAAATGTGTGTTCCCTTGAACAGAGTAAATCAAAGCCTTTATTAAAATAAAAAATAAAGCGCCAACACAAACTTAAGACAGTTTATGAAAACAGACTGTTCTGCCATTTTCTGTCATTTAGAGTTTTTTGGGGAAAAAGAGCTTGGTAAAACTGAGCACCTGTGCATCAGGGTTGGGCAACATTCAGAATTCAAGAATTGTCTACCTTTATGAATTGTCTACAATTTATGAGTTGGAATTTTTGAATGACAGGAAGAGGAATTCACCAACTCACAAAAGGAATTTAAGTACTCCAGAAGGATCATATGTTGCAACATCCCTAAATTAAACAAATATTTATTTTTGACTAAATAATACTCATTTAATTCGTTATTTTTTTAGATAACTTTACAGTTTTTGGCTTAAGTATCCCTTATACATGTATATACAAATATATGTGTACATTGATGAGCCAAAACATTATAACCAGTCACAGATGAAGCGAATATTGTTATCTCCTAACAATGCCACATATTAAGGTCTGGGTAGATTAGAAGGTGAGCAAACAATCAGTTCTCATAATCAATGTGTTGGATGTAGGAGAAATGGAAGGATAAAGATCTGAGCGACTTTGACAAGGGCCAAATTGTTATGGCAAGGCGACTGGGTCAGAGTATCTCTGAAAAGGCAAGGCTCGTGGGTTGCTCCCGGTCAGCAGTGGTGAGAATTTACCAACAGTGGTCCGAGGAGGGACAAACCACAAACAGGCAACAGGGTGTTGGGCGCCTAAGGCTCATTGATGCACGAGGGCAACAAAGGCTATCCCGTCTGGTCCGAGCCAACAGGTCTACTGTGGCACAAGTCACACAATATTTTAATGATGGTTATGGAAGGAATGTGTCACAACACACAGTACATCACACTCTGCTGCGTATGGGGCTGCATAGCCGCAGACCAATCAGAGTGCCTATGATGACCCCTGTCCACCGCCAAAAGGGCCTACAATGGGCACGTGAGCGTTGGAACTGGACCTTGGAGCAGTGGAAGAAGGTTGCTTAGTCCAATGAGTCCCGTTTTCTTTTACATCACGTGAATAGCTGTGTTCGTGTGCGCCGTTTACCTGGGGAAGAGATGGCACCAGGATGCACTGTGGGACGTCAACAAGCTGGTGGAGGGAGTGTGATACTCTGGGTAAAGTTCTGCTGGGAAACCCTGGGTCCGACTATTCATGTGTACCTAAACATTGTTGCAGACCAAGTACACCCCTTCATGACAATGGTGTTCCATGATGGAATTGCGCTTTTTCAGCAGGATAATGCACCCTGCCACACTGCACATATTGTTCAGAAATGGTTTGAGGAACATAATAAAGAGTTCAAGGTGTTGCCCTGCATGGCCTCAAAATTCCCTAGATATCAATCTGATTGAGCCTCTGTGGGATGTGCTGGACCAACAAGTTCGATCCATCTGGCTCCACCTTGCAACCTACAGGAATTGGAAGGATCTGCTGCTAACATCTGGTGCCAGATACTACAGGGCAACTTCACGGGTCTTGTAGAGTCCATGCCTCGGCGGGTTGTGCTGTTTTGGAGGACCAACAGCATATTAGGCATTAGGCCATAATGTTTTGACTCATCGGTACACACGCACGCATGCACACATGCACAGAGTCACAGCCGGTCTTAAAGAAATCCTGAATAATTAAGTTGATTATAGGGTCAACTATAGGGTTAATTATCAACTTAATTATCACCGGGTTCAAAAACAGCTGGACGGAGCACAACAGAATGAAAGAGAATCCAGGGATCTTGAGACACATTATTTTTAACTTGATACGTTCATGATGCTGAAAATAAGCAATGCTTTTGTACATAGAGCAACAATCAAAAAATAGTGCAGACTGAATCTAAGAAGTCACAGTTTATGCATAATAATGAACAAATCACTTAGAGCAGCCAAACACAGTAGCTGTAATTTATTGTTGAAGGCTATGTAATTGTTAGAAAAGCAGTGTTTTGATGGCTGTGGCAGTGCTGCTTTACAGGGAATGATTTTAAAAAGACAAACTCTCAGAAATAGTTTACCGTGCTAAACGCTGTCAGCGCACTAGACAGCTCTGAGAAGTTGTCTCTTTATTCATCCCCTTTGAAACAACGTTGCTAAAAATATTAACTACAAAAATCTAAATAAATTAGTAGACTCAGATCCCTAAATGACATGTTGGATAAAGTACCCCATTTGTTGTTGGTTGCTATGGTTACATGTTTATATATGAAATTTATACTTACCCATAAACATGTTATCATACACACAATATGAATGTGTATTTTTTATTACATAAATTCATATTACAAATTACAGTTCTGGATCCTGTTTTTGAGCTTGTGTTGGGATTATAGTGATATACCATATATTATGACTATCCATGTCTCTTTAAACATAAGTAAGCTGCTAATGGATTCAGTACAAGCCAACATTCTGAAATATTACTCCAAAGAATGAACCAAACGCCCTTGCCATAGGCACCTGACATTTAGACTAGTCACCCCATTTGCCAAGCCCAACACAAAGGGCTGAAATGAGAAACAGTGGCTCTGTGAAGTTAAATATTAGCTATTTAAATGAGTCTTTTGTAGTGCAGACCTCTCGCCGTTTCTCTCCAGTAAAAGTACACATTAACCGATCACCCATTCCTTTCATCTGGTTACAAACAATATTCATAGAATTCATTTGAGCTCATATATTCTCATTATCTAAATTGCTTTTGAAATCATGCACGCCACAGGCCTAAAAAATATTGCAATAAAAGCAGGAGTGCGAAAAGATACTGGCAATGTCATCTTTAAAAAGCAGAAAAAGTGCACAAATGATAATTCAAATCGTACAACAAAAGCAGAAACTTAACTCAAACTCAGATGTTAAAGAGATAGTTTACCCAAAAAAAGAAAGAAGATATTTCACAGTGTTTCTGCAGATTTTATAAAGGTATATTTAAGACTTTTTAATGACCTTTTTAAGACCAAAACGTAAGGAATAAAGTCAAGGGAACACAACATGTCAATATGTTCTCTAAATGTAAATGTCTAGGTTGTATTAAGCTTGGTTTATACTCGCCGCGTCCGCACGATTCAAAATACAACTTCCAACCGATCATTTTACAAAAAACAGCTTAAGGTTTGAATACCTGCTCACAACCAGAATATGGACATACTGTAAAGTGATGTTCTTGTTGTTCTCAGTATTTTTGTCTTGTTTTCCAATGTAAATATCTTATATAAGATATAAGATTCTTAAACCAAGATTTACATTTACTTCAAAAGCAAAGTGGTATAAGATAGAAGGCTTTTTTTTTCTGTGAAACTGATCAAAATTAAGTGAGTTAATGATTGAAAAATAACAAATATTTGCCAATGGGCTCAGAAAAAATCCACTTAGTTCAAAACTATTGACATGCCATTGAATGTATCTTGATTTAAGGATGTTAAGATATTTGTCCTGGAAAACAAGACAAAAATACTGAAGAAGATATTATTTTTTTTGCAGTGCATGCAACATTTAATGCCATGACTTTATGAATTTAAGCCTTTGTGCTCTGACATATTTTTTTATAATATAATTTGTGGAAGGGGCTGTTTTTAGACCAGCAGAAACCCTGATTTCAAAGAAAGCTGTAACGTTTTGTCCATTAAACTAAATTCAATGAGACTGGCAATCAAACAAGACAATCTTTCAAAATAACTTCCTTTGTGTTCTGCAGAAGAAAGAAAGTCATACAGGTTTGAAATGACGTACGGGTGAGAAAATGCTGGCAGAATTTTCACTTTTGGGTGAACTATCCCTTTAAATTAAATAATTTCCATTAATCTAGTCATATGATTGCACTTCACTTAACTTTTCAGGCCTAAAGCTCACATAGTAGGCAGAGCGGGATGTTTTCAGTCAAAAAGTAGCTGGAACCAGAAACTGCATCACACCACCTCGCTATGACGCTGTACACAGCTGTAATGCTGTCATTGGATACAATTCAAACAGACAGGTTTTACAGGTAATCAGTCTTTTACAGAAAGTCCCTGAAAAGCAAAACACACGCTGCAACAATGGGAGGAGTGGCGATATATCTGCAAGCGGCTATATAAACAAAAAATTCTTTTTGGCAGCATCATCGTCATAATTGTGCACTCCAAAACAAAGACGAGAAAAAAGTCGAGGCGTGTAGCTAAACAGGCCAAGTGAAATCACCAAACGCAAGTTACTGCTTGGGCATGAATAGGACAAAACTAGACCAATACCTTCAACCACAAAAGATGGCTATCATTATCACATCAACCTCTGTCTGACCCCCGAGATCATTCACAGGGGCAATAAATCTGATTTGAGAGAACAGCGGCAACAGGCAAGCCAGCATTACTCGATTACGTCCACAAGATCCCTCCAGAAGGGCAAATTGTTTCTATGTTGCCTGCAAACCGCACACAGACCTTCCAGCCAACAGTCATGTAATGTAATTAGGGCACAGAGAGGCTGAGCTCAGTGATTAAGCAATCAATTACAGCACAAGTTCTTCCTCCCCTTGCCAGAAACATGACTCACTGCCACGGGGTAGAAAAAACCTTCTCTAGACCCTCTTCCTCTTTCTAAGAATCTGATATTACAGAACTGCGTCCAAACTAGGGATGTGAAAAACGACATATTTTTGCTTTGGGGTGACATGAAGGTCTTAAAGGGGTAGTTTAACATTCTTTAATCATTTACTCACCCCTGTGTCATGTCATGCCTGCATCACTTTCTTTCGTGGAACACGAATGAAAAAGGCTTTTTTTAACATCCATACAATGACAGTCAACACTGTATAAAGTATATTTCATTGCAAGTCGTAAATAAAACAAAGATTATTGAGGTGTGTTTTTACAAGAAAATACTATTTCATGTTTAATTCAATGTGTAACTTGCCGTTTCTTGTCAACTGTTTGTGAAATTTACTAGCAATTTCTAAGTGAAAACTTTCAAAGTAAATCCTACACCATTTTTTTTCCAATGAAAGCAGTCCTATGTTGTTTGGACCGCAACATTCTGCAAAATACCTTTTGTGTTCCACAGAAGAAAGAAAGTCATACAGGTTTGGAATGACATAAGAGTGAGCAAACTTTAATTTTTGGATGAACTATCCCTTTACAACTTGGGTTGTTTTGGGGTTCACCTGATGCGATCGGATGCATTTCTTAAGGCGCCTTTTCGCTGTCTGCAACCTTCAGATACAATTGTTGCAATTCTAGTCACACAACACAAGTTGAGATATTTCAACATCTATCGTCTCTTTTAAGCAGTGAAAAGGCAGCTTAAGGTCCCAATATACTCATGGCAAAGCTCATTTTCGTTCTTCGCTTAGGTGTAAAAAGAAGCTCGAAATATGTGACCAGCGGTACACTGATCTGTTATATTACCGATAACAGATCATGTGTGAACAGGACCTTTTCAAAAATACTGGTAAATTGGTTCCGGCAATTTACCAGTAAGCGAAGTTGTAATATTACCAGTAAGTTACTGGTAATGTGCGCTGTGTGAATGCGGAATGAAGATTACCGGTATATTCACATATGAAATCAGAACGCGCTGACGTAAGAAGTCTGCTTTGGGCCAATCATAAAGACTTATTAAGATGACGTGATTACTCCATGCTGTTTACAGTAAGGTTTTTAATAGCTTTTCTATTTAAATATGTGCTAAATGACCATCTTTGACCGTTGTGACGCGCCTCGCAGGTTTTTCAACGCGTCATGCTCAAGACCATGCCTTCTTTACCATTCATCAGCGCGGCGGCTAATATTACGCAAGTGTCGTGTTTTTAAGAGAAAACATGAGTTCTGTTTGATCATCTGTTATGCCTGTCACTCAGACGTCAAAAAGTTGTTGTCAAATTGAACAGATAGCGAAAATAAAGTGCTGCGTTTAAAGATGACTGACATCACGTAATTGCCACAGAATTTACTTGCAGACGTACATCTGACCTCCACGGACTGAACAGAAGAAATGCACCAGAGAAGATTTCCATGTCAAAGAAGACAGAGCCTACCCATTACGTAATTGCCACAGATCAATAGTAGTTCGAAGGTGTTTACCAGCCAGAGCAAACTTTTCCGGAAAGTTCGCTTTGGCAAGCTGTTTCGAACTCCTGAAACAAACACCAAACGAACTTTGTTTTGGCCTGATTTTAATGACGTCATACCAGGTTGTTCTGCGATTTCGCTTTAAGTATATTTCGCCTTTAAGGGGTCGTTTACATAAAGCAGGTATTCTGTTCAAAAACAGCTAGATGAAGCACAATCGAATGGGTCTTGAAGTGCTTTTAAAAGCTGAACTATTTTCAACTTGACATGCGGTCTCAAAACCACAAAAAAAATTGTAAGTGATTCTTTCAATTGCATTCATTTAAAGATGCAACTCTTCCAATAGGTTTTTACAATGCTAAACCTGAAGTACAGCATGCAAATTAAAGCACCACCATAAACAATTTCAAATTAAAATTGTTTGGATGACTAATTGACCCTTGTGACTCCATATTAGTTTAAATGTACTTTATATTTTCCAAGACTCATTTAAGCACATGCTGGTGTGTCAAGCATCTTTGAGGAACTCAGAAATATGGTTATTCTTTTTTTAATATCACACAGACATGACTGTAGTGTACAGTCACAGTGTTACACAATAAGGGCCTCCTAAAATGACAAAGTCTGTGATGATCACATGGGCCAGTCTTAGCGGAACACAGGAAATTCATCACTTCTCTAAAGCAGGACAGGACAGGCTCAGAACGTTTTCACAAGCACAATAGACAACCTCTCCATTAACAAACAGAAGCATGCTATAATTAGAAGACAAACAATTAGGAAGAGCAAATATCAGGATGACTGACAGGTGATCTTCCACCAAAAAGTGCCGAAACATTCTTGTTGAAGCACCTTGGTGTACCTTAAAGACCATAGTATGGTAATCATTCAGTACCAAATATCACAGTATTACCATCACTGCACCAGGGTATAAAGACAGGAAAGCACATGAAGATCACAGATGTTTCACAGCTCCAGGAGGCTGTGATTCTCATTCCTGGCATGTAGAGGCATATTAGGTTTGCATCAGTCCCCTTTAGAGGTGCAGACACAAACAAAGGTACATCCCCAAAAACAAGACTTTTTATTCAATGCTGAAAAGAAAGGATAAGTTTGCAGTGAGATAGGGTGGATGTGGATACCTGCGAGATGATGTATCTTTTCAGACATTCTTCACAAACGGCCTTTTTGCAACAGTGTAGCGGCATGATTTGTTTGTCATCGAAACAAATGCGACATGTTAACACAACAGATAAACTGTTGTCAGCATTATAAGAGCTGTTTATTCCAGAATCCATCAGGTCGGAGACTGTATAGGGCTCTGGATAGGGATCATGATCCAATTCTGAATTTGGCAAGTCAGTAGGAGGTAAAACCAGCACATCTGATGATGATGATGATGATGATGTGGTCTCATGATCAGATGTTGTTTTCTCAACAGGTATCCTATAATTATCATTGGCAATACAGTATACAGTGCAGTAAACATGCTCTTTTGATTGGCTGGGATCTTCACCACTCTTCAAATCAATATTATAATCAATATGATGATTCCCATCAGGATTTCCCAATCTTGAGTTGCTTTCCATGTCTTGTTGGAGACTTTTTGTGCTACATTGCATCCTTTCATCATCCGTTTCATGATCCAAATCGTTCAGTTTGATGCCAAATCCTACTTTCTCCAGGTCTTTGGGATCTTCTGCATCTCTCATAGAACCAAAATTCCTTCTTAAAATATCCACGGCTCTTATGTTTTCCCTCTCGTTATTTTCTTTATTATTGCCTCCCGGCTCATGTTTGTGTTTATGAAATTCCAAAACATCCTTCGAGGATAATGATGATAATGGCACCTTCGCCTCGCTGCTGCGGACATCCTGGCCAAAATCAGTGCTCCGTATCCCGCTGGATACATGGACAGATTCCCCGTCGCGTCCGGTATAACCGGGCATGTTTTGCGCGGTGACATTCACACGCACGGAAGAGTCATCTTCCATTCCCGAGCGGTCAACTTTCCATTTGTGCCAAACACACACAGTCCGGTTTCAAACTCACAAACTAAAAACAGAGCGAGTAACTATTATACCACTTCCGGGTCCGAAATCACGAATCCTACTACGGCGAAGCCTCGGCTTATGAATATTAATTAAGCCACGGTGACGTTGCTTGGTAACGTCCCAATAGTACACGTTTGTCTCATGAACATAATTTAGGCGGCTTTGACGTTGTGTCGCTGCCTTCCAATGGCAAAGACTTTGTTTATGAATATTAAAAGTTCCTTCAGCATAGTAGGATTAATAAATTCACAGCCGGGGGTTATACTACTTTTGTTTAGGCTCTACTCTACTGGGTGAAGACTATTACTGTTTATAACTCATATACTGATTAAACGCATCACATCAAGACTGCAGGAAACTTTTGAACCTTCTTAGAATCTCAGCGAATTATTCTTGATCTTAAGGCAAGACACCCCAGGTGAAACTACTAGATATCACCATACTTCCCCAGTTGATTGATTACATTAAAATTTAAAAAAAAAAATTGTATTACAAGTTTTCTGAAATGTTATGTTTAAATATGCAAAATGAGGCATTATCTAGAACAAAAATCTGAACATTGGATAAAGCCAGGTTCAAACTTCATATTAGAGTCAAAGGTTTTTACAGAGGGGGTTTTGAATATCTCTTTTTATCACCATTTGTATATGAACAAACCCCTCTGTAAAAACCTTCAGAATATAAATAGGAATAAAACTGTAAAGTGCTACTGAAGTGGAAAACGGCCTTTAAAGGGATAGTTCACCCAAAAATGAAAATTACCCCATGGTTTACTCACCCTCAAGCCAAGTGTAAATGACATTCTTCTTTCAGACGAATACAATCGAAGTTATATTAATAAATATCCTGGCTAATCCAAGCATTATAATGGCAGTAAATGGCAGCCCAAAAAGTTCATTCATTATAAAAGTAATCCACACGGCTCTGGGGAGTTAATAAAGGCCCTGCGAGAGGCATTACAGTTTCTTCGTAAGTTGAATAAGGAAGGCGGTCCTCCGGAAGCTAGATATTTTACTTTATAACGAGGTAAATATGGATATTTTTCTCACACAAACCCATCGATTCACTTCAGAATGCCTATATTAACCCCCCGGAGCCGTGTGGATTACTTTTATAATGGATGGATGCACTTTTTTGGGCTTCAAATTTTGGGCAGCCATTTACTGCCATTATAATGCTTGGATTAGCCAGGATATTTATTAATATAACTCCGATTGTATTCGTCTGAAAAAAGAATGTCATATACACCTAGAATGGCTTGAGGGTGAGTAAATCTTGGGGTAATTTTCATTTTTGGGTGAACTATTCCTTTAAAGACATAGATATGAATATATAAATCCCTACATTACCCTGCTAAAAGAGGCCACAGCCACCAGGGAATACCATTTCCGTAAAAGGGTGTGTATGGTCTGCAACAATGCTTAGGTAGGTGATACGTGTCAAAGAAACTTCCACATGGATGGCAGGACCCAAGGTTTCCCATCAGAACATTGCCCAAAGCATCACACTGCCTCCGACGGATTGCCTTCTTCTCATAGTGCAACCGGCCATCCATGTGATGTAAAAGAAAATGTGATTCATCAGGCCAGGCCACCTTCTTCCATTGCTCCGTGGTCCAGTTCTGATGCTCACGTGCCCACTGTTGGTGCTTTTGGCGGTGGTCAGGGGTCAGCATGGGCACCCTGACTGGTCTGCGGCTATGCAGCCCCATACGCAACAAACTGTGATGCACTGTGTATTCTGACACCTTTCTATCAGAACCAGCATTAACTTCTTGAGCAATTTAAGCTACAGTAGCTCGTCTGTTTGATCGGATCACACGGGCCAGCCTTCGAGCCTTGGTCGCCCATGACTTCACCACTGTTCCTTCCTTGGACCACTTTTGATAGATACTGACCACTGCAGACCAGGAACACCCCACAAGAGCTGCAGTTTTGGAGATGCTCTGACCCAGTCGTCTAGCCATCACAATTTGGCCCTTGTCTAACTCGCTTAAATCCTTACGCTTGCCCATTTTTCCTGCTTCTAACACATCAACTTTGAGGACAAAATGTTCACTTGCTGCCTAATATATCCCACCCACTAACAGGTGCCGTGATGAAGAGATAATCAGTGTTGTTCACTTCACCTGTCAGTGGTCATAATGCTATGCCTGATCGGTGTATGTTTGAAGATATGTATTGTACTACAGATGCAAATAGATAAAGCGATATAAAAGATACACTTAAAAGTGTATTTTGGATGTTTTCTCTCCACTAGTCTGAAAAAAAACACTTTATGAAAAGTTATCTTTATCTCAAAATTGACAGATGCATGTTTTTGCCTGTTGTGTCTCGCCTTAATAATTACTACTGTGAATGTTTTACTGTACTTCTTACTTGCTTTTGATATTTTGATTAGTTTTATCGATAGTTATTATTAGCTATATCTGTAGTAATCCTACCCTCTCCCACCCTGTCAATCTCTTATCTTGATCAATTTAATGTGTCTAGACACTAGAGGGAGGTAGAGTGTAAGGTATAGGCTACACAAATCTCAGTTTGCAAGCTGGTTCTGCTTTGGCGCTTCACAGGATAAGAATGTCAGAAAAAGATCGACATAAGCAAATGCTGAGTGTGCTGCTTCTTTGGAAGAGTAAAAGGAAAGTTAACCCAGTAATAGGTCACAGTGGGCATCCTGTACAATACATGCTGAATCATCATTCTGCCCACCTTGTTGATCTCCTTTAGGATAAAGAGGCCCCAGGGTCCCTGATGATATTTGCACATTCACAGCATCTTTAAGCCTGGCAAGGTCAGAAATGAAAGCTTTACACTTCATCTATAAGCAAAAAGGAAATAAAAATAGTTGCCATTGCTAATGATGTTAATAATACAATATATTGTGTGTGAGTGTAGCATGTTATTAATTTTTATGTTATTTATTGATATCGATATAAGCAATGCTTAGGCTATATATATTTTTTACATTATGGAAGCACATCAAAACACGAGATGGCTATTCTTTCAGAAAGTGCACTGCTTCCCAAGGTGGATTTTTAAACGGAGCATGTTAGACAAATCCTAGTCACTGTTGTGTGGCAATTTATAAAAGCGTGACACAAACCCGTCATTAATTAATAAATCAAAATCACGGGTATTAGTCATGCTTAAACGTCCATCTGTTAGGGGGCTAATTTTAAAAATTCTAAGGAGCGACCATCTGTTATTATCTGTGATGAATCAAAGAGGGGTCACAATGTCACAGAACGCATTCAAGCAAGCGTCACACATTCAAAGCAACTGAATCCTGCTCTACACGGAGGCTTGTTTCAGTTGTTGAAGCAGAAAGCCCCTCCCTGCCTCTTCCTTGAGTCATCTATATTCATATTTACTGCCATTTTTGTGCCTAAGTGGATATAAAAGACACAAAGACTGGCCATTAATACTCGCCATCACAATGCCAGGTGCTTCTGGGTGGTTGCTAGGGTGTTGCTATGCAGTTGCTATGGTGTTCTGACTGTTTTTTTAGCATGTTGCTTTGTAGTTGCTAGGGAGTTGCTTAGTGTCCTACGTCTCTATGATGTTCTGGCCTCCAGATACGGCTTAGGTCCCTTGTTCAATTTTTTGTGCTTATTTTATCATCTGCCAGGCAAAAATGTTACGTCCGATCATTTACAAAAATAGCACACCTCTTCAACAAGCTGCACAATTTTAGATTTCATTCATGTCTGTACATCCTTTAGAGGTGTCGCTTCAAAGTTTAGGAACAACTCCAAAGCAATCTGAGCAGTAATAGTGATTCTTGCCTTATTATTAGCAAGCACAAATTCTTATTATAATAATTAAAACTACACTATGTAGGCTATGTAACTGTTTTTGAAAAACAAAAACAAACCAACATGTTATTAATGAGAAAGTGTCAAAAAACAAACAAACTGATAAATCTACAATTTATATTTTTAAACTTTCCGGACAAGATTTCGCGGGATATTGCATTATTTGCAATTATTTACGCGCCTCATTCGCTCGTGCTTGTCACATGGTGCGTAGAATAGCATGAAGCTAAAAGTTTGTTGTCAAAATTAACAAGAAAACTAACAATGGATGGATCATTCCAGTTGTGAAACAAAGAAACCGTTATTTCTGTGTCTATATGGCAACATTGCTCAAAAAGTTGCCCTGTGTATCCCTTGATCCCTTAAAACTCATCTTTGATCACCAAAATGACATATTTTAAGTTTTTTTCCTGTGAAAAAAAAAATTCTTCATGCCTTAAAATAGCTTGAATGTTAATGAAACACCCTTGCTTCATTTAGTATACGCGTATCAATGAATATGCAAATTAGCCCCGCCCCCACTCAATCAAACCAGCTCAGAGACCCACTCAGTCAAACTTTTACTTAAGTTACTGTAGTAAACGCTGCACAAAGGTATTGCTCTCTACAACATTGGACACATAACGGTAATTAATATGATTAGTCTTTTAGCTAATAATGTGTTGCTAATACAAACCATGTTCCCATTTGCCATCTCAGTCTGCCTTCTAAAAATCAGCATCCTAGAAACGCTTTTGATCAGTGGAGAAAGGCATATAGTTCATCATAACATCGTAATATACATCACATAATTCACCTGCTATATTGCTAAATGTAGCCTACCTGATTTTTCATATCAACAGAAAAATAGACCGGGATAGCCTGGCTTCTCTTCAGACTCCCCACTTTACAGCAATCATAGTTAATGATATGCTAAAGCCCGCTGCATGTTGACGTGATTTTTTTAAAATTTTTTATTATTATTAGTTTGTGACGTCAGAAACACCAGCGATTTTAAACCACGTTTTTGATTCTTTCTTTGGTTCACTGCAGTTTTAAGGAGAAAATACTCAGCAATGGTGTTGACTTAAGAATTTGCACATGGTTTGTCTGAAAGCATATTAAAAACAATACATAGACAAACAACATTAAAAACTTGATTTTCACCTCAGGGGGTCTTTAACACGACAATAATTATATTATATTAATAAAATATTAGTTTTACATAAGATTATATAATACAATTAATAAATGTAATTTCATAGGCTACAGTGAAAGATATAGCCATTATCTGGCTAATGAGAGGTCTGTAATCTGGGTCTGGACTGTATAAAAGTATAAAAGGTCTGGACTGTATGAAAGGTGTTTATTGTTTTCGAATTGCTTTTGAGAATGACACGCCTGGCTTTGCTCGAGGATCTAGCGAAAGTGCGTCTGCAGAGAGCGGCATATGTATGACCCGTTTGACCAGAGTGACGAAAGGCTGTAAAGAAAAGAATGTGCGGATGCCAAAGACTAAGCTCGTGCACGCGGCAGCTCATTTAGAATAGGCCCACTCCAATTTTACTAAAATTACAACGATATTAATAACAAATTCTTGTTGTGAATTAGGCGGACATTTTTCGTGAGAAGTTATCCTGTGCATACAAATTCGAAATAATCCACTCAATTATTAGTGAACGAGACCCAATTCACAAAACGCATGCAGTTTTATTATTTTTAACCGCTAGAGGGCCCATAGTTACATACTGTAGTTTGGCTTTGATAATCAAATTATAAGAGAAAACTTCAGAAACTTTGCACTGAGAAGCCAAATCAATTAGATGATTCAGTCCTATACTGTAATTCATAGCTCCCATCAATGCCGTAGATAAAATATTATGCATCATAATAATGATTTAACTTATGGGGTCTGTGGCACAGAGCACAGACTCTATGTTTGATGGACAGGAATAAAACGTTAATGGGAGGGAAAGCTTATGCCATCAAAAGTGCAGGGAACAGCTTCAGTGTCAGCAGCATTCTTTAGCAAAAATCTGGTCTTTCATCCCTCTATATGACCTCCTTCCACAGCACAACCTTTTTCTTCTCTTTTAAACACCATACTTTGTAAACACACCAGTCTTTGTAAAGAATGTGGAGATATGATGCTAGTTTTAACCCTCTAAAATATTGAAGCAAAATTGATTCCCGTTTTGCACGGTTGGTTTTCCGCACATCATCAATAGCTCTAAATGTTGTGGGGCTTTGCAGATTACAACGTGACCTCCACGTGCAGCTCAAAGCGCAGTACACATACAGTATCTCTGTAGTTTTGATTGATTTTCCCTCCCTTCTTAACTCTCTTATTCCTTTAGATTTCCCCACTGGGTATATCTACTGAAGTGGCAAGAAAGTGTTCCACAAGGCCATATTTCCCCCCCTTTTTTTATTCCAAGAAAGGTTTCACTGTCTTAACTAGATGCATTTATTCCAACATCAGCTTGCAGACTCTCAATTACATTCAAAAGCCACTTTGAAAAGATTTACCGTAGCTCAGGTAACTGCATCACTGATTAGGTGTGTGTGTGTGTACACGCAATCTTTAATCACTTGCTTCCCACTGGGCAATTACATAGCACATGACTGTAAAACAAACAAACGCAGCCTGTTAGCCGCAAGCATTTACAAAAGAACAAAAGGATGTGTGCGGAAGGAACATGTGATGTTGGAGCACATCACTGCTGCAATTCAGGGCTTGCGGTGTATGATTGACAGCAGTTCCTTTTTAAGTGGAAGACAGTCATCATCGACAATGCCAAAGCTACAGTCTGTTGCTAGGCACAGTCGCTATGTGCTGTATGACATGTTACTATACTTAGACATTGCATAATAAAGCAAATAAGTGAAGTAACAGAAAAGAGAAGGAAAATAAAGTCATTGACACAGTCTGGTTTTATTTACAGTCATTCTTTAAAAGAAACAGAAATATAAAAGGCCTATCTAATCAAAACTTAGCACTGAATCCAATGAAAACAACCTGGAAAACTGCTTAAAGCATCTACCATGAGTGTCATTTGTTTTATATCATAACTGACCATTTAATTAACGAGAATCGTTAAGCTACTCTTACACAGTATATTGTCAAATAAAAGCTATATTTTTTTAATTCTTTATATTTTTCACTTCACAAAGAATTTAAGCTAGTTTCTAAATCCATATTTTTTATTTACAGTTTTGGTTCGAGCATTGTCATTGTGACATCACATACACTCCTGTGTAGAAGCATCATGCAAGATTGGAGGATATTCGTTTTCATTCAGGTTTTTTTCAGCTCAATAATTATGATAATCAAATTTGACATGTAGCACTGTCAAGTCTTGTTTTACATGTATTAATGCAGGGTAAATCTGACATAAGCTTATACTGTGTCTTGCAAGTATATTGAGAACCAGAACACTTTTTTTTTTGTTGCTTTAACTTCGCCCTGTTTATTCATTATAATAAAGTCTAATCAAGCACCATGTTGAATCAGGATGTATTTACAAATGTCTTAAAAGTCACTCGTACAGCAGCCAGACTGATGTAAGACTCGCTCATCTGGAATTGGCTATATATATATATATATATACACTACCAGTCAAAAGTTTGGAAACTGTACTATTTTGATTGTTTTTGAAAGAAGTCTCTTCTGCTCACCAAGGCTGCATTTATGTTATTAAAAATACAAAAAAAAAAGCTGTAATATTGTGAAATATTATTAAAATGTAAAATAACTGTTTTCTATTTGAATATGTTTTAAAATGTAATTTATTCCTGTGATGCAAAGCTGAATTTTGAGCATCACTACTCCAGTCTTCAGTGTCACATGATCCTTCAGAAATCATTCTAATATGATGATTTGCTGCTCAAGAAACATTTATGATTATTATCAATGTTGAAAGCAGTTGTGTAAAACATTTTTTTTAGGATTCTTTGATGAATAGAAAGTTCAAAAGAACAGTATTTATCTGAAATAGAAAGCTTTTGTAACATCCTACTACCGTTCAAAAGTTTTGGGTCGGTAAGAATTTTTTTTTTTTTTTTTGGGAAAGAACTTAAAGAAATTAATAGATTTATTCAGCAAGGATGCATTAAATTGATCAAGTGACAGTATAGACATTTTTAATGTTGAAAAAGCTTTATATTTCAGATAAATGCTGTTCTTTTGAACTTTCTATTCATTAAATAATCCTGAAAAAAAATTGTACACAACTGTTTTCAACATTGATAATAATAATAAATGTTTCTTGAGCACCAAATCATCATATTAGAATGATTTCTGAAGGATCATGTGACACTGAAGACTGAAGTAATGATGCTGAAAATTCAGCTTTGCATCACAGAAATAAATTGCATTTTAAAATATACTCAAATCGAAAAAAGTTATTTTAAATTGTAAAAATATTTCACAATAATACTGTTTTTGCTGTATTTTGGATCAAATAAATGCAGCCTTAGAGAGCAGAAGAGACTTCTTTCAAAAACGATCAAAATAGTACAGTTTCCAAACTTTTGACTGGTAGTGTATATATTAGTGCTGTCAAATCGATTAATCACATCCAAAATAAAAGCTTGTGTTTACATAATATATGTGACCCTGGACCACAAAACCAGTCATAATGGTCAATTTTTTGAAATTGAGATTTATACATCATCTGAAAGTTGGATAAATAAGCTTTCCATTGATGTATGGGACAATATTTGGCCAAGATACAACTATGAACTTTGAAAATCTGGAATCAGAGGGTGCAAAAAAATCAAAAAATTGCCTTTAAAGTTGTCCAAATGAAGTCCTTAGCAACGCATATTACTACTAATAATAATAATACATTTTTGTTATATTTACGCTAGGAAATTTACAAAATATCTTCATGGAACATGATCTTTACTTAATATCCTAATGATTTTTGGCATAAAAGAAAAAACGATAATTTTGAATGTTTGAACAATGTATTGTTGGCTATTGCCACAAATATACCCGTGCGACTTGTGACTGGTTTTGTGGTCCAGGGTCACACATGTACTGTGTATAAATATTTATGTATATACAAATACACACTCATTCATGTATATATTTAAGAAATATTTGCATGTATATACTGTATATATATTTATGCAATTTATATTATATAAATATTTTATAAATAAATATAATATTTTTTTCTTAAATATATACATGCATGTGTGTGTATTTATATATACATAATATTTATACACAGTACACACATATATTATGTAAACATTAACTTTTATTTTGGATTAAAAGCGATTAATCGATTTGACAGCACTAATATATATATATATATATATATATATATATATATATATATATATATATATATATATATATATATATATATCTCCAGGTCACATTTCACCCCAAAATACCCCCCCCCCTCCCAAAAAAAAAGAAAAAGTAAAATATATATATATATATATATATATACAGTATATATGTGTGTGTTTGTTTGTGAATATATATATATATATATATATATATAGAGCAACATTACTGTTATGACATTTCCTGCTAAATCTTTCTCATTACCATAATTCATACAGATGTTTTTTAGTTCCCAAAATTGTCAATGGTGATTACTGTAATATAAAACATGTTATATTTTTATTTTTGCATCACAGCAATGAGAATGAGATTACAATTTAATAATCATTATAATTACAGTAATAATCTTTGTGCATTACAGCAATATAATTAATAATATTATAATTTATTGTAAAGTATAAATTAATTCCACGTATTAATAAAAATAAATATAAAATAAATTAAAAAAAATTTAAACAACAAAATATATATTTTCTCTATATTTTGATTTTGGGGCTGAAATATAACCTAAATATATATGTTTTTGAAAGGTTTTGTGAGATATACCCATACAGGTTTCCTTTCCTAGTGTCATCATTCTTATTGAATCGTATTACCCATTCAAACGTCACTCCATAATGAGTCGGATGCACAAAGACTGCAGGGAATTATTGGCCAGTGAGTTCTGGAGAGTGGTGCGGCTAAAATATCTTTATTAATTATCAAAGCCACTTAGCTTTGCCAGTGCAGTTCACAAGGGGTTTGATTAAACACAGCTCAGTCAGACCCTCTGTTTATGTACAGCCGTTCTGGGTGAGAGCAGATTGCCATTTATTGGAATGTTCACAGGATGTAATTTTAGGCACTTTCTCTACACCAAACCGCAGATATATGTCAACCCCACACAGTTACTAGAATCAGTTCAAGGGAAAAGATAATATACAGTGGAGAAATACATATTTCATCATCCATTATCTGTTAAGGAAGGGAAAAATGCGTTATTCAGCTGTTTGGCATGGAAGTTTGACCGAAATGAAGACATTTCACGCTTTCACGCATCATCCAAGGGCTACAATATGCACAGTATTTTAGGCGATTGAAAGTGCAGCACCAAAAAAAACTTGTTCCTTGATATTCATTCAGGAAGCCGGTTACAAAAGAAGCCATACAGCACAGCAAAATCCAGGGGAAACACCTGAACAGCTTCAGCATTTTGCGCAATTTTAACCTCTCGCTCAAAAGTTGGGGAACAATTGCGTTAAGAAATGATATAGACTCGTTATTCTTGGGTTCCTGTTACTACACAAAACAAAACGTTTTAACCCGAGTAGACTCTTCCACACACCTCCTCGCACATCACATCACTAGAAATACTGCATCTCTATCCCTATCCCCCCTCAATATGTACAGGTATATCGAAAAAGAAAGGCCCACTTACACGGCATAACAAATTATTAGTCTACTAGAAAAGAGTGAACACTGGCACACATGTTAAAAAAGGCTTAAAATAGAGAGAAGTTACAATTGGTTTTCTATTCGTTATCTTGTTAACAAGACTCAACACCGTCTTAAAAAACAACAATATTCACAAGTAACCTTTCGGAGCAAGGACAGTTGCTGTAGGCCAACTGTTACCCCTTCCAAGGTCAGCCTATGTCTAGCGGAAAGATATTAAATACGCAACAGATTTTGACACCTCATGCAAACAAATACGGCTGAATCCCATGGTGACGTCCAACGGATAAACTCATAGGTATTTTTTTAGGACTGTCGTTTAACTCCAAAAAATATGAATCTCTTAGCAGCTACTGATTTTTTGTTTTTTTCTTAACTGTTCTTGGCACTTTCAAGACAAGTACATCCAGGAGAAAGAAGAAAAACTACTTGGGTTGCAATTAAACACCGAAGGTAATCCCAATGCTTGCTTGGAATAACCCTTTGTAAACAACCGGAATAATGACTCTCCACTCCAGTCACCATTTGAAGGACTGGAGGACTAGATAACTAATATCATACTGACTGGTTAATGAACATTCTTTAAGTATGGATGGATTCCGTGAAAGTCAGTCGGACACACTGACACTATATCCACTCGGTCCATTGCACGATTCCAAGTCTTTCTTATTGCAGATCTGTCCGCAGACATCGATGCAGTCTGCTCCTTCGTTTTGCTCTGCTAATGGGCACAATGAGACGAGAGTCTGTTGAGGGGATTCGGCCACACGAGGTTGCTCTCGTGCTCTGGAGGAGGAAGGGCTGGGCGTAGACAAAGAAAATCCACTCTGTTGCTCGAGTCTTCGAGGTTAAAGCGTCGGTTCTGTGTTCCTCCGACAGTCCGTAAGACACTATCATGTTAAGACATTTACGTAGAAAGACAAGTTCAAAGATCAGTTCATCATGTTGATTGGCTGATAAGGCAGGTATCCTTTACTTTGACCTGTGAGAGAAGAAAAACAAATGTTAAAGACTGTTCTAAACAGTATAAAAAACGATATACAGTGCATGTAATAAAACATCAGATCGACTGCTTGATTAAGGTCAGCTGGGTGAAACAAAGCATTTTTTTGTCTTGGCACAAAAAATATAAAATATTTAGACACATAAACAACATTAACTCTTTCCCTGCCAGCGTTTTTTTTTTTTTTATAATTATATATCATTTTTGATCATTTTCACAATTTTCATAGCCCCTAGAATATTTTGTTACATGAATATCTGAACATGCAATATATCAAAAGAAAGACCCTCTGCTTTAAAAACCAAAAAAAAAAACACGTTTTATTCTTGCTTAAAGGCACAATATGTAATTTTCCCCGCTAGAGGTCGCTTATTCAAAACAAAGGCGTGGCTTGATGACGCCTCAATTTTGCTGAATCATGGGAGTTGTTGTCTTCACCTCTACAGCCGATGGAAAAGAATCCAAAGGGATCCTATTCATGGATGAGCTAATGTATTAAAGATTTATTAATGTTACTTTAGTATGAAGCAGGGTGGGCTGAAAGCCGTTGGAGAGGAATGAGCGATTGCTGGAGCAATTGCTAATGAGAAACAAGCGTGACACATGGCTTGAGAGCAGTGGAGCTTTTATTATGCAGCAGACGACCACTTACACTTCTTCTGCTCATGCGCATGTGGGGTAACGCAGTGCTGTTTTATCATATTAGATACATTTGAGTGTGTTGAAAGTTATGTTATAATGCTTCTCTGTGCGTTCACTCAGCGGCTACTATGAGACGCTTGTTGCACACTGCAGGAAGCTAGATCGATATTAGGCATGGTAAAACATGGTACTCGCAGTAAATCGTGAAAACGAGATTTAAACAATAAGACTAACTGTGTTGAGCTATATAACAATGATCAGTTTTCTGTCGATGAATGTATCCAAACAGTTGCTCACCTGTCTAATAAAACACACAATATACTAAAGCATCTTTGGTGTTTCCAAATCAGGGGTAACGAAGGTATATTGATAGACGATCTGGTTGAAATAGCTTATTTCTCTGGATTTAAACATTCAGACATTTGGGATAATGTAAGTACACAAGTCAACAAAATGTATAACATTGTTCTAGTGGTTTTTGGATATTTTAATCCAAAAATCTTACATATTGTGCCTTTAATGCTTTTTTTTTTTTAAATCAACACTTTTTGCACATTTTGAGCAAAAAGCTGAGAAAACCGTGTTTTTGTCCAAGACCACATCCAGATCAGAATGATGATCAAAACATAGATTGAGTAGATTGAGTCCATCAACACCCCCAAAGCTTGTACATTCCTATATCTCTTTGTGGGTTCGACATTTCATTCTGTAACATTAGGCAGTTTTGATTTATATGCTGTTTGATGTTGATGATCGCGTTATTTTACATATGCATCTGCTAACGTATGCTATCCCTTGTTTCTGCTTCTTCTTCACATGTCTTTTGATCAGGAGATTCAGTACTCTTCCAGAAGATGTGTCATAGCGCCCTCTACTGAATAACAGTGAAAACACGGAAAGCCGGAAATTTCCATCAATGGCGGGGAAGCGTTGTCTCATAAATTACGGTAATTTCTGTCAATGGCGGGGAAAAAGTTAAAATGTATGAATGACTGCATTAGCTAACAGAATATCTAACCAAAAGGCATTCCTATTAAAAAAAAACCACACATCACATGCTTTTGAATGGCAATTTCATTGTACAGTTTGTGTTTAGCATATAGCATGCAAACAGATCCGGGATTAAACTTTGATCCGGGATTGATTTTTAAAAATGCGTACATTTTTTTTGGAAAAGACCATCTTTGATTTTTTTTTTTTTTTTGAGGGGAAAAGTCATATTTTGAGTGGCATGAGTTGGAGGTCTCGACTAGACTGACCAGATTTCGACATGAATGGGTGCAACTTCATTTAATTAATCAAAGATACATTTGGAATACAATTTTTTTTGGGAAAATTTAAAAAAGTGCTCCCTCAGTTAGAATGAGAATGATGCCTCTGACCACAATCACATAAAAGCAAAACACATTATTAAATACATTATTAAACAAAGACAAAAAATATCTGGATACTTTCTGGTTGTCAAATGTTAGTGGGAGATGTGATGTGAAGTACACATGTGGTTACACTTATAATTAATTTGCAGATAACACTTTGATACTTTGAATCTAATGCAGTGAAATTCATACATTAAAGGGCCCCTTTTATGCTTTTTCGGATATTCCCTTTCATGTAGTGTGTAATACAGCTGTTTGTGAATGTAAAAGGTCTGCAAAGTTTCAAAGATCAAAGTGCACGATAAACAGAGTTATTATCTCCTAAAGGAAAGAACCAATTCTGAACTGAATGAAATTAGTCGACAGTAATTCCACTCTCACTTCCTGCAAAAACCTGGTTTGTTACAAATTTGCTTAATGCCAGCCCATGGTTGTCATTGGCTGCCTGTGAACAACGTCTACTTTGACCCACCCTTAAACACTGTAGTTGTAGCTGAGGCCTGGAAGAGTTTGCTTCATGTTGTCGACACGTTGAGAAGACGCTGTTTTCTGTGCTGTGGAAGCAGATTCACTTCACATACACTTCCAAAGCATGAAGACTCAGGTTTGAATTGATACGGTAAAACCAACACCATTGTTACTGTTCGGCTCTCGGGAAGGAGGGGTTTAGAGAGACAAATCCTTTATCGAACCGTTTCAGACACTGCGAGAAAAGAGGTGATGCATATATATTATGAGAAAATTAAAGTATTTTTTGATGCATCTAAACCTAGAAGACCTCCAAAACCAAACGAGGAACCTTTAAAATAGCATAATATGTGTGATCTGTAAGTCCAAGTACTTTTTAGAGCCACTGTAGGCCTATTTGTGGGGTTTTTTGCATTGTGTTAAAGGGCTTCTGAGTGAGTTCTATTCATTTCATTTCAGTTTTCTCATGTCATCTTGCCCTTCTAACTAATTATTAGCTGTGACCTTTTCCACTTTTCATTATTCTATTTTTCTCCACACTGAATCTCAGAACGCACTAAACCACACACACGCACATGCTTTCACAGAAGCACACTTAGAAAAACCTCCTCCCTGAAATATCAAAATATGCCATCTGCTTATGGATGGACCTGCCATTCAAAGCACTCCAATGCATTATGGAAAAGTGAGAGTCTGACATTTACAAAGGCAAGAGACTCATGACGTGACAGAATGATTTAGTCAGCCGGCCATGTAATAAATACAAAACACTGGCTGACAGTGAATATTCAGTGGATCTTCAACAAGACACTTTCACCAAATAAGGCTAGGGGAGCACCCGTGGGTACAGAGGGGGTACGGTTCTTTAAGAGAATAATTAATTTTCTCTGTAGTCTTTCTCTGAATTCTGTGTAATCCTCATTAATCCCAATTTTACAGCATCTGTTCCCAGAAGACGAGGATGGAGCTGCATAAAGCATTGTTACTTGTCACTGATCTAAAAGCCCATGTAATTGCACTGTTCTGCTGTATATATTGGGCGCAGAAAATGGAAATGCATGGAATAACGAAGCGGCACCAAAAAATATTTAATATATATATATATCTTCAACTTTAGTTCACTCTATGGCATAATCTAAAGTTGTCTTTGGCCTGTGGGTGAGATCAGCCCAACTGATATGAAAACATATGGCGGGGGTCCAAATGTGCCTGTCACTAGTTTTGGCACACAAGTGACACTGACGGCAAAATACCAGCCGGAACATTCCCCGCCATCCTCCAGGGAAGGAAGGACACAGCTGAGCTACCCAGGGCCACAGTCCAGACACAGGAAAAAAAGATGACGGGAATCCTGCCAGTGACATGCGATCAGAAAGGAGACCCCATATGGATTTAAATAGCAAGGGACTGAGTTAATTTACCAATAATACAGATTTATAGTTACATTAAGGTTTCCCTTGAGGAAGCTTGTGAAGAAATAATCCAGAAAAATCACGTACTATATCACGTGTATTAAGATTTTTTGAAAGATGTCACCAAGGCTGCATTTATTTAATCAAAATTACAGTAAAAACTGTAATATTGTGAAATATTATTACAATTTAAAATAGCTTTTCTATTTTAATGTATTTTAAAATGTAATTTATTTCTTAAATTTTATATTTAAAATTTTTCTAAATTGTAGTATTTTTTGTGGAAACCATTATGCATTTGTTTCAGTATTCTTTGATTAATAGAAAGTTTGAAAGAATGGCATTTATTTGAAATAGATGTTTTCTTGTAACAATGGTAACACAACAATGGTAACACTTTACAATAAGGTTTAATTTGTTAACATTAGTAAACTGCATTAGTAATTTCTTCATTTAGTCAAACTTCATTTCTACATTTACTAATACATTTTTTAAATTAAAATTGTTTCCCCATGAAATCAAATTTTTTTTTTGATTTTTATTATGAATATGTTAGTCTTCAGGTTATCTATTTGGAAGATATAAGCATTCAAAACTTCCAGTCTCTCACTTCCACCAATATGGATCAACGATTTTGATGACATCACGCTGCGCTTCAGCTTCTCATCAGATTTTCTGTCCAATCAATTGCTCTCTAGAATCTGAAGCGTCCCGCCCCCTATATTATAAACAGATGCTGAAGCTGCGGCGAAAAATGGTCACTTGTTCACACATTTACTATTTTCTACATGGTGAATGGCACATAGTACACTATATAGGGGATAGGGAACAATTCAGAATTTCAGACAGTGTAAATGTGCTTTCCATTGGGGCGAATGAAGTCTGGTTTCGCGTTAGTGTCACGTGAACCTCCGTACACAGTCTGCTTCTGTCCAGAGACACAATAGCACAGAGCAGATCGGCGCAGACCACAAAACATATCGGACCCACAGAATGCTATATTTTAAAGTGATATGGAGGATATTAGGAGGAGAAACGGTTAGAGATTAGGAGGAAATGCTGCTTTACCGAGCTCAACGGCTCTGGCCGATCTGTGATATAAACAAAATGCTATTGGCTATGTTAAAAAGGGGGAGGAGCTGCTCTATATGTCCTGCCCTGTCTTCCTGTTTCAGTGGAAATTACGTCAACACATATAAAGCTGTATATTTGAAGGCACTTCAGTGGGCATTTAACATTAGTCAATGAACTTTGAAATACCATGAACAAAAAATGAACAATTGTATTTTCAACTAACATTAAAAAAGGTTAATAAATGCTGTAAAAATATATTGCTCATAGTTAGTTCATGTTAACTAATGCATTAACTAATGTTAACAAATGAACCCTTACTGTAAAGTGTTACCAATATAAAAGTCACTTTTGATCAATTTAATGCATACTTAAATTTTTTTTTATATAAATAAAAAAAATCTTTAAAAAAAAATACTACTGTTCAAAAGTTTTTGATTAGTGGAATACATGTATTATTATTATTATTATTATTATTATTATTATTATTATTATTATTGCAATTAATTTAAATATATTCACATAATAATATGGTTCATGATTCATCTGTGCACTTTATTCTCAATTTCTTCTTTTTTTAAATGTGTACAAATAAAATAATAATTCATAATGATAAATCAAAATGTAAATTTTCTTCAAAATGTTTAAAATAAATAAATTTAAAAACTAATAAATTTAAAAGCAGTGTTACTTTAGTATCGTTGTGATACTACAGTATATATTTTATATAATTCACTATATAATTATATATTAACTATATAATTTCTAATTTCTTTTTATTTTTGAATTTTCCATTTTCTTTTTTTCTTTTTAGTTAAATAATATTAAGTTAGTCTTATATAAAGTCTTAGTAATTAGTTTTAGTAGTACATTAAATTAAACTAAATGAAAATGATAAAGTATTTTTATATTTTATTTTATCAGTTAACGTTTATTTTATTTCAAGTAACATATATGGGTTTTGGGGCCGTTTACATGACACCGTTTTTCAACGTTCCGTTTTTAGTACATCGTTGTCGTGTAAACGTATCCTTTAGTTTTAGTTAACTATAATAACCCTGGCTAAAGGTGAAGTGTATCATCTCAAATCCCAAATCCACCCCCATCTTCCATTGGTTGGACAAATATCAAGATCACGCCACAAACTCATTTCATTGGTTATGCCAGTGTTGCTATACTAGCTGGTTTAATGTTTTGATAGTGCTTGTATTTATGTGTGTGAGGAAATCAATTACAAATGGCTTACTTAAAGCTGTCCACATTAAAGACATTTACTATCTTTAAGAGTATTTTTGTGAATGGGCGTCAGAGTATAAAACAGATCTGCTGCATAGTTTTATTTAATTTTCCTCATTTTCAGTGACTCCTCCAAACCCTCCTTTAGAGCAGTTTGGTCTTCCATCAAAGAGCTGTCTCTATATAGATCATAGGCCTAAGCTTTGATCACATTGCTGTCTCACCTTCTGGCATAATGGAGTGCATTGTGGACATAAAGGCTGACTCTATAGAACACAATCACCAATAGATCAGTGTCAATAAGCCAAATCCTCTTAAATCTCCCAACAATCACCCAGTCCCACCTCTGAGCATTCAACTACTTCCTCATAAACATTTAAGCTGCCAACAGAGACTAAGCAAACAGATCACCTCCCCTAATATTGACCTAAGCTATTATCCCAGCCAGACTGACAATGATATTATTTCTTAGAGATGTTCCGCTAGAGATACTCCTAAGGGTTTTGTTTTGCTCCTGGTCTGTCACGGACCACCTCTCATAAAACCACTTCGCAGTATGTCCAGCATGTCCAACAGAGAGTGTTGTGCACCCAGACACAAACACAAACACACAAGAGAACAAGAGTCTACAGACGACAGCTGCAGCACAAAACGCTTGGGTCCTTATACATTATTTACATTTTGCTGTGATATTCTAATCTGTAAAAGTTATTCAAATAAATAAATAAAAAAAGATTTTTGTTCAGTAACATAAGAAATAAAATTAGGATTTATTCATTCGACAAAATCATGCTTTTGTTAATAACATGATATACATTTTTGATTGTTTTATTTGACTGCCAGCCAGACAGACAGACAGACAGACAGACAGACAGACAGATAGATAGATAGATAGATAGATAGATAGATAGATAGATAGATAGATAGATAGATAGATAGATAGATAGATAGATAGATAGACAGACAGACAGACAGACAGACAGACAGACAGACAGACAGACAGACAGACAGACAGACAGACAGACAGACAGACAGACAGACAGATAGATAGATAGATAGATAGATAGATAGATAGATAGATAGATAGATAGATAGATAGATAGATTGAGGATGATTGATCCGTTATCAAAATAATTTGATAAAATTATAAACATATTAATGGCGGTTTAGGGAAACAGAAATTGCCTTGCCAAGTTTCTGCATTTATGAGCAATTGCAGAGAGCTGATGAAAAAAAACAGCATATATCAAATACAGTGCACCATGAAAATTTACCCTGAAGCACCAGTATATGATAAAACACTGCTGAAACTGTACAAGACAATGTTGTGTGCTAAAAATTAGGTTTGCTTTGCATTTGTGTTCGTGATACTTACATGTACATTGGTTGTAGTTGCAAATGCGATGTCTTCTGTGGCCCTTGGTAACCGTATGAATCAAACCCTCCTATAAAGTCAACTAAAGAAATGAGAGAGAAAGAGGAAAATAGGGGAAGAAAGAGAGGATTATTAAATGCTTTTTAGTGTTTTCATTCATTCAAATGAGCACCTTTTGATTATGTATCCCATGTGTGTCAGTGTGATAATCATGTGTAGTGGATGATCAGAGACCGGACCCTCTATGAGACTGATATCTTTGGAGGCCGGCTTGTGGCACGCTGCCGGCTGGATAATATGAAAGGCAAACTGATAGGATTACCCCCCAGCCCCTCTGCGAGGGCCCACCAGCTGTTTCAGGCCCTGGAAGACCTGAGTATCTGGGCTTTCCACAAAGATGCAAAGGTAATAAAGTGTGTGATAAAGATCCATGCTTTGGAAATCCAAGGCTGTTTCCTAGACCAACGAACACAGGAGATAAGCTGTGGAATTAGCAGAAAGCTTCTCTCGTGCATTCCAAACAGAAGGAGAAGGGAAGGCTGGGACGATTATCATTCTGATGATAGATTTTAGGGGGCATATATCTACAAATCCCCTAATCCACATTGGTCACATTGTGGAATTAGACCTTTGTCCTGATCAGTGTTATCTGGGGACCCGCAGAGGTCAGTCTGAAAGCTTGTGCCAGCGTTATAATCCAGAGCGTTCACTTCTAGCAAGACACATCATACAGTGCATCCGGAAAGTATTCACAGCGGTTCACTTTTTCCACATTTTGTTATGTTACAGCCTTATTCCAAAATGGATTAAATTCATTATTTTTTTCCTCAATTCTACAAACAATACCCCATAATGCCAACGTGGAGGAAGTTTGTTTGAAATCTTTGTAAATTTATTAAAAACAAAAAATATATGCTATTTGTGGAAAAACAATTATTTTCAACCCTCATTCTTACTCCTACTTGTCTGAAATTATCTGTTTTTAATGGGCTGCTCCTTTAAGGCTTGTCAATAAACGCCACTGTTACTATCCATATAAAACCGTCAATTACAGACAAAGCATTATGTGATCATTTCCTTACGGTCTGATGCAGCTGCTGTCAGATTCAATACAGCTGACTGTTTCATCTGTCAATAAAAGTTTCTTTGCAAACTCTCCATTACACTGTGACTCACTTACAAAACAATTTGCAGTCAAATACTCTGAACAAACATATAATCCTCCGACGCGATCCATGACACCATTAAAAATAGTGTGGGGTATGTTAGAAGCTGAATGCACATCTGTATACTGTATCCAGTGTAGACATTGTCAGTGAGTATAATGGGCTTTACTTGATTTTGACTCGACGAGCACATCTGGTGTAGGCAAGTTTGTAAGAAAAATATACATAATTATAACTTTATAAACTGTAATCACTAGCTTCCGGTAATGTCCGTCCGCGCGTTCACGAGAAAGTCGAGTTCCGGCGTATGATGGCGTAGCGTAAGCTTAGGTGAGAGTAGACACCTCTCGTGGTTCAAACAAATAGGGCTGGTCAACAAACTCAAGCTCCTCCAACATTTCTCTTTAAAAATTCTTTATTTAGACTTCTAATTCGTGACCGGTGTTTTGTTTTGCTCTATCCTCTGCGCTTCCGCGTTCATCAATACATCATGCGTCGGGTCAGAGGTCACTCTTTGGCCGGAACTCGACTCACATACGGCCGTTACCGGAAGCCAGTGATTATAGGTTATAAAGTTATAAATATGGATATTTTTCTAACAAAAACGCATCGCTTTGCTTCAGAAGGCCTTTATTAACCCCCTGGAGCCGTATGGATTACTTTTATGATGGATGGATGAGCTTTTTTGGACTTCAAAAAAAAGGTACCATTCACTCCCATTATAAAGCTTGGAAGAGCCAGGATATTTTTTAATATATCTCTGATTGTGTTTGGCTGAAAGAATAAAGTCATATACATCTAGAATGGCTTGAGGGTGAGTAAATTATGGAATAATTTTTGGATGAACTAAGCCTTTAAGCTATGAAATTTGCAGGATGTTTTAATGGTACAAAGACCTCTTATATGTCAATAGATCAAGTCAAATTTAATTTCTCATGTCATAACAAGTAACAAGTAATGTAAATTACTGCTATGATGGCAAAGTTGCCATTACTCCAGTCTTCAGTGTGACTTTTAATCAATTTAATGCATTTTCGCTGAATAAATGTATTCGTTTCTTAAAAAAAAAAAAAAAAAAAAAAAAAAAAAAAAAAAAAAAATCTTACTGACCCCAAACTTTTAAATGCTAGGTCATATAAAAAAAAAAAAAATACACACACACAAAAAAAAAAAACTCATATCAAAAAGAAAATTAAGCTACGCTGCACTTCAGAACATTCTCATGTTAATGTCCTTTACATAAATATGTCTGCAGGGGGTAAATGTTAAAATAGATTGCCTTGAGGCAGATATGTGCTCTTAAAACATTTCCCCCTCCCAATGGACCAAATATCTCAAGTTGTTTTACTGCTGAAATTCCTCCTAGCTATATAGTCCTGCCAAGATAATAGGAAATGCTGGGATCACTGATCCAGTAATGGAGTAAAAAAAACAACATACAAGTACTGTCGACTGTGGGCAAGTGGACAGATCGAGGGTCTATGGGTCGCCTTGAGCTACAGCATTAGCATTCAAAGACATACAACAACCATCTCTCAACCTCAACAAAATGACTCAAATAGCTATTTATTCTGCTTTAAGCGACACATCCCAGAATGGAGCCATTTCAGTGGCACCGGCGCTGCAGGGAATTAGGCTGAGATGGACGTTTTCTCCTCACAGCCTCCATATAGCAAAGCTTTATGAGTTTTATTGTTTTGGCTTCACCCTTCCAAAAGCTTTTCCTCCGACAAAGGCATTTGTAAACCGCACGCAGCGCACAAAGACTATCAGCATGAGTTCCCACCTCTTTGCAACCACAAAGCCTGATTGCATATCCCCAAAGGAAAGCCTTAACCTAATTTCCTTGTTATAGATGCAAAAAGTGTTTCCCCACAACTTGTGTGCACCGACACTTCCTAATTCTCTCGCTGTTGTTTTTTCGTTCTCTCAGAGGCAGACTCATTTAAATACTATCCTTTCTTTAAATGGGCCCTGCGACGTTACCCTTGATAGTAGCTGTAATTACGTGCGGACCGTGTTGATTGGTTTGAGCTGTTCATTACCTTTGCGGAGGTGCTTCATGTACTATATTAATTAAAACCGTAATGGCCAATATGGCTTCCCGATTAGTGTTTCTACATGCCTCAGGGATCGAGCAATCAATATCGTTCACCTGCTTGGAGGATTCAGAGCTTTAACAATTATATTCCTCTGTAGAATTTTCCTGTGCCCATCCTTGGAACGTCAACACCGCTGATAAACTCTCAATGGACACTAACATTGCCGTTCATCAGTAGAGCGCTCCGGCAGTCACTCAAACTGCTACCCATGGACTGACTGGGAGAGACTTTCAAGAAGGATTTCCAATTACACAGATGTTCTAAATCTCTCCTGATCACTGATTGAGCCAATCAGGAACCTCATTGGACGCCGGGAGCGGTGCTGAATTATGTTTGAGGAAGTTAACCGATCAGAGTGGCGGTCACAAAGTTTTTGTGGTGCAAAGTTTATAGCTCATTTGACTAATCTAAGGCCAATAAACTGGATTTTGTGAGAGGATTTTTTGCACACATTGTTTAATTGGAGAGTTTTATTCATTAGGTACTCTGAATAAGGCTATTGCACATAATCGGGAAATTTCTAGGGATTCTGATTTAAGATGCTTTTCTCCACCATAGGAAATAGATTAAATGTACAGCCAGTATAAAGTAGTTCACCCAAATATGAAAATTCTGTCAAAGTTATTTGTATGAGGAACAAACCAAAAGACATTATTTATTATTCATGCCCCATGCCGACAAAGGCTAATGACCAGGGGTGCACGTAACTGGTGCGCAGGTGCGCTTATGTGGTAAAAATAAACGATGCGCAGCAGAAAACGTGGAGGGAAGCGCTTTTGAGTACCAACATTTTTTGGGACAGGGACATGTTTACTTACTGGAGTAGGATTTTTGTCCATCTCTGGTAAGATAGCAATCATGATGATAAGTGTGTTCATTAATTATTAGGGGTGCAACGGATCGCAGTTGATCCGTGATCTGTACGGACCAGGCCCCACGGTTCGGCATGCATGTGATTCGCGGAAAGTTTATCCTTTGGATGTGTTTTGTCTTGCCAATTTACACATTCAAATTTTAAACGCGGAAGAAGAGGCGAAAACTGGGACTCGTGTGTAGTTATCTGTGTGTACAGCCGCACACACCCGAAGCACGTGGACGCAGAGAGAGAGAGAGAGAGAGAGAGAGAGAGAGAGAGAGAGAGAGAGAGAGAGAGAGAGAGAGAGAGAGAGAGAGAGAGAGAGAGAGAGAGAGAGAGAGAGAGAGGCGTGTTTCAGAATGAGCTCGAACACCGAATTGATTCCTCGTTTATTTGCGCTTGAACGGACACATACACAAAAAATTATGTCAAAATACCTGTCTCGGGCAAGTATTCTCTTGGTTATGTCATAAGTGAACAGTTGAGAAAAAAAAACGGATGTGTGTCAGTATATTCGGTGCATGCATTCAGTCTTAAAGTCACAGTTCGCTGATCACGTGACGAGAGTAAGGCGAGATGATTGACCATGGCGGAGGATTTGTTGTGCAACAGAGCCTAAGCGTCTGATAAATGTCTTATCTTGTAGAATGCGTGCTCAGCACCGCCGCTCCCTATACACAGAGTATGTGCGATCGCGAATTCCCTGATGTGCGCAAATTAGGCAACATACAATAGTCTAATAGTCAATAGTCTCCCAATATCAATGCTATCTTAGGCTGGGCTGTGTAGTTGTAACCACCTCTTAGCCCTGGTCTCTGTTTGCACTTTAAATATTGAGAGAGTAGTTTGATTATGTTTGCATATACTGTATTGTTTGCACTTAATAAACTATGTTATTTATTTTTGTAATTTATACTGTTTTTATTTCCATGTTCAATTTGTGGAAAGGAGTTCAATTAGGAGGTCACACAGCCTCAATCAGAAGTTCTGGAAGCTCATAATTCATGTACAGTAAGGTCTGAAGAGACTCATGTGAAATCATACAAGAGAGAAGCCAGACAGTTGAGTTTGTGGCAAAACCTTTTACAATGCTTGTATATTGTTGTCTTTCAATGCATATGATAATTCATATTCAGAAAGTAGAACGGAAATGACATTAATTACAAGATGATTAGTTAAAACATTACAAAATGCACCTGCAGACTATTTTCCAGTCATGAATTTTATCATTGAGGATTTCTTAAAAATACTGTGTAAAAATCTTGTCTCATCTCGTTCTCGTGAACCCAATCTCGTGCCTCGTCTCGTCTCATGAGCTAAGTGAATATATATATATATATATATTATTTAACGTTGTAATCAAATAAACACATCGAATAAATCAAATGAATGCAGCCTTAGTGAACATAAGAGACTTTCAAAAGCATCATTTTTTAATGCATTCAAAAGCATTAAAAAAAATTATATATATATTGGATCACGCTCTGGCTTGGACCAACATCCCAATGAACTCATGCATAAAACTCATATACACACAAATATCCTGCACTAATAGACCATCATGCTACACTGGAAGTATTCTACCACAGGGCTCCCTCTCCGTGATCTTAACGTGTAGTGAAGGCACTCTGTTTAATGAGAGGCTGGCCCTCCAAATACAGCCATGCTTAATTACATACAGAGTGAAGTTTAATGATTCAGATTACTCTGATTATGAAATAATAAAATGCACTGAAAATACAAGACAAAGAAGGGGGATGCCGAATAACAAATTAACAGCCACACACACACTTTTTACAGGCATCTCTCTCGGTTTTAGTTGCTTGGTGATGAGAGAATGATGAGAACAGGGAAAATAAGGATTGACTGCAAGAGAACAACAGTATTGATCTTGTATGCCAGTGTTAGGCTGCATATCCTTTGTTATTGTAGCTATATTCCTCAAAAGGCTCTCCCAAGAAAATGTTACAAGCATTTGAAGGCAAAACACATTAAATGAATAGTCTGTCATGATCCGCATGAGTTTCTTTCTTCTGTGGAACGCAAATGAAGAAATGTTGAATAATGTAGAGCCCACTGTTTTCAATATAATGAAAGTGAAACAACAAAAAAGTATCATAAAAGTGGTACATATTCCAAGTCTTATGAAAGTATATGATTTGCATTCTCTTTGGTGTTCCACAGAAGAAAGAAAGTCGTATAGATTTGGATACATGCGAGTGAGTAAATGACCAAATTATTCATTTTCGGTGAACTGTTGTGATGTTATAAATATAAGGAGTATTATCAATCAGTCCATCATGATTATTATGCTTTCTAATCTTTTGTCAGGACAGAAAGACGACTAAAGAGAGTGTCTCAGCGTGGCAGTGGCTGCAGTGGTGCTAAGTGTGGTCGTCTGAGCATTACAATTCTCCTTGCTTTAAAACACTAGGTCACGGGCTGGTCGTTTGGGATCAATAAAAGCAATCTTTTAGACTTTGCAACATCTAAATTCAAATGTTTACTGGGGCATTCAAACTAGGCTAAAGATCTGCCACCAAGAGTTTTCTATGTCAGTGCTTCATTACTGCAGGAAACGAATATTCCCCCACAATCCTAAAGCATAAAGTGCATGCTCCATGTCTGTGAATATAAAAATCTGATAGTGTGATCTGTTTGGTTAATATATATATATATATATATGACCATAATTTAACACATAAATGACGGAGTATTTTAAGTTGTTTCCACTGTTATAATGAGAAAAAATCATTTGGCACTGTGCCGATTTGTGTTGTGGAAGTCTCACTACTAGAAACCAGTGATGAAATATGCGTGTCCTTGAATTGGGAAGCTTCAGGTACCACTTCACTCGCTGTCTTGTGGAAAGGTGAAGTAGGCTCAGATGTAAATGGCACTTTTTCTCCTTCTCACTCATCTTTCCATGATTTCTCGAAAAACGTAATATTGAACTTTGTGGATCTGCCATTGTCACCACGTTATTGAACTCTCACGCGCAAAGAAAACTAATCTCTGCACAAGTTTTATTTTTCATTATTCTATTTATTTTGTACTTTTATAACACAAGAGATGCTTTTCAGTTTTGTAGCTGATTGTGACCAAATACCTTTTGTTTTTTTATCAGCCCTACAAAACAATATGACCAATGCAAGAGTACATTCTGTTTACTGCTTAGTGCTTAAAGGGATAGTTCACCCAAAAATGAAAATTACCCCATGATTTACTCACCCTCAAGCCATCCTAGGTGTATATGGCATTCTTCTTTCAGACGAATACAATCAGAGTTATATTTAAATATGTCCTGGCTCTTTCAAGCATTATAATGGCAGTGAATGGCAGCCCAAATTTTGAAGCCCAAAAAAGTGCATCCATCCATTATAAAAGTAATCCACACGGCTCCGGGGGGTTAATAAAGGCCTTCTGAAGTGAATCGATGGGTTTGTGTAAGAAAAATATCCATATTTAACACGTTATAAAGTAAAATATCTAGCTTCTGGCGGACCGCCTTCCGTATTCAACTTACGGAAAAAGCGTAACTGCCGCGACGATGACGTTGGACGCAGCATAAGCATTTTGAATTGCGAGAGGCGCTACACTTTCTTTGTAAGTTGAATATGGAAGGCGGTGAACTGTCCCTTTAATACACTAAAGGAGGCTGTACTGTACTGTACCAAATGCCACTAGGTGGAACGAACTGTAATTTGCACTACTGTCTGTTCAAAATAAATAAAAGAAACCTAGTATTGTGGATTTGTTGCTTTTTCCTGTTGTATCCTTATATCGAACTCCTATCGAACCATGACCCCAAAACCGAGGTACGTACCGTACCGTTACACCCCTAGTATATTTATATATATATATAAATATACTAGGGGTGTAACGGTATATACAACCCCGATTCCAAAAAAGTTGGGACACTGTACAAATTGTGAATAAAAAAGGAATGCAATAATTTACAAATCTCATAAACTTATATTTTATTCACAATAGAATATAGATAACATATCAAATGTTGAAAGTGAGACATTTTGAAATGTCATGCCAAATATTGGCTCATTTTGGATTTCATGAGAGCTACACATTCCAAAAAAGTTGGGACAGGTAGCAATAAGAGACCGGAAAAGTTAAATGTACATATAAGGAACAGCTGGAGGACCAATTTGCAACTTATTAGGTCAATTGGCAACATGATTGGGTATAAAAAGAGCCTCTCAGAGTGGCAGTGTCTCTCAGAAGTCAAGATGGGCAGAGGATCACCAATTCCCCCAATGCTGCGGTGAAAAATAGTGGAGCAATATCAGAAAGGAGTTTCTCAGAGAAAAATTGCAAAGAGTTTGAAGTTATCATCATCTACAGTGCATAATATCATCCAAAGATTCAGAGAATCTGGAACAATCTCTGTGCGTAAGGGTCAAGGCCGGAAAACCATACTGGATGCCCGTGATCTTCGGGCCCTTAGACGGCACTGCATCACATACAGGAATGCTACTGTAATGGAAATCACAACATGGGCTCAGGAATACTTCCAGAAAACATTGTCGGTGAACACAATCCACCGTGCCATTCACCGTTGCCGGCTAAAACTCTATAGGTCAAAAAAGAAGCCATATCTAAACATGATCCAGAAGCGCAGGCGTTTTCTCTGGGCCAAGGCTCATTTAAAATGGACTGTGGCAAAGTGGAAAACTGTTCTGTGGTCAGACGAATCAAAATTTGAAGTTCTTTTTGGAAAACTGGGACGCCATGTCATCCGGACTAAAGAGGACAAGAACAACCCAAGTTGTTATCAGCGCTCAGTTCAGAAGCCTGCATCTCTGATGGTATGGGGTTGCATGAGTGCGTGTGGCATGGGCAGCTTACACATCTGGAAAGGCACCATCAATGCTGAAAGGTATATCCAAGTTCTAGAACAACATATGCTTCCATCCAGACGTCGTCTTTCAGGGAAGACCTTGCATTTTCCAACATGACAATGCCAGACCACATACTGCATCAATTACAACATCATGGCTGCGTAGAAGAAGGATCCAGGTACTGAAATGGCCAGCCTGCAGTCCAGATCTTTCACCCATAGAAAACATTTGGCGCATCATAAAGAGGAAGATGCGACAAAGAAGACCTAAGACAGTTGAGCAACTAAAAGCCTGTATTAGACAAGAATGGGACAACATTCCTATTCCTAAACTTGAGCAACTTGTCTCCTCAGTCCCCAGACGGTTATAAAAAGAAGAGGGGATGCCACACAGTGGTAAACATGACCTTGTCCCAACTTTTTTGAGATGTGTTGATGCCATGAAATTTAAAATCAACTTATTTTTCCCTTAAAATGATACATTTTCTCAGTTTAAACATTTGATATGTCATCTATGTTGTATTCTGAATAAAATATTGAAATTTGAAACTTCCACATCATTGCATTCTGTTTTTATTCACAATTTGTACAGTGTCCCAACTTTTTTGGAATCGGGTTTGTGTGTGTATATGTATGTATGTATGTATGTATGTGTATATATATATATATATACAGTTGTGGTCAGAATTATTGGCACCCCTGGTAAATATGATCAAAGATGGCTGTAAAAATAAATCTGCAATGTTTATCCTTTTGATGTTTTATTTAAAAATGGGCAAAAATCTAACCTTTCATTGAAGTAAAAGATTTGAAAGTAGGGGGTAATTTGCACCCCTAACATTTTTTTATGAGTAAAATATCTCTCAAGTATATTCCCATTAATATTTAAAAAATTTTTAGCACACCAGGGTGACTATGAGCATGAAATTGTCCAGCTATGACGTCTTGTTTCACAGGAGTATAAATATGAGGAAACACAAAGGCCAAATTCCCTTAATCATTCATCACAATCAGTAAAACCAAAGTATATAGTTCTGATGTGCAGCAAAAGATTGTTGAGCTTCACAAAATAGAAAGTGGCTGTAGGAAAATAGCTAAAGCATTGAAAATTCCCATTTCCACCATCAGGGCAATAATTAAGAAGTTCCAATCAACTAAAGATGTTACGAATCTGCCTGGAAGAGGACGTGTGTCTATATTGTCTTAACGCACGGCGAGGAGGAAAGTTTGAGTGGCCAAAGACTCTCCAAGGATCACAGATGGAGAATCGCAGATTAGTTGAGTCTTGGGGTCAGAAAGCCTTTAAAAAAAATCTAACAACCCCTATAAATCACCACGAGTTGTTTGGGAGGGTTTCAAGAAAAATCTTCCCTGCTCATCCAAAAACAAACTCCAGCATATTCAGTTGTCAGACACGACTGGAACTTCAAAAGGGACCTGGTTCTGTGGTCACATGACACTAAAACAAGAGTTTTTTGGCAGCAAATCCACCAGATGTGTTTGGTCCAAACAGGGATAAAAAGTACCCCATGCCCACGGTTAAATATACCGCTGGATCTTTAATGTTGTGGGCCTATTTTTTTTGCTGGAGGTCCTGGACATCTTGTTCAGATACATGGTTTAATGGATTCTAGCAAATACCAACAGATAAAAAATCAAAACCTGACGGCCTCTGCTAGAAATCTTATAATGGGCCGTGGTTGGATCTTCCATTGGGACAATGATCCAAAACAAACATCAAAATCAACACAAAAATTTATCACTGACCACAAAATGAAGTCCCAGTTCCTGACCTGAACCCTATAGAGAATGAGTGAGGTGAACTGAAGAGAAGAGCTGGGAATCTGAAGGATCTGGAGAGATTCTGTATGGAGGAATGGTCTCTGATCTCTTGTCAGGTGTTCTCCAAACTCATCAGGCATTATAGGAGAAGACTCAGAGCTATTATCTTGGCAAAAGGAGGCTGCAAAAAGTATTTAATAAAAGGGTGCCAATAATTATGGCCAACGTGTTTTGGAGAAAAGCATTTATTTCATAATGTGATTTATCCCCCACTTTCAAATCTTTTACTTCAATGAAAGGTATGATTTTTGCGCATTTTCAAATAAAAGATCAAAAGGATAAACATTGCAGATTTATTTTTACAGCCATCTTTGATCATATTTACCAGGGGTGCCAATAATTCTGACCACAACTGTATATATAAAACACACTCATGACTCCGTTATGAAGATATACTCACAGCTGTCCTCTTCTTCTGAAATGAGCTTCACAACATAACAGGCATAGATGAACCCAGCAAGCTGTGAAGACAACAGAAAACAACACTGATTAGAATAATCATCCGTACTAATCAATTTGCCTATATTAAGGTCAAGAGTAAGGCACAAAATGGAACTGGAAAAATGTTTCCCAAACAGGTTTCACAAACATTCCTAGCACTTCTTTAGCATTGTTCAGACAGACTGTCTGGAAACTTGAAGCTGACATTGGATCAAAAACTAAAACTAAAAATGGCTGAAAACTAGTTGCTCTTTTCAAGTGTAAGTGCACAAGAAATTATTTCTCTATGCTAAAAATAAACTTTTATCATATACGCACATTTAAAATTTTTCTCTCTCAAGAAACTGACCAAAATTATTGAGGAATCCAATAAAATACTCTTTAAAATGCCAATGGCCCTCCCCCAAATCATGATTTTGCTTTGACAAAAATCCAACTTTCTCCTTCAACAGAAAATACATCAACAAAGGAAATAAAACTGTTTGTCAAACCATTTCATCTGGTAATTATACCAGACTAAGAAAACAAACCATCATTGGAGACCATGGTTCATTCTGTTAATTAGAGATAAAAAAGAGCACATTTTTAACAGTAGAGAAAACACATTCATATGGTTTGGTCAAATGAGAGAGAATCTGTAATAAAAACAGGAGAGAATGAAGAGATCAAAGATAGAGGGAGGTAGGCTTATTTTCATTGAGGAAACAGGTGTTGTAGCGGCGAGAGCTTTACATCAAACTGAGACACCGCCACAGGAAATGGGTCTTTAGAGCAATGAGGACAGAGCGAAGCTGAAATGTTGGAGCCTCATCCTCTCTGTCGCTCCAAAACACAGCACTTCTGAATCCTACAAGCACACGGATGCACAAAGCTCCTATTTTCCTGGCTCTGAATCACTCATCAGCATCCGTGTTTAATGAAAAAGACAGTCGGTGGCGCGCTTGGGACTTGAACAGTGATTAAGAGGGATAAATGTGAAACGATGATGAAAAGATCGTACGAGAATATTGAGTACTGTAAACACATTTACTGGACAAACAAAAGACTTGGATCTACTCGGAGAAGGCTCTTTAAAAAGCTCAGGGAGCACAGCTGTGCTTTTTATAAACCCTCTTCATCAGAGAGCCCTGTTGTTGTGTGCTAAACCCCTGATTTTATAGAACTGGACTGATTGGACGTCTCTGATCGAATCAAGAGAGTGGGACAGCTTGAAGTCCATTCATCTTCACTGCAAAAACAAGGTCAACAAGACCAGCACAAACACAAAGTTTACTTAATTTTACTTAAGTTTATTCCAAGTAATGAGGTGACCAGTTGCTTGTTAAATTTGACCTACACTTATATGTTGCTTTTCAAATACACACAAAAACCTCTCATTTCCATATGTGTCCAGAAAAGGTATAAATAAAGGTGTTGTATTCATTATTTTGCTGAGCCTGTTGGTTAGTGTAGTTCTAGAAAGTGTGTATCATGAATCAGTCATATACTGAGCACTATATAGTCTTTCATTCAGCTGACCACAGAATTATGTTTTAAAATCACCTAAAAACTAAAACGAAAATAACACTAACAAATAAATAAATCTTAGTGCTTCAGTAAAATCCAGTTGAATTCATTATTTATAGTGAATAATGATTTAAAATATATTATATTAAATAATATAATAAATTTAACTATTGCAATATAATATATTTAATTGATGTCCCTGTGATGGCAAAACTGAATTTTCAGCATCATTTTTCCAGTCTTCAGTGTCACATGACCCGACCTTCAGAAATCATTCTAATATGCAGATTTGGTGCTCAAGAAACATCTTTGTATTATTATCAATGTTGAAAACAGTTGTGCTGCTTAATATTTTTGTGGAAACTGGTATACCGTTTTTCGGGATTATTTGATGAATAGAAAGTTCAAAAGAACAGCATTTAATTTAAATTATTTTTGTATCAATGTAAAAGTATTTACTGTCATTTTTATCAATGTAATGCATACTTGCTGAATAAAAATATTTTAAAAAATCTTACCGACCTCAAACTTTTAAAAGGTAGTGTGTACTGGGTGGATTAACACTTCTTCTAGCAATAAAAAAGTAGTTTTTCAAACCAATCAAAGCACTTTCACTATGGACAAGAGAGACACTCAGACCATTCATGGTAAGAAAAAGTAACACAAAATAACCTTTTATAAGTAAAGGGGCGGTCACACTACACATTTCATTCCATTGACTTCCATTCATACGCATGCGAAAGCGTCAGACCACAAACACATGCGAAAAATTTAGCATTTTGCTACGTTCCAAAGTTCAAGTTTGGTGAACTCTGAGCTGCGGATTTGCATCACGTGAAGACGAGTGACCAGTAGAAGATTGATACATCACGTGACCTCTTGGCTGAATTAAAAGAATGATATTTTTGCAGTAAAGTTGAGTAGATTTGTTATATGCTGAATTCATTTTTATAAAAAAGATGCTTCAGAGCGTGACGTCATAACACGACCGTTGCAGTGTCCAAGGAAATTTCGAATACTCAAAGTCTAGCGTAACCGTGGCTTAACCCAATACAACATGTTATTTTTAAAAGTAATGTTCCTCAACACTGTGCCACAGTTGTGCTGAGAGCAAATGTACTTTGACACTCCCAAAAAGGCCACCCAGACTTGAGATTATAATTAAGAGGCAGAGCGCCATTTGCTTTTCTATGAGATACAAACTCGTGTCCCCTCAGGGAATGCTCTAGAATGCGCCGTGTTTACAATAGTGTTTATGTATCGCCATATCTTATCATTTGAGCAGTTCATTTAACTAAACCCGCAGAACAAACTGTCCAGGACTGCATTCCCGGTCCAATCCCTCCGGATAATCACAGTGCGGCGGTAAATGGGAGGATTTAGGATTCCGAGAATACCTCAAGGTCTTGCTCTCATTTACACAGAATAATGTACCACTCCCTCCTCCTTCCCAGCGGCAGTGGAGAGCATGGGGCCGCGCTCACACACATGCAATCCGTATCCAGACAGGGTCATTTACATAATACCACACAGCTATGTGAAGGACAAGGGCCCAATGTGGTGACACCTCGGCTCAGCTCATATTGGGCCAGACAGTATTCTGGTTCCCAGTTCCTTGGATACAGCAACCAGCATGAATGAGGAGACAATGGAGGTGGCTAGGCAGCTAGCATCTGTGTGTTTGTGTGGGGAAAGGGGTGGATTAATGTTCAACATACACAATACAGGCTGCTCTTTTGATTACCCATTGTGTTTGCCAAAGATGTAAACCAAATTAGTGGGCTGTAAATATAGTCTGTACTAGCTGTGTGATAAAGAGCAGCTAAAAAGGCTTGGAATGGCTAAATAACATGCTAAATAACAGCATGTCTAAAGGAAATATACAAATAAAATGTAATGTAGAACAAATAATGTAGAACCTCAAATGGCAAAACATACTTTAAAATGTACTTTTGGGCAAGATAAACATTTACAAAATATATTTTAAAATCCACAATAGCTATACATTTTGGCCATTTGCATTTTTTGATCATATTTTGAATATAAAATAACACAGGGCCGTAACCACCATAGGCATTGAGGAGGACAAGTCCCCCCAATAATTGGAAATGGCCAAATTGTCCCCCCAATATTTTATATTTCTTAAAACTGCTCTCCATTACACACTGCTCTGTTTGTTGTTAGGATGGCAGACATTTTAAAAAGTTAAAAATTTACGTTTTTATCTTTCTGTTCTGCCTCAGCGATCTAACAGTGCTCGTCAACGTCAAAATGATGGCCAATCAGATCAAAGAAGGCAGGGCTTAATGGTCACTGAAGATTAGTGTGAATTCAAACACGACACTTTTAGTTTTTACAGTGAAAGAGTGCATGTGTGGCTAGATATAAGTAGCTAAATACACAGTAACATACAAACAAGAGTGAATGTGTGCATATTTTTAAAAATATTATTTGCTAAGAGTTTAAATGGATTACTTCACAACTATATAGTATAGGCTATAATTAGACCTAGAACAACTTTTACCATTCTTATTTCTTCTTTATTCCCTTTTAATCATTTCATTATTCAATTTATTTAAATAAAAAGACCAACCCCCCCTGAACTACTACTCTGTAGTGCTACTCTGAACAGCTCAGACTGGTACACACACACACACACACACAATCTAAGTGAGGACATTCCATAGGTGTAATGGTTTTTATACTGTACAAACTGTACATTCTATCCCCCTACACTACTCCTACCCCTAAACCTACCCATCACAGGAAACATTCTGCATTTTTACATTTTAAATAAAACATTGTTTAGTATGTTTTTAAAGCTATTTTAAATATGAGGACATTTCATGAAATGTCCTCGAATTTCATGTTTACGTCGTAATACCAGTGTAATACCCATGTCATTATACAAATTTGTGTCCTCATCAATCACAAAAACAAACAAACACACACACACGCACACACACACACACACACACACACACGTTGTTGTATTGTGTACCCTCTTCCTCTGCCATGTCATTCCCAATAGACAAGACTAAATTTAGATTCTATACATGTGAATAATACATGCAGCGTTTCTAAAGAGGTACTAAATAATTGAGGATGCGTCTGGGAGCAAGGACTGATCTCGATGCAAGTGTCTTAAAGTTGAACCTCACGTACAAACTTGTTCATTCTTCAACGCCTGCAGTTTCGATAAATGAGTTTTAATGTTTAATATGTTTATCTTCAAAGCATGGAGCAACTCGATTCAGCAACTTGATTCAGCTTTAGCATGTTAAGAACGCAAATGTTATTGAAACTACATCAGCTACAAAGACTTACACAGAAACAGGCTACACGTCTTACATGACACAGAATAGCAAACTTGTGTGCGTATGTTAGTGCTGATTTACATACTATAACAGTCAGAATAAAGAATTTAACTCCCATATAAGTGCCTCTGAATAAATTCATAGATCATTTATCAAAACAATAGAATAAAAAAAACTACATAAAAAGGTACAGCATTTCTGACTTGACTGGAAATTCTGACTTGATTGTCACTTCCTGCACAAGGTCATCTTTGATCAGCCTTGAACATCCACTCAAGCTTGTAATATTTTGGGTAGTTTTACAAAGCTACCGTTTAGCCATTAACATTGAACTATTTTCCCCTGAAGGATATCTATAGTATTAAAAGAAGTGCAGTGCACTTCAACAAATCATTTTCACTATTATTCATTTTCTGCAATTTTATGAAGAAGTTATTCCTCCTTCATTTAGTCTTTTTCATTCCTCTCTCTGACCCTGAGAATTAAAAGGTCTTTTTATTTTTATTTTTTGTTGCTGAAAATACTGTAAATGTAAACTATCAAAAATTACTTTTCAAAATATTATACATTACAGTTCAAAAGTTTAGAGTCAGTTTTTTTTAAAGAAATTTTATTCTGCAATGATGCATTAAATTGATCAAAAGTGTCAGTAAAGACTTTTGCATTAAAAATCTATTTCAAATAAATGCTGTTCTTTTGAACCTTCTGTTCATCAAAACAACCAAATCAGCCTATTAGAATTATTTCTGAAGGATCATGTGACACTGAAGACTGGTGTAATGATGCTGAAACTGGTGTAATGATGCTGAAAATGTTTTGATCACAGTGTTTTAAGCAGTGTTGGGGAGTAACTAGTTACATAATCTAATTACAAAATAAATGTAACTGTAATCAGTTATAGTTACTGAGAAAAAATGTGTAATTAAATTACAGTTACTTATGTTAACGATTGCAAAGGGGGTTACATCTGAATATTTTCTGTAAAAAGCTAGGATATGTTGAATAATATTAATTTGTTTTTTTAATGTGCACGATGTCTCCTGCCATTTAAAGGCCGTTTCACGACTTCACACTTACAAATAAGTCGGATAGATTAAGTTGGTAAACGTATTTGGCGTGCTGTCCGGGGAGAGGGCTCTGAGCTTGGTAATTGGCCCAAAGCAGAGTATTTCCCTACCCCCGGTGTCTGGACCCCTTACGGTTGTGTAGGTGTGCAGAAGAACGCAAGAAAGCCTCAGACATTAGCTTGTGATGTCGACTCAAGGACATGAGAGCCCAGAGTGGCATAAGCATCCAAACTATAAAACCTTATGAATGTGTGCGGAGAGGACCAACCTTTCGCATCACAAACACTTTGCAAGGGGGCCCCCCTTGCTAACGCAGTAGAAGAGGCGACACCCCTGGTGGAGTGAGCCCTTCAGCCTATTGGCGAAGCTTGATTGCGCGCCTCATAGGCAAGAGCAATAGCATCCCTGACCCAATGTGACATGGTCTGCTTCGTGGCGGCAGAACCTCTGTTATGGCCCCCATGACAGACAAATAGTTGCTCTGACTTACGCCACTGGCTAGTGCGGTGGACGTAGGCCTGAAGAGCACGAACTGGACACAGTCTATGAAGTCTCTCCTGATCCGGCGTTGTGAACCGTGGAGGGCAGAAGGTCTCCAGAGTGACAGGATGTACAGTCGAAAAGGGAACCTTAGGCAGGTAATCAGGATGAGGATGCAAAATCACTTTCACCATTCCTGGGGCAAAGTCTAAGCAGGATGGCGATATCGACAGAGCCTGCATATCCCCAATTCTTTTTAAGGAAGTTATGGCCATGAGAAAAAACATTTTTAAAGTCAGAAGTTTGTCAGATGCTGACTCTAAAGGTTCAAAGGGGGTCTCAACCAGACCCTCGAGGACTATAGCTAAGTCCCATGAAGGGATCTTGGTTCTTACAGGAGGCCTCAACCGCCTGGCTCCACGAATGAAGCAAGCGAGCAGAGGATGCCTCCCAAGCGGCAGCCCATCCACCAAGGCGTGGCAAGCCGAAAGAGCGGCCACATAAACCCTGAGAGTGGCGGGGCAAGTGCCTGTTGACAATTTTTCTTGCAGAAAGTCCAGAACTGAAGCAATCTGGCAGTTAACTGGATCTGCATTGTGTGTCGTACACCATCTTTCAGAGACACCCCATTTATTGGCATAAACTTTCCTAGTGGAGGAAGCCCTAGCACTTAGGATGGTCTCAATAACTGCAGGCGAAAGCCCAGTGTCCCTCAGTTGGTGCCCATCAGGGGCCAAACATGAAGGTTCCACAGGTCGGGCCTGGGATGGAATATCGTGCCCTCTGTCTGAGACAGAAGGTCCCTCCTCGTCGGAATTGCCCATGGCGAGCCGTTGAGGAGAGACACTATCTCCGAGAACCACACTCTGTTCGGCCAGTAAGTAGTAAGAGGCAAGACCCTTGTTGGCGAACCCTGGCTAGAACTCCCGGGAACAGAGCGACTGGAGGGAAGGCATACAGGCGCATCTTGGGCCATGTATGAGCCATCGCATCCAGACCCAGTGGGGCTGGGTGACAGAGAGAAGTAGAGGGGACATTGCGCTGTCTGATAAGAGGCGAAGAGGTCCACTTCCGCTTCGTAAAATCTGGTCCAGAAACTGGTCCAGAACCCCGGAATGTACACTGCTCTGAGTGACAGGAGTTTGTCCTGGGCCCAGAGAAAAATCTGTCTCGCTATCCTGCTTAGATTGCGTGAGCGCAGACCTCCCTGGTGATTTATGTAAGAGACTGTCGCTGTATTGTCCACCCGCACTAGGACATGACAGCCCCTTAACTGAGGGAGAAAGTATTTCAGGGCCAGAAATACAGCCATCAACTCGAGGCAGTTGATGTGCCAATCGAGCTGATGACTCTCCCATTCCCCTTGGGCTGGACGGCTACTTAAGACCGCACCCCAGCCCGTCAGGGAGGCATCTGTCGCATTTGCAACGACGAGGCGCTCCTAGAGTGGGACCCAAGGCAAGGAACCGAGGTCTGAGCCACATAGTTAGTGTACGAAGCCCGCAGCGCGTCACTTTTATTAGCCTCTGAGGATTGGCCCTTGGATGAAATCCCCTGGCTTTGAGCCACAACTGAAACGGTCTCATGTGCAACAGCCCCATAGGGATCACCGTGGATGCTGATGCCATGAAACTTAACAATCTTTGATACTGATGAACAGTGAGATTTTGGCCTAGCCTGACTTTGCTCAGGGTATGCTGAATGGTCTCGATTCGAGTGGGAGACAGTTGTGCCCGCATCGTGATCGAATCCCAAACAACCCCTAGATAAGTCATTCTCTGGGCAGAAGAAAGAACACTTTTCTTGGTGTTGAGTCTCAACCCTGGATAAATTAGATGAGCTACCACGATATCTCTGTGCTGAAGCGCCATCTCTTGCGATTGTGCTAATATTAACCAATCGTCTATGTAATTCAGAATGCGGATGCCCTGGAGTCGCAATGGATCAACCAATTGTGATGTTGAATTTGCGACATGACCGTGTTTACGGTTAACATCTTGAACTTGAGTGCTTTGACCGAAAGGTTTAAGCCTCAAAGATCTAAGATTGGACGCAACCCCCCATCCTTCTTGGGAACCAGGAAGTATCTGCTGTAATAGCCTGAATCTCTCTCTGGAAGAGGAACACGTTCTATGGCCTCTTTGCTCAGAAGAGTTTGTAGCTCTTGTAACAGTACATGCGCCAGCTCCGGCTTCACGGAAGTGGAGACCACGCCGTTGAAACGCGGAGGACAACGAATAAACTGGATTCTGTATCCTTTCTGTACTGTGCTTAGCACCCATGCAGAAATGCTTTCCACGCTGCCAGACTCTCTGATAGTGGTATTAATTATAACACTTCCTGTTGAGGGGATGTTAGATGTCCCGTGTCCTGGATTATAGCAGGATTTAGACACGGGACATTTAACATTTTGCTGGAAACCGCTGCCCCCCGAATCGCCAGAGGCGGCGGAGGTGGAGAGGTTTCGTGAGGGTAGCGGGACGGGGTGAGCAGGTGTTTGACGTCTCGCGGGGGGGCTACCCCCACCTTTTTCTTAATAATGGTCCTAAGGGTCTGCCCTGGGAGGCTGCTGAGGGCGGCGAGCCGGTCCCCAGTCTTTACAAGGGGGTGCGCGACTCGCCACGCTCTGCTTCTTAACCTCCCTAGCTCTTGAAGGACCAGGGAGAGGTTGTGTGGCTGACGACCCCTCCCCTTGAGTGCGGCGAGGAAGGAACTGCGTGAACGCTTCCTCATGCTTTTTGGCTTCTCTAAATCTGGTGACGACAGAGTTAACCGCGCCGTCAAATAAGCCCGTGGGGGAGACCGGGGAATCTAACGAAAACACACGGTCTTTATCTTTTATTCCTGAAAGATTGAGCCACAGATGCCTCTCCGTGCTCACCAAAGCGGACATAGAATGGCCGATGGCACGGGCCGTTTGCTCGGTGGCACGAAGAGACAAATCTGTGGCTCGGCGAAGCTCCGCGAATGCTTCGCCATCCAGATAAGATGTTACGTTCTCTCCCCCCTGCCACCGGACAGAAACCTATCCTCTAGCTTACTGTGTTTAGGGATCTATTGTTCACGGGGCCAGTCAAGATGCAACCTGGCCACCGCGCGAGTAACCTCCTCTAATAATTCCTCGACGGATTTGTTATCGTATGAGGAATGCTCAGAGACTGGCTGCTCGAAGTCCGCAGACCCAAGAGAATCATCATCATCCGCGCGAACCGAAGCAGCACCGGAGCGCGCTTCGAGATCACGCGAGGGGATGTGTGGATCTGGTGAACGCGCAAGCGAAAGGGACTGACCCGTCTCTTGTTCGTCAGCCAGATCCATTCTAGAGCCCCACGATGGTAATGCGGGTGTGGACTGAAAGTAGCCGAGACGAGCACGCAGCATTTTGACTGTAAACAGCTTGCAATGCTGGCACTCGCCCGACTCCAATGCAGCGGCCGCGTTCTCTTCCCCTAAACACACAAAGCAGTAATCGTGTGTATCCACGTCTGCCATCGGGCGAGAGCATGGAGGAACACAACGCTTAGACTGCTGACTCATTTTCAACTGATATAGATTTCTTTTAGCTTCAACTCTTTTCACTGACGTTGTAACAGAGATGAAAAAGAGAGAAATCTGCACACTGCCAGTTGAAAACTAACTCCTAACAAAGATCTCAAGTCGAGTTTTGAAAGGTAGAGAGATTTTTCAGAGAGATTGTTTTTGCACACCAACACAGAATGGTCTGAAAACAAAAAGACCTGAAGGCATGCAGCTGGGGCTCATCTATTTATAGCCTCGTGCAGCAGGTGTGCTGATGACGTCACCAGCCGAGGCTATAATGCCTCCGGGTCAATTTCATTGACGTGTTAAACACACTATTCACAGCTGGTCGTGATAAGACACTTCCCATTAGCGCTAAGCAGCGCAGCATTAAGTGTAGCTTTTGAAAGGGAACAGTTATTTTAAATTGTAATAATATTTTACAATATTACTGTTTTACTGTATTTTTGATTAAATAAATGCAGCTTTAGTGAGCATAAGGCTACGTTCACACTGTCAATTTTTGGGATTGACAACCGCATTTACTTACAGGTGTGAGTCTCGAAATGTCCTGTTCACACAGCAACTTACAGTAGCGTCTCGAATACTGTCTGTATGAACGTGCAACGGGAGTCAAGCCTGTATTCTGTTACCAGTAACCATAGCGAGAGTGGCCAAAGTAATATCAAAGATGGCGACGTCCATAAAGCTGAAAAGTCTTATCACTTTTGACACGACAAGAGTCCAATTGAGCCGCGAGTTTATCCGTCAAATCTTCATTAACCGACAGAAGCTTCAATATAAACACCCTTTACCCGTGCTTTGCAGCCTCTCATGCATGACGTGGCATTTGAGTCACGTGCGCATAGAACTCAAAACTGATGGGAGCCGCTCTGGTGGAGAACAGTGACTGGATCTAGAAACTTCAGATGACACACAGCTCATATCTTCGTTACTGTAAGTTACCGAAACCACACACGACTCTCTTGCACTGTATGATGTGACAGACAACTAGTTGTCCAGTGCGGTTTCCGTTCACAAATCGCGGGTTTTCCGAGAAAGAATCCATTTATAGAATGCGGTTGTCACTCCCGTAAATAACCATATTGTGTGTAAACGTAACCGTTTTAAGGACTCAAATACAGGTCTGACACCCGTATTCTGCTGCTGTGTGTACGTGGCTTAAGAGACTTCTTTCAAAAACAGTAAAAAAATCTTAGACCCAATAAAAAATTCTTTGGAAAAGTTTGGAAGACTGCTGTTCTCATGTGTTTCTTTACTTTCATTAAGATCTGTTCTTACTGATTCTTACATAACCTACTTTCTCTTTCACTTTTTTTCTGGGCAGAATCACCTGGCTTAATCAATTTAGTATAATGACACAGCATCAGTCAACCCATTTCTGTGCCAATGTGGATGCCTGCTTCAAACTGCGCTCTCGCACTTGGCAGCTTGGACTAATTCACATGTCCTTGACTTCCTCCTCGGCCGCCGGGCCTCTCTCCAGGTGGGCTGCTCACTCCTGGCTTTTATAGACTGCGCTAGTGAGCTACTTAACATGCCAACAACCACTCATGTTCTGACGTACCAAACGTCTTCTGCAATCTTCCAAGTGCAAACACTTATTCGGGGGCAGTCAGTGTTTTAAACACCACACTCAGCACAAATCAAGGGTGAATGCTTTATGCACTGTTTATGAAATGATTTAAATAGACAACCGGTTAGAACGGCCGTGTTCTTGTAAAACGTGGACAGCTGACACGAAGAAATTCTGATTATATTGGCGTTGGGGTCGTTTATAGGGTGAAAGGAGAAGTGATGTGTTTTTTATGACTCATCGTGGTAAAGTCAAACTGTTTTTTCAGTAAAATGATCCTGTTTTAAAATGGACTGAGTGTTGCTTGGCACAAAGCAGACAGAGCATCACAAATACGTCTTTGATTAGTTGTTAGCTCAAGGACACAGACGCTAAAATGTGAAAAATCTGACTTTTCAGGAGCTAGACAGCCTAAACTGACAAAATAAAAAAAGACTGTTAGAATGAAATACAATACAAGGAAACAATTAGTTCACTGAAATAATAATGCCAACAATCAACAAACACATAATAGTTTCGGCTGCTCAAAATGAGGGTAAAAGTCCCCCTGTAGTCAATAATTCTATCCCTTAAAACTCATCTTTAATCACCAAAACTACATATTTAAATATATTTTCCTTTGAAAAAAATTCACTCATGCCTTAAAATAGCTTGAATGTAACTACACCGTTTCTTCATGTAGTATACATGGACTCCACTCCACTCACTCATACAGGGTCGTATACAAGTCGATGTATCAGAATGATAATGCGTTTTATGTATCGCTCTTTACAGCGTCGGACACATAGCAGTAATTAAAGGATTAGTTCACTTCAAAATGAAAATTTCCTGATAATTTACTCACCCCCATCTCATCCAAGATGTTCATGTCTTTCTTTCTTCAGTCGAAAACAAATTAAGTTTTTTGAGGAAAACATTCCAGGATTTTTCTCCATATCATGGACTTCTATGGCAACCAACGGGTTGAAGGTCCAAATCAATGCAATTTCAAAGGGCTTCAAAGCGCTCTGCACGATCCCAGACGAGGAATAGGGTCTTATCTACCGAAACGATCTGTCATTTTCAAAGAAAAATAAAAATTGATATACTTTTTAACCTAAATTGCTCATCTTGCGCTGCTCTGCGGCGCGGCACGGATTACGTAATCATGTCGGAAGGTCATGCTAGACCGCCCACACGTTGATGTAATTGGTTACAAGGTAGTTTGTGACGTAAGGAACACTTTTGATTTCAAACCACATTTTTGAGACTGCCTTTTTTTCACTGTAGTTTTAAGGAAATTTTAAGAAAATACTCTGCAATAGTGTTGACATGAATTTGTTTGTCATAAAGCATATTAAAAACACCACACAGACATATAAACAACATTAAAAACTAGACTTTAAAGGTTTGTTCAAATCCCTAAGTATTACACTTCCCTGCACAAATCATCTAATAGAGACAAAATAGAGACTCTATCTTTTGACTTGGGCCAGTAAGCAACCACCCGAAACATCATAGCAACACTATTTTATCACAGTTTCAATGGTACAGTATTTCACTTGTAAGTATGTTTTAATTGGATATTTTGCTCTAGGCTACTGCAATACCAGCAGACATGCCGTCTTTGACCTTATTACTGTACCTCCACCAGTCTTAGAACAAAAAGAGCCAAAGGAATACAAGAATGAAACATTCAAAGCCTCATTTACAGTTCAGATCATCTAAAATAAATGTCAGAGTATTTTAAATCTGAGGCACAAACACTAATAATTTGTTAAAATATTACATATGATTTAGTCCTTGTGGTTTCGGAAAGTCACTTTTTGACCTATATGGAATATCCCCTCGCTGCCTTTTAGTCCTCAGAAGAAACCAATTTCAGTGTTGACCTCCTTGGGCCTCATCCACCTGGCTGTTAATCTGAATTAGACGCAGTACATTAGTGCGGCTAAGGCCACGCTATAGCTCAGAGCTAGCAAAGGGAAGTCTTGTTAGCAATGCTAAATGAACCTTTTTAGCTTTTTAATCACGGCTAAGAACTCCCTTCATTCACTGCCTCGAGTTCTCAGCTCCTAAAGTGTCGTTTTATAAGAAAAAGGCATGCAAAGAGGGAACAGGGGTTTTTAAGACAAGAAAAATAAATATGATTTGCTGAACCTGTGCTACTATTGTACATTAAATGATATTTGTAAAATTACAAAAGTAGAATGCTTTTCTACTTCACTGGGGTCATTTTCATTTGAGAAAATATGTACTTTGACATATACTATGATATTGAACGAGTATCATATTCATGTACCACATTTATATGGTACTCCAAGGTGCATTAAACACCACAGTCAACCAGTCAGTTGTCTCTTCAAATAAAAGCTAAACTTACAGACAAAGCAGACAGTCTACATGATAAACATGATAAATAAATAAATGTTTAAAAAAAAAAAAGATATTATTTAATATGATATTATTATAATATATCATTATAATATATTCAATATTTTTTTATCAAATAAATTTAAATTTGCTAAATAAATCAGCCATAGAATAGAATAACAAACAGAGGTTCCCTTTCAGTCGGTCACGTTCGACGTATGTCGGAACTGACTGACGAATTGGGGATCATTTTCAGAGACCAATCTACTTCGAGTGTATAAAAACGAGCCAATAACGTTGGCATGCAGTCCACGCACCGCCCCGAAGCGCGGGTATAAATACGGAAGTGGAATACCGCATCCTCGCTTTCAACTTCGGAGCCGAACGGTTTACAGTCAGCCTGTTACTGTTTCTACAAAGAGTGTTTTGTGAAGACGAGCCTTTTGAGGAAGATCGCTCTCTTACCGGTGCTGGCGTGACGGTGCGATTCAGCGACCCTTTGAGCCTTTGCAGTCTGTAGAGTTAAAAATTCTGTCCATAAAGACAGTACTCCTGACTGCATTGGCCTCCATCAAGAGGGTAGGGGACCTGCACGCACTTTCGGTCAACGAATCGTGCCCAAGGTTCCCACCACTCCCTTTCGGGACCAGGTGGTGAACCTGCAAGCGCTGCCCTCGGAGGAGGCAGACTCAGCTCTGGCTTTGTTATGTCCCGTCCACACTCTTCGCGCTTATGTTGACCGGACTCAAAGCTTTAGGACCTCAGAGCAGCTCTTCGTCTGTTACGGAGGCCAGCAGAAGGGAAAGGCTGTTTCCAAGCAGAGGTTAGCCCACTGGATAGTGGATGCTATCGTCTTAGCGTACCAATCACAAGACGTGCCTTGCCCGTTTGGGTTGCGAGCACACTCAACCAGGAGTGTGGCTTCCTCCTGGGCGCTGGCTCAAGGCGCCTCACTGACAGATATATGTAGAGCTGCGGGCTGGGCGACACCTAACACGTTCGCTAGATTTTATAGCCTCCGTGTAGAGCCGGTTTCTTCCCGTGTACTCGCCCCCAGTGGCCGGTAGGCGCAAAGTGCCCGTTCTTGTCTCGGCTTGCAACGCCACTCCCGCCCGCTGGGCCGGATACGTGCGTCTATTGTCTCCAGTTGTGTTCCCCAGAAATGGCTAACCCTGTCGAGTTCCTCCGTCACCCCTGCGGTGTCAGAAGTTGTGGCCGTCTGACGCCAGGCCTGCACCCGTATGCTTGTGGAACGTGTGTGTAGGCTGGGTTCCATATGTAGCGGTCCCTACGGCGACCCCATATGTGTATTCTCCACGGTACCTGCTACCCTACTCGGCTAGCCCCGTGTCTTTCCCTTGACAGAGCTTGCTCTGTCGTCTCTGGTGGTGTTCTTTCCCCCCTGGGACCAGGTTGGATCCACCCCAGAGACTGCCATATGTTGCACTACCCTGCTACGTTAGTCCTTATGAGTGTTCCACCTCTCCTCCCCTGGAGGACGTGGCTCCGCAGCGTTCAATCTCCCTGAGACAGGCACGCTTTCCCAGCATTATCCAATAGTCACACTGGGTCTTGCAGAAACGGACCTTCCCTGCTTGGAGCCCTGACTCCTGCTCCAACCTAGGAGCACTCCAGCGAGCTCAAGCAGGGCGCTGGAAGGGCCAGCCTCCTGGCGTGTTGGTAGGGATCCCCAATTCGTCGGTCAGTTCAGACGTACGTTGAACGTGACCGACTGAAAGGGAACGTCTCGGTTACGTATGTAACCCTCGTTCTCTGAAGGAGGGAACAGAGACGTTTGTCCCGTCGCCAGGTGCTGTGCTCCCGCTGAAGGGCCGAGTCACTTTTCGGCTCCTCAGTTGGAAAAGCGAGGATGCGGTATTCCACTTCCGTATTTATACCCGCGCTGCATGCCAACGTTATTGGATCGTTTTTATACACTCGAAGTAGATTGGTCTCTGAAAATGATCCCCAATTCGTCGGTCAGTTCCGACGTACGTCTCCGTTCCCTCCTTCAGGGAACGAGGGTTACATACGTAACCAAGACGTTTCTCAGGTAGGCAAGCTAAATTAATGACCAAGTGTGGTATTTTTTTTCAATCCCAATGTTGACTGCGAAATGAGCACCTGACACAGCTTTAGCAATACCAAAATCAAAAATACAGTCGACCCTCTTCCAAATGTTTTAGTAATTTCAAAAATCACAGATAATAGACTTTAACTCTGTATCTATAGCTGCCAATGTTTTTCTAAAGGGCAATAAATCCGTGAGTCAGTTACACGCCAAGAGTCGCTTTGTTTGACAATTGGCAGAATTGTTTAGCCAGAGGGGATAAGCTTCTCTATTACACAGTAGCACCCATTGCTCATAGAAGAAGCTCTTCTGCTGCGCTTCTTGAGAAACACACAACACAGACCTTCATAGACTACAGTGCTCCAGAAAGCATATTGGTGATCTGCCGCACTAAACCTGCCATGGCAAGAGAGGAGTGAATGAAGAAATCACACCTCTATGAACTCTACAATGCAAAGAATGGAGACCGGAAAGAAATCAATTTTATTCCACCCACAGTAAAGGCCTTTTTCTTGAGATGGATATTATACTGTATGTAAGGTGTCTGACAGCAGGATACAGAGCAGCTTTCTCCATTTTACTCTTTGCTATTTAGAATTTTTTTCTTTAATAACAAATGTGATTCACAATAGCCATGTGTTTCTTTTACAACGAATCTCACGAATGCATATCTAGATAATATTTTACCCCAAAATTATGAGGAAAAAAATTATCAATTTCTTCATTAAAAAATTAAACCAACTTATTTGTTATTTTTTAATTAATCAAAGATTCATTCATTAAACATAAAATAATCAACCAAACAAATTATATAATAATTAATAAATATAGTGTCAATAAACCTATATATATATATATATATATAAATAATTAAAAAAATTATACACTTTAGCTTTACGAAGCAGTATAAACAAATAGAATACCATATAGAATACCAGTATACCTAATTCTGCCTAATTAAAAATGTAACATTTTTATTAGACATTTTTACATTACAATAATGAGAATTGGAGGAGGGGGATGTTTAATTAAATGCTAAAGAATTACACACTTCACTTTTAATGCATTATATTACAGTAATGAGAATCCTCAGTGAGAATAATTAGAATTCCAAACAAATGAAAAAGAAGAAAAACATCACAAGGAAAAACATCTGGATGATAACTTAGTGGTAAAATGTGTTCGTAATGTAAATGGTCACAATGCAGAAATGGAACGAAACGAAACGAAACAAAACAAAACAAAACAAAACAAAACAAAACAAAACAAAACAAAACAAAACAACCTTAAACGGTCTGGAGAGGGCTCATTTTTAACTATTTTCTACTGAATTTGGGGTGAAATATGTAAAAAAAAAATCCATGAAATCGACCCATTAAATATATAATATAATATAAATAATATAATATAATATAATATCTGAGCTTTATAAGTAGGTAACATGCTTTATTCCTACTATGAGGGATTTATGCATTTCAGCTCTGGTTTCTTTAATTTTTACTGGCTTCTGCACAGCTGCTTTTCCTTCACTTGATGCTAATTCATATCGTGGCCCTGAGCTCCCAGCTAGATTGATTGTCTGCTGTAAAAGCCGACTCTCCAAGTAAAGAGCATAATTGCTCTTTGTTTACAGTAATGAATTCAGACATCTCATTGATCTTGACAAAATAATGTTTGAATACCTGCTCTGCCTATACTGGCTGCCAAGAGTGCCAAAGGCCTGGAGCCTTTAGTGCACACTTGCTTCGCATTTCCGGTTTTGCACTCTGCAAAGTGACAAAAGCGCCGCCAGGAGTGATGCTGTTGAGTTGTGACTCAATACAGAATGACATAAAACACACAAATCATAAAGGCAGCCTTATGAGCTTGTTCAGACAGCTGAAGGAAGCAGGAGGAAGAATTTGCACACTGAATAAGACACACGACAAAACGCTTGGCAGACCTCACGGTCTCCTGACGTGTTAGTGCTCATATTTTAGAAGGAAAAGATGGGTGGTGGGCAGGTGTCCAGCTGAGATCGAGAGGTCAGGCTTCGCTTGGAGCGAAGCTGCAACGACTCTCAGATAATTGCTTCAGTGACCTCTCGAAGGCCTCCATCGGTAATGGCAATTTTATAACACACCAGAGATATTTCCTTGTCTGCTGGAGTATAACTGGGTAAGTGAAAGGTTCTTTCCTGACAAACAGAGGAACAGACAAAAGGATTTAAAGCTGAAGCCCTCAGGTGGTGGGGTTGCTTGATATTGGATGGCGAGGCTACTGGAAGGTACAGCGATGTGATTGCTTGGATCAAATAGTCAGATGGGCTCCAACACATCAAAAAAAGAAAAAAAAAAAAGAAAAAACCTTGCAAGTGATTCCAGTAAATAAACTGTTTGTTTGTTTTGACAGGGTTTTGGAATAATCTCTCGATGTCATAACAGATGTAACAGAAAAACTGCCTACCAATAACAATGACAGACAGTTTATTTGGTTTCAGTCTGGCTTGGTTTGAGTCCAGCCACTTATACCATACGGTATACGTGTTGAACATTGATCTTGTCCAGACTCTGTGGTGTGTGATCTTATAGTTCTCTCTTATAGTCATTAATCTGTCAGAGTATTTGGATGATATAAGCCAAGCATTTTACCAATTCTCTTTCTTGCTGGCTTTCTCTCTCAGTGCATAGAAGATCAGCTTAAAACACATTATAAATGTGTGTGTATGTGTATACAGTGGGGAGAACAAGTATTTGATACACTGCCGATTTTGCAGGTTTGCCCACTTACAAAGCACGTAGAAGTCTGTAATTTTTATCATAGGTACTCTTCAACTGTGAGTGACGGAATCTAAAACAAAAATCCAGAAAATCACTTTGTATGATTTTTAAGTAATTAATTTGCATTTTATTGCATGACATAAGTATTTGATACATCAGAAAAGCAGAACTTAATATTTGGTACAGAAACCTTTGTTTGCAATTACAGAGATCATACGTTTCCTGTAGTTCTTGACCAGGTTTGCACACACTGCAGCAGGGATTTTGGCCCATTCCTCCATACAGACCTTCTCCAGATCCTTCTGTCGCTGGGCAATACGGACTTTCAGCTCCCTCCAAAAATGTTCTGTTGGGTTCAGGTCTGGAGACTGGCTAGGCCACTCCAGGACCTTGAGATGCTTCTTATGGAGCCACTCCTTAGTTGCCCTGACTGTGTGTTTCGGGTCGTTGTCATGCTGGAAGACCCAGCCACGACCCATCTTCAATGCTCTTACTGAGGGAAGGAGGTTGTTGGCCAAGATCTCGCGATACATGGCCCCATCCATCCTCCCCTCAATACGGTGCAGTCGTCCTGTCCCCTTTGCAGAAAAGCATCCCCAAAGAATGATGTTTCCACCTCCATGCTTCACGGTTGGGATGGTGTTCTTGGGGTTGTACTCATCCTTCTTCTTCCTCCAAACACGGCGAGTGGAGTTTAGACCAAAAAGCTCTATTTTTGTCTCATCAGACCACATGACCTTCTCCCATTCCTCCTCTGGATCATCCAGATGGTCATTGGCAAACTTCAGACGGGCCTGGACATGCGCTGGCTTGAGCAGGGGGACCTTGTGTGCGCTGCAGGATTTTAATCCATGACGGCATAGTGTGTTACTAATGGTTTTCTTTGAGACTGTGGTCCCAGCTCTCTTCAGGTCATTGACCAGGTCCTGGCGTGTAGATCTGGGCTGATCCCTCACCTTCCTCCTGATCATTGATGCCCCACGAGGTGAGATCTTGCATGGTCCCCCAGACCGAGGGAGATTGACCGTCATCTTGAACTTCTTCCATTTTCTAATAATTGCGCCAACAGTTGTTGCCTTCTCACCAAGCTGCTTGCCTATTGTCCTGTAGCCCATCCCAGCCTTGTGCAGGTCTACAATTTTATCCCTGATGTCCTTACACAGCTCTCTGGCCATTGTGGAGAGGTTGGAGTCTGTTTGATTGAGTGTGTGGACATGTGTCTTTTATACAGGTAACGAGTTCAAACAGGTGCAGTTAATACAGGTAATGAGTGGAGAACAGGAGGGCTTCTTGAAGAAAAACTAACAGGTCTGTGAGAGCCGGAATTCTTACTGGTTGGTAGGTGATCAAATACTTATGTCATGCAATAAAATGCAAATTAATTATTTAAAAATCATACAATGTGATTTTCTGGATTTTTGTTTTAGATTCCGTCTCTCACAGTTGAAGTGTACCTATGATAAAAATTACAGACCTCTACATGCTTTGTAAGTAGGAAAACCTGCAAAATCGGCAGTGTATCAAATACCATGGCAGTGTTCTCCCCACTGTATATATACAGTCCTGGTTGTAAAAACTGAATTGTTAATCCTTTCAAAAATTGAAAAAAATCTAACCTTTCATTGAAGTAAAAAAAAAAAAAATGAAAATGGGTGGAAAAACTCATGAATTCAATGTTTTTCTCTAATTCACACTGGCCACAATTAATTAATTATTCCATACTTTTTGCAACCTCCTTTTGCCAAGATAACAGCTCTGAGTCTTCTCCTATAATGCCTGATAAGTTTGGAGAACACCTGACAAGATATCAGAGACCATTCCTCCATACAGAATCTCTCCAGATCCTTCAGTTTCCCAAGTCCATGTTGATACACTCTCCTCTTCAGTTTTCTAGGGTTTAGGTCAGGGGACTGGAATGGCCATGGCAGAAGCTTCATTTTGTGCTCAGTGACTAATGTTTGTGTTGATTTTGTTGAGTTTGTTTTGGATCATTGTCCTGATAGAAGATTCAAACAAGGCACATTATGAGATTTCTAGCAGAGGCTGTCAAGTTCAGATTTTTTATCTGAGGGTATTTGCTAGAATCCATGATTCCATGTATCTGAACAAGATGTTCAGGACCTCCAGCAGAAAAACAGGTTCACAACATTAAAGATCCAGCAGTCTATTTAATTGTACACATGGGGTACTTTTTATCCCTGGGTGCACCAAACCCATCTTGAGTGTTTGCTGCCAAAAGGTCTTTTTTAATTTCATCTAACCATAGAACCCGTTTCGTTTGAAGTTCCAGTTGTGTCTGGCAACTGAATATGCAGTTTGTTTTTGGATGACAGCAGACAGCTTGTGGATTTCTGACCCCATGACTCAACTGTTTTCTGCAATTCTCCAGCTGTGATCATTGGAGAGTCTTTGACCACTTGGACTATCCTGCTCACCATGACGATATATATACATGAAGAGTTAATTTGCAAAAAAAAAATGAACTGACTGCTGTGCGATATTCTCCACATATAGCACGTTCTGAACCCTAAACACGTTTTGTCACAAAAGCTGGCATTGTCCACTGTCAAGGCATCGTGAGTCCCTTATTGTTTGTGAACACAAGCCGATAAGTCTGTTTTAGCGAATCAGCGCACAGTATTCCAGTCAGGTGATAAGGCTGCTAGTCAAAAAGACGCGCTAGCTGAGGGGAGTTTGTCAAAGCTAACTAAAAGTGTTCGAGGATTTATAATTTTGACTCCTGCAACTCCTTGTGCACCATACACGTCTTACATGCTGAACCCTTGGTTGTCCTTATGCGTTGCGTTTGTGTGTGTGTGTGTGTGTGTGTGTGTGAGAGTGAGCATGCTTGCGTCTGTGTATGTGTGTGCCCACCTGTTAGCATGTGTGTGTGAACACGTGTGTTTTAAATGCAATTACTTGGTTTTGTTTAACATGAAATGTGAAGTTATCTGCTTTTGCTAAAAAACTAACTTTTAATATATAAAAAAAAACATACTTTCAATTAACTTTAATTTTGTAAGTTATTTTTTTTTAGTTATTATTACTTTATCAAAACAACTCAACTGCAGTTTGATTGATATTACTTGGAATGCACAAAAAAAAAAAAAAACATTATTTATGAAAATTAAGAAAAACTGAGTTATCTGTTTTTGCAAATGAACTCTTCACATGTCCTCCTCTATGCAGAGTCATGTTTCCTGTTCATTGGAACTTCTTAATTATTGCCCTGATGGTGGAAATGGGAATTTTCAATGCTTTAGCTATTTTCTTAAAGCCACTTTCTATTTTGTAAAGCTCAACAATCTTTTGCTGCACATCAGAACTATATTCTTTGGTTTTACACATTGTCATGGATGATTAAGCAAATTTGGCCTTTGTGTTTCCTCATATTTATACTCCTGTAGAACAAGAAGTCATGGCTGGACAATTTCATGTTCCTAGTCACCCTGGTGTGCTGAACATTGTAAATATGAAGGGGAATATACTTCAAAGATATTTTACTTATGAGAATTTCTAGGGGTACCAATAATTGTGGCCAACGTGTATTAGAGAAAAACATTTATTTCCTAATGCATATTCCCCCACGTTTATTTGTTTTACTTGTTGAAGCGTTACTTTTTTTTTCATATTTTGAATGAAATATCAAAAGGATAAACAATGCAGATTTATTTTCACAGCCATCTTTGATCATATTTACCAAGGGTGCCAATAATTCTGACCCCGACTGTATACAACTAGCTCTGCTCAGCTGACTCTTGTCAACTTCTGTGTGATGTTTGAGTAATAGGGCTCCGCCATTCAGCATTGGTAGCCGATTTCTCTGGCTTATCAGATGAGATGCTCGGCCACATCAGCCACGCCGGCGATATCAGACCTCCTGTCACTCAACCGCGGCCTGCATCGTTACTCACTCCGGCAGAGTGACGGAGAAAATAGCAAGACAAGAAAGAGAATGAAAGGGGTCAACAAATGGATAAAAAGAAACAAAAATAGACTTTGAATAAGATCACCAGGGAGTTCGGCCTAGTGTTGACATTTACGAGAGCTGATGGCAATCGTCTGCTGCACTGGCATCTGCCAAGCTGATGATTTGCCGAGCACAACTCATCCTCGCCACCAAATTAAGTCTTGAATCGAAATTGGCTATGGCAATAGGTTTCCACAGAGGTCTTGAGGGATTGGTATGTAATGAGGTCGATTGATTTTTTTTTTCCTCCCGGGTGTTATGTTTTGTCAAAACAGTTACCTATTCTTCTTTAGGCGCTCCATAAATCGTTCTTAGACTGACAGCTTAAGAAAGGTTATTGTTGTTGTTTCAATATAAATGCAAAGGAATGGTCGCATCTGCATAATAGCTAATGGGAGATGGATTCATCCATTTTGAAATGCCTTTTTAAGAAATTTTAACTCAAAATGAGTGATCTGAGATTAGTTGAACCTTTTTCCATGTTGAAAAAAGTCCCCATTATAAAGTACATTATAAATAAATAAGTTAATTAACAAAAAAACAAAACAAAACAAAAAAACAAACAAAAAACAAAAAACATATATATATATATATATATATATATATATATAGTTGTTAATATAAGTGTTGTCAAAAGTACCAACTCGACTCAAGTCGGTACTGAAATTTTAAAAATGTGACGATAACAGCGTTTCCCTCTAGCATTTTGAGTGTTGTTGATAACACCTCTCATAAACACCTTTGATTGCCCATCATGTTCACACGCTCAATATATGTGTCTCTGATTGGCTATTGTGCTCAGCAGATCCCTAATATATCCGCTGATAGACGGATCCGCTGATAGACGCCTGCTTTCAAACGCTCCCATATGTATCCGTGTAAGCGCTCTATTTACACCATGTTTTTGAAGCGTTGATCATTTTAGTCAATCACAAACATATATGTTGAGCACGTGAACACGATGGCCAATAAGAGGTGTTTATGAATCCGCTCAACAACGCTTAAAATTCTAGAGGGAAATGCTGGTACAATCACACTTGGTACAGAACACTGGAACACTAATAGCCTATATATATATATATATATATATATATATACACACACACTGAACAAAATTATAAATGCAACACTTTTGTTTTTGCCCCCATTTTTCATGAGCTGAACTCAAAGATCTAAGACTTTTTCTATGTACACAAAAGGCCTATTTCTCTCAAATATTGTTCACAAATCTGTCTAAATCTGTGTTAGTGAGCACTTCTCCTTTGCCAAGATAATCCATCCACCTCAGGTGTGGCATATCAAGATGCTGATTAGACAGCATGATTATTGCACAGGTGTGCCTTAGGCTGGCCACAATAAAAGGCCACTCTAAAATGTGCAGTTTTACTGTATTGGGGGGTTCCGGGGGGGTCCGAGAACCAGTCATTATCTGGTGTGACCACCATTTGCCTCACGCAGTGCAACACATCTCCTTCGCATAGAGTTGATCAGGTTGTTGATTGTGGCCTGTGGAATGTTGGTCCACTCCTCTTCAATGGCTGTGCGAAGTTGCTGGATATTGGCAGGAACTAGAACACGCTGTCGTACACGCCGATCCAGAGCATCCCAAACATGCTCAATGGGTGACATGTCCGGTGAGTATGCTGGCCATGCAAGAAATTCGTACAGATCCTTGCAACATGGGGCCGTGCATTATCATGCTGCAACATGAGGTGATGGTCGTGGATGAATGGCACAACAATGGGCCTCAGGATCTCGTCACGGTATCTCTGTGCATTCAAAATGCCATCAATAAAATGCACCTGTGTTCGTTGTCCATAACATACGTCTACCCATACCATAACCCCACCGCCACCATGGGCCACTCGATCCACAACGTTGACATCAGCAAACTGCTCACCCACACGACGCCATACACGCTGTCTGCCATCTGCCCTGTACAGTGAAAACCAGGATTCATCCGTGAAGAGACCACCTCTCTAAAGTGCCAGACACCATCGAATGTGAGCATTTGCCCACTCAAGTCGGTTACGACGACGAACTGCAGTCAGGTCAAGACCCCGATGAGGACGACGAGCATGCAGATGAGCTTCCCTGAGACGGATTCTGACAGTTCATGCAGAAATGTTTTGGTTATGCAAATCGATTGTTGCAGCAGCTGTCCGGGTGGCTGGTCTCAGACGATCTTGGAGGTGAAGATGCTGGATGTGGAGGTCCTGGGCTGGTGTGGTTACACGTGGTCTGCGGTTGTGAGGCCGGTTGGATGTACTGCCAAATTCTCTGAAACGCCTTTGGAGACGGCTTATGGTAGAGAAATGAACATTCAATTCATGGGCAACAGCTCTGGTGGACATTCCTGCAGTCAGCATGCCAATTGCACGCTCCCTCAAAACTTACGACATCTGTGGCATTGTGCTGTGTGATAAAACTGCACAATTTAGAGTGGCCTTTTATTGTGGCCAGCCTAAGGCACACCTGTGCAATAATCATGCTGTCTAATCAGCATCTTGATATGCCACACCTGTGAGGTGGATGGATTATCTCGGCAAAGGAGAAGTGCTCACTAACACAGATTTAGACAGATTTGTGAACAATATTTGAGAGAAATAGGCCTTTTGTGTACATAGAAAAAGTCTTAGATCTTTGAGTTCAGCTCATGAAAAATGGGGGCAAAAACAAAAGTGTTGCGTTTATAATTTTGTTCAGTGTATATATATACAAAGTATATAAATAAATTACAATAAACATTAATTTTACTTTAAAATACAAAAAAAATAATTAAACAAGTTAGTAAATAAATAAATAAAACATTCTACCACAGGACTTGGAATGAATGGATCAGAATGGTTTAGTAGACACCCAATAACTGAGTACTCAATTAGTGAGTTTGACTAGTTTATTCAGATTTTTTATCTCTATTATTATTTAGCTGCTGTGCTTTGAAAGGGGTGAATTTAGAGGCAAAACTTCTCCGAGAGGCTTTTACCGTCAGCACGCTACACGCAACCCTCTTTGCGTCCGCTTTGAAGCAGCACCTTTCATCCTCTTTAAAGCACCTCTTCTGCACTCAAAGCAGATAAATAAACCCTCAATAAATTTCAGGTCAATTACTGTAGGGCTTCAAATATTTTTTTAATTTTTGGTCTATCATCATGTTCTATAAACGTTGCATTTTAAGTTAAAAAACACATCTCAAGACTCCTTTTTATTCTGTCCAGCTATTTTTAAACCCAAGAACATCGCTAACAAAATAAGTCTGATCGGTGTCTTAACACCGTACTTTTCACATTCTAACACTGGACCCTGCTCGCTTTATTTCAGGAAAAAAGCAATGTCAGAGTTTGAAAAATTGCATTTGAGCACATAATCCTTTTATCCTTTCTGCAATGATTGCATTCAATTTGATTCAGTGTTTGTCTTTTCCCATTTGATGGGACATGTATTTTCCTCACGAACCTGGCACTCACCTTTCCTTCATTTTCTTATCATTGTCACAAATAGCTCAGAACAATAGGCATCGAAATAAACAGTGGAAGAACAGAAACGTCTAGGTTCAGCTGTAAAAATGAATGTGTGAGCCTGGGATCCCAATCAGTTATCCGAATGCAGAAAGCAAGCAGTATTAAACCGGCTACACTGAGGAAATTGAGCAAGTATCGCCCTCCATGCATCTTAAGAGACGGCGCACAGGGAGAATTGTTAGCACACAGGGGGTTATGCAAATTAGAACACTCAATCAACAAGCTTAATACAAAAAAGGTACATAAAACCCAGAAAAGTGGGATTATTAATAAGGAAAATATGATGCAAACAGCTTTAAGAGGGGTATAAGAATTTGAGGAAATCTCATCAAGTAAGCTCATTTATTTAATGTCGCCGTTAATAGACCCTGGGATCAAAACTCCTCACTAAACAATTGCATACTAATTAAGGCTATATATTCACAATATATTTGTGAAGATCTTGCTGCTAATATAAAATTAAGCAACATTATTTGCTTTTTATTTAGCCATTAAGTTACTTATGTGTGTTAAGAAAGATGTTTCTAATTTAAACTTTAGAAGTCGCAAAAACAGCATCGAATCATTTTCAAATGAGTTCAAACGGACTATTTAAAGGGGTCCTATAATGCCCCTTTTTACAAGATGTAATATAAGTCTCAGGTGTCCCCAGAATGTCTGTGAAGTTTCAGCTAAAAATACCCCACAGATCATCTATTATATCATAAATTATTATTATTATATTATTATTAAATCATTTATTATTATATCATAAATGCCCAATTTATAAGTAGAAGGAAAAACATGCTGTTTTCGTGCATGCATCTTTAAATGCAAATGAGCTGCTGCTCCCCACCCTGCTTTCTAGAAGTGGGCGAAGCCTGTACAGCTCATGCCTCCGATACTCTGCCAAAAAACAAAAAAACTAACAAAACATCTGTTTGGTTTTGATTATCATCTCTATCGTGGTCACGCTCACATGACATTGCAGTTCTTCATCATGAAAGTTTATTGTCTGCATGTGTTTTAAAGCCACATAAGTTTAAACTTCTGCTATGGTTTTCTGAGCACACACATCCGAAGCATGCACACAGAAAGCTGGCTATCAGACGGTGCATCCCGTGAGTATTAAACTAAGGGTGTGTTCACACTTGTAGTTCGGTTCGCTTGGTAGATAACGGCACGGCAGAGTCCGTCAGCAGTTGTGGGCGGGGCCTAAGCATATGTGACGTCACATTGCACAGAAACTGCAAACGGCTTATTCTGAGACACTGCTTATAATTTATGGGGATTAAAAAAAAAGGAGTGGGTAGATTTTTACTATTATAGGGTGGTTGTGTACGCACTGCCAACACACATTTATGTTCAAACACCATGTAAAAGTGAATTTTGCATAATAGGTCCCCTCTAAATGAATCAAAAGATTCAGTTGCATCACTTATATTTACAGCGGGGTCTGTTTGGCATTTCTCATGTATTGAAATGTTTTAGTAAAAACATACGCAGGTAATATTGCAGTTTAATACTAAATAATGTTTTATGAGTGAATATAAATTTTACTTTAACTTCTTGCAATAAACAGTTATTGAATCTACTTGGTAACTGTTTGGTTAAAATGACTTATGATTTATTAAATGAAAATGCCATGAAAAATTTATTTAAAAAATGCAGGAGCCAGAGGTTTGGTAAAATAAATATTCTTAAAATCCTTTTTTTTTTTTTTTATTACAATTAAAAAAAGTTAATTACAATAAAAAGTAAATAAATGCATTTATTTTACATTATATAAAAAAATATATTAATAAATAAAAATAATAATAAAACAAAGCAAACCATTCTGCAGCAAACTGATATCAAGATATATTGAATATATTGTTAAAAGGCTAAATAATAAAGAGATTTTTAGTCTTGCATCTTAGATTTGGTCTTGCAGAGCATAATGATAACCCTAGCATCAATAAGATGATGCACTGTAATTAAACAAGGCTTGATTGATTATAAGTGTCAATGAACATGTTCTCAGAAGCTCATCAGTACAGCTGCTAATTGAGGCTTTCATTAACTTGTCTGACTGGACTCACGGCTATGGCTGCCTGTTGAGGACGGCGCAGGTTTGGGACAAGTATAATAACGAAAAGGATGTGACTCAAAATCACCAGCTGTCAGAAGACAGAATAAGTCCTATAAACCCAGCATGACCCAGTCATCTTAGTAGAGGCCTGTTATAGTCCTCTGCATGAGAACAGAGACTGGGACTTGACACAAACAGGGACTAGCTGAGATTTGTGTTAGCATATGTCATGCCGCACAGTCGTGACAGCTGAGATGGAGGCAACCACCAGGGATGAGAATACACCCAGCGCACACATAGAAGAAATTATCATGATGTGAAACTTTCATAGTCCACATGCTTAAGCTGCCTGAAGCTGCTCACTATCATTACTGTAAAGTCTCTGTAACGGAGATTGCGTTTAATATTTTTAACAGCATGCAAGATGAATAAAAAGCAATTGCGTGAGATACTAAAGCTCTTATTGCAGCTCCTAGTGAGCTGACTTACTGCCTACCTTCTGAAGCATACTAACCATTAAAGAAGGCTGCAACTTTGTTAAATAGTCACACAAGACCATTGGCTGAGGGGGAACCCCTACATGAGCGGTGACTTCTTCAACCGGGTATGCTGGCGCGTCATGTCACAAAACACGCCCGATGCAGATACGTAACTTTGGATGGGTTTATTATAAGAGAGCTTTCGCTCTATAGTGTTAGATACTCAGTTGCTTACTCTCATGACACAAAGCAACACAGCTAAAACTATTCTTAATATGTTAAACATTTTATTGAAACTGACAGTAGCCTACATTTTGAGACATGCCTTCACAAGCACCCGTAAGAGATGTGATTGTGATGTTTGAGTTGAGTCAGGCGAGATGCGCGAAAGGGTCGTTTGCAAAATATGCTGTATTTTTGTAATTCCACTAGCTTTCACTTGTGTCGCAGAAACTACATACTTCACCTTCAAATATAAATGAAATACTATAAAAATTATTTCAGTTATGACTTTTTTTCATTAGATTTAGTCTATTTGTTTCTGTATCAAATACAATAGATTTTCGTTGATCAAGATTTTTCCGCTTTGGCGAGCGATTTCCGGACAGCTTTCCCTGCGCATGAAATCCCCCATATGCCAGCAAACCAATGAGAATGCGGGACAATGATGACGATACAGAACAACAGAGCGTAAGTGCCAAAGCTGCTGTGGATCTTCTTACCCGAAACTAGAACCCGACCATTTTATCGGTCTGCCTGTTGCAGATATATCGACACCGGCGTATATGCCGCAGATATGCCACCGATATGAAATTTTTTTACAGAACATATAATGCAGATAAAATGCTTGTAAATGGTGTAATTACGTAGTTTGTCCAGAGGGGCGCGCTCCATTGTTTGCTACTGGCGACCCAGGTCACTGTAGTGACACCAGCCAACCCTTTCACTTCAGTAAGGAGGTCTCTTGTTCAGGCAGCAGCAGTCAAGTGGTGTCTTCACGACTCAGAGTCTTAACGGTAAGTTGCTAACTAGTTTGTGAAATACATAACTTACTGTAAAGTAGGGCTGCACGATGTATCGTTTTAGCATCGATATGGCGATGTGCGCATCCGCGATAGTGGGATTGTAGTTGATCCGTGATTTGTACGGTACAGCTGCACCCCGGTTCAGAACGCATGTGATTTGCGTATTAATTGCAAAGTTTAACCATCATAGAGTAAAAGTTTATCATTTGCCCTAACCCATCAAGTGCAAGAGGACTGTAACTCGCGCGCTGTTTTCTGTGCGCACACACAGAGTCACGCTGACAGCACGTGAATGGCCAATTTAGTTCTCTTTCTCTTTCTTTTGACCTTAAACGGACACATGCATGCAAAATGGAGTCAAAGTGCCAAAAACCCATATCGGTCGGACTCTACCTGAAACCCTCCGTAACTGGCAGATTTGAAGAAAATTAGCGTAGTTTGGCAAATAAATAAATAACACACAGTTATGTATTACCAAAATTTTATCATGTTAAGCTTTATGGCACACCTCAAACAAGAGAATTTATAGTAATTTATAATATTAATACTAATCGGCGAGTCCACGAATGGCTTGGGTATGCAGAGCGTTCACAGCTTATATGGACCGCACGCCCCTCCCCCCTTAGTTGAAATCGTGTTCAATGGCCTTGTGTGACCATTTATATATATATATATATATATTTGGGGTGTAACAGTACATGTGTTCGTCCTGAACCATCATGGTAAGGACGTAACAGTTCGGTGCATACAGTCAGACGACGAATACAGCCAGTCACAGGTGATACCTCAAGGGGGGCTAAATGCCGCTAGGTGGAACAAACTATAATTTGCACTACTGTCTGATTAAAATAAATGAAAAGAAACCTAGCATTGGGGATTTGTTGCTTTTATCTTTTGTACCTAACTCGTAAGTAAGCCTTACAGGTTTGGAACGACATGAGGGTAAGAAAATGATGACAGAATTTAATTTTTTTGGTGGACTGCCCCTTCAATTCAGATTCAAAAATTGATTTGTATTTTTAAAGACCTTCTCAATTAAATTCCAAATGGCACAAAACCCTGAAACGAGAGCAGGTCTTTTGACTAGACTGTCTATGGGAAGCCCTTCTGGTTACACAGTCTGCTCATGGTCAGGCAGATCCCAGGGCTGTGTGACATCAGTGCTGCTCTGGTGTGCTGGACACAGCTCATTTACTGATGCATCCATGCATACGAGAGCCCCCCACTCTCCCCTTCATATCTGTGTCTGTGTGAAAGAGACAGAGAGAGAGAGCAAGAGCAGAGGTTTGGCCAACTGGCTGCCAACACTCTCTCCTTCTCTCTCACTGTGAAGGAGAAATCTGCCCAGGAACAGTTCCCAACGCCCCAGAGGTGGACTCTCGAAAATGAATATGAGCCAGACATTCAGCTAAACCTCACAAAGGACTTCTGTGGAGAATGTCAGTTTGACGTATGCTTTTTCAGTACATTTGCGTTGCGTATGGCAAAAGGGTTTTGTTTCAGGTGAGTCCTATTTTCTGCATATGACACGTGCGGCGACAAGGGAGCCTCCTTCTCCTTTGTCTACACGCTGGTGGATAGCAACACAACAGACCTCACGAGTACTAAGGGCAGGAGGTGAGGGAGAGAGCATTAATCACAGATGAGAAGTGTTATCCCACCATCGGTGCTCTCTTCCCCTCTTTTCCTCTCTCTCTTTCCCACAATGCACTCACTGCAAGCAGCAGCAGATACAAGTGTGTACTTTCCAAGCACCTGAGGAAATTAACACATTCTCCTCTAAAGGACCTCCAAAGTTAGTGTCTGCAGAAGGGTTATTCAGAAATAAGTTTGAAGTCCACTGTGGCATATTTCACATGAGGGCTGTCATATAATGCTGATCTTTTCAAATGGCTATGGATTTAGCCATGGGCCCAAAGAAGAATCTTCTAAAAGATAACAATAAACAAACTTAAACAGGTACTGACCATGCACAATGCAATAAAGTGGCATGCAAAAACATTTTTCTTTTATATACATAGCCGTATTAAAACTGACATTTGCAACCAATTTTACCTTAATATAACGGCATGTTATAATATGTTATGGACATTATGGACAATTCTAATATAGTTTACCCCCCAAAAAAATGTTTCACTATTTATTGTTATTCCATACATTTATGACTTTCTATCTTCTGTGGAACACAAAAGAAGATATTTTGAAGAATGTTTCAACTGTTTTTGTCCATACAATGAGTTGACTTTCATTATATGAACAAAATAACCTTTTTCAAAATATCTTCTTTTGAGTTCCACAGACAAAGAAATTCTTAAAGGGATAGTTCACCCAAAAATGAAAATTACCCCATGATTTAATCACCCTCAAGCCATCCTAGGTGTATATGACATTCTTCTTTCAGACGAATACAATCAGAGTTATATTGAAAAATATCCTAGCTCTTCCAAGCATTATAATGGCAGTGAATGGCAGCCCAAAATTTGAAGCCCAAAAAAGTGCATCCATCCATTATAAAAGTAATCCACACGGCTCTGGGGGGTTAATAAAGGCATTCTGAAGTGAATCGATGGGTTTGTGTAAGAAAAATATTCATATTTAACATGTTATAAAGTTGAATATCTAGCTTCCGCCAGACCGCCTTCCGCATTCAACTTCCGTTCACACCAAGAACGATATCTATAAAGATAATTATAACTATATTAGGATCCACACCAGCGGACGGTATCGTTCTGTTTATTCTAAGCGCGTGCTTGTCTGCCTCTTTAAATGCTCGAGCTCGTTATAGCAGGATGGATTCTGATTGGCTGTCAGTGTTTTTATCGTTCAGCTGGATAAAATTGTTCTGAAAGTGATTCCCACGATATTGTTTCTCTGTGCCGTTATTGTTATAGCTGTGGTGTGGACTCTGCTATTCTTTAATATTGAGAATGATTTTTAGAACTATATCTTTATCATTATCTTTATAGTTATCGTCCTTGGTATGAACAGGCCTTTATAGGTTTGGGATGACATGAGGGTAAATGCTGACAGAATTTTTTCTTTTTTTGGCCTAAACTAACTGTAAAATTGCAAATAGTCCATTTTGATTTCCTCTCAACTTAAACATCAAATATACATTACATTTTTTAGTTTTGAGAGATGTCTCTTTATTTGATCAAAAATACAGTATACAGTATACAGTAATATTTAAAAAAAAATTTTTTTTCTATTTTAATATAATTTAAAATGCAATTCATGATGGTAATGCTGAATTTTCAGCATCATTACTACAGTCTTCAGTGTCAAGTGATCCTTCAGAAATCATTCTAATATGCTGATTGGCTGCTCAAGAAACATTCCTTATTATCAATGTTAAAAACAGTTTTGCTGCTTAATATTTTTAGTGGAACCTTTGATACATTTTTTCTTTGATGAATATTAAGTTAACAGGAACAGCATTTGTTTGGAATAGAAATCTTTTGTAACATTATAAATGCCTCCAATGTCTGACCCCAAACTTTTGAACAACAGTGTAAATGAACGCCTAAAAAATTATTAATAAGCAGAAATGAATATGTTTTTTATAGAAATGTACTTGTAATTATAGATAATTATTGATAATTTATAGAAAATGAACACAGCTAACATATAAATAAAATTCTGCATAACACCTGCTTTCTGCAGAAAAAAGCATGTTAATTGCACCAGGCATATAGCACTGAGATTTATAAATAAAGTGCATTCTATAATAAGCTTCATTTGCATAGAAAAAGGCGTGTCTGCACTGAATAGAATGACAAATGACTTAATGACTTCATTTAAATACGTATGCTAGTGCATAAACCACCCGGTCAAATTGAACTGCAGGTGATTAGTGTATATTATGCAGTTTTTTCCACCGAAATATCATTCTAAATTGGTGAATTCGCCCACAGAGTGCAAGAGGAAGACGAGAAGAGCAAGAGAACCTGGGATTATCACGAAGAGATCCTTGTACGTTTCCGATATTAGCTCACACCACGGGCCTTTCATTATCATACAACTCTACTTAATTACTTTCAGGCTGATGCTCCCTTACTGTGTAATGATGCATGCAGCCTTACTAATGTCTAAGATGCTTGTAAATGAATGGTCGAAGGCTCCACATCCATTTCAGCTGGAAGAGAAACCTAATTAGCTGAAGGTGCCGCACTGTTGCTCTGACGCGGGAAAACAATGGGACCAAAGGCGCGTCTCAGAGCCTGCTGCAGGTGCCGTTCAAAAAAAAAAGAAGCATGAAGTGGCTGGCTAGCAGGGAAATGACAGCACTCCCTCCCAGATGCCTCCTCTGTAATCCATATAATTATCTCTGTGTGTAAAGATCGAGCTGTCATTACTGTAGTTCACATCAACGCCCTTTCAACAAGCCACATCCATCTCCATATTACTGAATCGAATTAACCTCCAGGTTATTTTCATTAATAAATATGAGATAAGAAATTATTACTTGGACACTTTGTGTTCTGTCAAATGACTGTGTTTTAGTGAAAGAGAAGACGAGCAAAATTTGCTGATCAATTGTGCTCTTGTCAGCTAGATAAAACGAGAAGTGCGGAGAGGGAGTGAGAGAGCGCTTGTCTCCATAGTTAACCGATCAAAGAGGCACTTATTTGCTTTAGGAGAAAATAATGAACGAGTCCATTTTTCAACACCCCGATTCCTATGTGGGGAACAAAGACCATCGTTATGTATCTGGAAGCTTGCGGGGATGATTGAAAATGTTGTCTATGTATCCAGACACAACTGGAGAGGGTCTGAAACGTAAAGAAACACGTTGGCAGAACAGCACAGTCATATATTTCTAGCTCAAATTATGAATGTCTTCTCTGAGATGTTGTTCCAAACAAAGATGCTTCCAGAGAAAACACATTATGAACGAGCATCTGAGGACACTTGGTTGCATAAACAAGCGGCAAGACAAAGACTGTTGCAACACTGCAGATAAAGTCTGGGCCCTGACGGTCTTGACAAATGATTTTAATTCTTGTTGAATTTAAACAGCAAACATTACTGTAGGTAAAGAATAATGTACAAACTGTTAGCTTTTATCACCCTGAAAGAATTTATTTTGCAATAAATTATGCTGACTGAATATAGCCTACACAACCAGGGCTTCACATTAACTTTTTTTGCTCACCAGTCACTGGCCAAAATTTTGTTGTTGGCTATATGTAAATGACCACTGTACACACCCAAATCAAGTCTACATGAAATGTATAACATGACAGGTCATCAAATAGGTCTATTTAGCTCTGATAAGGTTATGTGTAAAGCTCCTTAATCTAGACGGAGAAAAACTAACAGTTGCTAGTCTGAAAAAAAAGAAAGATTTTTATAAAATATAATTTATTCTCAAGCAATATTCTCATCAGTGTTCTATCAGCAATGACATATTTAAATCTAACATATTTTGTGTATGAGCCCATACAGTAGCCTAGTGAAATACATATCCATATTTTCATGTGATTTAACAGTTGGTCACACTTTAGAATACTGATTCATTATTAATCAATAACTACACAGGAACAAGTGAGCAATGAAGTATTAACACTCTAGTAACTACTATTAACTAACAAGAAACTCTGATTAATAAATGAGTTAGTAATAGTGCTTAGCCGAATGTGGTAGTTCACTATTAGTTAATCAATAACTACTATTTTTTTCATACCTCTCAGAGGACTACTAAGAACTACTATATACAGGTTCATAATTAATGAGAGTAATGCATAATGTATCATTAATTCTAAAGTGAAGATCATGGTAACCCACTAGTAATGACTATTATTAAATCCTTCAGGAGGAACTACTAATTATTTGGATCAGTATTCTAAAGTGAAAAACATGATAACTCTGTAGTAATTACTGAAGTCATTGTAAACTTTTTACGTTTTTGTAAGGTTTTGGTAATGTATCATGGTTTCCACAAAATATTAAGCATTGATAGTAAAAAGAGATGTTTCTTGAGCACCAAATCAGCACATTAGAATGATTTCTGAAGGATCATGTGACACTGAAGACTGGAGTAATGATGCTGAAAAATTCAGCTTTGCCATCAGAGGAATAAATTACATTTTAACATATTTTTAAAAAAGAAAACAGTTTGTAATAATAATTCACAATATTACTGTATTTTGAGCCAATAAACGCAGCCTATGTGAGCATAAGAGACTTTCAAAAACATTCAAACAAGTTACTGACCCCAAACTTTTAAATAGTAGTGTATATTTTTTAGTTTTGGCTGATGAATGATAAATGGTTGATATTAGAATTGTATACTTTTTTTGTCCCAAAAAGTTAAAAATAAAACACTATAAATTAAACTCTATTGTTCTAAATACTACAAGTGAATTAAGGCATCACAAAAGTACAGCATGAAAATGGATATTCATAGTGAGCTTTGTATTAGATGACACAAAAGTAATATAAATGAAATATGGGAAATGAGCATGACTGATAAAATGTCCAATATTGGAGATTATATATTCAATACTGGTCAATACTGATAAATTAAAAAACGAATAAATGCCTGTATGGTATAGCTATATTATTCACCCCTATATTGTACACTACTGAACCGACATGTTCCATTAAAACTAGAAAAAAAGAAACTTAAATAAACTTGGACCTTCAAGAAACTTGGAGCAATAAACCTAGCTCGTCTCAGCTAGGTGGGTTCAAGAAACGACCCAAACAGTGACTCTCTGCAGGGACACCATGAACAAAATGCTCTCAATAAACTTCAGGCCTTGGTATTGTTTTGCACTCCTTTGGAACGGTCTGAGCAGCCAGCGGTGGGACTCAACTCAGTACTTTGCTGACACAGACATATGTCTTGTCCCTTTCAATGCTTCAGAGAGAGCTTAATTCAATCATTGTCTTATTGATCCTGGCCTACTGTAACAGCTTCTGTGTTTAGAAGACTAAGCATTATTGAATATGCAATGACTTCAACAGTTTCCTACATAATATCTGACAGCCCCTAACAATATTTCTTATTCCACATGAAAGCGTGTGACCCATAGGAAAGAAAAATCACTAATGAGATCTCTTTAATATTTCCTAGACAGCAATGAAATTAAATGAAGGGCAAATGGTGACTTTCTCGAGCTTTTATTATGAAATAAAAATAATTTCTCATTAAATCTGAGCTTTGACATTCACATTCATTCTATAGCTCTAAACTCTTTCTCTCAACAACTGTCTCATTTCTATCAATTTTTAATCCTATTTCATTTACTATAAAATTTCCAGCAAACCATTTTTGATTTCTCTGAATGTTCCCAGATTGGACAGCACAATGTTCTCTGTTGTCAGGAACGTTTTCATTGCGTACACTGTAAAATAGATTAAAGGTGCTTTACTTTCGGAGACAAGCGAAGTAATTTTACAAGAAAATACTATTTTAGTCTTTCTACTTCAAAATGTCATGTTTAATTCAATGTGTTACTTGCCGTTTCTTTGTAACTATTTGTGAGACTTACTAGCAATTTCTGAGTGAAAGTTGTTTCTACACCATTTTTTTCAGGCTTAGAGAATATTCCCCCAAAATAAAAGATATGTATTCAGACGGGCTTTATGGCAATCTGAAAAGTACTTTCTCATATTATGCACTTCATCATAAGGTACAGTTAAAAAAAACTGCTAGCGAAATCCCTCACGTTTACAGTCAGGGGTGAAGCTCCCTTGGGAAGCAGGTGTGCTTCAATATTGTCATTTCCACAGTGCCACATTCAGATCTGTTTCATCAACACACATGCCTAATTACATGGCATGTGTGAAGTCATTATAAAACACCTCAGCAGCCTTGGGATTCTCTCATACTTAAGCAATCTAACAGAGCTTCAGCTCTATAATTACAAGAAAAAATGAAATAGGATTTTTTATGTCTACCTATGTGGGTGTATAGCCCCGCCCCCAAACTGCACATAGCTTCCTGCAGTAGAATAGAGATCACACCATCAATAAGGGAATAGCGGTGCCTACTTTCCTCTCTGGAGAGGGGGCACCACAAAACCACTAAAAGCTCCCACCAGGCGCTCTGTCTGCACAGACAAGCAACTGCCTTTCTCCTCCACCATTCGCTATATAATATCTCAACAGGAACATCAGTCGTAACAGAGGAAAATCTATAAATATCGGGGCGAATGGAGCCGATACCTGCCTGTGCTCTGTTACAGCTCTTTATGAGACACCGGTGGTCACCGTTAAAGTTACTGACCCCTGACATCACGGCTGATAAGTCATACCAGTCTCGCAAAGAAACGCTCTGACGTACAGCAAAAGTCACGCATGTTAAGCAAAAAGCATGTTATAACATTGTTCACAAATGTTGTCTTTGATTAAAACGTGCAGTGCATTTTGGTAGTTGCCAAATAAGATTTGAAGGATATATATTTGTATTGGTAACTGACATGAAATAATTTTTGGAATTCCTATGGTGTGAAATTTCTCAAAAAATTCATCTAAAACTATTTAAAAAAAGATTTTGCTCATTTTTAATAATAATAACAACAACAATAATACTAATACATTTGTAATTATTATAATTATTAAATCATTATTATGCTTTTAATAATTAGAAAAATATATATATATATATGTTTTTTTGTTTTGTTTTTTTAATTATTATTCTTTTAAAAACTGCATTATATTACTATAAATAAAAAAACATTTGAATATAATAATAGTAATACTATACATTTAATATTTTTATTTGTATAGCATTAATACATTAAATGTAGATAATACATTTCTGTAATTATGATGACCTTTTATGAGCTCATATTAATTGAGAGAGTGCATGGACTATTTGTACAATTTGTATAAAAATTAATTTGTCACACCGCAGGACTGAAGGCAAAAAGATGTTTAAAATAATGAATTAATTAAGAGACTAGATTAAATTAATATATGAATTTAGAATTATCCAGATTAAATATGTATATTTCATGAGCTAAAAGGAGGTCAAAAGGTGAAAAACTGTGGGGGGACACAAATGGTGACCAATTACAGAATTTATATTTTCCCTTATACTGTATGGAATAATAAGGGGAAATACAACATTTTCAACCTAAATTCTTTATGTTGATAACAATGGTCACCATTTGTCCAGATTTTCACAATTTATGACCACAATTTAGCTCATTAAGTAGAAATATTTAATGCGTCTCTCATTTAAAATAAAAACTGTATATAATGTAGACTGTATGCATAACAATTACACAAGAATTAGATAAAAAGTCCTGTCATATTGCACGATACTGCAGTTTCTACTTGAAATTTCATGTCAACTACCCATTTAACATCTGTAAATGATACCTTTCCAAGTGTAACATAATATTTATGAAGAGTAAGCTCTGATATTACTGCTTCACATTTTTTTCTTGCCCCTGCGGCCTTGGTTACATCAAGAGAAAACAAATATCATTTTGTTAGAAATCGAAAGGATATTTCAGTTAGAATATGAAAACAAACAAAATAACGTGCATTGATGAATCATGCAGTAAACAGGGTCAATTTTGATTTCATGTTGCGTTGGAAAAAAAACATGTTTGAAATTAGATTTCATTGTATGAGAATGAAAGCCGAGGGAGAGTATCGTACAGGCTTGTAATCAGAGAATTGCTGTATCCACGTTGGAGGGGGTTCACTTCACTATTGCATTAGAGACTGATTGTGGAGGGGGGGGGGGGTAGAAGCAGGTGTCGCAGGTAATGGAAGAGATAAAGAATAAAGACTCGAAGGAAGGCAGCATGCTGAGCTCCTATTAACAACCCGCATTCAAGCAATATCAGCACTGGAGCTCGGCCAAACTGCTCGATGCCTCTCATATTCTGAAGCATTTCCTGAACTGTTATTTACAGACTTGGTGTAATCAACCGATTTTCTTTTAAACAGACAAAAACAAATGTACTGCACCGACGACTGACAAATTTTCCACACTCTAAAGCAGAGCTTCTCATCCTTGGAAACAGTCAATTATATAGTTTAGCTGTCATTGTATACTAATGTTTAATGGCAGAATTCCACGATCGACCAATCAGAAGAGACTAGGGGTGTAACAATACACTCGTGTCACGATTCGATACAAATCGCGATACTGAACTCACGATATGATACGTATCGCGATATTTTAAGCCAAAATAAAGAAGTTATTTTTTATTATTATTAAAATATTATTATTACGTATTTTTGTATTATTATCAGGAACCACAAATATTCCCCCACTGCATTATTATACATTATATTCAACATTCTATATAGTCATTTAATGTAGTAATGTCACTGAAACTTAGACTTTAACTGAAACTCAAGCTGTACTCACACTTTCAATGCAGGCATTGGATCTCTTAAGCCACGCACACACAAACTCTCCCGGTGCTCGCTATGTCCTGCCTCTCCCGCTATTAATGCACTATACAAATAAGAATAAACCATCTAAAAGGCTTTGAATACTCATACTACTAAAACTAAATGTGATCTGGTGATTTAGATGATGTTTGCGCTTTCACTTTGAGGAGTGCCGTTCCGGCAGTGCGTGCACTTCAGATGATCAATGCAATCAGTCACAGTTCTAATCGCATTTGTGTTTGGAAGTTAAACAAAACGACATGAGGGTGAGTACATGATGACAGAATTTACATTTTTGGGTGAATTATACCTTATAAATACAGTAAGTTGAGCCGATATAGAGTTGATAAAACAACCCTATATCGCGAATCCTATCGTTTACATCAACGATACATTTTTATATCGCGATATATTGATTAACGATGTATCGTTACACCCCTAGAAGAGACATATAATAAAGGTCCGTAAATATATATTTAATACCAGAAGCCGTGATCACAAGCACAGCAAAATTAAAGAAAAGCCCTGTAAAGGATTAGACTACTCACAGCCAGGATAATCTGCAAGGAACTGTGGGCCACCTCCACATACTGGTACTCCAGCAGGCAGCCGGCGATGCTGATGTAGCGATGGTCCTCTGGGGCCCAGGAGGGAGGAGGGGTCACGGGGGTCACCCTGCACCCCGGGCCGTTCTCCATCCACCAGGAGCGATGCATGGAGATGTTAAAGGTCATAATCAGGTCTGTGTCCTGCAGGAGAGAAAAATGAGTCAGAAAAGAGCTATACCTACTTTCAAGTGAAATCTGAATGCTCTATATGCTTCTGTTTTACCATATGAGTATATTCAGAACAAATGCCAAATATCATCAATCCAAGCACTTGCTTTTATGGTAAAGTTAGTCCATTTCCCAGCAATCAAATAATTTCAATTATGTATTCAAGCGTACGAGATGTAATACTCTGAACGCTGACTTATTTAACAATGTAGGTCAAATAGTAACAAGCACTCTGGAATATTTTAATCACGCTAAATCCAGTCCACTCTTGTTTAATGGTGGCTAAAAGAGCGATGGATTTCTCCCTACTAAGACACCTCGAATTATAACCTCTAACCTCTAATGTACGATTTCATACATTAGTTATATTAAAACAATCATATATTTTGGCTTGCGATCATTGTAATACTTACACCCATGATTTAAAAAGTCAGACATTGCCTCACACTGGAAATAGGATCTCTAACAGCCAGTGAAGGGCTTGTGTTTTGCTGTGTCATTAATCAGTTTGAAGCTTTTAACATTTTGAGGTGCAATTATTTAAGTGGCTCTTTTGTGGTTAATTTTGAGACGTCAAAGGGAATCGCAGAGCAATAACCAGCCAACACATACTTATAAATGTGGCATGAGATTAATTCCACAATCAAGTGGTGGAAGAAATCACATTTCTCAAATTCCAAATTTACTTTTGTGTGCCATTTTTCAGCCTAAATGATCCGCACGCTGGCGACTGAAGTGTTTGCAATATCTTGGGTCATTTGAGTGAATGCCAGTTACATAAGCGGAGGTCTATTCACCAGGGCTTTGAGTATGCAATGAGAACATATTCAAACAAATCCATCAGTCTTAAGAAACACATGCCAAGCCTAGACACAAAGCAGAAAGAAAGAAATAAAGCTCTAACTCTCACACCTACAGATGCACGACTGCATAAATGTGATGCACGCGTCGGTCGAGTGCTCCACGAAATTCCTCTAAAGAGCAGCGATCGTGCATTTTAAAGCCAGATTTCAGGACCTACAAGTGTTGAAGCTTGGCACTGAGCGTGCTATTCATGAAGGAACCTGAAGCTCCCCATGAGACATTTTCCTCCTGAGGCAAAACAACAACAACAGCATATAGGAGTATAGTTGTCTTAAAAAGTGCTTAACGGAATAAAAATAATAATTTTGTGACTTTTAATCCATGTATTTTAGCTTTGAGGTAATCTACATGCTAGTGCACTCCTAAAAACTGACAAAATGAACCTTTAGCAGATTATTGCACTTACATGTTAGTCTTTCTCTTCCATTTTGATGACTCATGTTGCACTAAACAGACTTTAGCCCATCAGTGCTCTAATAATATGAGATCAATCCTTTGCAAATGACTCTTTTCCTATAATATAGAAAGGCAGCTATACTGTATATATGGACTACCAATAAAACGTTTGGAGTCAGTAAGATGTTTTTTAAAGAAATTAATACTTTTATCCAGCAAGGACACAATAAATTGAAAGCAAAGACTTGACAAAAAAATTAAAATAAAATAAATGCTAAACTTTCTATTCATCCACATCCAAAATCCACAGCATATTTTTCATGTTTTACTTTAATGTCTGGTCCAAACATAAAGGGGTCCTATTATGCTTTTTCACTTTTTCAATTTTAGTTAGTGTGTAATGTTGCTGTTTGAGCATAAAAAAGATCTACAAGGTTACAAAGCTCAAAGTCCACTCCAAAGGGAGATATTTTATTTAACAGAATTCACTTCCAAGAACTACAACGAACAACTTGTTTGGACTACAACGCGTTTTTTCCGGATCTTATGAAGTAGTTACTCATTTAAATAATCTCCACCCACGAAATAAGCAAAAAAAGGAGATGAGGTCTGGTTGAGCTGCATTAGAGAAGACAGTGTTGTCGCTATGTCAAAAAGATGCTGTTTTTCCACCCCGTTTCCAAAACTCATTTGTTTGACCTTCCTAAGGCTGACGAACTTAAAATTTATTTTAAACACTGTTCCTGAACATTAAAACCCAAACGTTTATCTGTGTGCTGCACATTTTATGGAGAACAGCTTGTTTTCTGTAGCGTTTGTAAGCTCTCGCTTTTGTAAGCCGGTTCACACCTTAGGAAAATTAGCCATGGTTTTGCGATCGATTACTGTTTGTATTGCCTTAGTTTTCCAACAAATATCACAAATAAATGGATAACGGATAACATCTTATCTACAAACCCGATTCCAAAAAAGTTGGGACACTGTACAAATTGTGAATAAAAAAGGAATGCAATAATTTACAAATCTCATAAACTTATATTTTATTCACAATAGAATATAGATAACATATCAAATGTTGAAAGTGAGACATTTTGAAATGTCATGCCAAATATTGGCTCATTTTGGATTTCATGAGAGCTACACATTCCAAAAAAGTTGGGACAGGTAGCAATAAGAGGCCGGAAAAGTTAAATGTACATATAAGGAACAGCTGGAGGACCAATTTGCAACTTATTAGGTCAATTGGCAACATGATTGGGTATAAAAAGAGCCTCTCAGAGTGGCAGTGTCTCTCAGAAGTCAAGATGGGCAGAGGATCACCAATTCCCCCAATGCTGCGGTGAAAAATAGTGGAGAAATATCAGAAAGGAGTTTCTCAGAGAAAAATTGCAAAGAGTTTGAAGTTATCATCATCTACAGTGCATAATATCATCCAAAGATTCAGAGAATCTGGAACAATCTCTGTGCGTAAGGGTCAAGGCCGGAAAACCATACTGGATGCCCGTGATCTTCGGGCCCTTAGACGGCACTGCATCACATACAGGAATGCTACTGTAATGGAAATCACAACATGGGCTCAGGAATACTTCCAGAAAACATTGTCGGTGAACACAATCCACCGTGCCATTCGCCGTTGCCGGCTAAAACTCTATAGGTCAAAAAAGAAGCCATATCTAAACATGATCCAGAAGCGCAGGCGTTTTCTCTGGGTCAAGGCTCATTTAAAATGGACTGTGGCAAAGTGGAAAACTGTTCTGTGGTTAGACGAATCAAAATTTGAAGTTCTTTTTGGAAAACTGGGACGCCATGTCATCCGGACTAAAGAGGACAAGGACAACCCAAGTTGTTATCAGCGCTCAGTTCAGAAGCCTGCATCTCTGATGGTATGGGGTTGCATGAGTGCGTGTGGCATGGGCAGCTTACACATCTGGAAAGGCACCATCAATGCTGAAAGGTATATCCAAGTTCTAGAACAACATATGCTCCCATCCAGACGTCGTCTCTTTCAGGGAAGACCTTGCATTTTCCAACATGACAATGCCAGACCACATACTGCATCAATTACAACATCATGGCTGCGTAGAAGGATCCGGGTACTGAAATGGCCAGCCTGCAGTCCAGATCTTTCACCCATAGAAAACATTTGGCGCATCATAAAGAGGAAGATGCGACAAAGAAGACCTAAGACAGTTGAGCAACTAGAAGCCTGTATTAGACAAGAATGGGACAAAATTCCTATTCCTAAACTTGAGCAACTTGTCTCCTCAGTGCCCAGACGTTTGCAGACTGTTATAAAAAGAAGAGGGGATGCCACACAGTGGTAAACATGGCCTTGTCCCAACTTTTTTGAGATGTGTTGATGCCATGAAATTTAAAATCAACTTATTTTTCCCTTAAAATGATACATTTTCTCAGTTTAAACATTTGATATGTAATCTGTGTTGTATTCTGAATAAAATATTGAAATTTGAAACTTCCACATCATTGCATTCTGTTTTTATTCACAATTCGTACAGTGTCCCAACTTTTTTGGAATCGGGTTTGTATAATGTATAAGGAAATTACAAAAAACATACCACTCTGAAACACCCTGTGAAATCCGTGCTTGCAAAGTCTATGCATGAAATCCGTTCTGCCCGATCCTCTTGAATCCGTGTATTATTTGTTCAGTCGGTATTTGATTTAATATTGAAAGTAGAAAAATTAGAAAACAGCTCGTTTTTTTAAAACGGAAAAACGAGATTTCGGCTTGATTTTTCGTTTTTCGTTCAGGGTAGAAAAATGAATAAACAGTTTGAATATTCGATTTCTACACGTGGGCGGGAATTATATGCCCCTTTCTGCTGATTGGTCAGCCAAAGATCAAACTATTCCATCATCAGTTGTTTCTCAGTTCCGCACAGCAGAATAATAGTTCTTAACGGATTCTTAACGCGTTTATTGCAGCTACATTTCATCTTTTTTTCCTATCAAACAACCAGACTAACAAATGGCTCGACACGACCCGTACCGGGGCAGAGCCTAGACAGGGCTTTCTTCTGTGTAGATATAAATTCACCACTTTGCATCAGCTGGCAGGATATATGACGGCTGTCACAGCCTACCTTGGTTAAATAAATAAATAAAAGATATAAATATTTTAAACACTAATATAAAAAGGAAAGAATAATGCGTTGCAACCAGACAACCGGAGAACAACAGAGATATTAAAATACATACTCTTTTATTTTATTTTATTGCCTTGTGTTTTATTAAAATTGATTATAATTGATATATCAAAAGGATGCTTGTGCGCAATAAAACAAAAAACGAGCTGTTTTCTCATTTTTCTACTTTCAATATTAAATAAAAAAAAACGACTGAACGAATGATACACGGATTCTCTTTTTCGTTAACATTGTCAGGGTCTAAATCGGGCTCGAAATCGAATTGGTTTGAAATTGACGCCATCCGTAATATTTACTCTAAAGAAGAACTCGCGGTTATGGGGGGGCGGGACATTACCTGAACACGCACTAAGCAGTGCCAATCACAGCACACTTGGCCAGCTAACCAATCACAGCACATTTCGCATTTCGGAAGGTGGGGCTTCATCGAAATCGCCATGTTTGATTTTTTGAACAATGAAGCATGAAAATAATTCTAGTACACCCCAAAAACAAAATCAAGACTTCATAAAAGGGCATAATAGGAACCCCTTTAAATACATCAAATCTGGGGACAAAAACAACAACCCCTGATAATATTGGTACAATATTAACAAAAATAAATCACTACCAAATATCCATGCTAACAAAAGCGTCTCTTTAGCATTTGTCGAAAACTTGCCTCCAGGCAGAGTGAATCATCTGAGAGGCACAAGTCACAGTCCCCATTATGTTTTCTAAAGGCCGCTGGAGGATCAATCACTCGCCCGCCTCCGTAAATGGCTTCACTGTTTGCCCAGCCAGTGTGGGTGATGTGATAAAGCACTTTTAATCCATTTCAAAACGCACACTAACGGCAGACATTTTTGTTGAAGACTTGCCCAACATCACATTGCAGTGTCTATCTCAGCGTGAGAATGACATTGGCTGTCTGAAAGGCTCCTGAATTACTCTCCCAGAATAAGCTCTGTTCCTCCTTAGAGGGATGCTTAGCACTTCTCGTTCTGTGAAATACAAACCGAGGCCTCAGTGCACCCTTTCTTCTTATTAAAACATATACAAAAAACCTGAATGGTTGGATTGATTTGTTTCCACCAAATCAATACCACTTTTACAGCAGTGCAGGGCAAAGCCTTGTTTGTCCACATGAAACACATGTATCACGCTCCAATGACGGACATAAATAGCCATCATGATGCAAAAAGTGAATCACAGCTTTGACTGAATGCGGCCTTTGGCCTCAGACTTTTTTGAAGGAACTAATTGCAATACAACATTTACATGTTACATTACATATATACAGTGTTTCCCCTAGGTGTACAGCTTTGGGTAAACAGTCAGCAATAAAATAAGAACAAAGAAACTAATTACAAACAAAACCAACAAAAATACAACAGAAAAAAAAAATACAAATGAAATAAACAGTGCTTTAAGTTTTTCAGGAAGATGAACGTACAGTGGTATTCAGATAAGTAATAGCCTACAACAGAAATTGAATAAAGTAATCAAATGTAAAATAACACTGCTGTATACATTAAATATAGACTAATCCTTATTTAAAACTACAAATGTCATTCATTCAAGAGCAGTGAGTGATTTTATTTTTGTCTTTTCTTGTTAGATTAACAATAGTCTCAGCTTCAGACGTCACGCCCACGGACCGTTGGCTGAACGTCTGATGCATATGGCACACTTATCTGGAAACACTTCAGGAGTTTCGAAGTCGTCATCTGGTTGGTTGAACCTACAGGATGTCCGCGAGACGTGTGTGTTCATTCTTTAACAGTCCGCCTGGAAACAAATGCCGTGATGCCAAACTCCCTCGTGAAAGAAGAACGCCATCGTGTTTACAACTGTGACAATGAGCGCTTACCAGGAACAACTAAACTGGATTTTCTAAAGTATGTGAAGTTCGCGGCTCCATTGTTTCAGTAAACTTGCACAACGTTGTTGAATGAATAATTTATAGATGCACGCCGGTCTGTTATTGCAGGGACATCGACTTTACATTTTCACACCCCTAAACATGACGCGGAACAAATCGAACTGTGATTGACTGCGTTACATGTCAGTCAAACGTCCTCTTGGGCGGTCCTTGACTAATGAAAGCTGCGAAAGAGTCCAGATCTTCTGTCGTCAGTCTAAGGTCTGGCTACGTGAGACTAGATTAACAATGACTACAGCAGTGTTGGCTACTGTCACTTTAAGAGCTGCATGGACCCAATAAACTGTTGCACACACGCTCTCTCTAAGAGTTTACATACACTTAAGACATAACCGTCTGTGTTTACAAGGATACTTACCAAAATGGCATTTCGACATATTTGTGTGTAGGCTATTTGACCGTTTAGGCGCGTATCTGAAGCCCACAGTGTACTTCGCTTATGCGCATGCTCCGTCTCGAGCACGCGCATAAGCTCCATCTTTTACAGTTCTTGCTGAACCAAAACAACACGCTTATTAAGAGATGGCAACTCGTGATGTTCTTCCCTGAGCTGTTCCGGATTTATGAGTTTCTTTGCCAACACTATCAACGCCAAAATGGCTTTGGAGAGCGCTCTGATGGGAGGGTGGGATCTAGCTAGCTAGCATCTCCGAAATTGCCTACCATAAATATATAGCTACCTTTATATTCTAAAAGGAGGTCCCTTGCAAAGGGTTTATTCATTTGAGGGTCCTTTTCATAAAAAAGTTTGAAATGTCTAGTCAGACCCCAGATGTGTTGGACAGGCATCTTCTTCCTCTTATCACAAAAAGAGAAGGACATGGGCTAAATAAAGTGTACATGTTGCCTTGCTCTTTCGCTCTGTTGCTTCCTGTCTCTCTAACAGGTGTAATGAACATCAGCCGAGTGGATAAACGCGATCCATCAGCAGTCAAATAGCAGGACAGACTGCTCAACACATCAGCATTTCAATCTGCAAACCGGCAGAGGTCCCGTAGACAAACACTCCTCCATTACTCTCCTTCAGTCCGTGCCAGAGTCACCACGACAGGAAACACGAGCGGCCTGAAAGAAGGGCTGACAGTGAGGGGTTGTCAGGACAGTGTCTGGAGATGGATGAGACCATATTTCAACAGGAATTATGAGCCAGCATGCTTTACAGTGAGTGATGATGGACGGCGGTAAAGGAAGTAGTTGATGCCCTGCTAGGCCAATCAAAACAAAGAACATACTGTTTAGGATCCTGTAGCTTGATGCTGTTGTGATGTAATGTCTAAAAACAGTAAAACATCTCTATTAATCACCACAGTGTAAATTAAATAAAATTATGTTTTTGATATACACTCACCTAAAGGATTATTAGGAACACCTGTTCAATTTCTCATTAATGCAATTATCTAATCAACCAATCACATGGCAGTTGCTTCAATGCATTTAGGGGTGTGGTCCTGGTCAAGACAATCTCCTGAACTCCAAACTGAATGTCAGAATGGGAAAGAAAGGTGATTTAAGCAATTTTGAGCGTGGCATGGTTGTTGGTGCCAGACGGGCCGGTCTGAGTATTTCACAATCTGCTCAGTTACTGGGATTTTCACGCACAACCATTTCTAAAGTTTACAAAGAATGGTGTGAAAAGGGAAAAACATCCAGTATGCGGCAGTCCTGTGGGCGAAAATGCCTTGTTGATGCTAGAGGTCAGAGGAGAATGGGCCGACTGATTCAAGCTGATAGAAGAGCAACTTTGACTGAAATAACCACTCGTTACAACCGAGGTATGCAGCAAAGCATTTGTGAAGCCACAACACGCACAACCTTGAGGCGGATGGGCTACAACAGCAGAAGACCCCACCGGGTACCACTCATCTCCACTACAAATAGGAAAAAGAGGCTACAATTTGCACGAGCTCACCAAAATTGGACAGTTGAAGACTGGAAAAATGTTGCCTGGTCTGATGAGTCTCGATTTCTGTTGAGACATTCAGATGGTAGAGTCAGAATTTGGCGTAAACAGAATGAGTTACCACTTGTTACCACTGTGCAGGCTGGTGGTGGTGGTGTAATGGTGTGGGGGATGTTTTCTTGGCACACTTTAGGCCCCTTAGTGCCAATTGGGCATCGTTTAAATGCCACAGCCTACCTGAGCATTGTTTCTGACCATGTCCATCCCTTTATGACCACCATGTACCCATCCTCTGATGGCTACTTCCAGCAGGATAATGCACCATGTCACAAAGCTCGAATCATTTCAAATTGGTTTCTTGAACATGACAATGAGTTCACTGTACTAAAATGGCCCCCACAGTCACCAGATCTCAACCTAATAGAGCATCTTTGGGATGTGGTGGAATGGGAGCTTCGTGCCCTGGATGTGCATCCCACAAATCTCCATCAACTGCAAGATGCTATCCTATCAATATGGGCCAACATTTCTAAAGAATGCTTTCAGCACCTTGTTGAATCAATGCCACGTAGAATTAAGGCAGTTCTGAAGGCGAAAGGGGGTCAAACACAGTATTAGTATGGTGTTCCTAATAATCCTTTAGGTGAGTGTAAGTCTCTTACTGTATACTCACATAGATTGCATTTATTTGATCAAAAGCACAGTAAATAAATACCACAATATTCTAAAATATTATTACAATTTAAAGGTACACTTTGTAACTTTTTTTGTCCAAAAATGAACAAAATTTAAATAATGAGTCAATACATAATCAATCCTTCTTCCAAAACATGTTTTAGTCTTACCCTGATTCACTATGTCATGTCTGTTGGGATGGTTTTTGCGGGAAATTGCCAATTGCCTGTGCGTGTCTCGTCACATCCGTAAAAAGACAAAAGTTGCTCCGGCTACTTTAACGTGTGTATGGTGTGGGAGTGGCATATGTTAGTTGTCACAATGAGCGAGAAAGGTTGACATGAAGAACGCTAAATCTCGAACCTCCAGGGAATCACCCGTTTTAAAAAACGCCAAACAGAGGAGAGTCTGCTGGCAAAAAGAGAACGTGACAGAGTGCCTCGGCTACTGTTGTAACCCTCGCTCCCTGAAGGGGGGAACGGAGACATTGCGTCGATACTGACGTATGGGGTCTAATTTGGGAACCCAATCACCTTCAGGTAGTAAGCAAACGGGCCAATGAAGATTATGTCAGTATCGACGTAATGTTGAACGTGACTGACTGAAAGGGAACTGAGGGATTTGAAATGTAGCTCTCTAACAGAGTTCATTGTAAGCATTATCTATCACTTTGGATAAAGGCGCTTGCCAAATGCATAAATGTAAATGTAAAATTAAAAAAAAGAAACAAAGCATTTTCAGTAGATTCAATGACAAGTTTAACACTGAATCACTGTATATGCAAATCAAATAAAAGTGGCATATTGGAGCAGCAAGCTCTATAGTCTGGGTTCATCGACCTCATGCAAGTTCAATATATAAAGATTCATGAACATATTCAGATCAAAGGAACAAATCATGATTTATATTTGTTGACCTATGACTATGCTTGAGCATATTTGTATAGTCTTGCTGTGAAATGCAATTCAAGACACACATATTGAGCATGGATGACTAAAGATAAAACCCTGGTGTTCCACTAGAAACAAAGGAACATGTACACACAGAGAGAAATTATGACCGACTGAATGTCCCCTACGGTTTCTAATATAATTATTTCCGCTGGAACATCATCCTACCATTACTAAAACACAGAGGACTGTCGGTGCTTTAGGAAATAAATCAAAAGACATAATATTTGCTGATAATTAATGGTGTTTGCTAAGGCAATTACTGTTGGTCAAACTTAGGGTTTTTGAACAAAGCCAACGTTTGCTCCATTTTCTATGCACAAATGAAATAAAATAAAATAATGTATATACACCGATCAGGTATAACATCCTAATAACATCCGATATGCTCTTCCAAACCCCACAGTAAAAGGCCTTGTTTTGAAGTCACACTAGTTTTCTTACACATGCAATTTATTTATGCTTACAAAACCCAGTGGTCGTGTTGGGATAATTCTCCATCATCAGGGATTGTTTGTTGTCGGAAAGCAATCAGAGGGCATTTGGAGGGGATCAAAATGGAAAGACTCGGCCCCAGAATGACTGTCAATCATCTATCCATCAGTAAATGGGTTTCTGCAGGCAATATTTCCCTCAGGCTAACACTGTGATATCTGGACTGGGGCAGAACAAAATGGAAGATTAAGACTACCAGGGATAAACTTTATTTATTTATTTATTTAGACAGGCTAAGCCTATTAGAAGTGGCTAAAGTTTCAGAAAGTGGGAATTTGAGATGGTTTGTTCTTTTTTTTTTTCTTTCAAATTTATTTTCTAGAAGCATTGTTTACACTAAGATGACAATAAGCACTACGGACTCCCATAATGCCACATGGCTTCGAGACATCTCAAACGCAGCTAGCATCCAGTGTGCGTTACAGCATGCTATGAAGTGATGTCACCACATGAGAAGTGTTTCGAAATATTCACGGCTTAATGTCAGACAGATGTGAATATTTAGCCCTCAGAAAGGTACTTAAACTTCTCTGTTGCTCCAGCTATGTTTTATTACTAAGTGAAAAGAAGCTAAACGTTTCTAATAAACCTGCTACCTACTTTTACCCATTGGTAATCAACTAGCATGGAGCTTCACAGTCTCAGTGCATCAAATGCTCAATCTCTGGAAAACTTTGCTAAAATGTCCATAACTTGAATATACAATAATCCAACTATCAGACATAAATATCATGGAATAAGTGACAAGAAGCAGTGAGTAAGGAGTGTTTTTAGAAATGATAAAAAATCTACCTTTAAATAGGGTAAAAGCACTGTAAGTCACAACAAAAGAAAAGAATGGTACACTGTTGCTACACATGCTCCCATAACATTTATAATAATAATAATAATAATAATAATAATAATAATTAAATGAATATATTGATAATTTTTTTTATTTGTTTATTATTATTATTGAAATAATAAAATGAATTAATATATTGCTAAATAATTTACATTTATTATATTATTATTACAAATAAATGAATTAGTTCTGTGAAATCGATTAATCTTGATTAATCACATCCAAAATAAAAGATTGTGTTTACATAATATATGTGTGTACTGTGTATAATTATTATGTATATATAAACACACACATGCATGTATATTTAAGAAAAATGTGTTATATTTATATATAAAATATTTATATTTATATATAATGTAAATTATATAAATATATATACAGTATATACATGCAAATATTTCTTACATATATACATGAATGAGTGTGTATTTATATCGAATATGTATATATATATCATGATTAATCGATTTGACAGCACTAGAATTAATACATTGATTTTACTAAAATAATAATATATCGATAAAGTAAATAAATGAAATAATTTCGTAAATTAATTAATTCATAAAAAAATATACAAATATACGAATCATATTTGAAACCCACACTAGATGTTTATGGCACTTACAGGTTACAGGTTTCAGCTCTAGTGTCTGTTGTAGAAAAGATCAGAAGACATATTGAGCACGACATTTGCTTGGCATACAGATCTCACTCACTCTGCTGAGTTCTGGAGTCTCTGTTATTGTCACAGCAATTACAGGACCACAGGACCGGCAGAGGGGTCCGGATCATCACACACGCTCTAATTGGCTGTCTTCACAAGAAGGTTTACTCTCAGCAGACTGACACACTGGGAGGTCAGCAATAAATATAACATAAAATTAAATAGAAGCGTTTAGGTTCATGGACACCAATCCAATATTTGTGTTAATGAAGGATGGAACTCTCATTGGTTAGCGTGGAAGTATGGATGAACAGCCTGACTCCAGGTATTATATCGGGCATTGCTGGTTGCAATGCATTATGGGTTGTCTTATTTGCAAAGTATCTAAGTGATGCCATAGAATCTGGCTAAAATCTTAAAGTCTGCATTAGAGGCTGACATTTTTTCGGGAAACAAAATCACTATTAATCACGTGATTGGGACGGGAGAGGAAAAAATTGGGCGGGACCAGGAATTGTAATAACACTATGATACCAACTATATACACAAATATACCGTTTATATATTTTATAACTATATGTTTTAATTTTGAACTCAGTTCTAGTTGCCCTGTCTCTTTATGCTCTCCTGTTTGCTTTGGTGTGTGGCTGGTTAAGTGAATGATGTGCTCCACACCCGTAACAGTTAGTGGAGGTAATGCACCAAGTTGGTATGCCAATGCCAAACACCAATAATATAAGAGAAGGAGGCTTCACCATGCACTTTGTAGCCGCGAAAATCATAATCAAAATGGAGTCAGACATGAAAGCCACGCTGCAACGACTACTGTCAGAAAATGATACCTCAATTGTGCTCACCAACCTTTCTGGGCAGTCTGAAGCCAAAAAGATGGCGTGAAAACGCCATACGCAAGACATTTATTGCGCGTGCGTGTGTGTGTGTGTGCGTGCGTGCCTGTGTTTGTGTGTGTTTGCATAGATGATTTACATGGAATTTAATGTGTGCGCATTGTTTAAACTGGCTTTCAGTTTAATAAAATAACAAAAACTACATTTTGGATTTTTATTCAACTAAGTGGGCATGCTGTGATCTGTACTGAATTTTTTACTGTAACTGACAGATTCCGGCCAAAAAAAACACAACACGGGAGTGGGAGGGAACGGGAGTCATTCTTCTGGGATTGGGACGGGATGGGATTTTCCCCCAGTTTTTTCTTGGGATTGGGATGGGACGGGATTTTTTTTGTGGGAGTGGGACGGGAGAGGTTTGAAAATCCACTCCCGTGTCACCCTCTAGTCTGCATACGTTTTTTGCCTACTCTTTGGAATAGTCTTCATATTGCAAGCGTACGATGCCTTAAAATGTTGCCTGTGTTGGAAGGTTCTGGAACAGAGTCAATAGCAAATAAGTAACTGTTAGACAGGAAACCGGATTCGTACCTGCATCCCGTGAACACAACAGCTTTCATGTGTAATGAGCGTGTGCACAACCCACTGTGCCGCAGCTAAAGCAAAAGGTGCATCATTTTAATCAGCATAATCATCATGGCATCATGTTTCAGTTGTTTTGTTTATATTTTTGCAGTCAATTATTTTCCTATTTGAATTTTTTTTAGCTACTGTAACTTTCGTAGGCCAGTAAGAGCTGTGTGTGTAAACCTCACTCCCCTAATCTCAAGAGGCGCTCTAGCGACTGACAGTAGAGGCTGCAGTCTTAAGCCTCCTCGTAAGGGCGCCCGCCTCCCACGCTGGAGACCACGGTTTGAATCCTGCTCAGAGCAGGTGGAGTAGGACCAGTTACATTTGGTGCCATGTAGGGCTGGGTGATATGCGATATATCTTAAACATATCCTATATACTCAGAAATAATATAAAATAAGTAAAATGCTAAATATTTCTTATCAAAAAAGTAATAGCAATAAATAACACCAGTAATAGGCTACTATTAACAGTAAATGCTTTGTAAAAACAGAAAATAACAGCACCTTTCAGCCTGTCACCATCATGCAAACATGAAATATCAAACATACAGTAGTAGTTCTTTACAGGTTTTTGCATTTCATTAAGCTATTTTTCCAACTGTTTTTATGTTTGGCAGACATGTTTGGCTGTTGCACTCGTGTCTCGCGTCTTTAACAGCGTCTCACACATGAAACGGCAAAAACGCGGCACTCAAGTTAGAAGAAAGTTTAACTCGCATCTAATATCATAGCTTTTTTCACCATTCCACTGCCCACGTCTTGTTTTTTATAACGCAATATCGCATTCTGTGTGACAGCCGCTTAGGACGTGTTCTATGTTCATATAGCGTGTCACACAAGAACGGTTAATCAGGTGTGCCATCATGTGTTCGGATCATTTTCTTCTCTCAACTGTTGTAATTGCTGTATTGTCAACTTGTCTAAATTGTCTAAATGTAACGTTTGCTAACACTTATTCGAAACCACAATTTCTTGATTTAAAAATAATAAAATCACGGCAAAACATTCTAGAAAAATCGCCCAGCACTAGTGCCGTGACCTGGATGGGAGTGAAGTTTAGGGGGGTGAGTGTAACTGTCATAGGCCAGTAAGAGCTGTGAGTGTAAACCTCACTCCCCTTGTTAGAGCGCCCGCCTCCCACGCCGAAGACCACGGTTCGAATCCCACTTGGAGCGGGTGGTGTACACTACCTTTCCTATGGAAGCTTGTTTCTGTCATGGAATAAAACAATCTAAAAGATAATTGCGACTTTTTATCTCACAACTGTGGCTTTTTTCTCACAATTGTGACATTACATCTCGCAGTTCTGACTTTTCTCGAAATTGCGAGTTATCAAGTCCAATTCCGTGGAGAAAAAAGACTGACATCTCTCAATTCTGACTTCTTTTCTCAATTGAACTTCTAAATTCAGCTTCTAAACAACTGCAAGAAAATAGTCATAATTGCAAGGAAAAATGTCAGAATTGCGACTTTATATCTCGCAATTCGGACTTTATAACTCACAATTGCGAGTTTACAGTGGTGGTCAGAATTATTGGCACCCCTGGTAAATATGATCAAATATGGCTGTAAAAAATAAATCTGCATTGTTTATCCTTTTGATATTTTATTCAAAAAATTCACAAAAATCTAACCTTTCATTGAAGTAAAAGAACTGAAAGTGGGGGGTAAATCACGTTATGAAATAAATGCTTTTCTCCAAAACACGTTGGCCACAATTATTGGCACCCTTTTATTAAGAGACTATTTGCTCTTTCATACAATTTTTCTATAGGTCCTCAGAGAACATCCCTGAAGTACCTGTACTGTTGCTAGGCAAAAAACACATACATCAGATGTCTCTGCTGATGTCACCATCAGCACTGAGAAACACCTTGTCGAGGAGATTCAGGGCACTGGCTTAGGTTCTAATATAGCTCCCCATGTAAACAAGGGCCCATCACAGGCATCCATTGTGTTCATTTTCCAGATGTTGCACAACAAACATTGTATGCCAGCGGAAGAGTTTTGTCTGTCCACAAGAGCATGAAATTAGCCTGTTTAACAGAACTGAATTCATTTGGAGCGCCTAAAATAATAGTGCATGCTGCCATGACGCTCCAAAAGGAGCTGTTGCTAATCGACAGACTTCTTTTCTCACCCCTCGGAGAGAGAGATGTTTGGAGTGAAAGCAGATGCATCTGTCACAGACCGAGATGTGACATTTCAAAATGTGCGTTAGCAGATGGAGGATTGTTTATATTTGTGAATACTGCAGTGCGATGACTACACATTTAGCACTGGAGGGAAGCACGCCCGCGCCACACGTAGAAATGTCAGGGAAAGAGCGTGGCGCCTTCGCTAGAGCTGAACTGAATCCTGGCAGAGCAACTGAAAGTCAAAAGGTGCAGCTTGGTTATAGCTGTTAAAATGAACAAAATGAAACGATTTAGATGGGGTAGAAGGAGATTGTCTTGAAAAATGTGAGCTTCACAACATGACACGTTTCTTTCGAACGTGCCTTGTACAACAAACAGCTTCCGGTTTCAGTCACAAGGGTTTTTATGTAGAAACAGAAGCTATGTTGTGTTGTTCTGTATATACGTGTATATATATATATATATATATATATATATATAAACATAAAAAATGGGTAAAATTTTACATATAATATACACAAGACCTTATAATAAAAGTGCTACCCAATTTTTTTTTTTTTTTTAAAGAAATGTTTTATTCTAACCAAGGCTGCATTTGTTTGATCAATACACAGTATACACCGATCAGGCATAACATTATGACCACTGACACTGAACACTGATTTTCTCTTCATCACGGCACCTGTTAGTAGGTGGGATATATTAGGCAGCAAGTGAACATTTTGTCCTCAAAGTTGATGTGTTAGAAGCAGGATAAATGGGCAAGTGTAAGGATTTGAGCAAGTTTGACAAAGGCCAAATTGTGACGGCTAGACGAGCCATCAGAGCATCTCCAAAACTGCAGCTCTTGTGGGGTGTTCCCGGTCTGCAGTGGTCAGTATCTATCAAAAGTGGTCCAAGGAAGGAACAGTGGTGAGCCGGCGACAGGGTCATGGGTGGCCAAGGCTCATTGATGTTCGTGGGGAGCGAAGGCTGGCCTGTGTGGTCCGATCAAACAGACGAGCTACTGTAGCTCAAATTGCTTAAGAAGTTAATGCTGGTTCTGATAGAAAGATGTCAGAATACACAGTGCATCGCAGTTTGTTGCGTATGGGGCTGCATAGCCGCAGACCAGTCAGGGTGTCCATGCTGACCCCTGTCCACCGCCGAAAGCACCAACAATGGGCACGTGAGCATCAGAACTGGACCACGGAGCAATGGAAGAAGGTGGCCTGGTCTGATGAATCACATTTTCTTTTACATCACGTGGATGGCCGGGTGCGTGTGCGACGCTTACCTGAGGAACACATTGCACCAGGATGCACTATGGGAAGAAGGCAAGCCGGCGGAGGCAGTGTGATGCTTTGGGCAATGTTCTGCTGGGAAACCTTGGGTCCTGCCATCCATGTGGATGTTACTTTGACACGTATCACCTACCTAAGCATTGTTGCAGACCATGTACACCCTTTCATGGAAACGGTATTCCCTGGTGGCTGTGGCCTCTTTCAGCAGGATAATGTGCACTGCCACAAAGCAAAAATGGTTCAGGAATGGTTTGAGGAGCACAACGAGTTTGAGGTGTTGACTTGGCCTCCAAATTCCCCAGATCTCAATCCAATCGAGCATCTGTGGGATGTGCTGAACAAACAAGTCCAATCCATGGAGGCCCCACCTCGCAACTTACAGGACTTAAAGGATCTGCTGCTAACATCTTGGTGCCAGATACCACAGCACACCTTCAGGGGTCTAGTGGACTCCATGCCTCAACGGGTCAGGGATGTTTTGGCAGCAAAAGGGGAACCAACAGAATATTATGCCTGATCGGTGTATTTCAAAATGTAATTTATTCCTGTGATGGAATTTTCAACATTATTACTCCATTCTTCAGTCACAGGATCCTTCAGAAATCATTCTCATATGCTGATTTGCTGCTCAAGAAACATTTCCTATTATTATGAATGTTGCAAACAGTTGCTTAATGCTTAATATTTTTGCTTGAAATCGTGATACTTTTTTTCAGGAATCTTTGATAAATAGAAAGAATAGAAAAGAACAGCATTTTGAAACAGAAATCTTTTGTAACCATTAAAAAGACTCTTTTGATCAATTTAATGCATAATTGTTGAATAAAAGTATTAATTTCTTTAAAAAAAATCTTACTGAAAGTTTAAATGGCAGTCATTCTTAAAGATCAAATCAGAATCGGGTGCATTGTGAACAAAGATACTTATGAAAAAGTACCATGGTATTCTTAGAAGTACTTTGGAATACCATGTAAATACTGTGGTATGTGAATATAATCATTCATGCCCATGGCCCATATATAACAAGTATCAAGGTATTACCCTCCAACAACTGGTACCGGCTCAGTACTTTGAGTGAGAGAGATAGAATAGAGACAGAAGAAGAAAGAAAAACTGAGAAAATGAGAGGGGGGTGGAGGAAGCTTCCAAACCAGTCACCGCTCATCAGTTCCTCGGGCGCTATATTGATCGGCTGAGCAGGTTGGATATTAGAGAGGTAATTCACTTTTTAGATAGAAGGCGTAGAGGAGCAAGGGTTGCCCCATTTGTTACCCAGGCTGAGGAAATTATTGATACTGCCACACTGTCAGGGGGAACCCTGCGGAGGTAAGCGGTTTGATGAGGTGGGACACTGAGACAGAGAGATCGGAGGACAACGTTCTTCTTCAACTCCTACTGAACTCACATGCAAAATGAATTGAGCTGCGCACTTTAATGTTTAACTAGGGACAATAGAGAGTTTCTCCTAGAGATGGAAATCGTGAGGAATGGAATGATTCCAGCTTAGTACTTTGAGAAAGATATATTTGGAGTATATAGCAAACCAGCAGTATAGTATAGGAGCAGTATAGCAAACCAAAAATAAATGTTTTAAAAAAATTCTTCCAAAAAGGTGTTTATACAGTTTTTAGAGGTGGCATGAATGTAATCTAATCATTTGGTCTTAATGTTAAATAAAGTACTACACAAACAAAAACGGACCGTGTCCTTGCGTTGTCTGTCAATGACGTCATATCCATGCTATATCCCTTGATTTCCATAGAAACCATGGAAACACCAAAGACGTATTTTATTAGACAGGCGAGCAACTGTTTGTATATACGTTTATTAACAGAAAACTAATCATTGTTATACAGCGCAACACGGTTAGTCTTGTTTGAATCGCTTGTTTTCTTGATTCGCCGCGAGTAACGTTTTTACCATGCCTCAGAGACAACACTATTTTGTGAAGTGGCTAACATAGCATACTCAGAGAGAGCTTTCTCTATCATACAATATATTTTCAAATTAATTGCATGTCATTTTGCAACAGTCATTTTATTAATATGATATTCTAATATCGATCTAGATTACTGCAAAGTGCAACAAGTGTCTCATACCAGCCACCGAGCGAACGCACAGAGTAACACTATAGCATAACTTTCAGCGCACTCAAATGTATTTAGTATGATTGTTTGAACCATGTAAAACAGCGCTGCGTTACCCCACATACGCAACGAAAAGAGCGAAAGCAGCCGACTGCAGCATAAGCATAATAAAAGCTCAGAGACCTGTGTTTCGCGCAGGTGTCTCCCATTAGCATTCGCTCCCAAAGACTCTCAGCACGTCCTGCTTCATACCACTATAACATAACATTAATAAAACTTTACTACATTCGCTCATTTATGAACATGATTTCTGCCTGAGTCGGTCAGATTCCTTTCCATCGGCTGTGGAGGTGAAGAGTCAAGACTAAATGATGTCTTGACATGAATGATTCCACGCTCATTCACGGCGTCATCAAGCTACACCTTGTTTTGAATAAGCGACCTCTAGCGGCGAAACTTACATACTGTGGCTTTAACTACCAAGGAATCAATTTGTTCAGGAACTACACTGTTTGTGCTGTATGATATTGATTCACTAAAAAGAACCAGCTCATACACTCTTAATAATAAAGGTTGTAAAAGTTGTTTTTTTTTTCAGTGATGCCATAGAAGAACTTTTTTTTCTGTGGTCCAAAAAAGAAAGAAGGGCATTCGGCATTAGAACAACACCAGGGTGAGTAAATGATGACTTAATTTTTATTTTAAGGTGAACTATACCTTTAAATATTCTTTATGAAACCATCAATGCCAATAAAGAACCTTTATTTTTAAGAGTGTTAGAGCGATTTATTCGGGAATCAGACTAGTTGCGCTATATGTTTTTGATTCACTAAAATGAACCAACTCAAAAAAGGGATTAATTTACACTGGTGCCACTGCATTTTTTTTATTGACAAAAAAAAAAAAATGGATCATAAGGAGGATTCGTTCGGGAAAATGGACTACACTGGTGTGGCTAAAGGTTTTTAAATCACTAAAAGAACCGGCTCATTAATGGGATTCGTTTGGGAATCAGATTACACTGGTGGCGCTATAGGTTTATGATTCACTAAAAAGAACTGGCTCAAAAGAGCCGTTCGTTCAAGAATCGGATTAGTTGCAGCATCACTGATAATCAGTGAGCCGTGATGCAACTGTTAAAACATTTGTCTAGCCCTTAATCAGTCTTTGGGGTCCAGCTGACCCCACTGGACTTTTTCTTCATTTTTAAAAAAGTGTTACCTTCATCTCAGGGGCATGAGACTCTGTGACTTTTCCTAAATAATCTATCTAAACACGCACAAAAAATCTGGGCTTGATTTGGTTGTTCTAAAGGTGTGTAAAAAAAAAATTACCGTTTAAGGTCCTTGGGGTCAGATTGTCCCCACATTGAAAATGAACGGGAAAATGTAAAAAATGATTTTTTTTCATTTTGTTTGTCAAAAAAAAATAAATAAATCCAGTATAAATCTAAAAATGTCTACATTTAAATCAAGGTCTGGTCCTAGAGCATAAACACAAAGTGGAACAAACTTTCTATCTCATACACACACACACACACAAACACACACATTTGTGTGACTGCAACAGAGAGTTTTTTTTTATAGAAATTGGCAAATAAAATCAACAAAACTGGCATAAATCTGAAAAATTCCCATACATAAATGAAGGACTAATTACTAGAGCACAAATGCAACATGGAACAAGCATGTTCACTCACTCACACACACACACACACACACACACATGTGTCTGGGGCATTTTTTAGATTTTGGCAAATAAAATCAGACATAAATGTGTGTATAAACAGTGTGAAGGGGTAGACAACACACCACACACAGACACACACGCACACGCACACACACGCACACGCACACACATGCACACACACAAAAAGAGAGGGAAAAGGGCAGATAAAAGAAAGATGAAAGGCAGCTAACCTTTTGCACTCTGAGAAAGTTTACTGTTTGATGTATTATTAGTGCTGTTGTTTTGTTTTGTATTGTGTTGGTTTTATTTACTTTTTAAAATTCATCTCTTGTTCTAAAAAAAATAATTTGTGATAAATAATTTTCTGAAATAAATAGTATGTGATTACAGTCATGTCTTTTAGTTGTGATTTCTGCAAATGTATGTATAATAATTAGCAAAAGCAAACAATTCAAAATATATCAGACAACAACAAAAATAAATACAAAAATACAAATTTTGAATGTATTTTAGAATGTTTAAATATATATTCACAAAATATATATCATAAAGTTGAAGCATCAAGAAAAATGAAGTGAAAATGAAATGAGTCCCTATGGACCTCTACTGGATATATGTGGTCATTGCACTTTCTTTCTTTAACTATAATTCCTAAAGTTTTTCCACAAACCTGCAGATGGCAGTATTCTATCCCTAACACATAGAGCAATGTCCAAAAACAATTTAGATTAAATTAAGATCATCATTTAAGTGATTTTTTCATTAAAAAAATTATTTTTCATGAGCCAATTTATGGCGTAGTTAAGTAATTGTGCAGTAAATAGGTAAAAAAACTACCAAATATTCACAAAACACAGCATAGATGTATAGTTGAGAAGTAAATAAAAAAAATTATATATAGTTTGCCATGTAAAAAATTTATATTTTCTTATGCAATCGCTCTGTAAATGTTTGGGGTCTATCTGACCTCAAGGACCAAAAACATAAACCCTACTTGAGGAGTGATTAAGGGCTAGCTTATGTTTACATAAAAAAAAAAAAAACAATTGAAAAGAGGAGCAGTGGAACACAAACACATTCTGTGTGAATTTTAGTGCAGTGTTATGTCTTCAGAAAGAATGCATTAACGGTATGTTACATTTATTTCCTTCTGTATAAGAACCGGTTCTGTAAAGTTTAGCTCAATGCAGACTGTAGACTCTGAACACTGCTTTTATAACATCAGCCATCAATCACCAAGCATGTCTTAAAATGCAGTTTCATCACAAAGAAAATATTAAAATCAACTGAATGAATTACATTTTCATTTCCTTACATGGTACAGATGAAAACGATACGGACACGGTTTTCAATATCCTCAGCTGTGTGTGCAACACAATAATGTGTGTCCAGGAAAATTAACAATAGTTCACGCATTTGTTTCAATACTGACAATATCAGTGTTAGATAGCAAAATTGTTGTTTTGATCTCTAAATCTGACACATTGTAAGCATATTTACGGATATTTCCAATTACAGTGTGACAGGTGCCATTGCATAAGTGCCAATAAACATCTGATTCTCAACTGAAAAGTTTTATATGAGTTTTCCAAAAGTCTTTTCAAAAGAAAACTGGGAAAGAGAGAAAACAAAAAGGGTATTAATAATAAAATATTGCTGATTACATCAGAACTAGATATTTCCAAGTAAGAAAACATTACAGGGCGGCTTTTGTGCCATGATGTAATTTGCTCTCCAGTGACATAAATGCGAGTCAAAATGAGTTCAACTGAGAAGGAATCACATGTTATTTAACGAATGATGCAGACAGGACAGAGGCACCTTGTATGTGACACAAGCTTTTTTTAGGTCATTATCGAGAGCAGACTATGGATGATCAAAACAAAGGAAGGGAGCGAAGATGAAAGCGAAAGAAATCAAAAGCCACTGAGCCTCACATGAAAAATACGGCAAGTTACAGCAAAACTCTTATTTGCATGTAATTTACACAACAAATAGGAAGAGAATATTGGGAAATGATAGCAAAGAGGAAGTGGAAAGGAAAATGGAAGAATGGAAGGAGTGTGAGGGCTTCCTCCCTCTGAAGTCTGCGACTGCTTTTTGGAGGGCGAACGAAAAAGTGTAGGGGATGAGGGTTATAAATGAGACAAGGGCAAAAGTGAAAGAGCTGAAGATGTGGGTTGTTTCATGGATGATACATGGCACTGGCCGACTAATTTTTGTTGAGCTTTCTCTGTGCTCGGTTCTGACTGGTTGCCCGCCGACATTGAGCGTCCGTCATTAGACAGGTTACACACAGGCCAAAAGCGAGAGAATTTCGGACACAGCCACCTGTGCTGAGAGCAAATTAAATTCCACACTCCCTTTAACTGGTGCGGCACTTTTCCCTAACAACCCATATGGATAGATGAGCTGGATGCACGTTGTTGAGGCATCGGAGACATTATCATGCTCCACTAAAGACAAGCACCATATGCAGTTGTTGTAAATGCACTCAGGCTTTGCTGTGGACTCAAATAGCGGCAAAACAGCTGTTGGGAATTGAAGGGAAAAGCATTAAAGTCACATAGCCTGCGTGCTGAACCAATAACTGACAGCTTTCTGAAACAGAGCGCAGTGTGAATAAACGTCAGTGTTTCTTTCTTTTGTTTTTGTTGCAGTGTCAAGGCTCAATCCGGTAATTTGGCCATTTAGGGGGGAAGAAAACAAATGGACCATTACAATGAATGGAAAGATCTGCAGAGACAAACAGGGGAATCGTTCAGATGGGAGGCAGGGTAATCGAGCAGACAGTAGAAGAAAGGAAGGTACAGATGAAAACGTTTTAGTGTTGAGGCAGGTTAAATACGTATCCAACTTGTGTGCTTGCCAAACTCGCATACAGGGAAGACAAGGTATGCCTATAACACAGGGTCGTAACACTGTCAGTTTAACTAATTAAAAAAATGGACAGGGATAAAATCGCTATCAAACAGGGCCACCAGCATCTGAGGAAAGTCTAAAGACTTTGAAAAAATCTGACATCTGTCATTATGTACATGACCATTCAAAAGTTTTGGGTCAGTAAAACATTTCTAATGTTAGAAAAAATTTATATTAAAATAAAGCTGTTTTCAACATTGATAATACTAGGAAATGTTTCTTGAGCACTGAAACAGCATATAATAATGATTTCTGAAGAATCATGCAGGGCCATTATCGTTAACAACCTGAAATTAACTATTAAATCATTTTTGTTAAAGGTGCACTGTGTAAATTTTAGCGGCATCTAGCGGTGAGGTTGCAAATTGCAACCGCCCACCGCTCACCCCTCCATTTTGAAGCACATAGAGAAGCTACGGTGGCCGACACAGGACAAAGATGTCGTCGTCTGAGACAGCAGAGAGTAGCTTGCGCTCTGTAGAGCAGTTTGTCCGTTTAGGGCTACTGTAGAAACATGGCGGCGCAAAATGGCAACTTCAATGTAAGCGGACCCGCGGTGTAAGTAGATAGAAATGGCTCATTCTAAGGTAACAGTTCATTATGTAAGGTCTTTATACACCACTGAAAACATAGTTATGTATATTATATTGCATTTCTGTAGATATAGAGCCTCACAAAAACTACACACTGCTCCTTTAACTTAAATAAAGCTGAAATATAACATAAATGATGAAAAGGGTCACATTTTATATTAACTTTCATTAATAAATCATTAACAAACATTATATAAAGCTTAACAGATCATTAATTAATATTCACATATAGCTAGAAATATGAGACAATGTTCTTGTTGACTAATGAACTTATAAAATATTACATGTTGATTGACAGATCATTATTTAATGTAAATTGAAATGCTTACAAATGTCATTAAACTTCAGTTCATATATTACCTAATTACAAAAGTACAAATGCAAAAAGGTGTTTGGAGTTATCTGGATGTAAGCAAAACAACCATCCCATTCTCCCCTAATCAGTTGCTGTGGAACTGAGAACTCTAAACAGCCTCATAGTCACTTACACAGAGCGGTGCATCAAAGCCAGCCTTTATATGATATGAATGATCTAATTGTTGGTCAGAATGTTGGGCAAATGAAAAGCATGCGATTTTTGTTTTCCTTTCACAATGCTCTTCAGAGAGCGCTGACGATTGTGGTCTATTGTGCTTTTGACTTTGACCATAATGGCCAGTGGTATTAATAGACATCTGGGGAAAATAAAAGCATGCACAAATGATTAATTATATTTCTGAAAAGAATCTTAAAAGCACTGCCAAAAGCTGATGCTTTTATCTACTACCACTTTTTTTTAGAAGTCCTAAGTGACTTGTTCAAAGGCACGGTCACTGTAGAAGCAGGAAGTGACATCAGTAATCCCTCATCTTGTTCACTTCAAATTCTTTTCAGTATCAGAACACTAACCTTTCAGCTGACAGCCCAGATCATTAACCACTAAGCTACCTGTGACACTAGGGTACAATTGGTGAAGAAAACTCCATTTGAAGAACACTTAGAAATTGAGAAAAAACAATTAGCCACTCAATCATCACACTGCCCTGATGTGTCTAATCCGTTCGAAGATGTTACTACAATTTGTTTTTGACCTTTCAAAGCTAGACACCCGAATGTTAGATCTGCCCTTTCCATCGATATCTCAAATAGCACTCATTATGTGAAGCTGTGTGATTGCTTGACACCAGGCAGACATTTGAACCCAAGGTGGCAACCAGGGGACACCAGAGGGCAAAGGGTCAGAGGGGGCCGCCCTCCGGCTGGCATCTGTTTCGTAGCTATTAAGCTGGCATCTGTTTCATAGCTATTACCTCGCCACAAAGAGATGACAGATTGGGCAGGTGGGGCTTTCAAAACAGAAAATTACATCTTAAACACAAGGTTTAAGCTATAAAACCAAATCAATTGAAGAAAGAACTTCTTCATCCCCTAACTCTCGAGTCTGTGCACGGCTCATTCTGGAGCAGATGCTTAGATGTGGAAAGTGGGTCAAATGGATATAGCTTCTCTGGAGGGGCTCTGCTGCCTTTCTGAAGTTTTTCCCCTCCTCAGGGGTCTCAAGAGACTCAGCTGCTATGACCGACTCGTGTGCAAACCTCAGTCTTGAAACGCTGCCAGGGTGCAGCTGGACATAATGGACAGAAATGTCAGACACTTTTTACTAGCCCGTGACCCCTTCACATGAATATCTCACTTACATTACGAGCTGAGACTGTCCAATTGTCTATTGACAAACTTTTTTGATAAAAAATACAGTAAAAACAGTAATATTGTGAAATATTATTACAGTTTGCTTTCAATTTTAATCTTTAAAATGTAGTTTAATGTAGTAAAGCTCAATTTTCAGCATCATTAGTCTTCAGTGTCACATGATCCTTCATTAGAAATCATTCTAATATGCTGATTTGCTGCTCATGAAACATTTCTTATTATTGTCAATGTTGAAAACAGGTGTTGGGTCTTCAAGATTCTTTGATGAATATAAAGTTAAAAAGACCAGCATTTATTTGAAATAGAAATCTTTTGTAACATTATAAATGTCTTTACTGTCACTTTTGATCAGTGTAATACATCATTGCTCAATACAATTATTAATTTCTTTCAAAAAGAAAAATATTACTGATGCCAAACTTTTGAACAGGATTTTAATATTCTTAAAGGATTAGTTCACTTTAAAATGAAAATTATCCCATGATTTACTCAAGCCATCCTAGGTGTACATGACTTACTGATGAACACAATTGAAGTTATATTAAGAAATATCCCAATCGATGGGTTTTTGTAAGAAAAATATCCATATTTAAAAATTTATAAAGTAAAATATCTAGCTTCCACCAGACCACCTTCCGTGTAACTGGCCCGACGTATGATGTCGAATGTAGCGTAAGCGTTTTGAACTGCGAGAGGCGTTACGCTTTCTTCACAAGTTGAATACGAAAGGTAGTCTGGAGGATGCTAGATATTTTACTTTATGAAGTTTTAAATATGGATATTTTTCTTACAAACACCCATCAATTTGCTTCAGAAGGCCTTTATTAACCCCCCGGAGCTGTGTGGAGTACGTTTATGATGGATGGATGCACTTTTTTGAGCTTCAAACTCGTGGGCCCCATTCACTGCCATTATAAAGCTTGGAAGAGCCAGGATATTTATTAATATAACTCTGACTGTGTTCATCAGAAAGAAGAAAGTCATATACACCTCGGATGGCTTGAAGGTGAGTAAATCATGGGGTAATTTTCATTTTAAATTGAACTAATCCTTTAAGACTAAAAAGTCTGGTTCTTAACAAGTAAATCTATAAAAGGTAGTAAAAAATTATGGTATGGGAAAAATTTTAAATAGATAGATAATAGAAAATAAGAATCAACCCCAGGGTTATAAAAGTGTCCATAGTGGAAGAACCACCCAGATCATTTATGCAAATCATTGTATTTCTGTTCTCCCACATTTTGTTTGTTGTTTTTCTTGTCAAAATGGAGTATTAATTCACTACCTGCAGGCGACCATTAGCTGTATATGCAAATGACATGGCAGAAAAGTGAAAACTAAAAAAGGCTCAATGGTACATGTGGGAAGTAGAATAGTTTTACATGTTGTTCTGTAGATGAAGTGTCAGCTCCTTGAAGTGCTGGGCAAAGTCATCTGAGACACACAGAGTAATCTCTCTCCTGTACACAGACGGCGAGGCTCATCAAAAACCAATAACACCATCTCATCATTAGCCTTCTGTAAGATACACGGCTCACACATGGCTCAACTACGTGCCTCTAGATCTCCCAGGGAGACGGCCATGTCACACTGACGGAGGGGATGAGAACTGCTCTGAAATGCAGCGCCAGCCCCGGAGACTGAACTTATTCCAGCAGCAAAGGGCATATCTGAAGCTGCTTAAGGTCAAACTAATGCCCACCAGACGCAGAACAAAAGGATTTACAGGCACTTGCACAATCGCATGAATTATGAGGAGCCGTTCTAATACAGTACAATGCGCTGTGCAATTTAAATAAATAATCGCTAAGCACAATCGCATGGTGACACAATCCAGAGCAAAGTTCTGAAATATGTCTTACATATTTCTTCCAAGAGAATGCATAATGTTGTGTAAGGGCATTTTATGTTACTAGGCCTGCAAGGGTTGTTCTAAACCTTAAAAAATACATGATATTCAACAAACAAACATGCACAGACACAGATATAAACATAAGTATACTCTTACCATCCTACCATAAAAATGCTAACTGCAGTATTATGCAAATTTCAGACACTTGGGAACAAAATGATAGTAACAATGAATCCTAAGAGAACAGACTCAACAAGCCGTGAATATCTGATATGTGTATGTGTGTGTGTTTTATATATATATATATCAGATCATGTAAAGATGCAACACTTAAAGATGAATCACTCCATCTGTCTTATGTATGAATTGCACAGTATTTTTCATATTCAGAAAGCTTTTGTTCTAGATGTGAACAAAGGCACAGCAAAACAATGTAATGCACATGTTTGATATTCATGATGAAGAGTCAATTATTCAGCTTTCATTTTTATGTAACATATTGGACCTTAAAGCTGTTTTGTACCCCACAAAGCCCTGTGAACACAAATCACATAACATAATGTTCATATCATAATCCCATTGTAATCTCTAGATCTTGAGGGGAAAAACAGGTTTCCATTTGTAAATAAGAATCTAACGCTGTCTCCAAAACAAAAATTCATCTCAGTAAACAAACTCAAAGAAAAGAGCATATAGTAAAAAGAAAAACGTCTCGGTCACGTATGTAACCTTAGTTCTCTGAATAGGGAACGAGACGCTGCGTCACCGCTTTGGGAACGCCTCTGCGTGATTGCGTCGTGAAGCACGTGTGTAATCAGTCCAATGGAGAGACCGAATGTCATAGGCGGGTGACGTCATAGACCCGGAAGGTATAAAGCATACCGGCAAACAAACGCCGCTAGCTTCTGTAAAAGGCTGAAGCAAGGCGCTTGCGGGCATGCGGGGAGTATGGCAGGGTGACGCAGCGTCTCGTTCCCTATTCAGGGAACTAAGGTTACATACGTAACCGAGACGTTCCCTTTTAAGGGAACTCGCGCTGCGTCACCACTTTGGGAACGAGAATACCCACGCCCCCATAGGAGCCGGATGCCCGCCTGTAACATTGTCTAGGAGGCGAGCACCCGAGCCCCCGGAGTAACATTAATGTCTAGTTCGTAGAACCTGACAAAGGTGAGCGGTGAGGACCATCCTGCCACGTCACAAATGTCCTGCAGGGAGGCTCCTGCCAAAAATGCCTGAGAGGCAGCCATACTCCTGGTTGGGCCTGGACAGCCAAAGGGGAAGGCTGTCCGGCCGCCACATAAGCAAGTGAAATAGCCTCGACTACCCACTTGCTCATCCTCATCCTTGCAACTTCTCAGGAACTTCTTCTAGTGGCTCGAGGGGGCCTCAGAAAGGCCTTGTAGGACATTGGCTAAGTCCCAGGCCGGCACCCTGGTGTGTACTGTAGGCCTCAGCCTCATGGTACCACGGAGGAAACGAGTAACCAGAGGGTGTCGCCCCAATGAAACGCCCCAATGAAACAAATGGATCCCAAAGGCGATCTCTGCACCATGAGGTGAAGAGTCTCCACTTCAGAGCATACAGTTTCCTCGTGGAGGGAGCTCTAGAGTGTAGAATGGTCTCCACAACCTCGGTTGAGAGACCAGAACTTATGAGCTGGGCCCCCTCAGAGGCCAAGCCCACAGATTCCAAAGCTCTGGGCGAGGGTGCGGGATGGCACCGCCCACCTGAGAGAGAAGGTCCCTCCTGCACGGAATCTCCAGGGGAGGGCTGTCGAGGAGCGACACAATGTCCGAGAACCAAACTTGGGCTGGCCAGAACGGAGCTACTAGCAGAAGACGGGCCCCGTCCCGGCGCACTCTCTCTAGAACTCCTGGAAGCAGAGCAAACGGGGGAAATGCGTACAGGGGCAGCCTCAGCCACTCCTGTACTCCTGTTAGAGAGAACCACAGTCGACAATGTGAGTTTTCGTGTGTGGCAAACAGGTCCACCTCGGCCCTGCCAAACTTCTCCCAAAGGAGCTCCACCACCTCGGTGTGGAGTCTCCACTCCCCGGGCCTCGGCCCCTGCCCCTGCCTCGACAGGATGTCTGCTTCCACATTCAGGCGCCCTGGGATATAAACTGCCCTGACTGAGTGCAGTTTCCCTTGGGCCCACAGGAGGATCTGGCGGGCCAACTTGTATAATAGGCGCGACCTCAACCCCCCCGATGGTTTATATAGGAGACCACCGATGTGCTGTCCGTGCGTACTAGCACATGATGGCCCCTGAGGTATGGCAGGAAGTGTATCAGAACCCGTAAGGGAGGCATCCGTGGTCAGAGATACCCGCTGACGCGGTGCCCCCAGTAACGGGCCTAGGGCCAGAAACCAAGAATCCTTCCACATGACCGCCGCGTTGCCTTGATCACGCGAAAAGGGTTTCCCCTCGGGGAATATCCTTTGGTCTTGAGCCACCACTGTAACGGTCTCATGTACAACAGGCCACAAGGAATCACGTTGGACGCTGCTGCCATCAGACCTAACAGCCTCTGATACTGTTTGACAGTGAGTGACTGGTCTAGCTTCACCCCTTTTACTGCTGAGAGGATCGACCCTATGCGAGGCTCTGATAAGTGGGCCTGCATAGAGACCGAGTTCCAACTCACGCCTAGATACGTTATTCTCTGAACTGGAGAAAGAACGCTTTTCTTGAAGTTGAGCCTCAGTCCTAACTTCCTCATGTGTGCGAGAACAACATCTCGATGTTGAACAGCCAGGCGTGCTGACTGTGCTAGTATCAGCCAGTTGTCGATATTGTTGAGAATGCGGATCCCCTGCATGTGCAAGGGGGCTAATGCCTCGTCTACACACCTGGTGAAGGTGCGGAGTGAAAGGGCTAGACCAAAGGGAAGCACCCGATATTGGTATGCTTCTCCCCCAAAAGTGAACCTCAGGTACTTCCTGTGCTGCGGAAGGATGGAGACATGAAAATAAGCATCTTTGAGATCTATTGTGGCAAACCAGTCCTCGGACCTGATTTGAGACACAATATGTTTGAGTGTAAGCATCCTGAACTTGAGCTTTGCTACTGAGCGGTTGAGGATGCGCAGATCTAGAATAGGGTGCAGCCCCCCATCCTTCTTTGGCACGATGAAGTACCGGCTGTAGAACCCTAACTCTCTGTCGTACAGAGGGAACTTTTCTATGGCCCCTTTCCGCAGGAGGGTCTGTACTTCTTGAGTCATAATCAGAGCCTGCTAAGGTCTCAGACACAAACACAGAGCTGACAAAGACAATGTTACACGGAGCGCTTGCTGAAGACAACAGAAGCTAGTGGCGTTTGTTTGCCGGTATGCTTTATACCTTCCGGGTCTATGACATCACCCGCCTATGAAGTTCCGTCTCTCCATTGGACTGATTACACACGTGCTTCACGACGCAGTCACACAAAGGCGTTCCCAAAGCGGTGACGCAGCGCGAGTTCCCTTGAAAGGGAATGAATATTTTATCCATTGGTGGTGCTTGTTTTTGTTCAAACCTCTCAAGTCAAGTCAAGTATAGTGCTTTATACAATACAGATTGTTTCAAAGCCGATTTACAGTGATAACAGGAAAATGATTTAATGACGCAAACAGAGTTCATTTCAATATCATTGTTCAGCTGAAGTCAGTTCAGTGTTGATTTAGTTCTGTTGTAAAAATCATCAATTATTAAATTAGTCCATTTAATCTATAAAGCAGTTCTGCAGAAAAACAATGCTGTCGTCGACCAGTTCAGTTCTCAACCAAATCAAATCAGCGCACAGACTATTTGGATCGCAAACTTTCTGCAGTTATAATTTTTAATAAATATTCCAGTCTCGCGCAAGAACTCCGGTCTGACGCACGCGTGATCTCGCATTATTTACTTGTCACATCTCACGTGTGTTTGGTTGTGAAACGTAGTTTGCGCACCGGAGAGAGTTGTCGGTGATTCTTCCTATTGTAAAGTCATGCAGTGTGAAACCTCCTGTTGCCGATCCATCGTGCAGTGTGAACACAGCAGCAACTGAATGCTACCCCAGATAGTCATGCAGTGTGAAAAGAACTGTGATCTGAGAAGTTTGAAAATCGTGCAGTCTGAACTCGGCATAAGTTTAAAAGGCATACAGTTTATTGCCATGACTTGACTATAAAATCAGTTTTTAATATGAGCTCTTAATCAAAGGTAAATTGCGACTTTTTATCTTGCTATTCTGACTTTTTTTCTAGCAATTGCATGTTATAAAGTCAGAATTGTGAGATATAAACTCGAAATTCTGAGAAAAAAAGTTAGTCTTTTTTCCTCAGAATTGGACTTTATAACTCACAATTGCAAGAAAAAAAATCAGAATTCACAATTTTGACTATAGCACACATTTGCGAGTTTATATCATGCAATTCTGACTTTATAACGCGCAAAAAATTTTAATTGTGAGATAAAAAGTTGCAATTACCTATTTTTTTTTCTATTCAGTGGCAGAAACAAGCTTCCATAGTTTATTGCCATGACTTAACTATAAAATCAGTTTTTAATATGAGCTCTTAATCATACACTATGACAAATTGTTCTCTTTACCAGTGTCAATATCAAGGGAATATCAACTACTCTCACGTGTCAAAACTCAGCATTGCTGAACATCGCACTTTCTGCAACCAGCGGTAATTGTTTTGGGCCAGTGATAAACCCTTTGTTTTTTAACTTTTTAAAAATAATTTTCCAGGACAACAAGAAGTTTTTCCAGGACATTTTACATTTTCTCTAATTTTACATGTAATTTTCCAATTTGTCATCAATTTTCCAGGTTTTCCAGGACGAGTGGGAACCCTGTAGAAAGCAATCACCCACCACCCAGGGCATCCACCCTAGTAACTCCCTAGCAACTACACAGAACATCAGGAACAACATAGCAACACCCTGGCAATGTTTTTCAAATGCAATGACCACTCACATTTTCTTTAGAAAAAGTTAAACTTAGTTTTTAGTTTAAGATTCTACTGATTGAATTCTGCTGACCCTAATGCTGAACTTTAATGCAACTAAATTAATTACAGAATATTGTCATATGAATTATACTAATTACTAATTACTATACTAATAAAACACTCTTTGCCTACCAATGTTGTCGACAGCTTTCTTCTCGACCAGCATCCGTCTGCTCTGATAGATCTGGTCTTTTTTTCATAATTGACCTCTGGCTGCATTTTAATCTGACTAACGTCACCAATTATTCTCCTGATGTAATGACGTTATTTGTGTCAGAAATAAATAACCTACCACAAAAAAAAAAAAAAAAATCCCAACTCGAGCCTGTTATCATAATTTGTTAAACTGTATTAATCAAAATGGTCTATAGTCAATTGAGGTAAAAGCTTTTCCGCTCCCAGTTTGGACTGAGGCCCAATTTATGAGTGCAGTTTAGGAGAGTGAACGGATCAATAATGGCTGTGAACTGGCGCATGGGTTCAACATACAGTACATCTCCAGAGGTACAGGAGTAAACCACAAACTAAAAAAGATAGTGTTAATACAGTCTTCTAAATTGCTGACGAAAATTTTTGTTAAAGTCTTTTTCGTCAACCATAACTAAGATGATAAGGAAAATGAGTATCACCGCAATAATAAAGTATTTTAAATCAAGAAGCTATAAGACAACTATACCAATAATGGTAACACTTTACAATAAGGTTGTATTAGTTAACATTATTTAATGCATTAGTTAACATGAACTAACCATGAACAACACCTCTGTTCAGCATTAATCTTAACTCACACATATATTAAAGGGATAGTTCATCCAAAAATGAAAATTTGATGTTTATCTGCTTATCCCCAGGGCATCCAAGATAGAGGTGACTTTGTTTCTTCAGTAGAACACAAATGAAGATTTTTAACCGTTACAGTCCGTCAGTCGTATAATGCATGTGAATGGTAACACATGAGAGTATGAGAACTATGAGAGTAAAAAAACATGCACATACAAATCCATATTAAACCCTGCGGCTCGTGACTACACATTGATGTCTTAAGACACGAAACGATCGGTTTGTGTGAGAAACCAAACAGTATTTATATCCTTTTTTTACCTCTAATACGCCACTATGTCCAACAGACTTCACCGCGCAATCACTTCCGGTGAGTGAGGTCAATGTACAATGTACACGATCTGGCGCAAGCGGTGGAAGTGATCTCTCGCGCGTATCTCTACGCCAGATCGTGTACATTGACCTCACTCACCGGAAGTGATCACGCGCTTAAGGCTGTTGGACATAGTGGTGTATTAGAGGTAAAAAATGATATAAATACCGTTCGGTTTCTCACACAAACCGATCGTTTCGTGTCTTAAGACATCAATGTGTCGTCACGAGCCACAGTGTTTAATATGGATTTGTCTATGCATGTTTTTTTTACTGTTTTTTTTACTCTCATAGATTTTGTTACCATTCACATGCATTATACGACTGACAGACTGCAACGGTTGAAGTTAAAAATCTTCATTTGTGTTCTACTGAAGAAACAAAGTCACCTATATCTTGGATGCTCTGGGGGTAAGCAGATAAACATTAAATTTTCATTTTTGGGTGAACTATCCCTTTAATGCATCTATTCACGTTAACAGTGCAATTAGTTACATTAGTTAATGCATTAGTTAACATGAACTAACCATGAACAATACCTGTAGCTTTACTGTTTTTGTAAGGTTATCTTACTGTCAGGGCTTGACATTAACACCCGCCATATGCGGGTGGATTTCAGCAGTGGCGTGTAACACAGTCACTCCCACTAGCCACTTTGGCGGGTTGAATTTTATTGTAGTTTTCTCAAAAGGCATCTGTTATAATTGTGTTGCGCATTATAACCAATCACACGCGATTCTGTTGAGTTTATGAATGCAATGTCTAATAATCAGAGGCGTTCAGATTAGTCATCGCTGAAACGCCAGAGTTTTGTTCAGAACGCGCTCTCACTCACTGAAATCTGCACTCTCCTTATAAACAACAAAGCAGAGATGTACGTGCGATGTACGTATGAGATTCATTCATCATACAGTGATTAACTGTTTTTGTTCTATTTCAGCAGCGAAAATAGTCTCAAACATAGATCACAGCAGAACCATAGTGCATCTGATGAGACTGGCATAAAGTTCGATATTCGCGCATTTAGGGACCGTCTCTAAAGTTACATACGACATTAGTATACACGTTTCTAACTTCAATAGCATTTGAAGAGAATGACTTAAACCAACTGTAAAGTGTTCATCTAGGTGTCAGGTATGATGCACACCTTTTAGAGTTTTGATATTTAATAAAATAAACTGTCAAATCACATGAAAATATGGATATGTATTTCACTAGGCTACTGTATCGTACACAAAATATGCTAGATTTAAATATGCCATAGCTAATAGAGCACTGATGAGAATATTGCTTGAGAATAAATTATATTTACACCAAAAAAAAATCTTATTTTTTTTTAGACAAGCAACTGTTGGTGTTTCTCTGATTAAGGAGCTTTACACATAACCTTATCAGAGCTAAATAGGACTATTTGATGACCTGTCATGTTATGCATTTCATGTAGACTTGATTTTGGTGTGTACAGTGGTCATTTACATATAGCCAACAAAAAAATTCCCAACAACAAAATTTTGGCCAGTGAAAATGCTGAGTGGCTAGTAACTCTGGAAAACCACTAGCCACAGTGGCTGGTGAGCAAAAAAGTTAATGTCAAGCCCTGCTTACTGTACATATTTGCATTAGTTTACGTAGCAGTTGACACTCACTAAGGATGAACATTTCTAACTCACCATCTCACTCTAAAGGTAAAAATGCTGTTGTGTACTTTATCAACATTATTAAACAAAGAATTTATTAATGGTTTTTGAGAACCTTATTATCAAGTGTACACTATTTCAACATTAACTGATGTGTTAACATTTGTAGGTTCATTACAAAGCAGTAAATAATAATAAATGCTTTGTTAATGGAAATTCATGTTAATAAAGAGTCTACAAATGTTAGTAACACATCAGTCAAAGTTGAAATAGTGTACACTTTACAATAAGGTTCTTAAAAACCATTAATACATGCTTTGTTAATGGTAAGTCATGTTAATAAAAGTCTACAAATATTAGTATCACATAAGGTAATGTTGAAATAGTGTAACCTTTACAATAAGGGTCACAAAATCCATTAATAAATGCTTTGTTGAATGTAAGTAATGATAGTAAAGCGTGTATAAACATGAAAAACCTATCCGTTGATGTTCAGATGGTTTCCACTGTAGAATTATGTTTACCAACAGCCCAAAATCAATGGCTTATTAAATAATTTTGATAAGGTACACAAAAGCATTTTTACCTTTAGAGTGAGATGGTGAGTTAAAAATGTTCATCCTTAGTGAGTGTCAACTGCTACGTAAACTAATGTAAATGTGTACAGTAAGATAACCTTACAAAAACAGTAAAGCTACAGGCATTGTTCATGGTTAGTTCATGTTAACTAATGCATTAACTAATGTTAACTAATTGCACTGTTGACGTGAATAGATGCTATAATATGTGAGTTTAAGTTAAGATTAACTAATGCTGAACAGAGGTGTTGTTCATGGTTAGTTCATGTTAACTAATGCATTAACTAATGTTAACTAATACAACCTTATTGTAAAGTGTTACCAAGATGGGTATATCAATAACTATATTAGCATACAGAGCAACGGACCATAATGTTCTGTTAAATGCTACAGCTCCTTAAAGTCAGATGGATTCTGATTGGCTGTCAATGTTTTTATTGTTCATCAGCTGGAAAAAATAATTCTGAAAATGACTCTCTTTGTTGTTAATATTATTGTGGTGTGGACTTCCCTATTCTCATAGAATTAGAACTATATTAACTTTACAGTTATAGTTACCATTACAGTTATTATTGGTGTGAACGGCCTTTAAATTAAAAAAAATATATATAGCATTTTTTTTTTTTTTTCATCAAAAGATAAAAACGATGACTAAAAAACTCTAACTGAAAACGAACTGGCTCCACACAATGTGAGTGTTTGGGAAACCCCTTTAAAAACAGTCATTTTATTTGCAATTCCATCTATTGGCACTAGTGGCACATTTCATTTCAGCTTCAAACTGGGACTGAGAAAATATTTTAACACAGGAAAAAAATTGCACACATCATCTTTAAGCATGCAGAAACAGTCTATAAACCAGAGGCGATGATTTATATGGAGCATGCAAAAGTGTTTATTTCTAATGAGGCAGAGAGGATAGACTGTTAGGTGAAGATGAAAGATGGAACACACAGAGTGTGTGGATGTGTGTTTGTCCAGGTGGGCTTTAGGTAGGAGAGTGGGATAGGGACACAGCTCATTAATTGGGAAATGGGACTCCTGGCGAATAGGCTAAGGACATCTGTTCCCCTGACAGGACGTTTGCGGCCAATTCTGCACCACATTGCTTAAGGAAATGTTGTGCTTCACACCAGGAAATGAAATAGATCAAGTCTCTTGGCTTTCTTACGTTAAAAAGAGCCGGAAATGTCATAAATGTGCTATCTCGTCTGTTGCGCGTTTCATTTGCAGCTATTGCATAAGGAAGGTTTGAGTGATAAGACATTGTGGCGGTATGTAAATATATCCACATAAAAGGGATAGTTCATTAAAATTCTGTCATCATTTACTCACCCTCATGTTGTTCCAAACCCGTAAGACTTTTGTTCATCTTCGAAAAACACAAATGAAGATCTTTTAATGACATCTGAGAGATTTCTGTCCCTCCATTCACAGTCCACACACCACTTTGATATTACAAGAAGCTTATAAAGAGATCGTAAAACTAATCCATATGAATTGAGTTTAGTCCAAATTGGTTTAGTCCAAATTTTCTGAAGAGACTTGATCGCTTTATATGATGAACAGACTTAATTTAGGCTTTTATTCACATATAAACATTCATCAACGCACACATCAGTTGCATGCTTGATAGACGTGCAAGAACCAATGAGGTTCATTCACGTGTGTTACGCAGCACGTTTGAGCTTCCACAAGAACCAATGAGGTTTGTTCTTGCGTGTCAAGCAAGTATGGTTGAGCTTCTGTTTATGTTCGCTGATCAATATTTATATGTGAATAAAAGCATAAATTAAATCAGTTCATCAAATAAAGCGGTCATGTCACTTTAGGAAATTTGGACTAAACCGATTCATGTGGATTAGTTTTAAGATCTCTTCATGAACGTTTTGGAGTGTCAAAGTGGTGCATAGATTGTGAATGGAGGGACAGAAACCTCTCAGATTTCATTAAAATATCTTCATTTGTCTTTCGAAGATGAACAAAAGTCGGCAAAACATTATTTTTATTTTTCAGTGTCCTTGTTACACGTCACATGTATTTACAATTGTGATAATTATACATTATGCATAATTACATGCAACTAACCCTAAACCAAACCCTAATCCTACCCTAACCCTAAAGTAAGTACATATTACTCAGTACTTAAATGTATAATTACACTGTATTTATAATTAAACAGGGACAGGTTAAAATAAAATGTAACCCAAAAATCTTAAGAGGTTGGAATGACATGAGGGTGAGTAAATGATTAAAATTTTAACCCTTAAAGTTATATAAACCTTACAGTGATAAAGAAACATTCATGACTGAGAAAATTAAGATTGGACGTGCATGATGTTTAAAGGAGTTATTAAGCACAATAAACCGTGAAAAAAAACCTAAATGCGGTAACGCAATCAATCCTCAAAGCAATCTAAATTCAGTTCTTCTTTTTTTTTGGCTTATTGAGCCTGAATGGTCAAATACACATACTTATGTCAAAATGCCATGTGGAGCATCCATGTAAACACAGTCGGTTGTCTTAAGTGAACGTAAACAGTTGGGAGAAAAGTGTGTGTGTCTGTATATTGGATCCGTGAATCCGTAACTATGTGTCTGCTGTCTGCGTCATTAATGTCAAAAGACAAAGGGAAAAACAAAAGACAAAGGGAAAAACTTTTGTATCTTTAATAAGAATCAATTTATATTTAATTCATACATTCATACTATGCAGTGTTTAATTTTTACCTTTGATTATACAATTTCTGTAGTATTTCTTTCTACATTCTGAATAAATGTACTGTACCTGAAAATGAATTTGTATTCTTTCTTTTGTTATACTTGTAATAACAAAACTAAAATAAACTATATAGTAAAATATATTATCATGAAATGAAATTTCTCATATCAAGAAATGATATGCCCACCGCAGCGTAAGGCATGCATTAATTTCCATGCGTTTTATTGTAGTTGATGAACCCCTTAAAGGCGACAGCTGTTTGCATTTAAAGAAAACATCTTTTGTTCATCAAGTTAGCGTTAAAGTGACCTGGTAAAGCAGGCAAATGGAATAGGCGAGACCGGTGGGTTTTATGCGACTGCCATTACGTCCCCTTCCCTAACCCCACTTACATCCAAATTGCTGTCGTGGGAGACCTTATGAGAATAATGGTGAAATGGCTACACAATCATGCTACTAACACTGCTGACCTACAAATAATTGGGAAATGAGTTAGCTGGGGGCCTGCAGGGGTGTGTGTTAGCAAGAGAGTTTGTGGTTTGGTTCATTTCGCTGATCTGAACTGCCTGAAGTATTGTGCATCCCTCCTCCAATCACCTTCCAAGGAGCAGGTGCAAGATGGGAAATGGAGAGCTACCCCCTAACCATATGCCACACACACACACATACACACACACATATATCGCCCCCCTAAAACTGTCTCTCTGTGATAGGCCAAATGAATAAGCCCCAGCAGCCACAAATGAAGGGCTCTGGTGTGCCTGGCATAGAGATGGAGAACAAGAGGGCGTCTGGGCCTTGCAGCACCCTGCAGAGTCGAGTTGGACCCCAAGGCGGTGAGGTCAGCGCGCTTCTATAAGGAGGCAGGGGAGTGTGCCGGGACCATTTGCGCCGCAGACAAAGTGACAGGGGCCGAGCGTATCCAACAAGCCCAACCGGCTGGAAATGACACAAAGGCAAACAATTTAGTTTGCTGCCTGAGTAGCACTGGCGCGCAGCGAGCTGTGCACCCTGTTTTAATGGAATCACAGTCGCGCACAAAGGGGGGGGGGGGGGCGCCTTTGCTTTCTCGGCCCCTGTCAGGCTTTGAGCTGCTAGATAAAATGATGCCATAAAAACAAATTACTGAGTTTAAAAGGGTGAAAATTAAAAATCTCACAGTTGTTTTGAGTTAGATTATACACAAACATTGCATTCCAATTAAGAGTATGCTCACTTTAAATCTATGATTCATGAAGAGATTCACATTGGTTCACTACAAAAGTGAACCACTACAAAAAGATAGTAGTACAAATTCAAGAGGTACCTGGCGCATCACCTTTTTCGTCCATGTTGAATTTATGCAATCTTAGATAAAAATTTGTGCTGGGCAATCGATTAATCGCAAACAAAATAAAAGTTTGTGTTTACATAATATATGTGTGTGTACTGTGTATAATTATTATGTATATACAGTGGGGAGAACAAGTATTTGATACACTGCCGATTTTGCAGGTTTTCCTACTTACAAAGCATGTAGAGGTGTAATTTTTATCATAGGTACACTTCAACTGTGAGAGATGGAATCTAAAACAAAAATCCAGAAAATCACATTGTATGATTTTTAAATAATTAATTTGCATTTTATTGCATGACATAAGTATTTGATCACCTACCAACCAGTAAGAATTCCGGGCTCACACAGACCTGTTAGTTTTTCTTTAAGAAGCCTTCCTGTTCTCCACTCATTACCTGTATTAACTGCACCTGTTTGAAAGCGTTACCTGTATAAAAGACACCTGTCCACACACTCAATCAAACAGACTCCAACCTCTCCACAATGGCCAAGACCAGAGAGCTGAGTAAGGACATCAGGGATAAAATTGTAGACCTGCACAAGGCTGGGATGGGCTACAGGACAATAGGCAAGCAGCTTGGTGAGAAGGCAACAACTGTTGGCGCAATTATTAGAAAATGGAAGAAGTTCAAGATGACGGTCAATCTCCCTCGGTCTGGGGCACCATGCAAGATCTCACCTCGTGGGGCATCAATGATCATGAGAAAGGTGAGGGATCAGCCCAGAACTACACGGCAGGACCTGGTCAATGACCTGAAGAGAGCTGGGACCACAGTCCATTAGTAACACACTACGCCGTCATGGATTAAAATCCTGCAGCGCACGCAAGGTCCCCCTGCTCAAGCCAGCACATGTCCAGGCCCGTCTGAAGTTTGCCAATGACCATCTGGATGATCCAGAGGAGGAATGGGAGAAGGTCATGTGGTCTGAGGAGACAAAAATAGAGCTTTTCGGTCTAAACTCCACTCGTCGTGTTTGGAGGAAGAAGAAGGATGAGTACAACCCCAAGAACACCATCCCAACCGTGAAGCATGGAGGTGGAAACATCATTCTTTGGGGATGCTTTTCTGCAAAGGGGACAGGACGGCTGCACCGTATTGAAGGGAGGATGGATGGGGCCATGTATCACGAGATCTTGGCCAACAACCTCCTTCCCTCAGTAAGAGCACTGAAGATGGGTCGTGGCTGGGTCTTCCAGCATGATGACCCGAAACACACAGCCAGGGCAACTAAGGAGTGGTTCCGTAAGAAGCATCTCAAGGACCTGAACCCAATAGAAAATCTTTGGAGGGAGCTGAAAGTCCGTATTGCCCAGCGATAGCCCCGAAACCTGAAGGATCTGGAGAAGGTCTGTATGGAAGAGTGGGCCAAAATCCCTGCTGCAGTGTGTGCAAACCTGGTCAAGAACTACAGGAAACGTATGATCTCTGTAATTGCAAACAAAGGTTTCTGTACCAAATATTAAGTTCAGCTTTTCTGATGTATCAAATACTTATGTCATGCAATAAAATGCAAATTAATTACTTAAAAATACAATGTGATTTTCTGGATTTTTGTTTTAGATTCCGTCACTCACAGTTGAAGAGTACCTATGATAAAAATGACAGACTTCTACATGCTTTGTAAGTGGGCAAACCTGCAAAATCGGCAGTGTATCAAATACTTGTTCTCCCCACTGTATAAATACACACACATGCATGTATATATTTAAGAAAAATATGTTATATTTATATATAAAATATTTATATTTATATATAAGATAAATTATATAAATATATATACAGTATATACATGCAAATATTTCTTACATGCATGTGTGTGTATTTATATATACATAATAATTATACACAGTACACACACATATATTATGTAAACACAAACTTTTATTTTGGATGCGATTAATCCATTGCCCAGCACTAATAAAAATAAAAACACAATGAGATATATGAAGAGGACAATCATACAGAACATTTTGGGCATTATGGGTATTGCATTGCGCAAACAAATTTACAGTAATCAAGCTGTGGTAATCAAACGCTTTCTCAATAAATGTCCTACTGTACAGTGGGGAGAACAAGTATTTGATACACTGCCGATTTTGCAGGTTTGCCCACTTACAAAGCATGTAGAAGTCTGTCATTTTTATCATAGGTACTCTTCAACTGTGAGTGACGGAATCTAAAACAAAAATCCAGAAAATCACATTGTATGATTTTTAAGTAATTAATTTGCATTTTATTGCATGACATAAGTATTTGATACATCAGAAAAGCAGAACTTAATATTTTGTTTGCAATTACAGAGATCATACGTTTCCTGTAGTTCTTGACCAGGTTTGCACACACTGCAGCAGGGATTTTGGCCCACTCTTCCATACAGACCTTCTCCAGATCCTTCAGGTTTCGGGGCTGTCGCTGGGCAATACGGACTTTCAGCTCCCTCCAAAGATTTTCTATTGGGTTCAGGTCTGGAGACTGGCTAGGCCACTCCAGGACCTTGAGATGCTTCTTACGGAGCCACTCCTTAGTTGCCCTGGCTGTGTGTTTCGGGTCGTTGTCATGCTGAAAGACCCAGCCATGACCCATCTTCAATGCTCTTACTGAGGGAAGGAGGTTGTTGGCCAAGATCTCGCGATACATGGCCCCATCCATCCTCCCCTCAATACGGTGCAGTCGTCCTGTCCCCTTTGCAGAAAAGCATCCACAAAGAATGATGTTTCCACCTCCATGCTTCACGGTTGGGATGGTGTTCTTGGGGTTGTACTCATCCTTCTTCTTCCTCCAAACACGGCGAGTGGAGTTTAGACCAAAAAGCTCTATTTTTGTCTCATCAGACCACATGACCTTCTCCCGTTCCTCCTCTGGATCATCCAGATGGTCATTGGCAAACTTCAGACGGGCCTGGACATGCACTGGTTTGAGCAGGGGGACCTTGCGTGCACTGCAGGATTTTAATCCATGACGGTGTAGTGTGTTACTAATGGTTTTCTTTGAGACTGTGGTCCCAGCTCTCTTCAGGTCATTGACCAGGTCCTGCCGTGTAGTTCTGGGCTGATCCCTCACCTTCCTCATGATCGTTGATGCCCCACGAGGTGAGATCTTGCATGGTGCCCCAGACCGAGGGAGATTGACTGTCATCTTGAACTTCTTCCATTTTCTAATAATTGCGTGAACAGTTGTTGCCTTCTCACCAAGCTGCTTGCCTATTGTCCTGTAGCACATCCCAGCCTGGTGCAGGTCTACAATTTTATCCCTGATGTCCTTCAGGTCTGTGAGAGCCGGAATTCTTATTGGTTGGTAGGTGATCAAATACTTATGTCATGCAATAAAATGCAAATGAATTATTTAAAAATCATACAATGTGATTTTCTGGATTTTTGTTTTAGATTCCGTCTCTCACAGTTGAAGAGTACCTATGATAAAAATGACAGACTTCTACATGCTTTGTAAGTAGGAAAACCTGCAAAATCGGCAGTGTATCAAATACTTGTTCTCCCCACTGTATATACAGTACTGTAAAGGTCCTGGGAGTCTGATTCATTTTAGTGAATCAGTTCGTTTGGACAGCTCATGTCAATCTAGCAATGCAAAAAATGATTATTCATCAATAAAGCACCCATTCATTTGGTTAATCCCCCAAAACCTTTTTTGTAGCTAAATAATAAGTTAAATGCTACTATTGATTCTATGTTTTCGAATTGTATAATCTTGTATAATTAGTATTGATTAATAAAATAATATTAAAATTTTCATTTTTGTAAATTTACATTTATATGTAATGCTGTCAACAACAAATTATATGATCTGTATAATACACACACTACTGTACATACGTTTGGGGACAGTATAATTAAAAAAAGAAAAAGAAAAAAGAATGTAATACTTTTATTCAGCATGGATGCATTAAATTGATCAAAAACGACAGTAAAGACATTTATAATGTTACAAAAGATTTCTATTTCAAACAAATGCTGTTCTTTCTGTTAAAAATGTATCACAATTTCCATAAAAATATTAAGCAGCACAACTGTTAATAAGAAATATAAAATCAGCATAATTAGAATGACTTCTGAAGAATCATGTGACACTGACAAGTAATGGCTGCTGAAAATTTAGTATTTTCCATCACAGGAATGAATTGCATTTTAAAATATATTATAATAGAATACAGTTATTTTAAATTGTAATAATCTTACAAATCTTACAGCATTAAAAAATCGTGTGTGTGTTTGTGAGCAACTTGTAGCTTGAGAAGCTTCTCCACCATCAACGTTTAAAAATGGCTTTAAGCAGCTGTGCATATACAGTATGTGCTCAGAAAGTATCCAGCAAGCCATGCTAACACACCAGTACCTTTTCACTTGAACCCTCAAATCAAATCAACACTTGTTTGCAATCATTTAAAATAGCACATGCGCATGTTGAATGTTTTTTGTTAAGTTTAGACGAGGATAAACTTCTCGCTAACAAATAATACAGTGCGTCTAGCCCAAGCCTGTGGGACCGAGAGCAGGTTTAGCCAGAGATCTGCGAACCTGAACCTGGATCATCAATCGCATGGTGTAACGGCTTCTGCTGCTGCTTTTAATTTCCCCAGTGCCTCTGAGTCCTGACTCCGTACCGCTGGAAGGAGTTTCACTTTAAAGTGACAAAGGCATTTACTGAGGGAGAAATAATGTCAGTCGATGCCAGACTCTGAGCCGACCGCTCCGATGGGAGAGAGGGTCATCTCTTTGCAGGAGGATGCAAAGTTCTGATCTAAAGCCTCCAGTGTCAGGATCATTTGCATTTAATTGCAATACCAAAATCCACTCTCATGGTGGAGGTTTAACCATCAGAGTGTGTTATGGGAAGTCATTAAGCCTGGATCAGAACAGCATGCACTTGTACCTGGCTGAAAAGCCCAGTATGGCTGGTCACCAGCTTTTGTTGTTTTGGATGCTGGTGTACTGGTGCAGGCTTCTTAACTAGCTTAACCAGCCCAATTTGTTTCCAACTTATTTCATGAGATAGGTGAGTTATATCTCACATCATTCTGAATTTCCATGCTGGTCTAGGCAAGTTGAATCAGTATGGCCATGATGTAAACCAACCAAAAGTGGCTTGTCAACCAGGATACTGGTGAAATTGGCTGAATAGTCACGTTTTGCTAGTGAACAGCATGGGGAGATGAGGGAATCAACAATACATTTCAATTCACACCGATTCATTCTAGTGAATCATTCACTAGATCAACATTCCTTTGGCCAGAAGAAATAATTATCAAAAAATCATTTGACCCAATGGCAGTGATTATTTTAAGTATGATTACCATGTAGGAAGGCACATCATGGCCATATTCCAGGATGACAAAGTCAAGATTCATCAGGCTCAAATTGTGAAAGAATTTGTGAGGGAGCAAGAAGAATAATAAATATATTTCCATCAAGAGGCGCAACAATTTTTGGTCAAGATCTTTGACAATGCAATTGACAATTCAAGAGTCAAGCACTCTGTAAAGTCTACTCCAGCACATGCCATAGGCTTTCAATGAATTTAAGGTCTGGATTCAGAGGTGCCAATTCATGTGTGAAAATGGTTCTTCATGCTCCCTCCCAACCATTCTTTCACAGTTTGAGCCTGATGAATCTTGACATTGTCATCCTGGAATATGGCCAAGATGTGTCTTCCTACATGGTTGTTTAAGAAATGAAAAGCTACACACTCCATCAGTTAGGGTTAGAAGAACTGTTACTAAACATATAACATGCTAGAAACATATTAATCACTGCAATGATGATCCAATGACTCTTAAGCATTTGCCTATTTAAACCCAAACAGTGACTTTTATATATATATATATATATATATATATATATATAAAACTGCTGGGCAGTGTACCCACTGGAACATACTGCCACTGACACGCTAGCTAAGAGTCACATGGAGGTTTATTATGATGAATGCTGACAGCCTTTCTTTATGAAACATTACCTCATAACCAAGACAACAGATGTAGAAAGAATGAACAAATCAGATTTCATTCAGTATACTTTGCTAAATTTATATAACAATTCTTGAATAAGCGATATCCATCTCCTTACACAAAGCAGATGAATGTCTGAATGTTACGCCAATTACAGGTTTAATTCTACAGATTGAAATCCACTTGCCAGCCCGATAGCAAAATTTTGTGCTGTCAAAGTCAGTTTAAGGGAAAAAAAAGTCACTAATTTTAATACCGTTTCTCATGAAAATTTCAGGCTGCCAAGTCTCTCATTGATTTCCATGAAATCCATAACAGAGTGGTTGTGCCTAAAGAATACATCTAACTTTCACACCTAATGTGGCAAAATCACAAAATCAACAGATTTCATATTCAGAACAAAGAACAAACATCCATAACCCAGTGACATAGTGAGCACGTAAGTCATCTGAGTCCACGCTATTGTTATGACAAAGGTAATCAATCACTCCTTTGTGCAATTGGCATTCTGGTGCAGACTGGTGGAAGTGTGCAAAGATAATGAATGAGAAGACTGGAGCACATGTCCCGGCCCCAGGAGAGGAACTGTCACTGAGGGGATGTGATGGGGGGCGTTTGGGCCCGGCTTGACCGAGGAGGGATCACATGACTTGTCTTGTCTGCACAGCTAAAATGAGAGGTGAGGAGAACAGCTCCTTAATGGACTCAACTGGACAATGATTATGACAAAGAAAATGGTATTAAGACAGATTAATGACTGGACTAGTTGACAGACATTATAAAACATGAATATTTGATGGATATGGATGGATAAGAATGTTAGTAAGAAAATCTTTATTTCGTAGCATTGTACACTGATTAAAAATCTTAATCAACTGAATTACATGATATACAGATTAATTAATTTACAATTAAACGCATCAATATTTGCTAAGAAAAGCTTAGCAAAGAGATGAAACAACAGATAAAAAGGCTTTACAAATTCAAAATACATTTCAATTCACTGAGCTTATCAATTAATAAATTATGATGGACACAAAATACAATAAATATTTATATATATATATATATATATAAATAATATATATTTTCTAATTTTACTAATATTTTTTTTTATCATTTAAACAAATTATATTTTATATAAATACACATAATATACATAATTCATGTACATTTATAGAAAAAAATTTAAAAGTTTGAAGTCGTCAAGATTCCAAGGATGCATTTATATGATTAAAAATGCAGAAAAACATTAATATTGCGAAATATTGTTACAATATAAAATAACACATTTTTATTTTAATATATTTTAAAATGTAATTTATTCCTGTGATGCCAAAGCTGAATCATTACTCCAGTCTTCAGTGTCACATGATCCTTCAGAAATCATTCTAATGATTTAGTGCTCAAGAATCATTTGTAATTATAAACAATGTAGAAAAAAAATACATTTTTTTCAGGATTCTTTGATGAGTAGAAAAGTTCAAAATAACAGCATTTGTTAAAAAAATTGTATCAATGTAAAAGTTTTTACTGTAACTTGCGATAAATTTAATGCATCATTGCTGCTAGACAAAAGAGATTTAAGATAGCTAAGTTTCCAATGCTCTTTGTCCGAAAAGCATTAATTCCAAAGCACTACAGTCCTTGATTAACCCCCTAGTGGCCAACTCATATTCATCTATAATGAGCTCAATTGCTGAGCCAATGCTAGTAGAAAAAAAAAATGTTAATCACACCTCTAAGGACATATTAAGCAAGTAGAAAAACTGAGGCGCTAAAATGACGGCCCACTGATACCGCCTCAGGGAACATGGAGTCCCAGTTTGACGTTCAAATCAAATTTGACTGTATAACAATGATGATTGCAAAATAATGGCCTTGAACCCCCTAGAGAACAGTCCAGGTTTGCTAAACTGCCTCTCAGGCAAGCCAAAAATTGGCACAGACTGCGGTGTGTCTTTCAGTTACTTGATCAAGCATTACAGGCAACTCAATGTTATTTATTTTTTGGAGCACCGGCTTAATTTAGCTTTGAAAACTGTAATAAGATTTGGTTGAATGTGAGGTGTAGGTGGTCTATCAGAGAGTCTTGGATCATTTCCATACATTTACGCACAGCTTGCTCTAGAATTACGCTCTTTCTCTCTCTCTCACCTCATGGCCAAGGCTGTGGTATTAAACTCCTTGGGGATTATTGTTATTTTCCACCCTCAATATGAATGCAGGAGATGCACAGATGAGGCACACGGCCCGCCACATGCACACACAATGAGGATATTATGCTAATGTGTGGCATGTCCGTTTCCCATGGTGCTCCTCTCATTTACACAAAATGCCATGCGAAAGAAGGGAAACTGCAGTGATGAGTGGGACAAAGAGACTCTGTGCTGCTTGCTGAGACTTGGTTAACCCAAAAACAAACATAAATAGATGTGTCATGCTAGTGAAACTAGATGAGATGTGTCTGCTCTGCAGTCATCGATTTACTTGCAGCTATATGTTGCTTAACTTTGAAATTCTGATCTCTACTCTTGGCGCTGCAGGCACCACGAGTAAGTTAGCTGGTGTTGTGTTAGATAACGTGTAGCAGAAACTTGGATTAACTTGGTCTAAAATGGGCGATGTTAGTTTGTTACTGGCACAAGCTAGAGCAGCTTAACCAGTCAAAGCAAGCATCAAAGTGGTCAAATCATACCAAATGTATTTCGAAAAATAATTATGACTAAAACCTGCCAAGGTCAGGCTAGTCAGTTTTGCTGATTTTAGAGGGCACTTGTTAGCTGGCCCAACACCCAGTTTTGCCAGGTTGGGAGACTAAGTAAACCATTTTAAACCAGCAAGCCACTTTCGACAGGTTTAAGATATTTTTGTCAGCATTTTAGCTAGTCCACACTGCCTTTTCATAAGAGAAAGGGTACGTAAACATCTGGGAGTGTTCTGGCTAATAACTAGTTTTGCTCATCAGTGTGATTTCTATCAAGGGCACTAGTGGACAGGAAGACATATGCACTGGGTTCACAGTAAATGTCAAGCAAGCTACAGCTGCTGGGTCCCAGATGGGTGATCTTTAACTGCTGCCATCTCCATGACCTCACCTGGTAAGGTTCCCTATGGGGAGTCAGGGCGCCCAATTTCTATTCCAGACCAAGCAAAGACTGAATATCAGCAACGTTCCAGGCCAGTGGCATCATCCAAAGGAAAAATTAATGTAGATAGAAGGAAAAAAGGTAGTTGTACAAGTTTGCAGCCATTGAACCACATAAATAAAAGGAGGAAAGGCTACAAAAAGGAGAGCTAAAGGATAAAGAGAGAAAGAAACAGGATTGAAATTCAGTTGCATCATCTAAACCAAGAAAATGAGAAAGAACACATAAAAATATGCTGAAGTTTTGCCGCTCCTCTCAGAAAAGACAGACAGAGAACATTAGAGAAACACACCCATCATACTGAGCGCAAAGCGTTATCAAAAGAGTTGGAAAACAAAACAAAGAGATACAAAAAGAGTGTGAGACTAAGACAGCTCCAGCAGAGTTGCCATTCACGAGCAGTTCAGCTGAACAAAGAATTTGAAACACTTTTATGATGGGATTCTAGCAGAGGCGGAGGTTTCATGTGAACTTTGGGGGGATGCTTATGAGTTGCACCACAATACCAATCAAATGATTACAGTCTTACACTAAATATTAACATCATGGCTATTTTTCTTAGGGCATACTAGCGTCAAAGGTTTCTATTTACAACATGTTTTGCAGAGATAAGCAATGTAGCCAATCACAGACATTTCTTGAATTGAATTCTTGAACGAAATGGCCAATCAGAGGTGTTTAAGTTAACAGAATCCAATCACTGCTCAAAACGTGTCTAGTGCTGAGTTCTGCAAATCCTCTCATTATAAGAAACGAAGTATAGACACAATGTAACTAAGAGATTCATTGTGTAGTGACAACTTCATTGATTATAACAGAAGTTTGTGAGATTGCGATGAACTGAGATGAGTGACAGCTATAGTGATTATAAAGGGAGTGCTCTTTGCGCGCATTCTAGGCTATATATATATATATATAATTCATTCAGAATTTGAATAAAAATTGTTTTTATGCTATTTATGGCTCAGTACAGTACAGTACAATTTGGGACTGTAAACCCTGATCCGGCTTGCATTTCCACCGCCAACAGTATGCTTATGATAGGCGTGGTGTAGTGATCGACGTCATTTTCGCACGAAGAAGAAAGTGACACAGTAAACAACAATGGACGACATACAGCAGATCTTGTTCTTGCTTCTCGCATGTGGCTGTCACAAGAAGAAGACACGCTTTGTTTGAGCCAAGGCTGCAGGCTGCAAGGAAAAACACAGCCGAAAAAGCATGCGCAAGTGACGATTCTCTGTCACAGTCTAGCTCTACTTTTGATTTTATACAACAGTTTAATAAACAATAATTTAATATTAAGTGACTTACATTTTAGGCACAATATTGTCTGATGTTGCTGTATTTCATCAAACTCGCAGCGCTGCGCATCTCCGAGCAAACACACATCAGTGTTTTGTTGAAGAATGAATCTGCTTTTTTGAAAAAATCGGGTGAGTCAATGATTCAATGGCCCATTCATAAAGACAGTGGCTGAATCCGAAATCGCCCCCTAAACCCTCAATCACTAATCCCTATGTTAGTCCACTGATACAGTTCACTTGATGGAGTGAATGAAAATGAGTGAGCGAATTCGGACAGCCGTTGAGTGTACATCGGCTGTACACTCGTTATTATGGTGCAATGTGGGATAGAATGAGTGCACTCGATAACGTCCACTGTGGTTTCAGACACCACTACAAATGGCTGTCCCCTCAAATAATGCCATATTTGAGAATATAGGGGGCGATTTCGTATTGAGCCAGTCACTTGCTTTGTTCCTTAATGAATCAGCCGTTTTGAACAAATCGATTGAATGAATGATTCAGTGACAAAGACAGTGACATGCCGCCATCTACTGGCTGTTGTAGTTTCAATTTAAAAGTATAATTTAGTTATTTTATTAATTTCATATTTTTTATATTAAAACTTTATCTTTATATTTAAAACATTAATCTCATAACACTATGTTATTATGAATTTAAATTTATCTATGCCACCTCTGAGCCTCATTAAACAGTCTGTAAATATACCTACATGCCACTTTTTTGTGCTTCTGTGCCACACTTACAGTGCAAAGATGAATTTTGTTGATACTGATTTCATTTGTTAACTTATTCTGCCTTATCTAACAAATGCATTGTTTTAATGAAAAAATTTGAAGAATTATATATAAATTTAAGATTTTGACATAAAAGATGAAACATTTAATACGGTTCCTGACACACCATAAGGTGTAAATAAACCTGGGCGAACACTCTTCCATGACCTTCATCAATACAATTCCCCAGAACAGCTGGAACACATAAATGCAGAACCCTTTCAGCTTAACACGCCTATTACAGCCAAATTATAAACATATGTTAAGAGTCTGGGGGGGTTAGAGACACTTGTCTCAGTGGAGGAGAGCTCAATGTCATTAAGTCTTTATTCATTCTTAAATCTCTTGAGACACAAAACCGAGCAGGGGAGCACAATACTAAAGCATAACAAATGAATGAACAACTGATCATGTTTACATGCACATTCAAGTCCATATTCTGGTGAAGCCTTTATCCTGAAAGATGGTTACATGATTCACATCTATTGGAATATTCATTTCCCTTTCAGTCGGTCACGTTCGACGTACGTCGGAAATGAACGACGAATTGGGGATCTTTTTCAGAGACCAATCTACTTCGAGTGTTTTAAAACGAGCCAATGAACATTGGCATGCGGTTCACGCATTCCACGCTCCTCCCACAACACTTTCTGCTTCGGAGCCGAACAATTGCTGTGGTTTCCAGTGTTGTTTCCTACGAAGAGTGTTACTACGAGTCTGCCTTTGGAGTTGAAGTCTCTGGATCTGGTGCGGGTGATATAGCACGTTCAGCGGTGGTCGCGTCACGTTTGACGAACAAACAGCTGTTTTCACAGCTCAGAGCTGGACGTCTTCAATGAGATTGAGTGCTCACAGCAGGCTTGCACTTTCGAACTGCTGTGAGCCGCGGCCGTTCCCCTGTGAGCTTCAGCACTGTCACGATCTCTCTCACATATAAACGTGAGATTGTGTTCGTGGGTGATCTATGTTCTCTCAGGGGAACGTAATCACGTCGGCGCGCTGTTCGTCTCACCTTTCTCGTAGGGCTTGAGCGTTCAGCGCGCCGTGTGCCGTCGAGCGGCCGCTGACAGCGCGGTTTGTCACTCGGCACTCGACTCGGCACAGATGAGCAGTCGAGACTATGAAACCTCAAATGGGGTTGAGTCCCTTCGCCTATTCCCCGATCTAGTTCCTTTTCTGGTGCACCAGAAAAGGGCTACTTCGGCTAATAAGCCTTGGTGACCTGAGGATTACAGTGGGGCTTCCCCGCCGGGTACGTCTCCGTGGGCCCCCCACTCCTCTATCGCATCGCAAGCATGCTGAGACTGTGTTTGTGGGTGGTTCATGTTCTCTCATGAGAACATGACCACGTCGGTGCGTTGTTCGTCATGCCTTTTTCATAAGGGCTCGAGCATTCAGCGCGCCGTGTGCCGTCGAGTCTGACAGCCACGCTCACTGTCTCACATGCCTGCTGGTAGCTTCGGGTCAACTGGGAGAAGAGCAAACTCTGCCCCACGCAGAGGATCTCTTATCTCGGTATGGAGCTGGATTCGGTCAACCAGACTGCGCGCCTCACAGAGGAACGAGTCCGGTCAGTGTTGAACTGCTTGAATACGTTCAATGGCAGAACAGCGGTCCCACTGACATTTTTTCAGAGGCTCCTGGGGCATATGGCATCTGCAGCCGTGGTAACGCCGCTCGGATTGCTTCATATGAGACCGCTTCAGCACTGGCTCCACGGCTGAGTCCCGAGATGGGCGTGGCAGAGCGGCAAGTACCGGGTCCCAGTTACTCCTTACTGTCGCCAAACCTTCAGCCCGTGGTTGGACCCTTCGTTTCTACGGGTGGGAGTGCCCTTAAAACAGGTGTCCAGGCATGCTGTGGTCTTCACGGATGCCTCGTCCACCGGCTGGGGGGCCACGTACAACAGGCATGCAGTTTCGGGTCTGTGGACGGGGCCCCAACTGCATTGGCACATCAACTGCCTAGAGTTGCTAGCAGTACATCTTGCGCTGGGTCGCCTCAAAAAGCCGCTACAGGGCAAGCACGTACTGGTCCGTACGGACAGCACTGCGACCGTTGCATACATCAACCGACGGGGTGGTCTACGCTCCCGCCACATGCTGCAACTTGCCCGCCATCTCCTCCTTTGGAGTCAGAAGCATTTGAGGTCGCTTCGGGCCATTCACATCCCTGGTGCGCTCAATCGGACAGCCGACGAGCTCTCACGACAGCCGACACCTCCGGGAGAGTGGCGACTCCATCCCTAGGTGGTCCAGCTGATATGGTAGACCTGTTTGCCTCTCCGGACTCGACCCATTGCCAGTTGTACTATTCCCTGACCGGGGGCACCCTCGGCACGGATGCACTGGCGCACAGCTGGCCCCCTGGACCTACGCAAGTATGCGTTTTCCCCAGTGAGCCTTCTTGCACAGACTCTGTGCAAAGTCAAGGAGGACGAGGAGCAGGTCTTGTTAGTTGCGCCCTACTGGCCCAACCGGACCTGGTTCCCCGAACTAACACTCCTCACGACAGCCCCTCCCTGGCCCATTCCTCTGAGGAAGGACCTGCTTTCTCAGGGACGGGGCACTCTATGGCACCCGCGTCCAGACCTCTGGAAACTCCATGTCTGGTCCCTGGACTGGAAGCAGAGGTTCTAGGTGGCCTGCCACAAGCTGTGGTAGACACCATCTCTTCTGCTAGAGCCCCCTCTACGAGGCACCTCTATGCATTGAAGTGGAACCTGTTCGTTGAGTGGTGCTCTTCCCGCCGGGAAGACCCCCGAAGGTGTTCGGTTAGTGTCATGCTTTCTTTCCTGCAAGATGGGCTGGAGCAAAGGCTGTCTCCCTCCACCCTCAAAGTGTACGTCGCAGCAATAGCGGCGTATCACAACGCAGTTGAAGGTAAGTCCTTAGGAAACCACAACCTAATCGTCAGGTTCCTCAGAGGTGCGAGGAGACTAAATCCTCCTCGTCCAAACTCGGTACCCTCTTGGGACTTAGCTCTGGTGCTCAGAACACTTCAGAGCCCTCCCTTTGAGCCTTTGCAGTCCATAGAGCTAAAAATCCTGTCCATGAAGACAGTACTCTTGACTGCATTGGCCTCTATCAAGAGGGTAGGGGACCTGCATGCACTTTCAGTCAGCGAATCGTGCCTAGAATTGGGCCGGCTAACTCTCACGTCATCCTGAATACGTGCCCAAGGTTCCCACCACTCTCTTCCGGGACCAGGTGGTGAACCTGCAAGCGCTGCCTTCGGAGGAGGCAGACCCAGCCCTAGCTTTGCTCTGTCCCGTCCGCGCTCTTCACGCCTACGTGGACTGAACTCAAAGCTTTAGGACCTCAGAGCAGCTCTTCGTCTGTTACGGAGGCCAGCAGAAGGGAAAGGCTGTCTCCAAGCAGAGGTTAGCCCACTGGATAGTGGATGCTATCGTCTTGGCCTACCAGTCCCAAGACGTGCCTTGCCCGTTCGGGTTGCGAGCGGACTCAACTAGGAATGTGGCTTCCTCCTGGGCGCTGGCTCAAGGCGCCTCGCTGACAGATATATGTAGAGCTGCGGGCTGGGCGACACCTAACACGTTCGCTAGATTCTATAGCCTCCGTGTAGAGCCGGTATCTTTCCGTGTACTCGCCCCCAGTGGCCAGTAGCGTTAAGTGCCCGTTCTAGTGTCGGCTTGCAACGCCATTCCCGCCCCTTGGGCCGGATACGTGCGTCTATTGTCTCCAGTTGTGTTCCCCAGAAATGGCTAACCCTGTCGAGCTCCTCCGTCACCCCTTGGTGTCAGACGTTGCGGCCGTCTGACACCAGGCTTACACTCATATGCATGTGGAACGTGTGTGTAAGCTGGGTATCCATATGTAGCGGGTCCTGCGGCAACCCCATATGTGCATTCCTCCACGGTACCAGCTACCCTACTCGGCTAGCTCCGTGTCTTTCCCTTGACAGAGCCCGCTCTGTCGTCTCTGGTGGTGTTCTTTCCCCCCTAGAACTAGGTTGGAACCACCTCAGAGACTGCCATATGTTGCACTACCCTGCTAGGTTAGTCCTTATGTGTAATTGCCACCTCTCCTTCCATTGAAGGATGTGGCTCCGCAGCGTTCCATCTCCGAGACGGCACGCTTTCCCAGCGTTATCCAATAGTCACACTGAGTGGGTCTTGCAGAACAGCAGTGACTGACCTTCTCTGCTAGAGCCCTGACTTGGCGCTCCAACATAGGGGCGGCCCAGGGAGCTCACGCAGAGCGCTGGAAGGGCCAGCGCCTGTGGCGTGTTGGTAGGATCCCCAATTCGTCGGTCAGTTCCGACGTACGTCGAACGTGACCGACTGAAAGGGAACGTCTCAGTTACGTATGTAACCCTCGTTCCCTGAAGGAGGGAACGGAGACGTACATCCCGTCGTCACAGGTGCTGTACCTCCGCTGAACGGCCAAGTCACTAGTTCGGCTCCTCAGCGGAAAAGCAAAGATGCGGTGCTTCCACTTCCTTATTTATACCCGCGCTGCGGGAGGAGCGTGGAATGCGTGAACCGCATGCCAATGTTCATTGGCTCATTTTAAAACACTCGAAGTAGATTGGTCTCTGAAAACGATCCCCAATTCATCAGTCAGTTCCGACGTACGTCTCCGTTCCCTCCTTCAGGGAACGAGGGTTACATACGTAACCGAGACGATACATAAACTGACATGCACATTCTATGTGCACATTCTATACCAATGATGTATTTTATTATTTTTGGACAGAAACTCAATTGTTAATTACATGCAGTTTACACAATTAAAATATGACTGCATTCTGATAAATATCTGATCATTCTTGTGCATGTAATCACAGTCAGCGTGAGAGATCCAGAACATGTGGCACAGTTCTAGTGAGCGTATAAGCTTCAGGCTTACTGTGTCTGACTGAAAAAAAAAACAAACCAAGAGGGAGTCTAAGAAAATAACACAGTACTGAGATGTACAGAAGATGACACATTTTTACTATAAAAGGCAAAAGACAAGACACCAAAGGCAACAAAAAGCAGAGATCCGAGATTGTTTGCTCGTTTGTATCAGTAACAAGCAAGTTTTAGTCTCCAGTTTGTTTGTTTTTTTGCATACATCTGTTTTACCCAAGAGTACAAATTAACGTTTATAACTCACATTTCACTGGTTTAATACTGGACACTCATACAGAAGAACGGAATTGAATGCTTGATCTGTGCTTGTTAACATACTGGAATTTATGGAATTTATCTACAGATCAAAACATGATAATATAATATAAATATAATTAATATAATATAATATAATTAATATACTTTAATATAATATAATTTAATAATTTTAATTCAATAAATGGCACAAATTAAAATCCCCAAGTCAAAAATTTTTTCATATATTTCTGCAGGTAGCTAAATGACAATGTTATTTGTCATAATAATATTTCTTTGATGTTCCGTTCAAAACAGTTCTCAGAAAACCCAGACACAACACATGAGCGCAATCATGTTTAAAATAGCCTGATCTGAAAAACTCCAGCTTTTCCCTGTCTGTTCAGCCTCCAGAGCTTGGAGGTGTTTGACAGAGCCTGTGCAACAGATTTATGGCAAAAATATGAACAGCTGTTGGAGTTTAATTTATTTTTTGCCGCTTGGCTGGCTGCTTTCTTTCTTTGTCCAGTACAGGCCCAATCATTTTCTAGGACTGTAGCTAAGGGGTTTAATTTTTTTTCTCTCAAAAGATGACGTTAGTAAGTGTTCTTTTTCCAGTCATATTTGATCTACATTTAATTCTGGTTAATTCTGAAAATAAAACATCTTCATAATGTATTTTCAATATCCTTTGAAATAAACCATTTAGGAAAGGCCATTCAGTCAAACACTTTTTCTGGCATTATACAAATTGCTCTGTGAAAAATTCTACCGATTCACAGAAAATGTGAGGCACAGCAGGATATCTTTAATGTTCCATGACAAGAAAATGAAGACATTCTTCAGTGGACACTGCAGAAACCAATAAACCATTCAAGTCTCTTAATACCACATCCAGGGGCGCTTTGGTCAAACCTTCTGCACCGAATGAAAGAAAATGAGGAAAAATTATCATTAGACCCATATTTCTTCTACCTATTACGATTCATAAATAAATAAATACTGTTGAGATTTTAGGTTTAATTACAGTTATTTTTGCTGCCTGGAAAGAAAAAAGCAATTCTTCCAAGCAATTGCGAATTAAGCTTGACCTTTAAAACAAGCCCTGGTGTTTCACAGTCAATGAACTAATTGCTCTGCATGTGTAATGGGGCACAGAGAAAAAGAACAGTGGAAAAGCAAGAAAGAGAGAGATGGAGAGAGAAAGAGAGACTTACACAACCAGGCCTCCAAACGATCTAACACACACACACATTCTTGCACACAAATAAATCACCTTCAATGAAGGCTGATTACCATTCATTTGTTTAGCACACACCTGATCAGCTAAGATCCCACAGGAAAGACAAATCACAAATGAGATGCTTTTAATTTCTCATTTGTTTCTCCTAGACAGCAATGAGATTAAATGGAGAAGTCTGCTTCTCAAATGTGTCTTTTGAGAAAAGAAAGAAGTAATCTCATGTGTTTTTTAAGTGTTTCGTGGACAAGTCCCACTGAATAATTAGAAATGGCCAAATTGCCCCTCCCCCCCAATTATTTGAAAATCTGGAATCTGAGGGTGCAAAAAAGTCTAAATATTGAAAAAATCGCCTTTAAAGTTGTCCAAATGAAGTCCTTAGCAACGCATATTACTAATAATAATACATTTTTCGATACATTTACGGTAGGAAATTTACAAAATATCTTCATGGAACATGATCTTTACTTAATATCCTAATGATTTTTGGCATAAAAGAAAAATGGATAATTTTGACCCATACAATTTATTGTTGGCTATTGCAACAAATATACCCGTGCAACTTTTGACTGGTTTTGTGGACCAGGGTCACATATTTGATATTCTTGATGCTGCTCTGAATTACACCGCTCTGTTTGTTGCTAGGATGACAAAAGTGAAATGTTACATATTTAGGTTGGTCAGCCTCAGCGGTCTAACAGCGCTCGTCACTGTCAGAATGAGTGAGATGGCCAGTCAAATCAAAGAAGGCGGGGCTTACCGTTAGTGCGAATTCCAACGCGACACTTTAGTTATAGCAGTGAAAGAGTGTGTCATAAGATGCAAGTAGCTAAACATTTAATATTACGATAAAAACGTTCAGCAACCAACAGTAATATCAAGTGATGCAAACTACTTGACATTTATGAAATTTCACCATTTTGAATTGAAAATATGACATTATTTATGTAAATCATAACTGAATTTAACGTGACAAGAAACGTTTTGCATTTTTACATATTACGCAGACGAAAATAAGAGTGAATGTGTGCATATTTAAAAAAAAAATTATATTTGCAAATAGTTTACTTCATAACTACAATAGAACTGGAAGTTTCACCATTCTTATTTATTTTTCTTTATTTCCTTAAATCCTTTTAATCCTTTAATAATTTTATTCCTTTAAATAAACCAATAAGACCAATGCTCAAATAACTCCACCTTGAACTACAATAGAGCAATAATTGTTGAGCAATAGAAAAATAGTTGTTGTTGTTAACTAAAACGATTAAAAGTTGTTTTCAGTGATTGAATAATAAAATAAGATATAAATATAAATGCAAACTTACACTTAAAAAAAACGTGGAAAAAAAAAATGAAAATAATAATCTTGCCTCGGTTAGTTAGCTGAAGTACTAAAATTGCTGTTAGTTGAAATCTAAAACTAAAATAAAAAAATTAAAATATTAAAATTAACTAAAATTACTAAAATTTAAATAAAATAAAAACACATTAGAAATATTAATAAATACTATAAAAGTATGTAAATATGATATGGTCCAACTAAAATGACTATTTGTATTATATAAACAATATACATCTATTTACCCCACCACTCTACAACTGCTGAAACCATTTTAATGTATATTACATCTCAAACGAATGCATCGATTTGACAAAAATTCATCAACAAAACAATCACTTCGTACAGCCTCCATAAACGGCACACATTTAATATAAATTCAATTAAATCACCGCAGTGACACTCCTTGATCTGTCCACACAAAGGTCAACTACTCCTCTAAAAGCCTCATTCTGAATACTTGTATTAGAATTAAACAATTTAAGTGGCCCATTGCAATTTCAGTCACACGTCTCTTTAAAAGTTTAAATGGGTGGGTGTATATAATTTGCTATTAATATTTCACTGCGTTCGTTGAGTTATGGTCATCCGACGCGGGTTACGGCACAAGAGGATGTTGATCAGTGAGTCTTGAAACAAAGGATGCCTGGTTGGAGTGAACCAGATGTGAGGGTTTCGCGAAGACTACGAACAGCAGTAAGAGATCCATTTCCTCACTTCTACTTTCAGAAGAATAAAGCTTTGAAAAATGTGAAAAGACATTGTGTGATCACCTAATACCCCTGCATTTTCAACAAAGCACTATTGCTTTTGAGACACTTGAGTGAAGGTTAAACTACATGCCTGCTCTTCCTGCAAGATTAAACTCTGAGAATGCAATGCCAAAGTGATTTTTTTCTGCTTTTGCTCTCGCACATATAGTCTGCGGCTTGAGCCCCTGCCCCTTTGAAAGTGAAAGTGCCCTTTTCTATCGCACCGCAGTGCCCCCGCGAACGCGATTTCTACCGAGGGAGTTGACTGAGTCAGTATGTTTTTTTTTTTTTTTTTTTTATTTTATTTATTCAGCAATTGTGTATTAAATTGATCAAAAGTTACAGTACAACTGTTTTCAACATTGATAATAAGAAATGTTTCTTGAGCCCCAAATCAGCATATTAGAATTAGAGATGCACGGATTGCACTTTTCTTAGGGCGATTCCGATTTACGATTATTTTGTAAGTGGTACCGATTGTGATACCGATTGCTGCCGATTCCGATTTTCTTTCAAAGAACTATAATAGGCATTTTGACAATTTTGTATGTATTTGAGCGTTTAAGTGCAGTAAGCCACTCATTTTGGTACTTGCGACTTTAGGGAATTTAGGGCCCTATGAAATTTGTTTTATTTTTTCCCAAATTCTGTTTTATTTCTTTCTAAATTCCGTTTTTTCCATTTTAATTTAATAAAAAATTGAGACTGACCGGCTGGTCACTGATCTGGGCCGATCCTGCGGAAAATCGGCCGATTCCGTTCCTTGGCAGGTCGTTCAGTGCATCTCTAATTAGAATGAATTCTGAAGGATCATGTGACACTAAAGACTGGAGAAATGACTGCTGAAAATTCAGCTTTGTCCTCACATAAATAAGTGACATTTTAAAATATATTAAAATGGAAATCAGTTATTTTAAATTGAAATAATATTTCACAATATTGCCGTTTTTTACTTGATTTTTGATCAAATAAACGCAGCCTTGGTGAGCAGAAGAGACTTCTTTCAAAAAAAATTACAAAATCTTACCAACCCCAAACTTTCAATTGTAGTGCAGTTTTACAGTAAATTATCGTTGAAGTCATTTTTGAAAAATATGAGCCATATAAGTCATAAATAAATAAACTATAATTATATGTGATGAATCACACCCGTTTTTTAATAAATTATTGCAAAAAAATGCAAGTCAACAAATACTTGTAAGTTAGCAAATACTTAAAATAGCAAAAGTAAAAATGTGATACAGTGGGGAGAACAAGTATTTGATACACTGCCGATTTTGCAGGTTTTCCTACTTACAAAGCATTTAGAAGTCTGTAATTTTTATCATAGGTACTCTTCAACTGTGAGAGACGGAATCTAAAACAAAAATCCAGAAAATCACATTGCATGATTTTTAAATAATTAATTTGCATTTTATTGCATGACATAAGTACCAACCAGTAAGAATTCTGGCTCTCACAGACCTGTTAGTTTTTCTTTAAGAAGCCCTCCTGTTCTCCACTCATTACCTGTATTAACTGCACCTGTTTGAACTCGTTACCTGTATAAAAGACACCTGTCCACACACTCAATCAAACAGACTCCAACCTCTCTACAATGGCCAAGACCAGAGAGCTGTGTAAGGACATCAGGGATAAAATTGTAGACCTGCACAAGGCTGGGATGGGCTACAGGACAATAGGCAATCAGCTTGGTGAGAAGGCAACAACTGTTGGCGCAATTATTAGAAAATGGAAGAAGTTCAAGATGACGGTCAATCTCCTCGGTCTGGGGCACCATGCAAGATCTCACCTCGTGGGGCATCAACGATCATGAGGAAGGTGAGGGATCAGCCCAGAACTACACGGCAGGACCTGGTCAATGACCTGAAGAGAGCTGGGACCACAGTCTCAAAGAAAACCATTAGTAACACACTACGCTGTCATGGATTAAAATCCTGCAGCGCACGCAAGATCCCCTGCTCAAGCCAGCACATGTCCAGGCCCGTCTGAAGTTTGCCAATGACCATCTGGATGATCCAGAGGAGGAATGGGAGAAGGTCATGTGGTCTGATGAGACAAAAATAGAGCTTTTTGGTCTAAACTCCACTCGCCGTGTTTGGAGGAAGAAGAAGGATGAGTACAACCCCAAGAACACCATCCCAACCGTGAAGCATGGAGGTGGAAACATCATTCTTTGGGGATGCTTTTCTGCAAAGGGGACAGGACGACTGCACCGTATTGAGAGGAGGATGAATGGGGCCATGTATCGCGAGATCTTGGCCAACAACCTCCTTCCCTCAGTAAGAGCATTGAAGATGGGTCGTGGCTGGGTCTTCCAGCATGACAACGACCCGAAACACACAGCCAGGGCAACTAAGGAGTGGCTCTGTAAGAAGCATCTCAAGGTCCTGGAGTGGCCTAGCCAGTCTCCAGACCTGAACCCAATAGAAAATCTTTGGAGGGAGCTGAAAGTCCATATTGCCCAGTGACAGCCCCGAAACCTGAAGGATCTGGAGAAGGTCTGTATGGAGGAGTGGGCCAAAATCCCTGCTGCAGTGTGTGCAAACCTGGTCAAGAACTACAGGAAACGTATGATCTCTGTAATTGCAAACAAAGGTTTCTGTACCAAATATTAAGTTCTGCTTTTCTGATGTATCAAATACTTATGTCAAGCAATATAATGCTAATTAATTACTTAAAAATTATACAATGTGATTTTCTGGATTTTTGTTTTAGATTCCGTCACTCACAGTTGAAGAGTACCTATGATACAAATTACAGACTTCTACATGCTTTGTAAGTGGGCAAACCTGCAAAATCGGCAGTGTATCAAATACTTGTTCTCCCCACTGCGTGCTGGTTAAGCTAGTAAAGAAGCTTGTTGGGTGCACCAGCATAAATATTTGTATATTTACATAAAAGACAATACAAAAATACTGATTAAAGAAAAAAAATTGCAGTGTTTGCCTGAATGTTAAAATTCCCCAGCTTCAAACAACAACAAAGTATATGCATAACTATGAATATGATAATACGCTTCAGTTTAGTACTCATTTCAATGCTCATTTCATAGTTCAGGTATTCCCAAACAACTGCCAATAGTGCACTGAGCATTATCACTTATGACTCAACCCTGCTGAAATACAACATCTGATTGTCTGTGTGGGTGAATAATGGGAGTGCATTCTCTGCTCTGAGGAGATCTGTGGGTTTTTCAGAGAATTTGTGCATGTTTGTTTGTGTTGCGCTGAGTGACATTGAGGATGACACGCTTACATCACAAAGAGCGCAATGGGACCCAAACCGAGGCCCCCTGCCTAGACGTGATTGATGGCAGTGGCTTCCAAAACCACAGAAAAGAATCTTTAATGAACAGACTTTCCCTCAAGATCACTGCCAAATGACGAATGGACATAATGATGAACTAAACTCAGAGTACTGAAGCAAACAATGTGAATGGTTTGGCTTTCAAAAGCATGTTGATTAGGATGAGCGCTACACCGTGCGAACAGTGGCCCTGTGTGCAAGTGAGGCCGGATCTAAATGTAGTCCCAACAAATGAACTGACAGTGTGGAAAATTGTGGAGTTTCCATCTCCATCTCAGACACAGAGGTAAGACCCCCTGCACACATAGCGAACGTCTGACTGGCGCATTAGTGTCACTCTGATCTTAAAATTGTCATTTTTAATAACACAGGAAGCCCTAAGAGCTCCATGTTCATCAGAAATAAGATTGGGCTGTCACCCTGTTCTCGCCCTTCACATTAACCCAGAACCGCTCCAAATCCAATGAAATCTAATGAGAGCTTTGTGGCTTTTAGTCCATGTGTGTGAACTAAAAATTCACTTTTAGCAGATATGCACAATTAAAATGTAGTCTTTCTATTCTGGGAAAATGAACTAAAAATATTGATGCCTCATCCATGAGTCCTCAATTTCTTCCTATTTCACTAGGAAACCTCAATGAAGGTGAGAAAACTGCACGTGTCAAGCCATTTGATTTGATATTTAATGCTGATGGAATTTAAAATCTATTGATTTTTCAAAAGAAAAACATTGCTGTAATAGATCTGGATGTGTTATTTAAGGTTGATCTTTTAAATTTGCGCTCTTGTAGCAACATGTGTCCCAAGGCTAGAATTAGAGCTCAAGAACAAAAGGTTCAAATTGCTTTAGTAAGTTATTTAGCACATCATTAGAGTGAGTTAAATATAATAAAATTAGTAAAACTCAAGACCAGTGATGTAATGTTACAAAAGAGTTCTATATCAAATAAATGCTGTTCTATTAAACTTTCTATTCATCAAAGAATCCTGAACAAAATGCATCACAGTTTCCATAAACAATTTTAAGCAGCACAACTGTTTTTAACATTGAAAATAATAAAAATGGTTCTTGAGCAGCATATTAACATATTAGATTGATTTCTGAAGGATCATGTGACACTAGAAATGATGCTGAAAATTCAGCTTTGTCATAACAGGAGTATAAAACATTTATATTTAAATAGAAAACAGTTATTTTAAACTGTAATAATATTGAACAATATTACTGTTTTTTATGTATTTTGAAAAATAAATACATGCAGCTTTGGTGAGCATAAGAGACTTCTTTCAAAAACATGCCTAAAAAAATTCTTTCATTACTCACTCACCCTCATGTCATTCCAAACCCGTAAGACTTCCATCCATATGAATTGAGTGGTTTAATCCAAAATTTTCTGAAGAGACTCGATCACCTAATATGATGACTAGATTGAATTTAGGCTTTTATTCACATATAAACATTCATCAACTCACACATCAGATGTGGTAAACGGAAGCTCAAGCATGTTCACTTGACGTGCAAGAACCAGTGAGGTTCATTCTCATGTGTTATGCAGCACGTATGAGCTTCTGCAAGAACCAGTGAGGTTCATTCACATGTGTTACGCATCATGTTTGAGCTTCTGCAAGAACCAGTGAGGTTCATTCACATGTGTTACGCATCATGTTTGAGCTTCTGCAAGAACCAATGAGGTTCATTCACGTGTTACGCATCACGTTTGAGCTTCTGCAAGAACCAATGAGGTTCATTCACATGTGTTACGCATCATGTTTGAGCTTCTGCAAGAACCAGTGAGGTTCATTCACATGTGTTACGCATCACGTTTGAGCTTCTGCAAGAACCAGTGAGGTTCATTCTCATGTGTATCACGTTTCAGCTTCTGCAAGAACCAATGAGGTTCATTCTCATGTGTTACGCATCACGTTTGATCTTCTGGAAGAACCAATGAGGTTCATTCTCATGTGTTACGCATCACGTTTGAGCTTCTGAAAGGACCAATGAGGTTCATTCTCATGTGTTACGTATCATGTTTGAGCTTCTGCAAGAACCAGTGAGGTTCATTCACGTGTTACGCATCACGTTTGAGCTTCTGCAAGAACCAATGAGGTCCATTCTCATGTGTTACGAATCACATTTGATCTTCTGCAAGAACCAATGAGGTTCATTCTCATGTGTTACGCATCCTGTTTGAGCTTCTGCAAGAACCAATGAGGTTCATTCTCATGTGTTACGCATCACGTTTGATCTTCTGCAAGAACCAATGAGGTTCATTCTCATGTGTTACGCATCACGTTTGATCTTCTGCAAGAACCAGTGAGGTTCATTCACATGTGTTACGCATAACGTTTGAGCTTCTGCAAGAACCAATGAGGTTCATTCTCATGTGTTACGCATCACGTTTGAGCTTCTGCAAGAACCAATGAGGTTCATTCTCATGTGTTACGCATCACATTTGAGCTACTGCAAGAACCAATGAGGTTCATTCACGTGTGTTACGCATCACTTTTGAGCTCCCAAACGAACCAATGAGGTTCATTCACATGTGTTACGCATCACGTTTGAGCTTCTGCAAGAACCAATGTGATTCATTCGTGTGTTACGCATCACGTTTGAGCTTCTGCAAGAACCAATGAGGTTAATTTGTGTGTTACACAGCACGTTTGAGCTTCCGCAAGAACCAATGAGGTTCATTCTCATGTTTTACGCATCACGTTTGAGCTCCCGCAAGAACCAATGAGGTTCATTCACGTGTTACGCAGCATGTTTGAGCTTCTGCAAGAACCAATGAGGTTCATTCTCATGTGTTACGCATCAAGTTTGAGCTTCTGCCAGAACCAATGAGGTTCATTTTTGTTTGTTACGCAGAATATTTGAGCTTCTGCAAGAAGTTCTTGTGCGTCAAGCAGGCTTCGGTTGAGCTTCTGTTTAAGTTCGCTGATCAATGTTTATATGTGAATCCAAACCTAAATTCAATCTGTTCATCATATAAAGCAATCGAGTCTCTTCAGAAAATTTTGACTAAACTGCTCAATTCATATGGATTAGTTTTATGTTCTTTTTATGAACTTTTAGAAGCGTCAAAGTGGTAGTTGCGTAGACTGTCTATATATATATAGATATTTATATGTCTATAAAAATATACACTCTAAAAAATGCTGGGTTAAAAACAACCCAAGTTGGGTTGAAAATGGACAAACCCAGCAATTGGGTTGTTTTAAGCAAACATTTAACCAAACCGCTGGGTTAAAACAACCCAATTGCTGGGTTTGTCCATTTTCAACCTAACGGGTTGTTTTTAACCCAGAATTTTTTAGAGTGTATATATAAAATCAACCCCAAACTTTAACACAAATCCATATACTTACTAACTGCATACTCACTCCACTAAAGAATACAAATAACAAACAACTAAACAACTGGCATGATTTATATTAATGGAAAAACATCTCTATTTGTATAACTTCACCATTCTTATTCAAACAAGCTTGTGGTTTCCACTTTAAAATCCAGTAACAAATAAAACAAGTACTGTCAAACCCAAAGACCATGTCATTATATTATTCTATTAGGGAAAATATGTGTTGTGGTCACAGTGCTGCATTCTGAGAGGCAAACAATTATCTCTATGAGCTTTACTGTCAGCCAAAGAGCCGCATTCGAGCGGGCAGCCCCACACAGGTGTAGCACTGACTCACCTGCACCCCAAATACCTTCCCAAGCATCTCCTCTCTCCATAGCCAAGTGGCAGTGATGTGTCCTGATGGGGAATGATAGCCTTATTGAGCCAGTGGATGGGCTCTAAGTCATTTGTTTTGAGAAGCCAGGGCTGACAGGCCCAGCTTTTCCCCACCAGCTCCCAGTGAAATTGACTATAAATCACCTTATCACTTTCACCCCCTGACAGTTTTTCAGACTTCCAACATTTTACTGAATATGAGGACTCGGAGTGTGTTGACAGGGCTGGGCATTTTAAGCTGCCTTCTTTGTAAGGGGGAAATAAACCCACGGCAACATAGTTCTATGGATTAAGCTGCTGTTATTTTGACAGTAATATCACCAGCTCCACAGCAACTGTGAAATACCAATATAATGAATATAAATTCATGCTACCAGGCAAACATGTTTGAAGTTTTAGGAATTTGCATTGGGAAGCTTTAGAGGATAACTGTGTTCAGTATGGACAGCCACACTAATGGTCGATAAGACTTTTTAAAGTGCCTTTTTAAAGTTATTATTATGGTTTTTCGAATATTCCCTTTCATGCAGTGTGTAATATAGCTGTTTGTGAATGTAAACGTTCTGCAAATTTGTAAGGTCGAAAGTGCATGATAACGTCTCGGTTATGTATGTAACCCTCGTTCCCTGAGGAGGGAACAGAGACGTAACGTCAGTGACTGACGAATGGGGGTTTCGCCTAGAAGCCTATCATCTTCGAGATCTAGAAAACACCCAATGGCAGTGCCAATGCCATGGGCATGCGGAATTTGCATAGCATAACTCTGCCCCACAGCGTGGGTATATAAGGAAGTACGCTGGCAACATCGCATTATGTTTACCTGCTGAGGAGCCAAGACTGAACTCCCGGCCGTTCCAGCGGTACAGCGGAAGTGGCAGAGGGACGTTACGTCTCCGTTCCCTCCTCAGGGAACGAGGGTTACATACGTAACCGAGACGTTCCCTTTCGTTCAGTCACTCCGAGTAACGTCAGTGACTGACAAATGGGGGTCCCAATGTAATCACGCACCTCGGCTGTCATCCAGTGCCCTGCGTAAGTTTGAGCTCCCTGTCATAAGCTAGTATGGACGAAGGACTCCCACTTAACACAGGAATACCAAGGTACACTGGGAAGCATATTCCAGGTGCCTGCCCGTAGGGAGGACTTAAGGATACACATATGACCCTCGAGGGGCTGCATATGGAAGAACTCTGGGGTAACCAACCGAAGGTGGATTTTTAAACCCCAGGGTTGCAAGGCTTGCCAAGGGAAAGACACCTGATCAAGGAGGCTTACAGTGGAATACACATGTGGGGGTCGCCCAAAGGGGGAACCATGCACACGGAGGCACCTAACCTGACACGAGGGCCTGAGCGAGTGGGCAGACGCACTGGTGTCGGCATCGACAGTGCTGGAGGAACTCAGGGCTTCCGGAAAGCTACCTGAGGAAAATATTGCACGTATCCAGTCCGTGGAGTGGAATGGCGAGCAAGCGAAGACACCTGAGCCTCGTCCATTACCGGCCACTAGAAGAGGCGAGTACATGAGAGGACACTGGCTCCACTCGGAGATTATAGAATCTGGCGAATGTGTTGGGTGTCGCCCAGCCTCCAGCTCTGCAGATGTCTGTTAGCGAGGCGCCATGCGCTAAAGCCCAAGAGGAGGCCACACTCCGGGTGGAGTGCGCCATGACCCCTAGGGGGCATGGATGCCCCTGCGTCTGGTAAGCCAAGACAATGGCGTCCACTATCCAGTGAGACAACCTTTGCTTGGAGAGAGCCTTTCCCTTCAGCTTCCCATCATAACAGACAAAGAGCTGGTCTGAGGTCCTGAAACACTGCGTTTTGTCTACGTAAGCACGGAGGGCGCGTACTGGACAGAGCAGTGCCAAGGCTGGGTCTGCCTCCTCCAAAGGCAGCACTTGCAGGTTCACCACCTGGTCCCTGAACGTAGTGGTGGGAACCTTGGGCACATATCCAGGCCGGGGTCTCAGGATCAGAGTGGCCCGGCCCGAATTCCAGGCACGCTTCGTCAACCGAAAATGCCTGCAGGTCCCCTACCCTCTTGATGGAGGCCAAAGCGATCAGGAGCGCTGTCTTCATGGACAGGAACTTAAGATCGACCGACCGCAATGGCTCAAAAGGAGCCCTCTGCAGAGCAACTAAAACTACTGCAAGGTCCCAAGAGGGTACGAGGGGAGCACGAGGAGGATTTAGTCTCCTGGCCCCCCTCAGGAACCTGATGACCAGGTCGTGCTGACTTACCTTCTTGTTCTCCACGTGGTCGTGGTGGGCTGATATAGCGGCCACATAAACCTTCAGGGTGGAAGGAGACAGCCTTCGTTCCAACCCTTCCTGGAGAAACGAGAGCACGGACCCGATTGGGCATTTCCAGGGGTCTTCTTGGTGAGAAGAACACCAGGTGACGAAGAGGTTCCACTTCAACGCATAGGCGTGTCTGGTAGACTCAGCCCTAGCGGAAGTGATGGTAGCCACCACCTGAGGTGGTAGGGTACTCAAACCTGCCGCGTCCCATCCAGGAGTCACACGTGGAGGTTCCAAAGATCGGGACACGGGTGCCAAAGGGTGCCCCGTCTCTGAGAAAGGAGGTCCTTCCTCAGAGGAATCAACCAGGGAGGGGCTGTCGCAAGAAGTACGAGTTCGGAGAACCAGGTCCGGCCGGGCCAATACGGGGCGACCAAAAGGACCTGCTTCTTGTCCTCCCTGATCTTGCACAGAACCTGTGCGAGAAGGCTCACTGGAGGAAACGCATACTTGCGGAGGCCCCGCGGCCAGCTGTGCGCCAGAGCATCCGTGCCGAGGGAGCCCTCGGTCAGGGAATAAAACAGGGGGCAGTGGGAAGAGTCGTGGGAGGCAAACAGATCTACCTGTGCATCGCCGAACTGTTCCCAAATCAGCTGAACCGTCTGGGGATGGAGTCTCCATTCCCCAGGAAGTGGCTGAAGCCGTGAGAGCTCGTCGGCTGCACGGTTCAGGACTCCCGAAACATGGATGGCACGAAGCGACCTCAGATGCTTCTGACTCCATAAAATGAGATGGCGGGTGAGTTGAGACATACGGCGGGAACGTAGACCACCCTGGTGGTTGATGTACGCTACTGTGGCCGTGTTGTCTGACCGGACTAGCACGTGTTGACCCTTGAGCAACGCTCGGAAGCAGTGCAGGGCGAATTGTACTGCCAGCAACTCGAGGCAATTGACATGCAGGAGGCGCTGGGGTCCTGTCCAGAAGCCCGCGGCAGCATGTCCATTGCACATGGCACCCCAGCTTGTGGTGGAGGCATCTGCTGATACAACAATATGCCTGGAAACTCGTTCTAAGGGAACACCGGCCCGTAGAAAGCTGAGGTTCGACCACGGGGTGAGGGTCTGCAGGCAGGCCCGAGTCACTGGGACCCGGAGCGTGCCCGACTGCCATGCCCACCTCGGGACTCGATCGCGAAGCCAGTGCTGAAGCGGTCTCATATGAAGCAATCCGAGCGGCGTTACCACGGCTGCAGATGCCATATGCCCCAGAAGCCTCTGAAATAACTTCAGTGGAACCGCACTCTTGCTCTCGATTTGACGGAGGCAAGTCAGCAGTGACTGCGCGGCAAGTCAGCAGTGGCACATGGCGACCGAGTCGATCTCCATACCGAGAAAAGAGATCCTCTGCACTGGGCAGAGTTTGCTCTTTTCCCAGTTGACCCGAAGGCCCAGACGGGCTAAGTGCTGGAGCACCAGGTCTCTGTGTTTGCATACCTGCTCTCGAGAGTGACTCAGGATCAGCCAGTCGTCGAGATAGTTCAGGATGCGAACCCCGTGTTGCCTGAGTGGCACAAGGGCTGCCTCGACAATCTTCGTAAAGACGCGAGGGGACAGAGCTAGCCCGAATGGGAGGACCGCGTACTGGTATGCCCGCCCCTCAAAAGCAAACCGTAGGAACGGTCTGTGTCGAGGAAGGATGGAGACATGGAAGTAGGCGTCCTTCACGTCGATCGCTGCAAACCAATCTGCTGGACGAACGCATTCGAAAAGGCATTTCGCTGTCAACATCCTGAACGGAAGCCTGTGAAGGGATCGGTTCAGGATGCGCAGGTCCAGGATCGGTCGTAACCCACCGGTTTTCTTGGGTACAATGAAGCAAGGGCTGTAGAAGCCGGACTTCATTTTGGCTGGAGGGACAGGCTCGATCGCACCCTTCGCCAGCAGGGTAGCGACCTCCGCACGCATGACAGGGGCGTTGGGCCCCACCATGGTGTATTGGACTTTCCGGGGAGGAGCCTGAGCGAACTGAATCGCATAGCTGAGCCTGATGGTCTTCGCGACCCAGCGGGACAGTCCGGGAAGCTCTAGCCAGGCTCCCAAAAACTGCACTAGCGGGGTCATTCGGACCACAGACGTACCCCGGGTGGGGCAGCGGGGCGGCGTGACCGGCCCAGACATGGGAGGCGTCCCAGTGTGGGGGCACGGTCATCAGCCGCGTCCTGACAGAGGAGACCAGGGAAGGACGTGCGTTCCACTGGGGTCTGCTCTGAGAGGAGAATGGCGTCAGAGAGGGACGAGAGTGGCGGACGTGTTAGTGGGATGGACATGTTAGTTCTTTCTTTAACCACATTAGAGTGCTGCTGACCCGGGGGACAGCAGCGGAACCAAAGATTCTCCCCCGGGCCTCCACCGGGGGAAGGAGTGGCCCTGCTGCCATCTCCTGGAAAGAACTGCCCATCCCTGAGCTGTCCGCATCAGGAGCGCCGCTTAGCCTGGTGTTTCTTCGTGGGCTGCGGGGCTGGAGCGGACTGGGGCGCCTTCCTGCAGCGTCCTCCTCGGCGCGGCCCAAGTGAAGGCTGCTGCTGGGGCGGCGCGGGAGGGGCGGGAGCCGCGGGAGGGCGCCCTCGGCGGCGAGCCGCATATCAGCCAGGTTGAGCCAAAGGTGTCTCTCCTGGACCACTGCTGTGGACATCACCTGGCCCAAGGAGTGTGCGGTCACCTTCGTCGCCCAAAGGGCGAGGTCGGTGGCGGCACGCAGCTCATCTCTGAGCCCTGGGTCAGCTCTACCCTTGTGCATGTCCCTGAGCATCCGGGCCTGGTAGGCCTGAAGGATGGCCATGGCATGCAAAGAGGCGGCAGCCTGCCCCGCAGCTCTACAGGACTTCGACACCAAGGTTGATGTGAACCTACAGGCTTTGGAGGGGTGCTTTGGGTCGCCACGCCAGGTTGAAGCACTCTGCGGACACAGTTGCATTGCAACAGAGCGTTCAACCGGGGGAACCCCAGTGTACCCTTTGGCCGCGGCCCCATCGAGGGCAGACAAGGCGGAGGAGGCCGCCGAACGGTCGCGGGAAGACAACGGGGACTTCCAGGACCGCGTGACCTCCTCATGCACCTCCGGGAAAAAAGGTATTGGGGGCGTGGCCTGACGGGTGTCAGAGCGCGGCGCCCCCAAAAACCAATCGTCCAACCGCGAGCGTTCAGGACGGGGTGGAGGGTTAATACGGTAATGCCCGCCTATGTTGTACGTTGTCCGCCCGCGAACAACTTGACACGTTCAACGTGGGATTCGCAAAATGTTTGCTCTGGAAAGATGGGTCAGTATCCAGTTTATTTGGACGAGCTATGTTATTACTGTCTTACTGAAATACTTCTGCCAAGCAGATGTGTGCCCACTATTACCTAAAATTGTGTCTATTAATGCAGATTGTCTGTCGTTCTTAATACTTTGAGTAATGATAAAGGATGGAGCAAGATTTGTTTTGCAAACTTTAATGTTACATCAATCATTCAAGTTAGTGCTCAGCTAACGTATGCGCTGTTATTGATACAGTTCCCACATGTGCACCGCAATAAATTTGAAATATACACACACATGGGTTTGTTGATGGACGTACACTTGTTAATGCTGATAGTGAGGAATTACAGTTACAACATCTCATAATGTACCTTAAAATGAGTAGTGTATCACTGAGAAATGTCCTGCTCAAGTCGTCCTTGCGATGGAGGTTCGGGATGAATAACGATTTCTTTCAATGTTTCATCATCATACTTGCGCTCGGATTGATATGGTAAAATATACTTCATCATTACTGTCTTTACAGTTTGTACAATTGCTGAGGATTGAGGAAGCCTCCTGAACTGAAGTACAGTTATGGTAATGGGTGTTAGCTTCCGACAAGCGGTAGACCAATCGTAACAGACTGGGCCATCTGGCCAATCAGAGCAGAGTAGCTCGCGGAAAGGAGGGATTTAGAGAGACTGATTCATCCAACGAGAATCATTGAACATTGTGGTGATGTGCAATGTATATTATGCGAAAATGAAAGTGTTTTTTGACTTTTGATGCATGTAAACCTGTTGTAGGAGAGCTCCTAAATTAGGAAACTTTAAAATAGCATAATAGGGGCACTTTAATGTTTTTGAAAGAAGTCTCTTCTGCTCACCAAGTCTACATTTATGTGATCAAAAATACAGTAAAAACAGTAAATTTTGTGAAATACTATTACACTTTTAAACAAAGTTTATTTCAATATATTTTAAAATGTAATTTATTCCTGTGATTCCTCTGAATTTTCAGCATCATTACTCCAGTCTTCAGTATCACATGATCCTTCATAAATCATTCTAATATGCTGATTTGCTGCACAAGAAACTTTCTTATTATCAATGTTGAAACAGTTATGCTGCTTAATATTTTAGTGGAAACTGTGATACATTTACTTTCAGGATTCTTTGATGAATAGAACATTTAAAAGAACAGCATTTATTTCAAACAGAATAGCTTGAGAAGCAAAACTGTGTAAAACAATCATATCACAATAATATTTTGTATTTTCAGAGAATGTATCTTCAAGTTCAAGTACATGACTAATATTTTATCTTTTTTTCCTAAAACATTGTAAAATATCTAGCAGTAGGCTTTACTGCTTAACAGATGCTTTCTTAAAAATGAGACTTTTGCATGTATAAACAATGTCAATATGTAGGTAGCTCATAATATACAACAGCGCTTACTAAACTAGATCCTAAGCAGCAAGGCAAGCACGCAATCTATCCTCAGGGATAGGGTAGTGGTGATGCAAGCCTCTTTCAGATTGCAAAGCGAGGTGCAATAGGCAACTCTCATCTCTCGCCAGACTGTCTGTGTTTGCTTATAAACTAGTGGACTGGATGGAGGCTGCTGTGCTATTTACTTTGGCCACCTCCTTAAAATCTCAGCTGTCACTTTTGCTCAAAACCACTATTCTCAAGTAATGGCTTCCAAATCCCATTCCAAACATGCACACGTGGACTCGGAGATAGGGGGGGTGGGGTTGTGACAGACAATAACCTCCTGAATATTCACATTAAGATTTATAAAAATATGTGGATAAACAGGAAATGCTTGCACACATACAGTACATTGGACCCACTACCTCAAATATCAGTCATTCTTAGTATTTTTCCCCATTGCTATTAATCTAACCCACAACACCACACTACTGTTCAAAAGTTTGGGGTCAGTAATATTTTTTTATGTTTTTTAAACTAGTCTCTTATGCTCACCAAGGCTGCATTTATTTGTTCAAAAATACTACTACCAAAAATAGTATTACAATTTAAAAGAACTGTCTTCTATTTGAATATATTTTAAAATGTAATTTATTCCTGTGATGGCAAAGCTGCATTTTCAGCATCATTACTTTAGAAATTATTCTAATATGCTGATTTGCTGCTCAAGAAACATTTCTTATTATTATCCATGTTGAAAACAGCTGTGCTGCTTAATATTTTTGTTTTTCAGGATTCTTTGATGAATAGAAAGTTTAAAAGAACAGCACAGGCCCAGACAGGCCACACTGTAAAAAATGATATGATCAATAAGTTATGATAACATGTTTTTACAATTTTCAACTTTTTTTTTATAAGTTATGCAAGATTCAACTCATTTTTTTAAAGTCAGTTTAATGTAATTTAAGTTACATTAAATGTAAATTAAGAAATGACTTCAACATCCAAGTTGATTGTACTTAAAAATTTAAGGCAACTTTTACAACTTTTACTTTTACAGTGCATCGGGAGAATTTCTGGTGGCCTGGCGACTGATTTAGCCCGCTACCCTGATTTTAATTATTATTATTTTATATTATTGCCTGCCATCATTTTGATAATAAATCATGAACCTGTTAGTCCTGACTAGCAATGCTACGATTGGGCTCACATCCACTCCGTGCCTCTGCCAAATGGTTTCGAACAGAGTAATCAATGCAAAGGACTCGAGGATGAAGAAAGTGGTCAGGTGGAGCAGAGAGGGAACGGTCTCCATGAAGAACCAGCAAAATTACTGACCTGTTCAGGGTTTCTAGTGCAGGTCAGTTTCATCTGTAAATAGGCAGCTGTAGTTTTGTCCTAAGTATTAAATGGCTAGCAAATGTTAGCATCATTCAAAATATTGTATGTTAAAGGACATCATTATTATTAATTGCAAACTTAAATTAGTAATTTAGCAGACAGATGTTCAAATTGATTGAGTGTAGGTAGGGATGGAGCAAGGGTAGACAACAGCACAAAGAAGTCATAATGCAATAACATGCTCAGTATTAGGATTTTTTTTAAACATATTATGATGTAGTTATTGTTGTACTAAGTTTGACATTTACAAAATTTAGAAAATTTGTTTTACTATATTTGTATGAAATATAGTTTTGTTAAATCTTAAATATTTAAGTCATTCTAAGATTAAAAAAAAAAAAAAAAATTAAGATTATGTGTAAACAAATTACAATGAGGTTGTTTTGCAACAAGGTGGAGACAGTTCTGTTCATAACAGTAGACAGTTACAAGAGGAGACACACAAGGGAGAGAAAGAGAGATATTAGGGAACATGAAGAGAAGAAAAAGGGAAGTTAAGGTGCAGTTCAAGAGAGAACCTTTACCCTTGCGGGGATGGGGTTCTCCTCGGTTGAAATCGCATTCCTGTGGGGGGGTTGTGGGGAGTTTAGGGTGGTGCGGTGTGGGCGAGCACGCAAGAAAAAATGAGGGTACACTACAGATTAAAATATACTTCGAGCACTGTTCACAAAGCTCGTCATAAGGCATTCTGGGACTGCCGTCTACATAAACATGCAATGCTGTCTTAAAATGTCAAGCCAAAAAAACGTAATGGTTAAAGCTAACACTCCGACTTTGGCGGTACGCAGGGAAGGAGACAAGAGGCCTTTTTTAATGGATATCAATGTAGCAGATGCTCCACAATGCTGAATAAATAGCTTTTGTGAGGAAATAGCTTATTATTTAATGAATCAACAGCCTGTTCACTAACATGTTTTACACCCAACAATACTTTCGTTGGGAACTATATGTAGATTTTACCTTGATGAAAATTTTATTTTTTAAGAGAAGGCAGAGTAAATGTCGTGACAGGTAGGACTCATTTATGACATTACCACCAGCAAATGTGAAGTAGTATTTAATAATAGGCGTTGTGTAATATTGAGTGATATTGTATGTTGTCTAAAGAAATAAACAATATCGATGTTTTCTTTCTTTGACTTTCAGATTTTACCAATTATAATAAGACTTGAATGACTATGACTGCCATGTACTATAATGCTGATATAATGCATTTTAATGAATAAAGAGATAAATAAAATAATGATGTGTTCTATCTATGGCTTCCAGGTTTCAACAAATGAATTAGACTTGAATTGTAATGATTTATGACTGCTGTGAATGCCTAATAATGATAACACTTTTTAATGAATGAAGGTAAACAAAATATAAAGATTTTAATAAATAAATATAATCTTTCTATGGCTTCCAAATTTCAACAATTAAATTTAATTACAATTACATTTTTAGTATCACTGCCATGTATGCCCAATAAAGCAGTTCCCCTTCAGTCGGTCACGTTCGACGTACGTCGGACGTCACCGACGAATTGGGATCACTTCTGGGAGCCCCTATCAGCTTCGAGTGTATAGAGAACGGGCCAATGGCCATTGGCGTGCGAGATTTGCATCTCGCGCTCCGCCCCGCATCGCGGGTATAAAGCGGAAGCGGATGCAGCGCACATTTGTCATTCACTTCGGAGCCAAACAAGCTTCATGGAAGACTGTTCCTGCGTCAGCAGAGAGAGAGAGAGAGAGCAAGAGAAGAGGCTTTTGTGCTGGGGAGAAGGCACGTGCAGTGACAACCGCGAGCTCACCGAAATCGGTGAAACAAACTGCTGTTTTTACAGCATCCCGGTTGGTTCGGTGGGGGCGTTCCACGGTGAGTGCAAACACAGGCTGCACTATCCCCTGTGTTTGCCGCGGTTGTTCCTGGGTGCTTCGGCACGTTAAGAGCTTCTTCTAAAAGAGCAACACGGGTGTGAAATTGCGTCTTTTTCAAGATGTCATTCCACCCGTGCGTTTCTGGATGCGGTCGTTCCCTGTCACCAGCTGACGGTCACAATCGCTGCCTGACATGTCTGGGTATTCAACATGCCGAGGCAGCGTTTGTGGATAGTTCGTGTTCCCATTGCGGGAACATGACTATCTCGGCGCTAAGGTCGAGACTTGCCTACCTTCGGGAGGGTGGAGTCCCCTTACCTATGCCCCGATCTAGTGCTATCCCTGCCCAGCAGGATAGACCTACTTCGGCGAATAGCCAGGGTGACCTGAGGATCACGTTTAGGGCACACCCGCCGAGCCAGCCTCCGTGGGCCCCTAAACCCTCTGTAGTGCCGCAGCCGGTTGAGCTTTCGGAGGAAGTCGCTGGCCCCTCTCGAGGTGGTCCAACGGTGACCTGTGGAGCTCCAGCAGAGGATAGGATGTCGATCGCTGCATCGGAGGGGGAGTTTCAGTCCTCGGGGGATGAAGACCCGGCTGCGTTGCCTCCCTCTGGGAGAGTGGCGTTGTCCGAGACGGACCCCGAGCTGACGGCTATGCTTTCCCGGGCCGCCGAAAAGGTCGGGCTCGTGTGGAACCCTCCACCATGTCCCGAGCCTTCTAGGCTGGATGATTGGTTTCTCGGGGCGGCTCGCGCTGGTTCTCAGCGTCCCGCCCCGGTGCCCTTCTTCCCGGAAGTGCATGAGGAGCTCACGAGGTCGTGGACGGCACCTTTTTCTGCCAGAAACCGGCCGAGTAGCTCCTCCCTCCTCACTACTCTCGACGGCGGGCCAGCCAAGGGGTACGTGGGGATCCCGCCGGTGGAACGGGCGGTCGCGATGCAACTGTGTCCGGCGTCCGCTTCCACCTGGCGCGGAGACCCACGCCACCCATCCAAGGCCTGTAAGTTCTCCTCCAGTCTAACTGGGAAGGCTTACAAGGCTTGTGGACAGGCTGCGTCCGCCTTGCATGCCATGGCGTTGCTCCAGGTGCACCAGGCCCAGGCACTCATGGACATGCACGAGGGTAGACCTGACCCAGAGCTCCTCCGGGAGCTCCGGACGGCGATGGACCTCGCCCTCCGGGCGACGAAAGTCACCGCCCGTTCCATTGGTCAGGCGATGTCCACTCTTGTGGTCCAGGAGCGACATCTCTGGCTCAACCTGGCAGATATGAGGGAGACTGATAAGTATCGGTTCCTGGACTCCCCCATTTCCCAGGTTGGGCTGTTCGGTGACGCGGTCGAGAGCTTTGCCCAGCAGTTCTCGACTGTCCAGAAGCAGACGGAGGCCATCAAACACATCCTGCCCCGGCGGTCAGCTGCTGCCCAGCCGCCGGCCGCAGCTCCTCCGCCTGCTCGTCGCCGAGGGCGGCCGCCCGCCGCCGCCCCCGCTCCCGCCCCAGCCCAGCAGCAGCCTCCACCAGGGCAACGGCGTGGAGCCGGCCGCGGGAAGGCCGTCCAGCCCGCTCAGGCCGCTGCCAAGCCAGGTGGCAAGCGTCGTCGTAAGAGACCCTGAGACGGGCCACCCAGAGATGGAGGAGACAGCTCTTCAGGAGGTGGTGACAGCACCGCTCCTTCTCCCGCTGGAGGGCCGGGAGAGAATTTTATGTTCTTGTTTGGTTTCTGTTCCGCCACTGGCCTTCGGGCCAGTGGTACCCAAAACTTCAAAAAAAGAGCTGTTTCTAAAATCTCTGGGTGCCAAGAGAGCGCGCTTGGCGGTGTACGACGCTCCCATGCCTTGTCACCCTCCGGTGCCTCTCTTATCGCCAGCAGGGGGTGCTGGCTGTGTCCAGGACGCACACAAGAGGCCTCCGCACACTCGTGCACCCCCTCAGCGGAAGCAGGTAAGTGTTGCATTGCGCACTCAGACCCCACTTCGGGCCGCGATGCCGTCCGAGTCGGGTCCCTGCACTCCGCTGCGCTGCCCCGCTGCGGGTACGTCTGTGGTGCCGTTGGTCCCGCTGGTTCGGTCGCTGGGAGCCTGGTTAGCGCTCCCCAGCCCGTCCCGCTGGCTCATCCGTACTATCAGACTCGGCTATGCGATTCAGTTCGCTCGGCGGCCCCCCAAGTTCAGGGGCGTTCACTTCACCTCCGTGTCGAAGGAGGACGCCCCCGTGCTACGGGCGGAGATCGCAGTCCTACTGGCGAAGGACGCGATAGAGCCGGTCCCTCCAGCCGATATGAAGACAGGCTTCTACAGCCCGTACTTCATTGTACCCAAGAAAGGCGGCGGGTTACGGCCAATCTTGGACCTGCGGTTCTTGAATCGGTCCCTTCACAGGCTGCCGTTCAGAATGCTAACGCAGAAACGCATCTTCAGGTGCATCCGTCCCCAAGATTGGTTTGCAGCGATCGACCTGAAGGACGCGTACTTTCATGTCTCGATTCTCCCCCGACACAGACCGTTCCTACGCTTTGCGTTCGAGGGACGGGCATATCAGTACAGAGTCCTACCCTTCGGGCTGTCCCTGTCGCCCCGCGTCTTCACGAAGGTCGCGGAGGCGGCCATTGCTCCCATGAGAGAGCGTGGTGTTCGCATTCTCAACTACCTCGACGACTGGCTGATTCTGGCTCAGTCGAAGGCACAGTTGTGCGAACACAGGGACATGGTGCTCAGTCACCTCAGCCTGTTGGGACTTCAGGTCAACTGGGAAAAGAGCAAACTCTGCCCCGTGCAGAGGATCTCTTTTCTCGGTATGGAGTTGGACTCGGTCAATCTGACAGCGCGACTCACAGAGCAGCGCGTCCAGTCGGTGTTGAACTGCTTGAATTCGTTCAAATGCAGGACAGCGGTACCACTGAAACATTTTCAGAGGCTCCTGGGGCATATGGCATCCGCAGCCGCAGTGACGCCGCTCGGATTGCTTCATATGAGGCCGCTTCAACACTGGCTACACGACCGAGTCCCGAGATGGGCGTGGCAGAGCGGCTCATTCCGTGTCTCAGTAACACCGAAGTGTCGCCAAACCTTCAGTCCGTGGTTGGACCCTTCGTTCCTACGGGCAGGAGTTCCCCTAGAACAAGTGTCCAGGCATGCTGTGGTCTCCACGGATGCCTCATCCACCGGCTGGGGGGCCACGTACAACGGGCTTGCAGTTTCGGGTCTGTGGACGGGGCCTCAACTGCAATGGCATATCAATTGCCTCGAGTTGTTAGCAGTTCGTCTTGCGCTGGGCCGCCTCAAAGGGCCGCTACGAGGCAAGCACGTTCTGGTCCGTACGGACAACACTGCGGCCGTTGCGTACATCAACAAACAGGGTGGTCTACGCTCCCGCCGCATGTCACAACTCGCCCGCCATCTCCTCCTCTGGAGTCAGAAGCATCTGAGGTCGCTTCGTGCCATTCATATCCCGGGCCTGCTCAATCGTGCAGCCGACGAGCTCTCACGACAGCAAGTGCTCCCAGGAGAGTGGAGACTCCATCCCCAGGTGGTCCAGCTGATCTGGAGTCGCTTCGGGACCGCACAGGTAGACCTGTTTGCCGCCCCGGACACGTCTCACTGCCAGTTGTTCTATTCCCTGACCGGGGGGACCCTCGGCTCGGATGCGCTGGCACACAGCTGGCCCCGGGGCCTACGCAAATATGCGTTTCCCCCAGTGAGCCTTCTTGCGCAGACACTGTGCAAGGTCAGGGAGGACGAGGAGCAGGTCTTGCTAGTTGCGCCATACTGGCCCAACCGGACCTGGTTCCCGGAACTAGTGCTCCTCGCGACAGCACCTCCTTGGCCCATTCCTCTGAGGAAGGACCTCCTGACTCAGAGACGGGGCACCCTGTGGCACCCGCGTCCGGACCTCTGGAAACTCCATGTCTGGTCCCTGGACGGGACGCGGAGGTTCTAGGTGGCCTACCACAGGCTGTGGTAGACACCATCACTTCCGCCAGAGCCCCCTCTACGAGGCACCTCTACGCGTTGAAGTGGAACCTGTTCGTCGAGTGGTGTTCTTCTCGTCGAGAAGACCCCCGAAGATGTTCGATCGGCTCTGTGCTTTCCTTCCTGCAAGAAGGGTTGGAGCGAAGGCTGTCTCCCTCCACCCTCAAAGTGTATGTTGCCGCTATCGCCGCAAATCACAGCATGGTCGAAGGTAAGTCCCTAGGAAAGCACGATCTGGTCGTCAGGTTCCTGAGGGGGGCGAGGAGATTAAATCCGCCTCGCCCTCACTCTATACCCTCTTGGGACTTGCCCCTGGTGCTAACCGCATTACAGAGGGCTCCCTTTGAGCCTTTGCAGTCAGTAGAGTTAAAAATCCTGTCCTGGAAGACAGTACTCCTGACTGCATTGGCTTCCATCAAGAGGGTAGGGGACCTGCAGGCATTTTCGGTCGACGAATCGTGCCTGGAATTCGGGGCGGGTAACTCTCAGGTAATCCTGAGACCCCGGCCCGGATATGTGCCCAAGGTTCCCACCACTCCCTTTCGGGACCAGGTGGTGAACCTGCAAGCGCTGCCTTCGGAGGAGGCAGACCCAGCCCTGGCTTTTCTCTGTCCCGTTCGCGCTCTGCGGACTTACGTGGACAGAACGCAAAGCTTCAGGACCTCAGAACAGCTCTTCATCTGTTACGGAGGCCAGCAGAAGGGAAAGGCTGTCTCCAAGCAGAGGATGGCTCACTGGATAGTGGATGCCATCGCCTTGGCGTATGAAACCCAAGGCGTGCCCTGCCCGCTTGGGTTGAGGGCCCACTCCACTAGGAGTGTGGCCTCTTCCTGGGCGCTGGCACACGGCGCCTCGCTGACAGATATATGTAGAGCTGCGGGCTGGGCGACACCTAACACGTTCGCTAGATTCTATAGCCTCCGTGTAGAGCCGGTTTCTTCCCGTGTGCTCGCTTCAAATAGCCGGTAACACCGAAGGGCCCGTTCTAGTGTCGGCTTGCTGCGCCATTCCCCTCCTCATGGACCGGATACGTGCGCTGATATGCTCCAGTCGAGTTCCCCAGCACGGCGAACCCTGTTGAGTCCTCCGCAACCCGTGGCAGTCAGACGTGGCGGAGCGTCCGACGCCAGGTCTAACACTCGTATGCATTGGTGGAACTTGTGTTAGGCTGGGTATCCATATGTTGTGACCCCTACGGCGGTCCCATATGTGTATTCTTCCACGGTACGGCTCCCTACGGCGAGCCCGTGTCTTTCCCTTGGCAGAGCTCGCTCTGCCGTCTCTGTGCGGTGTAGTCTCCCGCCTGCATTGGCCGGGGCCACCCCTGGGACTTCCGTATGTTGTACTGCCCACGGCCAGTCCATACATGTATATTCCACATGATACCTCCCTACGGGTAGGATGTGGCTTCCGCAGCGGCCCCCCGGGGCACGCTTTCCCAGCGTTATCCAATACTCTGCTGAGTGGGTCTTGCGGAACAGCAGCAGTGACTCTCCCTGCGTAGGTTCCCCGCCCCGAACAGACGGGGGTCTGAGGGGCTTTCGCTGGGCGCTGGAAGTGGTAGTAACTGTGGCGTTTTCCATAGGGATCCCAATTCGTCGGTGACGTCCGACGTACGTCGAACGTGACCGACTGAAGGGGAACGTCTCGGTTACGTATGTAACCCTCGTTCCCTGAAGGAGGGAACGGAGACGTACGTCCCGTCGCCACAGTTGCTGTACCATCACTGCAGCGGCCGAGTCACTAGTTCGGCTCCTCAGTGAAAAACAAATGTGCGCTGCATCCGCTTCCGCTTTATACCCGCGATGCGGGGCGGAGCGCGAGATGCAAATCTCGCACGCCAATGGCCATTGGCCCGTTCTCTATACACTCGAAGCTGATAGGGGCTCCCAGAAGTGATCCCAATTCGTCGGTGACGTCCGACGTACGTCTCCGTTCCCTCCTTCAGGGAACGAGGGTTACATACGTAACCGAGACGTTTTTGAATGAACAGATTCAAATAAAATCTTAAATGTGGTTTAATGCACACTGTAGTGACCAATAATCTGCAGCTAACAGAGCAATTCATACTCTTTTTACCGCTCATTACACAAACATTGCAGTCCTACTGTTCGTTTACTAGCGATATACACCAAATATAGAACATTTTTCATAAGACAAACACGCTAATCCACAAGAAACTGTGTAACGTAAACTCTAACTGACTCATAAAACGCTGGCTACTGACATCACTGCCATTATATGATAGGCTGAGGTGCTTCACATGATCCAAGCTGGCCGTTACCCTTTTTCCAATCGTAAGAGCCACTGACCCTCTCATCTCCCAATAATAAGACAATCTCTGATTTAGATATCTTTTGGAAAAGTTTCTGCATCGAAAGTGCTCTTAAAATGTGTTGGCAGCTCACTAGGTTTCGCAAAAGATCTAACGTGCCTATTCCTGCACCTTTACTTCCTACTGATATAAGTAACAAAGCGAGTCTTGACTTATATTGAGTCCTGTGTGACCTAAAAAAAACGAGAGACTGGGAATTGCCTCTTGTATTTATCTTCATTTGTTTCTGTGTGATCTAAATCTAATTGCCTGTGCTGGTCTCAACAGATTCTCTGCTGGTTAAACACATCACGCCCGCATTAATAAATCATGAGCTGCACTGTCACAAGGAAATAAATTATGCTAAATAATATCCTATAACTTTAAATATAGGTTAATAATATTAAAGTTGTGCTGATGACTTAGGGAGCGGATTCTGCGAGGCGGATCCACAAACTCCATTTGTTTGCCTCTTCAAGGTCTCTCTATTCCGAAGGAGACCGTGAAGACATCAAGGATACCAAAGTGACTTTCTTCTTCAGCTGACAACGACTGACAAGATCCCTTGTGGGATGTGAAGCTGTGCGAATTCTCAAGTTAAAAAACGAAGAGGGCGTTGAACGGCAATGAAGACTCACAGAGAGCTTCTCGAGAGGGTTGTGGAGGCTCTCGATTTTTCCCACAAAGATGTAGCTGTGACAGGCTGCCAGCCCCTCTGACGACGAGCTTCAGAAAGATACATCAGGACTGCCAATCCAGCGGACCAACAGCACCGAAGCTGCAGCATATCAACTGGGCCTCACTTTATAGACTCGTTCTGTGAACACAAGCACTGAATAGGATCTGATCACTATAAAAAGTCTTAAAGGGAAAGTCCACGCCAAAATGAAAATTCTGTTATTATTTACTCGCCTTCAAAAGAAGCCCGCAAAATTATTTTTATTTGTCCATAAAATGAAAGTCAAGGTGGTCCAATGTTCTTTGGACCAGTGTTGTTATTGTTAACTTAATAGTTTTTGTTAAATGGCATAAATCTGAAATAAAGTAAAATATAAATATAAGATAAACAACAAACTTAAAAAATGAACAAAAATTAGCAACTACCTGAAATAAGCAGAAGCTGTCACGGATCGGTGGTTGAGAAAGGCGCATGATGAAGGAAATGGTGAGAATTACCAGGTTCTTTTAATGAAATAAACTCAGCAGACATAGACCACGTTCACATAAACAATAACCGACAAAGGACTGAACAGAACAGGGAGAATAAACACACATGGTAAAGGAGGAAACTAAACAGGCACGGCTGGACGGAGACTAATTAATGCAGACATGACAGAAAATGAACTAAACAGAACATACACGTGACAGAAGCACTAAACAAAAATAAAAAAAAAACAATAAAAAAATGACAAAAGCACTACACACAATCACAAAAAGGGTGTAGTTTGGTTCGCTTGGTTCGTTTAGTCCAGACCAAAAAAAACCCCATAAAAACATTTAGTCCTGGTCCGCATAGCGTTCGCATTTTAACACTGAACCTAAAGGCATAGGGTTATGTTCACAAACTGATTGGTCGGCTTTTATGACGTATATTTCGAGATGGAAATATGGAAATATGCATTGTATGTGCATAGCCTACATATGATGGTATTTTGATCAGCTGAGAACTTGTGAAGAGCTTATAAAATGTGTCAAAACAGTGGCAGGAATCCCTCCGTCACACACAAACGAAGATCTGCTGCGAGGAGACACGGTTCTGATGCCTGTACCGAACTGTGATGGGCAACATCGCAACTATGACGAGAAAACGTGTCCCATTTTTGGTTCATTTTGGTCCATGTCTTTGGTCCGTGTTGCATTCACAGTTCATTCGAACCGCACCAGAATTCGCTTGGAAGCGGACAGAGACCCATCTTTTCAGCGGTCTCGGTCCGCTTGTTTGGTGCGCACCAGGGTTCAGATGGCAGCGTTCACAATTATTCTAGTGACACGCACTCAGAGCAATCGCACCAGGGTTCGTTTTAATCTAAACAAGCATGCCAAGTGTGAACACACCGTTAAACTAAAGTTAAAATGAGAATATAAAAACAAAATATTAATACATAGTATAATAATTTAAATAATACTAAAATTATACTAAATATACTACATCCTAACAGATTTGGAACGACATGAGGGTCATGTTGACAGAATTTTCATTTCTTGGGTAAACTAAGAAGTTAAATATTTATGAAACAAAAGGGTGAGGGAAATTTCAGCATTCGCTTAGCAACATCTCTATTGGAATCTATTGTGATTGGAGTCTCCCGTGAGGAGCAATATATGGGAGCTGCTGCGACATTTCAAATCATTCACTTTCAGTAGAGGTTCCATCTATTTTCTATTCTTTTCTCACAACAGACACTGGCCTTGTGATATGGTCACTGGATTTAATGAACAATATCCCATGAATTATTCCACTAGACTACGTTTCTTTCGATAAATCCCCACTCACATCTCTCTACCGGCTTATATTTTCCTTTTCCTCACTTCTAATTCCTATTAACATCCCTAACTGTGTTTTTTTTAAACTAAGACTCAGATGGAATCCAAGGTGCAACTAAATAATATCCAGATACCATGCAGATACAAGAAATATGTTAATGCAAGGTGATGGTCTCATGCCCTCCTTAACAAAAAGGACAAAAGTATATATAAAAAAAAAAAAAAAATGTTGTACAACAAGGAATCCAACCTAAAATAATCCTCTTTGCTATCCTGATCTTGTAAGCCATGGCTTCACTAATATAAAAACCTTGATGTGTGACACATCAGAACCTGATGGCATGAGAGGCTATAACAGAGAAATGATAGCTGAAGCCGGGGATCCGTCTGACATCTTTGACACCGTAGCTTGCAAAGCAGATCTAAAGTGAAATGTTCATTCTGTCATCTGAGATGCTTGATAAGATTGCACGTTAATGACATATCAACCAGAAGACCAGATTGACTGCCAGACATTTCTAGGTGATTTAAAGATTAAAGGATCAATCTCTATTACAGATCTGTGCCTGAGGAAAGGAGTGCAGACATTTGCGTTTTTATCATCAGCAATACACTACATCACTTCTGTCCACCTTATACCTTAAAACACTTGCCTCAATGCCCTGCAGTGCTTCGAAAATCTGTTGACCAATAATGCAATACAAATACGTAAAAGCATGGTATAGCACACATATCCTCTGCAGACGATTTTAGCCATGATTTGGTCGTCTGAGACAAATTTGGCAAATCCTAAAAAATTCCTCTGATCCTTGTCTAAAATCTGTAGTCTTTGATTGCTAGTTTGACATGTTCACCAACAGTCGATTAATGACCATTGCGATCAAATTTGACCCTCAATGAAATTCTGTCAGTGTCAGAAGATTGGACGCACAGTCCTGCAGTGTGGCTTTTTTTTCTTTTTCTTTTCAAAACAAGCCATGACAAACATTAACGCTAGAGGTTGTTTTTCTTTGCTAGCCACCATTTCAATTGCACATGTAATGCAGCTCACAGTCACCGAACGTGTCACGGATTATGTAAAACTCTGTATGAGTATTCGTGTGTGCGTGCGTGCGTGCGTGCATGCGTCCGTTTTTAATCCGTCTTGACTGTCGTACAATCTGACATTGATGACAACTGAGATCCTACAGTGTGACATGGCTTACAACGGGGGTCATGTTCGTACAGTCTGACAAGCGAAGTGATGGGTTTTTGTAAGAAAAATATCCATATTTTAAACTTTATAAACTATAATTACTGGCTTCCAGCAACGGCCGTATGCGCATTCATGAAAAAGTCGAGTTCTGGCAGAAGGGTGACCTCTGACCCGACGTATGACATAGTTGTAGTGTAAGCTTAGGTGAGGATTGACGAATGCGAAAGCGCAGAGGATAGAGCAAAAAAAAAAAAACGCCGGTCACGAATTAGAAGTCTAAAACGAGAAGTTTTAAAGAAAAATGTCAGAGGATTTTGATACCCTTCCGCCGGAACTCGACTCTCTCGTGATTATAGTTTATATAAGTTTTAAATATGGATATTTTTCTTACAAAAACCCATCGCTTCACTTCAGAAGGCATTTATTAACCCACTGTATGGATTACTTTTATGATGGATGGATGCGCTTTTTGGAGCTTCAAAAACTCGGACACTATTCAATGGCATTACAAAGCTGGGAAGAGCCAGGATATTATTTAATGTAACTCTGATTGTGTACAGCTGAAAGAAGCAAGTCATATACCTAGGATGGCTTGAGGGCGAGATAATTTTCATTTTTGGGTGAACTATTTCTTTCTTGGCCTGCAATTACAGACCGACGTTATATGACCAGTGGCCTGAAGTGTCTATATAAAAGTTTGCACTGACACTGAACTGAAGCAGCTAAGTATTAAACAGAAATCAAAATAAAAGTAGGGCGCTCATCTGCTTATGTAGAATCGTAAGAGCTTTCAGGATAAAAATGTAAAGTGCTCCATGTATCTAGTAATCAAGTTTCATGGCTGGTTTGCCATTTAATTGGGTACAGTATTTGACATTTTAATTACATATTTGCTCGCTATTTCTACACACATGAGCAGACAATGGACTATTTAATAAATTATTAGCTGAAATGAAGGAGGCAAAGATGGGAAAATGGAGGGGAGAGAAAAAAATGATCTTTGCAGATTTACAACTATATGCAAGAACTAGATGTTTACAGTTTTGGAAGAAAAAATGAGAGTGGCACCGCTAAGATGCTAGAGTGTTGTAGATTGGCGCCAAGACATCGTAGTTGCTAAGGCATTCTGAGTGGTTATTGCATTACTATGCAGTTGCTAAGGTGTTTTGAGTGGTTGTCATTGCGTTGCTACGTATGAGGTTGCTAAGGTGTTCTGAATGGTTGTTATTGTGTTACTATGCAGTTGCTGGGGTGTTCTGAGTGGTTGTTATTTTGTTGCTATGCGGTTGCTGGGGTATTCTTAATGTGGTTGTTAATGTGTTGTTATGCAGTTGCTTAGGTGTTCTAAGTGGTTGTTTTTTTCTATGTGGTTGCTAATGTGTTCTGAGTGGTTGTTATTGTGTTGCTATGCAGTTGCTGGTGTGTTCTGAGTGGTTGTTAATGTGTTGCTATGCGGTTGCTGGGGTGTTCTGAGTGGTTGTTTTTGCGTTGCTATGCAGTTGGTGGGATGATCTGAGTGGTTGTTATTGCGTTGCTATGCGGTTGCTAGGGTGTTGTGTGTGGTTGTCATTGTGTTGTTACGCATGCAGTTGCTAAGGTGCTATAAGTGGTTGTTATTGCGTTGCTATGCAGTTGCTAGGGTGTTTTCTGTGTGGTTGTCATTGTGTTGCTACGTATGCAGTTGCTAAGGCGTTCTGAGTGGTTGTTAATGTGTTGAAATGTGGTTGCTGGGGTGTTCTGTGTGGTTGTTAATGCGTTGTTATGCGGTTGCCGGGGTGTTATGTGTGGTTGTCATTGCGTTGCTACGTATGCAATTGCTAAGGTGTTCTGTGTGGTTGTTAATGCGATGCTATGCGTTTGCTGGGGTGTTCTGAGTGGTTGTTAATGCATTTCTATGCAGTTGCTGGGGTGTTGTGAGTGGTTGCTAGGTTACAACACTATTTTACACTTAAAAACAGCTAAACAGAGTGCAACAGGATGGAAAATAATTAATTTCTTGGCAAGCCATCTTAAAAAACACAACAGTCATGACAGCCAAGACAACCAAAGAAGTCTTATTTGAATGTGTATAAGAGGGTTTTACAATGAAAAAGCATACTGCCGGCATGCTAACTGATGCACCACCACTTAACTCTTTCCCTGCCACTGACATATTTTATCCGGCAATCCATGTTTTCACTGTTATATAGGGGGTGCTGTTATGCATCTTCTGAAAGAGTACAGAATCTCCAAATCCAAAATCAAGCGAAGAAGAAGCTGAAATAAGCGATAGAAGATTGCTTACGCACATGTAATCTACTGCGACCATCAAACATTCAACAGCATATAAATCAAAACTGCCTAATGTTACTGAATGAAATGTCGAACCCATAAAGAGGTATAGGACTGTGCAAGCATTAGGGGTGTTGATGGACTCGATCTATGTTTTGATCATCGTTCTGAATCCGATCTGGACAAAGCCTTTGACAAAAATTGCTTACCCACATTCAAGTGTTAATAAAAAAAAAAAATACATGAAGCTAGAATATATTTTCCCCCTTGTTCTTTCTTGATATATTGTATGTTTAGATATTCATGCAACAAAATATTCTGGGGGCCATTAAAGTTTTGTGAAAATGATCAAAAATGCTGGCGCTGAAAAAAAAAAAGAGATTTTTTAAAATATCAAAACTATATAAGAACAATATGAAAAAAGAAAGAAAGATCATATAAAAACAATCTAGATGAACTATTTAATCTCACTATTCATTTAGTCACCTGTTGAATGACTAGGCAAACTGACCCCAAAACTTTCAGTCCAAGCCCTTTATCAAGCTCTGAAAAGGATTTTAGACCCAGCTGTAACTCTGAAATACTGATAAAAGAACCAATGCATGCCTTTCCTGACCTACTACTAATGCAGGTTGATGATCTGCAACATATTCTTTAGAAAAGCCACTTTTAAAATTCATGAATAACACTAAATAAAATGCTTATGGAGCATAGACATAAACAGAAAACACTGATACCCAAGCTAAGGGATTATACAATGCAAAAGAAGTACAAAATCAGATGTTACCTTTGAAAGGTCACCCACTTCCAAATAGAAACAGATGATGAAGACATTCCAGGCGACCCACAGCACCAACCAGACCGCATACTGTGAAAGAAACAGAAACAGGGTGTTTGAAAGCTCAGCTTTTCAACCTTAGACCCCCAATAACCACCTAACCAAATAAACATTTGCATATGCCTGAGTAATTGGCCTGCAAAAGCGTAAGTGGGATATTTTCTCTGTAATTAATTCTTCGATGTGTGTTCCTTAAAACATTCTGCCCCCACAAGTCTTGAATCTGCCAAAGAAGCGGTATGGGCAGACGATGCATTTCACAGTGGAAGCAAGAACCCTGTGTGGGAGTTTGTGAGGGTGGCTCGCTCCCCGGTTCATGAGCTAACGCTTATCGCAATAGCGGGATGTGATTATGAAACAGATTCCCCAGCAAAATCGCAGCTGGCGCAGGGGGGTGTCTCTGAAAATGAAGTACATTTTGGTTAAATAAACACAGGTCTCATTTCGCATCATTAGGGAATGCAGCAAACCGCCATTATGTTAAACGAATTTGTTCAAAAGAAGAGGATAGCGCGGGCCGCCGAATTTGCTTATGAGCATTAGCTTTTTACTGATTAAAATGTGAGAGGTACGCCACGTGAGAACTCCGAGGTCTGTTAGGCAGGCAGTGATCTTTAGATAAAATAACACTTATCTAATCCAATTCAAAGTGAGACAGGTGAGTGCAAATGAAATACTGAGCGAAGGGAAATGCAAAATCAATTTGAATTACCTGATGGGACTTGAGCGGAAAAACACGGCCTTTAGCGCTTGAAAATGAGCAGTTAGCGACATGCATTTTGAGTAGCGCCCCAAAAGTGGCTCTAATAGATAGATCAATATGGACTTAGCTTTGATAAAAAATGAGCATGTGCAAAGACACTACAACCTCCCTTTACAAATGTACTACCTCTCTACTAGGATTGTGCTCCATTCAGAATTGAACTGAGAATGCCTTCAAAATGTTTAATTCAATGCCTAAATTTAAACTGAAGAAATTAATATCACTTTTTTTTAACTAGAAAAGCAAAGTTAGTCAGTATGTTGGCTTCATAGTTGGATGAAGTCTCTGTTTTGAAAAAAAAAAGTTTTAAAAGCTTTCAAGTGTGCAGGTGTTTATGCAGACAGAACTAGAGCAATTCACAGAACAATAGATACTGTAGAACAATAGATATATATACAGATATTTAGAACTATTGGCTGATAGACAGACAGAGATGGACAGAAAAGAGAGATGTACAGATAGACCAATAGATTGATAGACAGACAGACATACCCTGTTTTGCATTTCTTTGAACTGCAATTCACTAAATGTATTTTCATTCAAATTCAACTAGTTAGCTAGAAGCTACATGGCTTACTACACCTAAGCTACTTCATATTTTTAATGAATATGGAATATTAAAAATAGTCATATGTAATTTGATCTAATATATATTTGTTCATTTGCTAATAGGTTGGTTTCTACACAACCAACAAATGGACACACAACTTGATTTCTAAAATATTGTCAGGGAAAATGTAATTAAGAGTTTGCCAATGCTACCCAGCAATGAAATAAAACAGCTTTGATAATGAAAAGCTAAATGATTTAAAAACTAACAATACTGAGAAAAATAGTTAAACTAATAGCTTAGCTAGTTGTTGCAACACTACTGCTCAATACATCTTAAGTGCAAACAATCCTGGGCAGCACTTTTTAAGTCCTACACATGATTTGTGCTGTATGTATTCTATATGATTTTCAAGTTGGGCATCATTGCAGCCATTTTTTAAGGCTGACCTTGTACAAGAGGGTTGACCCACTTCGGCGGTGTCAGATGCAATGTAGATGTTCTTTATTTACAGATATGCAGTTATATACGCAAAGAATCGTGAGTGCCTCAGGCTGGGACAAAGATCAACACATCAACTAGAATGTGGTTGATGTATCGCCTGTCTTCCACACACTGCTGTATAAGAAGGAGCCTCCTCCGCATGTTAGAGCAGGAGGGGTCTAGGCGGAGCGATTGACTTCAATTAAGTCTCATAATCCTGCTTGATATCTCTAGCACGCATTCGGAGTTGATCCGGAGGGAGGAGGTTATGAACAATGTTCTTGATGAGGGCTGTTTCAGCCTAACCTTTCCCCACAAACAGAGCGCACCAGACCGTTGAGACTTGTAGACGGGAGGAATTTTGCCATCTTGAAATCTGACATGTTGTCAGGACATTAGATACAGAAGATGTGGGCATGTAGTAGAACCTCATTTGGCCCTTTGCCAGCCACTGGAACGTGCCAAGTTGAATTAGAATAAAAATTTATCTGGCCTGACAGCATCCCCAAAATGGATATAAGCAAGAGTAATGTTCGAATGTGAGCAATTTATCTCTGTACGAGGCTCTCTCTCCATCTCTCTGGCCGGCCACTGCTTCTAGACTGAAAAATCGAGCATTGTTTATTCCAAAGGGAGACACATAACACTAAAAAGGCAATCTGTTTCATCTCAACTGGGTGACATGGTCCGAGTCACATTTGAGCCAATGACCCGGTCCGTCAGTACATTGATATCTCTCTGTTACGCTGGCCAGGGTGTTAAATGTCCGTTGTACCCGACTGTAGAGAAAAGCTGTCACAACATGCGGTCTGATCTTATCCGTGCTGAACATGGTGAACAACAACTGTTTCTTCCACAATACCATATATTAGGTATAACTTGCTTGATGGACTGGATACAAATATAAATCATGCGTAAAACTGTCTAACACCATGTCTACACTGGATCCGAGCGGCCAACAGAACCTATTATAATCAGCGATTCGGTCTACACTGGATGCAGCACAATGCAATGAGTCATCAACAGTAAATCGATGCCCCCTTCCATCTCTGATATACTCCACACGCCTGTACTACTTTGACCCCATATTTTAATGTTGGTCTTTTTTTACATTTATGAACCAAATTAAGGAGAAAATGCAACATTGTAACAATTTAGTTCATTTTGGACACAAATACAGATCATGATTCAAACTGTCTAAGGATGTTTTCATTCCATAGAGCATTAGATTAAGAACTGGGTCATTCCGTGTCAACTCAACCAGAGGTCCCCCGGTTCAAATTTTTGATTTTGTTAATCTTTTATTCTGTAGAAAGACGAACATAAATAGGGATGAAAGCCAAAATATTAAATGTCACAAATGTATATTTATTGAGTAATCCACTGTTATGTAGAGGGGAGTCAAAATGACAATTTTCACCTGAGATTTTGAGCCAAATTACAGGGGGGTAAAAATAACTTTAGAAAGATGGCAGCACCATTATTTTATATTTACACAGAGATTGGTAGGTCTATTAGTAAAATCTGTTGACTTTAGCAATCTTTGTTGCATTATATGCCAACTGTAACAGTTCAAAAATGGGCGAAAAATGAATGCCTGTAAATGCCTGTATCTCAAGAAGTCTTAATCTTAATATCCTTTTAGATTCTGATTCTTACAAACATTTCTTTTGGTATCTCCATTTTAAAGGCCCTCGATGGTTCAGTCCCAGAGATATGGAGATCTTAACGTGGCTCCATGAGTAAGCTGGTAAAGTTCAGTGGTCAAAAACTAAATGTGGGTCAATTTGGATACAGCTGATACTGTTTATATTTAAAGAGGAATATCTGAAGAATAAATAATGTTGAAACTAGAAATGTATCTTGTTTTTTTCTATCACCTCAGTTGACCTATCGGTAAGCCCCTCCCCTCGAACGTAGATGAGTCAATGGCAGTTGAGTATCAGTTGCACTGGGACCGGAAATCGGACATCTTTAGGTTTCAGCGCCATAGAGAAATTTATGCAACAAAAATGGTAAAACGATGTGCCTGGGGTACTGTAACACTGATTCCAGGTATCCTGAGAGGATTTTCTGGTTGTCAAACTCATTAAGTTACGATTAAAGTTAGTGAGTCCCTGCTTACGTACAAACCGAAATAACTAACTGTTTTCGCGTCATGTAACAGTGTAGGTAAAAGACACATAAACGAAGGTCTACATTTCAGTGCCTCTCCATATTAAACTGGTTAAATGTAAATTAATTTAATCTTACCCTGCGGTACATGAACAGTGTTGATCCTGGATGTTGTCATCTGCGATCGTGACGACCGTAACATGAGGCTTCTCCCGCTTGCATTGTGATCTGTAAACCCTTATGGTAAACACTAGCTTCCAAATTAATCTCCCACCATATTTATTTTAAAATCTTTTATATATTTAAGTCCCGCTTGAATGCTCCTTGACGAGTCCTTCTGTGTCACAGACTTTATTGTGATTTATCGTCTGATTTGTTTTTGTATACATTTCGATATTTCTGTGAGTTTAGATATGTTTAAGGTCTACATTATCTATGTAGTAATGTCTTACTAAGGATGACTCCTATTTTGATGGGTATTATAGTATACGGAGCAATGCGGGTAGTGAAAGGGAGAGCTCGCAGTTTATCTCAGTTGTTTGCAAATACAAAGTTTATAGTTTATTAGCACCCCCGAAAAAGCATACGGTCTGTATATGTTTGTTTACTGTTAGTTGTATGAGTGTTTTTGTGTAATTTGCTGTGTATGTTAATGATAATGCAATGGAGAGAGAGAGTTTGTGAATGAGACGTTAATGTGCACTTCTTATGCTTTGTTTGTTTATGCTTATGCTTTGTTAGTTTGTTAGTTCTTATGAAGTTTATTACGTCCTTTTTCACTCCAAAAAAAATCACTGTAAGAGCTGAACTCTTACAGTGATTTTTTTTGGAGTGAAAAAGGACGTAATAAACTTCATAAACCATCAGTAAAGTTTGGAACCATCATTCAGACGGGGTCCGCTACATTCTGTGTCCAAAAACATCTTGGGATAAGGTTTTCACACTGACACCTGGGGCGGGGCTTACCGATAGGTCAATTCAAGGGCATTGTTTTGGTCTGAACATTGGGGGGGTTAAAGAATGAACCGTTTAGTGGAGTCCTGAGGCATGCTCCCTCATGAGATTTATTTATTTATTTGTTTGTTTAATTTTGCAAAATGGTCTTTTGTGGTATCATCCACACATGAGTTGATAACATAACTGCAAAAAAGTAATAGTTAACAATTACTTGTTTACATAGGATATGATGTATTTGTATTTTATTTAAGCACCTAAAAACTTACCAGTTTGACAGAATTTTCTAAATTAAAGTGCCATGATAGGTCAAACTAATTTGAGCCGGGGAATTTTCCGAAATTTGGTTGATTTGACACGGAATTACCCAACTTTTTCTCCCTTAGTTTGTTAAGGAATACAGACAAGTCTGCCCATACTCAATGTGAAACTGTTGCTCAACAATAATCACATCCAATCAGAACATATGTGGAGCTGGATTTTGAACCAATGAGATTTCACTGTGGGTGAGGCTAGCCAATAAAACAAGACTGAAACCAAATGTCTGTCAATATGTCTTGCTGCTCATCAAGGTTGCAAAATGTTAGGACAAAAACTTATCATGGAACAGATTTGTTGCTCATTGTTATGTTGCATTGTGCCTGGCTAGGACAGTTTTACAACACCAGTGGTATTAATACAACAAAATGAAAGCATAACCTGCAGGGGTGAAACAAAATATGTCACAAACTGAATATGAAAATACGTGGATACTCACCCCGGTCACATATCGCGGTCTGAACTGTACTGTTCCAAAGAGTCCTAGAATCACTGTGATGATGTGGACAAAGTTTGTGAGGATCGGAGCCCACTGGTATCCAAGGAAATCAAATATCTGTCGCTCCAAGATGCTGATCTAGAAACGAAACACAGAGGAAATAGATACTGATTTACTAAGCAAAAACAAAGACAATATATTGACATATGAGCATTTATTTGCATAAAGGCATAAATAGATTTCCTTTGAAACCAGCTTCAGGGGTCGCTTTATGATGACACTGATGTCAGCTGGAAGGCAGGGTGAGATGACGGACCGCCGGGCCACATGTGAAAGCACACAGCCTACAGGAAGCCAGAGAAATGCCCCTGTCACACAGGCGATTAATTAGGACCGAGACGTGCCGCTCTCCGGAGTCAAACCCCCACCCTTCCACAAAAACCAGAGTTGACTTGGAAATTAAAGCTGGCAAGTCCAGCCTCGCAGCTCTGGGTGCTCCAATCTCAGCCACTGATTGGACATGACACTGATGTCAATACCACAAGCTATGGCACTTCCAAAAGCAGACCAGGACAGGGTCACGGTTTTATTCCCAAAGGACCTACAAGCAGCCAGCCTAATAAAGCACCCGTGTCTCCAGCTGCATTCACCAACAGGCACGAGAAGCCGCATTTAACAACCTCAGATGCTCAAGGTCTTTTCTGGAAAGGAAACCAAACACAAAAATCACGCCACTGAATCCTCTGCTTTGCCACGTGATGTAACAAAGGATAGTAAAGAGCAAAGCGTCAAGATGAAGGTTCAAAATGCAGCCGCTGAAAACATGAATGTCATTGTGACCTCAACAGATTCATTTCACAAACATCTACTCAAGTGAACATCAATAGAGGCTTCAGAGGATTCAATAGCAGCATGAATATCAAATTACTTAAAGTTGCACAGAGATGCTATATATGAGCGTTTCCTACTGAATGATGTTTCACACGCGGGGAGACCATGTTCAACCCCGCAGTCCATCCAGTGGATCAAATTAATCAAATATATACATTTCTTTTGAGAAAAAAAAAAACAGATTTCATTCATTATTAGAATCTTGAATATTCTGGAATTACAAAATGAATCATGGTTAATTTAAAGGGGTTGTTCGACATATAAGAGGTCACCGTACTATAAAAATATCCTGTAAGTTTCAGAACTCAAAACGGCTCAGAAAACAACTTGTTTCAGATTTTGTCACATTATTACATCATAGTGCGACGAAAGACCAACGTCTACTTCTACACCAATGTCTCCTTAGCCCCGCCCACAGATTTGCGCATGTCATGTAGTAGTAAATAGGAGAGAGATGCACAGGATTACTCCAGGAACAAAACAATAGAGATATGGCATTCCCAGGATATGAATTCTTGATATCAACAATTAAATTTTCAATAGTTAAAATGGTAATTCTAATTAGATTTATAATAGTAACAATGGCCATTTTTGATATAAGAAATTACATTTCCACTCGTAAAAATGTTAATTCTAGATATCAACAATGTCATCACTCACAGAAATATGAATTCTTGATATCAATAATTAAATTTCAACTAGTAAAAACTATAATTCTTGATATCTGTAATTGTATTTTCACTAGTTAAATGTCACCATAGGCTGCCATTCAGATTCAATTGTTGATATCAAGAATTGATTTCTTACTAGTTGAAATTCCAATTTCGCTTATCAGAAAAACAATTCTTAGTGAAAATCATAAATTTTTATATCAGTAATTACGTGGTTACTAGTGCAAATGTCTGTTCTTTGTATGTTCATTTTGACATTTTTGATATCAATAATTCAACTGTCACTAGTGACAATGTTAATTTCTGATATCATGAATGTGATTGTTAGTAAGAAAGCCATTTTAGATATCTGAAATTACTCTCCTAATTATTGATATCAGGAATTCCTATTTTTACTTTATATTTGTACTTTTTATATTTTTACCATGTTCCCGTTTGCCATTTCAGAGTCAGACAGCTGTCTTCTAAAAATCAGTATCCTTAAAAACGATTTGAACAGCTTAGAACGTCAGTGGAGAAAGGCATATATTTCATCATAACATTGTAATATACATAATTCACCCACTATATTGCTAAATGTACTCAGTTTTTCATATCAACATAAAAATATACTGAGATAACCTGGCTTCTCTTGAGCCTACATATATATAAAGCATATTTAATATGCATAAATGTTTCATGCTGTTGGCAAATTTTTTAACTATGTAACAACATATTTTTCAACATTGGAAGTTTTCAAAACAATTCCACACGTGTAATGGTGGGGACTTTGAAAATTATTTTAATATGCAAAACTGTTGCCTAATCATAGCAGTGAGTGTTTACTTTCAAGTCTTGAATGTGGCACACATATTAAAAGTGTTTGAAAGAGAGGATCAGAACAGGATAGAAAATATCTTATTACTTCTAAATTAGGATTTTTTTTTTGGTGTAAAAATCTTGATCTTAACATTATAGAAAATATAATGTCGGAGAAAATAATTTTTTAAAAATGCAGTTCATGACCCCTTTAATATAACAACACAACTAGTTTCTTTTAAAGGAGTCCTATAATGCCCCTTTTTACAAGATGTAAAATAAGTCTCTGATGTCCCCAGAATGTGTATGTGAAGTTTTAGCTTAAAATATACCCCACAGATAATTTTTTATAGCATGTTAAAATTGTCACTTTTTTGGGGTGAGCAAAAAAGCGCCATTTTTGTGTGTGTCCCTTTAAATGCAAATGAGGGCGGAGCTTCAAGAGCTCCTGTTAGCAGCTCCGATTATCTCATGCAGACATGCACTGAAAAGGTCAGAAACTGTTCAGCCTTTTATGTTCAAAGCGGAGTCGGACAATGATGGAGAGACTCAAGAAGTAGTGACAACATGTAGAATGGAACAGGACGTTTCTGAATGGTTAGTTGATTAGTTATGTAGCTGATGTGGAGTTAACTATCTTCAAGACATTGATTAGCATATTCTGTCATGATAATCTAAAAATCGGTCATGTGGGAACTGTTGTAAGATGCCTACAGAGCCAGAGAATATATGCTGCATGGAGATAGAACAGGTATAGTTTAGTTTAATTACAGTTATAACTTATGTTGTCATCTTGCTTTTATGACATGCTATTGCATTTGTGTTACGTACTGTATATCAATAAATGTGAAAAGACAGATGCGACAGCTTGAGCAGACTCGCAAATGTGCTCTACTACAACAACTCTTCCTCTTCTCAACATGGCCTCACCCCCTTTGTTGCGTGTTAGTGATGTCACTAACCCGTGAATAAGCTTGTTGTAGTCCCTACCAGCCATTTGTTGTAGTCCTTAAAAAGTGAGTTCTTTAAAAGTTATAAAGATATCTCCCTTTGCTTTGGACCTTGAGCGTCGTAACTTTGTAGATGTTGTTTATGCTCAAACAGCAACATTACACACTAACTAAAGTTTAAAAAGTGAAATCATAATCAAATCGTGAAATCTTAGACAAAAGGTTGAGAACCACTGTCTTAAATCTTGCATTGACAGATATAAAGAAATACAAAGTCCTGTGGTTCAGTAAGCGAATCAAAAGTTAATTCAGTAACCGCTCTGACAGATTTAGTGATTCATTTAGTGAAGGATTTGTAGGGCTGATTCAAACTCTGTTTTTGTTTTGTTTTCCCTCATCTCATTCAATTTAGACTGCAAGTTATTGCATACAACTTATTAAAATATAATTTGCAATGGTGCTGTAAATTGCATGACAGTGAAGGAAACACTGCTTTTTGTAATTGAGCAATAGTTCATGCTATAAATCTATCAACAGTAGACAAAGCTCAGGAGTCTATTAATCTGTGCATCTTGTCCAGTTCTGCCCAGTGAGGACCAGTCTGTGACCCCCCTCCACCCCCTGATCTCCCTGAGGGATGTGTCTTCTGTTGTCTGGGCGTTTCCTTTGAGCTTCTGCTAGCATAAATCTGTTGAGCGTGTTTGTCCCAAACACTTAAGTCTTCAATCATAATGAAAGGCATTATACTGACAACACCACCGCACTTCACACAAGTCTTTTGATTAAGAATCGTCACAGCTCTGGGATGCAAATGAGATTAGTTTGGTGTCAGAATAAAAATAGTACCCTTTCCAAATTCCATCCACTTTTTTTTTTTAACCACAATTATGTTTTGCCTTCCCATTCAGCCTTCAGTGCCATGGCGTGTTTTTATGAATCATGGCATGTGATTTCCCCCTTCTTGTTTATTTTCACTGTCCTCCATATTTCCTCTATGAAACAGATGGATGAAAAGACAAATGCATTACCATCTGTTTTCTTAAAGGAATAGTTCATAATAGAAAATTCTGTCATTATTTGCTCACTGTCATGTTATTCCAAACATACAGTACAGACTTTCTGAAGCACAGCAAAGAATGTTTGTGAAGAATTATTCTGGTTGCTCTTTTCTATGCAATTACAATGCAGGTTTTCAATCTTCCAAAAAAGACACCAAAGCACCACTAAAGTATCACATCAAAATGACTCTATATGCACTATATATCTAGCATTGTGATGAACAGACCGAAAATTAAGATGTACTGTAACTCTGGACATCTGATCTAGCTCTCCATTGAATGTTTATAAGAGTTTATGAGAGAAGTAGCAATGTCTGATTTGTGTCAAATCTTTCCAGTGAATAGACAGATTTTGTTGGCAAACCCGGTCTGAATGATTTGGTCATGAATTGGACTGAACACATTCTCAAGTTCAACTCCACTGTGTCAGAGTGAATAATAGTTCCCTTTCGTTCAGTCACTCCGAGTAACATCAGTGACTGACGAATGGGGGTTTCGCCTAAAAGCCTATTATCTTCGAGATCTAGAAAACGCCCAATGGCAGTGCCAATGCCATGGGCATGCGGAATTTGCATAGCGTAACTCCGCCCCCCAGTGTGGGTATATAAGGAAGTACGCTGGCAACATCGCATTATGTTTCTGCTTCGGAGCCAAGAGCATCTATCTCTTCATTCCTTAAGCCTTTTGAGTATATCGTCAAGCTTCTTCGAGACGAGCAGCTCTCCAGTCGGTGTTGGTGTGACGGCGCGTTCCAGCGATCGCATACTGCCTGCCTGCTGATCTGTGCAGTGATCTGCAACAGCTGCGTGTGTGTTCCCTTCAGCACTCTGCAGAGCTTTCTCTCACAAAAAGAGCTTGCGCGTGGCACATCTTTTTAAAGACGGTTCGCCCGTGCACTTCTGGGTGCGCTCGATCTCTGTTGCCATCTGATGGGCACAATCACTGCTTGACGTGTTTGGGCTTCAGCACGCTCAAGCAGCGTTTGTGGATGAGTCATGTTCTCACTGCAGGAACATGACCATCGCAATGTTGCGGTCGAGACTCAATGACCTCTGTAAAGGAAAGAGAGTCCCCATTGCCACACTTGGTACACTGGGGTCCCCCCTGTTGACGCTCAGTTGCAATCACGGTTGAGACTCAGTGACCCCCGTATGGAGGTAGAGTCCCCTCTGCCACACCCCAATTTCCCCTCCACGTGATGGGATGCTTGGCTGGTGGCCAGGGTGACCTGAGGGCTGCAGTGTGGCATAACCCCGACGATCCTCGACGAAGGTGACCGTGCGCTCCCTGGGTCAGGTGATGTCCACAGCTGTGGTCCAGGAGAGATGTGGCTCAGCCTGGTCGATATGAGAGAGGCTGAGCGAACCCGGTTCCTCAACGCTCACATATCCCAGGCTGGCCTCTTCGGCGGCATGGTCGAGAACTCGGCCGCCCAGAAGCAGACTGAGGCCATTAAACATGTGCTGCCCCGGCGGCCAGCTGCTGCCTTACTCAGCCGCCGGCTCAGTCGCCTTAGTCTGCTTGCCGCCGAGGGCGCCCTCCTGCAGCTTCCACCTCTCCCGCCCGGCCCCAGCAGCAGCTGCCTTCTCCGGGCCGCGCCGTGGAGGTGGTCGCAGGAAGACGCCCCCGTCCGCTCCCCAGCCCCGCAGCCCGCCAAACGCCAGGCTAAGCAGCGCTCCTGACGCGGACAGCTCAGGGATGGGCAGTTCTTTCAAGGAGGTGGTAGCAGGGCCACTCCTTCCCCCGGTGGAGGGCCAGGGGAGAATCTTCTGTTAAGGAAAGAACTAACTCACCCATCCCTGAGCACCCAGAGACCGTGCACGGGCCCCCGGGCCAAGCCACTCTCGTCCCTCTCTGACGTCAGTCTCCTCTCAGAGCAGACCCCAGGGGAACGCACGTCCTTCCCTGGTCTCCTCTGTCAGGACGCGGCTGATGACCGTGCCCCCACACCGGGACGCTATGCCTCCCACGTCTGGGCCAGTCACGCCGCCTCGCTGCCCCACCTGGGGTACGTCTGTGGTTCGCATGACCCCGCTGGTACAGTTTTTGGGAGCCTGGTTAGAGCTTCCCGGACTGTCCCGCTGGGTCGCGAAGACCATCAGGCTCGGCCATGCGATTTAGTTCGCTCAGGCTCCTCCCCGATCCGGGGAGTCCGATACACCATGGTGGGGCCCTACGCCCCGGTCATGCGTGCGGAGGTCGCTACCCTGCTGGCGAAGGGTGCGATCGAGCCTGTCCCTCCAGTCTGGCTTCTACAGCCCTTACTTCATTGTACCAAGAAAACCGGTGGGTTACGACCGATCCTGGGCATGCGCGTCCTGAACCGATCCCTTCACAGGCTTCCGTTCAGGATGTTGACAGCGAAGCGCCTTTTCGAATGCGTTCGTCCAGTAGATTGGTTTGCAGCGATTGACCTGAAGGACGCCTACTTCCATATCAGTGCGCGGTCCTCCCATTCAGGCTAGCTCTGTCCCCTCGCGTCTTTATGAAGATTGTCGAGGCAGCCCTTGTGCCACTCAGGCAACACGGGGTTCGCATCCTGAACTACCTCGATGACTGGCTGATCCTGAGTCACTCTCGAGAGCAGGTGTGAGACCTGGACAGAGACCTGGTGCTCCAGCACTTAGCCCGTCTGGGCCTTCGGGTCAACTGGGAAAAGAGCAAACTCTGCCAGTGCAGAGGATCTCTTTTCTCGGTATCGACTCGGTCGCCATGTGCGCGCAGCTTACGAGCGAGCGCGCGCAGTCACTGCTGACTTGCCTCCGTCAAATCGAGAGCAAGAGTGCGGTTCCACTGAAGTTATTTCAGAGGCTCCTGGGGCATATGGCATCTGCAGCCGCGGTAACGCCGCTCGGATTGCTTCATATGAGACCGCCTCAGCACTGGCTTCGCGATCGAGTCCCGAGATGGGCATGGCAGTCGGGCACGCTCCGGGTCCCAGTGACTCGGGCCTGCCTGCAGACCTTCACCCCATGGTCGAACCTCAGCTTTCTACAGACCGGTGTTCCCTTAGAACGAGTTTCCAGGCATATTGTTGTGTCAACAGATGCCTCCACCATGGGCTGAGGTGCCATGTGCAATGGACATGCTGCCGCGGGCTCCTGGACAGGACCCCAGCGCCTCCTGCATGTCAATTGCCTCGAGTTGCTGGCAGTACGGTTTGCCCTGCACCGCTTCCGGGCGTTGCTCAAGGGTCAACACGTGCTAGTCCGGTCAGACAACACGGCCACAGTAGCGTACATGAACCACCAGGGTGGTCTACGTTCCCGCCGTATGTCTCAACTCGCCCGCCATCTCGTTTTATGGAGTCAGAAGCATCTGAGGTCGCTTTGGGCCATCCATGTCCCGGGAGTCCTGAACCGTGCAGGTCCTTTTGGTCGCCCCGTATTGGCTCGGCCGGACCTGGTTCTCCGAACTCGTACTCCTTGCGACAGCCCCTCCCTGGTCGATTCCTCTGAGGAAGGACCTCCTTTCTCAGAGACGGGGCACCCTTTGGCACCCGCGTCCCGATCTTTGGAACCTCCACGTGTGGCTCCTGGATGGGACGCGGCAGGTTTGAGTACCCTACCACCTCAGGTGGTGGCTACCATCACTTCCGCTAGGGCCTTGTCTACCCGACACGCCTATGCGTTGAAGTGGAACCTCTTCGTCACCTGGTGCTCTTCTCGCCAAGAAGACCCCTGGAAATGCCCGATCGGGTCCGTGCTCTCATTCCTCCAAGAAGGGTTGGAACGAAGGCTGTCTCCTTCTACCCTCAAGGTTGATGTGGCCGCTATATCAGCCTACCACGACCTTGTGGAGACGAAAAAGGTAAGTCAGGTCATCAGGTTTCTGAGGGGAGCGAGGAGACTGAATCCTCCTCGCGCTCCCCTTGTACCCTCTTGCGACCTCTCAGTGGTCTTAAGTGCTCTGCAGAGGGCTCCCTTCGAGCCATTGCGGTCAGTCGAGCTTAAGTTCCTGTCTATGAAGACAGCGCTCCTGATCGCTTTGGCCTCCATCAAGAGGGTAGGGGACCTGCAGGCATTTTCGGTTGACGAAGCGTGCCTGGAATTCGGGCCGGCCAACTCTCACGTGATCCTGAGACCCCGGCCTGAATATGTGCCCAAGGTTCCCACCACTCTGTTCAGGGACCAGGTGGTAAACCTACAAGCGCTGCCTTTGGAGGAGGCAGAGCCAGCCTTGGCACTGCTCTGTCCAGTACGCGGCCTCCGTGCTTACGTAGACAGAACGCAGTGTTTCAGGACCTCAGACCAGCTCTTTGTCTGTTATGGTGGGAAGCTGAAGGGAAAGGCTCCCTCCAAGCAAAGGTTGTCTCACTGGTTAGTGGACGCCATTGTCTTGGCTTACCAGACGCAGGGGCGTCCATGCCCCTAGAGGTCAGGGCGCACTCCACCCGGAGTGTGGCCTCCTCTTGGGCTTTAGCGCATGGCGCCTCGCTAACAGACATCTGCAGAGCTGGAGGCTGGGCGACACCCAACACATTCGCCAGATTCTATAATCTCCGAGTGGAGCCAGTGTCCTCTCTTGTACTCGCCTCTACTAGTGGCCGGTAATGGACTAGGCTCAGGTGTCTTCGCTTGTTCACCATTCCACTCCATGGACTGGATACGTGCGATATTTTCCTCAGGTAGTTTCCCTGAAGCCCTGAGTTCCTCCAGCACTGTCGATGCCGACACCAGTGCGTCTGCCCACTCGGCCAGGCCCTCGTGTTAGGCTAGGTGCCACCGTGTGCATGGTTCCCCCCTTGGGCGACCCCCACATGTGTATTTCCACTGTAAGTTCTTCCGAGCATGTGTATTTCCCTCGGCAAGCTTTGCCTCCCCTAGGGGTAAAATTCTTCCACCTTCGGCTGGTTACCCCAGAGCTCTTCCATATGCAGCCCCTCGCGGGTCATATGTGTATCCTTAAGTCCTCCCTACGGGTAGGCACTTGGCGCATACTTCTACCTGGAATATGCTTCCCAGTGTACCTTGGTATTCCTGTGTTAAGTGGGAGTCCTTCATCCGTACTAGCTTACGACAGGGAGCTCACGCTTATGCAGGGCACTGGATGACAGCCGAGTGGCGTGATTACATTGGGATTACATGTAACCCTCATTCTCTGAGGAGGGAACGGAGACGTAACGTCCCTCTGCCACTTCCGCTGTACCGCTGGAACGGTCGGGAGTTCAGTCTTGGCTCCTCAGCAGGTAAACATAATGCGATGTTGCCAGCGTACTTCCTTATATACCCACACTGTGGGGCGGAGTTACGCTATGCAAATTCCGCATGCCCATGGCATTGGCACTGCCATTGGGCGTTTTCTAGATCTCGAAGATGATAGGCTTCTAGGGGAAACCCCCATTCGTCAGTCACTGACGTTACGTCTCCGTTCCCTCCTCAGGGAACGAGGGTTACATACGTAACCGAGACGTTCTCTAGAGGGGAAGATTATTAGTAAATAATGACTCAAATCTTGATTGATTTTTTGCATACGCCTGATGCCTGATTGAGAGTTGCATTAGTTGTTGAAACTCACAATTATGTTGAGGGGCGTGACATTTCCGAAATGCACTCAAAGCAGTTGACCAATCACAACACACTGGTCCAGCTGACCTATCAGAGCACAGAGCATGTAAAATATGTAAACAGTAATGAGTTTTTTGAACATTCAAGCATGAAGCCCTATTCTAGTAGACCCCAAAAAACGAAATCAATACTTTGTAAAAGGGCAGAATATGGCTTCTTTAAGTCACATGGTCTATTTTTGATCCCTTGAATCAGACTTTTGCTGCTTTTTGATGCATGAAAGCATCAGTTTCCATTAAAGCATGGAAAAGAACGACCAGTACAATTCTTCAAATGTTCTGTTTTTTTGTGTTCCCGGGAAGAATGTAAGTACAAGTTTGAAAAAACATCAGGATGAATACATAATGACATACAATACAATAATTTTGGCTGGAGAGTACTTTGATAGGTTGTTTTCCATTATCCACCCAAAAAACATGAGCCAGAGAGCATGATAGCACCACGCTCGATCCATAATACCTTCATTATCAAAAGCTCTTCCGTTGAGCCATGCATCACACCGTATTCTCAGAAGCACTGTCCATCCATAGATGTGCAGCAACTAAGCATACAGAGAAAAGAAAAACGATTGATTGACCCAACTCAGTGGTTCCATTGCTTTTGCTAACCCTTGTGAAAAACTATAGCCACCCCTGAAATCAACTAATAAACCACAGTGCCATGGTGTTGAATGGAGCCCATATGCCAGCACAAAATACAATCTGCCCTGCCTGCGAATAGGTTGCAAAATGCAAATATGGCTAATTATGTTATATTTTGTTGTTTGGTGAAAGATGGTGCGTTGACAATGTCTTTAAAACACATCTTAATGACACTCAAATTCGCAGTTCTCTTCTGTCAGGCTTTTGTAGACACCTGCGCTTATTGACAGAATTCCCAAAAGAGCCCTGGCATTAATATGCATGTCCAATGGGGGAAAAAAGCTAAAGGGATTTTATGAAGAGGTTGCAGGCTCTTGTTTGAGGTGTGGGGCCGGGATCATCATTAATGTGGCCCCTGGGCCCCCTTTGATATTAACAGTAATGTAAACATCATTGTAGGGCAGATGTGCTCGGAGTGACAGATTTATCAAGTCATTTTTAAACATGAGAAATTAGATCCATAAATATGAGAAGAAAATCCATTAATGTTCAGAAGATAGGCCTTAAAAGAAGAAGTGCAAAATCACTGACTAAACACTGACAACAAAGAGAGCAAGCATTCAGTACTTCAGTATGCACAAGTACGCATCTATATAAAAATCTAAAACTCATACTAAGGCTCTAAAATCGCATTGAAAAGCCATTGAACAAGTCGATATACAAAACCAAAAAAAAAGTCTCTTATGCTCCCCAAGGCTGCATTTATTTTATTACAAATAAAGTGAATATTGTGAAATATTATTACAATTTAAAATAACTGTTTTCTATTTTCGTATACTTTAAAATGTAATTTATTTCTATGATGACAAAGCTGCATTTTCAGCAGCAGTGTCACATGATCCTTCGGAAATCATTCTAATATGCTGATTTGCTGCTCAAGAAACATTTCTTATAATCATCAATGTTGAAAACAGTTGTGCTGCTTAATATTCTTGTGGAAACCATACTTTTTCCAAGATTCTTTGACTAGATTTTTTTTTGTAACCATGTAACCAGTCTTTACTGTCACTTTTAATCAATTTAATGTATCCTTGCTGAATAAAAGTATTCATTTCTTTCAATAAAAAATATATTACTGACCACAAACCTTTAAACATAGTGTATACACACATGAAACCAGACATCAATTCGATCCTACATTAAATGCAGTATGTTGCTACAACTTACATTTATTCAACTGGCAGACACTTTTATAACTTACAACGCATTCAAAGTAATCATTATACCAGTATGTGGGAATTGAACCCATGACCTTGCTGGCACTATGCTCTATCAGTTAGAGATATGAGGACACAGCTTTAAGCCATTAAAGTGGTAAACAACTTACAGTTAGCATAATGAACAGTATTACTTGGTGGAAGAATTGTTTACTGCAATTATAAATATTAATAAATGCAAATATTTATTGAACATACTGCTATTGCTGTAATTTTAGAGAGAAAAAATAAGCCACATTTTTGTCTTGTTTTTTTGGTAACAACACTCCTTAACCATGGTAAATTGACAACGAGGAGTGAGAGTGTCAAGCTAAAAGCATTACTAAACCGATTCAGTAATGAATATCGAATGCAAAGGTCGGCGTAACCAATTCCTGTAATGATATTTTCCCTTCCTTATGTGCACATAATGTTTTCTCATGATTATTACTTGGCAGCAGAAGCATCCCATTAGCGATTAGCTGCTATAGCGCACGCTTTCAGTCTGTGATTGAGATTAAAGTTCATTCTCCCTGTGACAAAGCCGAACCTCATTCTCCCAACATTGCGCTTACACTCGCCTCTCTCCCGCTCAGTTTCTCTCTCCCTTTCGTCCCATTTATATATTTCTTTCGGTGTGCTGGGACACGAGCAGCCTTTAATCAGAGAGACAAAAGCTAATCAATCAGCAGGGGCAGGTTGAATAGAGAGCTTCATGGCGAATTCAAAAGAGGCTGGCCGAGCTATAGTGTTTCCCAGCGTTAGCGCCACAGAGCATTAACTACAGATTGAGCATGGGCTAATGAAGAAGGCTCCCATGCATCACAGCAGAGGGAAGACGCATCTTGGCCTGCCTCCATTGTCCGTCAGTAATCCAATTCCATCTGCTGCTGCCGCCAGTCATTTTAATGTTGCTCTGCAGAGATGAGACTGCAAAAATAACAGCACAATTGAATGGTTAACTAATCTATGACACATTCACTCAGTCAGTCGGGAGGTTTTGAGGTACAGCGACATTTAAAGATTGAGATAATGCAGATTGTATTTACACTTAGTAAGTGTAAAGTCACCAAGTACGAACCCTCAGTTGGTGTGCTGCGTACTAGAAATCCTTTGACTATGAAGAACCAGCCAGACAATGGCAATGATAATGAGCGACATTGTTTCATGAAGGTCTTTGCTTTAGGCAGTAATGGCAGTGAGAATTGTTTTTCCAAAAGTGCCATTGTGTCTCATTTACTTAGTGCATTTGGATAAAGTACAACTCAGCACCGCACATAAATTCTCTGAATTGACTTTATGTAACTACAGAAAAAGACAGATTTATGATTCCAAATGAATATGGTGCATTTTATAAGACGTCCACTTCTATCTATCGCCTCAAAGAAGATTCTTAGGGCCAACTACTGTAAAAAATTATTAGTAGATATCAAAGAGCATTTTAAACCACCTACAAACGTAGCTTTGTACAGTTATATGAAGAAATCTAAAATACACAATGCCAATAAGACACATTCGAAGACCCCTGCTGTTCTCCACCATGTTTTATGTACAATATGTTAATGCAAAAATTCAATTGGGCGTATCAATGAAATTTTTGCAAGATGTTATGCATAACAAAGCTGATAAACGAACAAATCATACACCACTGACCATGAAAACATTTTAAAATGCATTCTTTATGTATTATTTTACAATGATGGCATTAAAAAAACAGAATTCTAAATGAAGGAAGGAAACAGGCTTTGTTTTACAATAACTGCATTAGAAGGGAAATCTGAAGGAAGCAAGGGACGCAAAAAAGCAGAAGAAAGCAATAAAAAAAAGAAAGACAGAAAAAGACAGAACAAATTATGAAGGAATATCAACTGGAAGAGCAGGTGAACAGGTGATGGTAGTTAGAGCTACGTTCCTTCACTACTGACTGTGACAGGAAGCCATCAGTTTTAGGTGATGTACATCATTATGCTGCACTTCCTTTGTTCCTCTTTAGCTGAGAGCATGGCCTGCGTAGGTGCACACGAAGACAAGACAAGATGAATCCAACACAGTTCAATGGTTCCAGATAAAAGTATGTAAGTATGATGATTTAATGATGACTTAATGGGGATATCTGGTATAGTTTCGGATACTGCTGTTGTTGTGAAATATAATGGCATATCCATCATATTCAATTAAAAGGTTTGCACAAGTCTCATTATGAAATTATTCTAAGTCTGTCTATCTATCTATCTATCTATCTATCTATCTATCTATCTATCTATCTATACTATATTGCCAAAAGTATTGGGACACCCCTCCAAATCATTGAATTCAGGTGTTCCAATCACTTCCATGGCCACAGATGTATAAAATCAAGCACCTAGGCATGCAGACTGCTTCTACAAACATTTGTGAAAGAATGGGTCGCTCTCAGGAACTCAGTAAATTCAAGCATGGTACCGTGATAGGTTGCCACCTGTGCAATAAGTCCATTTGTGAAATTTCCTCACTACTAAATATTCCACGGTCAACTGTTAGTGGTATTATAACAAAGTGGAAGCAATTGGGAACAACAGCAACTCAGCCACGAAGTGGTAGACCACGTAAAATCACAGAGCGGGGTCAGCGCATGCTGAGGTGCACAGTGCGCAGAAGTCTCTAACTTTCTTCAGAGTCAATAGCTACAGACCTCCAAACTTTGTGTGGCCTTTAGATTAGCTCAACAGTGCGTAGAGAGCTTCATGGAATGGGTTTCCATGGCCGAGCAGCTGCATCCAATCCTTACATCACCAAGTCCAATGCAAAGCGTCGGATGCAGTGGTGTAAAGCATGCCGCCACTGGACTCTAGAGCAGTGGAGACGTGTTCTCTGGAGACGTGTTCTCTGGTCAAAAATTACCATAAACACACTCCTAAACCTTCTGGAAAGCCTTTTATAGCTGCAAAGGGTGGGCCAACTCCTATCTATCTATCTATCCATCCATCTATCCATCTATCTATCTTTACCTTCATGTATATATGTACATGTAAGTATGTGTGTAAATATATATATGAGTACCGGTCAAAAATTTGGAAACATTACTATTTTTAATATTATTGAAAGAAGTCTCTTATGCTCATCAATCCTGCATTTATTTGATTTGATTCAAAAATACAGAAAAAAACTGTAATATTGTGAAATAGTAATACAAATCAAAGTAATGATTTTCTATATTAATAAACTTTAAAATATAATTTATTTCTGTGATGCAAAGCTGAATTTTCATCAGCCATTACTCCAGGCTTCAGTGTCACATGATCCTTCAAAAACCATTCTTATATGCTGATTTGATACTCAGTTATTATCAGTGTTGGAAACAGTTGTGCTGCTTAATATTTTTTGGAACCTGTGATAGTTTTTTTCAGGATTTATTGATGAATAAAAAGTTAAAAGAACAATATTTATTCAAAATAGTATCAGTATCATAATACTATCACTTTTTATTAATTTAACACATCCTTGCTGAATAAAGGTATTAATTTCTTTCAAAAAAATCGGACAAATTATTCAGGCTCGACTAGTTGATTTTGAAAACAAAAATGACATTCCTTTTGAAGGCCTGGAAGAATATTTAAATATGATTTTTAACAAAATATGATATGAATCTTACAAATATCTATTATCATACTAAGCAAAAACATTCATGCCTTGAATTTTCATAGTCCATCTCATAGCCCATAAACAAACAACTTCAATTCAAGAGCTTCATTTTATCCTAGAAGACTTCCAGGAAACGGTGCAAAAAGAAGCACATCAAGTCCATGGCGTGCACAGACAGCCAGTTAACCAGTGTAATGAATGCCAACATTTACAAGCATCCATTAAGAGGTTACTGAAAATGCATGAGGTTATTTACATATACAGAGCTCTCTGAAAGTGTTCATTACCACACCGAAGACTTGCCATTCACACAAATCTTGGCATTCCACCCTAAATGATGCACGTTGGACATTTGAAGAGTAACTGTGTTGTTTGTAATAGACAATGATGATGACTTCCAGTGTCAGCAGCAGCATATAACAGATACAACAACGTGCTTAAGCATGCCGTTCATACAGTGGAGGGATTCCGTAGCATCTGTCAGAATGTGTAGCTGTGTAAACTTGAAAAATGGTGTTCATTATCTACATAGCACAATGGGCCGTTTCATATTCTTGGCCTCCTGCTCTTTGACCAGAATCCTCACAAAGGTCTAAACAGCAGCAAAAGAAAAGCGCTCTACTAAAGTAATTGTGCTTTACACCCACAGAGCAAAGAAAAAGAGGCCATGGAGGAAACGGCAGACATTAATATAACATTTCACAAACTTAAAATGTTGCTGCAAGATAAACAACAAAAAAATGACAGAGAGCTAGATATCTGTTCCTCAAAAAATAAAGTCAAGAACCAACTCAAAAGCCATTTCTCAATATGCGTTCTTGTGAAACGTCCTTATTTGCTGCCCAAGTACTGTTCCAATTCAAATTTCCCATCTTGGCAAGTACATTTCAAATCCCCAGTTGTGTTCTTGCTCCGCCCCTTTTATCGAGGATGCATCAGGAGGTGACTTGAGACAGCCAGGTATCCCAGAATGCATCTCACACCAACCAGTGAGTATCAATGTTGTTGGACAAAAACCTGCATAATTTTCAAAATACTACTGTTATTGTCACGAAATGTAGTTTTAAGAGTTTTCAGGCAGAAATGTAGTTGTTTAAAGCTGAAATTTGTGGTTTATTTATAAAGATAGTGTCTATTTGACTTCCATAGTAGGAAAAAAATACTATGGAAGTCAATGGCTACCGTCAACATTTCTTAAAGTATATTTTTTTGTGTATGTGTTCAACAGAAGAAAAAAACTCAAACAGGTTTGAAACATGAGGGTGAATAAATGATGACAATTTTCATTTTTGGGTGAACTATCCCTTTAAGTGGATTAAATAATTGGAGAAATCCACCAAACGTCATTTGTCATTTCACAGGAAGATTGAGTTAAAAATTACAAGCTCACAAAAAGAAACATGCATTAATGAATCGTATATTATTAAAATCTCAATTATAAAATCTCACATACTTTGTAATCTGAACAGTATGCAAATTGTGAAGAAATTTGCCAAGAATTACTTCAGAAATTGAATATTAAAGACTTTTCACACCCATATTTGAGAGCCTCATTAATACAGACCAGTGAAGAAGAGCCTCTTGTTTGCCACCCTGAAGTTTTTATGGAACCAAGTGGCGAATGTTAATTTCCTTAGTATGGATGGCTCTAGGGGTGGGAGGAGGAGAGCAACTGAATAAAATTCATCAAGATACAGCAATGTTAATGATGATAATCTATTTTAATATTCGTTTGCATTTAAATGAGGCTGGCGAAAGAGCCGTTGCCCGAGGGCCAGAAAGATGATCGAGACACGGGAATAGACCCAGCAGTGAACTCAAATGTCAACTGAGCGGGATGGAAACTGCCAGCATGCGGAGAGAGCACACTGTGAGAGCTGCCACAATGGCTTTACTAATAAATATGTAAAATATGAACTAGTCAGGGTACAGTAGGAACTCTAGAGATGTATGGAAATTCAATCCAAATGTCATATATCCTTCAGGTTATTCTGTACGACCACTGAAGCAATATTAAAAATAGATCCCTGACATAAAACCTACTGCTACATATGATGCTACATAAATGACACAAATACATTAAACGATTCAATGACGTCCCTAGCTACAGGGTAAAAAAATAACCATAAGCTGATTTCAGTGAGGAAGCCCTCCAATTGGCTGACCTTAAACTGTCATCAGGCTTCATATTTGCTTGATGCTTTATTTATTTCACTTCTCACTGGGTGTGTTTGGGGAAAGTGCCACTACTCATTTAAGCGATTTTGTCAGAGAACTGCTGGTAAATAGCAGAATTACCAAGTTTCGGTGACTGACAGTTTTCCTCGTTTGTGCCAGTTTCTTAAAAGGCCAAAAGCTCTGCTGCCACAAAGAACTGGAATCCGCTCATGGAATTCAATGGGAAATAACAGGTCAGAGAAACCTGTTTTCAGGGCTTTAGAGACCATGAAGTCACAGCGTAACAAACACCAGGGCCTGTTGAGCTTCACGCTTTCATCTGCTTTTTGAAAAGTACAAAGATGCTTCATAATGGCAGAGTCAAACGTCCATCAATAAAGTTATCTCGAGAAATAATACACTCCCTGAACTCCCTCAAACCCCAGTCCGATATTTTGTTATCTAATACAATAACATTCATACATTTTTAAGTGTGGTTTAAGTGTCCAAATACATTTTGGGGCCACTGTATTAGTGCTCGCTTTCCATGTATGCAGTGAAAGAAATATTTGCCAATCTCTTAAAATAAACTATTGATTTTGAATATGCCAGGCCAAACTCGGGGACTGGTGCAAAAATGTGATACTAATACGAGACAGCCACACCGTCTTTGCTTTTGCCTTCATCTGAGGCATTAAATTCCAATACCAAGGCCAATAAAATTATTTCCACTGTGCTTATGTTAAATAAAGCTGTGTTTTTTAAGAATTATGTGCAAATATGCATTTGCTGATTAATAGGCTGCGGAGTAGGTGGGGAGATAATATTTAGCTAATAATAACACACACCACAGCAGTGCTGACTCATCCACCACATATATTACAGGGTTTTTATCACTGAATAAACAATACATAAATAAAAACATAACTAAACTGTTAAAATAGTATGACAGAATACAATTGTATGGACAAAAGAATAAGTTATACTTTAAAAAAACAAAACAAAAAACAAATACATAAAAATACAAAAAGAAATTCCTGAGCAACTAAGAGCATGTCCAATATACTCATATAATAATAACTCATTAAATATATGGGTAGTTAACTTCTGAAATAGTTTATATGTCTTGCAAGACATTGAGAGACATGGATTGTTTTTACTTTTTAAAATTAAATTTTCACAATCCAGGACCATTAAACATGGGGGGAAAAGGTGACCAGTAACAGCACTCAAAATTTGCAAAATATGCAATATATATGTTATTTTCAACTGTAATAATATTTTTAGCAACAGTGGATTTCATTAAATGCAGTGCTGGTGAGCATAAGAGGCATCTTTCAAAAAACCCTAAAGTTTTGAACAGTAGTGTGTATAAATATAAATGAATCAAAATTTGAAATTAAAATATTGATGCAGAACAAAAAAAACATCATAAAATTCATAAAAAATTCATCAAAATTCATTCAAGCCTTAAGCAACAGGGCTGCACCAATTATATTGATTATAATATTTTATATTTTTATTTATTTTCTAAAGGTTACTACATACACATACGAAAAACCTATATCTTGCTAGTCTCAGCCTCAAAGTCGCACCCACAGACCGTTGGCTGAACGTCTGATGCATATGGGACACTTTTCTGGAAACACTTCAGGAGTTTCGAAGTCGTCATCTGATTGGTTGAATTCTACAGAATGTCCGCGAGACGTGTGTGTTGCGTTTTTTAACGGTCTGCCTGGAAACAAATGCCGTGACGCCAAACTCCCTCGTGGAAGAAGAACGCCATTGTGTTTACAACTGTGACAATGAGCGCTTACCATGATCAACTAAACGCTGGATTTTCTAAAGTATGTGAAGTTCGCGGCTCCATTGTTGCAGTAAATTTGCACATTGTTCCTGAATGAATAATTTATAGATGCACAATGGTTTGTTATTGCAGGGACATAGACTTTACATTTTCACACCCCTAAACATGACGCGGAACAAAACGAACTGTGATTGGTTACGTTACATGTCAGTCAAACGTCCTTTTGGGCGGTCCTCGACCAATGAAAGCTGCGGAAGAGTCCAGACCTTCTGCCGTCAGTCTAAGTTCTGGCTATGTGAAACTAATAGCTTGCTATTCCAAAGTAGCAATGTAACTAACCGATATCACAGGCAGTGACTAAAGCTGCATAAACTGGTTCTGATCTACGATACAACAACCATGTTTGTGGTTCATCTGGATTCACCCATAAAGCATCATTTGGGTCAAGAAGTTGAGTTCAGTGGGGCGAAAGATGTGAATATTCATCAGACTCTGCCATACTTATGTAAATCTCCTGTGAAAGTCAGGCATGTTCAACAGCCAGGGTATTACTAAGGTCACTTTGCCACAAGCCCACATGCTCTCCGATGACAGGCACCCTCTGGGGAAGAACATGTGCTGATGGAGATGGCCTATTCCATCCAGCAGAGATGGGGGGAAAACCATCTTCTCACATGGACACCCATAAAGCACCCCTTACCCAACCATCATTCTTTACATAGTAATCGCAACAGTTTGTTCTAGACTTCAAGGAGATAAAATGGAGCGCAAATGGAGAAAAAAGTGTTTCTTCCCCTTCAGAGTGATCTCAATGTTTCAAACTGTGCTCAGATTTGACAACAGTCAATACGAACTCAACATTTCTCATCAAAATCTTCTAAGAGCAAATTATCTGATACACTTACTGTATGTCAACACTTGTCTCATTTGTGTCTATTTTTTACTTTAAATGATCAAAGACAGCTACAGCAGATGGCATATGGCACAAGATAGGTTTTTTTGTTTTTGTTTAATGCTATCTTATCCCTTCAAACGCATAAATTCAGCCTAACTTCAAGACGGGAATATGAATGATGAGTCACCCTGTTCTTCCAGATTCTCACATAAATGAATGGCAGCCTGAGTGAAAGGTCTTGGTTATGTATCATCTCTTTGTTGTGGCATCTGGGTGTCAATTAAGTAGAGCGTCCCTACTGTTAGGGAAGCATTTCAGAAGGAAAAGGCCGCTACTGTGCAGCGTGTCGCTTTGATCCTGAGAATAAGACACACAACAGGCCACGAACAAAGCACAGAAGGTTAGGAATCAGTTATAGAAAATCCAATCCCAAACTACACCACCCCTAAAAAAAGATCTGTAGTCTGAAGAAGGATCTGGCAAAATGTATATTTGAAGACATTTTGAAGAAACTTTCCCTCCACTGCTGACATATTTCTAGTAATATATTTAGCCTTAATCATAGTCATGAACTATGATTTGGTATGTTTCAATCTAGAGAGCATTTGATTGCATTTGGATATGGCATTAGAGCAAGATGATGAATTCTCAATGTTTTTATCCAAGACGAGAAAGTACATTTCAAGTGTGTGCATCTGCTACAATAAAAGTTAATTTGGTCAACTTTTACACTAGCGTTTAAAATAAAGTAGAACAGCAATATTGTGAAATATCACTACAATCATTTTAATTTACAATGCAATTGATTAATGTGATGGCAAAGCTACATTTTCAGCATCATTAGACCAGTCTTCAGTGTCACAGGATCTTTCAGAAATCATTCTAATATGCTGATTTGGTGATCAAGAAAGATGTATTATTATCATCATCAATGTTGAAAGTTCTGCTGCTTAATATTTTTGTGGTAACAGTACGTTTTATTTTTCAGGATTCTTAGATGAATAGAAAGTTAATAAGAACAGCATTTATTTGAAATACATTTTTTATAACATTATAAATGTCTTTAGTGTCACTTTTGATCAATTAAACGCATTCTTGCTGAATAAAAAAATATTAATTTCTTTTTGTAAAAATCGTACCGATCCCAAACATTTGAATAGTGAACTAGCATAAATACAGTCTAAAAGCTAACAAACATGAATTTTGCTGCTACTTTTCTCCCTTTTCAATGCATGAGATGAACAAGCAACCTCTGAGACTAGCTTTGACTGAAAGTGACATAGACAGGGCATACAAAGGTCAACATCTATCTGATATCAAAGCAGAAAAATGTCCCTTGTCATAAAGGAGATGAGATTATGCTAGCTCATCTCTGATCCCTGTGAACGCCTGGGATTTAGCGGCACCTTTTCCGATGATTCCCTGACCTTTTCGAAGAGAGAATAAAAAAAAAGCACAATGGATTAAGTGAAACGAGGAGAAAAAAAATCAAGCAAAGTGGCTGTCGACTTTAATTACGAAAAAAGCCCTGAAAATGGGTGCATTTTCCACAAAAGTGCTTTGGGACCCAGGGTCTGAAAATTGCGAAAGAAGTAATATTGTGCCCTGGGGCCCTGGCGAAGTCTCGCTATTGTGTCTTGACTTTGGAAAAGTTAACAGCCTGTTCCTAGGTCAAATATATTCCTAGGTCCGGGCAGGAGGATCCTGCAAAGGCTCCTATCGAAACTTCCTGAGGCTTAATGATATCACTCCATTGGGAGGGGAATTGATTGTCCGCAACGACCACGAGTCCACGGGAGAAACTCACTGATTGCTTGATTCATCAATCATCTGACCCTGTCATCGATCAGATGGAACATTAAGGCAGCCAGCCGATCCTCAATTTTGTCCCTTAAATGCTGAAAAGAATCAAAAGGGAGGCAAAATAATGTGTCTTGAACAGTATCATTCAACAAACAAGACCATGTTTTCAGGGAAAAGCAATGACTGGCTGCTATCGGTTGTCTGCACAAACAGCACAAGGCTATCAGTATACTGCAAATTCCCTCCAAATTCAATAAAAAAAAGTGGATAGAAAATAAGAAATACAGTATTCCATTTCACCTCCCAAGTAATTTCCTTCAGGTAATGTTAGAGGACAGGACCCATATATCCTTCTCATTTCACTGGGGTACAAGGTGGCGTAAGGTAACACATAGGAAAGAGAGATGAAAACTTATCACAGAGTAAACTGATGCCGCTGACAAACAGGACTCCAGAGCCTCGGCTTTGGTTGCATTTTAATTACAGCTGCACAGCACTTTACACTTGCCAATCATTGTTCAAATGCTAATTGTTGTGTAATTCCACACATCCAATCACTGTGTATACTAACATATTACATTTCCCTTGTTGCTGCAGAAGTATTGTTCATGAGATGATTATCTTACATGAACTATTCACTTAGTTAGAGTCCTTGACCTTTACCAATATGATTCAATCTTTAACACTTAGACTACCAAAACTACAGTTATGGTTGACATTTTGAGCTCCCTTATCAATGCAAAGTGGTTATCAGCACAACAATATTGATATACGTCAATATTTTGGACGTATCCTACCGTCAAAAAATTTGGGGTCAGTATTTTTTTATAAATTAGTACTTTTATTCAGCAAGGATGCATTAAAATCAAAAGTGACGGTAAAGACATTTACATAGTTACAAAAAAAAAAACTATATTAATATAAATATACAATTTCTATTTATTAAAGAATCCTAAAAAAATTATCACTGTTTCCAAAAATTTTTTAGAAGCAGCACAACTGTTTTCTACAGCGGTTTAGTCCAAATTTTATGGAGAGACTCGATCGCTTTATTTGATGAACAGACTGAATTTAGGCTTTTATTCACATAAAAACGTTCATCAATTCACAATTCGGATATGGTAAAAATAAAGCTCAAGCATGTTCACTTGACGTGCGAGAACCAATGAGGTTCATTCTCGTGTGTTACGCATCACGTTTGTGCTTCCGCAAGAACCAATGAGGTCAAGCACGTCAAGCAAGTACGGTTGAGCTTCTGTTTATGTTCGCTGATCAATGTTTATATGTGTATAAAAGCCTAAATTCAATCTGTTCATCATATAAAGTCTTTGTGTCTCTTCAGAAAATTTGGACTAAACCGCTAGATTAATATGGATCTTTTTATGAACTTTTTGAAGCGTCAAAGTGGTAGTTGCATAGACTGTCAATGGAGGGACAAAAAGCTCTCTTTCATTTAAATATCATAATTTGTGTTTTGAAGATGAATGAAACTTAAGGGTTTGGAATGACATGAGGGTGAGTAAATGATGACAGAATTTTTGTGTGAACTGACCCTTTAAACCCCTTTTTCATTTACAGTGGTGGTCAGAATTGTTGGCACCCCTGGTAAATATGATCAAATATGGCTGTAAAAAATAAATCTGCATTGTTTATCCTTTTGATCTGTTGAGCTTCACAAAATAGAAAGTGGCTGTAGGAAAATAGCTAAAGCATTGAAAATTCCCATTTCCACCATCAGGGCAATAATTAAGAAGTTCCAATTAACTAAAGATGTTACGAATCTGCCTGGAAGAGGACGTGTGTCTATATTGTCTTAATGCACGTTGTTTGGGAGGGATTCAAGAAAAATCCTTCTTGCTCATCCAGAAACAAACTCCAGCATATTTAGTTGTCAGACATGACTGGAAATTCAAAAGGGACCTGGTTCTATGACCAGATGAAACTATAAAAAGAGCTTTTTGGCAGCAAATCCACCAGATGGGTTTGGTGCAAACAGGGATAAAAAGTACCCCATGCCCACGGTTAAAAATACCGCTGGATCTTTAATGTTGTGGGCCTATTTTTTTGCTGGAGGTCCTGGACATCTTGTTCAGATACATGGTATAATGAATTCTAGCAAATACCAACAGATAAAAAATCAAAACCTGACGGCCTCTGCTAGAAATCTTATAATGGGCCGTGGTTGGATCTTCCATCGGGACAACGATCCAAAACGAACATCAAAATCAACACACAAATGTGTCACTGAACACAAAATGAAGCTTCTGCCATGACCATCCCAGTCCCCTGACCTGAACCCTATAGAAAATGAGTGAGGTGAACTGAAGAGAAGAAGCACCAACATGGAGCTGGGAATCTGAAGGATCTGGAGAGATTCTGTATGGAGGAATGGTCTCTGATCTCTTGTCAGGTGTTCTCCAAACTCATCAGGCGTTATAGAAGAAGACTCAGAGCTGTTATCTTGGCAAAAGGAGGTTGCAAAAAGTATTTAATAAAAGGGTGCCAATAATTGTGGCCAACGTGTTTTGGAGAAAAGCATTTATTTCATAATGTGATTTACCCCCACTTTCAATTCTTTTACTTCAATGAAAGGCAATGACATTTTTTTAATAAAAGATCAAAAGGATAAACAATGCAGATTTATTTTTTACAGCCATATTTGATCATATTTACCAGGGGTGCCAATAATTCTGACCACCACTGTAGCTTGTGGTTAGCCTGATAGCTTAGCGTCAGCTGTGCAACTGCCATTAGGATGAATGGGAATGCTAACATTCAGCAAAACAACCTATCCCTGCTTGGGAAAAATACAGTTTGAGATGGTTTGTTGGTTTTAGCATAGTTTAAGGTTAGCTTTGCTGGTCTCCCAGCCTGACCAAGCTAGTGTTCAGCTAGTAGGCTAGCTAGACTTACAGCTGATACTTGCACAAATCTCCTCAAAATCCAGCAAACCAGACTGGACTCAGAGGCCAAATAAGACCAGCAAATGTATTACCATAACTGCATTTTGGCATCACCGCAGTAAGGGTATCTACTATCAAGCTTTCTCCTGTTGAGCCAGCAAAGCACAAAGATCAGAACGGAGTTATTGCTACTGTGATTTCACCCTCCACGTGTCACAGTGTCAGCTACTTCAGCCCACCATGATGAGCTGATTGCTGAATGTGAGCACAGCGCATTACTTTATGAGATTAAATGCATTGCACAGGTCTCTGGCTCCTGCTCGCTCTCTTTCCATCCAACCCCTAATCATCTAAAAAGCTTTTGCTTTGCTATCTCAAAACCCCCTGCCTGAGAAAATATGCACAAATAATATAACACACAAAGCCTCACTGGCATTTAAATGAAAAAACGTAACACGATCTAAAACAACTAAATCATAACATCGGCTGCCATTTTCACTGATCTTTCATCCGTCTCAACAGGCGAAACTATCAGCTAATGAAGCTAACAGATTTGATTGGAATCAATAATCTCAGGCAGTGGCGTAATGTTCTAATAAGCCACTTGAGGGGGAAATGGCAGTGCTCAAATTGATTTCAGTCCTTAATTCTCTCACGCAAATGCAGAGCTTCAAACTGAGAGCCAAGTGAGGACAATTCGAAAATGAGACAGGCTCAGGAATATGTTGTTTATGTCAGTACAGAAAGCCAATACTCCAACTGCTTGAAAACATTCTTCAGCTTCACTGCAAAATCATATTTAATCAGTTTTTGTCTTATTTTTCTAATAAAAATATCTAAACTATCCTTAAAACAAGACAAATTTACTTGGCAAAATGGTGTAACATAATAAGTCTTGTATTCAAAGAATATCTCTTGTATTAAATTTCTTACCCCAATAGCAAAGTTATTTTTCTTGTTAAAAAAAATTCATTTAACGCTCAAATGGATTTTAATTGAATCGAAAATGTATCATAATTAAAGTTGCGTGATTAGTATAGGTAAAATAATAATAACAATAACAATAATAATAATAATAAATAAAAAAATAAAAATAAAGTTATATCAAAAGTTAAAAAATAAAGTCGAAGTTAATGAAAATGCTTGGTCAATGCTGGCTGGCAGTTTCAAAAAAAAAAAAAAAAAAAAAAACCTGTTGTCTTTTAAGGGTTAGTTTACCCAAAAAATGGAAATTCTGTCATTAATTACTCACCCTCATGTTGTTTCAAACCTGTAAGACATTCGTTCATCTTCAGAACACAAATGATGATCTTTTTAATGAAATCTGAGAGCTTTCTGTACCTCCATTGACAGCCTACTCAACTACCACTTTCAAGCCCCAGAAAGGTAGTAAAGACATCATTAAAATATTCCATGTGACTCCAGTGGTTTAACCTCTATTTTATGAAGCGACGCGAGTGCTTTGTTTGAGCAAAAAAACATAATTTTCCAATTTATTTATAAAATATTAATCCCCAACGCGCGTTCACGCAACAACGTCTGCTCTCGCGTCAACACAACACGCATGCGTCATGGTGTTCTCGTGAATGCATGTTGTTTTGTGACATGAGGGGCTTTCGCACCGGGTAATTCTAGGAATTTAGTTATAGGAACTAACCACCAAGGTGGTTCCCCGAGAACTAAAAGCTCCCCTAGGGCTCTTTTCCTGGTTGCATTCGCACCGCCAGTAGGAAGTGACGTAAACCGCGTTTGTTGTTGTGACTTTTATTTTGACAGCGCTAAGAACGCCAGAGCCTGAGCACACAACTCTCACATTCTCTGTCTTCATTAGTTTATGATCTGTTTAACAGTCCTGTCTAATACGTTAATAACTGTTATACAGAGAAAGAAGACAGTATATGAAAAAGTATATATAGGCTATAATCCGCGTGTAGACGACTTTTTTTAAAAATTGCAGGTGCTGGTGTTTTGCGTGCGTTCGGCCAATCAGCGTACACTTACGTCACTGGTAGTTCCTATTGTGCTGGGTTAGACCCTACTCTGAAGTAGGAGCTAAATAAGTTCCCCCAAAAGCAGTTCCTAGAACTAAAATCGTTCCTAGTTCCTGTGGTGCGAACACGCCGAGTAATTTTTATGTCATTTTTGAGTGAAGTAACCCTTTAAACAAAACTGTACCTATAGATCTTACACACATACACATGAACTACTAAAAAAAAGAATATAATTTTTTTCAGCATATATTATTTATACAAAATACTTTTAACTGAAAAAAATTCTGCATATATTACTTTTTTAGTTAGTTCCTACTGATAGTACAGATGGTGAGAAAGGTATTACCAAAACTAAAACTGACAATCACTGTCGAACACTCACACTTCCCCTCAATCAGCGTCATTTAAATAGCATTAGGGGGTTCGTCATTAGATGAAGACTTCCTCTGCTGTGATGTATTTTATTGGCAGGAAAATAGATGAGAATCACTCATGAGGAAAAAGTAACCTTAAAAATGTAAATCATCTCATCTGCCATTCCGTTACAAAGGGGAAAACAGGAAAGACAAACAGTGATCAATGCAATTCGGCATGATGCTCTATCAAGTAATATGAAATATATTGGCAAGTTAGCACATCTGTGGCTTTAAAACGTCAGCCAACTCTGTTGAAATCTATAGGAAGTGGCAGCGGAGAGAGGACAGGAAGAGAAGGCCAGCACTGCGCCCGGCACAATTAATTACTGTCAGACATGCATGAAACACGTCTCAGACACATGACCTTGACTAGACCACAGCTGCGCAAAGCTAGCTAGTCCTCTAAACGAGTCTGTCCATGGCTTCAAGCAGCAGCAAAGTGCATGTGTGCACCTAGATCTGAGGCCCTCACGAGAGCCACATGAAACACCAGGCGCTATTAATATCGGCACTTCATCAAAAAGGTTTTCATCAAAAGCTGTTTTTTTAACGCTCATCTGATCCCGCGGAATCACACTCTCGTTAATCATATAACAGTAAAGCCCTGGTGACTGGAGGTCACGCTCCCCAGCGGAGGGCCAAGTGTATGTTAAAAACAGAGCTCATTAGGAACGCAAACACTGAGTAAAATGAGATCCGGGGAAAAATAACCTGTGGCGTTCAGTAGTAATCACTAGGGTTGAGAATCAGATCTTGAAAAGGAATATACCTTAAAAAAAAACCAGAACAGACTAATATTCATGTCTTTCATTTCCATCAGCGGTTATCGAACAATTGTTAGCAAAAAACCTTACATCACTACTGAATACAATTTTATCAAAATTAAACTTCTAGCCAATTATATACAATTCCAGATATACAATTCTACACAATTTTGTCTAAAAAAATAAAATGAATCATTTTAGGCATCACAGCATATTACTGAATAAATAAAAATGTATTTAAATTAATATTTTAAAAATGATTATTTCTAAAAGAATACATTTAATAGTTATTAAATTATTAGTGTTTTTTTTAAAGATTAACTTCAATAGCATTAGATGATGGCAAGGTAATCAAAATGTTAATTTAGAGGGAATGAGAGTGCATTATTAAATATCTAATACTGACCAATAAATAGACAAAAGCACCAATTAAATATCTAATATAGACCAATATGATAATATGATAAAATCTCTAATAATATTTATCACTTATTGTACATCCCTAGAATCTATAGTGTGAAACATACATGACCAGTGTTGTCTCATACAAAAGAGTTTTATGAGCAGGTTCTTTTCCATGAATCAAAAACACTTACAAATAATTCTGATAAGGTACTGAGTTAATAAGAACCACTTACTGAACTGCAAATTATTCGGTTCATATCCCACTTGAAATGAATTAACAATTTTGTTACTTAAGGCATATAAGACTTTTTCTAATATTCCACAAAAATATCATATTAACAGTACTAATAAAATCAAAATAAATCTGCAATCAATAAATTCTGATTGTGACTCAATAATCATTAACCAGTGCATAGAGAACGTATACGGACCACAGACCAGAATACTACTCTCCTTCCTTTTTCTCTTTCTGACATTGCCAAGTTAATTGTTTGCCTCTTTCTCCTCCACCCTAAGGGCGAATGCCGTCGGCCATCCGACCTGTGCGATAAATAAATAAAATGCATACAAATGATTTCCCGCTCATGAAAACGGACAACTAAATGGTTGATTTATGGATTGGTAACTCTTTTATGAGGAGAATGGTGGGCTCAAAATTGAATTCCTGCATGATAAATAGCCTGCATTATCTCCCCTTTGCCCGAAGAAACCATTGGAGCTACTTAAACAGAGTGGTGATGACACTGGAAAAATGCTCACAGATGGACACCCAGAAGGCTAAAAACATTAGCGTGGTCCACTCCATCAATAAAGCCTGCCCATCTCGGAAAGGAAATTGGCTGCTCATGGCTTATCTCCCCTCTTAAAAGCGTGGCATAGCAGCAGAATTAAGTGCCCGATACCCCGCTGCAGCGTACTTCAGGGGCAGTGCAACTTGAGACTATCAGTCATTTACATCGGGGGCATTAATAACAATGACGGCCGTATGGAAAGAGAGAGGGCCGCAGCAAATAGTTTGAACTTTCCATGTTTGATTTCTATCTCTGTTGAGTGAAACGGAAAGCGAAACCTCTGGCACAAGCAATGAGGAGGAAAAATATCACTCATATATCGCTGATATTTACGAAAGCATCATTTTTACCTTGATAAACACAAAGCTAATGACTCTTCCAGATAATTACAGCTATTTGGGCCTTTTATAGAAAAAAAAAAACACCCCCACAAATGAGCCTGGTTTCCATAACCCAAATACAGTCTAGACTCTAGTGAGAGGAAAGCAGCTAATGAGGTGTTTCAGACATAAAGCTTGTACCGAGGTCATCAATTTTTCAAGTCATTTCTCGGATGTTGTTGGTTCACCGGCAAATGTTAATTTGCATGTAGAAACAGTCAGGGTGGAAAGGAACATTCGTGATTTTCTAATAGCAATGCATGTACTGTAGCTACCTGCTCAAATCAGAGAGCAGCATAAAACTTTACAAGAAACAGCTTTATTAAAACTATTTGTCTTAATGTTTAATGTTTGAAAGTGTGGGAATGTGAGTTTTTAGAAGCTGTAACAGTTCAACAAAATGTTTTCCACTTTCATTTAACAAGATTAGAGTAATGTCCAAACAGACAAGAAGATGAGGCGAGGCAAAGCGGATCTATTTGCAGCACTTTAATAAAAACTTCAAAACCAAAATACAAGGCGATAATCCATAGAACACGACAAACATGTGCAACGGAGGCCAGCTCGTAAGAGCTGTGCAGGTAAAGCGCGCCTACCTCCCATGCCGGTGACCCGGTTTCGAGGCCCGCACAGAGCAGGGCGAGTAGGACCTGAGAGGTTACATTGGTGCCGTGAGTTGGAAAAATGCGCACGGGATAATTTCGAGCTACAGGCAAAACAAGTGAAAAATGGTCGATTGGTCGATTTTGAGATTTTCAAAAAAATGAGTTCATTTAGCCCTCGTCTAGCGATCCCAATGCTCCAAATAGCAATTAAACATCTAAAAGTATCTTTATTTGAACGTTTTCAGAGAGGAGTACCTTTCATTTGTCCATGAAAACGATCTTACTCGTGCTGACTGACAGATCCGACGATCCGACGAATGGCGAGTATTCATGCAAACAAATCTGTTATGTCTTAAGTGAACATTTGGTTAACTGTTGTGGAAAAACATCTGATGTGTAACATTATAAAACATACGTGCGGTACAGTAGGTCTTAATATATAGGTTAATCAATTAAGTTAATCAAACAATTGTGGTATCATGGAAAAAAAGTTGAATATATATTTTTTCTATCGATATTTGGTGTGTCAAATTTGGTGTTATTAAACTTTAACTCGATTTTTCTCAAAATTAACTTGGCTGACTTTATCGACTTTAAACAGGTGTAGCGCAGTCATTTTTTGTCAGATTCAAACAAATACATCATTTTGAAGGTTTTTTATTTTGTTATTTTGAAAATAACAATAACTCATTTTTGAAAAATTGCTCATTGCGACTCATTTTTCCAGCACGGGTCACATATATACAGCAAAACAAGGAGCAGGTGAATGTAATCAATCAAACAATGAGTAACTATGGCAACAAACGAGAACGTGCTAAGAAACCATGACAACAGGAAGGAAACACAGGAAACAATACGATACAAACTAATGATGTGTCTGAAATCACATATTGTATAGTAGGTATTACATTTAATTTTACTTCACGACCATTAAAAAAAGTATGTTCTATAACCTATATAGTATGAATATGGGTATTGTGAATGAAATCCAGACGTACTACATCTGCCATGTTGTTACTGTCACTTGACCTACCAGTGTCAATTGCGTCGTTTCACTGCCATTCATAAATCCTCTCCTGTGGCCTCATCATGGGATAGGAAAATGTCCATCGAATGCGCACTTTAGAATCTCGACAAAGTAGTAGGTCATCCGGGGACTTTTTACCTAATGTTTTTAATACTATGTACTGTTTTTCACATACAATATAATAGGGAAGTATTTTATTTCGGACACAGCGTAAGAGTACATGAAAATGAAACTAAAACTAAAACTGAATGTGACAATTAGTTCATTTCAATTGTTTGAGGTGTGAAAATAGAATATTATAAATGACAATTGAAATAAATAAACAAAAAGCACAAGTAGTTTCTCAATTAGTAAGGTCATAAAAAATGCAACCAATATAATTATATTTTAAAAAGGGTTTAATAATTTATAATAATAATAATTTGAATAAGAAATAAGAAAAAAAGAGTAGCTTGTATAGCTTTAAAACTAACAATTAGCATTTGACCTTCAATAACAGCACTAATGGAAATAACTGTTAGAATCAACAAAAATAAAAGTGCCATACTGCAGGTGAGTAAAAATTATACTGTTAATGGCCAAATTAACACTATTTAATAATAATGAATTTTTATGAAGGGACAGTGAAAATATGTCACAACAAACATACACCTGCACTAATAGAGTTCATCATATGGAACCAACTCAATCAAGCTGCAGTGTCTTTAAAGTCATGCAATTAGCGTAATAAAGAACTTTAGGGAATAGTAAACACAAAGGTTACGTTCGATACCTGGAACACTCAGTTGTTAGATTTAAGACTGAAACAGACATCCAAGAGCCGAGCTTTGATTCTCTGTGTCAATTATGGGAAAACACTTGTTGTGATTATACACAACCCTGAAATCAAAAGCAGAGCTATTGTTAAATCGCTTAAAATTGCTGGCGTTAACTTGGTGATTTGCATTTAATTACCTCAACCTCTGGGGGGGTGAACGAAAAACCCCAGCTCCTGCAGTCTAAATAAATGAAGATTGATATAATTTGGTGATAGAAAAAAAAAACTCTTTGCTTGATGGTGGACCTAATCAGGGCCTGGTGCGTCTCTCTGCCTGTCCAGTGTGACAGACTGGTTACACTTCAAATCATCTTGAAGATTGAGGTGGGAAATTGGGTCTTATTTCCCCATATGCTGAAAATAATCAGAGTAATTTCTCTCTGACGGCTGGAGCCACAATTGCATGATGAAAAGGGAGATGGATAATAAAAATCAAGCTGTCCTATTCTTGTTCTGGAAAGGGCATGCGTGCAAGCACACAAGGCGCTGATTGCCTCCCTGTTGCATGCAGTCTACCCGTGACCTTGGAGCATGTCACCTTGATGTGAATGAAACCGAATAATGGCAACGTTTACTGAAGATAATGAATAATTATAAACATTATTATGTTTAATTAAATACTAGCATACTTCTAACAGAATAAGACGTGTTATACACTGGATAATGTGTGTATACTGTATAGACTACCATTCAAAAGTTTAGGGTTGGTACATTAAAAAAAAAAGAAATCAATACTTTTATTCAGCAAGAATGCATTAAATTGATTAAAAGTAACAGTAAAGGCATTTATAATATTACAAAAGATTCCTATTTCAAATAAATGGTCTTCTTTTGAACTTTGTTTATCAAAGAATTCTTGTATCACAGTTTCCACAAAATATGAAGCAGCACAACTGTGATAAAAAGAAATGTATCTTGAGCACCAAATTACAATGATTTCTGAAGGATCTGACAACTGGAGTAATGACGCTGAAAATTCAGCTTTGCCCTCACAGAAATAAATTACATTTTAAAATACACTATATTGCCAAAAGAATTGGGACACCCTCAATTGAATTCAGGTGTTCCAATCACTTCCATGTCCACAGGTGTATAAAATCAAGCACCTAGGCATGCAGTCTGCTTCTACAAACATTTGTGAAAGAATGGGTCGCTCTCAGGAGCTCAGTGAATTCAAGTGTGGTACCGTGATAGGTTGCCACCTGTGCAATAAGTCCATCTGTGAAATTTCCTCACTACTAAATATTCCACGGTCAACTGTTAGTGGTATTATAACAAAGTGGAAGCAATTGGGAACAACAGTAACTCAGCCACGAAGTGGTAGGCCACGTAAAATCAGAGCGGGGTCAGCGCATGCTGAGGCGCACAGTGCGCAGAAGTCGCCAACTTTCTGCAGAGTCATTAGCTACAGACCTCCAAACTTTGTGTGGCCTTCAGGTTAGCTCAAGAACAGTGCGTAGAGAGCTTCATGGAATGGGTTTCCATGGCCGAGCAGCTGCATCCAAGCCTTACATCACCAAGTGCAATGCAAAGCATCAGATGCAGTGGTGTAAAGCACTGTTCTCACACAAAGCGTGTTCTCTGGAGTGACGAATCACGCTTCTGTCTGGCAATCCGATGGACGAGTCTGGGTTTGCCGGTTGGCAGGAGAATGGTACTTGCCTGACTGCATTGTGCCAAGTGTAAAGTTTGGTGGAGGGAGGATTATGGTGTGGGGTTGTTTTTCAGGGGTTGGGCTTGGGCCCTTAGTTCCAGTGAAAGGAACTCTTAATGCTTCAGCATACCAAGACATTTTGGACAATTTCATGCTCCCAACTTTGTGGGAACAGTTTGGGGATGGCCCCTGCCTGTTCCAACATGACTGCGCACCAGTGCACAAAGCAAGGTCCATAAAGACATGGATGAGCGAGTTTGGTGTGGAGGAACTTGACTGGCCTGCACAGAGTCCTGACCTCAACCCGATAGAACACCTTTGGGATGAATTAGAGCGGAGACTGCGAGCCAGGCCTTCTTGTCCAACATCAGTGTCTGACCTTACAAATGTGCTTCTAGAAGAATGGTCACAAATTCCCATAAACACACTCCTAAACCTTGTGGAAAGCCTTCCCAGAAGAGTTGAAGCTGTTATAGCTCCAAAGGGTGGGCCAACTCCATATTAAACCCAACGGATTAAGAATGGGATGTCATTAAAGTTCATGTGCACGTAAAGGCAGGCATCCCAAAACTTTTGGCAATATAGTGTATGTTCAAATAGAAAACTGTTATTTTACTGTATATTACTGTTTTTCCTATATTTTTGATCAAATAAATACAGCCTTGGTAAGAATAAGTGACTTCTTTCAAAAGCATTAAAAATATCAACCCAAATGTGTATATTTCATTCATCACACTGGAAATGAGCGGTCAAATCGAGTGCACTGCATTGTGGGATACAGTATTCAACACATTATGCTGACATGTAGGTCATCCAAATATTCTACACATTCAGAAAACGTGCATGCTGTGCACAATACATATACTAGATAGAGCAGAAATAGTAGTATGCTCTTCCGAACACAGCCTGTGATAAATCATCTTCGACTAAAGAAGGCTTTTACATCACGTCATCAAAATGCAGCATAAAATATGATGGCGATTCACAGATTGCCATCTAATTGGGTGTGAATTATTAGAGCATATGAATCAGTAAATAATGATTCAGCTATATCTACACAGTATTTAAATAGACCTTGTTGAGCGGTGGAGGAGGCCGGGAAATTTTAATATATTGAAGAGAGGTAGAGGACTCTCGAACGAGGATGCTGATGACAGTAGGTCTTTGTAAGTACGTCATCATAGCATCCAGTACACCATGACCCTCTCAGCGCCCAGTGCATCTGGCAGGAGACACTCTATGCTTTTTGTCTAATGCAATTTATCAGCCAATTCCATCCATCTTATACAAGCCCGGCACTTTAAGTCTCACACTACTTATGATATTGCTATAGAGCTACCACACACACACACACAAGCATCAGTAGAGTCTTCTGATACGAGACGCCTGCAACTTCCTCTTCTGACGGACCAAAACAAAGAAATAATGGATCCGCAGACGAGCGAAAGTAGAATTAAATTAGAGTGATTCATTATTTTAATGGATGGTTTAGCTTAGTCAATGTTTTGGTTTCAAAGTGTTTACTGCACAGTGCCCATCGTCGACGTATGGATTTTTCATAAGAGCCGGTGAGCAAAGACTGCTGAGTGTCAGTTTGCGTAACAAATCGGCCTGTCTTGAGTAGTCAACCTTGATGAGGTCCAGGACGCGGTCTGATTAGTGTTGAACAGCAAACAGGCAGTGTTTTGACCCAGACGCTACCATAAAGATTTGAAATTAAATCAGCAAAGCTGAGAATCAACCTTTAGTCCACATGCTCCTTCAGAAAAAAAAAAAAAAAAAAAAAAACGTCATAAAATAACGCTAAAATGATGTGTTAAGTTAAAAGGTGTTACTGACAACACCACATTAACAACACATAGGTAGAAGTAACCTAACTACTGTATGTCAAATTATAGTTCTAGATGATATGATCAATTCTGCGTGATTTCTCCAATTAGGCCATGCATAATTGGAAGATAAAGAATATTGTGAGAAATACAAAGGATATGAAAGGAACATTCCAGGTTTAGCTCAAATTAAGTAAATGGAAAAAAAAAATATTTCTTGAGCACTAAATAGGCATATTAGAATGATTTCTGAAGGATCATGTGACACTGAAGACTGAAGTAATGATGCTGAAAATTAAGCGTTGCCATCACTTCCTTCTCATTTTAAAATAAAGAAAAAAATATTTTAAAGGGGTCCTATAATGCCCCTTTTTACAAGATGTAAAATAAGTCTCTGATGTCCCCAGAATGTGTATGTGAAGTTTTAGCTCAAAATACCCCAAATTTTATAGCCTGTTAAAATTGTCACTTTTTGAGGGTGAGCAAAAACGTGCCGTTTTTGTGTTTCCCTTTAAATGCAAATGAGCTGCTGCTGCCGGCCCCCTTTCAAGAAGAGGGCGGAGCTTCAAGAGCTCGAGTTAGCAGCTCTGATTACCTCACGCAGACGCACTGAAAAGGTCAGAAACTGTCCAGCCTTTTATGTTCAAACCGGAGTCGGACAATGATGGAGAGACTCAAGAAGAAGTGACAACATGTAGAATGTGCCATGTTGTTAGTTGATGAATTTATGTAGCTGATGTGGAGTTAACTGTCATTGATTAGCATATTCTGTCATGATAATCTATAAATCGGTCGTGTGGGAACTGTTGTAAGATGCCTACAGAGCCAGAGAATATATGCTGCATGAAGATAGAATAGGTATAGTTTAGTTTAGTTTAATCACGGTTATAACTTATGTTGTCATCTTGCTTTTATGACATGCCATTGCATTTGTGTTACGTACTGTATATCAATAAATGTGAAGATGAATGCGACAGCTTGAGCAGACTCCTAAATGTGCTCTACTACAACAACTCTTCCTCTTCTCTAAAGCAGTCCAACATGGCCTCACCCCCTTTGTTGTGTGTTCCCGGGGGAAGGGTTTATGTAAATTTTAGGGTTAGTAATGTCCCTAACCCGTGAAGAAGCTTGTTGTAGTCCCTACCAGGTGTTTGTTGTAGTCAGTAAAAAGCGATTTCTTTAAAGGGGTCATGAATTGAGAAATCAACTTTTCATTCAGCCTTTGATATATAAAAGTTCATCGTGATGTAAGAATATCCTGTAAGTTTCGGAGCTGAAAACGTCCTTGTTAATCAAAGAAAAGCTTTTATTGACACCAGGCCCAGCAAACGCTCGATCTCAGAACGTACCAAGCTGTGACGAGTGTGGTGAAACACCGCCTTAACCGAAGAAGAAGAACACCTGATTCTGTAGCCCCGCCCACCGATTTGTGCATGGCATGTTATAGATAAATAACATAGGCCTATGTGGTGCTAAACCGGATCGAAATTCCAAGCAATAAACATGCTGCATAAGCTTCATTCGGATTCCAATATTATGAATGCATGGATGAACTTTATTTTTAATGAATATCCAGCTCACGTGGATAAGACATTGCGCGTGTGTTCCTTCATTTCACCACGGATTCGTTTGTAAACAAGAGACTGGATTTGCAGACAGGATGAGATTACATGAATGAATGAAGCAACACACTTATGTGAGTAAAAAATGTTTTTTATATGTGATAGTATTGCATTGTTACAGATCGTTTGATATCTATTGATTATGTGCACGTGTCTAACTGAACATAACTTAGCACGCTATCACAGGCTGGAGAATCCTTAATTTGAGGTGTTGTTGGTTCATTGTGCTGTGATTCGTGATCAGACTCGGACATGTAACGTTACGGGCCAGGGCTCGCAGGGCTCCCGGGGCTATGTGTTTTCCAGACGGGCTACCAAAACGTATCACCGGCCTGGCGATGGGCTATCTTAAATAGTGAAATAACATTCCTTTCTTGATGTGCGTTGTTCACTCTCTTGACTTGATATTTGAAGGAAAAATACAATCGCGAGAGTTTTGATCATGCTGATTTGTCTGACTCTGCAGTGAGGCGCGTACGTGCGTGTGTGTGTTAGTGATGCACGGTTCGCGGTTATATCCACCGATTGGGTGGGCCAAGTAATAAAAAATAACATTCCAATTAATTGCGGGTGGATGAGAGATAAATCATTGTGTTTGTTTGATAAAGACATTTTGCGAGCCCTGTGGGCGAATCATTCCGGTTGCCGTTTTCCCACCCGCTTTCAAAACAATTCCTCACATGTACTCACGGGGGAGCCGAAGCTCATTGTAATATGCAAAGCTTATCCAATCATAGCAGTGGGCGTTTACTTCCAAGTCTTCAGTGCGGCACGCCCATAAAAACCGAACGTTCCGTGAGAGAGGCTCAAAACCAGGGTAGAAAATAGCTTACTTATAATTACTTATTCATTATGATGTTTTTGAATGTAAAAACCACGCGAACGTCATAAGTTGACCTCAGACAACAGTATAAAAAATAAAAAAAACAGTTCATGACCCCTTTAAAAGAAAATATCTCCCTTTGCTTTGAACTTTGAGCAGCGTAACTTTGCAGACTTTGCAACATTACACACTAACTAAAGTTAAAAAAGTGAAATCATAATCAACCAACCTTTTAAATATATATATATATATATATATATTTTTTTTTTTTTTTTTTTTTTTTTTTTTTACAATATTACAGTTTTACTGTACTTTTGATCAAATAAATGCAGCCTGGGTGAGCATAAGAGCAAAATATAAATATCACAACAAAATACAAATAATTTCATATATCCACTTGTTCCTATCCTAACCAGGGTGGAAGTGAATGGGGCATATCCATAAACATTAAAATAATGCTTCAATAGTACAGCCATAAGATGTACATGATTTTAAATGTAAAATAAAATAGCTTACAAAAATAAAAGTACATTTACTTCCCATTTCACAACTTTGTTGCCACGACAACACAACACCATAAACCCTAAAACCACACTGCAGCTCATATAATATATATTTTAATGGAGGGTGCACATTATAAAAATGGTACATTTAACTCATGAATATTAATTGCATGATGTTCGCCCAGTATCTGTTTTCCTGGCAGATAAGTAGGTGATAACCTAGAGTAGAGTAGAATAACTGCTTATTTGTTCATTCATTCGGTGCACTGTGTTTACAACCGGTTGGCAGAAGCTCCTGCTTGCCTAATTTTTTGCCTTAAGGCAAAGCAAAACAAAACGATTACTCATAAAGTGGGGGAGAAATACTTGGGTTTAAAAAAATTAGATTTAAATGTCCACTCTTGTTATAATGGTTGCTATAACACTGCATGGTGTGTAGTCAATCAGTCTAGGTTGTTCATGAAAATCTATTTTTTCTAAAAATTGGCGGTAGTGTCAGGGTTCTGTCACTTCTCTGTAGCGTATTCTTAGGTTTGTGACAGAACTCTGACAATCCTGGTTTGGTCTTGTTTTTGTGTGAGCACATGGCTGGTATTTGTCTTTGCTGGCCATGTGCTTGTTTGTCATGTTTTGTGTGAGCACATGGTTTGTCATGTGTTCCTTGTGCCATGTGCTCTCATGTCTATTGTCTTGACCCCGCCCCTCTTGTTACCTGATTATTGATTAATTTGCCCCACCTGTTCTCCCTCATCACCTGCCTTGTTTGTTCCCTATTTATTCTCCTTGTGTTTGCAGTCCTGTGCTGGAACATTGTCTCCTGTTCCTTGCCCTGCTTCATGTTCCTGCCCCTTGTGTTTGTCCAAATCAAGTTTGGTTTTCCCCCTTGTGGGTGTTTGTTTTTTTGTTTTATTTTATTTTATTTAATAAATCATCATATCCTCCTGCAATTGAGTCCTCGCTCCTTTTCACCCATACCCACCGTGACAATCATATCCAATCATAACCGATCATATCCTCATGTCACTTCCCCCCAGTCATTCTCAATTACCCCCCAAGAAACCCACTGCATGCATTAGGGTGTCTGTTTTAAGTCAATGGGGACAGAGGAGGTGCGCCTCCCGCTGTAACTTCACCTGTCGCTGTGTCGTTGTTGGACAGTGTTACTTTATAAAAACGAGTGACTTTTACACTTTTTAAAACAGACACCCTAATGCATGCGGTGGGTTTCATGGGGGGTAATTGAGAATGACTCGGGGGAAGTCACATGAGGATATGATCGGTTATGATTGGATATGATTGGTTCGTGCAATAAATCCCGCCTCTTGTTTTCGTGAGCGTTCTCGTATAGGACTTAATTGTTTATGGCCTAAATGAAGACAGTAATGGAGTTAATGGGAAGACTAATTAAGAAGTAAGTAAACAACTCAGCCATTTCACCGCTTTGTCACATCAAAATCAAATTTGAAATGGCCTGAAAACATGATGACTGGGAGTTTTAGTGAGCAATCAGCTTGGGGAAATGTTGACTATTAAAAAGAAAAGCTGGACATTAGTTCACAAATAATATATAGGCTATTGTTTAAATTGTTACTGCCTTTAATTATTACTTTGGAATAAATATAAAAATGCATAAAAACACTAACTTGATGAAATTTATACTTGGTTTTAGTAAATAGAACATTACATAGTTAGTGTAAAAATACAAAATAGAATTGTATTTGGTCTCTCTTTTTTATTTAATGTTTATTTGACCAGGAAAATTAAGTGTAAAGGACATAAATTTACATTTGATATACAGTATACACCGATCAGGCATAATATTATGACCTAATATTGTGTTGGTCCTCCTTTTGCTGCCAAAACAGCCCTGACCCGTCGAGGCATGGACTCCACTAGACCCCTGAAGGTGTACTGTGGTATCTGGCACCAAGATGTTAGCAGCAGATCCTTTAAATCCTGTAAGTTGTGAGGTGGGGCCTCCATGGATTGGACTTGTTTGTTCAGCACATCCCACAGATGCTCGATTGGATTGAGATCTGGGGAATTTGGAGGCCAAGTCAACACCTCAAACTCGTTGTGCTCCTCAAACCATTCCTGAACCATTTTTGCTTTGTGGCAGGGCGGATTATCCTGCTAAAAGAGGCCACAGCCACCAGGGAATACCGTTTCCATGAAAGGGTGCACATGGTCTGCAACAATGCTTAGGTAGGTGGTACGTGTCAAAGTAACATCCACATGGATGGACCCATGGTTTCCCAGCAGAACACTGCCCAAAGCATCACACTGCCTCCGCCGGCTTGCCTTCTTCCCATAGTGCATCCTGGTGCCATGTGTTCCCCAGGGAAGCACACGCACCCGGCCATCCATGTGATGTAAAAGAAAACGTGATTCATCAGACCAGGCCACCTTCTTCCATTGCTCCGTTGGTGCTTTCGGCGGTGGACAGAGTGAAATTAAAAAGTGTAGAAGTCACTCGTTTTTACAAGTAATTGTCCAACAGTGACATCCTCAGGTGAAGTGCGCCTCCTCTGTTATAGTTAAAATATATCTATAATTGTTGCTAGTATCAACGTCAAAATTTAAAGTAACTTCCCTAATACTGATCTGCACAATAGTGAAATGGTGAAATGCAGACATAGCATAACACGGGTTACAAAGACCAAATTCAGTACAACTTTAAAGTGGAGATGGTTTTGGCTTACCAAGTGCCTTTTTGACTTGTTCGCTTTTTCTCACACTCACACGCACACACACATGCACACACACACATACGGTAATAAAGCATGTGAGAGATAAATTGTGCAGAGATAACAGATCAATCAGTCCTGAAGGCTTGACAGCAAGGGACAGTTTGTCTTATTTCCAGCCACCCTCAAGCAGTCAAGTGCTATCAACTCCTGAGCTGTGCTGAGCTTATCCGGGCTGCTCAGAGCTCTGGCTCTCTCTCTCTCTGATTGTCTCAGTCTTCAAGCCTGTCTCAATCTCACTCATCTATAGTTTCCATCTCCTTTGCACACATGTTTCCTCTCTCCCAGCTTATTCCCTCTTTCCACCACTTCTGTTTGACCCCCAATCTTCCTTGCTCTTGTTCTACCTCCATCACTTCCAGTCTCTCTCTCTCTCTCTCTCTCTCTCTCTCTCTCTCTCTCTCTCTCTCTCTCTCTCTCTCTCTCTCTCCAATCATCACTTTCTCTGACCCAATGCTCCTCAAACTGTACACTATTAATAAATAATACTGTAATAATTACTATAAATGCATTATATTATTTATTATTTTAATGTTAAAATCTAATTTATTCATAAAAATGTGAGAGATATATAGTGTTGGGGAGTAATGGAATACACGTAACGGCATTACGTAATCAGGATACAAAAAACTGGTAACTGTAATTTGTAAGAGTTGCGTCAAAAAACAAAGTAATCAGATTACAGTTACTTTTTGTAAAAAAAAAAATATATATATATATATTGGAATACTACCAGGATTACAATGGTTTCATTGTTTTAACTAAATAAATTAGTATTCTCGCATATTTACATATTTCTTTATACAGAATATAATTTCTATTCATTTTTCACTGTATTATGCGATCTGATGAGCTTGAAACAGCATACAGAGTGCTTTATGTCTGTTTTATTACGGGTGCACGTGTGTTATGAGTCAGAGAGCGCTCATTCTGTCTATCTGTCAATCACATTACGTGATCATAACTCCTGCCCTTTCGAATGATGACATTCTGTACACTTCCTCGTTCTGCTATAGGTTCTAACTAAATTAACAGTTTGAATGCACATTTAGGCCCAATCACAATTCTATTTTATACCTCTTTGCCTCAAAGGAGATTTGCCGATGTTTATCACAAGAACATGACCGTAAATATGAACACAAGATTGAATGTAACATAAAACAAATCGTTAAAATCCTTATTAATGCCAAAAAATACTTTAAAAAATACTTACAAAAAATAAAAAATAAATGTTTTTCTGTTTAACTTTTTTTACTCCATTTTAATGGTTAAATTAAATGTTAGTAATCAAAAAGCATGTATAATTAATTGAAATCATGAAACTTATACAATTTAACAACAATTTATTAAAAGTTTAACAAAAATTACTTTAGGCCCTAAGAAATATGTTTTATTTTTTGTCTCAAATTCCGTTTTATTTTTACCAAATTCTGTGTCTTTTGTTTTAAGTTTTCTGAATTCCATTTTAATGGTTTAATTAAATTTTAATAATCAAAAAGCATGTCTAATAGCATGTCTATAAATACTCTAAAAAGTATTTTTATTTCTATGAAATGTTTTTTTTTTTTCCAGAAATTTTGTGTTATGTGTTTTAATTTTTCTGCCAATCAAATGTAGGCATAAAACATTAATTTAATTTATCTCTATTCATATGATATTAAACGTTTTTTTTGTGAAACAAAGTTCTGCACAACAGAGCTTTACTGTTAAAATTAAAACATGGAAGAAAAATGTTGATTATTCCTTAAAAAGTTTTAATAATAATTTATTATTATTATTACTACTACATTGAGACGTAGCTAAATTCTACTGTACAACAGTAATATATTTGTCACAATTTCAAGTTAAACCGAACTTTTATTTTGACGGGTTGTGTGAAGACCTTCAAGTTTGTGTGTTTATGATATAATATGACTATAGTTTTCTCAAATGAAATAGTAAAATGCTCATGAAGTGACTCTCAGAGCGGCTCTGGAAATGAAGTTCATGCATTCATGTCCTCTTATAGTGAGGCTGAATACACCACGAGCGTCACGTGTGCTTCAGTCTGTGTGTGTGTGGTAAATGAAACACAGAGACACACAGAACATGCAGGATTCATATTTAACTAGTCTTTTTGCAGTTTAATATTCACAGACACTAGTCTGTATCGCAATTTGATTGTACCTGGTGTATCCAGGGAAATTTCTCATACCCCTTCGTTTTGTAATGTATAGTTTTGGTTTTGTTTCATGTTCATGTTTCATGTTCTTATTTTGTTATGTTCACTGTCATGGTTCCTGTTGTCATGTGATCCCCTTGTTCTAGTCATGTGATCCTGCCATGTGCTCCCTTGTCATGTGTTCTATGTTGTCATGTTCTGATTGGTTTATTGTCTTGATTGTTCACAGGTGTGTCTTGTCTAGTCATTAGTACTCTGTGTATTTAAGCCCTCATGTTTGCCATGTGTGTAACCACTGTTGGTGAGTGTTCGCCATGCCATGTTTGCCACGCCAAGTGTTCTATGTTTGATCATGTCTGGATTATTGTAATAAAACTGCACGTGGGTTCTGAAAGCTTGCCTCCAGTGGACTCTTTTGAAGTGGGGTCCTGAAAAATCTTCGTTTGAAGGGCTATCTGGCCCTTCCCCTGCCCTTCCAACCAGAAGAGAATCAAGACAGGGTTGTCTTGGGTTGGGGTAAGGGGTAGAAATGGGATTGGGCCTTAGTCTTTCATTAGGTATGCCGAATGCTGTCAGGATTACACTTTGCAGGAATGTTGTGAAATATTATTACAATATTAAAACAGCTGTTTTCAATTTTAATATGTAATTTATTACTGTGATGGCAAAGCTGAATTTTCAGCAGTCTTCAGTGTCGCAGGATCCTTCAGAAATCATTCTAATAAGCTGATTTGGTGCTCAAGAATTATTTATGACTTCTTTTTAATTCTATGTAAACAACTGCTTCGCTTGATCTCAAAACAATGAAATATTATTTTGCAGTTCTGTTTAAAAGGGGCGGAGATTCACGCTGTGAGTATATTTACATGGGCTCGGGGCTATTAGGAAAAAATGAGAAATTGTGTTCTTCTTTTCTTTTTTTTGGCTAAAATGTATGGAAGCACTCTTCACTTATTTAAAAAAAAGTCTCGCACAGTCCCCCAGTGTGTCGCTGTTGTAAATGCAACCTGCATTCACAAGTTCTTCTGGTCTTTTAATCATGTACTCTAAATGCATGATAATTTTCCTCCATCAACAGTTTTCTGACAGTCTGACACCAGTCACGACCTATAAAATGCCGCAAATGCTGGCGTCCGTAGGCCGTCTAGTAATGAATGTGTCAGAAATTTTGCTACTTAATTACCAGTCATGGAAGACCGGAGGATGTGCTATTGCCTATGAACTTGTTTTTGGGCTGGTTAGCACAGACGTGTACAGATTACAGAGCGAAACTCTAATGACAATTCACAAGGCGAATGGGAATTTGTCTGGCAAGGGAGGCTCAAGAGAATAGAAGACTATTCAACTCTTTATTTCACCCTGTATAAAATTATATATATGAATCTAAATTTATTCTCACCATTAAACACCTACAAATGGTCAATGACTGATAAAACCTTTGAGCAGCAGCTGTGACCTTTCATTTTATAGGTCAAGCAATTAAATAAATTAAACAGGAAGACAATATTGACCTGCTCCTGTCAAGCCTACCAATGAGGGTCGCAAGGGCATCAGCCTCATTTTCATTTTCTGCTATTACTCATGTCCATGTGACATCGCCCAGGGTCAGCACATATTTCCCATAAGTGAAGACTCTATTAATGTCAAGTCCTAAAATGATGATCGATAATCTACAAGTGCATCCTCAAGAAAACGTTGAGTGATGCTACAATACATAATGACCGTTTAAAGTTTGTGGGCAGATTCCAATTGAAAAATTATGTTAAAAGGACAGGTCACCTAAAAATAAAAAACTATGTAATTTACTCACCCTCATGTCATTCCAAACCTGCTGTGGAACACACTGTACATACAATGAAAGTATATGGGGTCTAGTGTTGCTCTTTGAAATATAATCTTTTGTGTACATACAGGTTTGGATCAACATGAGGGTGAGTAAATGACAACAGAATTTATAGGTGAACTATCCATTTAATGATAGCAAACACATTTAACATGAATCAGTTCCACACTGGATTACACAGCATTAGTTTAGCTTATAGAGAATATAAATACCAGAGAATTTTGTTAAACAGGGTAAACAAACACAGCATTGTACACATTCTCATAAAGCCAGAAACGTCTCAGTAAATTACACACACACACACACACACACAAAAAGTTTAAAGAAGGCTCTGTTAGAAATATGTTTAGAATATTTAATGAAAGGTGTAGTCTCACAAGTCAAAGCATATGAAATCACTTTAGATCCTGCAAGAAATATAGACAATAGGTATTGATGCCACACTCTAGGGCTTCTTTTTTTAAACAAATTATATATAATAATCGATAATTAAGTTTGAAATGAGCCAAGAGCTCCATCTGTAACATTTAAAGGAGATCCTGTATTGTTCACAGAATTTGAAGTTTGTTGTCTAAAATTTGCTTGTTTTGAGAGTCATGCAAAAAAACACTGACTTTCTGATCTACAAAAAGCCTCATTTACATAAAAATGAGGCATATTTGAGCTTAAAATAACATCCATTTAAATGAGTGCCTAGATGACCTGGATTGCAGGTGGTTTACAAATAACCGTGTTTTTACTGAAAGTGGCACAACTGGAAGAGACCATAAACCATCCACTGAACAGCTAATGAACAGAAGAATACAATATTTTCTTTGTGACTTATAAAAACCATTTAAAAAGTCACACTGAATAAAGTAATAACAGAAGACCCCAAATACTACAAAACATCAGTCTTGACGTCTACAAAACACTAGTCAACTTCAACAGCAGAAACAATGACTGCTTTCCGCAAAGGCTACCATTTCTTTTTGTCCTGCTCAATATTATTCTCAGAAGTGAGTTAAAACACCCAAAGCATTATGGGAAATTCATTACTCACTCTCACAAACTCTTAAAGCCTGAGAAGGTGATGTATGTATGCCCATTTTTCAGCTCAGAAGCGACAGCTGTATCTGCTGACAGGAATGTATACGTCTAATCCTCAACAATCTGGGACAGAATGACAGTGTGACACTGACGTGTGGCATCCCTGTGAGTTTCCGCCCCTGTATTCAATGCTAGAGTCATGTCTTCTACTTCACACAACCCACTGGTCTCACTGTCACTCTAGCTGAAGCTCCCCACCAATGGGAAAAATAAAACCAACCATACCACCTCTGATCAAGCATTAGACTCAAGGTACAATCTTGTGGCTACGCCCGCCACCAACAAAAACACTTCTAACACTAGTGCATTATCACTATAATAAGGCCCAATAGGTACAAAGGTACAAAGTAATTTATTGATTATATTATATACTGCATAAACTAAATTGAAGCATTTTGAGAAAATAAGTGCTCTTCCAGCATGGTCCATAAAACTAAAATGATTATTTTCTTAAATATAATAAATATAATAAAATGCAAGATAAAATGCAAAAATGGATGGATGGATGGATGGATGGATGGATGATAGAACGATAGAACGATGGATGGATGGATGATAGAACAATGGATGGATGATAGAACGATAGAACGATGGACGGACAATAGAACGATGGATGGATGATAGAACGATGGATGGATGGATGAATGGATGATAGAACGATGGATGGATTGATGGATGATAGAACGATAGAACGATGGATGGTAGAACGATAGAACGATTGATGGATGATAGAATGATAGAACGATGGATGGATGAACGGATGATAGAACGATAGATGGATGGATGGATGGATGATAGAATGATAGAACGATGGATGGATGGATGGATGATAGAACGATAGAACGATGGATGGATGGATGGATGGATGATAGAGTGATGATGATAGAATGATGGATGGATGGATGATAGAATGATAGAACGATGGATGGATGGGTGGATAATAGAACGATAGATGGATGATTGATGGATGGATGACAGATAGATAGATGGATAGAACAATGAATGGATGGATGGATTTATGAATGGATAGATGGATGGATGGATAGATAGATGGATGAATGACAGAATGATGGATGGATGGATGATAGAATGATAGATAGCATTTTGGGAAATTAAGTGCTCTTTCAGCATGGTCCACAAAACTAAAATTATTATTTTCTTAAATATAATAAATATAATAAAATGCAAAAATGCATAGATGGATGGATGGATGGACGGATGATAGAACGATAGATGGATGGATGGATGGATGGATGGACGGACGGATGATAGAATGATAGAATTATGGATAGATGGATGATAGAACAATGGATGGATGATAGAACGATAGAACGATGGATGGACTATAGAACGATGGATGGATGATAGAACGATGGATGGATGGATGAATGGATGATAGAATGATGGATGGATTGATGGATGATAGAACGATAGAACGATGGATGGTAGAACGATAGAACGATGGATGGATGATAGAATGATAGTACGATGGATGGATGGACGGATGATAGAACGATAGAACGATGGATGGATGGATGGATGGATGGATGGATGGATGGATGATAGAATGATGGATGGATGGACGGATGATAGAACGATAGAACGATGGATGATGGATGGATGGATGGATGGATGGATGATAGAGTGATGGATGATAGAATGATGGATGGATGGATGATAGAATGATAGAACGATGGATGGATGTATGGATGGGTGGATAATAGAACGATAGATGGATGGATTGATGGATGGATGATGGATGGATGACAGATAGATAGATGGATAGAACAATGGATGGATGGATGGATGAATTATGGAACGATAGAATGATAGATGGATGGATGGATGATAGAACGATAGAACAATGTATGGATGGATGGATGGGTGGATGATGGCTGATGGATGACAGATAGATAGATAGATAGATAGATAGATAGATAGATAGATAGATAGATAGATAGATAGAACAATGAATGGATGGATGGATGGATAGATGGATGAATGACAGAATGATGGATGGATGGATGATAGAATGATAGATTGCATTTTGGGAAATTAAGTGCTCTTCCAGCATGGTCCACAAAACTAAAATTATTATTTTTTTAAATATAATGAATATAATAAAATGCAAGATAAAATGCAAAAATGCATAGATGGATGGATGGATGGACGGATGATAGAACGATAGAATTATGGATGGATGGATAGATAGATGGATGATAGAACGATAGATGGATGGATGGATGGATGGACGGATGATAAAACGATAGAATTATGGATGGATGGATGATAGATAGATGGATGATAGAATGATAGATGTATAGATCGATAGAACAATAGAACGATGGATGGTTGGATGGATGGATGGACGACGGATGATAGAACAATAGAATGATGGGTGGATGGATGGATGGATGGATGGATGGATGGATGGATGAACGGACGGATGATAGAACGATGGAACGATGGATGTACAGACGGATGGATGGATGATAGAACGATAGAATAATGGATGGATAGAACGATAGATGGATGAACAGATGATAGAACGATGGATGGATGATAGTAAAGCCACAAGGAAACTTTTGGACAGGTTTAATACACCTCTAGTGAAGTTCTCGGCTATTAGCAAGTTGAGATCTCAATTTAGCTAGACTGGCTGTAGAGTCAGCAGGACACAGAGAACAATAATGGCAGCTGACATGCCTGACCTTTCCCATTAAAAGAGCCTGGCTGTTTAATACCGGCTGCCTCCACATCTCATTAGCCAGCTCAGCACCTTGCAAGACAAAATGCAAGATAAAATGCTCTGTGACTGAACCCAGCAACTTCAGCCACCACTCGTTAATTAATTTCTGCCCATTATACACCTCTCTAGCTCTCATTTCTGGAGTGTGTGCATACATGTGAGTATATATATATATATACAGTATATATGACATTTGTATGTGTGGCTTATTTTTCTTATTTTATAAACCTGTTTTTCTCCCTCAATCTCTCAAGCATATGCTCAACAAAATGCATGTGCGGTTTATCAGTGATTATACAGGCTTATGCTGTTCCATGTGACACCTTGGCAGGAAATGAGGGGAATTATTTATGTATATATACATAGAAATGCAAATGTGCAAACATACATTTAAGACACATTAATCAAAAAGAAAACATGAAATACTTCAGGAGTTGTTTAAGTTGTTATATAAGTGATAGTAAAGACGTTTACACTGTTACAAAAAAAAAAAAATATTTTAAATAAATGCTACTTTTTTTGAACTTTCTATTCATGATTTCCACAAAAACATTAGGCAGCATAACTGTTTTCAACATTGATATTAATTATAAATGTTTCTTGAGCACCAAATCAGCTCAGCATATTAGAATAATTTCTGAAGGATCATGTGACACTGAAGACTGGAGTAATGACATTTTAAAATACACTCACCTAAAGGATTATTAGGAACACCTGTTCAATTTCTCATTAATGCAATTATCTAATCAACCAATCACATGGCAGTTGCTTCAATGCATTTAGGGGTGTGGTCCTGGTCAAGACAATCTCCTGAACTCCAAACTGAATGTCAGAATGGGAAAGAAAGGTGATTTAAGCAATTTTGAGCGTGGCATGGTTGTTGGTGCCAGACGGGCCGGTCTGAGTATTTCACAATCTGCTCAGTTACTGGGATTTTCACGCACAACCATTTCTAGAGTTTACAAAGAATGGTGTGAAAAGGGAAAAACATCCAGTATGCGGCAGTCCTGTGGGCGAAAATGCCTTGTTGATGCTAGAGGTCAGAGGAGAATGGGCCGACTGATTCAAGCTGATAGAAGAGCAACTTTGACTGAAATAACCACTCGTTACAACCGAGGTATGCAGCAAAGCATTTGTGAAGCCACAACACGCACAACCTTGAGGCGGATGGGCTACAACAGCAGAAGACCCCACCGGGTACCACTCATCTCCACTACAAATAGGAAAAAGAGGCTACAATTTGCACGAGCTCACCAAAATTGGACAGTTGAAGACTGGAAAAATGTTGCCTGGTCTGATGAGTCTCGATTTCTGTTGAGACATTCAGATGGTAGAGTCAGAATTTGGCGTAAACAGAATGAGAACATGGATCCATCATGCCTTGTTACCACTGTGCAGGCTGGTGGTGGTGGTGTAATGGTGTGGGGGATGTTTTCTTGGCACACTTTAGGCCCCTTAGTGCCAATTGGGCATCGTTTAAATGCCACGGCCTACCTGAGCATTGTTTCTGACCATGTCCATCCCTTTATGACCACCATGTACCCATCCTCTGATGGCTACTTCCAGCAGGATAATGCACCATGTCACAAAGCTCGAATCATTTCAGATTGGTTTCTTGAACATGACAATGAGTTCACTGTACTAAAATGGCCCCCACAGTCACCAGATCTCAACCCAATAGAGCATCTTTGGGATGTGGTGGAACGGGAGCTTCGTGCCCTGGATGTGCATCCCACAAATCTCCATCAACTGCAAGATGCTATCCTATCAATATGGGCCAACATTTCTAAAGAATGCTTTCAGCACCTTTTTGAATCAATGCCACGTAGAATTAAGGCAGTTCTGAAGGCGAAAGGGGGTCAAACAGTATTAGTATGGTGTTCCTAATAATCCTTTAGGTGAGTGTATATTAAAATTGAAAACAGTTATTTTAAATTGTAATAATATTTCACATTATTACTGTTTTACTGTATTTTTCAAAAATATTTTAAAAATCTAATTTGACCTCAAACTTTTGAATGGTAGTGTACATATATACGTTTTCATCTTACATCTCAAAATATGAAGAAAATGTGTTAAAATGTGTCAGATTCTATTTCTAACATGTAGACTTGCCTTTTATTGGTGGCATGAGCAGTTTAACTTCCTGTCACGGGAGGAAAAAGTTCAATCCCAATAAATCTGAGTGTAAAATGACACAGCATGGCATTTTAAGTTTTTTGATGGCCGATTTTTTACTATAAAATGAAAAAGGTTGATTCTTTGAAATCCTCACTCTGCAGAGCCTTTCCCAGGGGGGCGACAGACAAGCATCATAAGCATGAGGAAATCCATCATTCCTGACCACTTCCACCAGTTCTACAAGGTCACCATGTCGAAACAGGCAGTCTGACACTGGCTCTGTCACCTCCAATGCAATCAGAACCTCCCTACGGCGGCGCACGGCTCACAGGTTTCAAGGAAATTATATTTATGAGTGGCAGACAGCGATCACTTTTCCACTGACACCCAGAACAATACCACCAAAATGCAGGCATTCTAACTTACGATCATCGTGTGTTTGAGATTCCTAAGATGGGGCGTTTTGGGTATTACAAAGAGACATCCCCAAATGACCTGACAAATGATGAAGCAGGTTTATGGAAGAATAAAATGGGTCAACAACAAGCATTTCAAACGGGAAAACAGTAAATATTTGTGTATTTGTGTGTGTGTGTGTGTGTGGGGGGGGGCGGGGGGGGGGGGGTGCTACTAGTGTTAAATTACTCTTCCCAGCAGGGCGACTAAAAGAGTCAAAATCTGCTATGGAGTAATGAAACAACAGTTTTAAAAAGTTTTCATGGGTTTAAGTAAAAGATTTTTGTTATAAGAGACAATAAAAACAACTTTGTGCATTTTTGGCAAGCCAAACATGTTAGTCTCTGAGTAACGGAATTTATTTAAAGGTAGGGTAGGCAATCTCAGAGATGCTAGCAATAGCAAGCTAGCTTTGAAAGCATAAGATCCCACCCTCCATTCAGAGCGCTCTCCAAAGCCACGCCTCGACAGGAACGCACACAGAAGAGTCTGATTACCTTACATTGCCTCATGTCTCAAAGCACATAACATTACAATAATAATGAATGTAAACTACTTACAGAGTTCTTACTTGTACCACCTGACTGCTGCAGATTCATTTCAGCATTGATAGTGTTGACATAGAAAGGGGTAGAACGTCACAGGTTGCCATCTCGTAATTATGGTAATGACATGGCGTAAACGCAGCATAAGCTTGTTATTTTGGTTCAGGATGAAATGTAAAAGGTGGCTGCTGTTTGTTTATTGCGCTCGGTGACTGTCTGTCTACAACTCTGCATAGCCTCTAGAAAAGAGCTGATGACGTGTGATGTGGAGAGCAGGATGTTCGAAGGTATGGAAATACATATGTTGACTGGCAGGTAGGACATCGTATCATAGCATTGGGCCGAATGCAATGATTGGACGAACCTTTTTTGGTCCTAAGACTTCCACAGAAGACATGTACATTTTTTAATATTTAGACCACATCTATTATTGATTGCTATCAGGATGTAAAGAGAGTTTCAACCAGTATAACAAAAAGTTTTTATAAAAAAATTGCCTACCCTACCTTTAAGCCACAAAATAAACGTAATTTCGTAAAATAAGTATAATGAACTACGCAAAAAGCCTTTTGAATGTCTCCAACGCGTTTTATAATTTGAATGTTGTAATACGTTTTAGATAATAGTAAGAATGCATATTTTATCACCCTCATCTGTTCGAATGAGCTGTAAAAAAGACATTTCAAAATAAAAGCCCCAGTGTATTTCAGGCTTGTTTATAATTAAACGTCCTGCATTATGCAGAATTTTTTTTTTCCGTCTGGTTATTATTGGTATTATTATTATCAAGCCCATTCATAGTTCAGGAGAGTTGAAGGTGGAACATCCCTGTTAAAAAAACAAAACACTTTAAACAAGTTTAAGCTAGTTTGTTGGTCTCTCAGCCTGGATATGCTGGTATATTGGCTGGTATAAAAGGGTTTTGGGCACTGTCCGCTGGTTAGACTGGGAAACCAGCTGGCCAACCAGCTGAACACCAGCTTAAACAAGCTAAAACCACTCTCAAACAGCTTAAGCTGGTTTTAACAGTTTTTTCAACAAAGATTAAGATTACTAGGGTCTTAGAGGCAGGACTTGAGTAAAAGTCTCCATTTGCTAAAACAACTGAGATATTAAAGAAATAATAATGCTATCATAGAGACATATATGCAATCAGAAGAAGTAGCCCTACTGTGAGTTTTGACTGGATTCCTTAATGTTTTATTTGAGTGCTAAATGGTATCTTAAAATATAGGCTAGCTCAGCGCCCTGGGGTATAGCCATTGCGTTTAAAAATCTAAGCACACCTCCTACCAAGCGCAGCAGCAGTCATGACGGCTGAAAACAATAATTAAAGAACAGACTGCTGTATGAAGAGTGAACCTCAGCATGGCTAACTAGCTGAGCTGTTGACACTAGTCAACCAATGTGGTCTTTTTGATTAAAGCTGGTTGACCTAGGAATTCTAGCTTGTTGCTAATTAATAATAAAAAAGTTTGAACTCCTGCAGGAAGGTGTTTCCCATTGTTTTTCCCAAGTTAAAACCAAAACAATCAAAATCAATCAATTTGTCAGTTTCACTTTTCAAACCAAGCCCAGTGACAGCAGATCAGCATAAACCCATTTTAATCTGGTAATTATCTGGTAAAAATGTGTCTAATACAGCTAACATATTCCATAAAGGCTTCTCTTCCTGTGCACCAAGAACGTAATTACATTTGCGTACTGTAAAATTAAGCCATTGGCAACGGCCTGAGGCACATTGAAACACGTGATCTGCCACTGTGTGCCCTGGCTAACAATGCCTTCAGTCCCAATAACCTGTTTACATCAAAATCGCCTCATGTGGACAACACACATCTGCTCTTCTCACTCTAATAGCTTTGATGGAATCCTATAGGTTCCTTTATGAAGTGAAGGAAATTAGGCTGCTCCAGAGCCCTATAGTGCCACTTACTGTGGCTATCTTCTCGTAATAGACAATAATGTCACCTAAATAGACAAAATGTGGGCATGTGATTGAATTCTCTATTATCATGAGACATACAGGTGATTTAAAAAAAAAAAAAAAAAAAAAAAAAGGATACCAGACCTATATTGCTATGGACTATGTATCCAGCATCCATCCTCAAGATATTTTAAGCATCATTCAAAACTTTTAAAGGGGTCATGAACTGCGTTGTTTTATTGTTTTATGATGTTTCCTGGGGTGCACTTATAATGTTAGAATGCTTTTTACATCAAAAATGGTCATATTTTATAAATAAAAGGCCCTTTTCCTACCCTGATTTTAGCCCTCTGGTTTGAACGCTCTGTTTTAAGGGGCGTGTCTGCTGTGAGACTTCAGTGTAAACGCCCACTGCTGTGATTGGCTAATGTCTTTCCATTTGAAATGGCTAAATATTACTCTCTCTTTTAGCGCGTTTTTACTATTACAGCTCTCATGGTTAACTAATCGTGAAAAGTGTTGCATTACATTTAGATCTATGGCATTATATTCAGATCTATTGCATTATATTCAGATCGTGGCATGAAAGGTTGCAGAGATGAACATTGTAGCCGATCACAGACATGCCGAGCTCATGAAAGCAGTGATCTCGTCATTGCAACTCAGTTTCTGTACACTAATGAATGCTTTCATCTTCACTAACAGTGCAAACGTGATATAGTTAAGAGATTCGTTGAATAAAACGGGAGTCACTAATAAACGCGTCACTGATAAACTCTCGCCATTTGATTGACAGCTGCAGCGCGCGCTGCGCCAACGATTGCAAAGGGAGCTTTCTTTGATCACTTTCTTTATAGAATTTAATCACCGTTAAATAACAGATTATTTTCATCCTACTAAGAGAAACAACGCAAGTTGACGTTTAGTCACTGGTTTGATTTACTGACACACAGACAAAGAACATCTGACTGTACATGAATCATTACATTTCAGATCAGGCATTAGAATGAACACAGTTACTTACATGTTGCATTACTGTCGAGCCCAGGCACTGCACAATATTTTGTAATCCTCAACGGCATGTTTATTGCTTGGTAGCTCGATCTGGTTTAACACCACATAGGCCTATGTTACTTTTAGGCTACCTATTCTATTGCATGTCATGTGTGAATTGGTGGGTGGGGCTAAACAGGCAGTGATGAAGTAGGCGTTGATCTTCTTCTGCAGAAGCGGTGCTTGCCTCCCTTTGACGTCATAGATTCCCACTTTGAAAAAACGGTCGTTTGCTGGGCCTGGGGTCAATAAAAGCTTTTATTGGACTAACAAGGAAGTTTTCAGTTCTGAAATTTACAGGATATTCTTATAGTATGATGACCTCTTATATGTCAAAAGCTCAAGGAAAATTTGATTTCTCAGTTCATGACCCCTTTAAAGGGTACATAACACACACAGTTTCTGCCAATTTCATGTTAATCTTGAGTACCTATAGAGTAGTATTGCATCCTTCATATCTCCGAAGAGTCTTTAGTTTTATTACATTTATAAAAGACAGATACACTGTACCGATTCTTTCCGAAAACAGCCGAGCTCGTGGAGGCGTGCAGTGGGCGGAGCTAAAGAGTCACGAGCACACACACACAATACATCATGGCATTATCCCTGGATAACTTTCGATTCACTATACGTTCGTGTTGTTGACATTATATGCACTTGCAGTTTCACTCACCACCTGCGGTTTCGACTCATGACCGGGAACAAACAAACACACTTGCAGAACTCCGTTGCTGCTTCGGAAAAACAAACTGCATCCACTGTTTCCTTAACGCTGGGTTATTTGGGAAGCTGAACAAGGTTATCTTTCCCTCACAACCAAAAACACACTTCTTTAGTGACATTGTTGATTTCGTGGTGTAAAAACAAAATGACAGTGCTGCCGACGGCTTCCAAACAAAGCTCGTTGATGGACGTGCTCTCGCTCTCGTTGATGTGTGCATGCGCTCATCCGGGAGAAGTGCCCATACAAGGAATTCCGCCCTTTATGACATTATACAGGACCATACTCGAAAAAAAACTTTCTGAAACGCCATACGTCCAACTCGTTTTTTAACATTTTGGCCATGTTTAGCATGAGAATCCAACTCTTTAACAGTGTAAATAAATCAGAATACATGAAATAGCATTAGACCCCCCCTTTAAACAACACTTTACTTAGCTGAAATTCTAATGTCTTGGAATTTCTATTCATTTTAATTCTAATTCCTTACATTCAAATTTGAATTGCAATTCTGCATCCTTTTTAGCTTCAAATGCATTTCAAATTCAAAAAGTTAATTGGTTAAAAGACCCTAGTTAAAGAGAGCAGGTGTTGCCCAGATAACATTCAAAATAAAGAAGGATGGCTGTATAGTAGTATGTGCTAGATATGGGCTTTGACCTATACAGACCTCTAGATTCTCAGCTGACCCGAACAGATGTGGAACAGCCCACCTCATCAGCGAGAGCGGTTCTTCACCTGAGCCACGCCACAATGACAGATCACACATCAGGACAGCCCTCGCAGGGATGGAGCCGTCCTTGACCAGGCATGCCATCGCAGTGTAAGAAAATCTCTTATCATGTTACGATATGCAGAGGCACAGTCGTAATCAGGCTAAGTGCCATGCTGAGGCGTGCTAAAATGCCATTCCAGGCACCCATAAAACACTTTATGGAAAATAAAGACCAATCTCACTACTAAGTATCGATCGTAAATTATCTTATAATTTGCAGGCAGTCAGCAGAGAGATATTAACCACTGGAAGTTATCAAAGGGTGTGTGTGGCTGTTCTGCTAGGACATGTTCACATGTATTGTAACCGTCTTCAGATTGGATTACATGTTATCTTCATATTACAGCTACAGCTTCATAGTCTAAACGAACAGTTCGCCCAACAAATAATGATTCGGTCATCATTTACTCATACTCATGTCGTTCCAAACAAGTATGACTTTCTTTCTTGCTTGGTGAAAAATGATGACAGGATTGTACAATCCCCTTAAGTTATGAAACTGAAACGGTAGGCCTACGTATACATTGAAGGTAAAGGCAAACAAAGAAACGTTAAACCTAGATTTCAGCTTGGTTAAATATTTATGATTCCTCTGGCATCAAAAAGCACTCACCCTAAAAGCTTTTCTTGTAACAATATGTTCTCAGGAAACAGCCTTTTGGATTACAGGACTGCACGCTTTAAACAAAGAGAATTAATACATTATCTCACAATCACGTAACGTCTTAACGCACACACACATACACACTAGAGGCATTGAATGTGAGTAGGTCTTGGTGAGTATTCACATAAACACAGACAGTTTTGTCTTAAAGGTGCACTGTGTACATTTTAGCGGCATCTAGTGGTGAGGTTGTGAACTGCATCCGTCCACCACTCACCCCTCCCTTTCGAAGCACATAGAGAAGCTACGGTGGCCGACACAGGACAAAGATGTTGTCGTCTGAGCAGCAGAGAGTAGCTAGCGCTCTGTAGAGCAGTTTGTCCATTTAGGGCTACTGTAGAAACATGGCAGCGCAAAATAGTGACTTCACTGTAAGGGGACCTGCGGTGTATGTAGATAAAAATGGCTTATTGTAAAGTAATAAAAACATAACGGTTCATTATGTAAGGTCATTATACACCACTAAAAACATAGTTATGTATATTATATTGCATTTCTGTCAATAGATCCTCATAAATACTAGACAATGCACCTTTAAGTGGTCTGAACAGTTGAGAAAAAAAGCGTGCGTGTAACAATATTTTGGATCCATGCAGCCTAATAAACCTGCTTCCGACTGCTTAATGTTAATCAAACAACAATAGACAGAGAAAATCACTCACTGCTCTTGATAGAATAACTTTTGTAGCTTTAATAAGAATCAGTGTACAGGCCTATTTAATTCATATAGTGAAGACTAGGCAGTGTTTGATTATTCAATTTCAAATTCTGTTGTTAAATAAACCTAATAGCCTACCTGAAACCCTAAACCCCCTGGTTTACACTGACATTAAAATGACTCTTTTTATGCAGCTATACAGTAAAACACTGCTGTTCACTTTCAAAAGTTGCAGGGATGCTTTCTTCTCACAAAAAGAATGTGAAACATGTATGTTGGTTATATCATTTTCAGTTTTTTATCAAATATCAAATATTTAAAAATAATTAACATTTACTTTATACACTTAAAGCATCATATCGCATATCGAATACCACATTATTTAACGAATTATCTCATTTTTCTTCAATATCATGTAGTAAGGTACTAGTACTAAGGGCTATTGATCAATTAAAACATTTTGATAAAATTAATTACATATGCTAATTGAAGCATCAACTTAATCACAACTATTCGCATATACAGTACATATTTGCTGAGAAAAGCACCTAAATGAGATAATTCAAAGATATTGCTGTGGCAGATGAGTGAAGCATTGAATCGACATTATAAAAAGTGGCTTTAGAAGTAAATAAATTGTTTATTTTCTTTCAATATTTAACATAAGCCTATTGCTGACCTACAGTACACAGCAAGTCAGTGGGAACAATTAATTGTTTTATTCTTTATAATTGTTTTTCTTTTTTTATAATTAACCACACTAAATGAATGTTTCAGATTGACAGGCTCACAATATCATACACTAAATATTGTCCTCAACTACATTATCTGCACTCTACGACAACAGGTTACAATTGACATGTTAAGCATGAAGCAGGATAAGGCTGTGACCTGAAATGTCATGTATTGTACTGTATATAATATGTGTATATATTAAGGACTGATGTGCATTCTACACTGCTTGTAAACGTAACTGCGTCTGAGAATATATGGACAATAACAAACTCTCAGTTTTACTTCAACTACGCTTGAACACACACACAAAGCTATGTAGCAAAAATGCTTTTATTCACAGCCATTCTACTGCCCTGCCTCGTTTCGTTCTGCTGAAGCACATAAGTGCCTTTGTCTGTATTCCCATGGGATCACATCCTCTAGGCTCTACCGCTGCAGTCAGGTAAAAACGCTTCTGCTGTGGCAATAACGCAGAGGATTTATCAGACAGGTGATACAAAAGCGTTATGGGTATTCATATTTCCAGACAATAACACAAGGGACTGTTATTATTAGATCAAAAACTATAGGCAACCGCATTAGGGAGAAGATGTTCTAACAAAGTTTGCTGAAACACAGCCAAACCGCAAAAGACGATGGCTTCATTCCCAGATGCAAAGCGAGGTAACTTTACCGTAAAACGACTTTCGTAAAGTGGAAGGATACAAACTGGTCGCACACCGCCTGGTGTAGTGGTGAATAATTTGAATGACAGCAGCAATGACAGGCAAGCAGAGAATGGGTATGCTGTCAATATTAGAGTCTAATTAATGGAACTGATTACACAGTTTGAATATAACAGCACTCACGAATGTGTTCAAAGACTGACATTAAAACATGCATTAAAGATGCAGTGTGCAATTTCTGCAGTGCTACTTAAAAAAATGTTAAACATGTCAACAAAATTAAATGTTTGTTAAAGGGATAGTTCACCCAAAAATGAAAATTCTGTCATCATTTACTCACCCTCATGTTGTTCCAAACCTGTATGATTTTCTTTCTTCTGTTGAACACAAAAGAAGATATTTTGAAGAATGTTGGTAACCACTAGTCAGTTAACAGTAGCCATTGACTTCCATAGTATTTTTTTTTTCCTACTATGGAAGTCAATGGCTAACGTCAACGGTCTGGTTACCAACATTCAGAGGCGGACAGTAGTGAAGTATTTTTTACTTTCTACTAAAGTACATTTTTCAAGTATATGTCATTATCAATGTTCTTCTTTGGAAAACTTTTACTTCACAACATTCCAAAGCATAATATTGTATTTTTTACTGCACTATGTTTCATATTGGATATCATTTAATACTTAATTACATAAAAAATTTAGTACTTTCTTACTTTTACTCAAGTAAAAGTAATTTAAAGTTTTACTTGAGTACAAGTAAGAAAGTACTACATTTTTAATGTAATTAAGTATTAAAGGTAAAAAAAACGAAACTTTTATTTATGAAACGTAGTGCAGTAAAAAGTACGACATTATGCTTTGGAATGTAGTGAAGTAAAAGTTTTCCAAAGAAAAACAGTGATAAAGTATATATACTTGAAAAATGTACCTGAGTAGAAAGTAAAAATACTTCACTACTGTCCGCCTCTGCCAACATTCTTCAAAATATCTTCTTCTGTGTTTAGCAGAAGAAAGAAACTCATACAGGTTTGGAACAACTTGAGTGTGAGTAAATGATGACAACATTTTTGGGTGAACTATGCCTTTAAAAAAAGTTTTTAGATTTTGTCAATAATAATGAAAGAGATAAATATAAAATTTGCATCAGGACGATAATTAAATGATTTAAAATAAATCTTTTTTTAAAAAGAAAAATAAGATGATTTCACATTTTTCTGTTACATGTTCATACATATTTAATATATAAAATATCTGAATATTTGGTTTAACTTCATTTTTTCCTCACCAACTTAAAATGTCATTTAATTAGTTTCGATTCAATTAGATGGCATTTTAGTATAGTTCATTAAAATGAATATGACATGACATAATATAGACTAAAGTCATGTAAGACTATACATTCTAAATAAACTATTATTAAAATACTGTGTATAAATGAACATCGCCCCAAACATAACTGAAATGGAACAGATTTCCAAATAAAATGAATAAAAATAAAATTCACACAGTTCATCTTTTGATGAGCCACTTGAAAGGAAAATTAATCTAATATTGCTAACTTTCTTATGAGATGTATCTGATCTAATGCCAAAGATTTAAAAAAAAAAATAATAATTTGTATTCTCTGCAGCCTGTCCCGAAACAACCATTAATGTGATTTGTGCACTTTATTAGGTGAACGCCTTGGTTGGAAAGGCTTTGCCAAGAACATAAAATGCAAATTCAAATAGATTCAGAAAACAAAACCAGCCAAAAGGCATCATGATACACATAATGCATTTCTTGTACTGTTCTGGGCTTTGATGAGTCAAAAGGGCAACTATGAGGAGTCTGGATCCTCTGTGTTCAGCAACTGGGCAACATTCCAACATTTATACCTATTGTTGCTAGGAGACATTCCAGCTAATGTTTATGGCTCGCCTCAATCAACTGGGAACCTGGCAAATAGCGTGCAGCACAGCGCAGGTATCATCACTGTAACCTTTTGTGTTCTGAAATCTCACGACTACGAAAGAGGCATCCGGGTCGGGAAAAGAAAGGTTAATTTAATGCCAAAAGGAAGGAGAAACCTCTGAAAAATGTCCTGCAGCAAAGACTTATTCCCACCACACCTTTGCAGCAATTGTGTTTATTGGTTTTGTTAATGATTTATAACATTTGAAAAGCCATTAAATCTTTCTGCCTTGTTAGATTTGGATTGTGGTGTGCGAAGCCAATTCAATTCACTAGCCAAATATCAAGGACTTCTTTTCCCTGAAAGGCAGCTCTTCAGTTGCAGTCACAAAGCCAAAGAGCTTCAGTTGTTCACTGTGCTATTCTATCCCTATCCGGCTTGTCAATCTGGCATTCTTTATTATAAAATTCATGAAAATATTAGCAAACAAATCTGATTCAAGAGTACAACTTACATAACAAATTGATGGCGAAGGCGAAAGGTTTCCAGTGACATGCTTTTTGTCTGTCCACAGAGAATGTATGTTTCCATCCACCTACTTTTATGCAAACTTTGGACACAGTGCATAAAAAAATGCTGAATGGAAACGCCAAGATGAGCATTCCTTCTAAAAATGTGCATAAAAAAGCGCATGCGCTCAACTAGGACGGATCACTGTTTGATCCGATAAGAAGACATCCAAACACCAGGCATCCACCCCCAAAAACAAGATATCATGACAGCATTTATTGCATTTCGTCATTACGATGTCCGAAAAAAAGAGCCATAGTGGCTTCCCCGATTGCAACTTTCATTTTTATTTCAGATATTTTGTGGCAATTTCTAAGGAAGTGAAATTGTTTTCTTGAACACATGGGATGGAAATGATGCTTTATTCGTAAAATGTTTTATGCAATATTTCAATTTTGCGCAGTTAAATTTGCAACTTTGGATGGAAACATACACTATATTGCCAAAAGTTTTGGGACGCCTGCCTTTACACGCACATGAACTTTAATGACATCCCATTCTTAATCCGTAGGGTTTTATATGGAGTTGCCCCACCCTTTGCAGCTATAACAGCTTCAACTCTTCTGGGATGGCTTTTCACAAGGTTTAGGTGTGTGTTTATGGGAATTTTTGACCATTCTTTTAGAAGCACATTTGTGAGGTCAGGCACTGATGTTGGACAAGAAGGCCTGTCTCGCAGTCTCCGCTCTAATTCATCCCAAAGGTGTTCTATCGGGGTGAGGTCAGGACTCTGTGCAGGCCAGTCAAGTTCCTCCACACCAAACTCGCTCATCCATGTCTTTATGGACCTTGCTTTGTGCACTGGTGCGCAGTCATGTTGAAACAGGAAGGGGCCGTCCCCAAACTGTTCCCACAAAGTTGGGAGCATGAAATTGTCCAAAATGTCTTGGTGTGCTGAAGCATTAAAGGGATAGTTCACCCAAAAATGAAAATTTGATGTTTATCTGCTTACCCCCAGGGCATCCAAGATATAGGTGACTTTGTTTCTTCAGTAGAACACAAATGAAGATTTTTAACTCCAACCGTTGCAGTCTGTCAGTCGTATAATGCATGTGAATGGTAACAACATCTATGAGAGTAAAAAAAACATGCACAGACAAATTCAAATTTATCCTACTTCCGATGAGGTCGAGGTACATGTTAACTACGCCAGATCGACCTCACCGGAAGTGAGGTCTATACACGATCTGGCGTAGTTTACATGTACAGACCTCACTCACGCGCTGTGATCGCGCGCTGAAGGCTGTTGGACATAGTGGTGTATTAGAGGTAAAAAATGATATAAATACTGTTCGGTTTCTCACACAAACCGATCGTTTCGTGTCTTAAGACATCAATGTGTTGTCATGAGCCACAGGGATAAATTTGAATTTGTCTGTGCATGTTTTTTTTTACTCTCATAGTTCTCATACTCTCATGTGTTACCATTCACATGCATTATACGACTGACAGACTGCAACGGTTGGAGTTAAAAATCTTCATTTGTGTTCTACTGAAGAAACAAAGTCACCTATATCTTGGATGCCCTGGGGGTAAGCAGATAAACATCAAATTTTCATTTTTGGATGAACTATACCTTTAATAGTTCCTTTCTCTGGAACTAAGGGGCCAAGCCCAACCCCTGAAAAACAACCCCACACCATAATCCCCCCCTCCACCAAACTTTACACTTGGCAATGCAGTCAGGCAAGTACCGTTCTCCTGGCAACCGCCAAACCCAGACTCGTCCATCAGATTGCCAGACAGAGAAGTGTGATTCGTCACTCCAGAGAACACGTCTCCACTGCTCTAGAGTCCAGTGACAGTGTGCTTTACACCACTACATCTGACACTTTGCATTGGACTTGGTGATGTAAGGCTTGGATGCTAGGGATGGGTGATATGGACTTAAAAATATATCACAATATTTTCTGGTATTTACTGCAATAACGATATTAATGACGATATAAATTTAGTACCATTCCCCATGTTTTTGGCTACAAGTGAGAGCTGCACGCATTCTTGAGAGCCTCAGAAAAACAAACAATGATCTAAAGTAAAACATACCCATCATCAAACAGGCTCCTATAATAAACAAATTACACAAAAGAATAAAATAATAATAAAAACAGTAAAAATCCAAACACCAGCCTTTTCAGAAATGGAAAAGTTGCAGATATACTTTTCTTCTGTAAAAGTGCAGGTAATGTTTAAATAAAATCAAATCAATGATAAGTTTGAAATGTAAACACAGATTCTGTATTTATTCATATTCTCATGGTGCAAGCAGTGGCAAAAATAGTGCAAACAGCAAAAGTAATAATCCCAACCGTGTCTTCAGATTACAAAAAAAAAAAAAATGCAAATAATGATTTAATGATAGAATTTAAGTAATTTTAACTAAAACATGGTAATCATGTGAAAATGAAACCGTATGAATGTATATTTTTAATTTTAAGGACTGGTGGTGGTGCTTAAGACATTGTTGGTCATTCAGTGTTTCTGTAAAAAAAAAAATTTACAATACTGATAAGATAATAATACTACGAATTCTACTAATAATAACAATATAAACCAGACTAAGGGTTGATGAGCTGCTGAGTTCATGAATATTAATCATGTTGTCAGCGTTCGCTCGAACTGATTTGCTGAAATCAAAACGGGTACAGTAATAGGTGAGCGTCAGCCAATGAGATTGCCGTTTGCGCATTAGTTTCCTCTTGTTCATAAAGTCTGAATAATTCCAAATGAACGCCATTATTTTACAGGAAAATACAACAAAGAATATTGTTTACATGTAGCACGTCATTTATGTGTGGTATGAGACTCTCTCGCTCTCTTTGAGTGTGTGAGAAACACTAAGCGCTCTCAGTCGGGCGCCTCACACTAGTGTTTACTGTGCGTCAAATACACTGTGCATTCACTGAGATGAACTGAAATAGTGCGCTTTACCGATCGCTTGACAAAGAGCGAATCTCTCAAGCGCTCAGTCCAAGTGCTCAGCGAGTGAAAATATATCTTTGTGTACCACTTCCAGATTGTAGAGGTAGCTCCTCGTTTAGCGATAAACTCCTCCGCAGCTTCCGCCATAGTTGTTTTCGCTCTGCACGTGAGCTGTAAATTGGTCACGTCATCAACTAGGCTTATCGTTATTATCGCGGGAAGACATTCTTATCGTGGGGAGAATTTTTACCGGTATATCGCAAACGATAAGATATCGCCCATCCCTATTGGATGCAGCTGCTCGGCCATGGAAACCCATTCCATGAAGCTCTCTACGCACTGTTCTTGAGCTAATCTGAAGGCCACATGAAGTTTGGAGGTCTGTAGCTATTGACTGCAGAAAATTGACAACTTCTGCGCACTGTGCGCCTCAGCATGCGCTGACCCCGCTCTGTGATTTTACGTGGCCTACCACTTCGTGGCTGAGTCGCTGTTGTTCCCAATTGCTTCCACTTTGTTATAATACCACTAACAGTTGACCGTGGAATATTTAGTAGTGAGGAAATTTCACGTATGGTATTAATTGCACAGGTGGCAACCTATCACGGTACTACGCTTGAATTCACTGAGCTCCTGAGAGCGACCCATTCATTCACAAATGTTTGTAGAAGCAGTCTGCATGCCTAGGTGCTTGATTTTATACACCTGTGGCCATGGAAGTGATTGGAACACCTGAATTCAATGATTTGGAGGGGTATATAGTGTATCTAGTGTAGCTTGTGAAACTAATGTCACAATAATAGCCAATCAGAACATATTTAATGTTTAATATTCATGTGAGGTTAAGTGGAGTTCGATTTCCAACCAATGAGATTGCACAGAAGGGCTATTTGTAGATTGATGGCAAAGTACTGTAATACAAACCAAGTGATCAACAAAATGTTGCACAAAAAACTGATTTACATGAAAAAGAGCTGTCACTCGTTTAATTATGTTGAGGTGTAAGAGAGGAAGTTTGCAAAAAAACATGTTAATGCAGCTTTAAATTCATGGTGTACAAAAACATTAATTTATACATGGTACAGTTATGGCATCAATGCTTTGATAAGACAGAATGTAAATATTTGGATTAATTATGCAAAACGGCTTCCGAAACCATCTGTTAGTTTCGGAAAATCAAGGTCAAGTCGCAAAGGCATTGCACAGCAATTTGGAGCAATAATCTGCCAATGCGATTGTTGTGTTTGGCAAAGGATCCCTTTCCGTCTGTACGCTAGGAATCTGTTTACTTCTGATCCATAAAAAAAGGAGAGTTGTCGCAGTACTTTTACATGCTTATGGACGAACTCAATCAAACACAATGCACCACATTAACCTCAAGAAAATCTACATTTGGCAAATCACCTGCATTCAGGAGAGTAATTAATTTCAAGAACACAAGCCTTTCTCCTGCATACAGCTGATTACGATGAAGGAAAACAACAATTAAACCTTTGTTTTTGTGGTGTTCAAAGAGGAAAAATGACAGCAGACATTTATACCTGTTTGAAAACAAAGCAATTATAGAAATGTGTAGCATCAGGTGTAGAATATTTCAAGAGAGTTTAGAAATAAACTCAGTTCATGACCTCAGGAACAACAGATGTCTGTCAGTCTCTGGGCAATCTGTTATTCGCCAATGAGGACACAATCTAACAAGTAATTTTTTTAATTATTTTTTTATATTTACCCATTCCCATTTTTACTCCCAAAGTAACATTTGAGTTAACAATCCATCTTGGGTTTATTTGGCTATATAACATACATTCGTGGCTGAGAATGATTTATTTGCTATGACAGTACAAGGTGTGGACAAAGCACAAATAAGAAAAAAAAAAGACGGATGTACAACTTTATTTCATAAATGTTTCTGTAATGACAAATGCAGAAGCTGATGAAAGTAAAATTAAACTGAAAGTTAAGTTAAAATCTCCTTCTGTTTTATGGACTTCGACATGTTACTTTAGTACAACTAATTATAAAAAAAAAAAGCATAAAAATGAACACATTTAATCATGATTCCTAACTCTGACAATTCTACAGGCAACTTGCCAAATCACACTTACTGAAAGCAGACAGCATGAAAACGAATAAGGACAGATGCATTACAGAATGCTGTGGATTGCAGGTCAATAATAGACAATGATATGAAAATAAACAAAAAATGATATTGACTTCTAAAGATTCTGTAATGTCTATTCAACTCATCTGCCACAATAACATCTTCGAATTATCCTCATTCAAGAGCTTTTTCTTTTAGAAAACATTGATATATGTGATTAATTGTGATTAGTTTGATTAATTATGCAATTAATTCAATCAAATCATTTAAAGTAACAAAGAAACAGGCTTGGCGAATAATATTTATGATATAATCCAGACTATCAACACTAAATCTACAGCATACTGTAGTTTATTCTGGCCAAGTACTGCCCACATAGACAGAGAAAAGCCTTCTGATGAACATGTAAAATGACCAAATGTTGCTGATAATGGTGTGAAGAGGCAGATAAATCTGAAATCGATGCAGCTACAACAACAGACTGGCGTACGACAAAGCGGTAAAATGTTCAAATAATGATGCTTCAGTTTCCATAAAAGCTTACAGAGATAACAAGGACATTAGGGCAAAATTTGAGAGAACCACATGGTCAGAACTTCTCTCAAAGACATGATGAACAGATGATACAGCATGTCTAAAACAAAACTCTTTTATACGTTTCAATGCCATGAGATAGGGGTGGGCGTTATACCGCTAGACATGATTAATCGTAGAAATTTGGAGAACTTGTCTCCATCACAGTTACACTCACATGACATTGCTGTGCTGCATGGTCACGAAAGCGTATTGTTTACATAATGCATAAGTTAAGCATTGCGATTTAAAAACAAGCACAATAACTCATTTCGCTATATGCGCACGCTGTTTGAGAGATGGCTTCTGAGCGCTGAGAGACACACGCACATAAAGCTGCTGCTCAGAGCGTGAGTTCTTTTTGCCGCCTAAATGCAGGTGTGTCCGACTATGTCCCGTAGTACTACAAACCACTCCCCTACAAATTACGCACACACTACAAGTTACGCCCCCACAATGAAACAGACTTTTGGGATGTCATCAGAGCCCCTCCCTCTGGAATTGCGGATGTCATCACTAGTACCGCTCTTCTTCTACTTCACTTTCCTCTGTTCACTATCGCCACCTAGTGATAAGGCATCGTATTACATCGATCACCAGACGCCGCAAGTCATCCTGTTTGTTTTCCTACTTTACTTATGAAACGGTACATTTTATTTTTTGGCAGGGGTAGGTTTAGGATTGCGGGTAGGTTTTTAGCTATAATCACCATGAGTCTGCGTTAATTTGACTGTATAATTTATGTTTTACTAATAGCTGTTATAGAGTGGTGCAGGTATGACGTCACTTTGTAAGCCAATCGGCAGTTAGCATCGCACTGGTTCCCTCGACAAAAAACCCAATAGGATTTTCCCATAGGCTTTTGGATTATCGCAAAAAACAAGCTATGATACACATTTTGTCCATCAAGATAATTATCACAGATGAAGACAACTTTTATGAATTTTGAAGCCTAAATGCAGTCGCCAAAAGTAAAAAGCTAAAGGTAAGCTATAAACGAACTACACCACGGTCGCTCGACTTCAACGTCACCATCACTAAGCTTCCGACAACTCTTTCAGTTGTTATCTAAAAACATTTTCCCAGAACATTTGAGTTAGAATAGTTTATAAGGGCACAATTATAAGCATGACGAGGCAGTCAAAGCGGTGTGATGACATTTAATCTCCCTGACTGCCTCTGTAGTCCCATTTAGCCACTTGTTAGCAACCGCCTTTTTCAAGACACGTAACAGCTTCAAAAAAATCACAAGTGCGGTAATACCGATGTGTTTTATGTCGTAGGATAAAACGTGAAAGTGTCTTGAGCTTGTGTTTACCACAGACCTTATTTCAGCCATTTAACCAAAACCCCATTCAAAAAACACATCGACTTCTGGACGAGGGAACCGGAAACTAATTTCCGCGTTTTGGCCTACAAAGTGATGTCATACCTGCACCACTCTATTTCATACTTCATCAGATTTGAAAGAATATAAGTTAGCCTTACACACCTTTCATACATAAAACATAAAATAATTTACTTCAAAAGATTGTTTTAGTCGATGACATCCACACTTGTTTCTTTGAGGGAGGCGTAGCTTGTAGTAGAAGGCGTAACTTGCAGGGGCGTGATTTGTAGTACTGCGGGACACAGACAGACCCTTCTCCGTAATTGGGCTTGAATGGTTAAAAACGTTAATATATGGTTAAATACGATAAATAATGTGTCAAAATGCCAGTCTTTGCAAGTATCCCTATAAACACGGTCATTTATGTCTTAAATAAACGTAAACAGTTGTGCATCCATACATTCGATCTTAAAGTGACAGCAACCTAATATAGCCTACCTGCTGTCGTCAGTGTCATTAATGTTAATCAAACAACAAGAGAGAAAATCTTTCACTGCTCTAGACTGAATCACATTTGTAACTTTAATAAGAATAAATGTATTAATTTGCATAGTGAAGACTGCAGTGTTCATATACATGTGATTACTTTATACAATTTATGCAGTATTTCTTATTTCTAGTGCTTGAATTTTTCCAAGTAGGTCTATTTCATTTGTCTTTTATCTATTGTAGTTTTGTCCTAATGCTTATAAATAGTTTCTTTGTTCTTATTTTATCACTGTTTACTTGACTTCAGTAAGCTTAAGAGGTTTTTTATTTTACTTAGGCTAGTGTAAGTTTTTTTTTGTAATATTGAAATTCAATTATATAAAAAAATAACTATATTGTCATATATATCGTTATAATTAAATAAAATTACATTGTGATATAAGATTTTGGTCATATCGCCCACCCCTACCATAAAACCTGCAACATCAGCAGCAATCTGCTAAAACAAATCTTCCTGATTGACCAATAAAAACTTGTGCACGCCTGATTCCCAGAAGTTCCCTTGTGGGCAGCCAACTGGAACTGGCGGATTTCACCAGCTGTATTCATCTTAGTATACAATATGCATCATAGGGAGGCTGTTGGAGGCTTGAAGCTAAGAGGACAATTTGACAACGGTTATCAAGTTCTTCATCAGCCATAATAGAGTCAAACTATTTTACCAGATGTCCTTCCTTGGATCTTTGAGCAATCTCTATGAACACATCCCCTTGAGTATACAATATTCCTTTCGTTGCTTCCATGTCAGAATGTTGGGCCTCCAGGCCAGATTGTTAGACCACAGGCATTTATACATGCCAGACACAAAAACCACCAGAGAGAGAACTCTCATAAACTATGGACATTTTATCTGTATTATTGCCTTAGGCAATAAAAACGGGTCTGCCTGGTAATTTAGCAGAGCTGGGTGCATTATGCGTTTTCTACAGCCATTCCTATGGAAGAAAAGGGTAACAAAGAGAGAGCTTTTTTCCTTCATTTTTCTTCATAACTCTGATATTACATGCTGGTCCACATGCCGTCTTTTGGTGTAAAAAAAAAAAAAAACAGCGGAAACTGTGACACAAATGATATCAACCCAGTATCTCTCACATAAGACCATACTTATATTATACTTATAAAATTTCTGCATTTTTTAGCATGTTTTTATGCTACTACTTTTAGGAATAAATGTGCTTAATGCTAGCCATGAAGTCTAAGAGAAACCAACATTATCTGAAAACTTTTTAAATAACATACATTGTGAAGTTGCATTCTGAAACAGCGTTCATATATGTGACCCTGGACCACAAAACCAGTCACAAGTCACACGGGTATATTTGTGGCAATAGCCAACAATACATTGTATGGGTCAAAATTATCGATTTTTCTTTTTTGCCAAAAATCATTAGGATATTAAGTAAAGATCATGTTCCATGAAGGTATTTTGCAAATTTCCTACCGTAAATATATCAAACATTTATTATTAGTAGTAATATGCATTGCTAAGGACTTCATTTGGACAACTTTAAAGGCGATTTTCTCAATTTTTAGATTTTTTTGCACCCTCAGATTCCAGATTTTCAGGCCAAATATTGTCCTATCCTAACAAACCATATAATCAATAGAAAGCTTATCTATTCAGCTTTCAGATGATGTATAAATCTCAATTTCAAAAAATTGACCTTTATGATTGGTTTTGTGGTCCAGGGTCACATATAAGAGAATTTATAACTAGTGTGGCAGTTGCCCCAGACCATCATGATTAAACAATATGTAGCGGTCACCAGCAGCAGAGTTAAAAGGCTTTTTCCCCATAAAATAACCCTTTTTTTTCTCATGAATTGAGAGAAAATTACTAAGCACTAGTAAGTCAATTTACTTGCTCCCGGTCTCCCCTACTTACGGAGTTGGACAAGAGGAGCAAATACAAAACATTGCAATACAACGTGTTTCCAAACCTTCCAAGTGAGGGCATCCCGGTTGTGCTCAGAATGAACTCTCTCGCAGAATAGTAGCAAACATGGGGAAAAGGGAATAGGAAAAGATCAGAGAAACAGAAAAGGACAAAAGAGAGCTCAGATCAGTGCACCAATAAAAAAAAGTTTTACATCAATCAGCACAAAAAAAAAAGAGTAACTTGCTCGCCTATGACATCAGCCCCGCTTAAATTGTATGCTTATGACATCATCCCGCTCTTCTAGTCATGAACACTGAGTAAGGTCTGATTAATAGACACCAGGTGGTGACATCACCCACTACTGCTGATTCTTCGGGTTAATGACCTATGTGATACATTAACCTACAAACGTCCATTTGGATTAGTGTAGTCGTGCTTGCCAGTTGTCATGTGATCTATCACGCACGTCTGATTCACCATGCCAGCTGGTTGGCATGCCGAGACTGTCGCTGGCCACTATCCATTACTGTAACTGAAAGAGTGATTGAAAAGGTGTCATACAGATCTGGAAAGAGTAAAATTACTCAGTTCCGTTAATTCTTACAGAGTGCAATGTTGCTGTACAAACACCAGATTGAAATCATCTTTTAAAATGGAACTGGAAAACATTAAATGTAGAATTATAACTGTTAAAAAAAACCCTCTTAAACTCTAGCAGAAGCAATAAATAATCGTTTTCTGCTTTAGTAGGTCAACGAGACTTGGCTTAGCATCTTAAACTCAAAATTCCTAATTGGCTGTCAGGACCCGTGGTAGTGGGAAGATAAGCATAAATGATAGTGGCCCCAGGCTAATGACACAAGCCCTGCCTTCATGAGCACCATCATCCCTCCGGTGTAATATAACGAGGCAGGGTTTCCACATATAGTCCTACATTATTTCCAAGATTACCCATGGCCACATACATCTTTAGTGCCGTATCACTGACCACTTGTCAGGTGGACACTTGGGTTCTTGAGTTCTCGGGATCACTACAGTTTTTGCACAATTACAAGTGACAACTCTATAAAATCACATTAAATAAGGTACACGCGTCCAGAAACCAATTCAGATTAAAAACCTTGGCGAGTAATCCGAAAGGTTGTAGGTTCAAACCCTCTACGAACTTTCAGGCTGTCCTGATTCAACAATTCACCTGTTTTTATTATTAAGTGATGCTGTAATTTAGTAATTCGTAATGAAAGATCTTGGCTGGTCATCTGAAAGGTTGTAGGCTCAAATCCATAACATCACCATCACCGCAGGTAGAAATTACTTAAGCATTATCACTTACCAATTGCATGCCACATATAAATGCCAGCGTGCATCTTCCACTGCAACAGCCCATCTTGCCCTCCTTCGAGTCCGTGTTTCCACGTGGGTCGCTGTAACTCCACAAAATGATGCCCAGGCAACGGGTTTAAAGGGGTCTTTCTTCACTCCAAAGGCGATAGACGCGAATCAAATACGCCCTTCCGATGAAAGCATCCCGAGCGCTCCACCATGTAGGAAGAAGATATGAAGAAAACTGCATGTGTTTGTTAGAAAAGTAGAATTGGGGTGTAACGCAAAGTCAAAGAGATACGGACAACACTTCCCTAAGTTAGTGGAGAAATAACGGTATCTCCAAATCCACCACTGAAAGACATGTCAGTGTGATCTTCCACGGGTCCGTGTCTGAGAAACAAAGCCACCCAGTGTTGTTTACGCTCTCATTGCTCCTCCCTCGCGAGAAAGAAAACGAATTAACACATTTTTAAACAGCAATGACTTGTTTTCTTTCTGTGGAAGCCGCGACGCGCTAGTTTACTTCTCCAGCAGGAAATCCACGGGAATGATGATATGAGGACAATAATCCAAGCGCGCGTCCTGCAAGAGCCTTTCAGCGCAGCTGAAACGTGTTTTCTCGGGTTCCTCAACTACTATTGGTCCCTTCCAGCGTTAACTTGCTCAGTCCGGGTGTAGAGGAGGACAAAGAAGCGGCGCATCTTGCACCATCTGACGCTCCAGATTGAATGAAGCGCACGCGGTGCTGCTCTCCGCGGGGATGCGACTCGGTTTGTTTCTCACGCAGCGGCTGGTACTGATGCTGTACAGAGCGCAGATGAGGACCTGGACGTCCCTCAATGCACCGGATGAGCTCTCTGCTCCCTCTCAGTGGGCGTGAGAGCAACGCGATATGGAAATAATGACTGTGTGGTGTTTGGGGATCACTCGGCAAGATGCAGATATAACGCGCTGTAATTGCTTCACTCGCCCTCAGGAAATTCCAGGTCTGAATTTAAACAGCTCCCTCGGGTTTCAAAGTCTACAGTAAAAAGAAATGTTCTTGTTAGGAATATGACAATTTGCTTATTAATCTTCCATTGTTGTTGAAAGGTTATTTTGACGAGAAAAAGTTTATTTTCACCGTTCTTGCTGCTTAAGGAAATTATATTGCGAAAACGACCTGACTGGATCCTGCTTACACGGCTACTCACAAAATAATAATAATAATAAAATACTGATTTAAGTTGACATCATTTTATAATTTAGCTGTATTAGGAAATATATATATATTAATTACTTTATAATGTTATATAGCAGCCTATTAAGAAAAAATATTCTACAGCATAGCCTATAGGAACCTGCTTGCAAACAAGACGAACACTGCAACAATAGGCCTAGCCTAATAATACGAAAGTCTTTCAAGGTTGTTGTCAAACACAGTCGAAGACATGAAAATATACTATAGCTATAGGCCATATGATATGGACCTTATTGAGAGCAGCGCCATGACAGGTATGAAAGCGAGGCTGTGAGGGATAGACTAACGTGTTTTCAATGGCACTGTATAAAGCTCCTCACTTAGCCTATACTTTTCCACAGCTTATATTGTTGGGAGTTTTTAGTCTACTGAAATTTCTTGGAAATATATTTTTGTAGTGTTTCATCAGCAGAACAATCCAAAAACACATTAAATAACAGTACAACCCATTGAAGAGATGCATGTCTGCCTCATTTTCAAATCAAAGATGGCGCTGCTGTAAATAAGGTCCGATTTCATTATACTGGAGCGGACTGATATGCAGCTTTACCACAGAATGCATTGATTGACCAATCAGAATTAAGTATTCTTTAGAGCCCTGTAACAACATGCAATATATACTTTATAGGCAAATTCCAAACTGCTTTTTTGTACCCTTTGCGAAGGGGACGTTTGTAGGGACGTTCCAAAAGTAAGTGAACCCCTTCACAAAGAGCCCTTCCACAGGTCCGTTAGCGAAGGGAACAAGCGATGGTCACTTCAAGGAAGTCATTTAATTGTTTATGGTCATGTTCCGCCCTTCGGAGTGAGTAGGGTATAGGAATGCTCACTTCCGATTGGAATTTGCCATATATACACTCACCTAAAGGATTATTAGGAACACCATACTAATACTGTGTTTGACCCCCTTTCGCCTTCAGAACTGCCTTAATTCTACGTGGCATTGATTCAACAAGGTGCTGAAAGCATTCTTTAGAAATGTTGGCCCATATTGATAGGATAGCATCTTGCAGTTGATGGAGATTTGTGGGATGCACATCCAGGGCACGAAGCTCCCGTTCCACCACATCCCAAAGATGCTCTATTGGGTTGAGATCTGGTGACTGTGGGGGCCATTTTAGTACAGTGAACTCATTGTCATGTTCAAGAAACCAATTTGAAATGATTCGAGCTTTGTGACATGGTGCATTATCCTGCTGGAAGTAGCCATCAGAGGATGGGTACATGGTGGTCATAAAGGGATGGACATGGTCAGAAACAATGCTCAGGTAGGCCGTGGCATTTAAACGATGCCCAGTTGGCACTAAGGGGCCTAAAGTGTGCCAAGAAAACATCCCCCACACCATTACACCACCACCACCAGCCTGCACAGTGGTAACAAGGCATGATGGATCCATGTTCTCATTCTGTTTACGCCAAATTCTGACTCTACCATCTGAATGTCTCAACAGAAATCGAGACTCATCAGACCAGGCAACATTTTTCCAGTCTTCAACTGTCCAATTTTGGTGAGCTCGTGCAAATTGTAGCCTCTTTTTCCTATTTGTAGTGGAGATGAGTGGTACCCGGTGGGGTCTTCTGCTGTTGTAGCCCATCCGCCTCAAGGTTGTGCGTGTTGTGGCTTCACAAATGCTTTGCTGCATACCTCGGTTGTAACGAGTGGTTATTTCATTCAAAGTTGCTCTTCTATCAGCTTGAATCAGTCGGCCCATTCTCCTCTGACCTCTAGCATCAACAAGGCATTTTCGCCCACAGGACTGCCGCATACTGGATGTTTTTCCCTTTTCACACCATTCTTTGTAAACTCTAGAAATGGTTGTGCGTGAAAATCCCAGTAACTGAGCAGATTGTGAATACTCAGACCGGCCCGTCTGGCACCAACAACCATGCCACGCTCAAAATTGCTTAAATCACCTTTCTTTCCCATTCTGACATTCAGTTTGGAGTTCAGGAGATTGTCTTGATCAGGACCACACCCCTAAATGCATTGAAGCAACTGCCATGTGATTGGTTGATTAGATAATTGCATTAATGAGAAATTGAACAGGTGTTCCTAATAATCCTTTAGGTGAGTGTATATATATATATATACATTCTTATACTTAAAGTTTTTATACTTAAAATTAATGCTGGTGCAATCCAATCCCAAACAGTCGACATAAACACAAACACAGGCCCACACCCACAAAAAAAAAAAAAAAATACACACACAACCAGTGTCTCTATCAGTGTTTATGACATGCTTTAATTTTCCCAGGAATCTTGAGTGGCAGTACCATGTATTTACATTCCGATTTCCCGGAGGTAATGACTGCAAGCGAAATTGCGGACCCCTCCTTCCTGTCATGCTTGTCCTCTGGTCCAGTTTAATCTCAGATTCATTTCACTTGTACCTGGGCAACCGACAGAATTAGTGATTCTGCGTTTTGTTTGTGTGAATGTTCCATGCCACATGCCTATCTGAGATTTCCAGCCATCACGTCTGGTCGTTGCATTTGCCAAGTTTCCACACAATGTCCAAGCAAGCAAACTGTTATAAACAAATCCGGTGGACATGAATGCCATTAACCTCAGCTCGTGACAAAATTAATAATACTGAATCCTGCTGGAATGTATTAGCACTACTTTTTAACATGTCATATATGAATAACCTAGTATTTTTTGCATGTTCCCTTAAAAGTCAATATAACTCTTTGAGACAGCTGTCTTCGATTCAGAGATTTGAATTTATTACATTCACGTCACAAAATTTTAATTATCCGCCTGAAAGTGTCACACTGCTTGTATCTGATAGCTTTCTCAAATCTTAATCTAGATTTGGCAAACTGGGACGAACCATTAAAGAATACGAAATTAAGGAGGACTGCGCATCTGTATAGCAGCTGTATGAGGAGATATCGATCCTTTAAAAATTCATGAACTACTGCAGAGCCCATGACTTCTATCACTTTAAATTGAACACCAGACTGATGCACTTTCCTGCTTTGTGTTTTAGTGAGGTTGAACTTTGGGTTCTCCTAAATGTTTTATTTGATCTGCTCTTATTCAGTATGCCATAGGCTTTTCACCCAACTACACTCTTAAAAATAAAGGTTCTTAAATGGTTCTTTGGCGAGGTGTATGGTTCCATGAAGAACCTTTAATATCCAAAGAACCTTTCCATTGCACAAAAGGTTCTTTGTAGCACAGAAAGGTTCTTTAGACTATAAAATGATTAGAAAAAAATGGTTCTTTAAAGAACCTTTCACAAAACAGTTCTTCAGGGAACCAAACATGGTTCTTCTATGGCATCACTGTGAAAACCCCTTTTTGGTTCTTCCTGGCACCTTTATTTTTAAGGGTGTATACCAGTGAAAAATCAGGACATTATTATTTCAAAGGTTCCTTTGCACCTTGAACACACTCTCGTTGGCGGTCTGGACTGTGGATGTTAAAGCTGTATTGTGTCATTTAAATAACACAATGGCTATTTCACAGATTTACAGGACCGATGTGACAGTCACTGTGGCTTTGAATGCATTTATAGGCCGACTCCACCACAAAACATGTTCATTGTGTTATGCAAATATACTGTATAGCCTGTTTTCCAAAGCAGTTGTTCTAATACATCTCATATCTAAATCTCTAGAAACGTAGCAGTTTAAATCTCAATATCATTTGCTCACTGAGACGGAATTCTTATAAAAGATTTGTGGCATGTGAGCAGATGGTTGCCCTGCTAGATGTTTTTCCGAGTTGCAAAGAGTTCAGCTAAGGGCTAAATACAATTTATGCGCACATACACGCGCACACACACACACACACACACACACACACACACACACACACACACACGTTGTGTTTTCATCTGGATCTGGATCTTCTAACCCCCTACACTAACCCTACCCCTAAACTTACCCATCACAAAAAACGTTCTGCATTTTTACATTTTCAAAATACATCACTTTGTATCATTTATAAGCTTTTTTCCTAATGGGGACCAAAATGTCCCCACAAGGTCAAGGATTTTGGATATTGCCATCTTTGTGAGGACATTTTGTCCACATAACATAGGGTTTACCTGGGCCACACACACACACACAGACACACACACAAAACTAAATCTATTAACTATTAAAAACATTTTTGTTACTTGAAATAAAGCTGAATAAAATTAAATATTAATTGAAGACTTAAACTAAATAGAAAAATATACATGTTGCCTTGGCAATAAACTGAAATAAGTTTAAGTTAAAGCATGAAAAATAAAAAGTACAACTAACTAAAACTTAAATAAAAATACATTAAACCTAAATAGCAATACATATTAAAAAAAAAAAATTACTAAAAATTAAACTAAAATTAACATGAAAACTAAAAATATAAAATAAAAGCTAATTCCAAATTTCAATAAAACTTCAATAAAACTAAAATAACATGATTGCTTTGGATAATATATAGCATTTTTACTTACAAATAATTCAGTTTCTTCAGTGAGATCTCCCATAACTGCAACATTATTATTATTATTATTATTATTTATTTATTTATTTTTTTTGTCCTTGCCTAAGAACGCCCATTCTGCAGGCTTGTATATTAAGTGATTATATTTGTCACATACCGCAACTACGGGTGTGCGTGACGGCAGTGAGGTACAGTATATTAGAGGTAATTGGTAATTAGTTCACAAAGCCAGTGTTAACAAACAGTAGCAGTCCTGCTTTACGCTACCTGTCGGTATGTCTTAATAAGTGTAACACTGAAAGCTGATTACATAAGCTCCAATAATGAGGTGTTCAATAACAGCCTACAGAAAGGCTGTTCAATTAATTTTTTAATAAGCCAGTGATTGGCCCCTCTGGGTGTTTCAGTGCCCCCTTGTGGATGTGGGATAACATTTCAGCATGCGTTACAACTCTGTATTAAATGCTGCCATCTATTATATGTCAGGGCTGCCAAAATGTCTATTAAAGTGTGTTGATTATATTATTTTGCATTAAAATACTTACTTTTAGCTTAATGTGTCCAAACTGGGCCAAATCTGCAGGATTCCACATACTCCTTTCCTTTTGTGAAATGAACATATACATGCAATTATCCAAATATGCATACAGTAAAGTTTGAAACAGCAATGCATGGAGCATAATTAAAAGTTATTTTCACACATGCACAACAGATGCATCATGTTTACCACCCAAAAAGTATACTGGCATCAAATAAACACATCACACAATGTCTGCTGCTGTGTTAGGGAAAGCACAGCACTTTTGCAGCTCTCTACTTGTATTAATGATTTAAACTGCCCCCAGTTTGTTTGTTGCTCTGCGACTGACTGTTTGATCAAAGTTTGCAAGTGATGCAAGTTGCTGTTTATATGAAGCAATCCACTGAGGGGAGGTGAATAACTCTCAAAAGTTAAAGAATAGCTCACCCAAAAATTAAAATTCTGTCATTTACTCACCATTGTTCTGAAGCAGTACTGTATGCTTATTTTTCTATGCATTTCACCTCTTCCCATAAAACAAAAGCTCAAAGTGACCAATGTCATGCTCCAAAAAGATTTGAATTCCAAGCACATAAGTCGATTGGGCCACTTTTATGATTATTTTTTGGTGATTAAAATCCTATTTGTATAAAGCTTTTGACATAGTGGACCATGAGATTTTGTTAGATTGTCTGACAAACCAACACTTCTAATCCTATGTAGTTTCGTGGTTTAATACTTATTTTAAGGAAGAACTCAATGTGTGCAGGTGGAAGGTATCAAATCAGACTCAATGGAAGTGGTTAAGGGAGTCCCCCAAGGATTTGTACTGGGGCCATTATTATTTACTATATACACCGATCAGGCATAACATTATGACCACTGACAGGTAAAAGTGAATAACACTGATTATCTCTTCATCACGGCACCTGTTGTGGGTGGGATATATTAGGCAGCAAGTGACCATTTTTTCCTCAAAGTTGATGTGTTAGAAGCAGGAAAACTGGGCAAGCATAAGGATTTGAGTGAGTTTGACAAGGGCCAAATTGTGATGGCTAGATGACTGGGTCAGAGCATCTCCAAAACTGCAGCTCTTGTGGGGTGTTCCTGGTCTGCAGTGGTCAGTATCTATCAAAAGTGGTCCAAGGAAACAGTGGTGAACCAGCAACAGGGTCATGGGTGGCCAAGGCTCATTGATGCACGTGGGGAAGGCTGGCACGTGTGGTCTGATCAAACAGATGAGAACTGGACCACGGAGCAATGGAAGAAGGTGGCCTGGTCTGATGAATCACGTTTTCTTTTACATCATGTGGATGGCTGGGTGCGTGTGCGTCGCTTACCTGGGGAACACATGGCACCAGGATGCACTATGGGATGAAGGCAAGCCAGTGGCAGTGTGATGCTTTGGGCAATGTTCTACTGGGAAACCTTGGGTCCTGCCATCCATGTGGATGTTACTTTGACACGTACCACCTACCTAAGCATTGCTGCAGACCATGTACACCCTTTCATGGAAACGGTATTCCGTGGTGGCTGTGGCCTCTTTCAGCAGGATAATGCGCCCTGCCACAAAGCAAAAATGGTTCAGGAATGGTTTGAGGAGCACAACAATGAGTTTGAGGTGTTGACTTGGCCTCCAAATTCCCCAGATCTCAATCTAGTCGAGCATCTGTGGGATGTGCTGAACAAACAAGTCCGATCCATGGAGGCCCCACCTCATAACTTACAGGACTTAAAGGATCTGCTGCTAACATCTTGGTGCCAGATACCACAGCACACCTTCAGGGGTCTAGTGGAGTCCATGCCTCGACAGGTCAGGGCTGTTTTGGCAGCAAAAGGGGGACCAACACAATATTAGGTCATGATGTTATGCTACGGATCGGTGTATATAAACTGTCTTGACGTTGATATTGAAAATGCAAGGTTCCACTTTTATGCGGACGAGACCGTCATCTATTGCTCTGCTCCTACAAAACAACAAGCTCTAGGTAATTTACAATCAGCTTTTGATATTATTCAAGCAAGGTTTTATACTTTAAAGCTGGTTTTAAATGTTGAGAAAACTAAATTTATGTGGTTATCAAATTCTAGAAACTCTTTAGATAGTTCCATTGCTCTTCGAACTTTGCAGGGGGAAACTGATCACATTAGTGTTAAAGTATAAATACCTGGGCATCATAATCGATGACACACTACATTTTAATTTACACATTAATTACTTGAAACAAAAATTAAAGGAGTAGCTAAGATTTCATTTTAGAAATAAGTCTTGCTTTTCCTTTAATGCAAGGAAGTGTGTGTCTGCGACTTTCTTACCGATTCTTGACTATGGGGATGTAGTGTATATCAGCATGCTCCTTATTTTCTTGCCTCCCTGGATGCTGTGTACCATGGTGCCTTAAGATTTATTACGGATTGTAAATTCTCTACACATCATTGTGCATTATATAATAGAGTTGCTTGGTCTTCTCTTGCTGTTCGAAGGAAAACCCATTGGTACTTATTGATATACAAAGCAATTTTGGGTCTCTGTTGTTTGATTCAACAAAAAGCAGTTGGCAACTGCTTACTGTGTTCGCAATCTCCTGTTAGAACAAATCTAGGTAAAACTGCTCTTAAATATGCTGCCCCTTCAGACTGGAAATCTCTTCAAATGAAATTGAGGCTAAATCATTTGTTATTTTTCAATAATTTTAAAACAGTTATGCGTGCACTAGAAAAAGATTTAGTGATTAGCAAAAGCTTCTAAGGCTGTACTTTTAATGATATTTTATTATGTGTTATATTGTTGTTTGTTATATGTGTATTTGTATAATTTTCTGTCTAAAAGTGACCAAAAAAGCCCTTTTAAAGCAGTTTTAAAAAGTCCTTGGGAGGGGATCTGACCGCTAAAATTTTGTGTGCCTCCTGTAATTTAAAACCCACCAGCCGCCACTGCTTCTGAGTTCCATCAGGAACAAAATAATAGCAAATGGGTATGGGACAATATGAGTTTGGCTAAATACACTGTTAAAAAATGTAGGATTTACTTTGAAACAATTTTTACTCAGAAATTGCTAGTAAATTGCATAAATAACTATAAAGAAACAAAGTTATACATTGAATTAAACATGAAATTTTGAAGTATAAAGACTGAAATAGTATTTTCTTGTAAAGTCTTCAAAAAACTTTGATAAAAAATGACAGTGTAGTGACAGAAATGTCATATCTGAATGACTTATTTATTTAAGAGCTGTGAGTCTAAACAGCCATGGCGTGGTTCACTCAGCTTACTGTCCATATTTGTTAAGCATTTGCCTTGCAAACACAGCTGACCCATCAGCCCAGACATAACACATTACCACCGAATGAGGCCGTTTGCACAACCTCTGCAATTATCCTACACGTTTAAAGTGTACATTTACAGCCTAGCGTTTCAGCACATTTTCTATCTTGAGGCCTCTACATCTGCTTCTATTATTGATAGCGAGCTCTGCTAGCTGCCAGTGAACTTGAGAGAAAGATTGGTTGAACTTTCATTGTGACACTCTTAGTGGCGCCTTTTAGTGGCATGCTTTGAAAATAAATGAATGCCAGAAGACCGTCTGCAATGCAGGGCTTTTAATTGATGGTACGGTATCTAAACAAAGAAAGTGCGGTAGTTAGGGCTGCAGCAGCTGTGCTGCGATGCGGCTCCATTCAGGTGTCCGGCGTACTTTCCTTGAGTGGGAATCAGTGATGCATTGGGTTTCCCATCTCAGCACTTTAATATGGGATGTTGCGGACCTGTCAACTCTAATTACACATGAACACATCCAACGGTATTGGGCCGCATTCAGTTCAGAGGGATATATTGCCAAAGAGCGTGTTGCGTGGCCAAATCTTTATACAACTCAAATAATATTGTGGACTTTACAATGATGGAACGCTTGCAATTTAGCCAGCAGGAGCAATCCCAGCTGAATCACTATCAATATCCGGCTAGCTTTTAGGATGGGCTTTTATGGATTGGTGCTGTGGACGAGACCAGCATAACTATATTTACCCAGAGAAAGGCTAAAATGTTTTACTTTTTCCTATTAAAATTGTTACTTTCTCCTATTGTTCTGCTCTAGACCTAAAGGACTGTAGCTTAGCCTGCAACAGTCTTCCCAAACATATTATGGTAATACGGGTAAAATTAGGGCCATGCACTTGTAAATGAAATTCACTTGTATGAAATTATAAATACGTTCACTAATAAAAATGGCATTTAGTGCACTTGCTCCTGGCTTGTTGAGCTGTGGGTGATGCTGGTTGAAGTATTATATTTTAGCATCTCATTCATCAAAACAGTCCAACGCTTTTCATTTTTCATAACATAGTCTATTGTGCATTTTACTTTTAAATCTAATACACACCTAAATATAAATTCACAAAGGCCTCTATTTTGTTCACTTGTCAACTACTGTACTGTATGTTAAAAAAATCTCTATTTTAACCTTAATTACTACACTAATTGTAATATAAATAATAAAAATATTAGAAGAAAAATATTTTAAGTGGTCATTAATGGACCATAATTATTGCACAAATAGTATTTAGTACTAAAAGATCTCCTCAAAGCATTCAATAAACATTATTGAACTAAAATATAGAACATTTATTTAACTGAAAATAGTTAAGGTGTATGGTCACATTTGACCACCAATGAGTATGAGTGTGACCAATTAGTAAGGAATACCTGAGGGCTAAATACAAGAAAAACATTAATGTTAACAATGTTGCATCTCCATCACTCTCCATAATAAAATGATACTGTAAATGTGGTTGACGTAATAATCAATGCACAGTATACTGTACTGTTTACCAAAAATGGCTGCAAATACCTGTATAGTGAAGCTGTTGTCTATCCGCTTAAGCCATTCAAATGTATTGACAGCGCTGGTTTGTTTGAGAGCGCCATGAACCACGTGACCGCGCGCGCCGCCGGGAGATGAAAGCATGTCGCAACTCTGTTTTTCAACGGCTCTGACTTTAACTGTTATGCCACATTAACCAAAACGGTATTTATTGTTTGAATTTCGTATTAAAACTTTAAAAAATGTAAAAGCTTAGACATTGTTTCATATCAAAATAAGGTTTGGCAATTTGAAGTGAGATTTACTTGGGCAGAGTGAGAGCGTGAGACAGGGCCTGAAAGCGTGTGTCTCACGCCAAATGCGTGAGAGTTGGCAACCCTGCATAAATGTAGCCCAGCTAACATATATTGTGAGCAGTGGTGTGCTATTGCCTCCTCTCACGTGACTTTTCCCCATTTATTCTCAATTAACAAACCCACCACACGCATTAGGGTAGTCAATGGGGACAGAAGATGGGCGCCTCCCTTCACACAAAACTGAGCGCACGCTTTAGAGTGTCAGTATTAAGTCAACGGGGAGAGAGGAGGCGTGGCTTCCTCTGTAACTTCACCTGCAGGTGTCGCTGTTGGACAGTGTTACTTTATAAAAACGAGTGACTTTTACACTGTTTAATGTCACATTTTGTAATATTTGCGATGTTTTATTTTTGTAATATAGATTATTTTCTCATCCAGTTTTTTTTTGTTGTTGTTGAGGAGACACTGCCTCCCTTGCGCAAACGCCCCTGATTGTGAGATATATGTCAATTTTTTAGTTTTAAAACGGATTAATGAGTACAATAAGGTCTGTTAACATCACTTGAAGAGACTTTCAAGTTTTGATCCACAACAAATTACATACAAACATGAATTTTAAATCCATTGTGTGCTTTTAAAATGTCAGTTATTTGTAAGTTGCTACATAAGGACTACAACATTTGTCTGAAACATCAAGCAACCCCACATTCTTGTGGTATTTGTAGTCCTACTCAGTAAGAAAATAGTCTTATGCTCAGCAAGGCTGCATTTATTTTATCAAAAATACAGTAAACAGCATTATTGTAAAACATTGTAACAATTAAAATGAACTGTTCTCTTTTTTAATATATTTAAAATTGTAATTTATTTCTGCGATGGCAAAGCTGTCACATGGTCCTTCAGAGATCATTCTAATATGCTGATTTTGTGCTCAAGAAGCATTTCTTAATATTCTTCTAATATTTTTTGTAGAAACCATGATTTTTTTTCCAGGATTCTCTTGTAAAATTATAAATGTCTTTACGGTTACATGCATCCATTCTGAATGAAATTATTATTATTATTATTTTTACTTTTGAACTGAATAACCCCAGACTTTTGGTAGCATCTGTTTTTTAGAGAAAACAACAGCTTTAAAATTAACATACGAGGTATGACTTGGAGTAATATATGGTATTCAAATCCGTGGGACATAATTGTGCCATTCTACCGTTTCTACAGTTTAAAGTGAGCAGCGTGTCAAAACAACAGAGCGGTACACACCGCAAGTGTTCAGGGTTGTCGTGGTAATGATCTTTCGGCGCTACCTCCTCTAATATTTTTATCTAGAGCCAAACGCACTTCATTCACCTCGCACTTTCCGCTCCGTGCACGGCGCTTCTCTCTCCTGCTAAAGATGCTAAAGCGCCGCATTAAAGCTGCAGATGACGTGGTTATTTTAACAACAGTAGCAGAAACACAGTGAGCAGCAAAATAGATACTTTTTCTAAATATATATATATATATATATATATATATATATATATATATATATATATATATATATATATATATATTATCTGTCAATTATTTGTATCTGTCATACAGATGACTCCGACCGTTTAACTGTGACTTGTGACAAGTTAACGCGTGGCGCCTTTAGACATTTTGTTTACTTTCCCCCATACATGTAGCATTATTAATCAGCATATTAAGAGCATTTCATAATAAAATTATTTTACTATTTCGAGAAATTTATTTAGACATGGCAAGGAAAGACAAAAAACTTTGAAATTACTAGTTAACTTGTCTTACTAATCTTTTGTGCTCATGATGAGTTTTGATTATTAGATTATGTAAGTTGGTTGTTTGTTTGTAGTTTATTAGCAAAATATAAAAATGGTGCATACTGTTCTTAAGAGGTAAACCATTAAACCAGTATGTTTTCTCAGTCCCAAGGCCTTCTATGTGCTATACACGTAGGTGTCTAAATGTAAAATAATAATAATAAAAATAGCCTGATAAAACATCTGATCTAACCTTTTCATATTCATATCCAGTTGGGAGAATTATTTACTTTTTTGGTAAATATTGGTAAAAAAAAAAAAAATAAAAACAAATTGCTTTGGCTCAATCTGAATCTGGGGGCCAAGATTCTCATCTTTGATTAATATTTTGAGTGTTTTTAATATTTGTTTCTTCTACAAAGTACTATGGCTGACCGGATGGAAATGTATAACTGTTCCAAAAAAGTCGTGCAGACTTCTACTGGGAAGGAAATATAGAGGCCGGACCTCTTGAAACTTTAATTGAATATCCCTGTTACAGAACATAATGTGAAAGTCTCTTCAAGTAATGTTAACCACAGACTTTATTTAACTTGAAAACCTCTAAGCTAAAAATCCATTCAAAACCCTAGAAGGAACCCATTGCTAAAAAAAAAAGAGAGAGAGAGAGATCCTTATTTGTACATATCAATATGAATTATATGATCACATAAATACCCGCTATTAAACTCAAGGCTTAGTTTGCTCTGTGTTATATATTCTACCTTGTTTATGGTTCTGTTGTTGCAACGGCAAGCATCCAGATGGCCAGTTAGAGCTGACAAGACTAAATTATGATTGGGTTTGGCATGGCATAACAGGGGTTTGATGCACTCATAACATCAGTAACACCCCTCCCAGTGAAACACAATGACAGAACCCATTAGGTCTATTTTTTTTCTCCCCAAATTCCTGTTCACCAAAAGCATTTGAATCAGGGCCTGACCTCTCCTCCCATTATGATCATTTAGCGCTGCTTGCTATTGCACTCCAGGCAGACTGTCTTTAAGTATTAATGACTTCATCAGCAGTTCTTTTAAATTACCCATTAAGATGCAGTTTTGTCCAATCCTTTACTGCTGGGTCTGCTTCCTCTCACCAACAGCTACAGATCTCTCCATGTGAGGAGGAACAAAACCTGACATCTATTAGGGAGACGAACGCTTCTTTAGGTTTGTGCCTGTGCTGAAGGATTATTTCCCAATGAAGTGGCCCAAATGCTTATCATGCCAGGTTAGTAATGCTAGTTTTACTGTACCTTCTAAAGAAAACTAAATGATTTGGAGATCATTGTCAGAGTGTTTCATCTGACAATAGCTAACTGTAAAATCCTTGGTTGTCAGACAGGGAATGCTATAAAAGTGATTGTTTTGTTTTTATAGACAAGTTTATGCATCACATTTTCCTTCCACAACCTGCTGGTTTATTGCCTTCTCTTTCCAGAACCCGCATCTGTATGGCTCACAAAAAGTCATTTCTTTTTCTAAATTAGTTTTTAAAATCATTCATGGATGGAAAGAATTTGTCTACTTTGCATTATTTTTCATCATTATGCACTTATCAGCTCTATATTCCTTCCTTTTTTGTTGCTTCCATTTTTTCTTTTATTTCACAGACAAAGTGAAATGTGAAATAAAAAAAAAAGACAGAGATGATGTAAGAAAAAAATCTGTACTGTCTTTCATAAAGCTTTTTGAAGAAACACTTCTCTGTTTTCACTGAGAGACTGACATTTTTTAAAATGTATATTCATCTACTAAAAGATTCTTTGTAAACTTTTAAGATTAGTTTTTCCTTTTCAAATTTAAAATAACAGTAGCAAATTACTACAACATACACTGTAGAACTAGCTCAACTAATGGTGCGAGTTTGGGGGTGGGACTAAGGCCGTGTGTCCATCAAAGTGTTTTTTCCCACGGCTAGTGTATGTTTCCAATTGTTTTCAATGGGAGTGCCACATTTTTTAATGCCAGTAGCGTAACGAGGCACTGAGCATCTATTTCACGCTGAAGCTCTAAGCGCACAGCGTTTTTTACTGGTCACCGAGAGTTGAAGAATGTTCAACTTTGGGTAAACTCTTTTTACCCAGCTGTCCAATCATATATTCCTGGATATTCCTGATCATAGCAAGCAAAGCTTCTCAACTGAAAAAAACACTGTGCTGCCAAAACGCTCTCAAGCGCCCGCTGCTAGGTGTTTTCAGCAGAGCGCTGGTGGACACATGGGCTAACAGCAATGGGTGGGTGTGTTCTGTAATATATACGTATATACACCGATCAGACATAACATTATGACCACCGACAGGTCAAGTGAACAACTGTAACAAGTGAAGCAGGGATGAGGAGAGGTGAGAATCCAAGTGCAGCAACAGTTTATTCAAAAAGCACAAACCCAGATCATCTAAAACAGAGACAGGAACATAACCCAAACAGGGGAACCAGAGACATGAGCCAGACAAGGGAAAACCAGGAACGCAACAGCTTACAAAGAGACTTGCAAGAACAACAACCAATAAACAACAACTGAAGCACAGAGGTATAAATAGACAGGTTAACAAGGGGCTGATGAGGGACAGGTGTTGGTGATTTGATGTCATGGGAACTAATGAGGGTAACTATGGCGACACACAAGGTACCAGGCAAAACAGGAACCAAACACAGGAAGTGAACACAGAAACAATGGGAACTAAGAATACACTTCAACATAAAAGTCCTTACAAAACACAAGACAGTACAGGGATCGTGACAATAACACTGATTATCTCTTCAACACGGCACCTGTTAGTAGGTGGGATATATTAGGTAGCAAGTGAACATTTTGTCCTCAATGTTGATGTGTTAGAAGCAGGAAAAATGGGCAAGCATAAGGATTTGAGTGAGTTTGACAAGGGCCAAGTTGTGATGGCTAGATGACTGGGTCAGAGCATCTCCAAAACTGCAGCTCTTGTGGGGTGTTCCCGGTCTGCAGTGGTCAGTATCTATCAAAAGTGATCCAAGGAAGGAACAGTGGTGAACCGGCAACAGGGCGGCCGAGGCTCATTGATGCAATCCAACAGTTGTTGTTACTAAGACTTTTTTAGTAAACTTTACTTAATGTCCAATAATTTGTTGAACTTACTTAAAACAATTTAGTAATCTGAACTATTTGCATGCTATGCCTTCGTTACTTAGAAAACCCAAGAAAACATTACTTTACTGGTTTGAGTACCATTTTGCCAAAGCAAAAAAAATAAAATAAAAAAACAGGCAGGCAAAGGGTTTTTAAGGCGGCCTATTTTTAATAGACTTTTCACTCATTTCCTCCACTTCCTCTCACCATTATTGTGATTAGTGTTCCCTTTGGTTGGGCACTTGGAACTTCATAATTGTAATTCTCTTCCTATTGATGCAGCGATGCAACAAGAAATCACAGTTATCTGATTTCAAAGGAAGGGAAGTAATAAATATTATATATAAAATATTTGAGAATGAATGATATATAACATAACTATATTTCATGTCAAATAATGATCTTTTAACATTTTTTTGCTAACACTTATGGCATAAACTTTTAATTGGGTTGATATAATCCCTCTATATTTGTGACAATATCTTGCAATTGACCATGCTTGAGTCACACACAGACTTCAACATTCAGCAGGCAAAACACAACAATGGTAAAAAAGGTTTTTTTTTAATTTTATTTTTTTTTTAATTATTAATAAGACCTTTACTATTTTATTTGCTGTCGTTATTGGGGTTATACTGACAAAAGACAACTGGTAAAATAAAGCCAAAAATAGTCAAACAAAGCAATTAATTTATTCATGCCGCAATGCACTCTGGGAGTACACTTCCTCAGATCACAGATTAATTAAATTGACAAAACTTAAACGGTTTAAGTAAGAGCAACTTGATGCAATTAAGTTATGCTTACTTAATTGAATTAAGGCAATGAGTTTGCACAATTGAATTAAGTAAACTGAACAAATTTGTTTTTACGGTGTGGGGAGCGAAGGCTGGCCCGTGTGGTCCGATCAAACAGACGAGCTACTGTAGCTCAAATTGCTCAAGAAGTTAATGCTGGTTCTGATAGAAAGGTGTCAGAATACACAGTGCATTGCAGTTTGTTGCATATGGGGCTGCATAGCCGCAGACCAGTCAGGGTGCCCATGCTGACCCCTGTCCACCGCCAAAAGCGCCAACAGTGGGCACGTGAGCATCAGAACTGGACCACGGAGCAATGGAAGAAGGTGGCCTGGTCTGATGAATCACATTTTCTTTTACATCACTTGGATGGCCGGGTGCGTGTGCATCACTTACCTGGGGAACACATGGCACCAGGATGCACTATGGGAAGAAGGCAAGCCGGCGGAGGCAGTGTGATGCTTTGGGCAATGTTCTGCTGGGAAACCTTGGGTCCTACCATCCATGTGTTACTTTGACACGTACCACCTACCTAAGCATTGTTGCAGACCATGTACACCCTTTCATGGAAACGGTATACCCTGGTGGCTGTGGCCTCTTTCAGCAGGATAATGCGCACTGCCACAAAGCAAAAATGGTTCAGGAATGGTTTGAGGAGCACAACAACGAGTGGGATGTGCTGAACAAACAAGTCCATGATGTTGAATGTTATAAATAATATATACATTTTTCAACTGTAGTCTTTTAAAAGGGCATCTGAAATAATAAACTAGGTGCAATGTAGTGTTGTCAAAAATAACGATTTTTCGATACATATCAATACTGAAATATCTAAAATGCTTCCTATACTCATTTTCTCAAGTTTTCTCCCTCTCTCTTCTCTCCGACAGCGAGTTGACACACAAACCCCCCCTCCCCTCACTCACTCATTTCATTTGCTCCGGATGAATATTGTTGGTGTTACAGGGCCTGAATTTTGGCATGGGATTGCGCATATTGTGCATAATTTTACTCATTCCCGCAGATTAAGTGTGCGCACATAAAGCCGCCTCTCAGTACTAAATTGAGTTCTTTTCCGCTGCTTATTGCGCTTAAACAGTCAAACAGTCACACCAAAATAATGTCAAAATGCCAGTCAGTTATGTTTTAAGTGAACGTAAACAGTTGAGAATGAAAATGCAAGTGTAAGAGTATAATGGATCCGTGCGTCAGGTCTTAAAGTGATATACCTGCTGCCAAATTATAAGATAATATTAAAATATCTATATGGCAGTTTTTCCCCGCGTTGTATGGATGTCAAAATTGTGGCCAGTGAAAATGCTGAGTGGCTAGTAACTTTGGAAAACCACTAGTCACAGTGGCTCGTTGACGTGGTGAGTAAAAAAGTTTCTTTTTTAGTGCAACGACTAGTTATGAATCTTCTACTTTTAGCGTAACATTCAGAGCACTGCTGATTGAATCGTCTGCAAAACACAATGCTTTTTTTCTCGCCTTTGCACCATAGATAGAGATACATACAGTTTATTCAGACCCTTGGCAAAGTCTTGTCTGATTTCAAGGACTTGAGAAGCTATTCATGGAGGCAGCATTTAGATGTAAATCTGGCTGATATAAAACCCTGCTATTGTGAGATAAGGAGGTCACAGATGTCATCACAGTGTCTTTTATGTGATAGCTGTTCAGAGACGACAAGCTACGATTGAACCCTGAGGTGACATAGCGGCGCACTAAACAGGACAGAATATATCTGCGTCAACCTTCTCCCAGCGTGGGCTCCGCACGCACGCACACACAAAAACACATACGAAAACACCCGTGATTCGCATCACAATGCCAGTCATTTTTCCTCCTCATTGCACCCGATTTCATCAGACCTGCATGTTTCATATTGACCTGCAAAAGGGTTGACTGACTACGACAGCAATGCAGATGAGTGGGTGAGAAATGAGAAGCTTCTGTTGTACAATAAAGATGCAAGATTGTCCTCATGCACATGGGATTTCCAATAAAATGAAAAAAAAAGGGTATAATTATTTTACTTTTAGTGGTATAATGTTATATAAAGGTGAACAGAGTAACACCTCTAGCGTCACCAAACGGAATAACAAAAATAATTTATATATAATTTAAATTAAAAAAATTCTATTTATTATGATATTTTGTACTTTTATTTATTTATTTGGTTAGTTAGTTAGTTAGTTAGTTAGTTAGTTAGTTAGTTAGTCCCACCCCCAAACTTATGCCATTGGCTGATCGGGATGCTCAAATTTGCTCCAGTAGTAATTGTAAAAAAACAAAAAATTAAAAGAATTTAACAAAAAATTTGAGTTCTGTAGCTTTTATATTAGCTTTGAGGTCATCTAAATGCTAGAATCAAAGCAAACACAGAATGTTCCCCTAACATTAGTATTTGGTTCCCATTTGGTTATTTTTTCCGCAACCATAAAATAACGTTCCCAGAACGTTGCAGGGAGGTTATTTTTAAATAACCTAAAAATAACTTATATAGAACGTTCCCTAATGGTTATTTTTAGGTTATTACTTAACTACCCTGAAACGCTTTGGGAACGTTATTTTATGGTTGTAAAGTAAGAACATTCTACAACATTCTTTTTTCGTTAAGAAAACTTTCCTGGCAAAAGGCCTGTTCACACCAAGAACGATAACTATAAAGATAATTACAACTATATTAGCGTCCACACCAGCGGACGACATCGTTCTGTTTATTCTAAGCGCGTGCTTGTCTGCCGCTTTAAATACTCGAGCTCGTTACAGCAGGATGGATACTGATTGGCTGTCTATGTTTTTATTGTTCATCAGCTGGATTAAATCATTCTGAAAGTGATTCCAACGATATTGTTTCTCTGTGCCGTTATCGTTTTAGCTGTGGTGTGAACTCTGCTATTCTTTAATATTGAGAACGATTTTTAGAACTGTATCTTTATCGTTATTTTTATAGTTATCATTCTTGGTGTGAACGGACCTTTACCAAAAACAAATCTTAAAACTAGGAACCAAAAACTAACATTCTGGGAGTCTTTTATCAGCTAGATTTTTCTGTAAAAACAGAAATACTGATGACTCATCTAGCACTTGTGATCATATCCAAAATTTGGTTGTAATAAAATATTACCAATAGCAAATAGCTGACTAGAAATAGCAAATCATAGTGGTAAATGGCTATGACATAACGAAAGCCTATTGACAATTCCAAAAAAATAAGTCCTGTTTCAATAGGAAATAACTCAAGAAAACCTCAAGCGATTATAAGTGGAAAGCGTGGTTATATTCTGACATCTCATGCTTTTCCCTATTCCCTGAAATACAGGGAAGGTAGAGCTGAAAGAATAAAATGAAATTTGCTCTTTAAAGGTCAACTTTCTAAATGTTCCATTTGCATGGTTTATGAAAAAGGTTTCGCTTGATTTGCATGAATATTTAACAAGCCACCGTAAACAGTTTACAGGCTCCGTTTCGTGCATTCATTTACAGAACTTCTGCACCTCAATCTTAGCTAAAAAAAATCTGCATAAAAGAGATCTCTATACAGTGCGCAACGCTTTTAAAGTATAACATGCAATGTTTAACTATGCAAATGAGCAGAACATTGTGCTAAAATGGATCAAAATATACATTTCTGAGGTTGTGTGTATTCGTGTGTGCATGTGTGGTTGCCTTCCGCACACTCACCCGATGACAGCCCGGCTCCTCTTCGGGGGTAACACCCCTGGCCTAAAAAGGCAAAACATAATGCCGCTGCTGCCGGGGACTCTAAGAATAAACCACACAGTCCAGTCACAGATAAGGTTACCTTGAAACCCGTCCTCCCTTCTCTCCCATGTTTCCTGACCCACACACATCATGGGTTGGTAACAAACATAAGGACAACCTAGGGCTTGATTTGCTCTTTTGACAGCCTAGCCTTGTTTTTTCCCTTCCTGCTGTTACTTGGTACCAGTTGGAAGTGTATAGTTTTTTTTTCCTGTCACTTTAAGCAACAGGTGCCTTTTGGCTTCCTTGTAGAGGGGCCCTGGCACAAATCCAAGTTTTATTGGGACTCCAACAGGAAAGGCACAGAGAGACATTGTGGTGCTTTCGATCGGAAACCTATTCTGGACTGGGGAATTGACTCTTGAGATTGTATTCAGCCTATTAGTGCATGAGAGGGATGGAAGGTACTGTCAACTTCATTTTCCAGTTACATTTCTAAGTGCATTTAACAATAAGAAGGTGTAAGTCAAGTAAATGTTACTGTACTGCATGTGACAAACTATGCTACTAACAGTACACAGTCAAGTACCTCATGTTAACTTAGTCCCATAGTCAAGTCTCTTAGATGGCAGTCATCTGCTTTGCAGGGGAATTTCGTGGTTGAAAGCTGCTAAAAATACACCATATCATATGGCTCTATGGGAATCTGTACGCCTTTGAAGCAGGCCTGTGATCTTAGCACAGCTTTTTAAGGGTTTTAAGGTAGTCATCAACTGAAATGTGGCGGTTCAATCAGCTAAAGAGAAGATACATTTAAAGGTATAGTTCACCCAAAAATGACATTACAAATGATTCATGAGCTTATTTACTTACCCTCCCATCGTTCCTAATGACTTTCTGTTTTCTGTGTAACACAAGCAGAAATTAAAAATACTGTGCCAGTCACTCTTTTTCATGCAAATACAATTGACAATGATTGAAGCTTAAAAAAGGACACAAATGCACCATAAAGTGGTCCATGCATACAGTATATATTAGGTCTTCTGAAGTCGCTGCAACCAGATCATTGAGTCAGTGAGTTCGATTGAAGATTCAGACTTGTTCACTTCATAAATAAATCAAGTGTTACAGTTATCATATGACTTTTAAAGACTTGGAATAAAGTTACAAAATAAGTCAAGTGGACCACTTTTATGGCTCCTGAAAAGCTTCAGTTCCCATTAGGGCTGCAGCTCGATTATTTTAGTAATCGAGTATTCTAGCGATTATTCCATCGATTAATCGAGTAATCGGATAAGAAGTACTTTTTCTTTATTAAAGTGCAAAACTAAATATACAAGAGAAAATAAGACAGGTATCTTAAAATGAACAACTAATTTGTTTCCTTTTTAGAAAAATTAAGTTTTATTGCTGAAATTGCATACATTAATATCTGTGAAAACTAAACCAATTTAGTGCATTCAATTGCCATATTATATTCAAAATGCAAATACAAATATATAAAAAAAAAAAATCATAAATAAAAATATAAAAATCAATTTCAAATTATTTTTAAAAGGTAAACATAGTACAACCTAAAACTAAACCTACAACCTATAAATCAAAATAATAGTAATATAAATAATAATAATGCCTAAACATTGCATTTATGTTGTGCAACTTAACTTTCAAGTTTTAGCTTCAGCTCAGGCATGACATAAGCCTTTACTGTCTTCTTGGAAGGCTTTGTGGCTTTTTTAAGAAGCAAAAAATATTGGACATGAAGGTAACTTGGAAGAAGAACAAGAGGAGAGATGGAGAGATGTGCGGATCCGCTCTAACGTCACCGAATCCGCTGTTAAAAACAAACCATTCACCCGCACATGATTTCTCTGATTTAGATATCCGCACCCGATATTCACATTACAATTATTCAAATTCTCAGTGTTAACATATTAGCTACACTGAAGTAGGTTGCTTTAAAAAATCTTCTTTGGCGAAATTACATTTCTTAAATAACCTAAACCAGGGTCGACACCTATACAGCACACGGAGGAGTAATTGCTGGAATGAGCAAAAGCAAGAGATGTGTTCGTGTTTAATTAAAGTACATCGCACATACAGATCTACATTTTCAGGTAATCATTCATCATAGTAACACAGTTTGTTTCATTAATTTAGGAGCTATAAATATGATTAAAGTGTGAGATTTAAATTACGCAAATCAATGAAAGCACGCAGCTCTGAAAGCAGGAGCGCTTCATCACGCACACACTAAAGGTAGTACAGATTGTTCTGCTATTTGTTGCGCTTAGCTTTGAGAACATTTTAATGGTGTATGTTTGGGAGATATCAAGTATATAAAGTCCCATTAAACATTTCACACACACATCACAATGACGGTGATGCATATGCAAACTCCGTTCATGCTGTTCATGTGTTTCCAGTAGCTCAGTATCTCTTCAGCTGACGCGCAAACTGCCGCAAATGAAGCTTAAATGTTCAGAGTCGCATCCTGCAGCTTAACACACAGTTGTCTTCATTTAAAAATAGCGAGATTAAATTATATTACCAGTGCTGATGCCGTCTTTGATCTTGAAATTAGCTGAAAACTAAAGTTAAAGAATGACACACATTCATTGCGTTTTACCGTGAGAGTTCCGCGTCTTTATTAAAATCAACACATTAATGATGTATCTCTCATCGACCCGAAATTTTTGGAATGTTACTTTTTATTACTTTACCCACCTGGCCCGCAGATATAACCGCAATCCGCGCATACTCCGAGTCCTTACACAAAAATTGTCTTTCTGCAACATGACGTGTGTAGCTAGTTAAATGGACTAAACGAAGCTTCGACGCGAATGATTTTGCCTCGATGATTTTTTGAATTCGAGTTACTCGAGGAATCGTTTCAGCCCTAGTTCCCATTGAAAGCTTAAGGTTTCAGTGTCTCTTCAGTACATTTTCTTTGATAGCTGATGTCATTAGATTTAAAAGTGCGGTATTCTCAAAGGTTTTCCTAACACACTGAAAAACTTTTTAAAGTCACTATTAGTGACTTAAGATAGAGTTCCCAAAAAAAACCCCAAACAATTATTGACGTCAAGGGCCTGCATAAATGCAGTCTTCCATGAAATGGCTTAATGTGGCAAAGACTTAAAAGTACATTTGATATTCTTATTAAACTGTAAAATGTCTCTCAGATCAGCCTGAATAAATCATATTTAAAGTGACACTTGAGGGAATAGCAGTGCAGTGTTTTTTTATGCTGACTTCATTGTCTCAACAGCTCTCACTTACTAACCTGGGATTAGTTGCCATGGATATCAACATAGAGGACAAGATCTTGTATTAAAATAAGCAATGCAAAAAGGACTATTTTCTTTCCGCCACTGTTCGGTTTACACGCAGTGAGGGTTGAAGTGGCTTTTGTGCACCGTGTTGCCATGGAAGATTTCTCCTAAGCCTTTGATGTACACTATCTGTGATCTTATGTTTCTATACAATCAGCTTGTTGACAATCTGCAGGGGCAAAATCATGAGAACATACAGAAAGACGCACCAAAACTCCAAACCAGATGCAGCTAAGCATAGGGTGTCTACAGAAAGCTTCTTGAGTCAGCATTTGAATGGGAAGTCTAATCTTAAATTTGACCACAGGGACCGATGTGAAGAGATGCAACAGGTGGTCTTAGTTGACGCTTTCAGCGTGTGAATCTGTATCAGACCCCTGCACACATAGACACGTCATTATGTGCAAGCCAAGAGTAGAGATAGCAAAAACATTGCTTGTCTGAGCAACAGAACCAACATAAACCACTACCCTGATCTTAGCTCAGATTCACAATGGATCATCCACAAATACATTTCTGTAAACACAATCACAACGGCTTGCACAAGAATCAATCATTTACTATGACTTAAGTCAGCAAAATTGGCAAAGATCAATAAAGGGGTCTCGTAAACGCAGCAGCGTATATAAAGGTTACATGTGGTGTATGTTTGGACTCTCTGAGCAGCAATTCAGACGGAGCTGCCGCAAGAATTTATATCCATTTAGAAAAGAGGCTTTTAAAGGAGCTCCGGCCAACAGATGACACAGCGCCAGCATTCCTCATGCGGCCTTGGAGATGTTTTAACGATGAAACATTGCCATTGTGTGCCCTATCTACAGACGAGTTCAATTCAATCTCTCTCCCAGGCAATACATTGATAAAAACAAAAGGCAAGCATTCATCTGCTGTCTAGCTGTCTTTGTTTTTATAACTCTTAAGTCCTGTCTGAGTTTTATTTGCAACTTTCATCCAGCATTTTTTTACGATAACTCAAAAGTTAAAAAGAAAAATCAGAAGGAAACGGGTTTTGTCCATATTCTAAAAGTCAATCAGACCCAAAACTTCCAAGCTCCGAAAAGGACAAAATAGTCTATTTATTGTATATTGTAGATCTTCTGAAGTGACAATCACTTTGTAGGAAGAACAGATCAATATGCTAAGCTTTATCATAAGCTTTTATTCACTTCCAAATCAAGGCAAAAATCGATACACGCATAGACACACAAACTGTAGAGAAACAACAACAGTCAACTAACAATCAACTATTCCTTTAAATTTTCATGGTAGCTGGTTTAATATTGTTCCAATGTGGTCTACCGGCTCTACCCATCATGGGGCCAGATTTACTAACAGCTTGCGCCAGCGCAAACCCTCTTTTGGCGTAAAAAAATAAACATATTGCGTCAGAATTTACTAAAGACAGTGAAAAAAATAGCGCTAAAAAGGCATGGACAGGGTTATTTTTGCGGCGGAACTTATTGCATATGCATTTGTAGGAGTTTCCCTTTCAGAAGCAAAATTTATGGGAGGAGAGTATTTAAATGAATCATGCAAGGTGATTTAATAAGGTTTGCACTAGACAATTTACTGGTATTTGCACCATTATTTAAAGCCCAAAAAGGCATGTCTTAAACCAGACGCTAATTTGCGCTGCTGCTCTTGGGTAGATTGTGTTGGTGTTCTTTAATTTTCCCGTTGTCAGTAGATCACGTGCAGAACTTTCCACTCCCTTCGGCGCTTTTTTGGTTTTGCGCTCTCATGCTAATTTGCTCTGTTTAGTAAATCTGGCCCATGACTCTAAAACAACCAAGATGTCAATCCCACCAGTGACTACTATGAAAACACGACAGGACCAGATTTTTGCCATTAATGACCAGCTCAAACCAGTTTGAAACCATGTAGAATGTTTTGTACGGCAAAGATCTTGTTTGCACTTACACATTTCTAAAGCTCTATCTGTCCCTACAGCGCGGTCCTCCACTACCACGACTACCATAGTCGAGACCAAGAATGATGTGAGTGCAAATCCCGTTCGTTCGTCCAAGCGCACCATGACCGATGACCTGTACAGCACGTTCAGCTCACCCATGGCCTGGATCCTCGTGCTGGCTCTCATCATAACATGGTCGGCCGTAGCCGTCATCATGTTTGACCTGCTCGACACCAAGGGTCTTGAAGGTAGGTCCAGCTCTCTTATCTCTGTCTAATTCCCTTCGATGGAGAGCTATTTTTGGTACAGTTGTCCTGACGAGATTGTAGGTAGGGCGCAGCAGTCGATTATTACGTAGGCTACCTGATTGGGGGCCTTATAACAGCACATTCACTTTAACTCTTGGTAAAACAGGACCCAGATGAAGGGTAATTGAATGCTTGCTTTTACGATGTGATAAAGCTCCGAACTTGTTTTCTTGCTGGAAGTTTATCAGCAGTGCCACAGGGCAAACTTGTGAGGCTTCTAAGAGCGGGAGGGAGGGATATTGACTGGATCCTGATAGCATTGACAGTGACAAGGATAGATAGGGTGTCCCGCTGGCCGGGCTGCTATCAGCCACCGCTGCATTCATGCAGAGTGCTGAAAAAGTCCTTGTAGGACACCATGTATTACCACCTGATGATACATTAGAGTCCATCGTTGATGCAAGGAAGATGATAGAACGGTTGTTTTTGGTGCTGAATTGCTTAAAGTTGAGTCATCTGTTTCTCAGTGTGATTCAGTAATTCCATAATGGCAATTTTGAACTCCTTCAACTGTTTAAAAAATTGTCATTGTTTAGAAGGATTTATCACTGTCATTGAGATCACATCACAACTCATTCACAATTCATTCCATCAAAAGCTCTAGAACACAAACACATTAACCCATTTTTGAAAGTATTTCAAAATGGAAACATCGGACTTTCATTTCATGTAGTTCACTACATGATTGCACCACCCCACATTATAGGAGTCACATTTACATTTACTTATTTCTAATAAGTTTCCCTCCTTTTTCCACCCTGTCCATCATCATGTGTCATCCTGTTGCCATCCAATAAAAAGCCCATACATTATACTGTGACGACCCCTGTTTACCACCTGGTAAAGACTCTCTGCCTGCAGTTCAGTGCTAATGCCTGTTTGTGTGTGTGCGTGTTTTTTCCTTCCTGCATGCAAACAGGGAGCAACTGTCACTCTCATCTCAAACATTCGTTCAGACATGCAAATTTACTGAACCATCTAATATGTCTGTCATGAACACGACATCATTTCCTCTAGACTGTCATGCATTCCATTCAGAGTGACACTACACCTTTGACTTTATCATAATGGCAAAGTGAATTGTAGGACTAAGTTCACTTTGAAAGCAGATTGCACAATGCTTTATGGTAATAAAAAAGTGATTGCTTCAGATTTTAGACACCTGATCAAATTTTACATTTGTTTCAATCACCTCCATAAAGAGCCAATCTCCTCTGGAATGCTTGTATAAGACAATGCACAACTGCACCATTAATATTTCTCTTTACACTGCAAATATTACAATATGCATTTTTATCTTGCTTTCCATTAGCATATAAATAATTGGCCCAAAACCAGATCAATTTACTTTACGCAAAATTACATAATGTATCTTGAATTTTTCTAAACCACTGGCAAAGAGTTTGTTCTACTGTTATGAGATATAAATAAAAATATGAGAAATAATATAAGATATATTATTTTAAAATCTCAATACTTACTCAATTCTGCTTCAAGTACAAGTATCTCTTTTTAATATTTAGATCTACAAATCTTGCCTTTAAGGAAAAATAATTAATGAAAAAGATGTATATCTTGTGTATAACTTTAAAAAAAAAAACTAAGGTGTTGTGTCACCAGAATGTAAGAGAGTGTTCGTCTTTCATAGTCTTGTGCATAAAATAATGGTTTATTTTGGTCTCAAAATGAAACATATTTGCTGTACATTTAAATTCAACATAAAACCAATTTAAGCTCAAGAGACAAATAAAAGCTTCTCTTAAAATATACACATTTATCACAATTGTTTAGATATAAATTCAGACCTAATATCATGGTGTGGGTTTGATATATGGGCCATAATACAGCATGGCATGATCAAAAAGCTTACGGAACTGATTTTCTGCAGAACTAAAATTCCCAGTGCAAAAATATATTGAACTTTTTAATAAAAAACAGCACACTGTATATTTTTTGAGAGACTTTAAACCATAATTTTATTTGAGCTAGAATGACATCAATAAGCTTTGTGCCAATTGCTCCCTTCCACCCTGTGATATCCAACATTCATGAGTTGGCGTCTACTTTGCGATATTGCTTTCAATAAGCCTCAAATTATTCAATCAATTAATTTTATTCTAACATCGATAACTATGCTTTGAAAGCACTGTAGCGTGACTTCGTTTATTAACTGTGTGGTATTGAACGGCAACTCCTCCTTGCCATGCAGAATGATTTGATTCTTCTTTTCATTAAATGCATTGAGCAAAACAATGATATTTTACCTGTAGAATATTAATGCAGTATTCTATGTTGCAGATTTCTCACGTTCTTTTCAGGAGAAGGAATATATACTTTAATTTCCCTCTCAATGCACAGCTAAGCCTGGAGAAATGGCCTCGTAGGCTACGCGATGCAGAATCATGGGGAGGAAGTTGGCGATTTGGCCCGTCTTAACAGAGCCTTGCATTTACAGAGTCTTTACCATTTGACTTCAGATGGTCTATGACGTGGTTCTCAACTGGTTTTGCTTCAGAACCCAGATTTATACAATGGGCATCAAATGGAGATCCAACACAGTACTAAAACTGTCAATCCTTCAAAACTAAACAGAAATATCCATAAAAACAATAATTATTTTACCCTGTGTAGCTTTTTTCAATGGGTTTTTGAAGATGAAGGGATGTCATGCAACCTTTCCATGTTGCCATCTGTCTTAGTCCCACCAGTTGAGAGCCACTGGTCTACAAAACAATAAAGAGAACATGTACTTCCACCAATTACATTGAATGGCAAGAATATTGTGATGACAATAAAGGGTTTTTTTTATAAGTATAAGATATATCAGGACTAAACTGCCACTGCAGACAACAGGATTATGTCATATGTACAAAAATCAACATGTTGTTTAACATACACATACACTGATTGGTAACACACTGTAATTCCCTTTACTGTTGGAGAGCTGTGGTCATGAAAAGAGGAGTAGAGCACAGAGGACTGTGCAATGAAAGTGAAGGGTGAAGCTTTGCTTACTTTCAAGACAGAATTCAAAGACCACTGTGTTCCCCAGTGCTGTGACTAAGATTCTCTGTTGGTAATCATCCCCTTCACAGTTTCTAAGATGTGGAATAGTGTCCGCTTTTTGCCCTGGAGCCTCAGTCACATGACTGGTCTATGCAAGACACATGCACACTTTCTAAGCATCAGAGTTCCCCAGAACATTGATAAAACTGAAACAAAGTACACAATATTGGCAACTGTAATGAACAGAACCAAAACTAATGTTTGTCTATTATAGCGCTTACTGTGATTTTGCCAAGTAGGGCATGTTCCTGGATCATATTTCTTGGTCACGTAGCAACATTACAATCAACCTACCATTTCCATTTTTCATTCAGGAGCATGTCCTACTTGGCAAAATCACAGTCACCATATCATAACCATGACAAACTGCAGAGCTAGACTTTCAAATATGCAGAATATGAGAAAAGAAATGAATTTTACCACCAAATGACATTCCTGTATAAAATCATTTCCTTGATAAGTATCTCGTTTCCCAATATGTTTTATACCCAACTGGCTAAATACTATTTTTCAATATTTGTTCTGCATTTATCAGTGAGGTTTAAAAAAACTGTGCCAAAGGGGCAACTTGCTTCTCAAGTACATTTATCTTATTTTAAGAATGTTTTAGACAAAAATCCAGATTAAGAAAATGATTTTCTGCCTTGATAAAAACAGCAGCCACATTACTGTATCACAGATAAGACTGAAACCAGCCCATTATCACTAATGCAAACAAATAACCATATCATTTAAAAGACCATATAAAACTGCATTGAACGCTCTGCAATTTGTCCTCAGGATGTACAAAACATCAAGACATTCATTCAATTTGAGCTCATTGTGTCTTTAGTTTAAGCACTCATCTGTATGGCTTTCTGTCCCTTATATTGATTTCAACGGTTTAGCCGCACTGCCCAAAGGAAAATGTCTATTGTTCCAGATATCTTTTATATCTCAGGAGATTTATTGGAGATATCTGTAATAGAGATATCAACTTTGTCTTGGATTTTTGTCCTTAAGAGAAATAAAAATGGAAACAAATGTGATACAGAAACATACAGACCCGGTTTCACAGACAGGGTTTAGATTAAACCAGGATTAGACCTTAATTCAATTAGGACATTTAAGTAGCTTTTACAAACATGCCTTAGAAAAACACATTACTGGTGTGCATCTTGAGACAAAACAATGGCACTGACATATTTTAAGATTAGTCAGTGCAAGTTGCTTTCAGTTAAAACAGCTCAAACATGCATTTTAGTCTAGACTTAAGCCTTGTCTGTGAAACCGAGGATTAATTTATTGTGGATATATAGCACATCTCAGATTATTAGTCTTGTTTTGACTGCAGACTTTGGTATATCTTGGCAAAAATCTAGAGGTGTCATGTGAGATTTTTGGGTCTTACTCTAAATAGAAACATATAATAAGCAGGAGACACAAGTCTCCATTTGCTCTCCTTTTAAACACATCTGATTTGTATTTTTCCTTTCCTTTGCACGTCACACTCAAGCAACCAAAAATGTAAAATATTGTCAGTTTTGAGTGTGAAAGCTTAGAGGGCAATTCAGAATTTCCATAAAGTAGGTTAAAAAGTTAATCAAACAAATGTCACTGAATTCATCAGTATTGCATTAGCATCTCTGTGTAAAGGAGATGTCAAAATTACGTTATACGGCCTGAATTTCAATGCAGCCGGAAGCAGACTGAGAAAAGAGTGTGACAATTTAATTTGCTATGAATCATTATATGCTCTAAAAAAAAGAGACCGTAATACAGTGACTTACATAACATTCACACTACGTATGTATCCTGCCTCTTGTACCTGATTTTTTTCTCTCAAAATGTTAATGTTTGCAGTTTCATTTTCACTGTGACATGGATTCATATGATGTCTCTATTCACACCTTCCTTGTGTTTTTGTGCCATAAGAGTGACTGTGTTTTGTTTATAATGGTGGCTAAATGAGCCTGTTTATCCTGCCTACAGTTCTGAGCATGCTCAGTGAGGATGACCCAATGAGAGTGTGTGTACAGTATGCGTGTTGCTATCCCACACCTCTGCTTCTGTATCTCTCATCCTAACAGGACCTCAGCCACACCGTGTCAGGAAAACATTAAAGGAAGCAGGCAGCCTTAGAGGCAAGCCATCTTATATCTTACATCTTACACATACAAGTGGCAATTACGTAGTGGCCAACAAATTTGAAGTAGTTATTTAAATGAATCAACCATGGTCATTTTTAAAATGTGACTAGAAAAATGTCACTGTAAATGTAATTTACTCATCCTGAATGGCATCTTCAAGCAGCAATCTTGAGGGATGTAACCCCTTTTCAATGTCAAGGTGAACGTTTTGAAGATCTTTAAGGGTGATGTGCGTCATTTTTGTTTACCTTAAAATATAGACTCCTTTCCCAATTAAATCTGTAGAAATATCTTTAACCTGTTTACTGTCTGTCACCCACCATTTTGAGTTTAGATCTTAACTTAAATGGCTGTAATTCATGAATGTTTTGGAATACAGACCTATGGTTGGTCTCTTTAAAGAAAATACTTGGCAGATTATTGCAAAAGCACTTCAAAAAAAAAAAAAAAAATGAAAGTGTAAAAAAGTTACAGAAGTTTAAGTTTACTGTAATAGCAAATGTACAGAACTAAATCATTTTTATTTTATACAAAATATATATTTTACAAAATAATTTGGACTCTAAAATTGCTGGAACATCACATCCATATGTCTAACCAAGCTGTGTTCCAAATTTCCAAAAATTGAGCTTTTCCATGATAACACAATGTCCAATTTCTAAACGGGTGAGATATGTATACTACACTGTAAACCCTAATGCTCCAAAAAATTAATTGGTTTGAGTAGAGCCAACTCAAATTAAACAAATTAGTTCAAGCAAATTAACTTTTATGAGTATTCAGAACGTCACAAAACTGACACATTTTAAGTAATCTGAATTGTTGTTTTGAGTTTTATGAACTTGTTTCTTTTCATTTAGACAAACTTAAATTTAACTGAAACTAGGTTGGGATTTCTATTTCCCAGCATGCTTTGCCATGACACTCAAAAGGGAGAGTAAATGCTAAAATTAAGTGTTATATAATGTTTTTTTTGTTTGTTTGTTTAAGGTGGAGATTTAGTAGTGTTTAATGTTGGGGGGGGGGGGGGGGGGGGGTTACCATCATGGTGACGAGTGGAGCATGAGCTGAGTTTGAGAACAGATATACAGTATGTTATATTGCTGTACTCATTCAGCAAGTGCTATGCTATGCTAATGCTATCAAAGCATTGTGTTACCAATTACCAAGGTGGCATTTATTGAATTAGCTAGTTAAAGCTAGCCACAAGTTTCCACTACTACAAATATTTAAGGTGATTATTTTAATTTAAATGTATGACTTAGCTTACTCAAATATTTGAAGTTAAGAGCAATTAAAATCTGCAAGTACTGCTTACTTAAACTTTACATTTCTTAACTTAAAAAATTTGATGTAACCAATTGCCTCAATTTTTTTGTTTTCCCAACTTATTCGAGTTTACAGTGTATATACATGCAGAAATCACACATTTCACCTTTAATTAAGAAAATAGTAAATTATTATAATAATAATAATATTTGCTATTACAATTCAAAATACCATCATGTGCTAATTAGAATGATGAAATATGGCTATGCAAGTCATTATCGACCTAATAGGCTTTGGAACTAAAACAGCTTTACTGCCCATCTATACCTTTACAAGCTGACTTTAACACATGCTTGAGAACTTTATTAATGCTACAGCTTATAGTAGTTGACCACCATAATATTTTATAATCATATACTAATTTATTCTAACAGGAGTAGTGAACATCAGGGTGTTTAGAGGCTATAATAGAGGTCTGAGGAGTCTGGAGTCTGTGCATGCAGTCACGTCACCCCTGCATAATGGCTTCTGGTAAAATGGCTTTGACTCAGGTCATGCTGTTCACCTGCTGATAACTGCAGACAGACAGGCACTACAAGATGATGTGTGAAATATGATGAGTATTCCTGTCGATGGGCAGTGGAAAGCAGGAAAACCCAAAATGAAAACAAGTTTTACTGACTTGGCAATGGCATTTATATTTGTAGCTCCATATACGTGGCTATCTTTTTTTCTGACATGTGGGTGTTAAATCCTTTTCAATGCTGAATTTGACATTATCAGATCTTGTCTTATTGAAGATGTCACTCAGGGTCAATAGTACACTGTTTATCTGGAAACAAGACCAGCATACAGTACATGGCCAAAAGTATGTGAATACCTGCTTCTAATGAAATGGTTTGGCTATTGCAGCAACATCATTACTGAAAACAGAATACAGTCTAGCACACAGTCAAGAAATCTGCTTAAATCGGGGGTTTTCAAACTTTCTGATGCCAAGGACCCCCAAAATAATGATCTAATCTTTAAAAAAAACTTTTATACTATTTTTATATAAAAAATTATAGCATGATATAATAAAGTTAACATCTTGTCTCCAAAATTAAATAATTGCCTTTAATACTGTCATTAAAAACAATATGTGACAGTATAAACAATATAATGACACTATAAACTACAAGTATTTAATTTTAAAAACAAGTGTTATAACAAAACACAATACTATATATATATAAATTACACTATATTATACTATATGTGACCCTGGACCACAAAACCAGTCATAAGGGTCAATTTTTCAACATCATCTGAAAGCTGAATAAATAAGCTTTTCATTGATGTATGGTTTGTTAGGATAGGATTTTTGGCCGAGATACAACTATTTGAAAAGCTGGAATCTGAGGGTGCAAAAAAATCTAAATATTGAGAAAAATCATTGTCCAAATGAAGTCCTTAGCAATGCATATTACTACTAATAATACATTTTTGATATATTTACGGTAGGAAATTTACAAAATATCTTCATGGAACAGGATCTTTACTTAATATCCTAATGATTTTTGGCATAAAAGAAAAATCGATAATTTTGACCCATACAATGTATTGTTGGCTATTGCCACAAATATACCCGTGCGACTTATGACTGGTTTTGTGGTCCAGGGTTACATATTACAATATAATACACACACACACATATATATATTAGTGCTGTCAAATCGATCAATCGCAATTAATCGCATCCAAAACAAAAGGTTGTGTTTACATAATATATGTGTGTGTACTGTGTATAATTATTATACATTATTATGTGTTATTATGTAATAACTTTTATTTTGGATGCAATTAATCACGATTAATCGATTTGACAGCATATATAGTATACAGTGTATCTTTTTCTACTCAATATATGACAGTGAGATATATAGAGCTGATAAACACTTGGAAATAAGAAATATTTTCTCACAAAAATATATGCAGACTTGTTTACTGTAAAAAAAAAAATGACTGTCAATAATATATAAAACATTAAAAAAAATCTCATGATTTCTAGTATATAGTAAGCAGAATGAAAAAGTAATAATGTCAAATTCAAACAACAAGTGCAACAACAACTCCCTATTAAATAACCATGATTTTGAAATGTTCAACCAGCATAATGATGTGGTGTTCAAGTGTTCAGGTATTACATACTTTCGGCCATATAATACATGTTGCAGTAGTAGTATTTTTGAGATGGTTTTGTACAGCACTGACAAACAGACTGATAGTTTAGAGTTTTTTGCTGTTGTTATTAGAGCTGGTTAAATGGCTGTAAGTGAATGTGTTGAGTGTATGGAAATATGTCTCAAGATGCCCTGTCTGAAACATGCTCCTAGGGGGTATTCACCACATCAGCCCTGATCCCATGAAGGCAGTGAACGAAGCAATGGATGACACTACCGATTGGATAACGTCAATCTTGACTTTTATGACTAATTTGGTAGCACCAGAAGAAGAGGAAGACGAAGGTATATTAACTTGTTATAGCCTTCAATTCACAATAGCAGCATGATTACACAACAAAGTGTTTACTGTAATATCAACAACATCTCATAAACCACAGACTAACTCACAGCGGTTTGATCTGACGAGCCATGTGTACAAATAGGTCTTATTAGAAATATGAGCTGGCTTTTATGGTCACGTTTTCCCCCTTCTGCAGAATAAACCTGGTTTAAATGGTTTCCCAAAGGGATTGAAGAATATCATGGATCATATTTGTGCAAATATTGTATTTCAAACAATCTATATTCTGACATAATATTACAAGATCTGCTAGAAAATTCTAAGTGGTGTGTGTCATGACCAGAAATATTAAAAGATGGGTCACTATTTTACAGCTTTACACTACAAAGAAGAGTTTTGAGAAAGAGGACGAGGAATTTCTACCAGGAACTGTCGACCCAAACTCTGTGTGCCACATGTGTGATTCTACAAAATAACAATAAAAATCAAACAAAACAGTATCACATCTCTGTCATTAATCTCTCACATCAATTATTGGTTTCTTCTGATAATAATCTCAATAGTTATTCAGTTTTTGATTCACAAAACATTTATCCAAGGCAACTTAAGAATACATGCAAATGAGAATACATGCATAAGCAATTGATCGAAAGGGGATAATACAAGTAATGCTAATGTACATTTAATTTGATTACTAGAAGAGTATAGAAAATATATAATATAATACAGTAAATAAAATATAATAAATATAATATAATATAATTAATATAATAAACATAATATAATATAATTAATATAATAAATATAAAATAAATATAATATAATTAATATAATAAATAAATTATAATAAATATAATATACCATAATGGTAACACTTTACAATAAGGTTATATTAGTTAACATTATTTAATGCATTAGTTAACATGAACTAACCATGAACAACACCTCTGTTCAGCATTAATCTTAACTCATACATATATTAATGCATCTATTCACGTCAACAGTGCAATTAGTTAACATTAGTTAATGCATTAGTTAACATGAACTAACCATGAACAATGCCTGTAGCTTTATTGTTTTTGTAAGGTTATCTTAGTGTACATATTTACATTAGTTTACGTAGCAGTTGACACTCACTAAGGATGAACATTTCTAACTCACCATCTCACTCTAAAGGTAAAAATGCTGTTGTGTACTTTATCAACATTATTAAACAAAGAATTTATTAATGGTTTTTGAGAACCTTATTATCAAGTGTACACTATTTCAACATTAACTGATGTGTTAACATTTGTAGGTTCGTTGCAAAGCAGTAAATAATAATAAATGCTTGGTTAATGGAAATTCAGGTTAATAAAGAGTCTACAAATGTTAGTAACACATCAGTCAAAGTTGAAATAGTGTACACTTTACAATAAGGTTCTTAAAAACCATTAATACATGCTTTGTTAATGGTAAGTCATGTTAATAAAAGTCTACAAATGTTAGTATCACATCAGGTAATGTTGAAATAGTGTACACTTTACAATAAGGGTCACAAAATCCATTAATAAATGCTTTGTTGAATGTAAGTAATGATAGTAAAGTGTGTATAAACATGAACAACCTATCCGTTGATGTTCAGATGGTTTCCACTGTAGGATTATGTTTACCAACAGCCCAAAATCAATGGCTTATTAAATAATGTTGATAAGGTACACAAAAGCATTTTTACCTTTAGAGTGAGATGGTGAGTTAAAAATGTTCATCCTTAGTGTGTGTCAACTGCTACGTAAACTAATGTAAATATGTACATTAAGATAACCTTACAAAAACAGTAAAGCTACAGGCATTGTTCATGGTTAGTTCATGTTAACTAATGCATTAACTAATGTTAACTAATTGCACTGTTGACGTGAATAGATGCATTAATATATGTGTGAGTTAAGATTAACTAATGCTGAACAGAGGTGTTGTTCATGGTTAGTTCATGTTAACTAATGCATTAACTAATACAACCTTATTGTAAAGTGTTACCATAAAATTAATATAATATAATAAATATAAAATATAATATAATAAATATAATATAATATAATAAATATAATGTAATATAATATAATAAATATAATATAATACAAAATAATAATATATAATATATAATGTTTTTTGTTTGAATATGAGGAAAACTAAGATTTTCTTAAACAGAATTTTTGACTGTTTTTCAAAAAAAAAAAAAAAATTAGACAATATGACCTGTATAAAACTGCATAAGATAAGACTTTTTTTCCCCCAAAGAATATATCTTCTATTATTTTTCTGATGGAATTAGCCTTTTTTTCATATTTTAGGCAAAAAACTTTTCCAGAAAAACAACTTCAATATAAATTCTAGGAAAATGAGTCTTATAGTTCACCAAAAATGAAAATGATCCCATATCTCTTTCAGTCGAACACAATCGGAGTTATATTAAATAATATCCTGGCTCTGCAGCTTTGTAATGGCACTGAATTGTGTCCGATGTTTTGAAGCTCCAAAAAGCGCATCAATCCATCCATCCATCCATCATAAAAGTAATCTCTATGACTCCAGTGGGTTAATAAATGCCTTCTGAAATGAAGTGGGTTTTTTTAAAGAAAAATATAAATATAATAAATAATAATGTAATATAAACTTTATAAACTATAATCACTGCCTTCCAGCCAGTACGAGCGTTCACAAGAGAGTCGAGTTCCGGTGGAAGGGTGACCTCTGACCTGACATATAATGTAGGACGTAGGAGTAGAGTAAGCTTAGGTGAGAATAGACGCCTCTTGTGAAAACCATGTGACTGTCTCGTGAATGCGTGTGTGGCCGTTGCCGGAAGCCAGTGATTATAGTTTATTAAATTTTAAATATGGATATTTTTCATACAAAAACCCATCGCTTCATTTCAGAAGGCATTTATTAACCCACTGGAGTATGGATTACTTTTATGATGGATGTGCTTTCTGGAGCTTCAAAAACTCTGGCGCTATTCAATGCCATTACTAAGCTGGCAAGAGCCAGGATATTCTTTAATATAACTCTGATTGTGTTCGGCTGAAAGAAGAAAGTCATATACACCTAGAATGGCTTGAGAGTGAATAAATTATGGGATAATATTCATTTTTGGGTGAACTAATGTCTTTCAATTATTTTACTTCTCAGGTAACTTTACATGTTTCTCTATATATTTTTTACTATAAAACAAGACAACAATACTGATTAAGAATATTATGTTTGCAGTTTAGTGCAAGAGAATAGATAATGCACTATTTGTGATATTTGTCACTAGGGGAGAACAATGAATCTCAGAGGAAAAAAAGAGGCCTACTTAAGAAGCAAAACAACATGAGACATCTTAATCTCCCCTCTTTAATTTTGGAAGCTAATGGGTCATTGTGGTCTCATTGAGGGCAGCTCATATGGCCCTGTCTTTAACCACAGATGCACTTAGCAAGGTCAGAATAAATGTTTATTAGGTGCTCTATCTCCTCTCCTTTTTATCCTGATTTTGTATCAAGTTTAGGTTAGTAGAGTTAATTTTCAATTGACTTCCATGACCTTGAAAATTCATCACATCTGTTATTAGACTAACCCAACCCATACAGTGATGGTAGGTTAGCAAACAAAGCTGCCATTAAAACTGACACTTTTATTATAGGCAAATATAAGCCTATTTGCTTTAATCTTCAGGCAAAATCTCCAAAGATAAATAAGGCCTATGAAGATTAAATAAGGCATATGAAGTAATGAATCTACATTTTAATGACATTTACTTTCTGGTTAATTATCAGTGACCACAGATTTGTAATCAATTTAGAAACCCCCACAACACCAGAAGACTCATTATACAAGAGTTTTAAGATCTACATAATTTTCATTACTACTACATTAGTAGTTTTTAGCATTGAGCTGAGCACAAACGTTTAAAATCATCTAATTGAAATACAGCAGAAATAAATGTTTATAGAGCTGTCAGAAAACAAATGAAGTACATATGCACAGTGAACACTTTCAGAAACATTCATAAAGAGAGCTAAAAACAAAAAGAGGCACAAAAGTGACATTGCCAAGATTGTTGAACCAACAACACGCTTGGCTCAGATTCTTCATAAGTTACCTTGAGGTGCTCTGAATAAATGCATGTGGACTGACTGCCACATAGCTTCAATACCTCCAGATATCAATGAATGATTTCGGATTAATAATAACATAACATACCAACAGAATATATAATCTCATCAAAACAAAAACATTGCAAGTATGCAAGGTATACAAACTGATCACAATACTAACACATATACATTTAGAAACATTACTATTTTTAATGTTTTTGAAAGAAGTCTCTTGTGCTCATCAAGCCTGCATTTATTTGATCAAAAATACAGAAAAAAAACCAGTAATATTATGAAATATTATTACAATTTAAATTAATGTTTTTTATTTTAATATACTTTAAAATATAATGTATTTCGGTGATGCAAAGCTGATTTTTCAGCATCATTATACTCCAGTCTTCAGTAGGGATGGGTATCGAGAACCGGTTCCAAATTCCCCAGAACCGGTGATTCGATAAGAAACGCGCATTTCGGTTCCACTTATCGGTTCTTGTGTGCGCAAAAGACTCGCGCGCTGTTTTCCGTGCTCTGCACACATCCAAACCGTGCGCACAGAAAAGGTGATTTTAAACATTCTGTGCCGCACACACACACACACGTGTGCACAGAACGGCTTCTCGCGATAATGAACTAAGTTCGCTTCCTCGTCTTTTTTCACAGCATACGAACGGACAAATACACACAAAATGTCAAAATATTCTCGTAAACACAGTTGGTTATGTCTTAAGACAGAGAAGAAAAGATGAAAACGTATGTGTAATCCGTGTGATCTGTGTGCAGCTCTTAAAGTGACGGCAGATTTTCCGGATGCCGTCTCTATGACAACATTAATCAAACAAAAGACAACGAGAAAACTCACTCGCTGTTCTAGACAGAATATAATTGAACTATTTGTAATGTGTAGCCTATATTTTATTAATAATATTTTATTAATTAATAAAAGTATTAATTTCTTTCAGAAAAAAAGAAAGAAAAAAATACTGACCCCAAACTTTTGAACGGTAATGTATATTGTTACAAAAGATTTTATTTTAAATAAATGCTGTTCTTTTTTAACTTTTTATTTATCAAAGAATCCTGAAAAAAGTATCACAGGTTATTAAAAAGAATATTAATCAGCACAACTGTTTCCAAAATTGACAATAAATCAGCATATAAGAATGGTTTCTGAAGGATCATGTGACACTGAAGCCTGGAGTAATGGCTGATGAAAATTCAGCTTTGCATCACAGAAATAAATTATATTTTAAAGTATATTCAACTAAAAAAAACTATTATTTTAAATTGTAATAATATTTAACAATATTACTGGGTTTTTTTTTTCTGTATTTGTGATCAAATAAATGCAGGCTTGATTAGCATAAGAGACTTTTCAGCGGTACTGTACACACACACACACACACACACACACACACACACACACACACACACACACACACACAGGAAAATAAAATCAAATTTCCCAGAATGCATTACCAGTGGCCAGGCAGACAACTGTCAGGCGGCAGCGTGAACTGTTTTCAAACTGTAGGTGAATAATGTCTTTACCTGCGGTCGTTCACAAGCAGCACGTGCAGGTGTTGAACTTCATAAAATCCGTTGCATCGCTAGCAAACAATGGTGAGGTGCCCCTTTTTATTTTAGATTTATTTATATTTTTTATGATACATATAGTGTGGGAAAATAAAAATAAAAAATAGGAAAATAAATAACAATTCAAACAGATGGGAGGTAATAATGAAAATCAATAAATAAATACCCAATGATACATGAAGGTAAAGCCTTGAAGTATACAAATATAAATAAACAAAATAGTAATTGTACTAAGTACAAATACAATTATATACATACTGTATATAGCCTGGATGATGATGATGTAAAAGTGGAATAGGGCCTATTCTGTGCCTATGATAGAAAAAGCAAATGGAGATTTTTGAAATAGGAAACTGTAGGGGGAAAAAAAAGAAGTTTAGAGCTATTAAATATTATATCCTACATGGTGGATACATTTTTATTCCACCCTGTTTGGAATTCCAAACAAATCATTGCCATTTTATCATACTGAATTACCCTATAATGCTTTTGACAAATGTTACAGCCAGGTATTAAAAAAAAAAGTTTGATGTAAAAACTGTAGTAGAAAAAAATAGTTTCCACTAACAACTTAGTACAAACCCGATTCCAAAAAAGTTGGGACACTGTACAAATTGTGAATAAAAAAGGAATGCAATAATTTACACATCTCATAAACTTATATTTTATTCACAATAGAATATAAATAACATATCAAATGTTGAAAGTGAGACATTTTGAAATGTCATGCCAAATATTGGCTCATTTTGGATTTCATGAGAGCTACACATTCCAAAAAAGTTGGGACAGGTAGCAGTAAGAGGCCGGAAAAGTTAAATGTACATATAAGGAACAGCTGGAGGACCAATTTGTAACTTATTAGGTCAATTGGCAACATGATTGGGTATAAAAAGAGCCTCTCAGAGTGGCAGTGTCTCTCAGAAGTCAAGATGGGCAGAGGATCACCAATTCCCCCAATGCTGCGGCGAAAAATAGTGGAGCAATATCAGAAAGGAGTTTCTCAGAGAAAAATTGCAAAGAGTTTGAAGTTATCATCATCTACAGTGCATAATATCATCCAAAGATTCAGAGAATCTGGAACAATCTCTGTGCGTAAGGGTCAAGGCCGGAAAACCATACTGGATGCCCGTGATCTTCGGGCCCTTAGACGGCACTGCATCACAATCAGGAATGCTACTGTAATGGAAATCACAACATGGGCTCAGGAATACTTCCAGAAAACATTGTCGGTGAACACAATCCACCGTGCCATTCACCGTTGCCGGCTAAAACTCTATAGGTCAAAAAAGAAGCTATATCTAAACATGATCCAGAAGCGCAGGCGTTTTCTCTGGGCCAAGGCTCATTTAAAATGGACTGTGGCAAAGTGGAAAACTCTTCTGTGGTCAGACAAATCAAAATTTGAAGTTCTTTTTGGAAAACTGGGACGCCATATCATCCGGACTAAAGAGGACAAGGACAACCCAAGTTGTTATCAGCGCTCAGTTCAGAAGCCTGCATCTCTGATGGTATGGGGTTGCATGAGTGCGTGTGGCATGGGCAGTTTACACATCTGGAAAGGCACCATCAATGCTGAAAGGTATATCCAAGTTCTAGAACAACATATGCTCCCATCCAGACGTCGTCTCTTTCCAACATGACAATGCCAGACCACATACTGCATCAATTACAACATCATGGCTGCGTAGAAGGATCCGGGTACTGAAATGGCCAGCCTGCAGTCCAGATCTTTCACCCATAGAAAACATTTGGCGCATCATAAAGAGGAAGATGCGACAAAGAAGATCTAAGACAGTTGAGCAGCTAGAAGCCTGTATTAGACAAGAACGGGACAACATTCCTATTCCTAAACTTGAGCAACTTGTCTCCTCAGTCCCCAGACGTTTGCCGACTGTTATAAAAAGAAGAGGGGATGCCACACAGTGGTAAACATGGCCTTGTCCCAACTTTTTTGAGATGTGTTGATGCCATGAAATTTAAAATCAACTTATTTTTCCCTTAAAATGATAAATTTTCTCAGTTTAAACATTTGATATGTCATCTATGTTGTATTCTGAATAAAATATTGAAATTTGAAACTTCCACATCATTGCATTCTGTTTTTATTCACAATTTGTACAGTGTCCCAACTTTTTTGGAATCGGGTTTGTAGAAAAATGACTCGAATTGAATTGTTCACACCACTCAAGAATTTTTAATTAGACAAGAAGAGTAATTCACTGAACTGCAATTCAACAGGCGACGCATTCAGGGAAATAAGTGTTTTCCCAACATATAAAGGTTTATTTATTAAATATAGTGAAAACTATAAACTACATGCACATTTTATATGTGGCATTTCAGTTGTCAATTGTTAATGTTGTACAACGTTATTTACCAGATTTGATAGTAACTGTACATATACAGTAATTGGAATTTACGAACATAAGACATCAATTTCAAACACTTTGATAATTTCTGGGGAAATTAGAAATTTCAATCATCAAAAATATTACTCAACTCCCTATACAAAATCACCAATATGCTCTGGTCTTCATTTGAGCACCAAAGGATGTATTTACAGATCACTCTGGAGAAAAACAGGCTCGCCAGATCAAATCGTTCAGCAGACAAACAAGCTGATTAATTAATTATTATAATTGCACACATGTAAATGCATCACCAGGCATAAAGGTGGCTTCACATTTCAAATAATTTAGATTTGAACCTGTTTGTCGCATACAAATTAAATGTGTAAAAAGTGTAAAAAGAAAACACTTTTTGGATGGGTGTGTGTACTGATGTTGGCATGCCCTTTGTTATAGAAGATCTTAGAGGCCAGGAATAAAGTGCTGTGGATCGCAGACAAGCCTTTTCCCCTCTCTGATCCACATTTATAATTTATTCAACCCTCATCAATGTTTCAAAAGATCTATTTTGTAGGGTCTTCTCTAACACGGTCTTCTGTATTCCTTTCTCCTCCACCAATTTAGGTGAGCGTCATTTTGTGAAGAAAAAAGGTTAGTATCAAACTCTGTGCTCCTTCACTTTGATCATACACAACAACTAAGAGAAGAAACGTTTGACATAAATGAATAGTGTTTAAAATCAAGGTACACTTACATGAGATGAAGAATCCAGTCTGTTAGGGTAGGATATAGAGCCTTTTGCACATTTTAAACATGGCCACTATACTTGAGTTTTTTCCTTCTTGCCTGACCTTGTGAGCAGTACGTTCTTCATGGTTTTCTGAAGCATTTATTATCCATTTAAAGTGGACTACGACAGCACTTCTATGGTGTCAAGTGGTGTCTGGCACAAATAATGATATTCAGACAGATGTTTCGAAAATTGATACATTACTGCTTAACTAAATAAATATGCAAATCTCTTCGCAAAACGCTTCTCACATTAGGTCTGTGGGACTTTCAGCTGTTAATTGAGGAACTATTAGGGGCAATATTTGAAGAGCAATCGTTAGTTGCCTGGAAGGGGGAATATTTTGTCAGCTTGTTAAAAAAAAGTTGAGAATTTTTTACATAAAGCAATGAGTACCATATTCAAATTATAGCCTCACAAAATACAGCAGGCTGCAAATTGTGTTCTCACAGTGTACATTGTTATTGATGATATTAAATAGATAGTTCACTCAAAAATGAAAATTTTGTCATTATTAACTTGCACTCATGTTTTTCCAAACGCTTATGGTTTTCATTATTCTGTCGAGCACAAAAGAAGATGTTTTGCAGGATGTTGACACAAATCAAATCAAATCACACAAATGTGAGAGGTGGAGAGGAAGATATGACTTATGCACATTATGATACTTTATTGTTATTTTTGGAGCTTGACAGCCTGTGGTCACTATTAAAGGCACAATATGTAAGATATTTGGATTAAAATATCCAGAAACCACTAGAACAATGTTATATATTTTGACAGTCAAATCAAAATTTATTGAGACACCTTCAACATTTTCTCACATTATCACAGTTTATTCGCTATAGTTTAGAAAATGGTAATAAAATATGACAAGAACTCAGAGTTAAACTGTGTCAGAACAAATTCATCTTGATAATGTCAGATAACTTTGATAGAAAGGTATGTAATGGATTACAATCAACCAATCAGCTGTCAGCTGTTAAATTTAAGTACACAGTTAGATAATACCAATTTAGGTCCACCAATTACCAATCAATGCTTAATTTTGTTCAGTCTGTGGTGTGAAAGGTCGCATTAGTAATTAAAGAAAAAACACTTAAGCAAAACATGGTCAGGTCAAAGTGTCTGAATAATTTTGGTCCCAAATTTTTATCGATTTTACTGGTAGTCCACTGTATGAAGAATTTTTGGGTATGTCAGTTTACTTTATTTTGCTATCCTCACTTACATAAATAAATTATAGTGTCCTGCACCCACTAGTAAAAATTATATCTGGTGTCTGAATAATTTTTGGTTTGACTGTACATTATCCCAAATGTTTCCAAGAATGTTTGAATCCAGAGAAATAAGCAATTTTAACCAGGACACGGACCGAGTCTGTACGTCACCTATCAATGACATCATACCCGCGTTACCCTCGATTTCCATGGAAACACCAAAGACGCTTTAATGTATTGTGTGTTTAATTAGACAGGTGAGTAACTGTTTGGATACATTTTTGGAATGACAGAAAACTGATCATTGTTATATAGCTCAACACAGTTAGTCTTATTGTTTAAATCTTGTTTTCATGATTTACCGCGAGTACCATGTTTTACCATGCCTAATATCGATCTAGCTTACTGCAGTGTGCAACAAGTGTCTCATAGTAGCCAGCGAGCGAACGCAGAGAGAAGCATTTTAACATAACTTTCAACACACTCAATTAACATATCTAATATGATAAAACAGCGCTGCGTTACCCCACATAGGCATGACCGGGAAAAGCGGAAGCGGTGGTCTGCGGCATAATAAAAGCTCTGTGAAATCAAGGCGTCATCAAGCTACGGTGAAAAATTACATATTGTGGCTTTAACTTTCATTAAAATGAATATACATGTAACGTGATTTACAGAAAAAAAGAAATATGGAATGACATCATGAGTAAATGAAAGAAAGAATGTTTATTTTTGTGTGAACTATCCCTTTAACTACTGTTAGTTAAAATCATGTTTTAAAGTATACCAAAATGGCATGATGAAGAAGAAGCAGCTGGGATATTTGTCTAATTTTTCACCACCGTGCTGCATAAACAACTTTATTTTTGTACCATGCATTAAACCTCACATTAACTAACTTAATCACAGTATATACTTATATTCTTATGTTGTGTCTCTCTCCTCTAGGAGAATTCTTGCCACCGAGGAAAAAAGGTTTGTGTCTTGAAGAGCGCTTGATGAGATTGCATTCATTAGAGAATACATAAACCATCAGCATAACAGATAACAGTTTGCTTGAGTCTGTAATTAACACATTTATATTACAGTTGCATTAGGAGGGCAAGCATTAGAGTATTTTATGGAGAATGGGCATTATGCTGTCATTGATTGCGTTTGGAGCCATGCATTCATAATCATTTCCCTTTGTTTTCACACACCCTAATTATGCTCCCCATGCTAATCAGTGTTCCATAAAGCTGCATGTATTTGTCCATTAACATCTTCATGAAATTATCATTAAGCTGTCTTGGTAATGCTATTGCAGAAAGCATCTAAACACCATTATCAGTTTTAGCTAATGCAAATGTTTCTGAATAAAAATAGTCCTGCATATGTGTAATACAACTCTGTATTTGATTATATGGGCAACACATTTGCAGTCATTTGTCATATTAACACTTAAGGGAACTCTGCAAGCCTCACATATTGGTGTGCCCCTGTTTTGCTTTAAAGGTACAGTCCATAATAGTTGACACAGGGACACCTAAGAGACCAGGAAATTAGATGTGTGCTTCTAAGACATATAGGCAGTGTCACTGGAGGAGTATTAGAAACCATAATTACTGTTCTTAAGATGATGCTATACGCCCGCCCCATAGTGGCGCAGTAATTTCAGACACTGTGAGCTGCCCTTTTACAATGATTTGTATTGTACACTGTTCAAAGTACCTTCTTAAAGACCCCATTAATGAATGGCCAAAACCTGGAAACAAGTTTTAGCATTTTAGCACTTCCAATTCCAAAGATTTTTGTTTTCTTTTTTGAGGGGAGGTGTCTTGTTAACACAAGCTCAAGATATTTTCAGTGTTTATTATGCATGATTTATCCATGCACATTTACTCAAATACTGATCGACAAAATGAAGTCTCGCCTTACGTTTTTTTTCTTGTTCAAAAAGCCGTTTCACTTGGTCACCATTGGGAAGAAAAGACAGTCACAATGGCTGCATCCGAAATCACATACTCTGAGTAGGTACTTATTTTAAATAAGTAATTACATAAGGACTGCTAAAAAAGTATGTTCTATATAGTATGAATGTGTGTTGTATGAATGTAATCCGGACGTACTACATCCGCCATGCTGTCATTATCATGTGACCTACCAGTGTCAGTTATGTCGCTTCACTGCCATTCACAAATCCTCTCCTGTGACCTAATGGGATAGTAAAGTGTCCATCGCATGCACACTTCAGAATCTTGCTGGAATAATAGGTCATCCGGGTACTTTTTGACTACTCTTTTATAAGTACTGTGAATTCAGACATACTTTTGTCACATAGGGCCATATTTTAACGATCTGAGTGCATGGTCTGAAGCGCATGGCACAGGTGCACTTAGTGTCTGAATCCACTTTTGCTAGTTTAACGACAGAAAAAACGTTCGGTGGGCTAGGCGCATGCTCCAAAAGGGTTGTACCTAGTCTCTTAATGAGTCATGGGTGTGTTTTGGGCATAACGTGCAATAAACCAATCAGAGTCTCATCTCCCATTCCCTTTAAAAGCCAGTAGCGCATGCACCATGGCAGATTCGCTGTTTACATGGCGGAATCTGCGAGCGGAAAGACTGAACGCTTCTCCAGAGAGGAATCCTTTTATTTTTAATATTTAAAAATGTTTGTGTGCTGCTTCGCGTCCCTGTGCGTGTATTAAGCAGAGTGTACGACAGATGGGCGTGAGTGCATTTGCTATTTAAACAACGTGGTGCTGGACGTGAAAATGATAACTGCGTCGGGCTGAAACTAGCAAAAAACATTTCGCATTTCGGATGCAGCCAAAATCTGTTTCATGTCAACTTTAACAGACATTGATTAATGGTGCGGTCACATTAGCAACCTTTCAGGGAATTTTGGGGGCAAAAAAGGTCCATTGTTTATTGTCAATAGTATGTGTAGCATAGCTCACACAGAAGTCACTTTCAAACCAATCAGCTTTCTTGGTTTGTGACCAACTTGAAACCCTTATGAAATCTGCATGGGGAAAACTTTCATCCTCATATGTAATTCAATTGTGTGGACTGCAGTTGAAATTACTTGTTTTTGCTGTGTAAAATTAGCCAAACAACAGTAAATGCAACCGAACCTTAAAAGCCACAAATTATTCTGCCAATGTAATGTATCATTAAGCATTGAGAGGTCTCATCAAGCTATGAGCAATGTGCAGAGCTCCTTTGTGCATAAACATTTGTACTTTAAAAAAAATAAAAAAAAGATGAAAGGGACCTATTCGTTTGCATGTCTTCTAAGTATTCAACTATCTAATAACATACTACTAAAGGGATGCTGTCACAGTAAAATAGCCTGCATAATATGCATCATATGTCTGATTATATGTTATGCACTGGATTGTGTATGTCTAGCCAAATATTATTTTGAATTTGTTACATCTTGTGGGGCTGCACTTTTGGTTTGAACCCCACACACTCTAGCTTCACTGACATTTCTGACAACCTAATGATATAGTTGCAGAGATACGGGCCAAGGAGATCTTAGCAGAGGAAGGGGAGTACGAGGAGGAAGAAGAAGAAGAAGAAGAAGAAGAAGAAGAGGAGGAGGAAGATGAGATGGTTGCTGATGAAGAGGAGGAAGAAGAAGAGGAGGAAGAAGAAGAGGAAGAAGAAGTAAAAGAAGATGTTGAGGAGGAGGAAGAATCTGCTGAAGAAGAGGAAGATGAAGAGGAGGAAGCAGCAGCAGCAGAGGAAGCTGTGGAGGAGGAGGATGGAAAAGAAGAGGAGGCTGAAGAAAAGGAGAAAGAGGAAGCTGATGCTGAGGAGGAAGAGAAAGATGAAGAGGAGGAAGCAGCAGCAGAGGAAGCTGTGGAGGATAAGGAGGGAAAAGAAGAGGAGGCTGAAGAAAGAAAGAAAGCTGAGACTGCTGATGATGATGATGAGGAGGAGGACAGAACTGATGCAGATGAAAAGGTTCCTACTACATCACTAGATGATCAGGATGATGAATCAAGTAAAGCAGAGGAGGAAGATGAAGATGACACCAAAGATGATCTAATATCTGATGCTAAAATCCTCCCACCTTTGCCCACAGAAGAGCACGACGATGATGTTAAAGTTGTAGCTGATGATTCCTCCTCTAAAGATGCCAAAGAAGCAGAAGATGCTCTTGAGGGTGGGGAGGCTGGCCATGAAGAACCACCTGAGGAAGAAGATGATAAAGTTATTCCTGCTTATGATAAAGAGAAAAAAGAAGAAGTAGATAAAGAAGAGCCAGCCCTTACGTTGGCTCCTACTACAGACGATGACATTACTGATGATGACCAAAAAGATGACCAAAGTGAGGAGAAAGACGATGATGATGAGCCCATTGTGCTTGGTATTGTAGCAGATGCTGGTGCCACAGTCACTGATGTTGAAGCTCAGGAAATTGGTGAGGAACCTATACTTAAAGTTGATGGTGATACAGAGATATTAACACCCATAGAGGAGAGTGCTGCTAAAGCTGACGACACAGTAGCTGAAATAGCTGACTCACAAGATGGCTTAAGCGCTACTGATATCCCATCTGATGACCATGATGATAAGATAGCTAAAGAACTAGCTGATGATCACAGTGAGGGTGCAGAAGACAGTCTTAAAGATGAGACTGGTGTTGGGCTGAAAGACGCTGACTCTGAAAAAGATATAACAAGTGAAGGTGAGGGTGTTACTGAGGAGCCTGAGCTAGCCGATAAGGAGGAGCAGGAGGAAGAGGGAAAAGAGGAGGGAGATGAACAGATAAGTGGTGAGGATGATGATGATATTATTATAGTAACAGCACCTGTAGTTAGTTCCGAACCAGGTGGAGATGAGACAACAGTGACTGATGAAGATGATGGCTCTTCACCTGAGAAAGGTACCCAAATTATTTTAGTTATTGACTCCAAAAGGTTTCTTTGTTTTTCATAAATGTGTTTAGCCAGTGATTTTAGGGGAGGGAACCGAGATTAAAAAATACAGAACCAAATGACGTTTTGTTCCGCAGTTTTCATACTTACATTTGGATGCAGTTGGAACACCATACTATACTAGTTTGTTTCCTGAACTGTTTCACTGGCGCTGCAGCATCGTTACTGAATCTACATTGCAAAACAAACAACGCGACCAATGTAGTTTGATTCCCGAAAGAATCACTTCGAGCTGGTTCTTGTTAGTGAATCAAAAACATACAGCGCCACCAGTGTAGTCTGATTCCCAAACAAATTACTCTAATGTGTCGACCCTTTTCAGTGAATTTATTTAGTACCTTTTGTCAGTATTTTATAAAAATAATGAATGAAATTTGTTAACACATTTTTGTTTGTTTAGTATTGCATTGTTTTAAACATATTTAAGGCAAAATTATTTTAAAATTATTTAAAAACATTTAAAGAGCCCCTATTATGGATTTTTGAAAATTACCTTTCATGTAATGTGTAACATAGTTCTAAGTGAATGAAAACATCCTGCAAAGTTTTAAATCTGAAAGTGCACCGTATATAAAGTTATTGTCTCTCAAAAGTAGGAGTCAACTCTGAGTCAATTAAACAAATCGTTTTTCAAACGAATTGCAAGCCGTTTCATTGTGACGTCAAAAGACGAAACATTAGCATATTGCCACTTACTGCGAGCGCAGACACCAGGGAAAACTTGAACCACCTCAAACACTGCAGCAGATACTGGATAGCATCATGTCGAGAAGACGCTCTACTCTACAATGTGTTTATTGTGTTTCATATTGTGTAGGTATCTGGCTAACTCACGTTATTACAGTCTTACTGAAATACTACTGTAAATCAGCTGTGGGCCACTATTACCTAAAACTGTGTCTATTAATGCAGATTATCTGTCGTTCTTACTACTTTGAGTAAAGATAAAGGATGGAGCAAGATTTGTTTTGCAAACTTTAATGTTACATCAGTCATTCACGTTAGTGCTCGGCTAACGTATGCGTTGTTATTGATACAGTTCCCGCATGTGCACCGCAATAATTTAGAAACACACACACACACACACACACACGGTTTTGTTGATGGATGTACACTTGTTAATGCTGATGGTGAGGAATTACAGTTGAAACATCTCATAATGTACCTCAAACTGAGTAGCATCACTGAGAAATGTCCTGCTCAAGGTTTGGGTTGAATAACTAGTTCTTCCAATGTTTCATCGATTCGGACTCGCGCTGGGATTGGTGTAAAATCGACATCATCGTTACTGTCTTTACAATGTGTACAATCGCTGAGCTTTAGGAAGCCTCCAAACGGAGCTGGAGTTCAGTTATGGTAATGGGCGTTTGTTTCCGAAATACGCGTTGTACGCGGTAGACCAATTACAACAGACTGGGCCATCTGACCAATCAGAGCAGAGTAGGCTTGTGGAAAGGGGGAATTTAGAGAGACTGATTCATCCATCGAGTCGTTTGAGAATCATTGAACAATGTGGTGATGTGCAATGTATATTATGAGAAAATCAAAAAAAATTTTTTGACCTTTGATGCATGTACACCTGTTGTTGGAGACCTCCAAAACTAAATTAGGAAACTTTAAAATAGCATAATAGGGGCACTTTAAAAAAAAACAAAGTTTGTGTAAACACCTTTTTCGAGGACTATTTTAAATAATTTGCTAAATATGTATTCTTTACAATACTACAAGTACTAAAAGAACACTTGAACCGTTAAGAAACCATAATCTAGGGATGCACCGATATGAAAATTTTGGCCATGATAATTCTTTATATTTGAAAGCCGATAACCGATATATTGGCCGATAAATCTAAATCCAAATTTTGATATAATTTTTGAGAGCCTGATTACAAAAACAAAAGTCTCACCATTAACAGCCATGTCCCAAGCACACAATTATAACGATGAATGAATTTTATGTAGCTTATATGACAGACTTGCGCTGCACATGTTGCATATAACTGTATTTTCCTTTTTTGAAGTGATTTCAAGCAATTCAAAACCATTATGGCGAACAGTGCATATCTGAAGCGTCTCAGCTGAAGGAAAAAATCCATTATTTATTGGCTTCAAAGCCACAATATGTAATTTTTCACCGCTAGAGGTCACTTATTCAAAAAAAAGGTGTAGCTTGATGACGCCTTGATTTTGCGGAGCTTTTATTATGCCGCAGACGGCCGCTTCTGCTTCTTCCGGTCATGTGTATGTGGGGTAACGTAATACTGTTTTATAATATTAGATACATTAATTAAGTGTGTTGAAAGTTATGTTATAATGCTACTCTCTGTGTTCGCTCGCCAGCTACTATGAGACACTTGTTGCACACTGCAGTAAGCTAGATCGATATTAGGCATGGTAAAACATGGTACTTGCGGTAAATCAAGAAAATGAGATTTAAACAATAAGTCTAACTGTGTTGAGCTATATAACAATGATCAGTTCCCTTTCAGTACGTTCGACGTACGTCAGAACTGACCGACGAATTGGGATCTGTTTTCAGAGACCAATCTACTTCGAGTGATTAAAAACGAGCCAATGGACATTGGCATGCGGTTCACGCATTCCACGCACCGCCCCGCAGCGCGGGTATAAATACGGAAGTGGAATACCGCATCATTGCTTTTTAAACTTCGGAGCCGAAAGGTTTGCTGTATCAAGCTGTTCCTACAATGAGTGTTTAGACGAGTCTCCAGGAGGATCGCTCTCTTACCTGGGTGCTGGTGTGACGGCGCGAGTCAGCGAGTGGCCGTTGCAACATACACTTGTTCCTGTGTTGGTTGGCTGGGCGTTTCCGTTCTTTGAGTGCTCACACGCAGGCTTGCAATCGGACTGCTGTGAGCCGCGGCCATCTCCCTGAGTGCGGGGTTGAGACCCTTCACCTATTCCCCGATCTAGTTTATTTTCTGGTGCACCAGAAAAGGGCTACTTCGGCTAATAAGCCTTGGTGACCTGAGGATTACAGTGGGGCTTCCCCACCGGGTACATCTCCTCGGGCCCCCACTCCTCTTATCGCATCACGAGCGTGCTGAGACTTTGTTCGTGGGTGGTTCATGTTCTCTCATGAGAACATGGCCACGTCGGCGCGTTGTTCATCTTGCCTTTTTCATAGAGCCTTGCTCACCGTCTCACATGCCTGCTGGTAGCTTACAGATGGGATTGCTGGTCCTAAAAAAAAAAAAAAAGGGGGCCAGCGTTTCATTTGGGGCTCTGGCAGAGGACAGATGTCAACTGCTGCATCGGAGAGAGGGCTGTTATGCGCTGGAAATGATAATGCTGAGTTTCACACTATAATAGTGTGTGCTCATGCTGAATCAGATTCAGAGTTGACAGCCATGCTTTCCTGGGTGGCTGAGGCGTAGTGCAACGCGTAAATCGCCTTGCCTGCCCCTGTGCCTTTTCTTCCCGGATGTGCATCGGAAAAATTTAGCAGTGTGGAACTATTTGGTGTCAAAATATGGAACACCAAAAGGGCCATAATCTGTATAAGTTTTCCCTCTCTCACTACCCTCTGTCCTGCATGCACGAGGGTAGTCCCGACCCAAGTGTAGTCCCGACTGTGTGTGGTGATGGACCTTGCTCTCTGGGTGACGGAAGTCACTGCACGCTCCCTGGGTCAGGCGATGTCCACACTAGTGGTCCAGGAATGTCACCTGGGGCTAAACCTGGCAGATATGCGTGAGCCTGACAAAGTGCGGTTCCTCGACGCCCCTGTCTGTCAGGCTGGCCTCTTCGGCGATGCCATTGAGAACTTCGCCCAGCAGTTCTTGGTGGCCCAGAAGCAGACGGAGGCGGTTTAAGAAACATCCTGCCCCGACGACCAGCTGCTGCCTCCACCCAGTCGTCGGCCGCAGCGCCTCCGCCTGCTTGTCGCCGAGGGTGTCCCCCTGCGTCTGCCTCCGCCCCTGCTAAGCCAAGCAGCAGCCTCCACCCAGGCAGCAGGTGGCCGGGCTCAAGGGAGGCACCCAACCCGTCCAGGGTTCCGCAAAGTCCCCTGCAAGCGCAAGGGCAAGCAGCCCTGAAACGGGCAGCCCAGTGAAAAGGGGATCTGCTCTCTGGGAGACGGTGTCCGCACCCCTCCCAGAGACCGAAATATTTTTCGGTTTCGGTCCTGCCACTGGCTCTCCGGAGTCCAGCGGTACCCACATTCTCAGAGCAGTTTCATTCCTCCCTGGGCCCCAAGAGGGTCGGGTTGGCCTTGCCAATCCTTTCCTCCCCTCTTCCCCTCTTCCCCTCGCCAGGGGGCAGCAGTATGGGCACCGAGAACGCCCCCAGGCCTCCTCACCCACACTCTGCCCCACCCTGGAGTACTCAGGCAACACTCCAGGCCGCCTCCGGGCCTCCCGAGTCAGGTCTGCGTACTCCACCTCGCTGCCCCACCCCGGGCACGTCTGTGGGGCCTCGGTCTCTGGGGGCCTGGCTAGGTCTCCCCAGGCCATCTCGCTGGCTCATCCATACCATCAGACTCAGCTACGCGATTCAGTTCGCTCGCCGGCCTCCCAAGTACAGGGGCATCCTCTTCACCACCGTGTGGAGCAGCGAGGCCCATGTCTTGCGGTCAGAGATCGATGTCCTGCTGGCGAAGGACGTGGTCGAGCCGGTTCCTCCAGCTGATATGAAGTCGGGGTTCTACAGGCCCTACTTCATTGTACCCAAGAAAGGTGGTGGGTTAAGGCCAATCTTGGACCTGCGCATTCTGATTCGGGCCCTGCACAAGCTCCCGTTCAAAATGTTAACGCAGAAACACATTTTCGAATGCATCCGTCCCCGAGATTGGTTCGCAGTGATTGACCTGAAGCCCTCCGGGCTGTCCCTGTCGCCTCACGGCTTCACGAAAGTTGCAGAGGCAGCCATTGTTCCGCTCAGAGAACGCGGCGTTCGCATCCTCAACTATCTCGACGACTGGGTCATACTGGCTCAGTCCTGGGATCAGTTGTGCGAACACAGGGACATGGTGCTCCGTCACCTCAGCCTGTTGGGCCTTCGGGTCAACCGAGAGAAGAGCAAACTCTGTCCCGCACAGAGGATCTCTTATCTCATTTTGGAGCTGGATTCGGTCAACCGGACGGCGCGCCTCACAGAGAAGAGCGAGTCTGGTCAGTGTTGAACTGCTTGAATACGTTCAAAGGCAGGACGGCGGTCCCACTGAAATTTTTTTCAGAGGCTCCTGGGGCATATGGCATCTGCAGGCGCGGTAACACCGCTCAGATTGCTTCATATGAGACCGCTCAACGCTGGCTTCACAACCGAGTCCCGAGATGGGCGTGGCAGAGCGGCAAGTACCGGATCTCAGTTACTCCTTACTGTCGCCAAACCTTCAACCCATGGGCGGACCCTTCATTTCTCCGGGTGGTAGTGCCCTTAGAACAGGTATCCAGGCATGCTGTGGTCTTCACAGATGCCTCATCCACGGGCTGGGGGGCCACGTACAAAGAGCACGCAGTTTCGGGTCTGTGGACAGGGCCCCAACTGCGTTGGCATATCAATTGCCCCAGAGTTATTGGCAGTATGTCTCGCCCTGGGCCGCCTCAAAAAGCCGCTACAGGGCAAGCACGTACTGGTCCTTACGGACAGCACTGCGGCCGTTGCGTACATCAACCGTCAGGGTGGTCTACGCTCCCGTTGCATGCTCCAGCTCGCCCTGCCATCTCCTCCTCCACCAGCTCTCTCGTCAGTCGACACCTCTGGGAGAGTGGCGACTCCTCCCCCGGAGCGTCCAGCTGACATGGGACTTCTTCGGAGCCGCGCAGGTAGACCTGTTCGCCTCTCCGGACTCAACCCATTGCCAGTTGTACTATTCCCTGACCGGGGGCACCCTCGGTACGAATGCACTGGCGCACAGCTGGCCCTGGGACCTACGCAAATATGCGTTTCCCCCAGTGAGCCTTCTCGCACAGACACTGTGCAACATCAGGGAGGACGAGGAGCAGGTTTTGCTAGTTGCGCCATACTGGCCCAACCGGACCTGGTTCTCCGAACTCCTCACGACAGCCCCTCCCTGGCCGATCCCCCTGAGGAAGGACCTGCTTTCTCAGGGGCGGGGCACTCTATGGCACCCGCGTCCAGACCTCTGGAAACTCCATGTCTGGTCCCTGGAAGGGATGCGGAGGTTCTAGATGGCCTGCCACAAGCAGTGGTAGACACCATCTCTTCTGCTAGAGCCCCCTCTATGAGGCGCCTCTATGCTTTAAAGTGGAACCTATTCGTTGAGTGGTGCTCTTCCCGCCGGGAAGTGTTGTGCTTTCTTTTCTGCAAGATGGGTTGGAGCGAAGGCTGTCTCCCTCCACCCTCAAAGTGTACGTCGCAGCAATAGCAGCGTATCACGATGCAGTTGAAGGTAAGTCCTTAGGGAAGCACGACCTAATCGTCAGTATCATCAGAGGTGCGAGGAGACTAAATCCTCCTCGTTCAACCTCGTTACCCTCTTGGGACTTAGCCCTGGTGCTCAGAGCACTTCAGGGTCCTCCCTTTGAGCCTTTGCAGTCTGTAGAGCTAAACATCCTGTCGATGAAGACGGTGCTCCTGACTGCATTGGCCTCAATCAAGAGGGTGGGGGACCTGCATGCACTTTCGGTCAACGAATCGTGCCTAGAATCCGGGCCGGCCAACTCTCACGTTGTCCTGAGACCCCGGCCTGGATATGTGCCCTAGGTTCCTACCACTCCCTTCCGGGACCAGGTGGTGAACCTGCAAGCGCTGCCTTCGGAGGAGGCAGACCCAGCCCTAGCTTTGCTCTGTCCCGTCTGCGCTCTCCGCACCTACGTGGACCGAACTCAAAGCTTTAGAACCTCAGAGCAGCTCTTCATCTGTTACGGAGGCCAGCAGAAGGGAAAGGCTGTCTCCAAGCAGAGGTTAGCCCACTGGATAGTGGATGCTATCGTCTTGGCTTACCAGTCCCAAGACGTGTCTTGCCCGTTCGGGTTGCGAGCGCACTCCACAAGGAGTGTAGCTTCCTCCTGGGCGCTGGCTCAAGACGCCTCGCTGACAGATATATGTAGAGCTGCGGGCTGGGCGACACCTAACACGTTCGCTAGATTCTATAGCCTCCGTGTAGAGCTGGTATCTTCCCGCATCTTCGCCCCCAGTGGCTAGTAGCGCTTAGTGCCCGTTCTAGTGTCGGCTTGCAACGCCACTCCTGCCCCCTGGGCCGGATACGTGGATCTATTGTCTCCAGTTGTGTTCCCTGGAAATGGCTAACCCTGTCGAGCTCCTCCGTCACCCCTTCGGTGTTAGACGTTGTGGCCGTCTGACGCCAGGCCTGCACCCGTGTGCTTGTGGAACGTGTGTGTAGGCTGGGGTCCATATGTAGCGGTTCCCTAACGGCAACCCCATATGTGTATTCTCCACGGTACCAGCTACCCTTCTCGGCTAGCCCCGTGTCTTTCCCTTGACTGAGCCCGCTCTGTCGTCTCTGGTGGTGTTCTTTCCCCCCTGGGATCAGGTTGGATCCACCCCAGAGACTGCCATATGTAGCACTACCCTGATAGGTTAGTCCTTATGTGTATTTCGCCACCTCTCCTTCCATTGAAGGACATGGCTCCGCAGCGTACCATCTCCCCGAGATGGGCACGCTTTCCCAGCGTTATCCAATAGTCACGCTGAGTGGGTCTTGCAGGAACAGCAGTGACTGACCTTCCCTGCCGGGAGCCCTGACTCCCACTCCAACATAGGATTGGTCCAGCGAGCTCAGGCAGGGCGCTGGAAGGGCCAGCATCCCTGGCGTGTTGGTAGGGATCCCAATTCGTCGGTCAGTTCCGATGTACGTCGAACATGACCGACTGAAAGGGAACGTCTCGGTTACGTATGTAACCCTCGTTCCCTGAAGGAGGGAACGGAGACATAAGTCCCGTCGCCAGGTGCTATGCTTCAGCTGAAAGCCCGAGTCACTTGTCTCGGCTCCTCAGTTGAAAAGCAATGATGCAGTATTCCACTTCCGTATTTATACCCGCGCTGTGGGGCGGTGCGTGGAATGTGTGAACCGCATGCCAATGTCCATTGGCTCGTTTTTAATCACTCGAAGTAGATTGGTCTCTGAAAACAGATCCCAATTCGTCGGTCAATTCTGACGTACGTCTCCGTTCCCTCCTTCAGGGAACGAGGGTTACATACATAACCGAGACGTTTTCTGTCGATGAATGTATTCAAACAGTTGCTCACCTGTCTAATAAAACACATAATATATTAACGCGTCTTTGATGTTTCCATGGTTTCTACAAAATAAAACGGGAAATCGAGGGTAATGCGGGTATGATGTCATTGATAGGCGACGCATGGACACGGCCTGTGTCCTGGTTAAAATTGCTTATTTCTCTGGATTTAAACATTCTTGGAAACATTTGGGATAATGTAAGTACACAAGTCAACAAAATATATAACATTGTTCTGGTTTTTGGATATTTTAATACAAAAAAAACATACATATTTTACATTACATATTGTGCCTTTAATATATCAGCCAAATTTTCTTATTGAATTGATAACGGTAACATTAAAAATGAACATATCGGCCGATACCGATATCGTGGCCGATATATTGTGCATCCCTACCATAATCATTAACAAAAATTCTTAAGAATTCTTTATGATTCCCATCTGTCATATCAGTCTGTAATTTAATTTTGCTTTTTTAAAACCAAAGGTTTGCTTAATTTGAACCAAATACAATAATCATTTAGATGTCACTTTGCAGTCACAAATTAGTTTAGTCTAAGTTTGCTACCATACATATCCAAATACGCTGGTAGGAAAGGACCCCATTTGAGTTAGTGATTGAATTCTAATTCATGCTGGGGTGGATCAAAGAACAACAGCTGGCGTATTGCTGTTCAGCTGCCAGTGAAACGGTTAGAATCCATGAGAGACTGCTGTCATGTCTGCTGTCACCAAGCGGTTGTCTTGAAAGAGGTCATTCAAGGGCATCAAAGTTCTGGATGATCAAGGAAAACAGAGGAAACTGATTAAGCCATAAATGAAGGTCAAAATAGGTTACTGTGGCTTGAATGAGTTAAGAATAGTGGTCATAGTCATTGTCTTAGTACAGCAGTGCATAAAGCTATTAATTGGTAAGCTATTTTCTAAGATAATGTATGCTTATACCTTATGCTTTTTTTTACTAATGGTAGTTAAAATAGAGCAGCTTGACTTTACCCTGCTAACTTAATTTAGCTGATTTGCTAATTCACTCTGCGCAAAGCTAAACCACCTGTTCCAGCTCTTAACTCACCACTGATGTTGCTAATGTATTTTGATGGATCCGTCTCAATACAATAATTGAAAAAAAAAATTATGTAAATTAAATCGGATTATATCTCTTTGTAAAACACTAATGCAATCTACCCACCACCAAAGGGAAAATCTTAGATGCACCAAAATCGCTTGGCAGAGTTCAAGAATAATAGGTCAAAGGAAAATAAATTGTTACCCATTAAGGCCTCTGCTGACTTTATCATGTTTGTAACTCAATGTTTACAACAGCTTCTGAAGCCAAAGAGGATGTGGACATGGAAGAAACGGTTCAAGGTATAGCCTATTTTCAAAATGCTCAGTATGAAAAGCATTGCTATCTCACTAGTAAATGCTGAAAGTGGAAAAATCTGTTTTATCACATTAATTGAATTTTAATGGTTACTGAAGGCTGTAAAGACGTGATGGATTCAAAACAAAATCACAAAGACTTCTTGTGATCTATCCGGCAAGCCTTATAAATGTTTTCTTTTCTTTCAAAGGTATAGCAACCCTGGAAGAAGAGGAAAAAGATGAAAAGGAAGAAAGTGCAGAGGAAGTGGAAATTGCAGAAGAAGCACCAGAACCAGAACCGGTCCCTAAAGGTAAGAAACATGGCAACAGTTTCCTTGCATGAAGCATATAAAATGAACTAGAATTAAAATGAGAAAATTATGCCAACACTAATGAGCTCCAAGGTTATTGACTGTGGAGGACTGGTGTTCTACAACATGCAGAGGTCTCATGGTGGTGGAGGAGTGGAGAAGAGGGCATGAGTATGTGTGTGACTGTAGATGTGAGGGTTGAGAAGACCTTAGGACTCAAACTTTGATCTCCAAAGACTTCCTTGTGGCTCATCTACTCCACAACAATAGGAAACATCCTATTCCACATCAATAGGATGATGCTGGTGTGTGTCTACTAGTTGCTTGGTGTAAAAAGACAAATTGTGCAACGTATACATTTACATTTATTCATTTAGTAGATGCTTACAAATGAGGAATACAACAAGCAATTAATCTTAAAGAGGCAATAAACATGAGAAGTGCCAGTAATACAAAGTTTCATTCAGCCATTGCCACACTGAAGGGGTCTGACCCATTTAATTAAACATTGGGCCCCTTTAAATATATGAAACTGCTCTTTTAAAGTGACCATTTATTGTAATTTATATTATTTATATCATGTTTATATATTATAATTTATTAATTGTTTATTTAAAATTCATATTTTTATTTATTTAAAGTAGTTATTTTAAGTTATTTTATATATTATATACACTCTTAAAAATAAAGGTTCTTAAATGGTTCTTTGGGGAGGTGTATGGTTCCATGAAGAACCTTTAATATCACAGAAAGCTAGCACAGAAATGTTCTTTAGAATATAAAATGGTTAGAAAAAAATGTTTTTTTAAAGAACCTTTCACAAAACGGTTCTTCAGGGAGCCAAAAATGGTTCTTCTATGGCATCGCCGTAAAAACCCCTTTTTGGTTCTTCCGGCACCTTTATTTTTAAGATTGTAGGCCTATATAAAGATGTGTAAAAAAGAATGCCCTAAAATACATTGACATAATTTTTGAAGTTTTTGAACAGTTATTGAAATATATTTTTTAATCATTATTTTTTATTATTTATTAAAAGACATATTTTAATTATTTATTTTAAATTAAAAACAATTATTTTAATAATTATATGAATTATTATATATGCCTATATACTTTTAAATATATAAATATATACTTCTATTATATAGGCCTAAATACGATTATACGAATACAGTTTTGAACAGTTATTAAAATTAATATTATATATACAGTAAGAAAGTGAATATATGTATATATCATATATATTATATATACATACTTTATTTAATAATTGCTTAAATTACTTATTTAAAAGACATTTTAATTATTTATTTAAAATAATTTTAATTATTATATATGCATATATACCATAAAATACTCTTTGCCATACATTTTCAATTTCCCTCAACAGTTTTTCTGCAAATGTGAGGTCCCCAAAAGGGAAGGGAGGAAAAAAAGGTTGAGGTACCAGCAACAGCCTCTAGGGGTATTTGGCTGAACACTACGAAATCATAAATAATGCACTACAAGTATAACAAGGTACAGTATAACGGCCATGTTAAAATTAACATTAAATAAAAGCACAAAGATCACAAGGGTCCCTGTAATATGATTTTCTTCCAGAGAGATGTATTCCCCCCCCTTTCTAATTATTCCTGCTATTTGATTTATTGATATGGTGTTTTTCAATTTTTCTGAATTCCTCCGGAGGGCAAAAGATCCTACTGGGTATCAGATTAAAATCTGGAGAAGAGATTGGGGATAAAGCAATGTGTGTATTGCAGGATGGAAATCTAATCCCGTGCTGAGACAGTGTATGACACAGCAGTATCACAGACTCAGAGCTGAGATGAGTTCAGAGGACAGCTGGTTCTTCTGTCTGGGAACAGGGGAATGAGGTGTACTTGGATGTGCCTGCAGAGACAACAGTGGAACATGGCGAGACTGAGCCTACACATAGTGCACTGCACAAGTACTGATACTTATACAGAGAGTCTCAAATACATTTGGTAAAGGAGAAAAGATCATTATGTTGTCAAATGAACACCCAAGCAACCACAGCTAAATGGTTGTTAAGATCTCTGAGTGATAGCTAGGGCATCACAAGGCAGTAACTAAGGCCCTGTTTACAACTGGAATTAAGATGCTTTTTGGTCGATCGGATCACAAGTGGACGACGCTAAATACAGGTGTAAACGGGGTCTAAAACATTTTGAGCTTATCCACATTCGACCACATGAGCGTCTACACTACTAAAGCAATCCGGTCGAGCACGTTTTCAACTACCTCTGGAAATGGTCGAAAGTGGACAAGCTCAAAACTTGTGATCCAATCGATCAAAACGCATCTTTATACCAAGTGTAAACAGGGCCCCAGAGGTAGTCGAAAACGGGATTTCGGAGGCGGAGGCTAAAGACCGCAGCCTCTATCGTCAGTCACTAGAGCGCCTCTTGAGATCAGGGGATTGAGGTTTACATGCACGCACCGCTCTTACTGGCCTATGACAGTTACACTCACCCCCTAAACCTCACTCCCATCCGGGTCACGGCACCAAATGTAACTGGTCCCACTCAACCCGCTCCGATCGGGATTCGAACCATGGTCTCCGGCGTGGGAGGCGAAAGCTCTAACGAGGAAGCTAAAGACTGCAGCCTCTACCGTGAGGTTTACACACACAGCTCTTACTGGCCTACGACAGTTACACTCACCCCCCTAAACCTCACTCCCACCCGGGTCACGGCACCAAATGTAACTGGTCCTACTGACCCCCTCCGAGCAGGATTCGAACCGTGATCTCCGGCGTGGGAACGGGTGCACTAACAAGGACGTTAAAGACCACAGCCGCTGGCGCCAGTTGCTAGAGCACCTCTTGAGATCAGGAGAGTGAGGTTTACACACAGAGCTCTTACTAGCCTACGACAGTTACATTAGGACTATGTTTTTGGAAAGGAATGTTGTTCAAGGATCACAAAAGATGTTGATCCACAGGGTTTTGTCCTGCTGATCTGTTTTATTGACAAGTTTAACTCGCTTGTTTTTGACTTTACTACTTAGTACTTTAGTTCTTTAAAATGTTATGCTCCAAAGAAAATTACAGCAATAACATCACCCCATTCCATTTACTGCAGAGAGGAGGTCAAAAAAATGAGAATCTCGACCCTGCCTGCAGGCAAGCAGCAGATACTCTGTCATTCCTCTATCAAGAACATCATTAGAAGTGTTTCACACAACATAATAAAACCCTGCTGAGAGAAAGAAGCCTGCTAGTAGGGGAGAGAGAGCTAAAATGTGGGACTTGAAGAGATCCATTTTGACCCATGGGGTTGAACAGTCTCCACAGAAAGCACAAACAAAGTACAAAAAAGATCTGAACATCAAAGTGTGCGTGTGTCTGTCTGGGTGTGTGTAAGCAAGTACATGTCTGTGTCTTTTGTCGTTCTATTTTCTTTCTAGGCTGTAATACTCACCTTTTGTTTTGTTTGTTTTATTTCTTAAAACAGCCAAGGAAGTGAAGGAAAAAGAAGCAGAGAAACCTGTGGCAGAGGCTGAAAAAGAAGGTTGGTAGTACACAATTACAGTGTTAGTGCTGCTATTTTCTATAAATGGAGAAATGTTGTATTTATTTTATATATATATATATGTGTGTGTGTGTGTGTGTGTGTGTGTGTGTGTGTGTGTGTGTGTGTGTGTGTGTGTGTGTGTGTGTGTGTGTGTGTGTGTGTGTGTGTGTGTGTGTGTGTGTGTGTGTGTGTGTGTGTGTATGCACCAAATGCAAGTTCAAATGGGCATATATGAAACATCAATCGCCAGTTGGCTGGTAACATTTTTATGAATTCTAAAAATGCAATGATGTGGGAACATGAATGTGAACTATTTTATTTTATTTATTTTATTTTTTTATTTTATTTTAAACTCATTTGCTGAACTCATTTCCACCTCCATCTTGTTTGTGCAGGAAAAAATGACAGTAACTTTAAATACACATGGAGCAGCACTTCCAGCCCATATAGTTCCTAGTTACACTATATGAAGTTTCAATGGCAAATCAAAGTCATAGGAATAATATCCTATCTTACAGCTTTCAATGCCCCTGCTGATCTTAATCAGTAAAGGGAAAATGCATTTTATTAGCTAATAAACTTCTGCGCCAAAGGTCAGTGAGAAAACGAAGGAAGAAAGAATGCATGCTGTTTTAATAACACAGATCATGTACTCGGCTGTAGGGTTGACTGATATCAAAAATGGCATTAGCATTTTAGGTTAAAAGCATTTTGAATGACACCTCCCTGTAATTCCCCGCGAGCATGTAAGCAACACAATCTAAACCGGCTTTTTGAATTTCAATATAATTATTATTCAAAGAGACTTCTTGGAATTCTTGCAGCTGCTAAAAACATTTCCCTTCTTCTCAGCCATATGCCATTATTGTTAATCTCCGTTTGTTTACGGGGTTGTCAACCTGTTTTTATTTTTAGCTGGCTTCCTTCTTGTTGTAGTAATCCGATCTCTTTACTGATGGGGTGGCATTTAATCAAAAAATGTCACATTAATTCTGACAAATTTATGCAATCCAAACTTATAATGAAGGTGTCATATTTGTATCCTGTGATTTACTACCACCACTTTAAAAATTAATTTTAGTAATAACATTTTGATTTATGGACATAAAATCTGACATTGGCATCTGATGGCATAAGCATATTATGGGTTTTGAAGATAATGACATCAATATATTAAGCTGTAGAAGACATTTATCTCTGTGTTTAGCTGCCAATGTGATCTTTATCATCCTGTGTTGATTTAAACAAGGCTAATCTAATACATCGCTCATTAGACTGTCTTTTTTAACAGTTTCTCATTTTGTTTCATTTACATCATAATAATTTTCATATTTAATGGATTTTTGCAATTTGGTTTCAGTATTGTCTGCCTGTACTAGCAAAAAAAAAAACAAAGTTACCCACATAATGTCACAGCCGATGTTTCATATGAACCAAAGGCAGCTGGAGATGAAATGAATCACTGTAGTCTATAATGACACTCACCATTTTGCATTTGTTTGTATCCATTCCAGACAAACAAAAAGAGCCCTCTACCTGTCCTTGTATGCATTCAAAAATACATAAAGATCCTCAAAAAGCCCAAGACAATAAAGCAAAGGAAGAAAAAGGTATTTGGTATTGACTTGCAAGGTCAATCCTGCATGTTGTTTAAAAAAAAAAAGAAAAAAGAAAAGAAAAGAAAAGAAAAGAAAGCCTGGGCATATTTTCAATTTTCTGCATAACAGACTCATTTTATAGCAAATCACACTGGCCATGTCTAAAGCATAGAGCTAGTTCAGAGGCATGCCAATATCTTTGTTCTAACAATTTTTGTGAGTGTTTCATGCAAAACAACTCTCCAAGAGGTATTTTGTATTTTCCACAGGCAATAAATCGCATGCTAAAAATATAGCTAATCATTGATTGGAGAATGATGTGTACCTAAAATCGTATAGGCATCAGTGGTATAGTAGTGATTGAAGAGGTGGGCATGCTGTGAATTTATCAAGATAACATACAGTATGCATGCATACACCGATCAGGCATAACAGGTGAAGTGAATAACACTGATTATCTCTTCATCACGGCACCTGTTAGTGGGTGGGATATATTAGGCAGCAAGGGAAATTTTGTCCTCAAAGTTGATGTGTTAGAAGCAGGAAAAATGGGCAAGCATAAGGATTTGAGCGAGTTTGAAAAGGGCCAAATTGTGATGGTTAGACGACTGGGTCAGAGTATCTCCAAAACTGCAGCTCTTGTGGGGTGTCAGTATCTATCAAAAGTGCTCCAAGGAAGGAACAGTGGTGAACCGGCGACAGGGTCATGGGCGGCCAAGGCTCATTGATGCACGAAGGGATCGAAGGCTGGCCCGTGTTGTTTGATCAAACAGACGAGCTACTGTAGCTCAAATTGCTCAAGAAGTTAATGCTGGTTCTGATAGAAAGGTGTCAAAATACACTGTGCATCGCAGTTTGTTGCATATGGGGCTGCATATTGTATATTGGATTGTAAATTATGCATATATGCATATACATATGGCCATATGGGTCATTTCGCTATCAGCAGAAACAGAAAATCATATATGAATTAGTTAACTTTAGATATATTTGCTCTTACTGACCCTTAGTCTTTACTGTAAACTCATCATACTGTTTTTTTACTAAATAACATTTATGTTACAATAAAATATGGATGGTATATAAAAAGCAGGCTGTGCTCCAAAATTTAATTTTGTCTATTTCCTTAACGTGTGAATTTTCTAGACCACACGTTGGGCACAAATGAGCTAAGCAAAGCCATATTTAGTTGTTTTTTATTATATATGCTCTCTGTATGTGGAACACATTTCTCTTAAACATATGTAGTAAGCAGGCAAATGTGTCCACTCACAGTCGAATAACTATAATCTAGTGGAATAACCAATTAAAGCTCAACACTACAGTAACTTGTCCTTTTTCTCCTTTTTCCCTCCAGCTGAACCTGATAAAGTGAAGAAAAAAGGTATTTTTATTCCACAAAAGACTTTGAATGCCGCTATTATAATTGCTTGTAATACATTTACTGACCACTACAAGAAGCTAATAATAGATACTTTTAAAGTATGCTTTCTTTGAGTATTCAGAATTATGATTGGTCTTGTTGGTCTTGTTGATATCTACAATATGGTCTGTTAGTTTGTCTATTTTTGCTCATCTAAGCTTAGTTCAACTTTCAAAGTATGGTAATTTAATGAAAAGTATAACCTATGATCTCCTCATGACCTATAATAATATAGCAGTCTGTTTTAGAGGACATCACTGAGGATCTTATATCAGTAAAATAGCTGTATTTTTTTCTCACTTCCAATAGCTTTGATAAACTCAACAGTGCCCCCTGGTGCATATCTGTTCATCTAGATGTTTTTTTTTTTTTATTAAATCAAACCCCCAACACTTCAGGATTCTTGACAGAGTATTTTAGCTCTAGTGTGATCATTTTTAGAGGTAATTTCAATTAATCATATAATATATTGCAACATTAATCATGGCTACTGATCGATCTGATAAAATGCTTTTTTACAAGAGGGACAGTATGAGTGATTTAGACATCATAAGGTGACCTGTTGCTGCACATAGTTTTAAACTCCCTCTCTAAATAAAGCAGTCTGGCGTGATTCATGTCTGACTGTTTTTCATTTCACAGCTTAAAGAGTCAGCCTTGAGCGCAGGACTATGTGATGCATTTTTTTGTTTGATTAAAGCTGGTTTAGCTCAATCCTGTCGATTTCTACAGCAAACTGCTTGCTTTAGCAGAACAAGCCTGTGCAAAACTATACTTGAAGTAGTTAGACTAAAATATTGATAAAGCATATTTATGTATGCTTGAAAAGATAAATTTGTTCTGTTCTGTTAGCAAAATGGTTAAAAGATGCTAATCAATAAGACAACAAAATATTAAAAAGCAGAGCCAACAGCATTATGGGACATTTCTAAGATGGCTATTTTTTACGTTAGAAATTTTTATTCATAAATTCAAATTCAATATATTTTCATTTAAATATCCTTTATGGTGCTTTTGATGCAATGTTACAGCAAACACTGTAAAGACATTGTGAAATAGGGAAAGTTTAAAAAAAAATTTACAAATTTGTGGCAACGTTTGGAGATACAAGATACTGATATGTTTTGATCTGGAAGCAATTTTTTTGTTATTTAATGTTTTTTCCCTTACCAGAAGCTGAGACCAAGAGAAAGGAGCCCCTGCTTAAACAAAGAAAAGGTGTGATATATGAGCTCTCACTCAGATCAAAATAATAAAAAAGCACATCTATATTCAATATAGATGTGGAATTTGTTTGTAGAAGAATATTGCAATAAAGGCTTTTTCTCCTTTTATCTTCTCTCTAACATTTGCTCATCAGAAAAAAAGGCTCCAAGAGCAAGACTGGAGAAAGCAAAGAAAGGTAGCACAATGTGTTCCTGCTTTTTTATCATTATGCACTGAAAGATATGTTTCAAATGATTTGTTATAATCGCCTTTAATATTTCAGACTTAATATTTGCTCTCTGGTCCACAGCACCAAAAGCAAAGGCAATGGCTGCCAACATACTCAAAAAGAGAAGTAAACTCACATGATCTGATCATACTTATTTAAAGTGATTGTTCATCCTTAAATAAAAGGTCTGTCATTATATAGTCACCCTTATGTTGTTTCAAACCTGTGTGACTTTCTTTCTTCCATGGAACACAAAATGTTTAGCTGAATGTCTACAGGCTCATCTCCATAATATGTGATTGGCAACCAGAGGCGTAATAATTATGTGGTTGGCAACCAGCTATATTTAAAGTCTTTTGCAAATTTAAATTATCATCACATTCAAATCACACAAGTGAGATATACCATAGAGAAGAACATTGATCAGTGGAGAAGAATATTTTTAATGAAAAACAACTTATGAAGGTATGATTTAAGAACAAATGCATAATACTTTGTCATTTCTGAAGATTGATATGCCATAGTGCCTGTTGCTTGTGCGTAAGTTACAGCCTAGTTTTGACGTAAAGGGGGCACTAAGTTACAACTTGAGCACTTAATCCCCCGGTTTCATAGCCAGGCTTAAAGGCACAATATGTAAGATCTTTGGATTAAAATATCCAAAAACCACTAGAACAATGTTATATATTGTGTTGACTTGTGTACTTACATTATCCCAAATGTTTCCAAGAATGTTTAAATCCAGAGAAATAAGCAATTTTAACCAGGACACGGACCGTGTCCATCAGTGACATCATACCTTCGTTGAAATCAGGTTTTTTGGCTTTTAGTATGAATTTGTTAGCCTTACTGTTATCTGTAAGGTAGTGTGCTCCAAAACAATGACAAAATTTGTATTTAGAAGATATAAGCATTCAAAACTTCCAGTCTCTCACTTCCATCAGTATGGATCAGATTTTCTGTCCAATCAAATGCTCTCTAGAATCTGAAGCGTCCTGCACCCTACATTATAAATAGACGCTGAATCTGTGGCGAAAATCGGTCACTTGTTCAGACATTTACTATTGTACATGCTCATGCTGAATGTACATTACTATTGTACATGTACATGCTGAATGGCACATGGTGCTCTATATAGGGGATAGGTAACGATTCTGACAGTGTAAATATCCGTTCCGTTGGGGATTGAAGTCTTGTTTCACGTTATTTTCACGCAAACCGCCACAGCGCACACACGTTTGTGAGAGAATGCAAAAGCATTGACATATTTTTTCCTCCATCTCATATTCCTTCACCATGTCCCTTTAGGGGCTTCGTACTGGTGCTCCCTACCAGGTCACCATTAATTTTAATTGTATGGAAAAGAGCAGCATGAAAACCACATCTTCTTTTGTGTTCTACAGAAGAAGAAAAAATCATATAGGTTTTGATCAACATGAGAATGAGTAAATGACAGATTTTTTATATTTTTGGGTGATCTCTTTTAGGTTGATGGCAAATGTTAAAATTCCGTTTGATCTAAAGATATGACAGCAGTGCTTTCCCTTCTCCTAATAACAGGATCTAGAGCCTCAGAGGATGTGGAAGTGTCAGCTGCTCCAGCTCCGATACAGGAGCGTGAGTGCAACTCATAGCCTTGTGACTTTTTAATATCACATTGCGTTACATTCATGTAATGCAAAAAGACAGCAGCAATAACACGCAATCTACAGTCGGTCTGTTGTAACTCTGAATCTTTCTTTTCACAACCCCTTTAAACAGTCCCTATGTGCCGACCAACACCTGTGTACTGCCCAGCGCCCCCTGGCTGGTATGGTGAGTATTGCAGTCACCTATAATTACTGTAACTTAATGTACTTTAACATGAAACACCTTTAAACATACCCTGAAATCCTTTATCTTACAGTGCATCATATAGTTACAAGTAGCCCATTACCACCATCGGCTATTCCAGGTATTCAAAATTATATTAATTCAAATACATTCATCAAGGTCATTGACATCTGTTTTTGCTAACTAAATTATGTGGCTGTTAATGCCAAAAAAAAAGAGAGAAATGTCTGTCAGTTTCAGTATGTTTTTGACCTTTCAAGCTTACTGAAGGTGTCCAAAGAATACATCACTGCATTACAAGCTTTTGGTATTTTTCAGAATCAGAAGTTCCTGTTTTAACGACTCATCAAGCTCCTACTGTAATGAAAGGTGTTGATCTCATAATATATCTGAATTTGAATTCTATATTTGCCATTTGTCATTTTTGTTAAATCTGATTTAATGTTTCCTTTGCTTAAGAAACGGAACCTACTAAGGCAAAACCAAAGAAAGCCACTCAAAAGAAAGGTATAGTAGTAATTTGTCTTGATTTAGTGCCTGTAGTAAAGATGTACTGTTTTTTTATATTTTTTTTTATAGTTACATTGAGATGCAAACAGACCTGAAGCAAGTAATAACCTCTGACCTCAAATTTCAGAACCAGCTGCACCAAAAGAAAAAGCCAAAGCAACTCCTGCGAAGAAGGGTGAGAACTAGTTTAAACTGTAATGCAGTATCTATCTATCTATGATCTCACAATATCCATCCATCCATCCATCCATATGAATCTGTGGATTTATATTTGTTTTTGTACATTTGTACTGTATGTGTTCAAGAGCCCACAGTTACTAAAGACAAAGTAAAACCTTCGGTGGCAAAGAAAAGTAAGGACAATAGAAAAATGATGGCTAAATTTCAATTTTAGATCTATTTTCATACTAAATAAATCAATTTTTATGACTTTAGAGCCAACAGCTGTGAAGGAGAAGCCTAAAAGGACAGGTAATTATGGTTCAGGAACTGTAGCAGTAGTTTTATATTAATGAGCAATAGCTTATAATTTCCTCTTGTACAGAGCGAGTGATCACTAAAGAAAAGGCAAAACCTACCTCTACTAAGAAAGGTAGATTTTATTGTTGCATTTTATTCATACTATATTATATATACAGTTTATGGAATAAATAAATAAATAAATGGATAAAACATTTAAATGTATGATATTTAAATGTTTTATCCATTTATTTATTTATTCCATCATAAAATGATCCTGCATTTACCTGTGAAATACAGATGCTTTATGAAATAAATGGAGAATTAATAGAGTTGTCATGCAGGCTGTCTTGAAAACAGTTATCACTAATCTGGTTGGCATCCAGGAAACATGAATCCTAAAGGTTTATTCTACATCCTTTTCTTTCTAGAGCCAGCAGTAACAAAGAAGGCAAAAGAAACAACAACCAAATACAAAGGTAACCTCCCATATTGCACAGATGATTATACATACAGTACAAACATATATTCATATAATAGCTTAAACGTTTAACTTTTCATAAGAAGTCTTAATCCTTGTGTTATTCTCTTGTATTCATTCTTTTAATACTCATAGAAAGAGGTTTAACTGTGTCATAAACTGTTTAGAAATTGGTAACAGTTATAAATATTTCACACTGGATGATATTTGTCTTGCTTCTATAGGCAGGTGTCTGTTAGCTGCCCCGTGGCAATGTCATAAAATGTTCTGCTCAGCTGTTTTTTTTAAAGTGTTGGACATGAAGACAGAACCTCAGAGTTTTGCTGAGAGTAAATAGTTGAATTCTACATTGCTCCTCTACTGTATTTTTGGATATCAATTGTTAACCAACTACTACTAGATTTGGGCACATAGAAAGAGATTTGTTGAGTAACACATTTTTACGCATGCCATTTCGTTTTATCTGATGCCACAAAATCCCTGCAGTCATGCATCTAAACATTAAACCATTCTGATATTCGGTTTCTGTTTAATGTTTATGTTTAACCCATAATGTTTACGCATTCGGTTGTATTTTGTGGCTGTACGAACGCATTCGACCACATGACTGTCTACACTACTAAAGCAATCCGGTTTAATGTGTTTTTGACTACCTCTGGAAGTGGTGGAATGTGGATAAGCTCAAAATGTTTTAGACCCCATTTACACCTGTATTTAGCGTCGTCCACTTGTGATCCGATCGGCCAAAACGCATCTTAATACCAGGTGTAAACAGGGCCATTGTGTTTTTACATGGCAAAAATGTTCTTACTCAGTATTTTTGTCTTGTTTTCCAGTACAAATATCTTAAAACATGAAAAAAATACCAGTAGGGTAAAAAAAAAATCTTGTTTTCCCTATAAATTAAGTTTATTTTTCTGTCCCCATTGGCATATTTTTTTTAAAGCAAAAACTTGCTTAATTTTTTTAGAAAACAAGACTTAATATCTTCTGTCATTTTGCTTCTCAAGTAAATGTGTCTTGATTTAAGAATATTTAGTTATTTGTACTGGAAAATAAGACGACAGTGTAAGATGTGAAGTATGGATATTGATAAATATTACTTTTATTTTATAATACATCCTATAAATCTATACTCTTTTTGTGTTTCTACATGGGAAGAAGAGAAAGCTGTAAAGCAAGTGAAGCCCACTGCAGAGGGTAAGTTATTTTATTGTAAAGTATTAGGTGTTGCTTGCTTAAAACTTAAAATAAATAAATAAATAAATATTTAACCCTCTAATACTGCATATTAAACTATTAAACTCATCCAACATTGTTAGTGCTGCTTACATGAATTGACTTGTTGAAAAGATTGGCCTAATGATTTTTGCATGAATGTTAAAACGAGCAACAACAACAAAAATCAGTCTTGAAGGAACGACACAAACCTTATCATTGAAAACCTACCTGTTTTTATCAAATTTGTTTATTATAAACTTAATTAACCAAATTAGTAATACTCAGCATTGTTGTCTTGCTCTGAATGTGTTGAAGACACAAGTTTATGCGAGTATATATTTGAATCAATAATCTTGCAAAGAATATCTACATTTAATGAATGATTTTGTTCATCTTGAGAGATAGGTCAATACAGTTTAGATTGCTAATGCACTGTTTAGAATTATTACGTGCAAAGCTTATCGACTTCTTGACAGGAAACCAGTATACAATGTTTACGTGCTTTAAACTTCTTTAGTACATTGATGTCTTGTAAGGCACATTAAATACTGCAAGAGCTAGCAATTCCTGTTTACTGTAATCGACAAGCATGACTAAAAGTGATAAAACAGAGATCTTTAAAATTGCTTTTACTGCAAAACAAAATAAAAATCAACTCGCTTAAATTATATGTTTAAGTATAAATGTTTAAGTAAAATCAAAGAGGTGCCAAAGTGACAACCTGCAGTGATAAGTACTATGGTACTACCAATTTCATCAATTACAATGAAATCAAAACTTAAATAGAAACTCAAGTAATCAAGTAGAAATTACAGCAGGAATTGTGTGTGTGTGTGTGTGTGTAATATCACACAAGTAGTATCACTCTATATCAGCACGGCTGTGATTCGGCCGTAGGTAATCACAGCCGTGCTGATATAGAGCCATATTGCACGGCTACGAGTGTGATATTGCGTTTATACAACAGTTCAACGGCACAAGTGTGTAAATAAATAAGAAACAACAATGGAGTGTCTTTTTCAACCCTCTTTTTAACTACTTATTTCCACCATGGATTCAAATCTCTTTTGAGCCCAAGCCTCCGTTACTAATTCGAAGACGTTGAGTCGCTTCATCGAAGCTTATTGTATTATGTAGAGTATTATGAGAGATCGACAAAATGAGTGCATAACCTGCATCTAGCTGATATTCTTCAGGTCAATTTTATATTCATAATCACAAAATCAGTTTGAATGTCCACTGAGGAACTTGTCCTTTTAACAGTTAAGGGGATTTCCCGTTACAGCACTAGTCAATACATTTGTAAGTTGCGTTTTATTGTTTACACCCTTGTTTCAGTCATTTTCAATATAAAAGACAAATTGTCATATAGGTGCTATGTTATATATATATATATTTTTTTTTATTATTTATAAATATATACATATAAATGTAAAGATTTAAATCTGTGTGTGTGTGTGTGTATACACACACAGACTTACATTGTTGTATTGTATACAGCATCAATGTAATTTGTCTGATTGTTTGATCATCAGTCAAGAAGAAGGCCACATCAACACCAAAAGCCAAAAAAGCCATTAAAGAAGAAGTTGTGGGTAAGTTATAATGATTATTTTTAACATTGCATTATAAAAAGCCCAAAAGACATCTCTGTATCTTTAAATTTCCCTTCAGAAAAGAGAGACAAAAACTGATTTTCATGGCTAACAAGCCTAAAACTGGATCCATAGAAGGTTTATGTAGAGTTCTATTCTTGTCTGCTATCAGGATGAAATAGACATGCACGAGAAAAAAAAGAAGAATTGTTTTTATATTAATTTCCCAATGGATGCGTTGTGTTGTGAACACCAGTACATGTTTTATTTGCTTTTGTAAAAGCACCGAGAACTTACTGCATAGATGATTGTAAGATGGATCAAGAAACTAGACTCCAGTTGGCACAAGAAAATTGGATCTGTCAAGTAATATAACTTCAGATGAAGTCATGACAGAATTTCGCTATTTTTATGACAGGAAGTGTTCTGCTCCACAACTATGTAATCACTTAACTGAACATGTTTTCCTGACACATTAAGAATAGAAATAACTGATTTTAAGCTTGATTAAAGGACTTAGCATGCACACTTGAAGTGCAATTATGAAGATGTCACATTGCAAATGTGTAAATGAGAAAGCACAGGATTTTGAAAGAAAATAGATAATGTGATGAGCATTATTCTCCTTTGCCTTCAGGAACACCTGTTCCAGCTGAGAAGAAAACATCTGAAGAAACTCAAGGTATGAAGCAGACTACGGCTCTGTTTCAAAAACTAGTGTGCTGACTATGTAGACAGCACTTAAAAGGGATGTCAACCAAAACATTTAAATTATGTCATTATTTATTCACCCTCATGTCATCTGAGTTGAACTCAAGAACTGGAAGAATTGGTTGCTACATATGAAGAGTGTTCCAAATAACTCACTTCTGAGGTTCTATTTCAGTTAGAATGCTGCCTAGTTAGGCAGAGAGACACCTCTATTTTTTTTTTAAATGGAGCTCATGTGTTGCCATCATTGTCAGGTTAATTTTTCCCTAACCATAATTCTGTCTTCAGAGAAACCAGCTGAGGCACCAGCACCAGCAAGTAAGTTCAGATCTTTTCTGACATCCATGAGGTGTGGAGAAGTATGGTGTGAAGTTTGAGATTAAATTTAGCCTGTGTGCTTCATATAGCGCTGTACCTAATCATTCCAGATGTCTAAAGCAATAATCAAATGCATGCATTTGTGTAAGCAGTTTGAAACATCTGCAGACTACGTTTAGAAATGCTTTGTTCAGCATCCATAGTGATCATGCATACCTGCATATTGTAGAACGTGGGAGAGCTTCAAAAACTTCCAGGCGACACTGAGGTACAATTCCTTATTCACCGGATGTATTAACATCACAGTTTCAATACCTAAAACAATGAACCACGTTGTTACTATTCTAGGTTATGATTCCCACTTAAATCAAAGAGATTAAACTATTTTTAAACGGCATTAGTGAAATTACATATTAAATGCCGCTATTAATACACTAATGCTGCTGGCTGCTTGGCCCTGTGTGAACTCCTAATGTCACTCTTCCACTGTAACTCCCACCTACTTTTTTTTTTTTTTTACAACACAAATCGCTTGACTTGCTCATTAGAGACTCAAGGTCAAATTTACTAACCGTTGTGCCACTTTGGTGCGTGTTATTTCAGTGAAAACCCTGGTCTTGTTCACAAACCACTTGCAGTCCAATTTAACAAGGCACTATTCACTGCAAAGAAAAAAATGTTTCAGTATATTTGTCTTATTTTTACAGAAAAATAGTTAAGCATCCTTAAACCAAGATACATTTACTTAAAGGTGCAGTGTGTAATATTTATGAGGAGCTATTGACAGAAATGCAATATAATATACATAACTATGTTTTCAGTGGTGTATAAAGACCTTACATAATAAACCGTTATGTTTTTATTACCTTAGAATGAGCCATTTCTATCTTCATACACTGCGGGTCCCCTTACAGTGAAGTCACCATTTTGCGCCGCCATGTTCCTACAGTAGCCCTAAACGGACAAACTGCTCTACAGAGCGCTAGCTACTCTCTGCTGCTCAGACGACGACATCTTTGTCCTGTGTCTGCCACCGTAGCTTCTCTATGTGCTTCGAAAGGGAGGGGTGAGTGGTGGGCCATTGCAATTCAAAGCCTCACCACTAGATGTCGCTAAAATTTACACTGTACACCTTTAAAAAGTAACACTGTGTAAGAAAAGACATCACTAAATTTTGTTATATGCTTAAAATCTTGTTTTAAGGAGGTTGAGATATTGGTAACACTTTATTTTAAGGTGACATATTACATGTTACTCCATGTATACTATAGTAATAACAGTAAATTATGCATCATTTCAAGTAACTTACCCTAACCAAACCCTAACCCTAACCGTAACTCTATAGTAAGTACATTGAAACCTGGTTTTACAGACCAGGCTTAAGCCTAGTCCCAGACTAAAATGCATGTTTGAGCTTTTTTAACTGTAAGCAACTTGCACTGACATATCTTAAAATATGTCAGTGCCATTGTTTTGTCTCAAGATGCAGACAAGGCCTAATCCTGGCTTAATCTAAGCCCTGTCTGTGAAACCAGGCAGTAGTTTAATAATATTACCCAGTACTTATTTACAAGTACAATGTAACTACGTCACCCTAAAATAAAGTGTAACCGAGATATTTTATGGGAAATCAGAACATAAATAGAGAGCTTTCTTAGTGAATTTCCTTAGTTTTTATGTCTATTACTTATTCCTATTTTATTTAATGCAACATGCAGGGGCCAGTGTTGGGGAAAGTTACTTTTAAAGGTAATGCATTACAATATTGCGTTACTCCCTTAAAAAATAACTAATTGTGTTACTTAGTTACTTTTATGGAAAGTAATGCATTACATTACTTTTGTGTTACTCACCTGGGCTGGGCTTGATTATTTGTTTTTTAATAGCAACAAAAAAGTTCTATTTTTGGCAAATGTAAAGGCCATTTCACACCAAAAGTGAAATGAATAAGCCTCAGGCTGAAAGAAATGCAAATTCACGTCTTTACAGTAGAGGGCGCAGTTAAAAAAACCTTTCAGCTGTACTGCCATTCAAAAAAACAAACACAAATGTGAAGTCATTTTTGCTTATTCGTATGGTTGAAGTGGATTATACGAATGTCAGCAACAAAGACATTGGTAATAAAGGGAGATTAAATACATAAAGTATATTTGTTTAATTTAAAATATTTAATTATTGCAGGTTTGCGTAATATTCTGAGATTGCATATCACTGTTTTTATTCATTTTGAGTAATACTGAATCTGAGATGAGTAATGTATGCTCACATTTATTCTAAAACTGCAATACCTATTATGTTTACACAGTGTACACATGCACTTACTCATGATTTCTCTCAACATAGGGAACAGCTGTCAGTAAATAAATGGAAAAACAAAGTAACTTGCGTTATTTATTTGAAAAAGTAACTCTGATATTTTGCTATAAATGTAAAAGTAATGCATTACTTTACTAGTTACTTGAAAAAAGTAATCTGATTACGTAACTCTACTTGTAATGCGTTACCCCCAAGACTGGCAGATGCAAATCACTTCGATCAGGACAATCAAGTCGAGTCACCTTTATTTAGCGCTTTATACAATGCACATTGTTTTAAAGCAGTGATAAATAGGGAAATAACAATCAATGATGCAAACAGAATTGAAAGCTCTAAAATAGACAATAGTGTCATTTTTCAGAAGTCAGTTCAGTGTTGATTCAGTTTGTTTTTGAAACAAATTATGAAACAAAAGTGAATCAGCTATAAAGCAGCCCTGTAGAAAACAGTAATGTCATCATCTGTCTCAATTCAATTTTGTTCTCATCCAGTCAAATCAAATCAATATTACTGAATATTAATCCCCCACAGTGAATGCCTGCAAATGCAACATTTGCGTTATTTCAGTGCCACTTACTTGAAACTACTCTTCAGATGACCATTTCTTACTGTTATAGTTCACCAAGGAACTCTCTTTAACCTAAAAATGTGTTTCTCCTTGGGAAATCTCTGAATTTTTAAGGGCATGTAATCCCTTTTTTATTCGCAAGCCTGGTTTTCATCCATTTAAAGTAACTTCTGAAGGTCACCATTACCTTAAAATTCAAGTCTTCAACTCTGTCTCAGTGGGTGTTTGCAGATATCGTGGTCTACTGCTTGTAAAAAATTATTCCTCTGAGAACTGAGCTTTGTCATGTCGCCTTATAACAACCCTAACAACTAAATGTCGCATTAACAGATATTCTATCCTTAATTGAAAGTATTTGCCAGGTTATTTAATGGTTTGCTACAGCAGAACTTCATATTATATGTTGAAATTAGTAAATTTTTCTTCAATTTCTCTCTCTAACAACTTTAATTAGAAGAGCTGAAAGTGGAGGAAAATGTCACCGAGGGCAAAAAGCCAGGTAGGTTAATTCCACTCTATACATTGCATTATTGTAGTTTTCACCAAAATCTTGTACTGTAACAGAGTTTTAGAAACTGTACATTAATATGTTACATTGCAATATGGACCAGTTGCTGGACAACCGGTTGCCAAACAAACTTCAAACTTTATATGAATAGAGATGCTTTATAATAACTGAATATCTTCTGTGTGTCTTTATTGGACAGTACAGATTTTGACAGGAAAGTGTGGGGTGGAGAGAGAGGGGAATGGGATCCTCAAGCTGGGTATCAAACTCAGGATGCCAGAGGCGCAGTTGCGCAGTATGTCGGCGCGCTAACCACGGGGCTATCGCTGCCGACAGTAGTGGATTTAACATCAAAACTTAACGTCTAATGTTAAAAATTTAGGTTTTTAATGTAACCTTCTCCCTTTAAATACTTTGGTCAGTTCAAGAATGATTTAGGCAATTTTATATTATTTATTGGAAAGAATTAAAGGGATAGTTCACCAAAAAATGAAAATGATCTCATAATTTACTCACCCTCAGGCCATCCTAGGTGTATATGAAGTTATATTAAAAAATGTCATGGTTAATCCAAGCATTATAATGGCAGCCCAAAATTTGAAGCCCAAAAAAGTGCATCCATCAATTATAAAAGTAATCCACACAGCTCCGGGGGGTTAATAAAGGCCTCCTGAAGCGAATCGATGGGTTTGTGTAAGAAAAATATCCATATTTAAAACTTTATAAAGTAAAATATCTAGCTTCCAGCGGATCGCCGAAGAAAGTGTAACGCCTCTCGCAGTTCAAAACGCTTACGCTACGTCCAACGTCATACGTCGCGCCAGTTACGCTTTTTCCGTAAGTTGAATACAGAAGGCGGTCTGGTAGAAGATATTTTACTTTAAAAGTTTTAAATATGTATATGTTTCTTACACAAATGCATCACTTCGCTTCTGTTGAAGATGTAATGTTGTAGTTGCACATATATGAACTTGAATTTTTTTAATTGTGTGTGTGTGTGTGTGTGTTAAGAACTGTTCAGTGTTTTTATTTATTTATTTATTTAGGTTTTTTTCACCTGACACCAGAACTGAGAATCACTCGTTCTTTGTATTACAGGCAAGATACCGTACTTCCAGTGTGTTTTAATGAGCACAAAATCCAGCCAATATCCATTGCGGCCCATGTCCCCTGCTATAAGTCCAGCTATTAACCCCACCATGATGAGAGCCATGATGGAGCAGAGGGCCGCCTTACTGCAGCAGAAAGCCCGTGCAGCTGGCCAATAACAGGACGGCCCTGGCAGGTGCAAACTGCTTATGAACTGCTGTAAAAACAAAAAAGTGCTGCTGGGCTCTCAAGAGCTATCCACCTAAACCATCACAGAGACTTTAAAAAATAATGAATGGAGGTCCCTGGTTTTTCAATGTACGCTCTCCATTCCTCCATAAGTGGCTTTTGAATCTGACCACAGTTTCACAATTTTGACAAACATTAATATGAAATTACTTCAAAGAAATACAAATCAATTATAATGTACATTTTGAAAAATATTTTATGTACAGTATAAGCGCCTGTCAAAGAAATGTTACTGGGTAGATTACATTTTTTTATTTTTTTTATTTGAGATCTTAAAACATCTGTTTACATTTTTTGCAGGGAAGATTCTCCAGGGGGTATTTTTTCATATTGTACATAAGACAACTCAGCAGCTAAGCAAATTTAAAACTGGTTAAATAATGTAAGTGTTGCTCTAAATATTCAGATATTTATTTTTCTATGTCAAAGTATATGATCTCATTACGGAAAGGAATACTGCAGCACACATTCACTAAGGGCCTTATCTTTTGGCCCAGGCCATTTCCTTTGGTTCACTGGTAATAAGATTATGCGTAGTGTGTCTGGGTTCTACCAGGGTCTGGGATCTTTTTGCATTTGTATGCATGGCCATTAGAAAACAGAAGGACGCCATTTGGACCGAATCCGATTTCTATCTTAACCAATGAAAAGAGCTTACATCCTTATAGAATTGAAAGAAACATTAAGAAATGAAGGCACACAAAAGCCTCTAAATAATGAAATTCGTTTCACTTGACAGAGTTTTTTTGAGTAACTCTTTAGTAAATTGAAACCCCTTGTTGGGGGTTATTAGATTTATAGTAGTGAATTAAATAGTGTATGAACCTAAACAATTGTGCTATACTAAAATTCTGTGTTTTACAGTATTTGTGCACCGTGCAATAGTTTTCTCAAATTTTCCTACATAGATCAGTGGTCTTCAATGTTTTTCAAACTGAATGACCCCTTTGGCGATACACATTGTATAAAATGAATTGCATTTTAAGCTTGGCCTAAAATATCATGCTTACTTAATTACTTAATATTTTTAATGTCGGTTGGACAATTAAATATTTAGCTTGGTTTTGTTTACCAGCAAAAATGAATTTCTTACTCAGTGTGTTTGTCTTGTTTTCCAGTACAAATATCTTAACATTCTTAAATCAAGATGCATTTACTTGAGAAGCAAAATTACTTTATATTGTCTTGTTTTCTGAAAAATGTGTCAAAATTAAGTGAATCCATGCTTAAAACAAGAAAAAATCTAAGAATGTTTAGATTCTTGTGTTGGAAAACAAGACAAAAATAAGAAAGTAAGAGAAAGTAAGAAAATCATTTTTTGCAAAGTATGCACGCCTGTTGAAGACCCATGCCCTATATAGTCATCAAACAGTGTGTGGATTTACTGTAAAATACAATAGTAGACTAAGGGAGATATATGTGTATATTATTTGACTTTACTTTGACCAACAGTGATTTCAAGATGTTGATCTGAAGTCACTGTCCATTCTCAGAGGCTTCTTGTTTCTGTAACATTTTGCTCCGAGCGGGATTCAAACCGACGTTTCCAGCATGGGAGGCGAGTGCGCTAACAAGGACGCTAAAGACTGCAGCCTCTAGCGTGCCTTTTGAGGCTGGGGGAGTGAGGTTTACTCGCACAGCTCTTACAAGCCTGCCTCTGTTACACTCACCTCCCTAATCCTCACTCCTATACGGGTCACGGCACCAACGTAACCCATCCGATTATACTTGCACCGCTTCAGACAGGATTTGAACCAGCGTCTCTTGCATGGGAGGCGGCCACACTAACAAAGGAACCCAAAAAGACTGCAGCCTCTAGCGTGCCTCTTGAGGCCGGGGGAGTGGGGTTTACTCGCCCAGCTCTTACTACCCTGCCTCCGTTACCTCCCTAAATCTCATTCCCATCTGGGTCACGGCACCAACGTAACCCCTCCAGCTGTACTCGCATCGCTCCGAGCCGGATTCGAACCGGTGTCTCCGGCATGAGAGGCGGGCGCAACAACAAGGACACTAAAGACCGCAGTCTCTAGTCTAGCATGCCTCTTGAGGCTGGGGGAGTGAGGTTTATACATCCAGCTCTTACTAGCCTGCCTCCGGTACACTCACCTCCCTAAACCTCACTCAGCACCAACGTAACCCCTCCGGTTGTACTCGCATCTCTCCGAGCAGTATTCGAACCGCCGTCTCCGGCATGAGAGGCGAGCGCAACAACAAGGGCGCTAAAGACCTCAGCCTCTAGTCCAGCTCTTGAGGCTGGGGGAGTGAGGTTTACCTGCACAGCCCTTACTAGCCTTCCTCCGTTACACTCACCTCCCTAAACCTCACTCCCATCCGGGTCACGGCACCAACGTAACCCCTCCGGTTCTACACGTGTGGGAGGCAAGTACACAAACAAGGATGCTTAAAACTGTAGCCTCTAGTGTCAGTCGCTACACTCTAAAAATTGTTGGGCTGTTTCAACCCATGTTTGGGTCAAATATGGACAAACCCAACAGTTGGGTTTAAAAATGTAATAAAAAAATTGAAACCAACGGTTGGGTTTGTGCACTACAAGAGGAGTGTACTGCTCCTCTTGAGCCCAGGGGAGTGAGGTTTACTCACACAGCTCTTACTAGCTGGCCTACGTTACACGGGTTTGACAATTTCAACCAGAAATACTTTGTCTTATTCAAGAACACACTGGCTTGTAATGATTATTTTCAGTAACTTAAGGATCGACACAACCTAAAATACTGTATGTCCTTGAATGTCTTATCAACAGCAGTGAAAAAATCAAAATGACAAGAACAAGGGTGAACAGCTGGCTGAATTTTGAGTGCCGCTGTGCGTATGAACTGCATATGGTCATAGGAAACTGCATAATGTTAGTACTGTACGTAGTGATTGCAGCAGAAGGCTGTTTCTCTTTAATCAGGACATAGTAAGACAGTTAGCTTTAACTGTCTGACTTTGAACAGGGAAGTAGGCGACAGAAATAATCTCACTTTGAAGTTACAGCATGCAGCTTCCTGCAGAGAGGACGTCAACTGTACTGTGGATATTCCTAAATATCTATATATATATATATATATATATATGAATGAATGAACAAAAATTGATGACCCTGAAAAACATAAAATGGGACACCATTTTTGTCTGACATTGAGAAAAATCACTGTCTTAGCTTAAATGAGAGACAGTTTACAGTGAAAACGCAATGTTTACGAGGTGGAACCTCAAATGTTGATTCTCAGAAAGCTTTGAGCACCATGTGTAAAATCCATGTGTGGGGCTAAACGTTTTATTTTAAGAGGTAACAGAAGTTGTTCTTATAGTTTTTGAATGTGTTTGGTATATTTGAATTTCAGTAGAGGCTGCTAAATGATCTTTCTTTCAGTAGACTTGCGCTGATGACATGAGGTTAGGCACCTGGAACTTGTCAGCCTTATAAGCTAAATTATGTTTTGCTTATAAAAGGATAGATCACTTTTTCTTTCACAAAGTAGTAGGATTTTGTGGTTTGATTTATCAGTTTTACTAGGGCATGTCAGATTGCTCCATTTGTCATCACATCACAGAGACCTAATTCACAGTTTTAAATATGTCAAACAAAATGTTCTTATGAATGTTAAATGAGATCTGTCGGTAGAACCAAAGGGAATTTTGACTAAATTAATGTTGTTTTTTCTTTCATTCACATGTTCTGGTAATAAAGTAATCGCTTTGTGCAAACTTGTCTGTGACAGAATGTCTTTTTTCGTGTACTTATACTTTTGGGTGGAAAAAAAAAAAAAAAATGTTATTTTGGAACCTGTATAATTCAGTTTATCAAGGTTTTGTTATGAATGTAACATCAAAGGCTGAGTCTTTTTTCTACAAAATCATAATGGGTTAGTAACACTTCTGTGAGTTTTGTCACTAATTTAATTTGACATGAAACTGAACAAAAATGTTGAACATGAACTTTTTAACTGTGATAACATTTACCATTACAGAATATCAGAAGCAGTTGAGTCGAGAAGACCGATGCCAAAAAGTACATGTTTCTTCTCAATTATAATTTTTTTTTTCCCTCTAAATGCTGTTTTTGACAGATTTGTATACGAATGGAACAAATGGAAACTAAATGTTTAGTTTACTGACTTAGCTGGAATGCATTTTTCTCCAATACTTGAGACAAAGTATCTATTCAACTTCACACAATTGTAAATAAACATCTTGGAGATTCACAGAAAGACTCTTCATACCAGCAATTCTGAACTTTCTCTGGTTTCTTGTAACGCTGTTATATTATTCATATTTTTAATTGAATCTAATCTGCTCAGGAGAAGCTGGTGAATAAATTCTTACTTTGCTGCTGTAATTCCCTCTAACATGCCCTCTTCAAGCCCACATCTGTTGAGAGCAACATAAAACGAGTCCACTATTTTAAGCCGAATTCTCCATGGCTGCCTGGCTATAAAAAATACACGATCTAAGCCAAGGTTCTGGATTCTAGGCCTCAGTCTGGATAAGTAGTGTGGCTCAAGCAGGTCACATCAGCTGATGAGCAAAGATATCTGGGTCAGCCAGATAAGTACATGATCGCAATGTGCTCCGTGCTCTGAGCAGCTCTATATAAATAATACAGAGAGGGGTGGGACTTCTTTTTTCTGTAGTATACGAAAACCAAAGCTTTATTAAGTGACACGCATAGTATACAGTATGCATAAGTATATGTATATTCACACATCTTCCTTCCAATAATATATATTAAGTCATTTATTCCTGTGATGCAAAGCTGAATTTTTAGCATCATTACTCCAATCTTCAGTGTCACATGATCCTTCAGAAATCATTCTAGTATGCTGATTTAGTACTCAAAATTATCTGCCAATGGGGTAAGAATAATATTGTCTCTGTTTGAATTAAGATTATTAAGATTGTAACTATTAATGTTGAAAACAGTTTTGCTGCTTAATATTTTTTGTGGAAAAACAAATCAAAATTTTCCCCATGAAAGTTCAAAAGCACAGCATTTATTTAAAGTCAATTTATTTGTAACAATGTAAAAGTCTACACTTTTGATTAATGTAAGGCTTCATTGCTAAATACAATTTTTTAAACATTGTTTTTGTTTAACTTTTTTTCTTATTTCAATGATTTTATTTGTGTTCTTGTATATAAAGTAAAGTTTATTATTATTTTAAACTTTATTTTACTAAAGTATTAAATTCTTTGGGGGGAAAAAACTTGCTGACCCCAAAGCATTTGATGTGTGTATAATAATAATAATCTGCAATGATATATATAAAATAAAATACTAATAATAATTCCTCTAATAATATATATATATATATATATATATTCAGATTATTACTACCTTTGGAAGGAATTATTATTATTATTTTATGTTATATATATATGTCATTGCAGATTGTTATTATTATTATACACACATCAAATGCTTTGGGGTCAGTAAGTTTTTTGTTTTCCAAAGAATTTAATACTTTAGTAAAGTAAATACATATTTATATATATTCAGATCATTATACCTTTATTATTATTATTTTCTTTTTTAAGGAAGTTTTGAGAAAAATTAGCATTAGTAAAATCCCACAACCTGAAGCTAAATTGGCTTGTCTTTTTTAAATTAACTGTCCATCCTTGTCAATCACTCTTAGTGTGTCTGAGAGAGAAAGCAACTTCCTCAACAGTTATATAATGTTCACGCAAAATCTCATCCTCAGGTTCTCATCCTGTCGCTGCTCCTTAAATTGGCTTAGGAAGAAACTATTTTAACACACATGAATGCAAGATATCATGTTAAGTTAGTTTGTCATTCATCATGGTTATATTGCATGAACACCCATGAATCACAAACACCCTGCTGTTCCATAAAAGCAAGTCTTCCACTATCATGAGCAGCAAAGGTTCCTCGAGGCAGGATCAGTGCTTCATCTCCATTTAAAATAGGCCGGTTTAGACGAGGGCAAACTCTCCAGTATGGAAACTGCTGTCTCGAGAAGACAGTGTGACTGTGAATCTCATATTAGCACTGGCATCCCATGGCATCCCAAGCCCTGGAGATAAATAGGTCTGCACATCCTTACCGAGGAGCGACTCCATGCTGTAAGTAAGGTGATGCATGCAGAGAGTGACAGTAAGCACCATTATGGTCAGCAGACGTACAACATGGTCTTAAATATGATGAATGCTTTTTAATTAGACTCTCCACTTCAATATATTACATGTGCATGGCCATCAGAGAGCCGGAGCCTGATTGCACATTTAAGGTGGCGAGAGCTGTTCTGATTACACCCTCACTAAATAATGCAGGAGGCCAGTGGTTTTGTGCTGCGTTTGTACACGAGAGCTCAGGGTGTGTCCACAGCAGACTCAGCAGATGCTCTGAGTAGGCGGCACAGGATGAGATCAGGACAACAGGAAGGTTTTGGCACCAGCTTTGTGCACACTCAGCAAACAAACTGTCCCTTCAGAGTGTTAACGACGGATCCAAACTTATTAGCTGCACACATAAGCTAAAAAGGCTTTTTGGACTGTAAGAGCATTTCCTAATTGAACTGAAATCTTGTTTGTGTGCTTTATGTGTGATTGTGATACCTCCAATTACACGACTTGTTGTGGAGAGTTGTGCTAATACTTTTCTAAGTGACTAGAAAAGTGATGATAAAACAATGATAAAACACCCACAAATATTTGTTAACAGATTTTTAAAATTGTTTTTGTAAGAAGTCTCTTATGCCCAGCAAAGCTGCATTTATTTTATCAAAACCGTATTGTGAAATATCATTACAATTTAAAATGTAATAATATCTAATTCACATATTTTAAAATGTAATTTATTCCTGTGATCCAGTGTCATCCTCATTTATAAATCAATCCAATATGTTGATTTGGTGCTCAAGAAACATTTCTTCTTATTATCAATGTTTACAAACAGTGAGGCTGCTTAATATTTTTGTGGAAAATGTGATATATATATATATATATATATATATTTTCCCAGGATTCTTTGATGAATAGAAAGAGAAATCTGTTACGTAAGGAATAATTGACGACGGACCGTTGAATTATTAGAAAAATAATGCACATTATTAATGTGCATTATTTTTCAATAATTCAGTGGCCCGGAGTCAATTATTCCGCTTATACTATGGTTACCACACCTCAAAACACTGTTCAGATGATTTATTTCAAAACATTTGTCAGGTTTTTGTCCTTAATCCCTTGCCTGTCACCCCCCCCATTTTGGCAAGTGGGGCATTTTGACATACCCAAAATAAAAAGGCTCCTGCTCATAAGTCATTCTGAATAGACACATAACCAACATACAGTGCATCCGGAAAGTATTCACAGCGCTTCACTTTTTCCACATTTTTATATTTTACAGCCTTATTCTAAAATGGATTCAATTCATAATTTTTTTCCTCAATTCTACAAACAATGTTTGAATTCTTTCCAAATTATTAAAAAATAAAAAAGCACATGTACATAAGTATTCACAGCCTTTGCTCAATGCTTTGTTGAAGCATCTTTGGCACCAATTACAGCCTCAAGTCTTTTTGAGTATGATGCTACAAGCTTGGCACACCTATTCTTTGGCAGTTTTGCCCATTCTTCTTTGCAGGACCTCTCAAGCTCCATCAGGTTGGATGGGGAGTGTCGGTGCACAGCCATTTTCAGATCTCTCCAGAGATGTTCAATCGGGTTCAAGTCTGGGCTCTGGCTGGGCCACTCAAGGACATTCACAGAGTTGTCCCGTAGCCACTCCTTTATTATCTTGGCTGTGTGATTAAGGTTGTTGTCCTGTTGGAAGATGAACCTTCACCCCAGTCTGAGGTCCAGAGCGCTCTGGAGCAGGTTTTCATCAAGGATGTCGCTGTACATTGCTGCATTCATCTTTCCCTCGATCCTTACTAGTCTCCCAGTTCCTGCTGCTGAAAAACATCCCCACAGCATGATGCTGCCACCACCATGCTTCACTGTAGGGATGGTATTGGCCAGGTGATGAGCGGTGCCTGGTTTCCTCCAGACATGACGCTTGCCATTCAGACCAAAAAGTTCAATCTTTGTTTCATCAGACCAGAGAATTTTGTTTCTCGTGGTCTGAGAGTCCTTCAGGTGCCTTTTGGCAAACTCCAGGCGGCTTTTTACTGAGGAGTGGCTTCCGTCTGGCCACTCTACCATACAGGCCTGATTGGTGGAGTGCTGCAGAGATGGTTGTTCTTCTGGAAGGTTCTCATCTCTCCACAGAGAAACGCTGGAGCTCTGTCAGAGTAACCATCGGGTTCTTGGTCACCTCCCTGACTAAGGTCCTTCTCCCCCAATCGCTCAGTTTGGCCGGGCGGCCAGCTCTAGGAAGAGTCCTGGTGGTTCCAAACTTCTTCCATTTACGGATTATGGAGGCCACTGTGCTTATTGGGACCTTCAATGCTGCAGAAATTTTTCTGTACCCTTCCGCAGATCTGTGCCTCGATACAATCCTGTCTTGGAGGTCTACAGACAATTCCTTGGACTTCATGGCTTGGTTTGTGCTCTGACATGCACTGTTAACTGTGGGACCTTATATAGACAGGTGTGTGCCTTTCCAAATCATGTCCAGTCAACTGAATTTACCACAGGTGGACTCCAATCAAGTTGTAGAAACATCTCAGGGATGATCAGTGTAACCAGGATGCACCTGAGCTCAATTTTGAGTGTCATGGCAAAGGCTGTGAATACTTATGTACATGTGATTTTTTCGTTTTTTATTTGTATAAATTTGCAAAGATTTCAAACAAACTTCTTTCACTTTGTCATTATCGGGTATTGTTTGTAGAATTGAGGAAAAAAATAATGAATTTAATCAGGGTCTTTTAGAGAAGGTTGATAAAGATGCTAACGCAATATGTTATTGCCCTGTAAACACCAATTTGCAGTCTAATGTCTGGCGAGGAGAACAGCTCAATTCATGCTCTATTGTTCTCAAGCGACGAACATTTTACACCTTTGTTGGTATGAGACTTAATCCTCATTATTCTTTTATCATTATTCTTTTGTTTGTATTCAGCCATTAGCCTTTTTTCTGACATGAAGGCTTGCCCATTAACAGCACTTTACAATAATCCACACGTTATCTATAGTCTTTATAGAAAACAAACAAACTATAAAAGCATACCCTTGGAACCTTATGTGAATTATTGTAACAAAATAGATCTTGAAATAGATTAGCTCCTGGCGCAACAGGTGCATTAGAGCTACAGTTAGCATCAAGCTAACACAATTTAAAAGATTAAAATTACACTTTCACTCAAAACTCACTTTTAACGAACATCGAGTGTTTGAATTACCTTCCTGTCGCGATCTAATGGGGATTTTATTCATATGATGATGTTAAAACGTTATATTTAGCATTTTATATGGAGCTCTTTGCTACACCGAGTATGGGGTCTCTGCGGAACAAAAGTGGTTTTCAGTTTTCAAACTGATAGGTGTTTATAAACCATGCAATGAAAATTATCCCCTTCACCCGACCCCACCCCTAAACCCTACCCACACTGTGACGTAGGCAAATCAGGTAACGCAGTGAAAAACGCCCCTCTGTTTATGGCCTCGCCCGCTGATCTAGTAACTCCTATTACTATCCTGCAGAGACCTATACTTGGGCTACACCTGCTTAGCATTTATAATGTAAACATCCATTATTGATATAAAAATAGCTGAAATCGCATGAAATCACACACAAAACATATGCCATAGCTATCGTGTGTTTATTAGCGTCATATTTTACGTGTAGAAATGTAGAATTGGTTCGTTCTTCACTGAGCACAGGACGAGGAAGAGGAACAGAGGACAGCGTCATGCAGGAGGGCAGTATTGATTCACGTAAGATGATTGACAGCTCCAGAGGACGAATGAGTGCGTGATGACTCATATCTGACACAAATCAGGAAGAGGAGACACAGAACTCGCTCTGTACACTGTTTCAGCTCTTTCAGTTTGGATAATTCAGTGGGAAATTAATAGAAATGGTATTCTGTGTGACTAAATATTTTGCAAACATGTGATAATAAATCAATATTTCTCCAAATATGCACACTTTTGAACTAAGAGCCATAGCAAACGCTGTTCATTGCAGCTGTGTGGACACAACTGAACCGCTGCAGACAAGAGAGAATTCATTTGCTTGTGATATTCGATTCAAAATATCATGCATTACAGATCGATTATTTTGCACTCCTGACATACAGTGGTGGTCAGAATTATTGGCACCCCTGGTAAATATGATCAAATATGGCTGTAAAAAATAAATCTGCATTGTTTATCCTTTTGATCTTTTATTCCAAAAATTCACAAAAATCTAACCTTTCATTAAAGTAAAAGAATTGAAGGTGGGGGGGTAAATCACATTTTGAAATAAATGCTTTTCTCCTAAACACATTGGCCACAATTATTGGCACCCTTTTATTAAATACTTTTTGCAACCTCCTTTTGCCAAGATAACAGCTCTGAGTCTTCTTCTATAACGCCTGATGAGTTTGGGGAACACCTGACAAGAGATCAGAGACCATTCCTCCATACAGAATCTCTCTAGATCCTTCAGATTCCCAGCTCCATGTTGGTGCTTCTTCTCTTCAGTTCACCCCACTCATTTTCTATAGGGTTCAGGTCAGGGGACTGGGATGGTCATGGCAGAAGCTTCATTTCGTGTTCAGTGACACATTTGTGTGTTGATTTTGATGTCTGTTTTGGATCGTTGTCCTAATGGAAGATCCAACCACGGCCCATTATAAGATTTCTAGCAGAGGCCGTCAGGTTTTGATTTTTTATCTGTTGGTATTTGCTAGAATCCATTATACCATGTATCTGAACAAGATGTCCAGGGCCTCCAGAAAAAAAATAGGCCCACAACATTAAAGATCCAGCGGTATTTTTAACCGTGGGCATGGGGTACTTTTTATCCCTGTTTGCACCAAACCCATCTGGTGGATTTGCTGCCAAAAAGCTATTTTTATAGTTTCATCTGACCACAGAACCAGGTCCCTTTTGAATTTCCAGTCGTGTCTGACAACTGGATATGCTGGAGTTTGTTTCTGGATGAGCAAGAAGGATTTTTCTTGAATCCCTCCCAAACAACATGTGGTGATGTAGGGGTTGTTTGATTTTTTTTTTTTTTTAGGCTTTCTGACCCCAAGACTCAACTAATCTCTGCGATTCTCCATCTGTGATCCTTGGAGAGTCTTTGGCCACTCAAACTCTCCTCCTCGCCGTGCATTAAGACAATATAGACACATGTCCTCTTCCAGGCAGATTCATAACATCTCTAGTTGTTTGGAACTTCTTAATTATTGCCCTGATGGTGGCAATGGGAATTTTCAATGCTTTAGCTATTTTCCTAAAGCCACTTTCTATTTTGTGAAGCTCAACAATCCTTTGCTGCACATCAGAACTATATTGTTTGGCTTTACTCATTGTGATGAATGATTAAGGGAATTTGGCCTTTGTGTTTCCTCATATTTATACTCCTGTGGAACAAGACATCATAGCTGGACAATTTTTATGTTCCTAGTCACCCTGGTGTGCTAAAAAATGTAAATATTAATGGGAATATACTTCAGAGATATTTTACTCACAAAAAATTCTAGGGGTGCCAATAATTGTGGCCAATGTGTTTTGGAGAAAAGCATTTATTTCAAAATGTGATTTACCCCCCACTTTCAATTCTTTTACTTCAATGAAAGGTTAGATTTTTGTGAATTTTTTAAATAAAAGATCAAAAGGATAAACAATGCAGATTTATTTTTTTGATCATATTTTTGATCATATTTGCCAATAATTCTGACCACCACTGTAAATTAAGAAATGAATGTCACTGCAACCCAGTTTTATCATAAACAGTGGTCAAATATCGAAGCTGGAGGCTTTAATCTTTATAATGATACCCAGTTTGTCCAGATGAAGTAAGAGTGAGATGTTTCAACGAGCAGTGAATGTTGAACAACAGTAATCTGGGGCCGTCGGCAATCCTTGACACTAACCTTGTGTGTAGGACTAATTTCTTACGCGTCTAATCCCAAGCCTCTGTTGCTAATTCCAAAACGTCATTTTAGACCTAGTAACAGAGGCTTGAGCCACTGATAGCAGACTAATGCAGTTATTAATGCAGTTATGAGAGAGAGATTTAGCACATGTGAATTACCTGAGTCTGTGTGTCTCTTCAGCAGCAGCGTCTCTACTAATAGCGAAACTGTAAGTTTATCTGCTCCAAGTACAGCGCTGTTATTACCTTGCTAGTGAGAAATGTCATGTAGCTTTTAAATTGTAATATTTTACCGTTAAAATTGTCAGAGCAGTGCTGACAACACGTTTCTGTGTGAGTGTGTGTCCATACTGTGTGTGTGTGCGTTTGAGTGGGAGAGAGAGCGGGAGAAAGAGAAGAAAATAATGTGCTTTACGTACATAATAAAACGTAATTTTGTCGCAAAAAACATGGAAATAACTTGTCGTTTTAATCCTATTGTTTACTATATTCATTTGCTTGGTCAGTGCCGTTATGGGTTTTGGTTATTTTGCTTTTGTAACGCTGCATTCACACGGGGCGTCGGCAGCGACACTTGACGGAGGGCATGTCTGAAGCTTGGTGCTTGGCGCTCCAGACTTTCATAGTGACAACAGCCAATCACATTATTTTTCCGGTGATCCGTTGTCGATGAACGCAATTGCCTAGCATCTGCGCTAGGGTATTTGCACAGGCGATCTGATTGGCTGATGCTTGCGTTGGCACTTGAAAAGTTGAAAATTTTTCAACTTCTGCTTTGAGCAATGCCAGCGACACGACGCAACAGAACCCACAATTTAGTTTGGCAACTCATGATGTCACCCATTCAAAGTAAATGAGAAACGTTAATGCCGACGCCCCATGTGAATGCACTGTAAGCTGTAAGGACCTTTAAAATAACTGAAATCATTTGGTGAAGTGATATGGAACTGTAATGCGGTCAAGACCTGCCTGGAACTACTTAGCCAATAAAAATTAAAATAACTGCACACCTTAAAACATTCATCAACCAATCAGATTCGAGCATTCAACAGCCCTATAGTATAAAACATTTTAAATGTTTTTACTGTCACTTTTGATCAAATTTAAGAGCGTCCCCCACCCCCAATATATATATTTTATCGTGTAATGATAGGCCTGAAGTTAAAGGTGCAGTGTGTAGTATTTATGAGAATCTATTGACAGAAATGTAATATAATACATAACTATGTTTTCAGTGGTGTATAAAGACCTTACATAATGAACCGTTATGTTTTTATTACCTTAGATCGTTTCTATCTACATACACCGCGGTCCCCTTACAGTGAAATAGCCATTTTGCGCTGTCATGTTTCTACAGTAGCCCTAGACGGACAAACTTCTCTACAGAGCACTAGTCACTCTCTGCTCTCTCCGACAACAACATTTTTGTCCTATGTCGGCCACCGTAGCTTCTCTATGTGCTTCAAAAGGGAGGGGTGAGCAGTGGGTGGTTGCAATTCACAACTTCACCACAAGATGCCGCTAAAATTTACACACTGCACCTTTAAATGACCTGTTAAAAACTAAGTAAAATGAACAGAAAGAATCGAGCTGAGTTCAAAGACAAAAAGTAATAAGGTTTAAACTATGTATATCAATATTTATTGGCTGCTTTTTTTCCTTTCGCAGTTTAGTTTCAGTTACATAATTTATCTCAGCATTTTGAAAGGACATATACACATATTTACTTCCATTCAACGTGTTCCTTTAAACCACATGTAGTGTTCTGCATGATAATACCTCTATACTGCATGGGCTTCTCAGCACTAACACCCTATTATACAATCAAAGTGATATGGAAAAGATAAGCCAACAATCAAAGAAATACCGAATGCATTGTTCCTGTAGTCTTTAGAAAAACAGGGGATAATTGTCGTTTTCCTTGACCCAGGGTTGCTTTGGTTGTAATGGCAATACATGTATGTATCCATAGAAAGCAAGGCTAGAAAAATGGAGACAATTTGATCAACATTCCGACTGCCTAAAATACAAACAAGGCTGTTCATAATGCAGCATGACCAAAAACATATACAGGAATACAAATAAATTCAAGGTGTATTAAAATACTGATCATGGCATTAACACAGCTCTACTAAATATATACTGAAACAATTTACACCATCGTTTGATTCCTTTCTGCTCACTATGTCTGAACATCCTCCCAAAATTCAGGAAATGTAATAATGGCTATACATAATTCATTCTCTGAACCCAAAGTAGTATGACATCACTCTCTGGGAAATACATTAAGATTCAAAACAGCCAATTTTTTTTTACATTTTGTCTTCCCTGTTTCTGTTCAGGATGATACAGCAAGGTGTTTAGAAAGAATTCTTGCTCCTCGAGATGTTAGAAACCCAGTGAATCGTCATCTTCCTTAACACAAGTTGCCAGCAAAATATAAAAAGTCATAATCTGGACTATTAAACTGCTTGTTGTAAAGAGGAAAAGTCTGGTATAGATGTACAGTAAGTGGTACAGACTTAGGGTCCGAAGCTACAGATGAAAAAAAAAAAAAAAAAGTTTTATCTTTTGTTTGTATAAACACTGAAACATACATAATTAATGTATTAACAGCATTTAAAATATAACTAATATAAACAACTTTAGAGATGTTTATGAATAATGAACACATGGAATTAATAGGCTGATTGTATTGTAATCCATCACAAATATGTATAAATGGTATATTATGACTACAATTGCACACACACACACACACACACACACACACACACACATATATATATATATATATATATACATACATTATATGTTTTTGGTATATATATGTATGTATATACATAAAGTCAATTGTTTGAAAATGTTGAAAATGATTTTTGGCCAGGCTGTCATGCAAATAAATTATGAACACATGCAAAAACAAGAATAAAATAAAATATTAATAACCGATTAATAACTTATTGTAGTCAATGTATGCTTTTTCCTATGAGATTTTTTTTTTTTTTTTTACATAATAAAATAAAACCTGTAGCTGTAGGTTGCCTTTTTTTTTTTTTTTTTGCTAAATAATAGATATAATATCACATATATACCTTATAGCATTTTGAGCTTCCCTCATACTTAAAATATTGAAAATATATAAAATATTTTCTTCATATTTTGATGTTTTAATCAAACTTACATATCGTTAGATAGATAATATAAATACAATATTAAAGATTTTTATGTTTCTAAAGCTGTGCAAACGTAAATATGTGTAAATTTTAGATGCTGTCAATGCGTCTATATTGTATGTTTCAGCATATATCCAAATGTACAAAATGTATGTATAAACACTACATATGAATACTTGTGGATACTTGTTATAAAATAAGAAAATAAAAACAGGACCAAACTGAGCCACTGTACAGAAGCTGTGCCCACAGAATTTTACATTTTATACCACACAAAATAGTAAGATAACCACAGTATTTCTAAATTTGACTCTTTAGCTATTTAGGTTTTGATTATATTGTAAATTGTATCCAGGAAGTATCATTCGCTCAAAATAAGAGAGGATGTGTAATTATTTGCTCCCATGGAGAAAAATCTGAAGCCTGGAAGATTTTTATGTACTTTAAATTTCAAATGTACATTGTAAATGTATATTGCCCTTGTTCCTTACAAGTACACACAAAGAAAGAAATCCCTGAAATCAAATGGTGACATGATCCGTGTTTTGCCCAAATCTACTCGTTTAGGCTTGAAACTAAACCGCTGTAAAATCCTACTGCCAAAAATACTAATGACAACACAGCATTCTATGAAACAGCTGAGTAATTTAGAGTAAACTATTTTCACGCAATCTAAACCATAAGCTGACCATACCATGATAACCACGTGGAAGCATGCATTAGCAACACCTTGTTTATGGCTCTTTGTAAACCGCTGTGTTAGAGTTTAACTTTGTTTTTGCGAAACTGAAGGATTTTAGGCCTTGTCCACACTTTCGTATGAAAACGCATCCTTTTCCATCCGCTTTGGCCTTCTGTCCACACGTTTTTGTCAATGAAAAACAAAGCTTTTTGAAAACGCTCTCCAAAGTGGTTGCAGTGTGGATGGTAAAAACGGAGGCTTTCAAAAACGATGGCGCTTTTTTATTCATGTGACGCAGTCATGTGACCCATTCAGCCCAAAGCAAGATGGTGGACGACGCTGTACTGTGGTTGTTTTGGCTGCTCTCCAGTTTGATAGCATTGTTAAAGATTTATGTCAATTTGTACATACTTCAGATAGCATTTCTTCAAATTGCCACAACGTTTAAAAGAGGCGGAAAGTAAATAAACGGCTGACGGAAATGCCGTATGTCGAAGCGTCTTCCATTTTACTCATGCACAGTACAGGTACGTAAGGGTTTTCAGAAAAAGTGTTTTGAAAAACACTTTAAGACAGATTAACAAATACTTTAAATGGATAGTCCAGCCAAAAATTTGAATTTTGTCTTTGTTTACTCACCCTCGTGTTGTTCCAAACTCATATGATCACTTGCTTCAAATTCTGCTCAAAACTCTCCTTTCATGTTTCAAGGAAAAATATCAACATACGGGTTTGAAATGACATAAGGGTGAGAAAATAAACATAGAATACTCATTTTTGGGTGAACTATTCCTTTAACTTTAGAACCAATGGCTCTGAAGTTGGAAAGATGGCAAAGACGGTACTTTGTTGTACTGTATCTGGTCCTTGGTGTGACTACAAATGCCTTGGAAAACAACTTAACACGGAAATGGTTACGAAATAAAGCGATATTCCACGGATCTACGACATAGTGTAAACAACAAGGCCATCAGTGAAGAATCAGCTAGCCTACTATATGTGACTCGATATAAGAATACTAAATCGATAACACAGCTTAAGTTGTGGTAAAATAATATTAGAAAAATCCGTAAAGGGGTATTTGCTGTGAAACACTGAAACCTGGACGAACTATGTTGTTTTCTTTAATGGAAGTAGCATATGTCTGTCTGACGCTGTCAACAGCTCTATGCATTCTTTTCTAAATACTCCTGAGCGACTCTTGATTTGGGTATATGGGGAGTTCAAGTCCTCCTGGGAAGTTCGTATTTACGAGTTGGGAAGTCGCAACGTCACTTTTGTCAGAGCAAGATGGCAGTGTACCTTCTCTTATGCGCTATTCGTTTCAGCATGACAGTAAAATGTGATTTTGTAATGTATATATATATATATTTTTTTTTAAACAAATGTAATACCACTCACTTTATTAATGTTGTTTTACTCTACATTTGTGCAGTGTTGGGGGGATTTAAGATTTTGTTTTTAAATGTATATATAATTTTTATAAATGAAAAACAACTTTTTATGTACAATTCACTTTAAAAAAGATCCACATTTCTCATTTTCATTCATGGCGATAACATGGACAATGTGCCATGGTTTAATGGAAGATCAACTGGAGAATAAACACTTTTAAAATTAAAATAACATGAAATTTCAACTACAGCCAGTAAATGGCTTCAAAGATGGCCCATTTCATCTTTTTCCAAGTTTTTTATTTAGATTTATGTTTAGACATTATAAAATAATTATTATAACAATAAAAATTACTCTTTTTCAAAGTTGTTTGTATTGAAGTATCATTTGTTTGCACTTATGACATTATTACAGTCAAACATGAACATGGTGTTATATATGTGGTTTATGTGTGTTATATGTGTGTATGTTGTGTGTGTTTGCATCTGTTCTACATCGTGGATGTGTTGTGGTGTCACTCCATCATTTCTGTGTGTGTTCTGCATTGTAGCTGATTTTTTTGGGACAAATTATGTAACAGAGAGCAACTTATGGCAGCCCATTTTTCATTTCTTATGATTGATTTTGTGGGTTGGGTGGGGGAGTTGGGGTGTGTGTGTGTGTGTGTGTGTGTATCGCCCCATAATTTTTTTATGTGTTTTCAGCTTTGTAACGTTTTTTTTTTGTTTTTTTTTTGACAAATTACGTAACAAAAAGCAGTTCCCTTTCAGTCGGTCACGTTCGACGTACGTCGGACGTCACCGACGAATTGGGACGTACGTCTCCGTTCCCTCCTTCAGGGAACGAGGGTTACCATACGTAACCGAGACGTTTTTTATAGTCTCCCATTGATGTCTATGGGTGATTTTTGGGCAGGAGCGTTTCACATTGTGGATGTGCTATAGGGTTGCCACTTCACCTCTGTGTACACTCTGTGTTTTTTTCATTTCCCCATTCATTTCAATTTGGGGTGTCAGGAGACACTGAACATCCTGAGAAGGACCAGATATCATTCCAATTTATTTTTTTGTTTGTAGAGCTAGCAAGTGTCAACCACGATATCAAGTCTCATGCCATTTAGAAGGGAATGGAAAATTTCTTTTAATTTCAGAAAACGTCATTTCGGGTCAAAAAGACCCCAAATAGTGTATAAGGGTTAACTACACAAAAATACAGTAAGTTTTTAAACTCTACATCTAGAAGATGTTAGATTTTTGTTATAAATAAAAAGCCTGACAATGTAACTGCTAAATACTTATAGACCTAAGTATTGTGGTATTCGGCCACATTTCTCACTGACACAACCCCAACTTGTAAACACAGGACTCAAAGAAAATCCTGAGTTTCCCACTCGTATTTACGACTTTGTGGTGGCGTTACATAAAAAAGCAAAACACACCTCATTCTTTGTTCTTCAATTTTTGCGTAGTTAAATAGGTACACCACCATCTTGCTCTGATTAAAGTGACTTGAACGCACCTGACTTCGTAAACACGAACTTCCGAGGAGGACTTTAACGCACCATTATAAATGTTGAAAACCCCAAAGCTTATGGATCTTTAAAAGCATGATTACCCATCCTACAGTACCACGTTCTACATAATAACCACGAGAAGCACACACAGGATATTCACAGCAGTCTTTACAGGTTCATGTAACAATTACTCCCTCAATCTCACGTCTAGAACTGAAGTGTATTTACAGATTTGAATTGGCACTTGACAATTACATACGGACGTCCGTTGTTAGCTCTTTGCTTCAAAAATATCACTTTAACTGGCAGCTCTGCAGTGTTCCTGGAGGCTGTTTGTGTGTTCTTTCTCTTCTTAACGCTTCCTTTCTTTGTACAATTTTTTTCTCTGGAGTTATAGGAACAAGGTGCACTCCTCCATAGCATACAGGGCTTGACGTTTCCTCGTTGCCCGGGGAATTAAGAGCCTTTAGTCCAGCGAAAGCAGCGGCTGCATGTTCTCTTCTTCGCTTTTCACTTTTTCTGGTCGTTTCAGGACACCTGGCTCCACCACTGACTGGGACCTGCAGGTATAAATAAAATATGAATGCCATCCCGGGAACTGGATTTCGAGATGCACAACTGGGAAATAAAAAATCCTGAGAGTGAATTGAAAATCTAAGCTACAAAATAAATTAAACCTGGAAATAAACATTAAAAATGTGAATAATGTAAAGTATTTATTAATATTTATTGTATTTATATTATATGTATATTATATTTTATAGGATTATTATTATTATTATTATAAATTGCTGCTGACATTAAAATAAAACTTGCAAACAATTTGATAATATATGATAATATAATAATGGAAAATAAACATTAAATTATAATAAAAATAACATAATATATACATTTTAATGACATATAATATATGCATTAATAATATATACAGTTTATATATTTCTCTCTCTCTATATATATATATATATATATATATATATAATTAAAATGTATACATAATTAATAATATAATATAAAACATTTGGACCCCAATGAAACATTTAAGTACACACACAGAGCACTAAAAAATCAATGAAGTACAAAATTAATGATGCATTGTGCATGTCACAATCATTTAAAGTGACGGATGTGTAATGGAACGTGTCATCTTAGTACACTGTGTTGGCCTACTTTTGATTTAGCCCTCGTAGAGACATAAGAAGCTTTTAGGACAGTGTGCTGTCGTTCATCATGCGCAGATCTGGGGCACTTTCCTCTGACGGACGCATTTATGTACTCTATGAACCCTGACTGTAATCATGAACAAAAAAAGATTTAAACAAAAAAATAACTTAACAAAAGAAATCAGTTTACAATGCATTTAACTCCAGTATTTTGGTATATTTGATGTGCTGAATATTAAGAAGGAAATAATGTAGGACAGGGTGATTCCACTGGGATTTGAGTGGATTGTGAAAAGTGGGCTATAATATGTTAGAGGTAAGCCAGTCATTATCGAAAAATAAACCTTTTTTTATATAGAGAGACATGCAGTGAGCAATTGTGAGCAATAAAACTAGAGTCCTTCATTTAAAAAGTAAATAATTATAATTGTTATGTTGACTTTAAAAAATATACTGTCATAAGTTGCCTTTTAAGATTCAAACTAAGACCCCAAAGGACCAAACTAAAGGTGTTGTAAGTTTTGTTTACACCACACATGAAATAAACTACCTGACAGACATCACTGAAATAGGTGTCTTGAGAAATCCCACCTGTCTCAGCAAACAGCAAAGAAAAGTCTGAAATCACTTACAACACATTTAACCAACCATAATAACACAAGATATCTCTTGGGGACAATGAACTACATTGTTCTATTATCTTTTTTTCCCCACTAAGAAATCACAGAATGACGCACAAAAGCTGTTAGACTAACGTCACAAGAATCTGTGCTATTTGAGTGCAACCTGATGCAAACACTGGAAAAAAGTGATGTCCATGTGACCTTTCCAGAGCAGACAAAATGACAAAGTGTGGTTTTAATTGCTCTGAATAATGTACCCTTTTGAAGAATGTGGGAGGTGTTAGCTTTTTAAAATCAGACATTCCTGGACTCACACTCATTTTCAGCACAATCTGGAAGAGGATATTTAAAGCACGCAAAGTAAATAGGCTACTACAAAATTGTTGCTTGATTCATTACTGACTGGAAGTAGAAATATCAGCGGTGATGCATCATGTTTGTATGAATATGACAAGTTCACAACAGTTCCTGTTGGTCAGTACAGTCAAATTAATTGCTCATCTCGAATACACGTTGGGCCTGAAACACTAGTGTTTAAATTACAGGGGGCCAAGAGGGAGCCAAGAATCCCCTGGGTCCTAGAGACTAATGAGGAAAACAATTATAAATATACACCGATCAGGCATAACATTATGACAGGTGAAGTGAATAACACTGTTTTTATCTTCATCATGGCACCTGTTAGTGCATGGGATATATTAGGCAGCAAGTGAACATTTTGTCCTCAAAGTTGATGTGTTAGAAGCAGGAAAAATGGGCAAGCGTAAGGATTTGAGCGAGTTTGACAAGGGACAAATTGTGATGGTTAGACCACTGAATCAGCACATCTCCAAAACTGCAGCTCTTGTGGGGTGTTCCTGGTCTGCAGTGGTCAGTATCTATCAAAAGTGGTCCAAGGAAGGAACAGTGGTGAACCGGCGACAGGGTCATGGGCGGCCAAGGCTCATTGATGCACGTGGGGAGTGAAGGCTGGCCCGTGTGGTCCGATCAAACAGACGAGCTACTGTAGCTCAAATTGCTCAAGAAGTTAATGCTGGTTCTGATAGAAAGGTGTCAGAATACACAGTGCATCGCAGTTTGTTGTGTATGGGGCTGAAATGCCGCAGTCAGGGTGGCCATGCTGACCCCTGTCCACCTCCAAATGCACCAACAGTGGTCACGTGAGCATCAGAACTGGAACACGGAGCAATGTAAGAAGGTGGCCTGGTCTGTCACGTTTACTTTTACATCACGTGGATGGCCGGTGGCGGGTGCGTCGCTTGCTCAAAATGCTTTTTTTGCACTTAAAAAAGCTAAATATATATTTTTTCATTTTTCAGTTATATGTTCAGTTGAATGCTATGCACACAAGCAATTCAGTGATGATTGGTTATGGGTAATAAGATCACACATGTAAATGTTTATGTTATACATATTATAACTTTCGCAGTTTTGATTACAAATCAAATCAATTATAAATTCAGACTAATGGGATCGTTTCTCACCACAGTAAACCAAAGCCCAAATATATGACCTGTATCCATTAAACTGAATAGCAGCAATATATATTATAGATCATCACCAGCTAACTATTCCCATAATTAAACATGATGAATTATGTTAAAGGGGTCATGAACTGGCTTTTTCTATTTTTTTATACTGTTGTCTGAGGTCAACTTATGACGTTCGCGTGGTTTTTACATTCAAAAACATCATAATGAATAAGTAATAGGCTATTTTCTACCCTGGTTTTGAGGCTCTCTCAAGAAACGCTCGGTTTTTATGGGCGTGCCGCACTGTAGACCTGGAAGTAAACGCCCACGGCTAGGATTGGATAAGATTTGCATATTTAATGAGCTTCTGCTCCCCTGTCAGTTCAGGTGAGGGATTGTTTTGAAAGCGGCAACCGGAATGATTTGCTCACAGGGCTCGCATAACGTCTTTATCAAACAAACACAATGATTTATCTCTCATCCACCCGCGATTGATTGGAATGTTATTTTTTATTACTTGGCCTGCCCGATCGGTGGATATAACCGCGAACCGTACACACACACACACGCGCCCATCAAATATCAAGTCAAGAGAGTGAACAACGCACATCAAGAAAGGAATGCTATTTCACTATTTAATATTCACCGGCCTGCCGACCGGCTTACGTTTTGGTAGCCTGTCTGGAAAACACACGAGCTTTGGCCCATACATGTCCGAGTCTGATCCCGAATCGCAATGAACCAACAACACCACAAATAAACGATTCTTCAGCCTGTGACAGCGTGCTAAGGTATGTTCAGTTAGACACGTACATATAATCAATACGATCTGTAACAATGCAATACTATCACATATAAAAAACATGTTTTGCTCACATAAGTGTGTTGCACCATTCCTGTCGAATCCAATATAGAAGGCACAGCATTGTTTTAATCTCAATATGTCTGCAAATCCAGTCTCGACCTGTGTCTTGTTTACAAACGATTCCGGTGAAATGAAGCGAACAAACGCGCAACGTCTTCCCCACGTGAGCTGGAACTTCATTAAAAATAAAGTTCAACCACTCATTCCTAATATTAGAATCAGAAGGAAGCTTATGTAGGGACTGTGTTCTTCCACACCCAGGCACAGCGCAATGTATTACTCTCTTCGGCATGTTTACAGCTCGGGTAGCGATCCGTTTAGCTGCACGAGTCGTTGGGCGGGGCTACAGAAGCAGGCGTACATATTTATCTTGAGGCGGCGTTTTTGCATTCTATGACGTCAATGGTCGACATATTCTGAGATCTCTCGTTTTCTGGGCCTGGTGTCAATAAAAGCTTTTCTTTGACTAACAAGGAAGTTTTCAGCTCTGAAACTTAAAGGATATTCTTATATCACGATAAACTTTTATATATCAAAGGCTCAAGGGAAAGTTTATTTCTCAATTCATGACCCCTTTAATAATACAACACTAGATAACAATGAGTGCAGGATTCCGCCGCAGCTAGATGTACACAGATGTGCTGTGCGCGGACTGGGAGGTTTCGTTTAATAGCCAAAGCTGTTTAAGTAACAGTACTTTGATCTTAGCAGTAGAAGAACATCTAAGACCTACTTTCTTCCAAATGCTGCACCCCCGGATGCTTTGGGATAATTCGAACACTACAAACAGTTGCTTCAAATATGAGCGCAAAATAAGCCTTTGCGAACTAGGCTATATTTGTTAGCCAACGTCTCTGAACACATACAGTCCCAGCCGCAGCAAGAAAAGATGAGATGTTTGCCACTGGTAAACCTCCATCATGTGTTTTTGCTTGCACACATAGGCAGTGCATCACTTAGTGCAGCTCACGGCAGCAACTTTACTCCCTCGTGCTGATTTCATGACCCAGTAAGTCGAGACACCTCACCCTTTCTCGATCAGTGAAACGATGCACAACAAGAGTTCCTCAAGTCGCCCGGTCAAACACGGACTGTAACTCATCCAGAAATGCTTATTTGATCAAAAAAGAGTTATTTTATCATAAAGCTAGGGAGTCGTTTGCTAAGCACTGTAACCAAGAAGAAACAGACAGTATGCAGCTAAAATGTGACTCCTTTAACAAACACTGTAGCTTCTTTATGCTTCTAGCAAAGCTGCTTATTTTTGTTATCCAGTGCAATTCTCTTGATAATTCCACTTGAGTGAAGACTGCGAGCAAGCAAACGCTGTTTCCATGGCAAGCCACCAAATGATTTCATTTATTAATCATAACAGAAATAAACAACATGCATAATATGGCCAGTGCGGTGACCTCACAAGCTTGTTTTAGAGAGCACCAGTGTTGTTATTGTTAACTAATAATAAAATTAAAACTATTAAAAAAATCATCTTTGGTCATTGAAATATGACTGAAAATATAAATATAAAATAAAAAACTTAAACACTTTCAAAAACTTAACAAAGAAAAATTAGAAATTGTTTGGCAACTAACTGAAATAAAGTACTAAAATGACTAAAACTAAAAATGAATAAATAAATTGGAGCTAAAAAAAAAAGAAAACTAATAAAAAATAACAAAACACAATAAAATTAAAAGGAAAATATAAAAATAAAAGCTAATTCAAAATATTAAAGTGCCCCTATTATGCTATTTTAAAGGATCTTAATTTTATTTTTGTCTCCTACAATAGTTTTACATGCATCCAGTGTCAAATAAATTTTCTCATAATATATATGCATCACCTCTTTTCTCGCAGTGTCTGAAACGGTTCGATAAAGGATTCGTCTCTCTAAACCCCTCGTTCCCGAGAGCCGACTCTGCTCTGTTTGGTCAGACGGCCCAGTCTGTTGTGATTGGTCTACCGTTTACAGTGTGTGTCAGAAAAGAAACACCCTTTATCATATCTGAATTTAAACTCTGAAAGCTTCCTCAGACCTTGATACACAGGGATACGAACAGTAACGATGGTGTCATTTCAATTCGAGCCCGAGTCCTCATCCTTTAGAAGTGTGTGCAAAGTAGATTTGCTTTCGCAATGCAGAAAACAGTGTCTTCTCGTCAAGTCATGTTCCAGGCCTCAGCTACAACTACAGTGTTTGAGGGAGGGTCAAAGTAGACAATGTTTACGAGCAGCCAATGAAGACCATTATGCAAATTTGTTACAAACATACGTAGGTTCGTGCGGGAAGTAAGACTGGAATTACTGACGACTCATTTCATTCAGTTCAGAATTGATTCTTTCTTTTAGGAGACAATAACTCCATTTATTGTAAACTTTGATCTTTGAAACTTTGCAGACCTTTTACATTCACAAACAGCTATATTACACATAATAATATCCGAAAAAGCATAATAGGGGCACTATTACTAAAACTATAATATAATATAATATAATATAACACTGTAGAGCAGTATACAAACTAAAACATCTTGGAGATGATCTAGTGGTTAGCACATATGCTCTGACATTGAGTCATGGTGTTTGTGCAGGCGGTGCAAGTTTTAATGCGGTGATCTTGCCCTCACCATTATTTCTTTTTCCACTATACTTGCATAAAACTTAAATAAAGATGGCAACAGGCAAAAAATACAATGAGAAAAACTCAAATAAAAACACTAGAAAAATGACAAGTACAAACCTTTTCATGGTTTTGGGGGATAGATCTTTCTCCAGGTCTTTGACAGACAAGGTATAGGATTCGGGGCAGTAGTCCGTCTCCTCGTCATACGCATGGTCAAGCAACGTCCTGGCCCAGGTGCCCATGTCGTAAGGAGGCAACATGCCACCCAGCTCAGACGGCAGAATCTCAGGCAAGATCAGCTGGTGCAAGCTGTTCAGATTGTTTCCATGCATGAAAATCTAAATATACAACATATAAAATATTGTTATTTGCCTGGTTATGTTTTCATACTAACTGTATAGTTGCAGCATTTACCGTTTATCGGTCAGTGGTTTGCACTTATTTCTATGGTATTACACTGTGAATGTTGTGCATATGAAAAGCCTATATATTTTAATGTTTACATAAACAGAACAGTTAACAAATATATGTGATATAAATGACTGAAGAAAAAAGAAAATTAAAAATAATTCTCTCACCCTTTTTCTTGTTTTGTCCTTGAGGAAAGGCCGGATGACTGTGTACAGCGCATGGATGTACCAAGGTTGGTTGACAAAATGAATCCCTCCAAACCTGGCTGGGAAGCTATCCTGTAGGAAAATAAAGAGGGAAGAAAAACAAAATTATAGTATTTTATTTTATACAATTATACTGGTTCACTTTTGCTTAAAAAGTAGAACAAAATCAGCTATTTCATGTAAAAAAAAGGACAAAAAAAAAATCTGATTGACTGCCCCAATGACTGCCTCTCCACCATACAACCTCATTTTTTCCAGAATAGAAGCTGGTTCACATGAGAGTTACTGATGTTCATTTAAAGTACTGTACACCTTGAAGTCTAGTTCACGATATCTGATATCTCACTGCTGAAGTTGATACATACTTTGCTGTGTTCACTAATCTGCCCTGAACAGTAATCCATATTCATAAAGCTGACTGCAAGGGTTCCGGAAAGCTTCATAATGATGCTGTCTTCGCTCAGCTCACAAAAATCAAATCTTAAAAAAATAATGGTAAAAGACTTCCAAGTCTAGTTTACAGGGTTTCTAGTTCAGTTATGAGAAAGAAGTCTCTTATGCTGATCAAACATAATATTGTTAAATATTATTAAAATTTAAAATAACAGTTTTCTCTTTGAATATATTTCAAAATGTAATTTATTCCTGTTTTGGAAAAGCTGAATTTTGCAGCATCATTACTTCAGTCTTCAGTGTCACATGATCTTTCAGAAATCATTCTAATATGCTGATTTCGTGCTCAAGAAACATTTCTTATTATTATCAACGTTGAAAAAAGTTGTGCTGCTTAATATTTTTGTGGAAAACATGCTACATTGCCCCCCCCCCACCCCCAAATAACAGCATTTATTTTGAAATAGAAATCTTTTTTAACATTATAAATGACATGCACAGATTTGAGATTACAACTTTTATCATTTTGTAATTTGCAGTATTTTTTTTTTTTTAAACATTTTTTGGAGTGCTCTTCTTTCAACAAACAGCCAACTATGAACATTTCTCTTCATTTAGTAGAGTTTAGTAGATTTACTAAACAGGGCAAATTAGCGTGAGAGCGCAATTCCATAAAAGCACCGATGGGAGTGGACAGTTCTGCGCGTGATCTACTGACGACCGCTCACCCCTCCCTTTTGAAGCACATAGAGAAGCTACGGTGGCCGACACAGTACAAAGATGTCGTCGTCTGAGACAGCAGAGAGTAGCTAGCGCTCTGTAGAGCAGTTTGTCCGTTTAGGGCTACTGTAGAAACATGGCGGCGCAAAATGGTGACTTCACTGTAAGGGGACCCGCGGTGTATGAAGATAGAAATGGCTCATTCTAAGGTAATAAAAACATAACGGTTCATTATGTAAGGTCTTTATACACCACTGAAAACATAGTTATGTATATTATATTGCATTTCTGTCAATAGATCCTCATAAATATTACACACTGCACCTTTAAACTAAGTCCTAACTTTTGCTGCTCAAATAACTATTTGTTTTTTTTTTAAAAAACATACTATGCAATTTTTACATTCAGTGAGAAGCAATAAACAAGGCCATGATGTGATCAAGTGCACTAACTCTCATATCATAACCAAACTGTGTTGTTGGCGCCACTGGCGTAATGCCGATGGTGAACAGCTGCAAGTAAGCAGGCTGTATAGACACAGAGGCCCCAGGCCAGCGTCCGGCAGCAGATCGCAAGCTTGTGGGCGTTAGATCTGGCACTGGATCTGACACAGAGGCAGGTAATGGTGCAAGCGCATTGTGATTGGCTAGCGCTTCAGAGGAGGGGCTATGAGGCATTTGCCAGCAGGCGGTGTGAGCACATACGATGATATCTCTGCTCTGGGACCCGCTGCTACCGAGTGAGATAAAGGTCTCAGCTGCATTAAACATGAATAGCTAAACTCTGGTGCAAGCTGGTGAAACCTGATTGATCTGTGTCCCTGCAGTGTGACAGTGGCAGGAGACAGAGGTAAACGGGGGAGGGGAAGCTGCCACAATGCTCTTTTTGCTGGATTCTAGAATTCAGAATTCACATGATCTGATCCTGCGATGCTGAAAAAGCATTATTAAATGTAACAATTAACAGACCATGATTAAGCTGGGGCTCAGTTCCACAACATAGCATGCTGCATTGCTGTCTAGGCATCTCCCTTCAAAAGCAGCATCCTAACAGAAATTTGACTGCCAACAGATTTCAATCAAGTCTGGTATTAGCATGTTGCTAAGCTAATACTGCAATATTTAAAAACAAAATGTAAAGTCAGCATGAAACGAAATTGTGACGTATATCCAAGTGAAACGGCTTCTTGAACAAGGACAGATGTAGGGTGGGACTTGATTTTGTCCATTGGGAATTGACTGGATCTTTGGATTGTTGCCATTTGCTATTTGTGCGATCTCATGTGAGTGACAGGTTGTCCCGCCCTCGCGTCATCAGAGAAGAGAAGAGGAGAGAAGAGAAGAGAAGAGAAGAGAAGAGAAGAGAAGAGAAGAGAAGAGAAGAGAAGAGAAGAGAAGAGAAGAGAAGAGAAGAGAAGAGAAAAGAGGGAAAGTTATTCTGATTAAAGATTACGAGGGCACATGAATTTAAAAAAATGTGAACAGATAAATAATTTATAATAAATACTGCAATATTCCATAAAGGTTGAACCATAGTAACTTAACCTCAACTTTTAAAGCATACAAAATTCCTTCCATCCTTTTTGTAGCTTATTGTATTTTAAAGAGGTTTCTTTTGCAAAGAAAAAACTTTACATGGCCACTTAAAGGGACAGATTACCAAAAAAATGAAAATTCAGTCATCATTTACTCATTCTTATATTGTTCCACAGAAGAAAGAATGTCATATAGGTTTAAGGCCGTGACACACCATCATGTCGACTGTGTCTCGGCCAAAAAGCTGCGCTTGAACACACCAAAAGGACTGGCGACTGTCAACTAGCATGTGCATTCTGCGCCTGCGTGTAAGGAAATAACTGTCTATATTAGCAGGCATCAATAGTCTATATTCTCCATTCAAAAAGGGAAACCAAAACTAGGACTGCAGATATACACACCGTAAACAAAGCAGCTCTTGTTTACCATTTTGAATATAAATCATGCTGATCAATTTCTTCATTCCAGACGAATGTTACTCATGTTGTAGCTCATGAATGTTGCTCATGTTGTTATGAAAATATTCGCACATTGGAATGCTCAGGTAAGATGACGTAAAATTAGAACAGCCTTCTGTCTGTGCCATCTTGACTTCTTTGCTCGCTTTCATCACTTTCGCTCATCTTATCTTATTCGCTAAGCTGAACATCCAATCAAAGTTCTCTCTCTCACCAACGGCGCAAACGGATGCTGATTTAACATGCTCAATTGACTAGTGCCGACGGTGTGGAACAGACGGCAAAAACCAGGCCAGCCGACGCTCAACTAACGTTGGCTGATGGCCGACCGTCGACTTGGTGTTTCAGGGCCCTTAGAAAACACTACACTCTAAAAAATGCTGGGTTGTTTCAACCCAAATTTGGGTCAAATATGGACATACCCAACCATACAGTGGTGCAGGTATGACATCACTTTGTAGGCCAAAACGCAGACGCGAGTTAGCATTTTAGCACTTCCGGTTCCCTCGTCCTGAAGTCAATGGGTTTTTTGAATGGGGTTTTGGTTAAATGGCTGAAATAAGGTCTGTGGTGAACACAAGCTCAAGACACTTTCACGTTTTATACATCTGTTTTATACATCTTTCACGTTTTATACACATTTTTTGAAGCTGTTACGTGTCTTGAAAAAGGCGGTTGCTAACAAGTGGCTAAATGGGACTACAGAGGCTGTTGAGGACATTAAACGTCATCACGCCGAAAAAGGTAAGCTCAGTTGGCTTTTACAGCCTCATTATACTCATAATTGTGCTCTTATAAACTATTCTAACTCAAACTTTCTGAAAAAATATTTTTAGATAAAAACTGAAAGAGTTGTCGGAAGCTTAGTGATAGTGACGTTGAAGTCGAGCGACCGTGGTGTAGTTCGTTTATAGCTTACCTTTAGCTTTTTACTTCTGGCGACTGCATTTAGACTTCAAAATTCATAAAAGTTGTCTTCGTCTGTGATAATTATCTTGATGGACAAAACGTGCAAGTATCATAAACTTTTGTTGATCACAGAGCTTGTTTTTAGCGATAATTCAAAAGCCTATGGGAAAATCCTATTGGGTTTTTCTCGAGGGAACCAGCGTGATGCTAACTGCCGGTTGGCCTACAAAGTGACGTCATAATTGCACCACTCTATTGGGTCAAATTTTAAAATTAAATGTTTAACCCAACAGTTGGGTTTGTCCATATTTGACCCAAATGTTTTAGAGTGAGGTGATAAATGGTAATAGAATTTTCATTTTTGAGTTAACCATCCATTTAAAAAAAAAAAAATGGCTTCAAGATAAAAAAAAACCCAGCAGGTTTGCTAAACAAACATGCAAAACAAAAAAAGTGGTGCACATTAAACAAAAGAGGTAAAAGGGAAATCTGGATGCTCACCAAGGTCTACCTATAAGCTACCATAATTAATTATAATTAATATTCATGAGCGAAACCTTGCTATACTAAGCCAGTGACAAAACATTAAATGAAGTAACTGAAGTCACCACGGCAGAGCAAAAAGCAGGCCATTTTTTTTTGTTTGTTTGTTAATGTCAAGGTTTTTTAAATTAACTACTCTAATTCTCCTGTTTTGGTCAAGTGATGCACTCAAATGGATTGTTGAAAAAGGCTTTAATTTTCTTGTATTAGCTTGAATACAAATCCATCAAGCAGCTAACATACATTCTGGCAGCAGGTCAGATTGACTAGAAAGGAGTAAAGCCACAGGATAATTGCTCTTAAAAGTGCCTCATCGTAAAATCAGGAACCATTTAAAACATCAATCGGCAATGTTAAATAATTACCGGTTTTAAACAGCGCCACTAAATTACAGTACAAAGAATGGCTTTGCTTAGAGCTTTATAGGGCTGTTTTTAATTCTCTGTATAAGCTGATGGACCGCTGATTTCATCTGTGCATTTTGTTTCAGTGGCTTGACATGAAACATCCCTCTCTTTTCTTGTCAGGAGCCACTGGTGATGCACAACTGAACTCCAGCAATGTAATTGAAAAAAAAAAAAAAAAAAAACTCCAAGTCCTTTTGAAAGACGTAGCCTGAGGAAAAGCTAGTATTTTATCATGGTCCCCTCACCAAATAATACATAGCGTATCAGTCAGAGTCAGTGAGCTGTCCCAGTTTCAGTGACAGGATTCCTGGATAAGAAACCTGATTTCTAAGAGCATTTAAAAGAGGTTTCTTTACCCCAAAATACAAATAGTCTTCTGTAGCCAGACTTTTTGTCTATCAGCATAAAGTGTGGTCCACATTCTGATCAAGAATAGATCACTTGTACAAACAGTTAGCATCATGTTAGCAGTACATTGTCTAAAACATGCCATTGCTCACGTCAGTAATTGGAGCTCTACAGGAGACATTTTATCTACACTTGCCAGATCCAGCCCACTGAGCGTAGCAATGCAAGGCCGGTAACACAAAGATGAAGCTCTACTCACTAGCTGTCAGCTCTGCTACAGATCAGAACAGTCCCGCTATAGTGCGATAAACAGACCGAGACCATAACTGTGCCACTTTGCAGAGAGCAAAACAATTAGTCTAACTCTAGTCCTGCAGGCTCAAATATGTCTAGTGCTGTTTCCCAGATAAGCAAGACGCGTAGAAGCTCTTTGCATTCCGGGAGGCAACGGATCTTAGCATCCAGATGAGCCAGTCTGACGTGAGGGATGCAAACCCATTCCATGTGCAAGTTTCTCTGTTGATTAAATAGAGGCTGAGAATGGCCTTCTTCCCTGGGTCACGCTTTCCCGTGTTTACTTATGGGACATAGACTGCTTGGCAGTATAAATACTGTACAAACCTCATGCCCTGCCCCTGACCACATAGTCTTGGACTTTAAAGGAAGAATTTAAAGGGGTAGTTCGCCCAGAGATGAAAATTCTGTCATTATTTACACACCCTCATGGTGTTGCAAACCTTCTGTTGAACACTAAAGAAGATATTTCAAAACTAAATGGGGTCCAAACAACTCATTTTTTGTGTGTTCAACAGAAGAGTGAAAGGTTTGGAATGACATGAGGGTGAGATGACAGAATTGTAATTTTGGCTGAACTACCTCTTTAAGAGAAGTTATATTCTATAATACAGATTTTGAGAGAAATACAAAAGAGCGATTACTTGTGGTGAAGGCGTAATGCTGCTCTGCCACTAAAAGGACTTTAAATCCATCTGTTGTAATGAGTTTCAGTCACTTCCTTCTTTAATGACTGGGAGATGTACTTCAATCAACAAGACAAAGGATTTGACTGTTTCTAGAAGGCTAAAATAGACCCTTCTGCCTGTCTGAAGTCATCTGTGGGACATAAGTTCAATACCACAGATATATAGCAAGATTTTATATTGATGTTGGATTTATACCACGTGCAAATGTAAATTACAACTCTCTTTGATTATCTCCTTTCATATAGGAGAGAAAGGGGCTAGTTGTCACAAACTATATATCAGTACCTATGAGGTTTTGAGTCAAGTGTCAATACATTAGAATTATTTTTTTTTTTATAAATTTAATTCTCCAGAACAAACCAAAAAAATACAAACACATGATATTTTTGCTAGTTGTTGGGTAACAAGTAATAACAATAAAAACCTAGAGGCATGTTGTCACAAAAGGTCAAGTTATGTTCAATGAACTGTATCTGGCAAAAACAGTAAAAAAATAGCCCTAGTTTTACTGTATTACTGAGAAAATGTTCTGAAAGATATTTTTCATTCAAAGTTTACTAAACTAAATTGCATACACACAACTAATAAAATAAAATAAAAAATTAAAATAAAATAAAATAATAATAAAAAAAATTTAATAAAAATACAGCACACAAAACAATTACCAACAAATAAAATAAATAATATAATCAAATAAAAATGAAAATAGCACTCCATAAATAAAATGTATTATTATTATTATTATTATTAATAAAAAAAAATAATTACTTATACTCCAACTGACATTAATCCCAGACAATAAAAAACCCATTCAGCCAGAGCAATAAAAAACCCATTCAGCACACACACAAAAATAACACCAAATCAAACAGCACTTTATAAATTAAATGTATTATTATTATTGAAATATTATTGAAATTGTTGCTGATATTTCCTAACCCTAACCTGACGTCAGTCCCAGAAAAGCAATAAAAAACCTTACAGTGCAATAAAAATGACTTTTTATGGGAATGCAACAATGATGCTTGTTAATCTGTCCGTACAATGAACTTCCTGTGCTTTTTAAGATGCACTTTAAGTGCCCTACATAGAAACACACATACGGCACGGTGGCTGAGTGACATGAGTGCGTCTCTCTCTGTGAGCACAGCCCATCTGGAGGGTGCATAGCATGGCGGTTAGACAGGTTGCCAGGGAAACTCGGCATGGGGTGGGCTGGGGAAGATTGGCCCATTGTGATTGGCTGCCAAGCGTGGGTTATTTCTCAAGACTAAGAGAGACAAAAGGCATGTCCAAGGCACAGAAGCAAACAACAGAGGCTGAAACAACAAAGCACTGCTCCAGGAAAGCCAGGACCACTTTCTCTCACTTCTATTCGACTCAGGAGCATGTTGCTGTCTATTGATTTTGATAAGAACAGCCATTTTCTGCACATCAAGTGCTCTTTTCTGAGCCACCATTTGCTAGGAAAGGTATATAATAGATGGCTCTACTGTAAACTAATAATAAAAGCATACAACCTCCAAGAACAGGCAATGGTCATTGCACCATGAGGTTTTCTAGGTAGAATCCATTAGTTCTATTTCAACCTTGCAATGAGTTTCTGGCTCAGAAAGTACTTTCTATAGCAACAGATTCTAGTTCATCAAATGGACTCAACAGAAAGAGAACATGTTCATACTTCGTACTTAGTACTTTCTCCTATTCCTTCAGTTCATGTCCTTCCTTTCTCTCTGCTTCTGTCACTCTCTCTCTCTTTCATGTGTTCACTCACTGGAATGACAATAAGCTAAAACACCAAAAAGCTTCCAAAAAAGGTTTTAATGCTTCATTACGTTGATGATTGAGACAGACAGATGTCCATATGAACAATGACATCAGATTGATGTAACGCTTCACATGACCCTGCACTTTTGGGTATGAGAGCTGTGCGCTTTACCCACGGGCTGTAAACGTCATGTTTAATGACTCAATGTACATACTGTTGGTCTGTCACGGTCAAAATAGAACCATGGGGCGTCACACCTCTCATTCATTTCTGACCTTTAAGCGTTTGGGAAACGCTATCGGCATACACTTCCGTTCAAAAGTTTGGGGGCTGTAAGATTTCTTAATGTTTTTGAAAGAAGTCTCCCAGCAAGCAATTTTGCGTTTAAAAGACGTCTAATAGTCGTCCAAACACACGTTTAGGCTAAAACAAGGCGAAATTTGGGCCGTCAGTGAACATTTAATAGACGTCTAACCATATACCAAGAATAGACTAGTCATCTAGAACATGAACATGTCAAAGAAATTAAACCAAACACCTTGTAATCACTGTTGACTTTGCTTACATGATTGAATATCATACATCTCGCAAGTTAATTTGGCAAAAACGACATGTAACCAAATTCAAGGTTATTTTGGCTAGAAGTGGGTTACTCATAGCCGGACTATATCACGTCTATAGTTAATCGAGACGTGAAATGACGGCTATTGCTGGCTGGGCTTTTATGCTCACCAAATTTGATCAAAAATACAGTAAAAAATGCATTAAATGCAGACTTTTGCGTGCGCACAAAAAAACTTCTAGACAAACTGCTCTAATGAAATCCAAAATTTGAGCACTTTCAACACAATGAACACAGCCATATTGCGCCATCAGCCCATTTCATGGCGAGGTTTCACAGCCGCCACAGAGGATGAGTTTAAGTGGACATAAGGTTTGATATCAGAGGTATACTGGACCCTTGAACTTGGCTTTATGGACCCTTAAACTTGGCAAATAGGACAATGCACACAGCCGTATTGTGCCATCAGCCCATTTCACGGCGCAGTTTCTCGGCCTTCACGGAGGATGTGATAAAGCATATAAGGCAGTGATATTAGAGATTTACTGCCCAAACAAAAGCCAAATTTTGAGCAAATAGATCTTTATAAATTCATGCGCATCCATACTCTCGTTTTCTTCATAGTAAAATGGCAGTGACACACAAAGGAAAAGGGTTATAGTATACACAATCTGGAAATTTTAACACAAATTTTAAAAAATTCCTGTGTGCACGCGAATGTTTCTCACGCACACGCAAAAGTCTGTATATTTTTTTATTTTTGCAAAGGTCCCTTAAGGGGCTCCATAGTACATATTTTATGTGATTTAATAAATGTGATTTATTCTTGTGGTGGAAAAGCTGAATTTTAAGCAGTCATTCAGTCTTCAGTGTCACATGATCCTTCAGAAATCATTCTAATATGCTGATTTGGTGCTCAAGAAATTTCTTATTATTATCAAGATTGAAAACAGTTGTGCTGCTTAAATTTTTTTCAGGATTGTTTGATGAATAGAAAGTTCAAAAGAACAGCAGTTATTTAAAATAGAAATATTTTGATTGAAATCTTTTACTGTCACTTTTGGTCAATTTAATGCATCTGTGCTGAATAAAACTAATAATTTCTTTCAAAAACAAAAAATAAAATCGTAATAACTCCAAACTTTTGAATCGTAGTGTATATTTGTAAATGCACGCATCCATCAAGTAACTTTCTATGCATGCAAATTGGATCAAAAATGCCAAAAATCTGAATTCCTGTAAATATTTACACATGTAAGTGATGACTTCTGCTGACAATCTAGCTGCTGAGCACTCTTTTGAACTGTAACTAATTAGCTGTGGCTGTTTTCCCTCAATCTACGCTATTGTTTCCCTTTCAAACGGCTACAAAAGCGATGTCCCACTCAATGTGAACAGCACATTGTGGATGCAAGATGCTAATGGCGGCGATCAATTATTCACCGGCTAATCTGTCTGAAGAGGCACTGGAATGTGGAATAGGCTCATCATGCACCCGCATTAATATTCAGTCAACAGGCCTCACTCTGCACTGCCTACATGTCATATCAGACCCAAGCCCTCCTCAAAGGAGTGATGTCTAAATGAGAGCTTTCAAGAGGCTGCTTCTGGAAATGGACTATGTCTGCGCAGATTAGCTCTTGTTAAATGTACAGTGACCATTTTATAGCACAATGAACGATTGCTGCTCAGTTATGTGTGATAGCGATGTTAAAATAGCGTAACTAGATTTATACATTTCATGCAATATGAGTGTCCATGCAAAACACACCACAAGTGGTGTGGGTGGTTGCCAGGGTGTTGCTATGTGGATGCTGAGGTTTCTATGATATCTGGTGCATAGATATTGCTCAACTTCTCTCAATGTAAGTATGCATATGGGACAGTTTTGCTCATTTTATCATATCCTTTATGTTGTGTTCGGGTAATTTTGACCCGGAGAGTCTCTTTTTCCCAAAAATGTTAGTTAATGTTATCATATTGGTCGAAAACTTACTGACTTCGCTCACACAGGATATAACTACTAATTTTTGTACTTTTTTGATATAAATTTCCCCACCTTGTTTTCAAAAATGACCGGCCTACAAAAAATAGCTTACAAATCTATATTATCACCAAATATTGGATTCAATCTTTTTTTCAACTTCTTTTCTTTCAATTAGGACAGGTTTTGTATTTCTTTTTGGAACTGATTGATCATAGGCCTCACTGATATGAGCTTATACGCCTCAGTTTTTGAGTGAAAAAAATATTTGTGGATATTTTTGTGAATACTCAATAAAATATGAAAAGTAATTGCACTGTTTATCAAACTAGTGTGATTTAATGTTTAACCAGGAAGTTTGTTTTGAAATGCTTTTATTTTGTACAAAATGGCACAAAGTCACACTTGTGGTGTTTCTGGTCAAAAATTATTTTTTTGCCTACAAAAAAAAATAGCTTATAAATCTTTTGCTATGCTATATCATCACCAAATATGGGATTCAATCTTTTTGTCAACTTGATTTCTTTCAATTAGGACAGGTTTTGTATTTATTTTTGAAACGGATTGTAGCTTCGAAATGCTTCGAAAATCAATGAGTTGTGCAGAAAAGTTTACTGCTTGTGATTAAAGGGATAGTTCACACAAAAAATGAAAATTCCATCATATTTACTCATTTTCATAAAGTTTCAAACCTGCATTACTTTATTTCTTCTGCACACAAAAGAAGATATTATGAAGAAGTTTCAACTGTTTTTGTCTATACAATGAAAGTTAATGGGGTCCAAAACAACACTGGCAACACTGAGACATTTCTCAAAATATCTTCTTTTATGTTCCACAGAAGAATGAAAGTCATACAGGTTTGGAATGACATGAAGGCGAGTAAATGATGACTTTCCCTTTAAGTGTTTGTTTGAATCCTTAAACCTATGTATGAGCAATTATAACAGAGATGCTTGCCTTAGCAAACACCACTTATACATGTTAAAAATGTGTTGTACTTCATTACAATGAAAGAGAATGGATCTCAAACTGATGCTTACTCATATAAAAGACTTGAATAACAACTCCTAAGCAAACTATTAACACACTACACTATTTCTTAATGCATTGCCTCCTGTGGCACATCTAGCCTTTTAAACTACTTTTGAGCTGGGTAAAAATAGAGTAAATTAAACACAATACTCATTCTTGGTTTCTATGCAGATCGTGTTCCCTTGCGTTAGGTGATTGGGTCAGCTCACGTTCATGTTACTCACAAAGAGAATAACAAATGTTTGTCAGGAGTGGGATTCCTCTACAAGCACCTGTTCAGCCTCACACATGCAGAATTTCCCTGAGCAATTCTTATTATTTATAGCTGATGCATGCATCATAAACATTACATATTTGATATCATAAGACATTGCTCCTAAGAACATCATCTGAACTATTTAGCTGATGAATCGAAGATGCATGAAGGCACACATTTGAAGAATTATAATATCCATGTTGATTCTCTATATAAACATAACTATAAGACTAAAAAGCAAACAGTTGTGTTACCTGCAGGCCCTCAATTGCCAATCTCAGCATGCTTGGAGTTAGCTTGGAAGCTTGCTTGAAAGTGAAGTTACTCCAGTCAATGATCAAGACAAATCCATTTACTTGTAGCTCGGGGTCTTCTATCATTGCCTCCAGAGAAAGTAAAATAGCTCGCAGAATATCCACAAAAGTGTACCTGCAGATAAGCACAAGCCTTAATGTGAGATATATATATATATATATATATATATTTGTCATACAGTTACTGAATAAGTTTGCTTCATATTAGTCAATATTGGTATTTAAACTTCTAGAGGGCATACATCTCCTATAATGGTTGAATAAATGTAGCAAATCAGGCATGGCTTGACCCTAGTGCTCATCACACATTGTTCCTGTGAGAGGATGCCAAGAGCCCTGCCATCCAAGGCAATGGTGCGACTGGCATGGATTCAATGGCTGTTTGATATGGACTCGAGCACTATGTACTCTCCAGTCTAAAGAGGTGAGACTCCAACAGCAAGCGCCATGATTTCTCACAACATTAAAACATGAAATTTGGAGAAATACATATATTTCAATCTTAATTTATACATTAGTGCACAGTGCATACAATAATTAATATTAAATTAATTAATATACAGTTGTCCCCAAAAGTGGACACTTAAGGCACTCTTAAATATGCATGAATTTCACTGCATTACTTAAATATGTATGACTTAAGTGTCCAAAGATTGTGAGGTCACTATAGATAGAGAGTGCCTTACTGAAGTCTTGGATTTTGGGCTATAAGTTCATGCTGAGTTCAAGGGGTGAATCAAAATGATTTCATTTGGAACTTTAGGTCACATTTAAGCTCACACACTAGTATACATGTTACATTATATACACACAACCTCACTCTTAGAAGAAAAGGGTCCGGTAACACTTTAGTATGGGGAACACATATGCACTATTAACTACGACTTTTTCCTCAATAAACTCCTAATTTACTGCTTATAGTAATAGTATTTATTATGCGTATAGTATTTACTGCTAATAGTTAGTAAGGTAGTTTTTATAGCGTTTAAGTTGGTATTGGGTAGGATTAAGAGATGTAGAATAAGGTCATGCAGAATAAGGCATTAATATGTGCTTTATAAATACTAATAAACAGCCAATATCCTAGTAATATGCATGCTAATAAGCAACTAGTTCATAGTGAGAATTGAACCCTAAAATAAAGTGTTACCAAGGTTCTATATAGAACCGTAAAGGTTTCTGACAGGCGTTTCATATATAGAACCTTTTAGGGGTTGCCATCATCAGATCATCTTGTCTTTAATACATTTTTTAAATTGTAAGTCAATTTTATGAATTAAACCTATCATAAACATACTTTATCACAAGAAACACATTTTAAATATCCCATTAAACATGAACATTTAAGACATTTCTCCTTTTTTGGCATAAAGTGTTCTTTAAAACTGAGTCAAGAAACCTAGGGTTCTATATTGAACACTTCTGAATCTTTTTTTCTAAGAGTGGATACTTAACGATAAAAAGAATACCTTGATTTGCATTGTAAGAAATGTATTTATGCAATTAAATAATTTGACATTTAGTAGATCATCCAAAGGTCACTTAAAGTGCACTCATTGCATGGACAGTGTCCTTAGAATAAACTGAGATGAAGTGCTTTACTCAAGGGCACATCGATGATAGATTAACCCTTGTTGAGTCTAAACTCTCAGCCAAGCCTATATAGACCACTAACCACTAAGATCAAACTATTAAATGAGGCTATATATGGGTTTTTTTTTTTATTCATAATTTAAAAATGCATTAATAAATGCAAAAAATACCATTTACTTGCCAAGTGAAAGTCAGCATGTTGTACACGCAGGTAGCCATTTTGACATGTGCCAAGAGACCAGAGACCCTTAAGACTGTATGAGACTCATGAATGTATGTCAAGGTCATTAAGTTTTTTTATTAGATGATGCAGTTTGAGAGAGTTACTTTCTTTAAAATAGAAGATAACAGTAAATATTCCAAAGTTACCAAATGATGCATCCATGTTGAATTTATGTTGTCGTATTACAAATAAAAAAACACAATGACATACTGTATATGAAGGACAGTCATGTAGAATATTGGGTCAGGTCAAAAGGTCATCACCCATTATGCCTTGGATGTAACATCAAACCCTCAGTGGTTAAAATATTACTCTCCAATTTCAAATTTGAAAAACAAAAAATCACATTTGATGTAGAAAATGGTATAAATGTTCTTGGCACATGTGTTTTAAAGATTTTCTAGTCAACATCTCAGACATCCTTATTTGTCACTACAATTAGTAATGCAATATGTGTAACATGATCATTGTGATGTACACTGTTACCGTACCTTTAACTTTAACTTAACGCCTCATAATGACTAAACATTATGCTCTAGTGAATGACAGAAGACTGATGCTGAAAAGACAGCTCAGACAGTACGCGTCATTACCCACAATTAGCCAAAATCCAATAGCACCTCACCTGCTCTGATCCCAGTTCGCTGCGAACAGAACCAGAATCTTCCTCCCATATCTATCTAAATTGGACAGAACCCCAGGAAATCCATCCTTCAGAGCCTGCTTGATCCCCGGATCGGTGGCCTTCAGGTTCTTGAACATATCTAGGTTCTGTTGCCGGTACTCAAAGTACTGGGCCAGGAGGCGGAAGGCCTCGAAATGGTTAAATTTCCGGGCTCTGAGAAAGCGCAGGATGAAAGCATCGTCTGTCCTGAGAAAGCCAATGTCTGGACGGGTGATGATCATGTCCCTCACCTCCTGTATGTCCTGATGCAAAGTGTCGGGGTTTTCCTTTAACTCCACCTTGGCTTTCTCCAGGGTTTCTGGAGACAGGCCTGCCTGTAAATGAGTCATTGTCCTTGCAATGGACCGAGGCTGACTATACTGTACTATATACTACGCTAAATATGCTCTATGCAATTGATTATGAAAGTGCCAATAATAAAGAGCTCTGTCACTGCAGTGCTTTTTAAACAAAAACCTGACTTTGGAGATGGTCCTGAGTGTAGCTACGACACTGTTAGTTCACCTTATATACTCCCTATAGTTCACCTGTATAGTGGGTTTTTAATGCTTGTTCTGCAACATAAATTCACATACATTCATCTGGTCGTGCTCATCGATTGTATATATCTATGGCTTAAGCAGGCTGAAATCGTCTTAGCTTGCGTATGATCAAATCTGAGGCATTGACTCGGTCACAAAATCCGTTCATTCATTCCATCCCACCCCAAAAGCATCTAAGAACGAGCATCACGGTTAAAAGCGCTGCTCTATCCTACCATCATCAAGCGGCCAGGCAATGCGGCACCCTGCAGCATCTCTTGTCATGAGTCTCCATTTAACGCGCATTTCAAATGTTGCCGTGAATTGGAGTCCGAGCATCATCACGATCCCTAGTCTCTCTCAGCGCTCCGTTTCATCTTATACGTCCTTCGGAAGAGACGATATGGTGTCGGTCCAGGTCCGTATGGTTCCGGTGATGTGGTGGATGGTTTACGTCAGTGCTGCTGCTGCTGCTGCTTCGCTTTGTTGCTGATGAGAGTGACTTCAAGCATCGCTCCGGTGATACAGTCTGTCCGTCATCACATGGCGGAGGAGGGGAGAGCGCTCGCTCTGTATCCTCCCGAAACTCACTAAATAAAGGTTTGGCAATTTTTTGCCACTTGCCAGATTTATTTTATGTTTCACATATGCTGCATTTCTTTCCTTGGAAAAAGGGCAACAACATTAATACTACTACTAATAATAATAATAATAAAAATAAATGATCATCAATTAGTTAATTTATTATTTAATTTATTAATTAATTTATCTATTTATTATTGTCGTTCTTGTTTGGGGATGCCATATTTAAAATTTTGAATATATTTATATTAAATATGATGACATAATTATAAAGATACATTTCATAATAATGTAATCAATAATATTTAATGTCAACAACAAATATGATTAATAACAATAATAAATTATAATCTATTTATTATTAATATTAATACAATAAAAAATAATAATAATGTATTATTATTATTATTATTCAAACCAACATTAAACTGCTGATGTCACTAATGTCAGGTCAGTGAAGTCAATTATGCATTTCGGCAGTGTTGATTCAGTTCCCTTGTAAAGATCATCAATTATTAAATTAATTACACTATCTATAAAGCAGTTCTGCAAACAAATGATGTCATCGTCCAGCTCAGTTCAGTTCTCATACAGTATCTGTACAGTCAGATCAATAATATTGTTGAATATTAAGTGTCCCCAGCTAAGTAAGCCAGCGGTGACAGTGGCAAGGAAGCCAAACTCCATCAGGTGACAAAATTTATTTAAAAAAAAAAAAAAAAAACCTTGGGAGAAACCAAGTCGGAAACAGGAACAGGAAAACAATGGCTCAATGAAAAAGTTCATTTCTGCTGTAAAGCAGCTCTAAAAAGAAAATAGTGTAATTGTTCAGCTCAGGTCAGTCTGTTCAATAACTGTGTAAAGTTATTAAGTTAAATTCAGCTATAAAGCAGCTCTGTAGAAAACAGTGATGTCATTGTCCAGCTCAGTTCATTTCTCATCCAATAGTGTCAGTGCAGTCAAATCAATAATATTGCTGAATATTATGTATCCCAAACTCCATCGGTGACAGCTAACATTTGCTAAAACATGTTTAACATTTAGCTAAAAATATCTTTTATGTGGTAACATTTAACTGGTTTATCAAATAAAATTACTTAATCGCAATATCAATCTTAAAGCTTAATCATACTAACATTCTCTTCAATCACACTAACATATT